>JAVMKO010000001.1:70907391-73307391 GCA_032164245.1 Sternotherus odoratus | reverse complement strand
TTTTTCTCCCTTCTAAGATGTATACCTTTCAATTTAGTGTGATATAGACACGAAGATGTAGGTATATTTATACTTAATGTTAAAATTGTTCTTGTTGGTTGTTCTAATTCAGTATTAACAAAATTCAATAAAAAGTAAACACTTCAAACTTCCTGCTGTGTCTCTGTGAAACAGATAATCAAACACTAAGCAATGATGCGTTGAACTACAAGAAATCAAGTGCTACAGTGCAGCAAGTGAGTGGTGTTACCAGACACACAATGCAGGATTATGTGTCTCAAGCCACACAGACATCTCCAGAAATCCCCAGACCTTCTACAACAAGATGGGCTTCAGATGATTTCCTCAGAGAGGAGGTAATGATAAACCTAAGTTAATTTTATTTTAATTTTATTAAATTACATTGTAGTACTGAGCAATAAAAACTGTTTAATTGTTACAGATTATATATTTTGATTTAGAATATCATTTTTCTTGATAAATTTATTTTTGTGTGAACATAGAAACAAGGCACAGACACCATACTATGGTTAAATGCAGAGGATGCAACTTTATTTAAAACTATTGTCTAATTGGGGTACCCACCCAAAATAGCCAGTAAAGTTGTTCCAGTCCAGTGTGGATCTCAACTTGTACCAATGTCTCAGGTATAACACAAACCTCAGGGGGAGTGTGAAGGTCATGCCCCCTCTATACCCTCAAACCTGCCCAGAGATTCATCCTTCACACCAGAGATAGGAGGGTTAAAATGAGATTGATCCACCAACTGCATGAGAATATTGTCTCACCATGCAATTTGTGTGCTCAGGACTCATGCCCAGACAGCTCAGTCACACCTTTCCTAATCCAGCCACACCGGAAGCTACCAAAGTTGAAACTGTGATTTAAACTTCCCAAACCAGACCTCATGGATGCTGGGTGGCAGGTGTGAACCCACTCCGCAGTTTGCAATATCGTAAAAATCCCTTGTTAGACCCCAAAATTGGCAATCAGCCTAGCCCATGACATCATCAGAGGTCCAGCTACTAGATTAAGGATGGGACTGACACAAGGAGCCCACAGTGGCCACCTTGCCTTGGCAGCAAACTGTTGGATCAGCCCCCCTCATCCAGGGTGAGCATGTGGGACCAGTATCTGTAAATGTTTCTCTGGCAGAAAGAAGTCGCCAGTATGCAGAAAGACTAATACCTTTTTTTTTTCCTTCTCAATTTAATCATTTCAGCTTATTGAAGAAAACGAATGTCTTAAACAGGAACTAGCCAAGGCTAAAATGGCTCTGGCTGAGGTCCACATGGAAAAAGACACTCTGCTTCATCGTATCAAGAGAATGACTATTGAACATCAGCAGTAGTGGATAATGGGTTCCAAAGATTGCACTGGAGTAAGAAGGGTTGTATTTAAATACTGTTTGTGAATTAGTGGAAGACAGTTTTTTGACATGAGCATAGAACAACGTACTTGTGGAATAAATACTATTCTGAGAATTTACGAAGGATTAGGATTAGGCACTGCAATTGTGTTTTTCTGTTAAGCCCTTTTTAAACTGCAGTGATGCAGGAACAATTAATTTATACAATACTTTACTAATTTTCCTAACAGTAAGGATATGATCCTCTTAATGTTAAAAATAGCAGATGAAATATTATCTTGGGAACACATCTGATAATGAGATAGTTGAATGGGCAAGGGAAGATCTTTACATGAGTTGAGTAAAATGTGTGCCATGCATCATTGATATATGGTATCTTTATTCGCTCAAGATTAAATGATTTTACTGTTAACAAATATTTTAAAGGCGATTACATTTGCACTATAAATGGAATGGATCCCATTCTCTGGCCATTAAAACTTAATATAATTGGCCTCAAACTGGCCTAAATTCAGTGTAACTGACCCAGGCAAGATCACCGAGTTTAAGAGTAAACTTCCTAAGGCATGGAGACTTACACTACTTTCTTCCATTGCTGGTATACCTGGGTACAGGATTAGGACCTTAAGACAAGGATCGTAGCATTGGATACCCCTGCCAGGCAAGTCCTTGGCTTTATTGTGGGTATTGCAGTCTGGTGTAATTCAGATCATCACTTAAAGTGTTCTACCCCATGCAGAAGGACTTGTCATGCACAGATAAGCTTTAGCCATCTTTACACACACCCCTGACCCACATGCTGCATGGATCAGCCACACTCAATGTATTTAAATATGTAATTGTTAATTTGTTAAAACAAAAACTTACTAGGATTCATAAATTGTATATTACTGTGTTTGGAAACTTTAGAGACTCAATTACCCTGTTGAACTTGTGAAGTTACATGAAAGTGTAATTATGCAGTTTAAACTGTGGGAGATTTGTACAAATTGAACTATAATTTTCAGCTAAAAGAACTGATACAAATGTATAAATAAAAAAGCACAAAATACAGACTTTTAGATTGTGCCTCTATCAGTTTTAACAACAACAAAGTAAAACATGTACATTCTTTTGAGACTTTGTTTTTGCTAGATGTAATTCACTGAATAATTTAATTAGTGACCTTGTTGCATCTGGCAACTGAAGACATTTTAATTGATACCACACTTGTTGTTTCTGCACCATAGGATATTTGAGGGAAGTTTTGTTTGCAGATATGCAAACAAGTCTAACAGGGTCTTTAATATCCCATTGTTTGACTTTACATATTCAGACTATTAAACTGTTTTTAACTAAAGTTTAATGTAGGACATCTTGGAGTCACTGGAAACATCTGCTCAGTGTGCAGTGGCAGTCAAAAAGGCTAGCAGAATGTTTGGACAATTAAGAAAGTGATAGATAAGACAGCAAATATTGTAATTCCACTATATAAATCCATGGTATGCCCACACTTTGAATACTTATGCGGTTCTGGTCACCCCATCTCAAAAAAGATATGTTAGAATTGGAAAAGTTACAAAGAGACGCAACAAAAATGATTAGGGCTATGGAACAGTTTTCATATAAGGAGAGATTAAAGACCAGGGTTGTTTAGCTTGAAAAAGAGACGATTAGGGGGGGGGGGAATATGATAGTGCTCATCAGATTATGAAGGGTGTGGAGAAGTTGAATAAGGAAGTTTTATTTCTCTCTTCACACAAACTAGAACCAGGAGTCACCCAATTTAATTAACAGGCAACAGATTTAAAACAAACAAAAGGAAGTACTACTTCACACAATGCACAGTCAAGCTGTGTGGAACTTGTTGCAAGGAAATGTCATGAAGACCAAAACTATAACTGGGTTCAAAAAGGAATTAGATAAGTTCATGGAGGATAAATCCATCAGTGGCTATTAGCCAAAATGGTCAGAGATATGCAATCCCATGCTCTGGATGGCCCTAAGCTTCTGACTGCCAAATGCTGGGACTGGACAAAAGGGGATGGATCTCCCAATAATTGCCATGTTCTGTTCATTCCCTCTGAAGCTTTTGGCACTGGCCACTGTGGGAAGACAGGATACTGGGCTAAATGAACCCTTCGTCTGACCCAGTATGGCCATTCTTATGTTCTAATACAGAATTTGCACTGATATAAATAGCTGGTTAAAATCTATGATTTTTACTAGGAATTTTTAGGAAAAGAGTAGATTGTATACTAAGAGCCCACCTCCTGAAACCCTAATGCTAGTGAAGCCTCCATTCTCCAGTGGAAGTTTTGCCTCAATAAGAATTTAAAAATGAATTCAAGACTGGACCCTAAAGGAGAAACTAAATATAAATCATAGGGTATGTATTAAAACAATGAAGTGCTAATAGTATAGTCTAAGACTCAACTCACCAGCTCTTCAGCTGGTATAAATCTGCTTAAAGTGTATGGAGTCAGGCTAGTTAACACCAGCTAAGGATCTGGTCCAAATATCTGAGAGAGAGAAATGTAGAGTTCTTATTAACATGCTGCTGGGTTTGGGAGGAGTACTTTTCTGCTTTAAGAGGTAACAAAGTCCTGTGGCACCTTAAAGACTAACTATAAAGTTTTGAAGCATGAGCTTTCGTGGGCTAATACCCACTTCGTCGGATGCAAGCAGTGGAAGTGTCCAGAGGCAGGTATAGAAAAGTAGGCAAGAACCAGGTGGGAGGTAAAAAGGTTAGTCCAATTAGGCTGAACCAGCTTGTTATCTCCGATCAGGGGGGGGTGGGTTATTCTTCTAGCATTTGAATGGGGGGGGGGGTGTGCATCCGACGAAGTGGGTATTAGCCCACGAAAGCTCATGCTTCAAAACTTTATAGTTAGTCTTTAAGGTGCCACAGGACTTTGTTACCTCTGCTATTCCAGACTAACACGGCTACCTCTCTGATTCTTTCTGCTTTAAGGTATTGTTAATTATATAAACCATAAGAAGGAAGAAACCAGCAATACCAAACACATCCTTGCTAGCACAAGGCAATTTCTTTCACTTTAAAAGGCTGTTTTGTGCCAATACTGAATATTGGCATTCTGGCCCTGCTCCATTTGCATTCCAACACTGAATGTTTAGCGCTAGTTCACAGTAATGGGCAGGGTCTGGCAACAGTTTAAAAGATATAGGTATTGTTTGTGCTGTGTTCTACAGTGTACTTGATGTTACTGGAAAAGGATAACATCCTGTCATTTATATCCATTTTCTCTACTAAAATCATTTAAAGGGAGATTTAGCGTGTTAATTTTTGAAATGACAAAGTTTTAAAACTAAGCCTTAATATGTTAAATTATAAATGGCAATGATGGTCTCAGATGAAGTATAGAACTATAATTCATGCTCTGCTGCCATTCATAAACCACTCAAGTCCTAGTCTTAAAATTTGTATCAGCAGCAGAGCCTTCATTTAATGACCTTCTGTTATCCTTAATGAAGAGGATGAGGGGTGCAAGGCAATGAAATTCACACTGAAAATTGACTCTAGGGAGCTCGTGGCTGAAGTGTTGCCACGACTGTATTTGCTGTTTTTCATGTGAGTTTAAATTGGCCTTAAATCGAATACTAAACATCATCTTTAAAAAGTGTTGACTGCCCAATAACTAGGCTAAGAGTTACAGATCCCATGCCAGCTAAAAAAAACATACTAGCATGTACTATGTTTATGATATTCACATCAACCATGGTGTCAGATCATTGATAAGCAGCGATTTAGAAAAAAGTCTTGCAGAACTCCGGGGAACAAATTTGCAAGTTATGACATTGTCGTCATATCTCATTACACTATCAGCATGCAATGGTCCAGTGTTACTGTTGTGAAACAACATCATCTCAATATAATGACATTGTACTGGTCAAGAATTGTGTGTCAGAACATTGGAATGACCAGTTGAAACTAGAATTATCATGCAGTAATTTGGACACTTTTGAAGGAAAAATACAGCTAGATCAACTAATTCTCAGCAGTAGCAACTGTATTAAGATATTCTTCTTCCCACATAACATCCTGAAGTAAAAATGAGTACCATAACCTATAAAATACCCTATCTGAAAGCACCACTGGATAGTAGTACAAGAAATCATGTTGTATTACTACTTAATTTCCTTATGGTTACCATATACTGTCACTGCTTGACTTCTTGTCTCATAAGCAGTCTTGTTAAATCCATGAAAATCTTAGCATGCACATGTTGAGTTTTTATCTTGTGGCGATGATTAATTTTTATGGCAATATTTAAAATAAGGGCATTTTTTATGTTAGCTTCTTTTATTTCTACTTTCTTTCTGATATGCTCAGTTTTTCTCTGCTCTTTAAAATATTTTGCCAGTTCTTAAGAGTTTCTAAGAAAAACTTCAGTTCCTTTGCCTAGATTTATTTTAAAATATATTCCCTTATACATTATATTCTTTCTTACAATAAAATGTTCATATTTACAGCACTTCATCATCTCTGCTGTCGAAATGCAAAGTCTTGGAAACTTGTTCAACTTCCTTTCTCATTGCACAGATAAGCGACTTTGCTTGTACATTTTCAGTTTCTTTGTCAGGCTTTGTAGCTAGCTGGAAAATCTTTGTTTTTCATTCCACTCAGTTCTAATGGAAGGTATGTGTGTAAATCCCCTACCCTACTTTGAAAATGTCAGACCCGTTAACCTTATAACTGACTACATTTACCACCACTAGATGGCAGTATAAGGTATTTTACTATTAATATTAGCAGGAATGGAAAGTTATGTGGAGATCATTTCTTTCTAGATTATGTTTGGTGTCTCAAAAACTTCCAGGGAAAATGACTAAACAGGAATAAAACCAGCACATGAGAATGATAAATTTCATGGAGATTGCTTTAGACACTAAAGAAGTGTCATCATTTCAAATAAAAAATAATAATTCCCACTCCCCCACAACTCTACACAAGTAGCTGAAGAAAACAGCATGAAACACAGATGCATGTTCATCCAGGTTACTGTTTAATATGGTTGGTTCCTTCCCTCAAATCTCTTTAATAACAAAAATATCTCTCATCAAGACTCACACAACAGTAATAATCTACCTAGTAGCCTTTTAGGTCATAGTAACTTGAGAAACATCGTGTAGATATCTTTTCCGATATCTTGGGAGATGTGACGGGTTCAGTCAGAGATCCCCTTGGGACTGTCACCTGACCTGCTGAATTAACCTCTGAACCCGTTTTCTCTGTCAGTTTGAGCCTCCAGAACCCTGCTTTGTTGAACCAGACACACTCACCTGCTGCAACACAGACCCAGGGTTTGAACCACACCCCCAAATCTTGCAGACTTAACTGAAAACTGCTCAGCATGTGCTCCTGTCTCCAGCACCCAGACACCCAGCTCCCAGTGGTATCCTAACCGGTAGCGTAGCTGGGGCAGATCAGGGAGCGCGGTCGTGCCCCCTGAGGGCATATTCAGAAAACGGGCGCTTTTTGCACTCACCGGGTGGCTGGAGCAGGGTGAACTCTTGGAGCTGCCACAGAAATGCCGCTGCCGAATTAAGCGCCGAACGGGTCCGTCTGCCAAAATGCAGCATTCGAAAGGGCTCAACTTCTTTCGGTGGCATTTTAGCAGCCATATCCCCTTCAGCGCATTCTCCAGCGGCGGCGTTTCTGCAGCAGGTAAATTTCTTTGTTTTCTGCACTTGAAAACTGGAAGTAGCGCCTTTCTTTTTTTTCCTGGCGGCGCCTTTTTTTTGGTTGATCGCTCCCCCCCTGCTGCTGAAACCTGGCTATGCCCCTGATCCAAACCCCAAGGAAATCTGTTTAACTCTGTATAAAGCTTATACAGGGTAACCGCATACATTGTCCACTTTCTATTTAGCTAGAAGGCAGGCTTGCGTTAAGACCACCAATTTTGCCATTTGGGACGAACTAGATTGTGGCAAGGGACCCAAGCGGGGGCTTGTACCTGACAGATCGCAAGCTGCCCAGCCGGTGTAAGCTTGGCCGTTAACATAGTATCGGGATCCACTGACAAAC
Source organism: Sternotherus odoratus (assembly GCA_032164245.1). NCBI lineage: Eukaryota > Metazoa > Chordata > Testudines > Kinosternidae > Sternotherus > Sternotherus odoratus. The sequence continues at coordinate 73,299,994 of JAVMKO010000001.1, read as the reverse complement.
AAAACAAAATCGGAAAAAGGTAATAGTTGTTCAGATACAAGTTATTTCTTGACCATAGTCTCTTCAGAAAGAGAGCACTGGTAGAGTTCCCTTGTTGTCTGCCTCAAGGCAGCAGGATTAAGATTAGAGTGTACAACTGTAATATGTGGATTTTAGAGGGTGCATTCCCATGGTGATTTTTGAAAATCCGCCCCATCCAGGATTTTATTCACTGCATGTGGCACAAAGATTGCGAGAAGGGCCCCAGAGATTAGAGGGACTGTGACTGTTACAGCCTAAGAAGCTGCCTCCACATCTTGGAGACAGTGATTAAAGGTTAGAGCTACCGAATTAAGACAAGTGGAGAAGTAGGCCACAGGGCAGTGCCTGCTTTCATGGTTTTGAATGAGCACAGCAACAGCATGGCTGTCCTGTTCATGTGTCAAAAGCTTAAATGATACTGAGGGGCAGGGGAACCTAAGGGCAGGAGCAGAGAGAAAGTTATGCTCTGGTGACTAAGAAATGAGGTCTGAGGAGGCTTGAGCCCCTTTAAGGAGGTCATTAAGAGGTTGTGCTAGGATGGAAAAAGATGGGACATACTGCCTTCAAAAATGAAGGAGTCCCATTAGTTTGCGTAGTTTGGGTTGTGGGACTGCAGCAATTTGATGGTCGGAGGTGAGGGCTTTTGAGTCCTGGGAGATCGTGTAGCCCAGATATTGAACCGTAGGTAAAACTACCTGCGATTTTGAAGGATTAGTTTTTAGGACTGAATCTGCCAAAGCCTGAAGTAGCAATTGGAGGGCACATAAGTAGTCCGAGGCCGTGGAGGAGGCAAGCAGTAAATCATTCACATATTGTAAACACCCAGAGTTGGCAGCAGCCCAATTAACCGAGGAAAGAGGCTCAGCTATAACCTGGTGAAAAAGGGTGGGGGCATTGTGAAATCCTTGGGGAGGTGCAACTGTACTGGGTGGGGCCAAAGGTGAATGCAAACCAGGGCTGGGATTCTGGATGCACGGGAAGGCTCCAGAAGCCGTTAGCAATGTCTACCACAGTAAATATACAGTAAGAAGGATCAAGGCCCAAGAGAGCTATGATGGGTCAGCAAGAAGAGGGGCAAGTTTGTCCAGATGTTGGGTAAAAGTACGATAATCAATGGTAAGGCACCAGGAGCCACCAGGTTTTTTAACCAGCCAGATGGAGTTGGTGGGGAATGAACAGGGAACCATATGCCTTGCTGAAGTAGGGAGTAAATAATAGAACTTACCGCATCCATGGCCTCAGATTTCAGAGGATATTGCTTGGTAGGCAGAGGAAGTTGGCCGGTAACCTGCATGGGTAGGCAAAGATAGTGCAGGCACCAAACCGGAAGACGGCTTATTTTTTGCCCATACCAAGGGAAATCTGGAACATAAAAGTCTTGAAAAGGATTAGATGTATCCCAAGTAAGAGCCACAGATTTGGCAGTTGCAACAGAAGAGAGGACATATTATTGAGGAGGGGGATAGTATGAGTATGCATAAGTTTATTAGTAAATGTAGCTGTACTCTGGGCGAGGTTAAGAGTTGCTGCAAGGTTGCAGAGGGCATCTATGCCCAGAATAGTTCCCTCTGTATTTGGAGCTACATAAAAAGATGGAGTCCAAAAGAATAGGTTAGATTTTACAAGAACAGGATAGCTTTGGTAAGCTGTGAGGTGTGCACCTTCTACCCCTGAAATAGTAATGTACTGGTTAGTAGAGGGGAGTGGGAGGTCAGTAATGGAAACAGATGCTCCCAGGTCCACAAGAATTGTGCATGGCTGGCCCCTTATCCATGCCTGTAAATGTGGCCTAGAGCGATTTATATCTGCATCAGCAGTACTGACAGGCAAGGGTGAATCCTAATGGGTCAGAGAATTTAAATGCCTGGCCCTTTTCTTTTTCCTCAGGTGTAAGGGTTGGCAGTTGGTTGGGACACCGGGTGGGGCTGGTTACCCAGGTTTCTTCGGCTTGGGCACCCACCTGCCCAGGGCCTGATCTCCCCACACACAAAACATTGGGAGGTGGGGGGCAGGACCAACTTGAAAGGGAAGTGATGTACTGTGGGGATTCAATTGGCAGTGATTCTGTCCCTGATGAGGCTTTTGGACTTTGCCTTTGCAGTTCTGTTGAGTACTTCCGGGACACTCACGGTTATAACAAATTACATTATCTTTTGCTGTTACCACAGCAACGCAAACAGACTTGCTCTCTATTTCTTTAGCTTGTCTGGCTTTGCATTGCAAGTCCCATATACAGATGAATTTATAATCAAAGCCTGGGTTTACTCCCAAATTAAGGACTGTTTGCAGGTTGGAGTTAAAATCTTCCATTAACATTTTTAGAAATGCCTGATCAGCTTTCTTTGGGTTTGCAATGCTGGAATACATCTCCCATTTTCTATCACAATATTGAGCTACAGGCTCATCCTTGTCTTGTACGCAGCCCACGATCAGTCCCCAATTATTGGCTCTGTTCCCCAAGGCTTCTTGGATGGCTCCTTTAAAGTCAGTGTGGCGTGGGTCATATCATTTTCAGATTTAAATTTAACAGAGGCCCAAACGCCGTTTCGGTATCCTTCTGTAGAGATCTTGGCCTATGATAGATCGGGGCATTTAGCTTTTGTTAAGATATAAACATCCCTGGAATGTAACGTATAAGTGGTAACTATCTGGCTTATTTTTTTTTTTCTCCGGAAGATCAAATTTGAGTCTTTGGGCTTTAGCTCAGGGAGATCTTTCAGTAAATCCCTCACTTCCTCTGTACCGAGAGGAGTGTACTTATAAGTATGATGGACCACTCTGTTTTCACTTGGAGAGGGGCCAAGAGAGTACAGGCACTTAATTCTGGGTTAAAAGAGAGGGGGAAGAGGAGGAAGAGGCTAATCATCTTGATCTTCCCCCGCGTGTGCCAGGTTCCAATTTTGAATTTGTTTCTTAAGGTGTTTCCAATTAATTTCATTTTCGTCTTTATCAGTATCGCTGCCTAAACCAAAGCTGGTGAAATTACCCTTTTGTTGTATGCTAGCAACAATACGGCATGCAGAGGAGTTGTTTCTTTTACTTTTGCTTTTAGAACCTTGTTTTCTGCTTCAAGCTCATTCAGCTTGCGACTGCAATCTGCCTTTTGATTTAGCTCTGACGTAAGAGCTGTTTGGAGTATTTCCAACTTTTGTAACTTCCTTTCATATTCACAATACATTGTTACAATCCCCTTCTCTAATCTTCCTTTCGTCTGACTGGACCCCACAACATGCTGTCCATCGAACACATACCCTCATTCTATCCATCTTTGCCACTGTATTTGAACCTTCTTATGTTTCCCTTTTATAAAATCAATGAATCTCCCTCCCCCCACCTCCCCACAAAGAGGGCATCATTGCTATTCCCCGGGGCCAGTCAATTCCCCTGGGGCACACCAATGAGTCCCCCTCCTGTAGAGGAAATCGTTGACACATTCTGGGGCAATTCCTATGATATAGTATCCCAGTTTCCTGAAACCCACCTAAGCAGCTCTTCAGGGGAGACCGAATGAGCACACCCTTGTACTCAGTCTACTGCAGCACACACTTCGGTTCAGTACCTGGCGATACAGCCTTCGCCTTCAGAGATCCCTGCACTCCAAAAACCCTGGCCACGAATACAGTCCTGTTCAGTCCTCCTGTCTGTGCATACTATATGTGGTTTGTATTAAGAAGGAGTGAGAAGAGGTGTCTCGGGGAGTCCCAAACCCAAGTGCTCGCTAGAGATGGTAAGTAAAAAGGTACTCACCTCTATTCCTGGTTGTGAGAAACTCTCCAAAGATTCTCGATCACACCCTGTTCGCTGCACTGTTAGGCAAAAAGATTTTTTTCCTTAAGAATCAGACAGGCACAGACAATACTGAAGGGGGTTTATTTATGTCATTGGGAAGACTAATAAACAGCTTTAAAAATATGGAGTTACAATGGCCAGTTATATACATTCTCTTATCAATTCATTTATCTGTACATACAGAGAAAGAGAGTTACAAGTCGAGAGAACCCTGAACAAAGATAAAATAAGATCAATATGTACATATAGAGGTCATCCTAATTGCATCAGACATCTATGGCTACCTTCTGGGGGAAAGAGGCGAGGTGAGGGGGTAGGGATGAGTGCTTACAGATATCCAGTGGGCTGTGAAGGGAAGGTTTGTTCTGTTCTAAGAGCTGAGTTATTGGTCGGGCATTGACCATACAAGCTTATCAAATGTTTACAGTTGTCAGTGCCTTTGAGCTACTGAAGCATTCCTGCTTGATCTGCCATTTCTGTTTTAGCTGTTAGCTAAACTTTAACTTTTGCCTGACAACATGTTACTGTAAGACCTCCTTCATCATTATCTAGGCCATGGTTACACTTACAGGATTATAGCGCTTTTGGTTATAGCTGTACCCATATACAGCAATAGGTATAGCGCTATACCATGTCCTGGTGTGGCCACATTTGTGGTACTTGCAGCGGCACAGGGAGTGGTGCATTATGGGCAGCTATCCCAGCATTCAGCTGGGTGCAACATGCTTTTCAAACGAGGGGGGTGAGGGGTAATGTGTAGTACGTATGCAGAGAGAGAGCGAGGGGATTTCTACGGGTGACAGTCTTTGTCAGTGGTTTCCTTTGAAATCAGAGCCTGCTTTATAAGTTTCTCACCACACAGATCCCTTTGTAAACATTTGCAGTGCTTATCTGCTGAGTTAAGAGAGAAACTCTGAAAAGTTACTTCCGCATTCCTCCTGCCGAGATCAAAATAACAGAGACGTCAATTGCCTTAAATGGCTCAGAGGCATGCTAGAGATCACTTATAGTGTAATGACTGTTTACACTTGCCGTAACACGCTACAGAGAATTCGCAACAGCCCTTATTCCCCGTGTGGAGGTGGTTTACCACGAGCGCTATAAACTCGGACTTATAGCGCAATATGTGCCTTGCCAGTGTGTACGGGTAGAGAGTTATAGCGCTCCTGGACGCTTTATAGCGCTATAAAGTGCCAGTGTAACCAAGGCCCTAGTTGCGGAAAGACTCATACATAGGAAGGCTTACAGGTAAACAAACCCATCCACAGTTCATTGATTCTGAAACATTCTTAATGGCTTCCACTTAACATGTTTACATCAGTTATACAAGTTTATATCTTGTTCTCCTGACTCTAGACCATTGGTTCTCAAAGTAGGGGTCAGAACCCCTCTGGGGGTTGCGAGCCAGTTCTGTGGGGGTTGCGAGCAGGGGAGGGCAAATGACCAGGGAGGAATATAAAAATATTGCTCAGGCATGCAGGAGTGAAATCAGGAAGGCTAAATCACACTTGGAGTTGCAGCTAGCAAGGGATGTTAAGGGTAACGAAGGGTTTTTTTAGGTATGTTAGCAACAAGAAAAAAGTCAAGGAAAGTGTGGGCCCCTTACTGAATGAGGGAGGCAATCTAGTGACAGAGGATGTGGAAAAAGCAAATGTACTCAATGCTTTTTTTGCCTCTGTCTTCATGAACAAGGTCAGCTCCCAGACTACTGCACTGGGCAGCACAGCATGGGGAGGAGGTGACCAGCCCTCTGTGGAGAAAGAAGTGGTTCAGGAATATTTAGAAAAGCTGGACGAGCACAAGTTCATGGGGCCGGATACGCTGCATCCGAGAGTGCTAAAGGAGTTGGCTGATGTAATTGCAGAGCCATTGGCAATTATCTTTGAAAACTCATGGCGATCGGGGGAGGTCCCGGATGACTGGAAAAAGGCTAATGTAGTGCCCATCTTTAAGAAAGGAAAGGAGGAGGATTCGGGGAACGACAGGCCAGTCAGCCTAACCTCAGTGCCTGGAAAAATCATGGAGCAGGTTCTCAAGGAATCAATCCTGAGGCACTTAGAGGAGAGGAAAGTGATCAGGAACAGTCAGCATGGATTCACCAAGGGCAAATCATGCCTCACTAACCTAATTGCTTTCTAGGATAAGATAACTGGCTCTGTGGATGAGGGGAAAGCAGTGGATGTGTTGTTCCTTGACTTTAGCAAAGCTTTTGATACGGTCTCCCGCAATATTCTTGCCAGCAAGTTAAAGAAGTATGGGCTGGATGAATGGACCCTAAGGTGGATAGAAAGCTGGCTGGATCGTCGGGCTCAACGGGTAGTGATCAATGGCTCCATGTCTAGTTGGCAGCCGGTATCGAGCGGAGTGCTCCAAGGGTTGGTCCTGGGGCTGGTTTTATTCAATATCTTTATCAGTGATCTGGAGGATGGTGTGGACTGCACCCTCAGCAAGTTTGCAGATGACACTAAACTGGGAGGAGTGGTAGATACGCTGAAGGGTAGGGATAGGATAAAGAGGGATCTAGACAAATTAGAGGACTGGGCCAAAAGAAATTTGATGAGGTTCAACAAGGAGAAGTGCAGAGTCCTGCACTTAGGATGGAAGAATCCCATGCACTGCTACAGACTAGGGACCGAATGGCTAGGCAGCAGTTCTGCAGAAAAAGATCTAGGGATTACAGTGGATGAGAAGCTGGATATGAGTCAACAGTGTGCCCTTATTGCCAAGAAGGCTAATGGCATTTTGGGCTGTATAGGTAGCGGCATTGCCAGCAGATTGAGGGACGTGATTGTTCCCCTCTATTCGACATTGGTGAGGCCTCATCTGGAGTACTGTGTCCAATTTTGGGGCCCACACTACAAGAAGGATGTGGAAAAATTGGAAAGAGTCCAGAGAAGGGCAACAAAAATGATTAGGGGCCTGGAGCACATGACTTATGAGGAGAGGCTGAGAGAACTGGGATTGTTTAGTCTACGGAAGAGAAGACTGAGGGGAGATTTGAAAGCTGCTTTCAACTACCTGACAGGGGGTTCTAAAGAGGATGGATCTAGACTGTTCTCAGTGGTAGCAGATGACCGGACAAGGAGTAATGGTCTCAAGTTTACAGTTGGGAAGGTTTAGACTGGATATTAGGAAAAACTTTTTCACTAGGAGGGTGGTGAAGCATTGGAATGGGTTACCTAGGGAGGTGGTAGAATCACCTTCCTTAGAGGTTTTTAAGGTCAGGTTTGATAAAGCCCTGGCTGGAATGATTTAGGTGGGGATTGGTCCTGCTTTGAGCAGGGGGTTGGGACTAGATGACCTCCAGAGGTCCCTTCCAACTCTAATATTCTATGATTCTATGCTGCCAGCAGCTGGCCCCAAACAATGCTGCTGCCGCGGGCTGCTGGCATCCGGCCCCTGCTGCTGCAGGAAGCCCATGCCCCTGCCTCGGCGGGCTGCTGGCACCCCCATAAGGCCGGTCGTGGCTGCGGTTCCTGCCGCGGTGGGCTGCTGATGGCCCCACGAGCCTGGTCCCAGCTCCTGCTGAGGCGGGCTGCTGGCGGCTCCGCGAGCCCGGTCTGGGCCCTGGCTCCTGCTGCGGCGGGCTGCCGGCACTGCCACGTGCCCAACCTGGCCCCTGCAGAAGTGGGCTTCCGGCACCCCCATGAGCCCATCTCCTGCCACGGTGGGCTGCCAGCGTGTCCGTGGGGCTGCTGGAACCCCCTCCCTCACTGGCCTCGGGGGTGGTGGTGCTGGAACTTCCCCTCAATCCCGACCCCTGCCCTGGGGGGCTGCTGAAACCCCCCCATCGCAGCCTGATCCCGGGGGAGGAGGGGGCGCTTAGAGGCCCGGTGTGGGAAAGGGGTCACCACTACAAAAAGAAGAGAACCACTGCTCTAGACATAGAAATAATACATATGAACTAATAGGATGAATGTACTCAGTAGATCATAAGCTTTATACTATCTTACAAGAGACCTTTTGCAGGAAGCATATTCCAGTTATATCATATTCACACTTATAATCATATTTCCATAAAACATATGGAGTGCAATGTCACAGGAGATATTACAAAATCTAATACATGGACACCAAAACAGCTGCAACTGTTAACATAATTATTGAGTCAAGTTTGCTAGAGAAATCAGGCATTTCAGGCAAAATGCATAATAATACAATGAAAATCCAGAAAAATCTGTTACATCTAAAACATAAGACAAATGCAGAATCTTATAAGATATTTCTTGGTGATAAATGAAAAAAACATTTCACCAGAAAAAAAAATCTATTTAGAGAATCCTTGTTTTTTAAAGATGACCTAGACAAGGACTTAGGTACCACGTCTCTAAAAGTGTAATCTCCAGCTTTTCAGTGTTTAAATGATGAGCACAACAAGGACTTTGGTAAATTGACAACTAATTGCTGTGAAAGTCCTCAAAGCAGCATATTAAATCTATTAATCCTGTGTGGAGCTTTAATTTAATCCTGAACCCTAGTGGCCATGTACAAACCTTTTCACCAACATCTGACAGTTTACAAATTCAAATGAGGATCTGAGTCAAAAGCTTTCAAACCATTTCCACCTGAAGAAATATCTCAGAGTCGTGATGACCTGAGAAGTGATGCGAAACTTTCCTCTTGCAATTATCAGAAGCATTTTCAGTTTAGATGACAGAAAAGGTGTCCTTCAAAATTATAATGTTAACAAGAATTAAAGAGTATCAGGGGATAGCAACGTTAGTCCAGGACAGAACAACATGACTGCAGATCATCTCAGCAGGGACAGTTCTCAAATAAAGGAACTGGTCACCCACTGTAATATGTTCATTATGAGCTTTAACAGGAAATGTTGCCTCTTCTCTTTGAGAACAGGAAGAGACAGTCAATCTATCTCAATGCTTTCCTTCTGCAGTGGGGAAGGTACTTTCTGTATGCTTTTTTTCCCCCTTTCTGTTGATCCAGAAAGTGGACAGCAAGATTCTTCAAGAAAAAGCAAGGATAACTCGGATTGCCTTGAATTGGGCACATCAGTAGTGGTTTATGGATCTCCTTCAGTTGCACAAAGTGGTCCTCATTACATCTTCCTCTGTTTCCAGATCTTCTGTCTCAGTAGTTGGGCAGTATTCTTCATCTGCAGTCCCTTCACCTGACTGCAGGGCCGGCGACAGGGGGGTACTACGGGTACAGCTGTACCGGGCCTCGGACTTAAGGGGGGGCCCGGTACACAGCTGTACCCGTAGTCGTCCCCCCTTGTCGCCGGGCCTGGAGAGCGGGGAAGGGGCGGGGAGGCGGCGCGGCTCTCCTCCGGAGCGGATGAGCGTGCGTGTCCCCGGCAGGAGCAGTGAGCCCGGCCGGCGGCAGTGAGCCCGGCTGGCGGCAGTGGCGCACCACCGCCTGCAAAGAGGGCGAGGGCGGGGAGGCTCTGCAGCAAAGTAGGGCTTCCCCCGCCCGACATGGCATCGTGCAGCCCCTGCACCGTCTCGCGCAGGTCCGGGGGGGAAAGGGTGCGCGGGGGGAAAGGGCACGCGGAGGGGGGAGAAGCAGCAAGGGCGGCTTGCGCCACTCCCGGGCTCGCGCTTCCGCCAGCCGCTGTCAGCTCGGGGGGGGAGCGCCGGCTGGGCTGCCCCCCCCAGCCGCTGTCAGCTGGGGGGGGAGCGCCGGCTGGGCTGGGGGCCCAACCGCTGTCAGCTGGGGGGGGGAAGCGCCGGTTGGGCTGGGGGGGGCCCCCCAAAGAATCAGAGTAGGGGGCCCCAAAATTTCTGTTGCCGACCCTGCCTGACTGCTTGGGCAATCGGACTTCGACACAGTCTATTCTTGAACACACCCATTCCTACTTGGTGCAGAATGTGCTACTTAATTCTAGAAAACAATCTACCAGAAAGTGTTATTTATTGAAATGGTCCAGATGTGTATTGGATGCAGAGAAAATCTAATTCTCATGTCTCAACTTCCAGACTTCATATTTTATAATATGTATTTAAATTTGAGGGGTTTCTAACTCATCTTTGAAAGGTCATTTGGCAAGTGTTTCAGTTTACCTTTTTTTGATGGTAGATCACAGCTCTTGCATAACATGGTTAAAAAGTTTATGAAGGGATTATCTAATATGCCTCTGATGGCACATGTTCCCAGCATAGGACCTCAGTATTAAGTCAGACGGAGAAGTAACTAGGAGAAATAGACATGATCTGATGAAAAATAATAGCATTTGAAACAAAACAAACTGACTCAGAATCTAGAACAAGGGCAGGACAGAAAAACAATTGCAGCAGGATAGAAAAACAACAGAGCACTATTCTAATATAGGGATCTAATTTAGTTGTCAGGGAAGCATAAAGCAACCACAGGGGTGAAGAAGACTCTGGTAGTGTACCCTGAAAGATGGGCAGGATTTGAACGGTCAGGGAGAGAGTTCTGTGGTGGAACATAGTAAGGGAAATAAGAGACAAGGATGTACTCCTCCAGTGAGTGAGTGCCTTCACAAGCTCTTTGAGGGATCCTGTCCCTCCTTGGGATCTTAATTTACTGTCATTTACACTCAGAAAGCCGCCTTTTGGACCCTTGGCTGTGTTGTTTGTATTATTTATCTATTGAGGTAGCTTTCATTACTGCCACCATTTACATCTTTTCACAAAGATAAGGTGGTTCTTAGATCTGATCCAAAGTTTTTGCCAAAAGTAGATCCTGAATTTCACCTCAGACAATTAATTTGCCAGTATTTTTTTTCTGAAGGCCACATACTAAAAACATGGAATCTGTTTTACATATTTTGGATGCAGGAAGAGTTCTTGCCTATTATTTAGAGACGATGAGATTTCTACTATTTCCACTGAAAGATTATTCCCAAGTCTAATGGACACACCATTTGGAAGTTTTCCTAATTTCATTTTGCATTTTTCCTTTTTCAAATTTCTTCCCTTTCTTCCCAATTATACCACCTTATACCATGTAGAGAATTATGTCCCTCCCATAATCAACATTAACCAAAATGACAGAGTCCTGTGGCACCTTAAAGAGTAACTAAAGTATTGAAGCATAAGCTTTCGTGGGCTAATAGCCACTTCGTCGGATGCATTAACCAAAATGTTGATTTTTGAATCTTTCTTCATAAATCAACAGTTCCCTCACTCCCACTTCCTGACTCATTTTGGGTCAGGTGATTCCCATAAGGCACAGTCTTGCATGTGGTGAGGTATGAGACCACACCCTCTCCAGCAGGGGTTTTAAAAAGATTCTGCCTCAAGGGCTTATGTACAGAAAAATGTGGTGTACTAATCATCATTTGATCATCTAAGCACCTGTCCAGACATTCAAGTGCACCCAATGGTGATTACTCTACTCTGTGTATTAGACTTGATTTGAGCAAGGCTAATCGCCATGTAGTTTTCCACTCTCTAGTCCCCACCACTGGAGAGGCAGTGAGGATGGGAATCACTGGCAAAATAGCCCTAGCTGTGCAAAGAGTCCTCCTACTACCATCTCACAGTGCACCAGTTACTGCTTCAGTGGCTATGCAGGTATCATGTTTGTCCAGATACATTTGTCCAAATAGTGCTACACACACCAAGAATCTCATTTGTGCTCTGTGTTCATGGTAATCTATTCATTCAGCTCTGTTCTATGCTATTCACTGCTATCATGTCTCAGGGAAGGTTTTCCTCTGAATGTACCTCCAGCTGGCCAAAAGCTGATGTGTGGCATGGGTGCGCAGATTTAAAATGGAAGACAAGCTGGGGACAAAATGTTTTTAAGTCACATAGAAACTGCATTGTACCAACTGAAAATATAGGAAATTTGTATTGCAATAAGCTGCATATTGGCTAAGTACTGTATCTCAGCTCATGTGCTGGACTGAGGCACTTAATCAGCATGCTGCTCTTACCTACCAGCAATCACATTTCATTCTGCATTTCCATTTAATGCATGAAAAACAGTCAGGCATATTCTGAGAGCAAAGTGATGTAAAACTAGCACACCACATGAGGGCTGTGGGAATAATTATACTGTTCATTTGAGCCACTGCATGTAAACCAAATGCATGTAAAGAAATTTAGTGGACATGCTCGTTAATTTTAGCCATTATTTGGACAAAATTGCACCAGGTACAGTATGGCTGAGGGAGACACCATTGCTACTTACATCAGTGTTACCCCATCAGTCACTTCCCAGTGGTTCAATTCTCTAGTGTAAGCACAGACAAGCAGCTCCAGGGCATGAAGGAACAGCAAACTCACTACTATTAGAACCTTATAGGAATGCAGCACGTTCCCCCATTGTATGTTTAGACAGCTCTGTTTGCCAATATCTGAGGAAACAGGGCCCTGACTTCTTCTTTGGGGTGTCTTGAGCCATGGTGGGCACACACAAAGAATAGCCTGCGATTGCATCCTGCTGATATATAAGGTCATAAGGCTGGGTGCAGGGGAATCATTTTCTTACATACTTTCCTTGCTTGTACACCTGGACGAGGGCATAGTTTGAGCCATTTTGCTGGTTGTTAAATTCCCTCCATCCTTCTGATAATGAGGTGCCCAGAACTGAATGTGAATTCAAGGCGTGGTCTAATCAGAGCTGTATAAACAGAAACTATTATTTCCATGCTCCATTATATAACACTTCTGGGTATACCATCAAAATGGGATTGTTTTTCCCCCATATAGTATTGCAAATTGTGAAGGGACATGCCCTCACTCTGGTGGAGAGGAGACTAATGAGTGCTTCTGGGCCTGTTCAGCTCTAAGAGGGCACACCTGCAAAGCTTGTTCTGCTTGGAGGGGGGTGAAAATCTGCCAGCTGAATGGGAGACAGAAGCAGGTCTCACTTATTCTGAAGCCACATGGTGCAGCTGCACTGCAGTACTCCCCAAGAGGAGGGGCTGGAGGTATACCCCATTAAAAGATAATAAACCTGCTGATTGACTAAACCCAAAGGGTGGAATCCAGGAAGACTGCCTAAGATAGTATGAAAACAAAGGAAGTCTGGCTGAGTCCCCTTTCTCATAAGGGAAAGAGAGGGGAGAGGACCTCTTTTTTGTCTATTTGTTTTATTCAGAGAAGCTCTCATGTGCTATGAATTTGGAGGGGGAACATTATAAACAATTAGAAACAGGGTCTGGAGGAGACCCAGGAAGCCCCTGACCACCATAAATGGCAGAGAATGCTAGCATAAACATGCAGGGTTAAAATAAAGCCTTAAAGGGGATAGAGCTCAGTAGCTCCATGCAAGATGGAATCGGACTGGTGGTTAAGTGGTTAGTGGAGATGCAGCTGCAGCAAGCAGTTCAGCAACAACAGTTCCACCAGCAATTCCTGCAACAGGGGACCACCCCTTAGATTCAGACCACACAAGAGCAGCAGCAGCTGAAGGAACTGATGGTCCAGCACCAGGAGTTTAAAAAAGAAAGCAGATAGTGCCGGTTTTATGCCCCTACGGTAGCCCAGTGAGTCATGCTTCTGCCAAGGGGCTTCTCCCACTAGTGCCAGTGAAGCTAACCAAAATGGAGACAGACAATGACCCTAAAGCCTTTTTAGTTACATTTGAGAAGGTGGCAGTAGCAGGCATGTAGCCCCCAAAACAATGGGCTTTGATTCTGGATTCATATTTCATGGGTCCTGTGCACGTGGCTTGTTGTGATCTAGACTTGGAGAGGGAAAATGACTACAAACACGTAAAGTCTGCTATTTTGGACTACTTGGATATTTCCAAAGAGCCCCACTATCAACAATTTAGGGATGAGATCTACCCCCAAGAAGGCAAGACTTCCTTGTAGCACAACTCTTGAGAGAACACCGCTGGAAGTGGCTCCATTCGGAGGAATGATCAGGGCCCTAAGTGGCTGAGACCATTGTGACAAAATAATTCCTAAAGCATTTACATACAAATGGCAGGGAGTGGATACTACGGCAGCTCCTGGGAATGTTATCAGAAGCAGTAAGACTAATGGAGAATTTTGTGGATCACTACAGGCAGAATCACCCAAGCATCAGTAAGGAAGGGGATAGAATGTAAAGTGACCTGGGACGGTGAGCCAGAATCATTAACAATTTGAGGGGCCCAACCCTGAAGGAGTCCTTCCAGATGATCAGATCACCTCTTAAATCAGGGGTAGCCCTAGGGAGGCCAGGCAGTCGGGCACAGGGAAAAAAGGGGTAACCAGTCGGGACTTGGAATCTCTCCTACAGAGTGGGAATTTTGTCCATGAACAGTTCTACAACCCTACATTGAGCCATGCGTATGAACAATTGGGCTCCATAAAAGATGAGGTAACAGAGCCTCACAGGACGAGCAATATTTGAATCTTTCACTCAAGAAAGAATGCTTGTATCAAATGGAAAGGGATAAAAAAACCAGGGGTGGTGAGGACCAAGTTACTAGTGCTGCATGGATACTTGGCTTTCTTCACTCCTTTCAGACACTTCCAATTCAACCTATGCCTTTCAACCTGAATGGAGCTGCCAAGACTTTCCAGTAGATCATGAATAGGATCCTCAGCCCACACCATCAATATGGACAACTTTGCCTACATAGACAACTTTGTCATTTATATTTCTACCTGGGAAGACCACATGAAGCAAGTAAAGATGGTATGAAAAGCCCTGGAAGTGGGACTAATGGCCAACTCTTCAAAATGTAGAGGAAGTAATCTATTTGGGGAACTATGTAGGAGGCACCCTCATGAAACCAGTGGTCAGCAAGGTACAGGCCTTAAATTACATTTCCCACAAGAGGCAAATGAGGCATTTTCTTGGTCTTGCAGGATATTACTGGAGGTTTATTCCCAGTTTCACCTCAATCGCAGGCCCTCCTTATGGACCTCATAAAAGGCAACAACTCTAAGGGTATGTCTACATTTATCGGGATTGACACTGCAGTGATCGATCCACCAGGGAGAAGACTTTATTTTTATCTATCTGTTTTATTTAGAGAATCTCCAGTGTACTACAAACTGAGAGGATCTGAGCAAGCCCCTGCTCCCTCCCACCCCCATTCTTATCTAAGTCTGTTGAACTCAAAGCACCTGCATGGTAGGTCTCAGAAAGCAATAGTTTTAAAAATGTCTTCCTTTCAAAAATGGCTGATTATTTTTCTCTAGCTGTATCAGCTGCATTTGTCTAATTTTAATTTCATTGTATTACCAATCACCATATCTAATTTTTCAAGGGGTCAGATCCAGCAAAGTGCTAGCTGTCTTTTCCTGAGAGTTGCTGACCATTTCCATTTACTTTCTCTATGGAAGACAATCCAGCCATCTCATGGCACTTTCTGTGTTCTGTTTTGAAACCTTCTCAAAGAACAGGGTGTATATGAAGATAGACTTTGCACATTGTGTATGGTGGTCATTTGGACCTCACTGTGCCTGTTTGGTTCCTTCATATTATGCTTGTTGTGTAAAGACCAAAATACACAACGCTTTTCAAGTCTTTGGGGTGATATGTACCACCTTGGGACTGGGAATATTTGGGGAACAGCACCTTTAATACCTTGGACATAGGGGCAGCAATTGTCCCTGACCTCATTCAAGGTATGCAATATTGGGGAGAGGGACAAGAAATTTTTTTTCATTGACAAAATCAACTTGATAGGTTGTTTCATTATTTGTAGCTGTCTTTCATAATGGCAGCCAGCACTCCTGACTGAATTCTTTCCATTTCTTTATATAATCTTGTGTTGGAGAATTGATGAGATCTTACCTTTTGAATCGTTTGTTTTAGTGATACACTTATGCATTTTATGCAGTTGTTTATGTTTGATTTTATGTTATCTATAATTTTGCTTGTATACAAAGGGGAAAAAGGAGGGAGAGACAAAACCCAATTTAATCTGCCTTCAAATTGATATATTAAAGGAAGAAGGGGAAGGCAAGGAATTATATTCTGTCCTGATGAGATAACAAAACTATGTAATGGTGGCAGTGTAAAAACAATTAATAAAAAAATTCCCCCAACACACTTGCAACAGTGATATCCAGTTTTCTGAACTGACAAACACATTAAGAAGTTTCTAGTTATGCTAACTGCTCTGTCTTTGCTTTTTTGGCAAATAAAAAAAATGGAATCTAAGGCATTTGTTTCTGCTATAGAGAAATTATGGAACTCTATGAATGATGCCATAATGGACATAAGTGAAAAATGCCTGCTCAAATACTAAAATCACATAATCAAAATTCTGCTCAGGTATGGAACAGTATTATTCTAAAGCATAACATGTATTGAAACATATTTTGGCTATTTTACAAATTATCCTTATCTCTTAGAATATATCACCAAGCTATACTACATTTTAAGTCTCTTGAACCTGTTCATGGTGCATGTAATTTTCAACACTGCCCACAATGCAGTGCTTATACCATAATTATATATGTATTTTTAGTTCAACTGAATTCCATCATTCTGCTTTTTTTCACTACACTCTACTATCAATGTCATCTCTAGAAACAGATCAAGTTGTGTCTTTAATTCTCTGCTTCAGCTGCACTAGACCAACGTTTCTCAAATGTGGCCACTGTGGCCACATGCAGCCACCAGGGACTTTCCATGCAGCCATGACAGCCTTCTGGGCAGTGATGGGGGGTGAGGGGAAGTGCACACCATCGGCCCCTCCTACTCCCTCCTTGTTGCTCCTGGATGTGCCGCCCTGCACCGCCTCTGGAGGACCAAGGTGAGTTCTTGACCCACGTTGGGAGGAGAGGGTTTGGGCGATGGGACTTCAGGAGCCTGGCCGTGCATCGCAGACTCTGATCATGGGCAGTGGTACTGACCCCCCCCGCAGCTTCAGCAATGTGGCCCTGGCCTCCAACTGAAGGACTTCAACCTTCAGCCCGATTCCAGATGTGTGGCAGTGGGCTCCCAGCTCCAGTCCCGGGTTCCAGCCACACATTGGCAGGCACTGGCCACAGGTGCTGACCTCCAGCCACACGGCAGTGGGCTCCAACTACGGGGCTTTGGGCACCAACCCCTGGCTCTGGTTGCAGGACAGGAGGTGCTGACCCATAGCTCTGGGGTTTCAGTCGGCTTCTGACCCCCAGTTCTGGCCATTTGGTGACAGGTGCTGGCTCTGGCCCCAACCAGCTGGCGGCCTCAAACCCTAGCACTAATCCCCTGCCCCAGCTGCATGGTAGCAGGCACCAGCCCACAACTCTGTTCCTGAAATTCCCACCACGTAGTAGCGGAAGTTGGGCCTAGGTGCCGACCTCTGGCTCTGGCCGTGCAGCAGTGGGTGCTGGCTCCTGGCTCCAGCCACATAGCCCCAGGCACCAGCATCCAGCTCTGGGTTCTGGCCGTGCAGCAAAAGACACTGGCCCTGGGTGCTGACCTGCTCCATGGCAGTGGGCTCTGATCCCTGGCTCCAGCCATGCAGTTCTTGTCCCCAGCTCCAGGCTCTGGCTGCAGGCACTGAGCCCTGGCCCTGGCCACATGGCAGCAGACACCAGGCCCTGGATCTGGCCATGCGACAGTGGGACTCATCACCCATCACCATCGCCCCTTCTGCCTCCCACAGCCCTGCACTCATCTCCCCCGTTGTCCCGGGCCCCAGCTGCCTCCCCCGGACCCGCATTCATCCCACCATCGCTTCTGTCCCCTGCTGCCTCCCATTTTGGCCCTGCCATCCAGGGCTTAATGGGGCCGGGGCTTGCTGACAAAGATGATATTAACAAACATGCAAGTATCACTTTTCACAGTAGACTTACTAGCTATCTGTGAAAAGTGATAAATCACTCATCACTTTTTATAGCCTCCCAGGTAGCTACTGGGTATGCTGTGATCTTAACAAATATACAAATATCACTCCTGAAGGGGGAGGCAGCATTATTTTTATTACTGAATCTGCCAGAATCCCAACCAATATAAATTACAATGATTTGGCTGTGTATCTGTGCATATTTAATTGTTTTTCCTAGAGTTAATTAAGTATTTTAGGGGAAAGTGTCAGTGTGGCCCCCAGTGAGAGTGTGGCCACCGTCTTAAGCCACAAAAGGATTTGTTGTGAGAACCCCTACCCTAGACACTTATCCATGTGTTACCCTTCCATTAGATAGTTAGGCCCAAATTCCTTATCAACTTTGTTTTCTAATTTTTAGAATTATTTTATATATCTTCTAACACAACCTAATGATCTATTGGATTTTTTAGTGCTGCTGGACACTGGGCTGATGGCTTCAATGGGGCATATTCTGAACTCAATGACACCCAAGGAACCCCCACTGATTTTGCCATTGTCAATAAGGGCACAATTTGGCCCAATGATATTTCCACACTGGTCCTCTATTTCTTTCCTGATCAGTTTCCTGGATGGTATTTTCACTCAGCACCGTCTGGGGAAAATAAAACCTAAGGACTAATTATGTAACATTTGTTTACACTGAGTCATGTTTGCCATCTGCTGGTTCAATCACCTAAACAATCCAAATTTTTAAAATCTGGTTGCTCCTTAGTATTTGCTCTGCTTTCAATCTTATTATCTGCAAACATGTATGTTTTGACCCTGGTGTTGCAATGAACATACAAACAGACCTATGAATCTGTGAGGAAGCCCATTGACTTCAAGAGAGCTCAGCACAAGTGGAAGAGCCTGCCAGTGCAGTTTATTACAGGGTCAGAGTCTTTGTTTTCAGTACCTTCATACACATCATGTACCACATTAGCCACTCAGACAGATGCAATCCCATTGTCTGATGGAACTAAGGGCTACATTTGTCCAGCCAGGTATTGGACAACAAGCCTAGATTTAGATGCTGGAATATGGGAGATGGGGGGGTTACTCCGTTCTGCTTCCGCCTCCTCCACGAGTGCATTGCCGCCGCTCCGCTTCTCCCCCCTCCTTCTTTCCCTCCAAGGCTTGCCACGAATCAGCTGTTTGGCATGGCAAGTCTGAGAGGGAGGGACGGAGGAGAAGCAGAGCATCAGCGCGCTCAGGGGAGGAGGCGGAGCAGAGGTGAGCTGGGGCAAGGAGCAGTTCCTCTGTGCTCTTCCCCCCCCCCCGTTACTTGCTGTGACCCTTCCCGCCCCAGGTTACTTCCACTCCGCCTCCTCCCCTAAGCGTGCCGCCACTCTGCTTCTCCCCTCTCCCTCCCAGGCTTGTGCAAGCCCAGGGGAGGAGGTGGGGCTGAGGATTTGGGGAAGGAGTTGGAATGGAGGCAGGGAAGGGGCAGTGCTGGGGGGGTGGGAGCACCCACCAGCGCCATCTAACATCAACACCTATGACTCCATTTATAATGACTTTCAATGTTGGAACAGGATGACTCAGGTTTTCCATAATAAGCTCTGCATTTTATTATCTCTACTTTAGATTGATGCTTCAAATGTGACCTAAATCAGTTGTGACTAAGGGCTCAAACGGTAAAGCTTAATTCATATATTTGTTTATTTGTACAAAAATAAAACCTTAATGGAAACACTGACATGAGTAAAGGCTTGCAGAATCAGGTCCTAAAATTTGTGTTTATATCACACAATGGTATGCATTCACTTAGGAAGACAAGAGCTATAGAGAGTCTTCACACCTAATAATTAGATGCCCTATTAAGTGTTCTGCTACCATTCTGGGGGAAAACATCACTCATCATTTCACATCCTAAAAATGTTAAAATATGTAAGATTCATTTTCTGAACAGAAACTGGATTTTGTTTAAATATGCTGTGAACAGCTGTATTTGCAGCATTATGGGTGGGCTGTGATTCCAAATGGCATATTTTTACAGCTACTGGAGAGTTAAGCAAAGATATAAACTTAAATTCATTTTTGAGAAGTTGTAATGTAATTAACTACAACATATGAACTAAAACAGTTATATGATCTGCTATATATGGGGAAACAACATGGCTCCCTAAAACAGCAGTATTCCCCACCAAGGACTAAATCCAACTCCTTTTGAAGTCAACTGGTAAATTTCCTTTGACTTTAACAGAACCTGGATGAGACCATGAGTATTTCATATGGTCTCCCACAACATACTTCCTTAATCTCTTGCCTACCATGATATGTTATTTTTGATTGTTAACTAAAGCCTTGACCCTGCAAACACGTACATGGATGCATAAATTTACTCATGTGAGTTTACTGGAACAGGTCTTAGTTTATGACCTGGTCCTGCACCTATTGTTAATGGGTGCTTTGCCATTGCCTTCAATGAGGCAGGACTTCTAAGGAGCATTGTTTTATTTGCCTGTAACACCTGTGTGGCTACAGAAATAATACTAAAGGTAATTTACTAAATCAGGTGGGGGTGAAAAGGCTATTAATTGGCTTTTCATTTATAAACAGTAACAAACAGTGCATTAGATAAGGATGAGCTAATGCCTTAGGCAAGAGAGCAAATTTTCCACATTAACTCATAAAACCCACTGGGGCTGTGGAGAAAACTTACTCTAGCTGCCAAGGCGGGAGACAATTCATCATTATCATGATGGCAGAGGCTTCACCTTAAAAACACTCAGTGTCAGCATCACTAGCACCAGGACAGGGGACGATCAAGTCTAAAGGGGGCCCAGTTCCACCTGTTTCCCTTCCCTTGACAAAGGTGAGACAAACTCAGTGGCCCCCTGCTGGCTCGATGAGTGAAATCCTGTCCCCAGTGAAGTCAGGGGGAGTCTTGTCATTGATTATTTATCCTCCCCCCTCTGCCCCATCTGCAGGGGTCCGCTGGGCGGCTCAGAACTATAGTGACCCCCACCCCCATGGGATCATGTCTGAATCCCAACCACCCCCGTCTACGGTGCCTGGCAGGGAGCCGGATGTGCCACTCCCACCCCAACTCCGGCGCTCCCTACATGGGTCCCATTTGCAATCCTGAGCCCCTTGCTCTCGCTCTCTCCCCGCCCCGGCACTGGGGGCTCTGATCCCAGCGTGAGGCTCCTGTCCTCTGCCTCAGCAGCGCCTCATCCCCCGCCCCGCACGCCAAGCTCCGGGACTCACCCAGCCGCAGTTATTCCGAGACCACAGCAAGACCCACCGCCCCTTCCCCTGCCTGAGCTGCACCGGGAACACCTGCTCCTATCTCCCGCGGTTACCACACGGAGCCACCGCTTAGATGTGACCCCTCCCCCTCGCGCGCGCAGCGCCTCGGCTCCGGCTGCCGTTAACGGCCCCGGCCGCGCGTGGCCCCGCCGTAGAGCGCGAGGCGCTCTCGCTCTTGTTGCTGGGCGGGCCAGGCAGGGCGGCTGAGGGGACCGAATCCCCAGCGCCGCACTAGTAGCGGCAGCAGCAAGGCGAGGCGCTGGGACTGGGATCCGGGGAGAGGGTGGGACCAAACGCAGCCAGCCAATCAGAGAGAGAGATCCGTGTCTCCCCAGCAACGGGCCTGGCTAGCCAGGCTGCGCCTCCTCCCTCCATCCCTCCCTGCTGGTCATTATCTCGTTTCTCCCCCCCCCCCCCCCATAGTCTCTGGGGTTGAGCCAACCCCCCTCACTCACCCTGCAGGCTGAGATTTGGGGAGGGAGGGCGAAGGTCTTTTATTGGCCTAATTTCCTCCCTCCTAGTTCCCCCCCCCGCCCCGCTCTCCTGCCACACTCCACCCAGAATTGAGCTAGTGTAACTAGGAGGTGATTCTCCTGCTCCCTCCTGCTGCTGCTCTGTAGGGGCTGCAGGGATCTCCTCTCTGCCCAGATTTGAGGCAGGGCTTTGAGGCAAGGAGGACATCATTTGATCGAGGGAGGGGAATTTCAGCTGTAGCTATACTATTTTGCGAGGGGGGAGGGAGTGTTTGGTTACTGACCATGGGGAAGGACCAGGAACTGCTGGAAGCTGCTCGCACTGGGAATGTGGCTCTCGTGGAAAAACTCCTGTCGGGGAGGAAAGGAGGGATCCTGGGCAGTGGATCTGGAGCTATTCCCCTATCCAGCTTACTGAGGTAGGGACATGATTCCCCAGCAGCTGCTAGGGATATTAACCTCCTCCTCCTCATCACCGTCATCACCTCCCTTATCCTCATGCCTGTATTCTTCATAGTAGCCATAAATTGTTCACGCTTGCTAACAAGTACAATGTGTCCGTGTTTAAAGTCACAGCCATTCATTATATTAATATAGCAATTTAAAATTCCCTGCCTTCAGTGTGTCAGCAGGGTACTTGTTTCTGCTATATTACTAGCACTGGTGCAGAAATAATTTATTGGGTAGATTGCTTTGCACAATGGTGTAGCCACACGCCCGTTTCCTTTAGAATGTTATCTTTGAATGCTTTTTTAATATGTGATCCAGATATAAACGACAGAGAAGCTATTGTGTATTTGTAGTTATATGGAAAAAGCCACAACTCCCCCCCCCCCCCCGCACATAGTTACTACTGTCACTTGCAGAAGAAATTAACCATGCCATGAAAATGAGTCTATAAAATGAAGAAGGTGAACCTTTTGATGAGAGGTCATCAACATGGAGTAGGTGTAAAACTTATGGAGTGGGTTAGGTAATAGCAGTGGTACTTCCAATGTATCTGGATTTAGTTGAGTAAAATTGGGATACTCGTCATATCTAGTTGAAAGGAGTCAACTTTAGTCTTTAGTCATATGTTATGCAGTATGTAACAAGGCTTTTGATGTTAACTTTTATCTTGTAAGTGAGAAGTGCATTATCACAAGCATTTATGACATTTGACATTTTTCAAATAAGAAAAGGTCTGCACCACACAATGTGCTGCAAGTGCTATAACTACACTAGACACAGCACAGCAAGGTAGAATGAATTGAAACACTATTGACCTAAAACTTGAAGTAATCATTAAATGTGCTCTACTGGAAGAAAGAAGCAGACCCAGATTAATGGAAATTCTTTAAATGAAAGGCAAGAAAGGTTAACTCATTTGAGATTCTATTGTCAGTACATTTCTATTTTCCATGGCCCAGGCCACTTTATTTATATTACATGTGATATTCTCCATAGTAGGAATTGTAATATTCCTGTCAAATTATACCAATGTAACTCTATTTTAAATTTATTTTAAAATTGTTATGGAAATAAACAACAGTTTAGATACCCACACAGTTTATTAAAGTTCTTGATGCCATAGTGGCCACAGCACAATTAACTTTTATTTAATTACTACTGTACTATGTTGGCCAAAGTTAAAATACCGGTACATTTGTACAATTACTTTTGGTATTGTAATTGAATAGCCTGCTTAGCAAGAAAAATGTGAGATAATTGGTTAAATTTAAATGATAAGCATTACTTATTAAAATGTGATACATATTTCTTTGTAACAACATCATTTTTACTAGAATGAAGTTCATTTCAGTGCAATGATTATCCATTTATGAACCACTTCAACTGGATACATTTATGTAGTTAATTTTTTTAGAGCTGTCCTCTCTGCACTGCTGTTGCACTATTACTTTCTTATTGTAAATCACAAGTCCTATAAATCTCTGCAGGAAAGTGTGTTTGCTTGTGTTTTTCTGATGATAGAAAATGGCTATGTTAGGTGCATTTACAAAAAGTGGTTTGTGTAATGTACAAATAGATATAATAGAAAACTGGCTAATGGGTTATGGTAGTCGATTATTAGTGACAAATTAAAAAATTTATACTGTATAAAGTCAGATATATTATTTTTCTACAGTAGGCACATTGGTTTATTTTACTATAATGAAAATAAAACTAGTATATTATTGTGACTATGAAACTCATAATGTTATGTCTCAAAACCAAGCCATGGATAAGCTTTTTAAACCTTTAAAAACAAATAAGTGTAAACAGGAAACTTTAAGCAATTTCAGAAATAAAAATACAACACACAACAATTTAAAAAATAATAATGAAAGAATTAAATAGTGAACTGATAGATACAAGTGCAAATCTATGGACTCAATCCTGTAATCGGTGACTACAGTTTAGCATTTTCTATAGTGAATAGTACTATGACTTTGGCCAGGTCTCCACTGGTGCGGGGGTCTACCTAAGATACACAGCTTAGCTACGCGAATCTACACTAGACTTGATAAATTGATCCCCGATTGATCGATCACTACCCGCTGATCCAGTGGGTAGTGTAGACGTACCCTTTGTCTCCTAAACTACTCATAGTAGTACGTAGAGCCAAGCAAATTTTTCAACCAAAAATTTTTTTTGGTAAAAAATGTAGATTTGGCAACACAAAAACATTTTGCAAATTTGTGTCAATTTTGCCACAACGTTTTGGTTAAAAAAAAAACCCACAACCAAAACATTATAAAAAATTCCTACTTCAACTTTTTTTTAAATGAAATGTTTCAGATTTTTAATTCTAAGGCTTTTTTTTTAGTTTTTTATTTTAGAAAAAATTAAAGTGTAAAAATGCTTCAAATCAAAATAAAATATTTCAGGTTAACTGAAATGTTTTGTTTGACACACAAATTATTTTTTACAACTTTTCAGTTTTCCAAAAGTTTCAAAAACTTTTATTTTTGGTGCAGCTCAAAATATTTCCCTCCCCCCCAATTATGTAGTGAGATAACTACAAGACTGTGCATTAAGGGATTGAGAGGTGTGTGTATGTGTGAGAATTATTAATTTTTTTATTGATTTTCTTTCATAGAGAAACAAAAAGTTAAATGACTTTCAGCTTGTACATGTTTCTAAATCATACAATCTCTAATAGAAGTGTGCAATTTTATAACTTGTTAATGCTGCAAGACCAGAAACTACATAGACATAACATATTATGGTGGGGTAACAATAATAAAATAGAAACATACATGAATAGGGAAGGGAAGGGGGGGGGGAGTTGGGGAGGGTCTGGAATTTTAAAAGCTGGGATAGTTAATTATTTTTTGTCAAGGTCCAAATTTCTTGGTTAAGGTATAGTCAAGGACCAGACCCCCACCCAGCTCCCCTCCCCTAGCTGCCCTGATTGCCACCTCAAGCCTGCTGGTCACCTGCCAGCTCCCTGCCCACTCCACCTAGAGAGTAGGGTGACCTTATTTCCCTAAAGTGAAAATGGGACACATGGGGCTGGCGTTGCCGCTCACCCCCTCTCCCCAAATGTTCATTGATGCCCCCAACTGAGCAAAATAGCAGAGATGGAGGCAAGGGAGAAGAGGAATGCTATGGGCTGGGATCTGGGCAGCAAAGAAGGGTGTGAGTTTGTGTGTGTGTATGAGTACTTTTGAGGTTGCAGCCTGGAGAACTAATGGACTATGATCCAGCTAGCAGTGTGACACAGCTTCATTGGCCACTGGGGGCTTGGATAGCGGAGGGGCAAGAAGGAGGCAGATAGTGGGCAGATTGTGGGAGGGACCAAGGACACTCAAGAAAGCAGCCCTGCGGAGGTGGGGGAAGGTCGGGATATGGAAGAAGCCGGTGACTGGAGGCGGATGGGGGGGAAGGGGGGGAAGGGGAGAGAGGGAAAAGAGTCCAGTTGGAGTGGGTGGATGGGGAAAGGGTTCCGGGGACTGACCCTGATGGACAGGGGGTGGGGAGGACACAAGGCCAGGGTGGGGGGCTCTGGGAACTGCTTGGGGGCAGAGGACATGAGGCTGGGGTGAGGGGATTTGCTGTGTTTGGTGTTGTGGCACAAGTGGATGCTGCAGGACCCCATCAGGCAGTCACCCACTGGGTTGCCTGGTGGGGCTGGGGCCACAAGTAGCAGCTCCATGGTCCTGCCAGTACTACTGTCTTCAGGGAATGCAGAAAACAATTTGAATCATCTCTGCCGTCTGATTGGGCTTCAGAGTTAGCATGTGACACCCCATCATCACTCCCTGAGTGGAAGGGTAGAGTGTAGTGGAGACACATTAGGCTGCCCACAGGGGATGGAGACATCCCCACCCCCAAACATCGCTGCTTGTCCCCTCCATCCCTGCATTACAGCCAGTGGAACTGAGGCTGTACAAGCAGTTGCCCAGGGACACACTGTGCTCCACACCCCAGGCCAGCTACCCACCCTCTGCTGTTATCCTGCCCGTCCCTGAGATCCCAGCCATGAAGGATTCCCCCAGTCCCTCTCCCACCTTCCCACCTCTCCCGGAGCCTCAGCGTGCCACGCCACCAGTGCTCTGGCTTGCTGCTCCTGGGCAGCACTGCAGCGGTGTGGCTGGCTCCGGCAGGGCCTGAGCTCTTGCTGCTCTGAGAGGCTTAATAAGGGGACTGGACTGGGAGCTCCGGTGGGCCGTGCAGCCCCCAGACACTGAGCAGCAGTGTAAGGGGGCTGAGGGGGGTTGGATAAGGGTCAGGTAGTCCTGGGGCAGTCAGGGAGCAGTGGGTGATTGGATGGGGTGGAGGTTCGGGCTGGGGAGGCAGACAGGGGACAGGGACTGGGGGAGGAGGGGTTGGATAAGGCGGGGGAGTCCCAGTGTCTGTCAGGAGGCAAGAAGGGTGGATAGGGTTGGGGGGACAGGGAGTGGGGGGGGGGAGTTGGATGGGTTGGAGGTTTTGAGGGGGAAAGTTGGGGGTAGGAAGTGGGTGGGGGTCGGATGGGGGCAGGGCCAAGCTGTTTGTGGAGGCACAGCCTTCCCTACCTGGCCAACCATACAATTTTGCAACCCTGATGTGACCTTCAAGCCAAAAAGTTTGCCCATGCCTGTGATAGGCTATTTTTTCTTTTGGCTGCTAACTCAGACAGTTCAAAATACCACTGCTATATTCTGGGCCTCTGGACAAGATGGATAAAATATCAGGTGTTTTAGTTGTAAGTACAGCAAGTCCACTTAGGAAGGCAAGTCATAACATTGCTTTAGCAACAGAAAAGAGACAAAGACCTCATTATTCACCATCTGGGAAATCTACATGATGCCCATACTCAGCCAGTTCTTCTAATTTATAGGTTTGTTCCAATTTGCAAGTCTGGGTTGCCCCAAATGGGTGCTTTTGCATGACTGTGAGGGTGAAATTGGTACCTCATGGCTGGGACAGCCCACACCCTTAATGCAGCTACCCCTGTAATCACCTTATTTTTCCTCATTGGATAAAAGAGAAATCAGGGAGACCAGCAGGAAGAATAAGATGTATTCCACCCACATGGGTGTAAGGGTATTTACATGCTGGAGCCGGTTTGACATCTGTGACATATAAAAGTTGAAGAGTAATTTTGTAGGTTTGGAACCCAAACTCTCCCTTCTCTATAAGAGTTGGAGTGTTTAAAATGATTGCCATGGGAGTTGATCAGGGCCCCACAGGAAGGTTCTAATAATGCTATTTATTTTTCTAAAATAAGATTGTGATATCCTGGGTCTCAGACCCTGGCTGTGAGTTCCTACATAGCAATTGCATCCTGGCCTCCACCCAATGTCTGATGAGACCTGGTGGGCCAAGGAGCTACTAGGACTACAGCCTCAGCCAAAACACCATCCACAGGATCCCTGATTGGAGGATCGCCCAACTTCACCAGTTGGTCCAATCATGATATTTAAGCCAGAAGGAGGAACAGGAAGTTGTCTGATGAGCTAGGTGATTGCTCTGTTGCTGCATACCCCACACCGCACAAACCTCGGTTCCTGATTCTTGCTTGGCTCCTGCCTTACACCTGCCTTTGCTCCTGGTTCCTCACCCTTGCTCTGTGGCTGTGCAGTGACCAAGCTAGGTAGTCTAGCTATAGTAACTGTAAAAAGAGGCAGAGTCCAACAAAAAGGACTAATTAAAATTTTTAGAACTTTATAAGGGAAAACCCAAAAGTTGTACCAAAGGTTAAATAATATAGAACATTACCAAGTATCTGCCACATATATTAATAAACTATAGGTTATGAACACAATAATCTTTGTGAGCATCTCCCCGGCCCCAGGGGAGTAGTTAGGGGACAAGGAGGGGGCAGTCAGGGGACAAGGAGCAGGGAGGCTTATATAAGGGGTGGGGCTCTGCGGGGGCAGTCAGGGGCGGGGGTCCCAGGAGGGAGCAGTCAGGGGACAAGGAGGGGCGGGTTCTGAGGGGGCAGTAGGGAGCAGGAAGTGGGAGGGAGTGGATGGAGCCAGGGCTAGGGCAGGGCTTCCCTCGTGGGGGTGCGTGTTCAATTTTTTTTTCTGCTCGGGGTGCATGATCAGGTTTGGAGACCCCGCCTTACAGAATAGTGTCGCCTCGTACCCAGGACTGTTTTTTTCTGCTTCTCCTGACATGAAACCTTTCCTATTTTCTTTCTTGCCTTCTTCTCACTTCCCAGTCCCCTACTTCTATTCTTCTATTCTTTTATCACCTCAGCTCATGCCCCTGCTCTGGCTCATCAGTCAGCTAAGCATCTAGATTGTTCTCCTCCCCCCCTTATTTAACAGCTTTTCCAACTGTGTCCTTCAGTTGGATTCCCAGACCTCTACCCACCTTGAGCTGCCCTTTCTTTGGCCATCTCTCTCCCCAGGATAGCATTATGTGCCACTGCATCACAGCTGCCGCAGGGGCCAATGCCAGGGTTACTACACCTGATCCTTACCTCTTCTCCGGTTCCTGCCCTTTATGCCTCGCTTGCAACCACTAGTTACCAGTCCTGGTTTTAACTTCTGGCTCTGACTTCTGACTCTGGCTTGACCCTTGACTTTGACATTTGGTATCTGACGCTGGTTCCGACTCTCAGCTTCAATTCTTGGCTCTGACTCTGGCTTGACCCCTGGCTCTGGTAATTGGCAGTTGATTCTGGTGCTGACCCTCCACTCCTTTGCCCTTCTTGAATGTCTGATTTGTCCTCTAGACCTGACTCCTGCTCTGACCACTCAGCTACCCCACCTACGTCCCATTTCCTAACACTTTGCTTGGACCTCTGTTGCGGTAGGCCCTCCAGAATGGAACCAGTGAGGCATTCTTCCTAAAGGAAACCTGAAAACACCAAGTTGGTAGCCTGCCTCCAAGTGGACGGGCCTGTTTTACCCAGTTGATGCAGAGAATCAGGCGGCAGAGCCAGCGTAAGTTTTTCTGCTGCCCTAGGTGGTGGTGGCATTTTGGCGGCAGCTCGCAGGAACCGTCTGCTTCGGTGGCATTTTGGTGGCCCTCATCCGCTTCTGCGGCATTTTGGCGGACCTGCCCAGAAGTGCAGAGGGGCTGTGAGTGTTGCCGCCGAAATGCCGCCAAAACCGCCACCCTAAAAACCAGTGTCACCTTAGGCAACCGCCTAGGTCACCCAGTGCTTGCACCGGCCCTGTAAGGCGGTATATTTGCAGAGAAAGCTGGCCTCAACCTACTAGAGCTATGAGCAGTCTGCAGTGCATGCTTGCACTTTCTGCCCATGTTGAGGAACAAGACTGTAAAAATGTTGACAGACAAGATTGCTTATATGTTTTATATAAATCATCAAGGTGGCCCCACTTCCTATGCACAGAAGCGATGAAATTATGGAACAGGTGCATCCACCACAACATCAATATATCAGCTTCCTAGCTGCCAGAATGCCAGAACACCACAGTGGATGTGTTGAGCAGAAAATTTTCTCAGAGCCATGAGTGGAAAATAAACACCATGTACTACAGAAGATATTCAAATGCTGGGGTTTCCAACTATAGAACTTTTTGCTATAAGAACACTAAATGCCAACACTTCTGCTCAAGAGCAGGATTGGGACACTGATCTCTGGGTGATGCTTTTCTCCTCAAATGGGAGGTGACTCTATAGTCCTCTTCTACCCCTCTCCTATCCAGGCTCATACATAAGATAAGGACCAACCAATCCAGAGTCATCTTGATAGCCCACCTGTGGCCCAGAGAAACATGGTTCCCTTGCCTGTTGAAAATGGTGGTATGCCACCACACACTTTTCCCCTTCTTCCACATGTTCCGTCTCAGGGTGCAAATCAGGTCCACTATCTGAACCTGGAAATACTCCACCTGAAGGCATGGTTACTCCATGGTTCCAGGACAATGAAATGACCTGTTTGGAGGAGATAAGGGTCATACTATTAAACAGCAGAAGGGCTACTACACAATATACTTACCTGAACAAACAGACGAGATTCCATGTATGGTGCCAGAATAGACAAACAATGGCTACTACCTCTGCTTTACCATTAGTATTAAATTATATACTGGAATTCAAGAAATCGGGCCTATCAATGAGATCAATTAGAGTACACCTTGCAGCAATCGTGGCTTTTCATTACAAAGTCAACGAGTTCTCAGTCTTTACCCACCCTACCTCTAAACAATTCCTCAACAATATTTGTAATGTCTATTCTAAAATAAGAGTCCCTACTCCACCCTTGGATCTTAATCTTGTGCTATGTTGCCTTACTGGGCCTCCGTTTAAACCCTTGGTGACGTGCTCACTTATGCACCTCTCAATCGAGGTGGCTTTTCTCATCACCATCACACTGGCATAATAAGTAGAACAACTTGGTACTCTCATGGCACACCCCCATAAACAATTTTCTTCAAAAACAAAGTTACACTAAGACATCCTAAATTTTTACCTAAAGTATCTTCCTCGTTCCACTTGAACCAATTTACCCATCTTCCATCGTTATTCCCTAAAGCTCACGGGAACAAACGAAAAGTGATTTTTCACACCCTGGACATGAGAAGGGCACTAGCATTTTATGTTGAAAGGACTAAACCCTTCAGAAAGCGGACAAAGTTATTCCTTTCTGTTTTGGAAAGATCGAAAGGAGCCACCATATCCAAACAAAGGCTCTCAAAATGGATTTCTGGATGCATTGACCTTACTATCTGTTCCTGTTGCTACCATCAAAAGGAACTACAATCGCCACCAGGGACCCGCACACACTCCACCAGATCGCTATCCAGGTTGATAACCTTCCTCAACAATGTATCCATCATGGACATCTGCAAAGCAGAAACCTGGGCGTCAGCCCAGACATTCACAGAGCACTACACAATAGAGCAGGACTCAACATCAGACGTTTTGCATAGAATTACTATCTTATCATCCTTCACAAATTCAACTCTGAAGCCCCTTCCTTCCAAGGAGGGGCATTGCTCTAGGGTTACCTAAAGTGGAGATAACCATCTTGAAGAACCTCAGTTACCGCACAGGATGAGTAACCTTCTCTTACATATAAAACACAATCATAATGTTCTCTCCAGAGATAAAACGTAACTAACAATTTGCCCTCCTGTCTAAAGAAGCTTATTTCACTCAAAGTTCTCCAGAGTTTTTAACCAAGCCTGGTTGAGACCCCTCTTTCATGAAGTAAACTTGTCCATTTACTTCCTAGGTGGAGGGTCCCTCAAATATACTCAAGCCAACCTTTGATGTGCACTTCAACATAGGTTTTCCCCACACTGC
The DNA here is from genome assembly GCA_032164245.1 of Sternotherus odoratus. NCBI lineage: Eukaryota > Metazoa > Chordata > Testudines > Kinosternidae > Sternotherus > Sternotherus odoratus. The sequence goes on along the minus strand of JAVMKO010000001.1, from coordinate 73,269,080 downwards.
TTGTTTTTCCTGTTGTTTTTCTCGTTTTGAAGTTTTCACAATCCTTTATTTGGTTCAGACTGGCGAGAAAAGACATATTGTGAAAGATGCAACACTTAATTTACATGTAAACACCCAGATAACATTTCTTTTCTGACAGACAACCAAGTTTTTTAACTTTGCTTGTGAGCAGCCCCTAGACACAGATTTTGATAATATAATTTTCAGTGTTAGATACATTACACAGCATCCGTACATACATTTTGTGATGATATTGATGACCAACATGACACTAGCTTTTATTTGAGACCTCACATGATACTCTTTAGTGAACTAGAATGTACATACTTGACCCAGGAGTTTCCTATAAGCCCTCTGCTCCCCTTTACCGAATTGCATTATGAGGTTCTTGGGTCACATAGATCTTGTTCCATTCTTTTAGAACTTAACTCATGGTGACAGTAAACATAACCTGACAATACTCACTTCACTGTCTCAGGTTCGTTTTCCCTTTAAGGATTGTGTTTTCCTTTCTCCCTCTTCTTTGTGGGAGCTCAGCCTTCACCTAGATGTAGATAGGAGGATAGTGGGGAAGATGACTCCCCAGCTGATTGGTTGGATTGAATGTCAGAGCAGAAGTCTATAGGCTTCTGTGCACTCAAGGGGAGGGTTATAAAATCTTTTTCCCCGCCCAGGGTGTCATTCTGATTAAAAAGTCTTTGTAGCAATAGCTCCTACCAGGGGCAGATTAATTGCTCCTGGGGCCCTAAGCACAGCCAAGCAATGGGCCCCCCTTCCAACCCTCACCCCCATTCACAACCCAGCTTTTACTCGCAAAGTGGCAAAGCTGCTACCCAAACACAGTTCAGTTGAGAGGGACAAGAACAAGGCTCACAATAATTTAAATTTAATATGGGTTGAAAACTTGAAAGTGGACACTTGATAAAAACTTCTTAAAATGTATTTATTCATTTATAAAAATTATAATGATTTATTCATTCATTTATTTTTATTTACTAACTTTCTCCTTGGTTTTTGGAGAGCAAAATCTTTAATTATATCTTTAAATGTCAGTTCTCTGACTACATCTGCCTCTATACTTAAAAGAGCCAAATCATCCAGCCTGTCTTGGACCATCCTTGTTCTATTCAGGTTTTTAATACCCTTTAACCTTGAAAATGAGCGCTCTGCTGTACAATTTGTGACCATTAAAGTAAAAAAGATGCGAAAACCAATGTCTACATTTGGAAATACTGACATAATTTTGTCATCCACAATTACTTGATAAAGTTCAGCAGGAGAAAATGTACTTTTGCTAGTGTTAATAAACTTGTGACGCACATAAGAATGAAACTGCTGAAGCTCAGTAGAAAGGTTAGTGTCCAAATCCTCTGGGTAGGCCTCAACTAGCTTTTGGGAACACTGAGTGTATCTTTCTTTTTCAGCAGATGAAATGATGTTGTTTGGGACATCACTTAAGAAAGAAAATTTGTCTGCAATATCAACATATATTTCTCCCCTTCTTCTCATTTGGGTTTCTAACTGATCAATGATTACGTTATAGGTGGCAATGCGGAATTTTTCTCTAGGGGTCAGCTCTACTTCTGGTGCATTTCCATCATTGGGTAGCATCTTTCTAATACGTTGGCGAGTGTGAGATGTTTTGTAAGCTTCTCAATTCTTTCAAAATCATCTTGCTTAGCCCGCAGTTTTTCAGCTAAGGACATGTATAAATCTGCCCAGGTCTTTAAGACCACATCCACTTTTTGCAGAGCTTGACTTGTTCTGCAAAATTCTTGCAAAATGTCATCCCACAGGATGAGCATAAAAACAAACTCTAGCTCTAGAATCTTGTTTGCAATGTTACTAAACGGAAACAAAATAATTATTGTATTAGACGAATAATATAGAGAATTTTCTTCTTCTATTTAATCATAACAAAATGTTCGATTATGATATCAAATGATAATTTTCGAAGTTTGGCATTCTCGATACATAATATGTCAACGGGAGAAAATTTGTCTTTGTGCATCGTTATATACGATATTTATTTTTTAATTTTTTTTTTAACCTGCTGAATGATCTCTCACCTCAGTCACCTGAGCAATTTGTAATCATGAGGCTCAGAAATAATTATGCGAAATACAGCTTCCACATTAGGAAATACAGACTGTATTTTGTCTTCAATTATTATGTTATAAATGTCTTGGTAACTGTGACATGTTTTTTCAGGATATTTTATCGTTATTTAAAGATGAAAGTGCTCGATTCCACAAGAAAAGCGTCATCTACAATTCTACGTCTTCAGCACATCATTGACCAATCGTTTTTATTTCATTGCTAGTTTGCTACTTGCAAGATAAAACGCTAGTCCATTAACGTTGCACAGCCCGCAGCACTGTCACTTATTCAAAAAAACTGTTTATTTTAAAATTAAAAAATAAACTGCTCAGCACAACATTGTCTTACATGAAATAAATAATGTATAATTAATAAGAAAAATATATTACCTCTCTCTTTTTATTGCAAGATAAAAACTTGTCCAACAAAGCTGCAGACCACTGCCACTTATTTAAGCAAATATTGTGCTTATGTACTGTGATCAATGACGTTGCTCTAGATTACACATGTTGTCGCAAGTAACGGAGGCGAAGAAAAAAAAAGGGAAATATACGCAACAATGGAGGAAATGTGTTTTATTCGCATTGTCGGATTTTTTAAATTATTGTTTGGATACCGCGAGGCTTTTATTGATGCGAGGGAAGTCTGGGAAAAAAAGTGTAATCGACGCAACATTGGGGGATTTTTTAAAAATCGCAATTTCGCATTTAAATAAAAAATTGATGAGCTTTATATAGCCAGGCACAAGAGGCCCTGGACTCGGGCCCAAGACATTAATTGAGACTTTTTTTAATTTAAGGCCGTGCAGACTGGTAATTTTGTAACCATTTTTTGTTGTTGCTTGGGGCCCCTTTTCTCTTGGGGCCCTAACCACATGCTTTTATTGCTTATAGGTTAATCCACGACCAGCTCCTACTCTTCCTGTCCTGATATCTTCCTTCCTGATACTCTTCCTTCCTGATATCACAGTAGTCACCTTTTTGGTAACAGAGGAAATGTCATGCTGTCTGAATTGGCTCAATTGTGAGTGCCATCTTAGGTCAGACAGTCAGAAAAGAGACCAGACACCCAAACTGGTGGTATATTATATAATTAGATTTCACCAAGCCAGTAACAAATGTGCACTTCTGGACCACTATATTAGTCTTACCATGGAATCGCAAACAGTCCCGTTAGACTCTCCAGCCTGCCTTTCACTGGTTGCTATACCAAATAGCACATCACATTAGGTTACTCCCAACCCCAATGGGTAAGTCACTTACCCAAAGTCAATGGATACTCTTGATCTCATACCAAAGACAATGCTGGCAGCCAGTTTTCTGGTAAACTAAAGATTTATTAGCAAAGAAAAAGAAATGAGAGTTGTTGAGAATTTAAACCAGGTAAATTACTTTAACAGGTGAGTCTAAGTTTATAAGTCCACTAGCGAAAATACCCGGCGTTGCTCGGGTCAGTCGGAGGTGGGGAGGGGGCAGACAGCTGAGCAAGTGCGGGGTCTGTTGGAGGGGGCAGAGAGCAAACCTGACACCCCCACCTCACCCCCCCCGACCAAACCCGACACCCCCACCTCACTTACCCCTCGACCAACCCCGACTCACATTTTCACCGCCCCACCCAAACCCAACACCCCCACGTCTCCCCCTACCAACCCCAACACCTCCTGACCAACACCCACACCTCACCCCCCGTAGACCAAACCTGACACACCCACCTAACTTCCCCCCCCCCAACGAAACCCGACATCCCTACCTACCACCACAAACAAACCCGACACCCACACCTACCTACCCCCCAACCAAACCCAACCCCCCCACCTTACCCCCCCACCAAACCCAACACCCCCTGACCAACCCCAACCCCCACACCTTACCCCTCACCCACCCAGACACCTTCCCACCCCCCCGACCAAACCCGACACCCCCACCTAATCCCCCCGACCAAACCCGACACCCCTACCTCACTTACCCTCCGACCAAACCCAACTCGGGTCCGTCGGAGGTGGGGAGGGGGCAGAGAGCTGAGGGATTCCGGGGTCCGTCGGAGGGGGGAGGGAGCAGAGAGCTGAGGGATTCCAGGGTCTGTTGGAGGGGGGAGGGGGCAGAGAGCTGAGCGAGTGCGGTGTCTGTTGGAGGGGGTATTATGACATCATAACTATGTCACAGAGAACAGCAGCTGCCCAGCTGATGTGATTGGCCTTTAAATAATTTCACTCCTGGGGGGCGTCAGAGGTGAGATTTGAAAAATTTTCGACTCTTACCCTGATTAGGACCCCAAGACCTCTAACTGTACCAAATTTCAAGTCTCTAGCTCAAACGGTGTGGAAGGAGTAAGCATTCATACATACACGCATACATACACGCACGCACGCATACACCATTTGACTTTTATATATATAGATAACAATAGCAGAGATGTAGTAATCTGCTAGTTTTCCAAAAGTAATGTAGTAATCTGCTAGTTTTCAGGGTTACCCAAAATAACATTGTGGATCTCTGTCTTGCATCTGGAACAGTACCTTGTGCATGTCCAAATAGCTCAAAGATACAGGATTGATCCCTGGATCGATTCTTATAGCACCTTTCCACAGAAGGCAAGCATTTTTATTCACAGCATGGGCACTTCCTTTGTTGATTAAATGCAAACAGAGTCTGTGAACCTTCATTGTTGGACACAACGACCCAATGCTTTTAATGTAGCAATCTTTTGCATTTTCAAAGCTCCAGTCTCCTATGATAGGTAAACATAATGGAAACACAATGTGATAGCCAGAAATTATCCTTCATTAGTTTTCATGAAGTTTACAAATCCAGTACCTTCACATCTTAACACTAACACACACTTAAATCTAGAGTTATCTAATTATTGGGTATACATAATCTAATGTGATAGTAAGCGACAGATTATAGGCAAGTGAAGACAATAACATGAACATTTCTTTGATATTCACCCTACAAGTGAATTAGTCTATGATATTGATCAGAGCTAGCGTGTCAGCGTCACAGAAAATGCATGACCTTTTGTCTTGGGTACATACATTTTTGTAAACCAGTGTGTGGGATTATCTATTATGTAACAATCTTTCAAATTATCTGTAATATTTATGGTAATAAAAAGTGTGCCTTATGAGAGTTTAAGAACCACTACAATATAACTGTAGAACGAGGAATGTGTCTAATACTAAATGAGGTGAATAGGTACCTAACTAGGAGGTGAGCTCTTGAAAATCTGGAACCAGTTGTGAATGCTGCGATCTTTTGAAAATATGGCCCTGTTTCCATTGACTTTGAAGTTCTGCTGAATGGTGTCTTCAATGGTGGTCTAAAGATGCAAAGACTTAACAAATAATAGATAGCTATAAGGCCAAAGACAAACCAACTGTAGGTTTTATTTTCAGAGTAACACAGTTAATTGACTCACTTCCCTAAGAAAACTGAAAACTGTCTACAATGAGAAGACTTACACTGCATACACTGGGATACATATTTTTTCCAACAAAGAAAAATATTTGTTAAAAAAATGTTAAGGTTGCTTAAGAGGAAGACCTAGCTTTAAAAACTCTTAAGTGCAAGATATTTTCTTTAACATACCACACACATTTTCACTGACAGACTCTATTCAACTGTAAAAATGTTCCAAATATCTCCAACATGTACAGTAATACAATAACTACATTACATTCCTCATGATCACACTATAATTCAAAACACTTTCAAAACAGAGTACAGTACTTCCATACGGTCTCTCCTCTGCTCTCAAAATGTTTTCAAAGTTTCTATGCATGGTAGCAGCTTTCCTTTGCAGAGAAGGAATCCTGATATTCCTATACCTGAACAAGTGGCTGCAGAAGGGACAATCCTACAGCAAGGGACTTTCTGGCCACTCAGAAGGCCTTAGAACTACTTTTCAGACTGGATCTGCCATTAAACACTGAAAAGTCCACCTTGACCTCAGTATAAAGATTGGACAGGACTGAGCCATTTTGAAAGTCTCCCAGATTGTTTGTGTCTATTGCAGAGAGATCTAAGGGATCTTCAGTTGCCAAGCAAGGACTCTCAGGATCAATATCTGGCAGCGTTTCTGTTGTTGTCAGTCTCATAGTCTCCAATGTCCTTCAAGAATATGAACACATTCAATGGGATCTCTTTCTACTTCCATAGTCTTTCTTAAGTATATCCCATTGCTGAAATATGTAGAGCTGCAACTTGGACCTCCATACATACCTTTTGTGAACATTATGCAGTACCCATGACTAAGCTTCCAATGCTATGTTTGGCTCTATTGTGCTATCTTCAGTATTGGACTTGACCCCTAAGCCCACCCAGTCTCATTACTAGGGTACTGTTAGGAAGTCATCTGAAGTGGAGTACCCATGGAGTCCAGGGGCAATGAATTCTTCCTAAAAATTGGAGGGGGGGGGGATGAGGCCCCACCCCTTCCAAGGCCCCGCTCCTGCAGTTCTTCTTCCCCTCTGAGGCCATGCCCCCTGGTTAAGGTGGAAGTCTGAGCTGGACAGGGCAGTCTGGGCCCATCCACTTGTCTGGGATGGGTGGCCTGAATGCAGCCCCCGGCCCATGTCCCTGCCCCTCAAGTCCATTGCCCAGGGCAGATGGAGAGTCTGCGGCGCTCCACAGCTGCCCATGTGGATCTTACCCTGACCTGGCTCTGGCCTCCAGTTTGATTGAGTGTGGGACCTCGGGGCTGAAGAGCCACAGCTGGGCCACCAGTATCAGCCACCCCTGATGGGGTCACTACTTGAAGAGAAGGAAGGGATTATTCTCACTGTGCAGTAACTGTAGTTCTTTGGGGGGGGGTGTCCCTATAGGTACTCCACTACTTGCCCTCCTTTTGAGTTCTCTACTGTGGAGCTTTGCTGTAGAGACAGAAATGAAGGCAGTATGTCTACACAGCTCTGTATAGCCATGGTGCTGAGCATGGGGCCAGAGAGGGTGCATGCACGGGCTGAATGGGCATTGCTATCTAAAATCTCTGTTGAAAGGCACATGAGGTGCATGCACACTGGAAGTGGCACATCCATAGGGACACACATCTCAAAGAACCACAGTTATTACATTCATTCTTATGGGAAAATTGAATTAGTTTAACATCGTTTCACTTAAAGTTGCATTTTTCAGGTACATAGCTACACCGTTAAATGAGGAGTTACTCTGGCTCTCTCTTTCTCTCTCTCTGTGTATATATATATAATAAAGCAGCTAGTATGTTTTCTAAAGAAACTGTCCAAGTTTTATATAGGAAGAAAAAGTATAGCTAACATATACTGAATGCTTTTTACTTATTTCCAAGTATTTTATGACTTTTACCTATATGCATTTGTTGTATAACCATATAAACTACCAATATATAGGATATGAGACTGTACTCAACAGGTGAATGCTAGTTCTGAAGGTTAAGAGATTATGATTAAAATTCTTTTAAATGTAATTTCTGGTTTGTCAATGTTCACTGGTTTCTGTTTTTAAGGTACCACTAAATATGAGTAGTTGATCTTTGTATCTAGGTCAGTGCTATAGGTAAAAACAACAATGTTGGAAGTACTGACCCCAGGATCCCAATTAAATTTCTGCTCTGGTTTTCTCAATAACATCACTGTCACTTACTTTTAGTGTTCTATTTCCCCAAGTAATTATTCATCCACTTCCATATCCTGCTTGGCATCCCTGTAGGTAATTGTCAAATTATGCACATAAATAATTTGAAATCGCTTTGCTTCCTGTATTGTACACATATATTGCAGAGTAATATCATATGTAGTCAAGTGGCCAAGTGATCATTCAGTAACCTTCTTGCATAATGGGGATAAGTAACATTTCAGTGCACCAAATGTAAATGTTATATATAAACTAAATTTTATTAATATATGTATATGTTATTAATTAACCTTCTTGCCTGTTATGAGAAGGTTTTGATTCTGAGCTAGATTGTGCATTATGTACCTGTATAAGGAAGTAAGTAGTCCTGCCCCTACACTTGTGTTCTAGATGGACATTGGGTTCAGAAGCATAGGAATAAATGGAGCTACTCACCCACTTCCTCCCTGGAACAATCAAGTAATGTGTGGAGGCAAGGAATAGTTGTGTAATATCTACATTTTGCTCCTCTTTCCAACTCTCTGGCCCGACTAGCTGAACCAGCATATGTGAAGTGGATAAGGGAGGTGAGGGGGAGAGGAAAGGGGAAAGACTAGCTGTTGGTTCAGGTGGTAATTTACTATACCTGGTTCAGGTATAGGCCAAGACTAAATTACTACCTTCCCGAAGCAAGAAGGAAGCAGGGAGGAATTGTGACTCAGAAATATATGTGTATCTGAGTCACACTAACATCTGGTGCTACTCCATTGTGGTTGCAGCTTATGCCCTATCTCTTGCTAACGGCTGATATTCAGGGCTGGGATCACCAGCTATTTTTAAGGTTCCCTGATACTTTCCATTATAAAGATGATTTTTCAATTTCTGCTAACTTTGCCAAACTTTAACCATTTGGGTTGAAATTTTCCATGCGGGGTGTCTGCCTAAATCTGAAGGGGTTTTTTTTGAAAGATTTCAAGCAGAATAATGAAGCCATGAAAAAAATTAATGGTTTTGCCGAAGTTAAACATTCTGGCAACCTTTTCTTTGGGAAAGTCTTGTGATGTGCTTTGGATCAGGGATCTGAAACGTGGCAGAGGCTGGTCTTTGTATTAGGAATGTGCACTTTGCCATTCCTGTAAAAATCTGCCCAAATGTAGCCAACTTAAAAATCATAATAAATAAATCAATTAGTTTGCACATGCTCAGTAGAGACTTCTTACTTTTTATTAGCTAAATTCTGCAAAGATTCTGCCTGCACTAGGCATGCTCTAGCTCAATGATCTCCAACCTTTTTATGCTCAAGGTTTTTGAATTTAAGGGCAACCCAGGATCTACCCTGCCCCTTCCCTGAGGCCCCACCCCCTCAGTCCATTGCCCCCTCTCGCTGTTGCTCGCTCTCCCCCACCCTCACTTTCACCGGGCTGGGGCGGGGGTTGGGGTGCAGGAGGAGGTGAGGGGTGCAAGCTCTGGGAGGAGGTCAGGGCTGAAGCAGGAAATTGGGGTGTGGGAGAAGGTTCAGGGCGCTGGCTCCAGGATGGAGGCACTTACCTTGGGTGGCTCCTGGTCAGCGGCACAGAAGGGCCAGGCAGGTTTCCTGCCTGCCCCTGCCCCACTCAGACACTTCGGCACCTCCTCCTCATCACAAGCCAGGTTACCCTGCCAGCCAGTAATGCCCCACATGGCCATGCTAGTCCCAGAAGTGGCCAATGCATCTCTGCAGCCCCTGTGTGTGTGTGGGGGGAGGTGCTCGTGGCTCCGTGTGCTGCTCCTTTCTGCAGGCACCAACCCTGCAGCTCCCATTGGCCACAGCTCTGTGTTCCTGGCCAATGGGAGCTGTGGGGACAATGTCTGCAGGCAGGAGCGGTGCACAGAGACCCCTGCCCCTCCCCACATCTGCCACAGGGCTGTGCTGGCTGCTCGTGGAAGAAGCATGGGGCCGTGGCAGGCAGCCCTGTTGCACCACTGTGGCCGGAGGTTGTGATTGAGCCATCGATTATGATCGACAGGTTGGTGACCACTACTCTAGCGTCAAGTTGAGCAGAAATTTTCCCTGCACTTGTTGTGCGCTGTTGTAGGCTGTGCAGGATCTAGGGTTCTGAATGGGGAGCCTGTCCTTTCTCTGCACTCAGTGCCCGCATGGCTGGGTCCAAGCAGTGTGGAATAGGGAGCTGCCTGAGTTGAATGCAAAGTGGAGAAGAATTAGACTTGTGGGATGGGGGGCAGGGAGAATAGCTTGGGACAAGGAGACTGGGGAGGGAAACTGATTTGGAGCTGGGATGAAGGAGGGAGACTGGGAGGTGGAGAATGGGATTGACTGGGCAATTAGTATGGGACTGGAGGACAGGCAAACCTGTGGAGCTGGGAGGGAGACTGGAACTTGCTGGGCAAGCAGATTGGAGCTGAGAATCAGTAGGGTAGGGAGAGGAAGACAGACCTGATGAGGAGTGAGAGTGGGGGGCAGGGAAAGAAGTGGGACTTGCAAATATGGCTTAATTATATGGGAGTAAGATAAAGAGCAGAGAGACAGGACAAGCAACCAGGGTGTGAGATTCTGAAATACTCTTGTTTTAAAATCATTTTCACTTATACAGTGCTTTGTCTGTATTGTTAAATAAACAATATGCTCGTTTTAAGAAGGCTGCTTGGGGTCACTAAGCCACTGGTCGCTGGCTCTTAAAAGATAGAATTACAGGTTCCAAATCCGGTTGGACCTGCTGGGTGAGCACAGTTGATAGATAGGGTACTGTACCCTGGGATCTGATCTAAGAGTGGGGGAATTGCATGGTTCTTCTTTGAGAGATTACACTTATGCATTCCATTCTAGGTGTGCATGTGCTCTGTGCAGTCATCAAGACATTTTCCCTGCAGTGGTACCCGTTGGGGTGGGTTGAGCGTGCTCTTTTGCCATGCACCACTGCATGCTAGTTATAAAGGGCTCAGCAGACCCCGAGTTCCCTCAGTTCCTTCTTATTGCTCATGATGGTTGTTGGAATTGTTTGACTTGCCTTAGCAAATGCTCATGGTGTGTTCATTGTAAATTAATTGTAGATAGTAGGGTAGATAGTGTAAGTTTTCTTTTCTGATCCCAATTAGTGTTCTTTTCCATTACTTGGTACCAAGGGATGTTGACTGGTCTTCTGCAGTGCCCATGCACAGGAGCTCTTGGCTGCAATCCTCTGGGCTTCCACAAGAGGTCCAACAAACTTTACAAGAGCTGCTGTTTGAAGGGTCTTTGCTGCTTTCAGAGCAAACTGACTAAGCTCCACTGCTTGAAGGATGCCAGGGTAGCTCTAAAATCTTTTGGGGTAGTACACTCCAGCCCCATCCACAAAGCACTTCTACCCATGGCTGATCACTGTGACTCTACCCTTTCTCCTTGGCAGAACCTGCATAGAAAGAAGAGTAGGCATTATAGCAGGGGTGGGCAAAATACAGCCCGCGGGCCAGATCCAGTCTGCAGGCTCCTCCCAACTGGCCCCCAAGGTCCGGCTGGGGTGGCTGCTCTGGTTCCTTCCCCGCTGTCTCCCTCCCCCATGGCCTCTATGGGCCCCGCGAACAGCAGCTCTGGGGGGCGGGGTTGCGCAACTGCGTGTCTGGCTCCAGGCCAGACAACGCTGTGCGCTCCGGCGGATCAGTGTGGCGGCATGTCTGGCTGCAGGGCAGACACACTATTCTTAGCGTTGGTGGGGTAAGCGGGCCGTGACCAGGCCGGGCCTGGGGTGGGGAATTGGATAAGGGGGCAGAGGGTCTCGGGGGCTGTGAACGGGGGCGGGGGGGGAGGGGGGTTGGATGGCGTGTGGGAGTTCCAGGGGGCCTGTCAGAGGGTGGGGGTATGGCTAGGGGGTCTGTGGTCAGGGAGCAGGGGGGTTAGATGAGGGGTAGGTATGTGGTCTAAAACCTGTAAGGGGTGTACTCAGAGATGCAGCTAACTCTATAACTATAGCACATCCCTTAAAGAAATGTCTGATATGTTTTGAAATGACTATCAATATATGCAAGTATTAATATTAATGTTCTCATTTGGAAATCTATTTATAAATTATACAACAGTATGAAAATTGAGTTTATACTGGTAAAAATTACTCATTTTTTACAAGAAGATGAAGTAGCCTCTTCATAGTTAAGGTTGCAACCAAATTCCTTGATAAAATCTCTTTGTAACTCTGGCACAAGGACAATGAGGGAATGAAACAGGGATTCACAGAAACCTTTGTCCATAAATTTGCTCTTTTCTGCCATTTAAGTAAGGGAAAGAGATAGAGTTATGACATGAACTGATATTAATGCTGCTCAGCCTGAGTTAATTACCACAATTTGATATACTTTTTTTAAATCCTGAAATAATAAGCAAAGAACAAAGACTGTAATATGTTCTCAATACATTGCAACATATTTTTGTCTCTGGCTCAGTAATTATATTAGCAAGAATCAGAGAGGTAGCCGTGTTAGTCTATTCACACTGCTTGCATCCGACGAAGTGGGTATTAGCCCATGAAAGCTTATGCTTCAATACTTTAGTTAGTCTTTAAGGTGCCACAGGACTCTGTTACCTATATTAGCAAGGTTACAGCACTCTGCCATTTAGGGTGAAGAACTAAATGTTGTAAATTAAACCAGTATTCTTATTTTTATCTAGTAAAACAGTAGAACAGATGAACAAAAACACTTGTAGAACAACTAGCCAAACATCTGAAACATTAACCCTATAAATCCTATAATACTTTAGACCCCAATTCAGGAATGCACTTAAGCTTTAAGTTTGTTTAAGTCTCATTGAAGATAATTTAAAGCTTCAGTGAAAGCTTTCTATCTAAATGTGCAATTTTTATCTTATTTCTATTTTTTATTCATTTTTTAAATGAAGAGATGTGTCATTGGGTATCATGATTGTAGTGTGCTGAGGCTTAGGCTATGTCTACACTACATCTTTTACATGGTGCAGCTGCACTGATGCCACTGTGCTGCTGTAGCACTTCTGGTGAAGACACTCTAAGGCAATGGGAGAGAGCTCACCTGCTGGCTTAGTAACTCCTTCCTCTGTGAGCAGTGGTAGATATCAGTGGGAGAAGCTCACCCATCAACATAGCGCTGTCTGCATCAGAGCTTAGGTCAGTATAATTTACATCACTCGCCAGTGTGGATTATTCACATCTTTGAGTGATATAAATTATACCAAAGTAATTGGTAGACATAGCCTTAGAGATTAGAATTGTGCTGGGCTTCAATGTTATCTACACTTTTTATTTACTTGTCTATTAATGTTTGCATAGTAGTGAGGAAATATCTTGAGCAAACTTAACTTCACTTAAAGTTTTTGGTGGGGGAATTAAGTTAAGTGAGCGATTAACACTGGCCAAGATAATATAATTTATAAATCACTGACTTTAAAAAAGGAAATGATTGTTTTATAGCAGTTATGATACATATTTTCTTTTATGTCTAATTTATTGAAAACTGATAGTTTAAACAACCTAGACTTTTGTAGGTAGAAAGAGCTATATGTTAATTTTCTATACTGAAAGTGCTATCAGCTACAAAATCCAAATATTGGTTAGAATTTGAAAAAGACTTCTTGAGTGTTGACTTAGGAAAAGAATCAGAGAGGTAGTCGTGACTGCATGCATCTGACGAAGTGGGTATTAGCCCATGAAAGCTTATGCTTCAATACTTTAGTTAGTCTTTAAGGTGCCACAGGACTCTGTGACTTCTGAAAAGAAGATCTAGAAATGCTGAAGTGAGAGAACTAGCTATCCTCACCAAAGTATCTACATCAGTACATTAGGTTCTGTTCTCTTTGTGCATAAGCCAGATACATAATCACACTATCTGCTTTCCCTATGTCCAAGTGGTTCTTTGATTTAGTCTGGAAAAGAGAAGATTGAGAGGGCACATGATAACATTTTTCAAGTACATAAAAGGTTATTACAAGGAGGAGGGAGAAGAATTGTTCTTCTTAATCTCTGAGGATAGGACAAGAAACAATGGTCTTAAATTGCATCAAGGCAGGTTTAGGTTGGACATTAGGAAAAACTTCCTAACTGTTAGGGTGGTTAAGCACTGGAATAAATTGCCTAGGGAGGTGTGGAATCTCTATCATTAGAGATTTTTAAGAGCAGGTTAGAGAAACATCTGTCAGGAATGGTCTAGATAATACTTAATCCTGCCATTGATTGTAGGGGACTGTACTAGATGACCTCTCGAGGTCCCATCCAGTCCTATAATTAATAACAGATTTTTTTGGACAATAAATGCCTACTGGCTAGCAGTGTTATACTGAATGTTGATCTAGTTTTTACCACTTAAAATTGGCTGTTAGGCTTTAGCTAACACCATATTTCTTTAGCATAGCATTTGAGGATTAAGGCACTATTAAACAATTCACATTTCATTCATACCTATTGTACTTATTAAGCAGTCTAGTGTGGCTCACAAATGTGTGTGTCAACCTCAATGCAGACTGGCACAAACCCCAAACTGACTGTGTGTTTTATAATTAGATTTCACCAACCAAGTATCAAATGTGAATTCCTCAAGCACTATGACAGCCTTAATATGGAGTCACAGACCAGAGGGACTGTCTATCTTTCCACCTAGGCAAGCCTGCCTTTGTGGTAGATGGTCCCTTACACCAAAAATCACAATCATATTCAGGTATCAGAGGGGTAGCCTTGTTAGTTTGGACAGACTACAAGGTGCCACAGGATTCTTTGTTATTTTTGCTCTAATAATATTCAGGTTACTCCCAGTCCAAAAGGACCAGTCACTTACGCCAGGTCAGTTGTACCTTAGATCTCTCACTAAAGACAATGCTTGTAGCCAATCCTATAATAAACTAACTAAAGATTTATTAATTAGGAAAAAGAAATGTGAGTTATTTACAAGGTTAAAGAAGGTAAATATACACATACAGATGAGTTACAGCCTTAGGTTTCAAAAAGCAATAGAAGCTGCTGTAATGTGCAAGCTCTATATGTCCTTAGGACTAACCCAGGCTAAGCTTGCTTATGCTTAGAAATATTGTCCTCTCCAAATTCTAAGCAGCATAGTGATACAGTTCCTTTTGGTCAGTGTTTTTTATTCCCTTCCCCCAGAGTTCAAACTGTGCATGTCCCATCTTCATGGGTGTGGGGGGAGCAATCAGCGAAGTCTTTAGTCTCTGATGTTCCACAATGGCTTATCTAGTGTCTATAGGCCTTCTTTTGTTGGACAAGAGATGACACCTCTTGTGGTAAACTAGTATTTCACACTTGGTAAGACAGGGGGGTTTCCAATTTCATAGCAAACATTTATATAATTATAAAGCAGATACTTAAATATTAATTTATAACATGGGACACAGGTATTATAAATTAGAATAATGCATGCAGCAACTCACAAGCATTTCATAAAGTCCAAACACTAAAGATTTTCTTAGGGTACATCTACACTACTCATTGGATCCATGGGTAGTGATCGATCTATCAGGGACTGATTTATCGCATCTAATGTAGACACGATAAATTGATCCCCAAGCGAGAGGCATAAGCAGAGTCAACGGAGGAGCGGCAGTGGTTGACTCGCCACTGTGTGGACAGCCAGTTAAGTCGACCTAAGATACGCTAAAGTTGAGTAGCTTAGGTCGACTCCCCATCCAGTGTAGAGCAGGCCTTAGAAACTTAACAACTATTTTAATAGTGCTAACACGAAGATGAGAAAGACTGGTTTCCAGCTATGCATTTGCCAGTGTTTAGTGAGGCCTACGGGCCACGGCACAAGCTGGTACCTGGTCTGTCAGCATCACAGTATTCTTAGAATATATTTTTGTGTACTCCTTTTGTTCACTATAGTTTTCCTTTATACACTTCCTAACCCTCTGAGAAGATTTTTGTGCAAGAATTTTCTGATTTTTTTTGTTTTCCATATACTTGGGCCATCTTCCCTCAAAGAATTAGTATTAAAGTATTAGACTTTAATATTAGCTCTTATACTCCAGTTGAACCACTTTCAAAGAAGACTAGCAATCTTTTGAAGTTATTGAATTCTGTAATGACACTGTTCCTGCACCCATTTGGGCTAAATGTCACACATCATTTTTTTTTATCCCTTACTTTGATCAGTAAGTTCTTTTTTTTAAAGAGCTCTGCCAGTTCCCTCATGTATTCTACACTTCATAGTTAGTAGCAACTGTTGTGTCAGTTCTTTGGTAACATAGATTTTCCACTATAATTTGAGTTCCTTCTTATAAAACTTCCATAAAAAAAATTCAGCATTTACTGATCCACCTGTTTCTTTGAAGCACTGATGTAATTTATACATACTCATGATTTAGGGCTAAATGTCCCTCCTGCAGAAGACTAGAGCAGGAGTAAAAAGTTCTTAGAAAACATTGCAAATGAACTTGAATAGGTCTCTCCCTCGTAGCAGAAACCACGCTGACTTTGGGAAGGGGTGAGGATATGACCATGAAATCATGTGTCCCTCTTGTGGTTCTGGAACATCAGTGATGAGAGCCAATCCCTCCCCCAAGAGCATAGCTTCCTCAAAAGCCATGATGATATTGTCTCTCCCAGATACCCATATGCCCAACCTTCTGTCAAGGGGTGTGCATGCATGTGTGTTTAAGGCACTAGAGAGGGAGTTAATTCTGGTCTAAACAGTATTAAAATCCCCTGGGTTGCCAGGGCACAATACTGCAAAGAAATGGTGTTTTCTGGCTCCATCCCTCCTGCTCAAACTTTCAGTTCTTCTTGGAGTGATTGTCCATATTTATTCCACTCTCTGTGTGCATACGCCCCACCTGCTTCAGATTGGATATTTTGGTCAGCAATATCACTTGTGTCTGAGGAGATGTCTTGAATGTCCTTGTGGTCTGTACCAAGGGCATAGCAGGCCCAACTGCCCATCAGTTCTTTCTTACCTCTTGTAGCTGCTAG
Organism: Sternotherus odoratus; assembly: GCA_032164245.1. NCBI lineage: Eukaryota > Metazoa > Chordata > Testudines > Kinosternidae > Sternotherus > Sternotherus odoratus. Next base: position 73,252,480 of record JAVMKO010000001.1, on the reverse strand, counting down.
ACTGAACCGTAGTGTCTGAATCTCACCCCACTTTTTTCCGAGCTTTAATGTAGATATTTGTATATTATAAGGTTACTTAGGCTTAGTAGTTAGGGTAACTTGCCTGCTGGCAATTCTTTCAGAGTTGAGCTATTTTGTTTTTATTGTTGATGGAAAGATTTTCGCTGGTACCAGGGTTTAGCCAGGTTCAATCCTGAATCCACGGATTAAGAACTGTGAGTAGCCCTCTTAATGATGGTCACATTGGATGCCTTGTCTACCTTGGGGAGGGTTATATCCTGATACATGTTCTATTTGTAAGTCTTTTTTCAAAAGGCAAAAGAGGTGTGCCATACACAATTACTGTTAGACTGCTCCATGCAGCGTTCCTCTGATCAGGGAAAAGTAGACTGCTTAGGCTATGTCTACACTACATCTTTTACAGTGGTGCACTCTATAGCTAAGGGGCAAGCTACTTAAAGCCAGAGACTCTCAAAATGGATGTCTAGCTGCATTTGACTATTATGAATAAGGCTAAGATTTTATCAGGGATAGTTTTAGTAAAAGTCACTGATAGGTCATGTGCAATAAAGAAACTCACAGAAGTCCATGACCTGTCTGTAACTTTTACTAAAAATATCCATGACAAAATGGGGAGCTATGGAGTCCCCACACCAACCAAAGCCATTGGGCAGCTGCAGGGGCCCCAGCTCAGTGCTCCGCCCCCCCCCCCCCGCAGTTCCTGGATGCTGCAGGGTGAAGTCATGGAGGTCTCTGGAAGTCACCGATTCCATGACTTCCACAACCTCCCTGACAAAATCATGGCCTTAATTATGAACTAGCCATCTTAGATGTCCCACCTCAGATTAGTACTCATTCTGCTCGATCTCAGACAGCACCTGCAGTTTCCTTGAGAAGCATACCTCTCTCAAAAATATACAGAGCATTTACCTGGGGCTCAATCCATATTTTTACAAAACACTATTTCCTAGTTGAAGCATGAAGGTCCGATGTTTCTTTCAACAAAGCCTTAGTGCAGTCTTCGTTTAGGTAGATCACTCACTTCCATCTCAACAGGTCACTGCTTGTGAGTTGCCAAGAGTCAGATATATATGGACAATTAAAGAAGAAATGATTACTTACCTAACATTAACTGTGGCTTTTTGAAATGTATTCCGTGACCTACATTCCACAGATACCACATCTCAAAGAGCTATGGTTACTGTAAGGTAAGTAATTATTTCTTTCCGAACTACATGATTTTATGCATAGGAGCCTTTGTGGGCTCTCAGGAAACAATATGTTTCAGAACCATTATGCTACCGCCAACTTTAGCACAATTTGAGGGGGATTTTCCACTTAATTTTCCTCCCTCTGTAGTATGGAAAGGAGGGAGGTATGGGACCCTTAACTGCTCTATGTATCTAAAGTATTACTTCATCCTTATGGAATAATCAAGGACTTGACAATATTACGTGCACTGGTCATAGGCTTGAGTTGGTCTGGCAACGATAAACACTTGAGATAGTGCAGAGATGGGATCAGTATATCAATCCATTCTTGTTCATAACAAGATTTTTATATTTATACAGTAATTTTCAACAGCTTAAATGACTTGTGTCACAGTGTGTGCACTTCTTAATAGTCAGGAGAAAAGTATTTGTTTCACCAATACAGCTTAATGAAGCATTACAGCAGAGAATTGCCTGTTAAGTATTTCTAGTTCCAATTGTCTTTTCCCCCTCACAGTCTCACCCCTCTTATTTTATTTCATCAATGTTTCAACATTAGCATCAAGTAGCACTAAACTTGCATGCAACATATTGCCATTTTTCTAATTTCAGTGTAGCAGACCCCCAAAAGGGAGTGATAGTGCTACTTGGAATCAGTTTCTTTATGGATTAAATTGTTTTTCGTCTTACTTGCAATGAGTTCTCACTATTTGCACATTAGAGTATATGGGGATATCCTTATGTCAAGCACAGTTACTTGAGATGGAAATATAAGAACAAAATTTGTAATTGAAGTCACAAAGAGCATTGTATGAAACAAAATCAGAGAAGGAAAAAATGCAAAGAATGTTGTCAGTTGAAAGAATAGATGATTAAGTAAGTAGGAAGAAAAATATGGCAACAAGCAGTAAGGAGAAGGTGAAGCTTTTGTCTAGTTACAAAAAGATTGGTGTTTTGACCTTGGAGAAACAGATGAGTATCATCAGATTGAAACTAGGTCAAAGCCAGAGAGTAACTCTACTAGTGACCAAGAAGAATGGCATAAAATGAAAGAAAAAATGGGCAAGTAAAGCTTACTGGTGACTTTATAGTTTTGAGTTTGGATGGAGATTTTTTTGTGGTTCAGACTAAAGAAATATATTTGGATATTATATTGTCCTCTGGGGTTCAGGGCTGCTATTATCACAATCAGTGGAAAATCCCAGGAATTTTCCATTCTTATTATACTAAAGTTCATGAGGGAACAAAAACCATTTAAAAAAGATCTGATAGGAATATAAAGTATTTCAGTCATTTGAAAAGGGAATTTAAGAACAAAATGAGGCAGTATCTGACAACAGTTGCAAATCAAGAAAGAAGAATACTGACACTTGGAATTACTGATAGCGAAGAGGAAGGTTTTGGATATGTAATCATTAGAATTAGATTGTGACATAATCTTGCTTGCGTTAGATGGGCACTACCTAGGTTCAGAACTGGGAAACCTGTTTAGTGTACTGTAGGCAAAGATGACAATAAAAACCTTCACTTAAATGAAATGGTCTGGTGTAGACTTTGAATTTATAATGGAAGCAGGAAGATGGAGTAGTTTTGTTCCACAACATGAAGAATATTAATGTGCTAAAGGGAAGTGCATAGAGCACGGGGAAGAACAACATAGATGGCGATTATAATCTAGTGGGCTATAAAAAGCTTGCTGTGATGATTCTGATAGCTAGGATGTGAATATAGATAAATTCATAGATTATTTAAACCCAAAAGAAGCTTTATGCAGGGGTGTAATGGTCCTCACTCAGGGTCTATTTGGGGAGCATGGCCTAGTGGTCACAGCCATAACCCCTGACTGCCATGGGGTTCGGGGGAGGGGAGAGCCCAGGATTCCAATGGTCTGGCAATCAAGGCTGCTTAAGGCTGTTCTCTGTCAGCCTTTTCCTGTCATTTTCCTCCCCCACATGCCACCCCACCAGTTTATCCAAGGCTTTCCTCTGTTGGTGCAGTCCAAACCAAAATAAGTAAGAGGGGGGTTACCAATGTCCAGGGGTCCACAGGCGGGGGAGAGGGGGATACTTCCCTGTCTGATTTCTTTGGGGTGGGTCTAGCTGTGTCAGAGCCTTTAGGCTTGGCTTGGCTCAGCTCGGCTCTGGCTATGGGCTGCAAGTCTGTTCACCTCCAGCTTTGCCACTCAAATGAACTAATTCCCTGTCTTTTAATTCCTCCAGCAGATGGAGCATTTGCTGGAGGTGTGGCAGGGCAAGGCTGCCTGAGCCCAAAATAATCCTGTAATCCCTTGTTGCCCAGTATGGGATTTGTACATGTACAGGGAATGATTGCCTGGATATCTGATGAATAACAAATATGAATGATCATAGATCTTTGTATAAAAGATTTCACACAGACAAACTATATTAAAAGAATTAAGGTTGCAAATTAAAGCATTCAAAAGTTAGGAGATGCCATTATTAAGGTTGCCTGTTGCACAGATAATCTTAATTTTCCCCTTTTGTTTGTATGCTTTATGATCCAGTTTTTAATTACATGATCACACACTATTTTTTCCACAGTACCCATACATCAGTCAGTGCACAGGATGGAAGGCGCACACTCAATGAGCAGCTATTCAGTATTTTGTTTTCTTATTGTTCAGTGTGTGAACTTTGCTTTATTTACTCCACACTATTTAAACCCTGCTGTGAAAACTAATTTACTGATTTTCTCATTGGCTTTTCTGTAGTGCTCAGGGCCGGCGACAGGGGGGTACTACGGGTACAGCTGTACCGGGCCCCGGACTTTAGGGGGGCCCCCTTAAGTCCGGGGCCCGGTACACAGCTGTATCCGTAGTCATCCCCCTTGTCGCTGGGCCTGGAGAGCAGGGAAGGGGCGGGGAGGTGGCACAGCTCTCCTCCGGAGCGCGCGTGTCCCCGGCAGGAGCAGAGAGCCCGGCTGGCGGCAGCGGCGCACCACCGCCTGCAGAAAGGGCGAGGGCGGGGAGGCTCTGCAGCGTGGTAGGGCTTCCCCCGCCGGGTCCGGGGGAGAAAGGGCGCCGGGGGGGAGGGGAGAAAGAAAGGGCGCGCGGGGGAGGGGGGGAGGGAGAAAGGGCGTCTCGCGACGCTCCTGGGCTCGCGCTGCCGCCAGCCGCTGTCAGCTGGGGGGGGAGCGCTGGCTGGGCTGGGGGGCCCCAAACGATGAGAGTAGGGGGCCCCCAAATTTCTGTCGCCGGCCCTGGTAGTGCTCATCACTATAGTATCTGAGTGCTTCACAAACATTAATTTATTTTCACAGTAACACCTGTGAGATGAGGTATTATCCCCATTTTACTGATGTTGAATTGAGGCAAGGAAACAGAGGTGAAAGTAAGCCAGTACGGACTGTACGGAGTACCAGTAAAAAATGGTGCAGCATCTAAGGTGCGGCAAATAAGTGGAGCATTCAGTACTGGCTTACTTTCACCTCTTTTGGCTGCATAACAACCAGTTTAAACTCAAAGCTAATAAAAGTTTGGAAAGGGAAAACTCACTGTCATATTTGTTTGTTGTTCCTCTCCCTCGCCTCCTCCAGTCTCGCTGCCAACACGGTTAGGCTCCACATTTCCCCAGCCCCCCGCACGCAACAGCTGCTGCAGTGGTTCCCCTCTAGCTTTCAGGGGGACTGGCTGAGGGGGAAGCCTGCCCAGGATGCCTGCTGCCTGCATAAGAACAGTTTAAACTCAGCTGTTCACTCCGCAGTCTGAACTGTGGGATTAGGAGCCATTTCTGACATCCTTGTTAATTTCACTCAAAGTTGGGCGTGAGGGGAGACCAAGGTGGGACAGTTCTTTTCTGCTCCATGGATGAGGGCATCTCCAGTGGTAATACACAAAAATATACAATAGGCATTTGGCTGCACATCTTAAATCCAGACCTAATAAAAGCCAGTGGAAGGGGAAAACTCACTGTCACATTGGTTTCTCTCCTCCCTCCTCCTCCAGCCAGGCTGACGACACAGCTCCGCTCCGTGTTTCCCCAAACCCTACACTCAGCAGGGGCTGCAGCAGCTCCCCTCTAGCTTGTTGTAGAGAGCAGGGGGACTGGCTGAGGGAGAGCCTCCCCAGGTAGCTGCTGCTTGCATATGAACAGGTTAAACTCAACTGTTCACTTCCTGGGTCAACCCCCAGGATTACAGGTCATTTCTGGAATTCTTGTTAACTTCACTCACAGTTCTTTTCTGCCCCCTGGATGAGGCGATCTCCAATAGTATAATAAACAAAAAATTGGCTGCCCTCTCCCAGGATTCCTACACCTTAGTGTGAGCATAACATGGTCAAGATCAGATTGGGTTTCCACAGTATCTTGATATTTTAAACTCAACATGGAGGTTACAACACAAAGTGAAAATTACAGTGAAAGATACAATGAAAATGTCAGTCACAAAACATAACTGAGTCCACACATAAACTTGTCATCCATGTAATTAAAGACCATATAATACATACACATTGGGGGCCAAATTAAGGTACACAGTCTCCTTGTTCCCAGTCTCCTTTTCTAGACCATTTGTTTGCCCCAACTTGTTGGCTCCCTCTGTCTCATTTCCCTTCCCAGATCCCAGTCCCAGTCTCCATGCCCAGCCAGTCTGTCTTCCCTCTCTGTGCCAACACCAAGTTTCAATTTACCTCTCCTTCTGTGCCAACCGCCAGTCCCAGTTTTCCCCAGCTAGTTATGCTCCTCCCTGCCTTTCCACTTCCGCTGCAGAAAGGTGTAGCTCTTACCCTCTGTGCATACAAATCAGGCAGCTTTCTCCTCCGCACTATCTGGGTCCAACTGGGGGATCATTGAGAGCACAGAAGAGACAGATGTCTTAGTCTGGTATGGTTCACAGCAGCTGAGAGTTGCAATTGCAGGGAAAATCTAAGAAATCTCCACTAAGTATGTGCAATCTACAATTCTCAGGAGGTTTTAACTTGGCCAAATTTCTGCCAATTTTTCATGGGAAAATTAAAAGGTATGTCACTCATACAAAGGCCAATTTCAGGTCCAAAGCATGATGCCACTAAAGCTTCCCAGAAAAGGCTTCCAGAATTTTTTAATATGGGAAAAACAATGTATTTCCCTTATTTTCTTTCTTTAATTTGACAACTATTTTCCCAAATGTTTCCAAAAAGAAAGACACCCAACATAGAAAATTTTAACCCTGAATAAAGTCTGGCAAATTTATAAGCTAATGAAAATGTGGTCTTAATGGGAAGTGTTGGTCAATCTTGATAATAGGAGCTACCAGTCCCACCTAGGATGACTTTACCACCCAGAAAGTAGACAAGCCAGCCAGAGAAGTAGTATTCTTGAATCTTCTTTTTATGGGTAGGGAGAAATTGATTGAGAAAATGTGAGCTATCTTAAGAAGGTAGGCCCAAGAGACCATGAGCTACTTGAATTCATAGTAGTAAGATGAACAGATTCACAGAGCAAAAATACACGGGTTACACTCAAGGAAAAATGCTGGAGAGAATGAAGAAATCTGGTTAGTAAAGTATAATAGAAAAAGTCCTAAATTCAACTAGTGTGGAAAAAGACTGTGGAATCCTAAAAACATTGTTAAATGACGGACATTTCAGAAATGGAATAATACAAGAAGCTTCCAATATGGCTTCAAAAAAAACCCCTCAAAACATTGTAATAGAAAAAGTGAAGAACCCATAGAAGACTACTTAGCCAGTAGAGGCTAGTAGGAGAAAGTTAAGAGCAGCAAAAAAGCAATAAGATCCACAAAAGGATTTAAGGAGGAATAAAGGACACTTACAAATGTGTCAGGAGGGAAACAAAGAAGGTAGTAGGGAGAAAGCAAATCCATCAATAAAAGAAGAGGAAAATTTAATTAATGTTGACTCAGAATGGCTGAGATATTGAATTTCTTTATTAAATTAGACTTTAACATGAAATATACATTTTAAAAGTTTTGAGCAACTGATAAGAAAGAAGATACTGTAGAAATAACCATTGATAAAGAGGAGATAACAGAATACAATACATGAACATTTGTTTATTCTGAAGGATAGGCATCCTATGGTTTTAAGGAATTAGCTAGGAAACCTACTCTGACATTTATTTTTGAAATACCAAGGAGAACTGGGAAGATACTGAAACATGAGAGCAGCAAATATGATACCAATTTGCAAAAAGGCAAAGAGATCCTAGAAGTTGCTGTTCCTAGAACAAATATTCAATTAGATTTATTATTATTAGGAATATGAGAAAAATAATCACTAATTTTCTAGAAACTAAGCAATTAGCAGCAATGATTTATGAAGAAAAAGTTGTAACAAATTTGGGTGCATGTTAGGATAGAATTATAAAATTAAAGGAGAAAGAGAATACAGTAGGTATAATGTATTTGGATTTTAACTTATATTGATGCAGTAGCTCCACCATAGTTAAGGTTGCATCACAAAATCCGTTTCAAGGTCAACCTAAGTCGTCTAAAATTGACATGTGTAGTCAGATTTCTTTGAAATTTGCTGTGCCTCAGGAGGGTCCTGGGCAGGGATAGTGACCCATATTTGGAGTCATCTGAGCCAATGGTTCCAGAGATATAAGACTCCCAGAAAATAACCCTTTAAAAAGTTTCTAAGTGGTTTTTTGTTTGTTTTTTTTTTTTTGCCCAGAGCCAGAGATCAAACTATTGGTGCAGATTCAAATGATCTCAATCTGTTGAGATTTACCCAGAGTAGTGCATGGTGCACACTAAATCTCTGGGGGACTCAAATTGAGAACAGTATTTACCAATACAGAAAAAAATAGAGAGAGTTTACGTTCCTGCCATTTTATATTCTTAAACTTGACATTTAAGAACTCTAATATCAGAATGGTTACTCAGATTGCTCTGAAATGTGGTGTCCCTCACGGGGGAACAGAGTAGCATTAGTGATCCAAATTTGGGATCATTTACATTCTTCCACATAAAACAGTTTCCTTTTGCTTCCTTGTAGTGTTAAACTGGGCTATGTACACACTATAGATTTGGTCAGTATAAGCTATGTTGCTCAGGGATGTGCATAAGTCACCCCTTTCAGCGACATAAGTTACACTGCCCTAAGTGCCAGTGTGGATAGCACTATGTCAGTGGAAGAGCTCATGGGGGCTGGAGTAATTAGACTGATGGGAGAGCTCTCTTCCATTGGCTTAGAGTGTGCACTAGCAGCGCTAGAGAGGTACAGCTGCGCTGCTGTAAGTTCTGTAGTGTAGCCATAGCCTGAGAAGTATTAATAATGAATGACTGAATCACAGATCTTTTGACGGTTGTGCAGAGGCGCCAACTTCCCAATTCCTAGAGGCTTTTTGACCCCTGCTTCACTCCTACTTCACCCCTTCCCCCATGTCCTCACCCTGCCTCTTCCTGCCCCTGCTCCACCCCTGTCCTGCCCCTTCCCACCTCTCCCCCCACCTCTTCCTGTCCCTGATCCCCCTTCTTCCCCCCAGCACCTCCTGCATGCCACTGAACACCTGATCACGGTAGTTGGGAGGCCCTGGGAGGGAGGGGAATGCGGATGAGCTGATTCACGGGGCTGCCGATGGATGCTGAACACCCATCATTTATTCCTGTGAGTGCTCCAGCCCTGGAGAACCCATGGAGTTGGTGCTTATGTGGTTGTGAAAATACCCTTCAGTTAACATATATAAGTTAATCACCACACCCTATCTAAGACTAAAGGAGTTGAAGGGTATGTCTTCACTACAGCAGTAGGTCGATTTCCCTTAAGTCGATTTTCTAAAGTCTACTTTAGAAAATCGAATCAGTGTGTCCCCACCAGGACAGCAGGTCGATAGTGTCTGTCCTAGAACTTTTGCAGGGGTCGACATAGCCCGCATTGCACTGTGGGTCGGTAGCCCACAGTGCCGGGAGTGCCGGACCCCCCCGCCCGCCCGAGCAGCCCCGCACCGGACCCCCCCGCCCGCCCGAGCAGCCCCGCGCCGGCTCCCCCCGCCCGAGCAGCCCCCCGCCGGACCCCCCCGCCTGCCCGAGCAGCTCCGCGACCCCCCCGCCTGCCCGAGCAGCCCCGCGAACCCCCCCCCGCCCGAGCAGGGGTTCGGGCGGGGGGGGTCCGCGGAGCTGCTCGGGCGGGGGGAGGGGTCCGGCGCGGTGCTGCTCGGGCGGGGGGGTCCGGTGCGGGGCTGCTCGGGTGGGGGGAGCCGGCGCGGGGCTGCTCGGGCGGGGGGAGCCGGTGCGGGGCTGCTCGGGCGGGCGGGGGGGGGGGTCCGGCACGGGGCTGCTCGGGCGGGCGGGGGGGGCGCGGAGCTGCTCTGAAGGTCAGAGGCTTAACGTCAGATGCCTCTTCACTGGCCCACAATAGACCTAGAGAGGTCGATTTTAGCACTACTTCTCTCGTTAGGGAGGAGTTATAAAGTCGATTTTGAGAGCCCTTTAAATCGACTTTAATGGCATGGATGTGAAGACGGGTACATGTTTATTTCGACTTAACGTCGTTAAAGTCGACGTTAAGTCATAGTGAAGACATGCCCTTGAACTGAGTGGCTGGAGGATGCTACAATTTGAGAGTCATGAGTTACAATTTCACTTTGGAAGGAATGTAATCAAAGTATTTGTGGGGAAATTAGACACGTGAATGCTTCCTGGGAGGGGAGGGTATTAGGAAGCAGAGTGGGGAAATAGCGCAAGAGGGACTTGGGGATGCAGTGAAGGAAATGGGGGTTATGGTAGGCAAGAGAGGTTGGAAGTTCTGCTGAGAGAGACATGATAACTTCCATTTCTCACACCCAGCTCCCCCTGTGCCCTACCCCTGCACCTCCAGAACTGCCAGTGCACCCCAGCCACCCTGCACCTCAGCATTCTTGCATTCCACAGTTCTTAAAGTGCACCTCACCCCCTGCACCCTATCTCTGCCAGTGCATTGCAAAACCCCTGCACACCAAATTTCCTGCAACCCAATCACCCTGCAGCCCCAGCTCTGTCAGCACCCCATAGCCACTCTGCACTCCAATTTCCTGCACCCACAGCTCTGCCAGTGCACCCCAGCCCTCTGCATGCCCAAGCTCTGAAAGTGCTCCCCACCCTTCCTGCATGCCCCAGCTTTGCCAGTGCACCCCAACATCCCTGTACCCCACAGCTCTGCCAGTGGACCCCAATCTTGTTCCCCAATCTTCCTGCATCTCACAGCTCTGCCAGTGCACCCATCCACCCTGTATCCTACCCCTTGCAGTCCCAGTGCACCAAGCCACCACTGTACCCTACCTGCCTACTCCCAACCCCCTGCGGTCCATAGTTATGCATCCCAACTTCCTAGAACTCTCAGCTCTACCGGTCTGCTCCCAACTCCTCTGCAATCCACAGCTATGCCAGTGCACCCTAGACCTGCAAGAAAGTTATTAATGAGTGTTGGAAGAATGTTAATTGGGAAAGCAGTCTTGAATGTCTCCAGTGAAGGTGGGAAGCAGTATATTCATCAGATTTTCAGACAATATTAAATTGGCAACTGTTGTGAATAGTAGCAAGGAAAGAGAAATGATAGACATACATTGAGATTAAGAACAAGGGATGAAACTAATAAAGTGAGATATCGTGGCAAAATGAAAGCTAGTGCATCTCTGGGAAAATAATCTGAAATACATTTTCTATGGGAGGCATAAACCTTGACGGCAATAATGTTAAAAGAGATTAAGGGGTGATATTGGTTATCTGCTTGCTATACAATTGGCTGCAAAAATGGTCAATGAAATTAACTACATATGCAACGGTATCGTATCATGGAGAGGAAGGTAAAATAGACATTCATTTTATGTCTTTTGTGTGACCACATGTGGAATGCCATGTAGAGCTGGCGAAGTTGGCTTAGTTCAGGATAAAAGTAATTGAGAACAATTTTAAGAAGGTAAATATATATTGCTAAGAGATGTATATTGCACAAAATATTTGAAGCATGTGAACCACAAGGATGGAAAGGCATAACTGATAATGATACCAGGGGACATGACAAGAGATAATGAGAGTAAATTAAGAAAGAAAAGTTAAATTAAATATAATTAAGAACTTTGTGAGGGTGAGGTTTATTAGCCTGTGTAAAATCTTCAAAGGGAAGTGGTGGACCCTATACAGTAGATTCTCGATTATCCAGGATGATAGGGAAAAAAATAATCCTGGTTAATAAAATCCTGGATAATCACCTTCCATAGGAAATATGGGGAGGGGGGGGGGGGTTGTTCACCAGCCACCCTGCGCCAGGGAGAGGGGGTGTTGGTTCACTGGCTGCCCTGCGCCCTGGTGGGGTTTTCTTGTGTATGTGCTTGGGGCAGCAACAAAGCCAGAGCCGGTCCTGCGAGTTATGCATATTTTTTTGACACCCTGGTTAATCCACATTCTGGTTAACCCACTTTTGGATAATCGAGAGTCTACTGTATAGTGTATGATTTTTAAAACTATACTGGACAAAATACTAAAAAAGGTACTATGAAGAACATGGAATATATGACCTAAAATGTCTTTTCCACTATGCTAAAATTATGATGGTATACAACAATGACTTAATGAGAACCTCTCTCTATAAGTATAATTTAAATACCTGGCAGGGCCGGCTCCAGCCTTTTTGCCACCCCAAGCAGCAAAAAAAACCAACCACCCATTTGTGGAGCTGCCGCCGAAACGCTGCCACTGGACAAAGCGGTGAAGAGGGTATGGCTGCCGAAATGCTGCCGAAAGCTGCAGAGCGCTGCCCCAATTACAGACGGTGCGCTGCCCCCCAATGTTCGCCACCCCAAGCTGGTGCCTGGAGCCAGCCTTGATACTTCATAAATTAGATCAAAACTTAACCAATTTGTATGCACCTAGGGGGAAATAATTTGCTAAATAATAGGCAGTCATTGTTCATTAAAAAAGAATTCCTAAGTAATCTAAATATATTATTTGATAGAGCAAAGATGTGATGAACATAGCATAATACATATCTTGGTGATAGTCAATTATTTGATATTATTACATATGGCATTCTTCTATGAAAACTAGAGAAATCTATTTTAGCTGGGTATAAATTGGCTGGAGTCTGTCAGCTTAGAAGCCTAAGTTGTTTTCTTGTCAGAATGAGTTAGGCACCTGCCTTACTCCACACAAAATGGCTGAAGGAGGAGGCAGTGTTGCTGGTGCCTACATTATAGCTTTTTAGCCCAGTGGCTAGAGCACTCACCTGAGATATGGAAGACCCAGTTTCAATTGCTCTTTTTTTCCTGATGAAGAGAAAGGATTTGAGCAGTGGTCTCCCACCTCTCAAGAGAGTGTGCTAGTCACTGAGAAAATAAATAGAGGTGGCTGGAAAATGGAAATCCCTTCCTGTAAGGGGTTTTTAATGTTTTGTCCCAGTGTGGAATGAAAAGAATTACAAAAATGCAACATTTTTTGTGGAAAAGGATTTCCATTTTCCAACCAGCTCTACTTATTTATGTATCTTGATTGATTTAAAGTGCTGTTTTACACTGAAAAGTGCCTCTTATAAATGGCATTGTAAAGTAGCAAAGCTTGCGCCGTGTAGATCTCTGTTATGTTGCACCATGTATAGCTTTGACTGAACTCTCTGGCTCCTCAAGGCTGAGGGACAGAGTCTTGGCACTGTGCCTGCCTTTCCCCCAGCCTTGCCTCAGTCCTGCCCCGGCCTTGAACCCCTCCTTGCCTACTACCCGCCTTATTCCAGTTCTTGCTTCTGGTTTGACCTTGTCTTTGGGTCCTAGCTACTGTCTCTGGCTTGACTCTTGGCTCTGGTATCCAGTTCCTGCCTTCCACTTTGACCCGTGGGGTTGGTTCCTGTCTACTGACTCTGACTGTGTTAAGGGTTAAACTTATTCACAGCTTTGTTTATGATTGCTAAGCAAAAAGTTTCTCTGTCATGTGCTTGGTAGATAATAGTGCCTGTGTCACTATCTCTTATGCTGACCTACATTAGACTATGTACGTTGATTAGAACAATGAAGTCTTGTAAGAACTGTGGTTCTGGCCTGTTTGTGCTTTTCCTCAAGGTTATACTTGATACTTTGAGTTAGAGACTCGAGACCAGATGGTGACCCAGGTCAGGGACCCCTGGTTTATGTAATTGTTGATAGTACGCATGCCCCTGGCAAATGTATTAACTTAGACCATGCCTCTTCTGAAAACCATCCTCTGCTACCTAACAACTGTATGGGGTGTGATGCCTGACTCTAGCTCTGGGGCCGGAGTGCCCTCATCCTGGTTGTCTGACACCTAGGTGCTAAACAAACACAGATAAAATACAGGAACTCCTCACTTAACGTTGTCATTATGTTCCTGAAAAATGAAACTTTAACTGAAACGATGTTAAGTGAATCCAATTTCTCCCTAAGAATTAATGTAAATGAGGGAGTTAGGTTCCAGGGAAATTGTTTTCACCCGACAAAAGAATATATATCTTATAATACACACACACAGAGTATGCGTTTTAAACAATTTAATACTGGTACACAGTGATGACGATTGTGAAGCTTGGTTGAGGTGGAGGAGTCAGAAGGTGGGATATTTCCCAAGGAATACCTTAGTTCATTTAGCAGTAACAATTGGCTGAGCTCTCAAGGGTTAACTCTTACAGTCTACAAAGAGCAGGAAAGGAGGGAGGCAGACAAACACTCTCATTTCCCCTTTAAGTACACTGCCTTGTTAATTAAATTAGCAAGTTGAGCCACAGCGGCTGCCACCTCTATGGAAGATGGGGTAAGCGGGGTGCAGGAGCAGAGGGCAGGAGGACACCCTGACATTATGCCCCCTTTTCTTCCCCTCCTCCCCCACAGAGTCTTGGTGAGCAGCTCCAAGGCAGAGGGCAGGAGCAGCACATGGCAGTGGGGGGAGGGACAACTGAACTGCTGCAATTGATAGCCTGCTGGGCAGCTGCTGCACAGGAAACTTAGGGGAGTGGGAAGTTGATAAAGGGGCTGCCAGTCCATCCTGGTTCCAACCACCCATCAGCTAGTTGCAATGGGCTGTTCTTCCTGCAAGCAGTGAACAAAGCAGGCAGCTGCCAAAGGAAGTTAGAAGGGAGCATTGCACAACTTTAAACAAGCATGTTCCCTAATTGATCAGCAATGTAACAACAAAACAACATTAACCGGGACAACTTTAAGTGAGGAATTCCTGTAGATGGTCCCCGGCCCAAGGAGTTTACACTCCAAGTAAGGCGCTTATGCTGGCTTGTTTCCAGATGTTGAGTGTAGTAGGCAGTTCTGTGCCAGAAAGGCTGGTTAATCTAGATACTGCCCTACTCTGCCTTTGATCTGAAGCTGGCCTCCCCTCCTCCCTGGCCTGAGTAAAAAGCCAATTCCAGTTTCCATTGCTGCATTAACCTTATTTCAGGAAACACCAAAGGCGGGCAATTCTGAAAATCTGCAAGGAAAAAGATGAGGCAGAATAGGAACAGAGCCCAGAATACCTTTGCATGAAAGAATTCAGCCACCAGGAAAGTGAAGAAAGGTAAGGAACAGATACATCTCCTCCTGCATTTTATGATTCTTGCTGGAGGAGATAAATTAGTGAGGCAGTAGGCACCTCTTTCAAAAGGAAAGGAGATTAAGAGAAGAATAAGATTAGTCTGAGATAGTATGTAAGAAAAAATTGGTAAAAGGATGGGAGTTGTGTTAATATAGAATTCCAAGAACACTTGTTTGGGATTTATTGGGTTAAAGAAACAGACATCATCACTGCTGTCAGACTTCAAATCTAGCAATTATCCTGAAGCCAGCTGTCCTTAAAGTTCTATTCTAAATTTAATATCCTCTAGAAAATGTGATCTTTCTGAATTAAAATGATTTGCAAAAGACATGGCTAAAACGTAGCCAACTAATACATCCATACAGTCACAACCCCCGCCCCCACCCTCTTTACTACACCATATCATGCATTAGCCCTCAGAGACTATTTACAATTTTATCGAAGATACCTTGTCTTTTCTCCTGCACTCTCTTCTTCCTGCTCTGTTTCCCTTTTGAAAGTTAAATCTAATCTAATCTCAACCCTACAAGCACTGGGCATATGTTTAACTTTATGCATGAGACTAGTCCCATTGACTTCAATTACATTACTCAAACAGATAACTTTATAAAATAAAAGTTCATTTGGATGCCTACAGAAAACTGTAACATGTTGAGGCCCCTCTCGACATTTTATAAAAAGTCCAGGGCCCAGTGAGAGCGGGGTGGGTAGGGGTGGGGGAACTTGGTGCTCTGGGCCAGGGGATGGGAGAACCTTGGGCATAGGTATAGTTTTCTTCTATTTTGTGGAGGCAAGCCAGCTCTGCATCATGGGGTCTAGAGAAGGAGCACCACCTCCACCCCTGACTCACTCAAGAAGCCACCCAGCCTGTTTGAGCTGTGAGAGGATAACTCAAAGGAGGGACTCAGTTCAAAAAGTTTGAAACCCTCTCCGGGTGCAGGGAGAGGGTAGCTAGGAGCTAAGTGCAGGCTGGGTGGTAACTCAGGGTACAGAGAGGGGATAGCTAGGGACTGTGTGCAGGCAGGGGAGTAGTTCAAGGTGCAGGTAGGCAGTTGCGGGGGCCCAGTGCAGCTACCAGCTTCAGTGGGGGGTGGGGGTGAGGAGCTGGGGCTCATGGCTTTACTCCTTCTGTTCCTGGCTCGGGGAGGGAGAGTTGCTGGCTTCATCCCCTCACCATTCCCGGCTTCGGGGAGCTGGCGTGTGTGTGCTGGTGTAGTGGCACAAATTGCTTCACTACACTGGCTTCAGCCCCATGCCACTCCCGGCTTGGAGGCATGGGGGGCCGCTGGTTTAAGCCCTGTGCTGCTTCCAGCTTGGGGGGGTGGCGGCCTCCGGCTTCAGCCCCGTGCCATGCTCAGCCCCACGTTCTCAGCTTCGGGGAAGGGGGGCACTCTCAGCTTCAGACTGCTGTCAGAGGCTGTCAGACTATGTCCTGGAAAATCTCATCTGTGTACCTCTCCATTTCCCTTAGCTCCTCCAGTTCAGCCACTCTGGTCCTAAGAATTCATACTTGGTCTCTGAGGAACATGAGCTGCTTGCACTGTATGCACATATACACATCCTGCTCCCACTCAGCTGCTGGACTTCTGCTTCAATTACTTTTTCTCTTGCAGGGTTTTTTTGTTTGTATGTGTTTATTCCTGGTTGTTGTTTTTTGGCGGAAAGGTTGGCGGTTTTGCCCAGAATTTAGAATATGTTTGTTAGATGTATCTGGCATCCTCTCTAAACTCTTTTGCAAAACTCCCATTTGCTGCTCCTGGTTGTTAGCTCCTCTGGTTGCACAGGAGCTGGCTTTTTAAACCTCTGTTCTCCCAGAATTTGCCTGCACCCTCCCCCTCTTTGTCAAGAGATATTATAGGGATCAAAGGACATTAGGTCGTTAGAGCATCATTAGTAAACTCTCAGCCTAGCCTAGTGGGCCACTTGACTCAGCACAGTCTCCAAAACAGATCACACTATAAACTCGAGTCAAGCAGGCACATGACAAGCAAGCAAGCACACAACAAACTAACAGACACAAACCCACCCCAAGGGTCATGTAGTTGCTCCTCCTTCACTGGGAGAACTCCCTCACAAAACTCCCATTTGCTGCTTTTGTTCACTAGCTCATTTAAGAATATTGCATTTTTAGAAGGAGCGTGTTATCAGATTTTCTGTGCCTCCACATCACTTGCCCACTCTTTTGATATCTTTGCATTAATCTGTTTTACTGGTATTTTCCTTGATGTGGATGGAAGATCAGTCAATCTGAAGAGGTTCTGAAATGGTGGAACAGAATGAGTGAGGGAGTCAAGTTTGAGTTTAAATATAACCATCACAAATACTCCCTGAAAGTGAGGCAAGCTGTGTGAGTGGCAGGCATTTTTGGATAGTTAATTCTAGATCTGTTGTGAATAAGCTTTAATGGTTTTGAATTGTTTGGTCTCTCTCAAATCTAGCATGTCTGATGTCACTCAAGACTAGCATGAAACACTGAGATTACTTTCTTATCCCTTCTACTTCATTGCCTTACACAGAAACATAAGATCTCTACTCACATTTTTTGTAAGTTTTCCATCACACACCTTCATAAATGTATTCTACAATCATCTGGATGGAAGCAGACTTGTAATATACCGTTTCATCCATTCTCCTGCATTATGGGCCCAGTTCTGCAAAACACTTAAACACATGATTAACTCTAAGCATATGCTGAAGAACAACCCTATTCAGCCAAGCACTTGAGCATGTGCTTTCAGCATGTGCTTAAAGTTAATCTTGTTTACTAAGGTCCATAACAGGATTTCAGTAGTCTTATGCCATTTCCAATTGACAGTTCTCAAATTCAGGCTTGAATACTTCCAATGAAGGTACTTCAGTAACTTCCTATGATGTAACCATGAATGGAGGAACAGTTTAAAAGGACAGTGGTAGACCAGGAACCTGCAAATGGCACAGGAAGCAAGGCTGATGCTAAAAACTGTGTCAGAAATGGTAATGGCTTTGTGAAGGTTGCTTTCGCAGCAGCGGATTAGTTCCCCCCTCTCTTTGGGAGCCGGATTGGTGGGCAGTGATCAATCTATTGGGGATCGATTTATCACGTCTACTATAGACACGATAAATCGATCCCAAGCATGGTGCCCGTCGACTCCTGTACTCCACCTCTGCAAAAGGTGGAAGCGTCAATGGAGTCGATGGGGGAGTGTCAGTGGTTGACTCGCCGCTGTGTGAATGGCCAGGAAAGTCGCCCTAAGATATGCCGACTTCAGCTACGCTATTCGCATAGCTGAAGTTGCATATCTTAGGTTGCTCCCCCCCCCCCCCCAAATGTAGCCCAGGCCTAACAGATTTATTTGGAATTCCTTGTTTATATTGGTAAAAAGTGACCCCAAAGAAACACAATTTAGGGTAGCCCAGTAACTGGGATGGATGCTTTGATAAACTCCTAGAGCCCTGGGGCAGGACTTGGTGGAGTGGATGGGCAGTGGTTCCCCTACTTTGCCCCCCTCTCCATTCTTCTTTAGTGACAACCTGGGGGTGATTGAGGCTATAGTGGGGCCCCTTCTGGAATGACTAAGCTGGCAGAAACCATAAGGCAATCATTTGACCACTATGCCAGATGGTCATCAGACCTTCCTGCTACATTTCCCTTGACATCTTTTTTCACTAGAAAAGAGAGGATTTTGTTTTTTAATTTTTTGGGAACACAACACATCAATATTCCGTGTGGCTGATCAAGACCATGAAATCTTGTTATGTTCTCATTTACTACCTGATCTGTTTACTTTATTAGTAATCTCTTTCCAGTATTTGTGCAGTTAGCAATCTTCCTTCTTCTCAGCAGACAGAACATGCCCAGTTTTTTCATCCTTTTGTCATAGATCTCATTTCCAAACCTTCTGTCATTTGTTTGTTGCTCCTATTCTACTTGCAATTCTATTTTTTTAAAATAAGGTATCTAGAACTGAATATAATAGTCCATGTGAAGTCCAACTCTATTTAAATCTACTAAGTAATTACTGTGATTATTTTACATGTAATAATCCAATTAGTACAACCCTCTTTAGGCTTTTTTGGGGCAACAGCATCATATTTATTCATATTTATTTTACCATTAAAGGAAGAATAGTTCTGTTGTTCTCGGATTCAGAAAATCTGTCAGTTCGTAGTTCTACCACTGACTTCTTTTGTGATCTTGGGCAATTAACTTAATTCCTCAGTGCCTCGCCTGTAAAATGGGGATAATTTTTTCTCACTTCCTTTCTCACACCATTCTTCTGTCTTGTCTCTTTAAACTGTGACCTGCTTTATTGGGAGGAGGGTGATGTAACAGTGTCCTTAATGGGCTAGTGCCAGCTCCCTGTAGTCAAGTCTTGTAGTCCAGACCCTCTTTTAATCAGTGATGCGGTGAGGTGGGCAGTGTTAGGGGAGCCCTGGCCTGCCCACTACACCAGGGTCTGACCCAGAGCCTAGGAGGGGTCACCAATGGCTACCAAAAGTACCCTCCAAGTTACCCTCTCTGAATTGTTTCCTACGATCTGCTTTTCTCCCCTAGCTACCAGTACAAATTTAAGGTGAAAAACAAAAGAAAAGGCAATCAAATCATCAGCCCCAACCAGACTCAGCATATAGTCTGTGTCCCTCAGGGAGGCTTCTCCAGCACCCTTATCAGGAGCCTTCAGGGTAGATCTGTCCTCCTCCCTGTTTCTGAGTTGGGTTGCTCCCTTTTCTACTTTCCCTCTAATTGGAGCATGCTCTGCAGGCCTGGAGGTACCTTGGTCCACTATCCTTTAACCCCTTCTAGCCCGTGTGGGGTTTCATAGGGTGTCTCTATTCTGTGTATGTGAAGTATCTAGCACAATGGGGTCCTGATCTTGGCTGGGATCTTTAATGGCTATTATAATACAAATAAATTTTAATAATTATAACCCCTGAATACTTCTGTGCGGTAACTACTGCCTAGACAGTACTCTTTCCTCATTCTGTATTTGTGCATTTTATTTATTCTTCTTATGAGACCAGTTTTACAGTTTTCTTTATCAAATTTCATTTTATTGATTTCAACCCATTATTTTAATCTTATACTCTAAAGTATTTTTGATACCTTCCAGCTTTGCATCATCAGTAAATCTGAGTAATCTTCCTTTCATTCCATCCTCCAAGCTGTGAATGAAAATACTGAACTGGACATAAGCCCTTGCAAGTCCCCATTTGACAACTCATTTCAGCTTGACACTGAGACACTAATAATTATTTTCTTTGATTTTTTTTAGCCAATTGTATACGCAGTTAAAATAGATTTCTCTAGTTTCCCTACAAGAATGCCAGATGGAATAGTATCAAATAATTGACTAATGTCAAGATATGTATTATGCTATGTTCGTCACATCTTTATCCCCTAATCTTGTTGCTCTATCAAATAATATATTTAGATTACCTAGAAATTCTATTTTAATGAACAATGACTGCCTATTATTTAGCAAATTATTTCCCCCAGGTGCATACAAATTGTTTAAGTTTGGATCTAATTTACGACGTATTTAAATTATACCTATAGAGAGATGTTCTCATTAAGTCATTGATTGTTGTATACCATCACAGTTTTAGCATAGAGATTGCACATGCAAAAGACATTTTAGGCCATAGATTCCATGTTCTTCATGAAACCTTTTTTAGTATTTTCTCCAGTCTAGTTTTAAACATCCTACCCTATATAGCAGCCCAGACTTAGGTGCCTAATTCCCTGAGAGCGGCAGGGTTTAGGATACATCCCTGTCATGGGCATCTTCCATTGACCAGCTTAGGTTTTGCCTAGCATGCTGGCTTTTGGGGATCTCATTCTTAGGCCAGGTATACAATACAGACCTATATTGGTATAACCACTTTGCACAGGGGTGTGAAAAATCCACACCCCCTGAGCAATGTAGTTATACTAGCCTAGCCCCCCATGTAGACAGTGCTGTGTCAACATAGCTACAACCTCTAGGGGAGATGGATTAACTATGTTGGCAGGAGAAGCTGCTGTAGCACTGTACATGAAGACAAGCTCTTCGGTACCTATTTCTCCTCATGCATTGTATAGGGAGCCTAGGTGCCTAACTTAGGCTTTGGTAGATCACAGTGTTGTTCCAGTGATTTTCTAGGTGCCTAAAAGCTAAGCATTGCTACAATGTGCGTCACAATGCCGAAGACCCTTTTTGGATCCAGGCCTTAGCAACCAAGTAGTATGTTAAACAGTATGTAACTAACACTGATGTTAAGAGTTCACTGACGAGATCTCTGGCACTCTGATGTTAATTTTTAATGAATCATGGAACACTGGGAGAATTCCAGTGCTCATTTTGTATCAATATTCATAAAGGGCAAGCAAAATGGCTTGAGCTAGCCAGTTAGCCTGACATCAATCCTAGGCAAAATAATGGAAAAACTGATATGTGATTCAATCAATAAAGAAATAAGCATGGGAATATAATTAAATGCCAGCCAGTATGGTTTTATTGAAAATAGGTCTTGTCAAACAAACCTGATTTCATTTTTTGATGAGATAAGTTTTGTTGACAAAGATAAGTTCATAGATGTAATATATTTAAAACTTTGTAAGACGTTCAACTTACTATGCACAACATTCTGATTAAAACCCAAGCACTGTAAAACATCAAAGCACACATTAAATGGATTAAGAGCTGGCTAAGAGAAAATCTCAAATGTAGTTATCACTGGGGAATCATTGCCAAATGCGGGTATTTCTAGTAGAGTTCAACAGGGATTGATTCAAGGTCTAACCATTTAAAATATTTTTATCGACAATCTGGAAGTAAATATAACATCAGTGCTGATAAAATTTGTGAATCATACAAAGACTGTAGGAGTTGTAAAGTTATGTTGAGGACAGAGCAGTCATTTAGAGTGATCCAGATTTCCTGACAAGCTGGATCCATTCAAAATATGTGTTTTAATATAGCTAAATGCATGGCTGTACATTTAGGAAAAAAAGAATATAGGACATAGCTATAGAATAGGGGACTGTATCCCAGAAAGCAGTGACTCTGAAAAGGTTTTGGAGTCATAGTGCATAAGCAACTGAGTAGGAGTTATTAATGTGATGTTTTGGGGAAAAGGGCTAATGTCCCTTTTGGATGTATAAACAAAGGAGTAGCGAGTAGGAGTAAGAAGTTGATTTTGTTATTATATAACACATTGGTGAGACCAGTACTGGAATGCTGTGTGCAGCTCTTGTGTCCAAATTTTTAAAAGAATGTTGAACATTGGAGGAGTGCAGAGAAAAGCCACAAAAAACATTTTGAGGGCTGGAAAATATACCTTGCAGTGAGAAACTTAAATTGTTCAATCTGTTTAGTTGATCAAAAAGAAAATCAAGTGGGGATAAGTACCTTCACAGGCAGAAAATTTGGGGTACTCAAAGGCTCTTTAATTTAGTGGAGAAACACATAATAAGAGCATTGT
The DNA here is from genome assembly GCA_032164245.1 of Sternotherus odoratus. Classification (NCBI taxonomy): domain Eukaryota; kingdom Metazoa; phylum Chordata; order Testudines; family Kinosternidae; genus Sternotherus; species Sternotherus odoratus. The sequence goes on along the minus strand of JAVMKO010000001.1, from coordinate 73,230,365 downwards.
CTGGAAGTTAAAGCCAGATAAATTCAATTCAGAAATAAGGCACAGATTTTTTTGACAGTGAGAATGATTAATCATTGGAACAGCCTACCAAGGGAAGTGTTGGATTCGTCATCTCTTAATATCCTCAGATCAAGCCTGGATGCCTTTCTGGAAGGTATGCTTTAGTCGAACACAAATTATTATTAATTCATTAAAGAGGTAACTGGATGAAGTTCTGTGGTCTGTGATATACAGCAGGTCAGACTCTGGATGTGAATTAAACTAAACTAAATTAAGGCTTCTTTGGTTATGAATGAGAGTGTTCATATTGATTTACAGCAGTTTAACAAAAGCACTTTCAATTTCCACCTTTAGTTTATTCTGATTAACTTTCCTGAATGAATGTCCCCATGTAGACAAGTCCCTGACTTTGGCTAGGCAAACCAAATTATATCCTTAGTTATACTTGAGCCATCCTATTGAAGGCAACCTTGATTTGCACAAATTTAAGTGAAGAATAACCTTGCATGCGAGAAGCAATGTCATCCATATTCTGTACCAGATTTTTCGATGTAGTTTTAACATGTAGCTTCAGGTACAATATAGTGCAGTAATCCAGTGTAGAGGTGATAAAGCCATGGATTACTGGAGAGAGATCTGCATCCAAAAGAATGGGGCACAGCTTCATTGCCTGTACTGTTAACATTGCAAAGAGTACAATGATTTCAATAAATGAAAGAATGCGCAAAATAATTTTGCCTAATTTTGAACCTACTTGAATATTATGGGAATAAACAGAGGAACAGAACGTGTACCTTTTGGAAGTTCCGTTGAGAACTAACATAATATCACTTCTGGCTGTGGCTTAGAGCTTTGCACAGACATTTCACCTCCTCCTCCCAACCAAATATGGACTGGAAGACAAAAATTCGGACTCTGAACATTCACTCACACACATGTACATCCATCCATGGCCCTCCACATCATACTTCCATGAAAATAGAAAGGGGGAATGTGAACAGGTGGAGTTACTGAGCTGCTCTAAACCGATCTGTTCACATTGGACCAAATCCTCATCTCACATAAATGGGCAGCTAGTTACACCAGATGAGGATCTGCCCTACTATATTTAGTCCGGACTTAACCTCTTCCTATGATTTGGCTTTAGTGGTAACTCAAATAATAATGACGACCAAAAGTTAAAACTCATCCTAAATTGTCTCCCCCAAAGGATCATTCAGATCTCTCTTATGCCCAGGATGGAATTAATGAGCAATGCCTGTCACAATGAGTCAGTAGGAAACATATCTCCATAGAGGATTCCAACTCCAGCTAATGATGTTTAATGGAAGAATGGGTGGTTTAATGGAAGAATCCTTTATGCTTCCCCAAATGTTTAGCCATATTTTAGTGTAATGAAAATGGATGAGACAACTAATAACTCCAGAAGATGATGGGGGTATTGATCACCAATTCTTCCTCCAAATGAAAACTAAAGGCAAGAGTGTGGAAGAACAGCATCTGTTTGAAAAGAAAGGTTTGGAAGAAGAGTTATTTCACTTGTCCCTCACAATGGAAAGGAAGTAAAAAAGAAAGTCAGAAAAATGGACAGGGATATTTGTTAATTCCTTCTTCTTCTGAAAGGGGGTAGAGAAGGGAGTTAGGAGGAAAGGTATGTGAGGAGAAAGCTGGAAAATTTTCAAGCCTCCAGTTATTTTTTTCCTCAAATTTTGTGTTTCATAAACCCAAACTCATTTAATGCAACTTCAAAATATATTTTTAATGGCTTGACAGGCTTGTGAATCTTGAAGTCTTCAAGGTTTACTCATCCCTATTTTAAAACAATCCAGTAGGTTTCTTAGAAAGATTATATTTGCTTCTGTAAAATTCAGTTAGCACTATAGATGAGTGAAAGTTTTCTCTCAGAATTTTGGCAGTAACAAAATTAATCTTTTTAGGTATATTTAAAGCTGTAAAGCTTTAACATTTGAGCTCCCTTTTTCCTGAAAAAAAAATCTTTGTTTAAAGGGGCTTTACCCCGTCATATAAAAAAAGAAAGACCAGACATACTTCTTCATTATGTTACTTATTTCGGAGTTATTTATTCTCAGATTATTTATATGTTCATGTAACTGTCAAAAAGAACAAGGGAAAAAGAAAAAACAAAACATTATTTAGTCAGACTGGTCTCATATCTGTAGAAGTATCTTGTTTTCTTGAATTATCTTGAACCATAGACAAAGTAAATTAGCTGATTCAACTTCAATAGTGTATATAACTTACATCTGGTAAGATTGTACCAAATGTTGTAGTAAAATGCAAATGAAAGCCTTTGTAGTATCCTCATGTTGAAATCTTGAAGTATTGTTTTCTATAGTAGCTATATTGACCTTTATATTGTTTCTCACTTGTAGGAGGTTTGAGCTATATATGTCCTGATTAGTAAGTCTCTGAATGGGTTCCTGTAGGAAAGCTAAGTACCAGTATTTTCTTCTGGAGGAATTTAAAGCTTTTTACCAGAGATGTTAAGAATTTAATTTCTGCTTGACATAGCTTAATATCTAGGGACAAGACTGATTTCCAGATACAGGTAATGCACTCTTGGCCTTAGGAAGAGACAAGTAAATAAACTTACTGCCTGTTTATATTTATCCATTTACAAAGCCTTCCACAGAATTCAATATACAGAAGATTGTCACACTAAAATTGTGGGTATGTGATTTTGTTTATAGCATCTACTATATTTAATTAAAATGAAGTTTAAATCACATCATATAGTTAGTATGCAAGGAGAGATGTAGTTTACAGTTCTGAATTATATATATATGGGCTAAATTGTTGTCTTTGAGCTGCTGTTTTCCTTTTCCTTTTTAAGTTTGATCCATCCATGGGCTGGGGTATAAATTTAAAATTACATATTTCCCTTAACACTGTCTTTATTATTTAAGTGCCTTATTGTTACATTCAGTATCACTCAGAAGAACCACTACTCTTTTAATTTATTGCTTCTTTTCCTTCCCCATCTTTCTCAGTTGTCTCTTCTTTCCTTGTCTTTGTATGTCTTTCTCCTACTTTCTTTTCTTTACATTTTCCTTCCTGCGTCAATGTCAATCCTACCCATATGGGCTTCACTTCCATCGCAGACTTCATTCCATGTGCTAAACATGAGCAATAACATATTAAATATTGACTTCTAAGTGTCATCTGTAGGCTTTAGATTGTATTAAGTTGAATGATGAGTTCGCTCCTCTCAGAGAAATTGTTTCATACTGTATCCAGGCTTAGGGAAGACAACACAGCATCAGTTTACATTTGGTTCAAGTGTGGAAGGTTTTCTTCCTAATCATGAGGGCTAGACATTTTTTAAAAAATTAAAGCTTAGATGCTACAGAATCTGAATATGTCAACTAGGTCGCATAAATACATCAGGTTGGCTAGCATTTCATATACTAAGTAGGTTTTTGTTTTTTTGTTTATTTCTACATTGTTTTTGGATGTTATGCTAGGAGGAAAAAAGAGTATTTACCTGGAAGGTTTTAGATACCTCACTGCTGCTTCCTTACTCAGTGTCGTTCCAAGCTTCTCTACCGCACATTTAGTGTCTATGGCCTCTCTTAGATTTAGAAGGCCCACATCTTCCTTTTCTATTTTAGATTTAGTCGACCAGCTTCACCACTGGTACAAATGAGTTATTTATACTTATTTCATGCCTGCAGTGAGTTTGCCCAATAGCTTCAATTATATAATGTCTCTGAGCCAGGGAGCAGTAAATTGTGCTTGAGTGGCCAGGTAACAAGAATGATCATTAAGAATTGTCACTCTGTCACCGGAGACTGACAAGTTGATTAAACCATCAGTCAATAGGATGGAGATCATTATCTCACTTTTAAAAAAAAATAACAAGCTGTCAAGAAACAGATGATACTCTGAAACAATCAGATCAGCCTGGCAGAGACTGATATTTTAATAGTACTGTTCCTTCCAGTTGAATAGGATGGAAGAAAAGTCTCTAGATTGAGATCTTCAGCAATGTTATGAAGCATTGGATTGTAAATGAGTTTGTAGTCATTTGTTTCACACAGTTATTACATATATTTGTATTCTCAGATATTTTGAGTGAGCTCATCAGTTGCAGCTGTTAGTCTTCGGAGAGAAAAGCATGTTCTATCTCTATGGTTTGTCTTACCCCAGTTCAGTTTTAAGCCAAATATTTAGTTTAAGTTGCACACAACATATCAAAGAAAAGGGAAAGAGAAGCATGAGTTTTGCTATATAAGTAGGATGATATTATGCACAAACTGAGATGTAAAGTTTCTAACCTGCCCATTTCCATTGCCTAACCTTCCAGGGACATTTTTTCACACTTAAGTCTAAAATTCCTCTTTAAGTTTAAAAATAGCCTCCAAACCTTCTTAAATCAATTCATGTCCTGAGTTTGATATTAAACTTGTGTCTCCTATGTGACTGCACTGTACTGTCAAAGAAATATACAGTTGCATGTCTCTGTCCTGGGAATCCATTGCTCCATCAGCCTTTGAACTGCTGGGTTTTCCCATACATTAGACTCTCGATTATCCAAGATTGGATTAACCAGGATGTGGATTAACCAGGATGACAAAAGTAATACGTGTAACTCGCAGGGCCGGCTCTGGCTTTGTTGCCGCCTCAAGCGCACACACAAAAAAACCCCATCAGGGGGCAGGGCAGCCAGTGAACCAATACCCCTTCCCCCGGGTGCAGGGTGGCTGGTGAACCAAAACCTCCCTCCCCATATTTCCTATGGATGGTGATTATCCAGGATTTTATTAACCAGGATTAATTTTTTCCCTATCATCCTGGATAACCGAGAGTCTACTGTATTTTCGTAATGTTAGAGGCAGCCAAGAGATATTTTGGGTTGGCTTGTTTTATTCATTTCAATGTGATTTGTCTGTCAATGCTTTCTGCCTTTCTATAATCACATCTGGATAATTGCACTGACTTTGCATTCCTTCTGTTTCCATGCTCAAAGATGAGTTTGCCTCAGTAGTTCTCTCTGCAGAATTTTTTTCCTGGAGAAGTGTTTGCCTGTTCTTATCTATCCACACTGGTCTCTATCTGGCAAGGTGAGAGTCTTTGCGGGAACATTTTGATGAAAGCTGGGAATCCTATCTCTATCCCTATCCCTAGCTGCCTCAGGGTCAAAGCTAACAACATCCAAAAGCTCCTGTTCTGTCCCCACGTTTAGCAAGTTTGACCCTTTCACTTCAGTCAAAAGCTCCCCTCAGAGCTCCTCAGGGTCTCCAGCTCTGGGACAGTCCTCCTCCACCCCTCAATCTAAGTGGTTCACTAACTCAACAGCTTGTATGAATCTGAGGATGAGAGTGACTAACCCTTGCCCCCAAGCTGCTTAAGGTGCCAGCTCTACTTAAACACTCTCAAATCATATCACACTGTTTTCTTATAGCTCCTTGCAAATCTCCACCACATGGACGTTCCTGGTTATTGGTTCTTTAAGCAGCTCTCCCTTTTGCCTCTCACCTCACTTAAAATACCAAGGATGTGTCTCTCTTTTTAGAGACCCTTCATGTGAGGGCCATAAACACCATCGTCCTTAAAGAATAAACCAATCTTCTGAAGATTCACCTAGATAATACAAGTATTTGTCCCGATTCTCAACACATGAAGGAAAATTATTCTCCTACTCTATGCATCGCGATTCGGGTTGCCTATTGCCAAATTCAAATGTGGAATTCTTGGTTGAACTGAACTATTCTGCTCTCAAGTTACCTGAACCAACAACCCAAACTCCACTTGTCAGAATGAGATGTAAGACATCTTTTTTTCCCAATATTTCAATCCGTATGAAAGGATCTGTATTATATTCCTTTGAATTCCCTCAACAATTGCTATCCAGCCAATTATCTTTTCAACCACATATTTTCCATCTCCTTCAAATCCCTACTCAAAACCCAACTTTTTCAATAGTTCTTCAAACAATGACCACTCTCCTGTGTAAATGCTCTCAATTTAATACCCCTTAAAATAATAAAAATAAATATATATTATATAGATGTTTTAAGAATAGCAGGAACTAATATGAAACCTCCCATCCCACCCGAGAAACCTTGTAATCTTATTTTGGGTATTGCTTCCCTCTTGCCTGTCATACTCATATGCACTTGGAGAGTGCATTGTGAAATAGGACCTGAATTTTAATACTGGTAAATATAATGTCTTGAAGTTATAAATCAAAAAACAACTATTATGTATCTTAGATTACATCCTTCCCTTCAGCCACATACTATCAGAAGCCATCATTCTTTCTACCATTCTCTGACATGTGACTTTTCTGATTGTTAATAGCTACAAGAACTTTTTCAAAGTATTCCCCATGGGATATTGTTTTTTGGATCCCCAAAGACATAAGTCTTCTCCCCCACCCTCCACACCCTCAAAAAATTAGTAAGAGAACTGGAGCAGAACTGGTCAAAGTATTTCAGGACAGAATTGTGTACTCTTTTCAGTAGTCTCTGGCCCCTGCCAAACAAGATATTTGATCATCAGAATCACATCATCCATTGGGGTCGGGAGGTGTGCCATCCCTAGTCAGCAGCACGCCCCTCAGGCCAGGGAGCGCCGGCAAAGAGTCAGCAGCGCGCCCCTCAGGCCGGGGAGCGCCGGCAAAGAGTCAGCGGTGCGCCCCTCAGGCTAGGGAGCGCTGGCAAAGAGTCAGCGGCGCGCCCCTCAGGCCGGGGAGTGCTGGTAAAGGGTCCGTGGCATGCCCCTCAGGCAGGGGAGCGCCCGCTAGAGTCGGGGTGCACCTCACAGGTAAGGGGGCACCAGCAGAAATCCGGGTCATCCGCTGGGGGCAGCCCCGATCCCTCTTCAGCGTCCGCCTCCGTCCGCCAAGGGTCACGGCTGTGCTCCGGTAGTCCCTCCGGGTACTCTGCGGCTGGCAACCCCGGTTCCCACACAGCATCCGCCTCTGTCAGCCACGGCTCACTGCTGAGTTCCGGGAGTCCCTCCAGGTACTCTGCAGCAGGCAGGTCTGGAAACCCCAGTCCTTCCTCTAGACCAGGGTTCCCAGGGTCCCGGGCCTCCCCTGGCTCGGCAGCAGGGTGTGGAGGGAGCAGCCCGCGGTCGGCGTCTGCCTCCCTCCCTGGTGCTGCCCTGACTGAGCTAGGGGCTCACCCTTTATACTTCCTGTTCCGCCCCTCCTCTTCCTGGGGGCGGGGCCGGCTTGGTCTGGGCCCGCCTACTCTGGCTGAGAGAGTGTTTCTTTACCCTCCAGCTCGGAGGGAGGCCACGCTGCCTCCGTACAGTAGTAATAAGCCATTTGAAGACTTTGTTTCAGTCTGGGGTATTATCTTAACATGAGCCAGATCTCTCTCTTATAGTACATACTGCTGTGCCATTTGAACAACTGAGTCTTGGCTTTCATGCCTATATTTGATAAGTGTTTTTTAATAAAAAAAGAAACAATAACTCATAATGAATGAGAAACCTGAATGTGAATTGACTGCAAAGCAGATTCAATGAGTGTTTCCTGCAATAATTACAACATTTTGCCTTGCAAGTTGTATTATAAATTATTTGTTAGTTTAATAAAATACATTATCTACATTTGTCTTTTTCTGGGTCATCCAAATGGTTACAAGCATTTTATGCACAACATTTTATTGGTGATTTGACAGCTTTGACCTGCAAATCTTTCATTAAACAATACTGTGTTATTATTTTAGAGAATAAGTTATGAGACATTTGTGAAAGTCTTGTAAACAACACAAAATACACTGAACAAACCTAGTGACACCTATAAACATTTGGTTTCTCCTTTTAACTTCTATTATTCAGCTTTGTTCTTGAAAGGGTTTCTGCTGGTAGGATAATCCAAATCATTCTCTCTAGAGTAGTAAGAAACATGAGGCCCTGGGTGTCACTGAGCTGCCTCTGGTTTCTGTGGATGATGCAAAAGCAGATCAAGCATGTTCTATGAAGCATCCTTTTGCCTCAACAGTGTTCCAGATATGGCTCACAGGAGAGATGGAAGAGATCTGTCCTACACTTGTTATTCATGGAAAGCTCTCTTTGTCTTCTCCCTTTTTCAGCTTGAGTATAGAGTGTAGGATATATCTAATGAATTATCATTTATTCAACATAAATTTCCATTTAATTTGATTTGTTGTTTACTATATCTTTCTGTTTTACAGATGCCTATCCTAATTTTCTTTGCTTAGGAATGGTGGTTTGGTGTTAATAAAAGGGAGCAAGGGTTAGCATTGGTTGGGCCCACATACGGTGTGAACATGTGCTGTGAACTTTTCCACAGTTTTTACAGTGCACATATAGTATGTAATACTCTGTTACTCCAGAGAAGACACTACTAAGTGTGGCAAATATTGTAGTGTTTTTTCATCATGGTGCAGTATTAAATCAGAACTAGTTTGAGACCATTCTGATGAAGGGCCATTTTGAATTATTTACAGCCCTGGAAATGTGTTTCTTAGTAGGCTACCAATAAGCTCTGCTCAGCCGTGGGGCTATAGAGGCTGAATAAGTGGGGGAACTGTTATTGGAAAGAGTAGAAAAGCTCGCATGCCACTTGCATTTTAATTTATTTTCATAGGTTTCTGGTATTGTGGACCTTGAAGCCTGCCTCAGGATTCTCATATAGGCAATCAACTTCTGCGGTTTAACCCATTCATTGTCCTCTTGGGCAACAGGCCCAAGCGACACTGTTTCTGTTAGGCGATATGGAGGCTTGGGCATGAAGTACAAGGTTGTCATGGGTACTTGAACGAACATCCTTCAAATTTAAAAATCTGGGGTAAGACTCTCATCCCTACTCTGGTCCCTGTATGCCAGGTAAAGAGAGTTTCCCTGATGTAGAAATTAAATGTCACAGGCTGTTTTCTGAAGACCCCTTTGCAAACCTCATAATAAAGGGTGTCAGGCATGGATCTGGGGGGGGTGCTTTGGGGGCAGGAGGAGACAAAGGGTATTTAAAGCCAGCTTAACTTCACTGCCCATAGGTTGAAAGTTATGTGCTGTACCTCTTACTATATGTCTACATTGCAGTCACAGGTGATTGCATCTCGTAGTTACCTGAGTTAGCTTTAATCTAGGTAGCTCAGATAATGGAGAAGTGAAGCCATGACAGCATGGGCTTCAGAGCTGGGTGTCTAAATACACCAGGAACCCTGGGTAACTACTCAGTCAGCTAGCCAGAGCAGAATCCTGAGATGCCATGGCTTCACTGCTCTGATACCCAAGATAGCTAGATTAAAGCTAGCTTGGGTATGGCTACATGAGCTGCAATCACATGCTATGATTGCAGTGTAAACATTCCCTTAGAAGCATAGCACAGAATCTCACCCCTGGAGTTTTGTGCTAAAGTAAATGGCCCTTTACCCTGGAATTCAGTTACCCTACCCTTAGTCCAACAGTCTCATTTCTTCTTGGGTATTCTGAGGGAGCAAAGTAAAAGCCCTGTCCTACACAAGTAGTTACAGACTTGAGTATCCATTACTTTCTGAAGAGTGCTAAACCTCCTCACAACCAGAACCTCAGGATTCTAGGTCCCATCTAATCAAATAGCATAATTTTTCCACAGCTCTTAACTAGCTATTTGGAGGATATCCTTGTGGAATAAATATTAACATTGTCCTGTCCCTGGGGGACCTAATCATCATGAGAACATGATGGTTCAACATTAGACAGTGGAGCTACAAAATTATGTTTTGCGAAAGCCAAACAATTGTCTTCATTGAGCTTTCAACTGCAGCACTATTAGGAAGTCCCATCCCTTCTAATAAAAAAAATCATCAGACCTGTGTCACTGGGAGAAATAGGAAAGGGATTTATTTCAGGTGGTGGCGGATATAAAAAATGTCAGAAGGCTTATGACTCATTCTGGATCTTAGCTATCTTAGCCTGCTGCAACACACACCCAAGGTCTGGTCCATGCCCCCAAAGCTACAGATTTAACTGAAAACAGCTCAGCAGGTTACCTGTCTCCAGCATCCAGACACCCAGCTCCCAATGGGATCTAAACCCCAAGTAAATCCGATTTACTCTGTATAAAGCTTATGCAGGGTAAATTCATAAATTGTCCACCCTCTATAAGACTGATAGAGAGATCTGCACATCTGTTTGCTCCCTCGGGTATTAATCACTTATTCTGAGTTTATTCATAAACAAAAGTGATTTTATTAAGTATAAAAAGTAGGATTTAAGTGGTTTCAATTAATAACAGACAGAACAAAGTCACCAAGCAAAATAAAACAAAACACGCAAGTATAAGCTTCATACATTAAGAAATTGATTACAGGTAATATCTCACCCTCTGAGATGTTCCAATAAGTTTCTTTCACGAACTAGACTCCTTCCGAGTCTGGGCCCGATCCTTTCCCCTTGTATGGTCCTTGTTAGTTCCAGCAGACATCTCAGGTGGTAAGCAGGGTTTTCTCATGACTGATCACCCCCTTGTCCTCCTCCATCCCCTTTTATAGCTTTGGCACAAGGCAGGAATCTTTTGTCTGTGCTTGTCCCCACCTCCGCCTCATCAATGGAAAAGTACAAAGATTAAGATGGATTCCAATATCAAATGACATGGTCACATATCACTTTAAGACCTCTAGTCTCCATTCTTCCTGGGTTGACACACACGTACACAGGAAGGCTTGAAGGTAAATCAACCATTTACAACCAATTGTCCTAGTCAATGGGAGCCATCATAATTCTAAACCACTATTAATGGCTCTAACTTTGCATAATAACAGAGTTATGTTTCATATTTCTAGCTTTAGATACAAGAATGATACATGCATACAAATAGGAGGCATATGTTCAGCAGGTTATATAATCTTTGTTATGATACCTTACAAGAGACCTTTTGCATAAAGCTTATTCCAGTTACATCATATTCACACTCATAAGCATATTTCCATAAACATATGGAGTACAACGTCACAAACCAGTTCTCCTTAAAAAAGAAATTCTCTAATAGCAATTTTACTATTGTTTGAAACAAAATACCAATGATGTGTTCTAGAGCTTATGGATGCTTACAGTCACATAAAGATACTTCCCAGTCACTAGATACACAAACACATTCAAATCCTTTCTCCCACTTCCACTGCTATGCCTACAAGAAATCAGCTACCATTTAAATAAATGGGTTGCGAGGCAGTTATCTGACAGGAATTTAGGGACGTCAGTATTTATTTATTGACGTAATTACAAAACTAATACATGTACATTAAAATGTACATAGTCAAATATATTGGATTGCCTCTGTCTCTCCCCACCCCTGGTATGTTTCTCAAATGCTTGTCTTTTTAGCTTGTAAAATGTAGATGGTAGGGACTATGTTTGTACAGCATCTGGCACAATGAAGCCCTGAAATTGTTGATGTTTCAGGGTGTTACTCTAATAATACTAGTATGACCCAGTAATATGTATTTCAGACTTCTGAAAGATGAATATTGTGACCAATTCAAGTTACTGCCTTTTTGGTCTGGCTTTGGCACTGCATGTTTTTACAAAAAGGTTAATAATTATTGAAGGTTATTAACACAGAATAGGAGTTAACATTTCCCCCTATCTGGATGACCGGATGATCAAGGTCAGCCCTCTTGAATGGATCCAAGGAACTGTCTGACTCACCGCTGGTAAACTGGAGTTACTAAGGGTTACTATAAAATGAACAAAGTCCCTATAGACAACTGGACATTGTTGAAATCCATCTGTCATGGCTCTGATGAAAGCCTACCCTATTTAGTCATTCAGGGTATATTGGACTTGACTTTAAGACAAAGCAGATATTATCCAGAATATTGGGTATTATAGCCACATGGTATCTAACAGCCATGCTTCCTGTGGAGACATCCATAAATGTCAGAGATCATACACAAAGTTATCCTATCTGTGGAACAGAGTTCCTTTAACAAAATATGACTTTGTGGGATTTCCTGCATCTTCATGCTTATGTTTACATTTATTCAGCTAAAAGTGAAAATGTGCCTCTTTCATTTTAATTTTAAAGGGCCATATTTTTATCTCAGTTACTCTTATATAAAGCTACTACAATTCCATTACAATAGAGTCATAGCCACCTAAATAAAGTTGTTCCTGAGTTAAGGTACACTGGTCTAACAGAGTTCAGAACCAGACTGAAAATATTTCCAACAACTTTTGTCCAAACTTTCATTCATTAGTTTTAACTATATCTCAAGTACTAAATTAGAAACACCAAGTTTTCTTTTCTTTTCTTCCGTACCTTGCTTGCCATTTTCCCAAACAGAACATTTTTGGATTTAAAAAAAAATCTAGTCTAATTTATAAGTCTAATTTGTTGACTTGTAAAACACATCTCAAAATGGAATGCAGTTCTAATACTTCTGATGTTCTAAGTTCATTTGTCATGAACAAATGTAATGATTTGTCATGTAGGCTAAAACAAAAAAAATGCATCTTTTGCAGCAATGTATTATACATTTTTTAGACTGCAGAGTTTAACCTTCATACGGATAGAGACAACAGATCCTTGATTGACCAATCATACTGCAGCTGTATTTTGCCTTATATAAGTCTGTTTTGCTTGCCAGTAAGAATGACAGCTCTGATTGATTTTAGGCTATGTCAACCTAGCTAGCAAAGTATTTAAAAAAATTCTGTCAGTTTCAATAGATTTTCAAGTTTGTGTGTTCCTTTTTAAGGTGGCTACATGAGAGCTAATAGTAGGCTGACCATACGTCCTGTTTTGAACGGGACAGTCCCGTTTTTTTCATATTTCACTTATGATTATGACTTATGATTATCATATCATGACTTATGATTATCATATCACTTATGATTATCATATTTCACTTATGATTATGTCTCATAAAACCCGTCCGGCAGCCCCCCCGCCGGTGCGCTCGGCCCCCGGCTGCGGCTCCTGACAGCTCCGCCCCGCCGTCGGCTTCAGCCCGCCGCCCGCTGCCTCTTCTTCTCACTATTCCTCCTTCTTCCCTCCTTCTCTCCATCCCCCCCTTCTCTCCATCCCCCCTTCCTCCCTGCTCTCTCCCTCCGTCCGCTGCCTCCTCTCGCTCCCTCTCTTCCTTCTCTCTATCTCCCTTCTCCATCCCTCCCTTCTCTCTCTCCCTCCGTCCACTGCCTCCTCTTCCATCTCCCTTCTCTCCATCCCTCCTTCTCGCTGTCCCTTGCCTCCTCCATCCCCCCTGCTCCCTACCCCCATCTCTTCTCTCATCCATCCATCCTCTCCCTTCTCACCTTCGTGCCTTCTCTCCCTCCAACCTCTTCATCCCCCATCCCTGTTCTGCTTATTCCTCCATCCATCCCCCCCGACCTCCCTCTGCCTCCCCCCACGCCCAGCGCTGGGGGCCCCAGGTGGGGCCATGGCGCTGGTCACCTCGCCCACTGAGCTGGAGTGCCTGGCCAAGCCGCTGTTCTGCCGCAAGGGGGCGCTGCGCCAGAAGGTGATCCACGTGGTCAAGAGCCACAAAGTCACCGCGCGCTTGTTCAAGCAGCCCACATTCTGCAGCCACTGCACCAACCTCATCCAGTAAGACCCCCTGGGCCCTAGAGCCCCCCCAGACTGCCCAGAGCCCCCTAGAGGCCCCCCAGAGCCCCCAACCACCCCCCCCCAGCGCCCCTCAGCCCAGGTTCTGCAGCCACTGCACTGACTTCATCTGGTGAGAGCCCCCCCCCCCGTCCCGTTTTTGCCATCCCAATGTCCCGTTTTTGTCTCAAGGAAATATGGTCAGCCTAGCTAATAGGTATCAGTTGCGTCTTTTTAATTTGAGATTGCTTTCCATTTTCTAATGGGATATCAGTCATTTTACCATCTTAGAAGTTACAACATCATTAAGAGAGAAGATTCACAGCAGAAAGTTTCCTGGATGTTTTAAGCCATTTACATTCAACCTACCTATGTAGTGTTGATTCTTTTGTATTCTGTAAACATATCTTAAGCAATTTAGACAGAAAATTTAAATACTGTGATGTTCTTCTGTAATGAAGGCTTTTTTTTCTATTTACTGAATATTTAGAATCCCTAAATTTAGGGATGATTGATGGTATGCTCCATGAAGACCATTTTTGAGATTTTTCAGGAAGATTGATGTATGTAGAAAAGACCAAACATTTTTTGAATAATAGTTCTGAATTCTGAAATCAAGCACAACAGGTATGACAGGAAGAATCTGTGAATATTAATAAGGTTATTTTGTAGATAAATTAGATTAGAATGATCTGGCTAAGCTGGAGAAAAAAATTCAACCAAAGCTATTTTTCACCAAAAAATGCAGGTTCAGGATGACCAAAGTGTTTTGTGAATTCATATTAAATTCACTGAATTGTTTCAGTTGAAATTTTTTTAGAAAAATCCAAAAAAACCTAAATGTTTCACTTTGACATTTTCAAAACAAAACTTTTTAATTTTTCCCTTTTTTCCCTCTTAGATTTTGAAATTTACTAATTTTATTTTTAAAAAGTTTTACAAAAGCTCAAAAATGAAGCATGATGTTCAACTGAAACAACTTTTTTTTTTTTAATGATTTTTGAGAACAACCAGCAAACTGAAAAGTTAGTTATTTGCACAGCTCTGGATCTGGCCTATTTGTTTAATTTGTTTAACTCTTCTGTTCCTAAAGAGCAGCTCAAGTAAGTATGTTGTGTGCTGGAGATCTCTATGGAAGCTGGGAGGAAGGCAGTATCTCCTTTGAGGGAATAGTTATTGTATCAGCATAATGATCGATCAACTGGTCCAGTCTTTGTTCCTTTCCTCGTCTGTCCCCTTTCCTCCTCCAGGTTTCTGCTACATGTTGGAATGAAGTAAATCCCACTGAACACAGATCTATGTTGGAAAAGGGATGCAGACTCCTGACCAGTGTCAGGTTATCTTATCTATCCACTGTCCAGTGGAACTGGATAATTTTCTTTGGCATCAAGGACTTCCATGGCCAAAGAAATGGGAAGCAGGATTTGCCTTTTAACCATTAGTTAGAGTGTCCAATTCTGCTCTCATTTAGACCAGGAACTTCATTTATTTCAGTCAGTATACACCAGTATATCTGAAAGCAGAATTTGGCACAGGGAAGATGTGGCCATATCAGTAACTATTTTTAATAAATCTTGGTAATATTTAAAACCCAAATTTTGACAAAAAGATACAGTGGGAGCTGCAGAATCTTATCAAAATCAGGTACTTTATTTAGTTAACAGTGTAGGTTAAATTGTACTCTTTCTTACGCCAATATACATTAACCGGGGAGTTATGCCGGAATCAGTGTTCCAACTGAACAGTGTTTTGCTCCTTCCATCCAAATCCTGCAATCCTTACTCTGTCTTTACTCAGGCAAACTCCCATTGTCTTCTATGGGGGTTTTGTCCAGGTAAGCTCTGCAGGATTTAACTTACCTGACCATATCTCTATAAATAGAAAAAACAATCTACAAAACATATTCTTGCTGAGCTCTTTATGGCTTCATCATAGGCAGCATACACGTATGATTAAATTAATCTAGGACATTCATCCATTCAAGGTGCATCAAGGGAACCGTCCCTGGATCCAAGAGCTCAGAGCTCTCAGTTGTGACAGGCTTTTACATAGGCTGCACAAGGAGGGAATTGGTGGCTTCCTGCACACTCATCACTTCAGGCCAGGTCTACACTGGTGTGGGCGGGGGTGGGTGGGGGGGGGTTGACCTAAGATAAGCAACTTCAGCTATGGGTATGTCTTCGCTACCTGCCGTATTGGCGGGTAGTGATCAATCTATTGGCAATTGATTTATCACCTCTCGTCAAAACGCAATAAATCGATCACCAAAGGCACTCCCGTCGACTCCAGAACTTCAGTGCCAAAAGGCGCAAGCTAGAGTCAACGGGGGAGCCCGCTGCCACTGTGAGGATGGCAGGTAAATCGGCCTAAGATGCGCCAACTTTAGCTACGTTATTCACGTAGCTGAAGTTGCGTATCTTAGGTCGACCACTCCCCCTAATGTAGACAAAGCCTATGTGAGTAGAGTAGGTGAAGTTGATGTATTTTAGGTCGACTTACCTCGGCGTCCTCACGGTGGTGAGTCAACTGCTGCCGTGTCCCCGTCGACTCAGCTTCTGCCTCTCACAGCGGTGGAGTTCCGGAGTTAACAGGGAGAATGCTCGGGGATCAATCATTACCCACCGATCCGGCAGATAGTGTAGATCTGGCCTCAGACACTATCGCTGCATTAGGGTCACTCAGAACATGATATTTCACTTTTTAAAATACTCTGATATTTAGGATTCTTAGAATTAGAGTATATTAAACTGAATGTGTCTAGCAATCAGTCAGACATCCCTCATAAATAACATCACGGCTCAGCGGTGTCCCCTGATGTCCCACCCTTAAACTACATATGACCAAGTTTGTAAAGAAATCCAGATTGGAGGAAAGTAGTACAGTAGAGCGGGAGATTATTTTGTGACCTGGATTTGCATGATATCCTTAATCCAGTAATTTATTTGCAGACATTTTTTTGGGTATTATTGTTACTAATACAGCTAGAAAACAGAAATCAAAACGGACTAAACGTGCCACACACACAACTAATATTAATTGGACCAATAATGACCTCCCTTAGAAAAATCCAGGCTGGGGAATGGCAAGAAATTGCTGGAAAATCTGTGAGATTCACCTAATTGAATTTCCCTCCCATTCTACCAAGTGAAGTAGGGAACTTCTAACCAAGTACTAGTGCAGAGTATGTTCTAGAAATTATTCTAGTCCCTAGGCTTCTAGGGTAGCACAGAGAGATGACCACTTTCAAGTGCTCTCTTGTAGCACAACTTTTGGTTATTGGCTTTCCTACATGTAGATATGGTCATCCTGCCTCTCAGTAAAATTATTATTGCAAACAACATTATCTCCCCGATGGATTTTAAAGCCAGATCTGTGAGCTTTGCTTTTCCTCTCCTAGTATAGTTTGAATGAGGCATCTGACTCAATATTTCCTACTAGAAGGCTGTGATATTACAATCAATACTTTGTTCCAGTTATTTCTTTTGCTTACTGCCTGCAGGATTTCACTGAAAAATGTTCCAGAAAGAGGAAAGAAGAAAGCATAATATCAACAGGGACAAAGTATTAACTCTGAGGGATTGTCCCTCCCTAAGTGCACAACTGTTCTCTGAGCTTTCCCTAGGGAGGGTCAGCACGGACAAGATAGCTGGTTGGGAATTTTTGACCAAACTTTTTTTTTGTTTTTTACACAAAATGCTGATTCTCTGAAACCAAAACTGTTTATGAAATGGGATTGATTTCAACTAAGCTTCCTACTCAAAAAATTATTGGGAAAATAATTTTGAAATAGTTGAAATGTCCTGGCTTAACATTTTCAGAACAAAAGGTTTGGGGTTTTTCATTTAGAATTTCTGTGAAATGTAGACTAAAAAAGTCTAATAATGGGGGGAAAGTTGAAATTATGATAAATGTGTCCAAACTATCAAAAGAAAGCGTTTCAGCTGACCCAAAGTAAAAAGTTTTTTGGTTTGTCAATTCCCATTTTTTTTTAGACTTTTTGTCCTGATTCAGGACAGGAAATTTTATCAAAATCTCAAAAATTCTTGTGGGATGGGAAACCTTCCTACCATGCCCGCTTTGCACTGTACCACTCTCAGTGTAGTGCCTAAAGGCATCATATAACCTGAAAGTAAGAAATAATTTTTAAAAATGTAAAACCATAAAGTAATAATAAATCCTTACTTTAGATTTCAACAGGTAACAACAATATCACAACAAGAGGCTCGAGTGGTGTCTCAAGTTCAAAGAGTCCCTTTGTCAGTCTATATTTTGGTTTGATGATGGCATCTATTGAAATAAGGAAAAAACTTCTAACATCTATCTTTTGAACTGTTTTTTCAATGTTCAGTTATGATTATTTCGGATTCATTTGGCTTTTTAACACTCGATCTGTGTGTGCAGTAGCCCTTTACAATATTTCAGTGAAGATTTAAAATAAAAAGGATATTTTCTGCCTTTGTCAGTTCAAAACTTATAGTTGAGCTTGCCCACAAAGAATCACACTATGCTTTTTTTTTTTAGTCTCTTTGCATGCACAACTTTTGAATACTCTGCATTGTATATAAAACATGTTTATTGGGCTATATTGTATCTGAAAATTGTAGCTTGTCCAATTTCATTCACTAATGGAATGCATTAAAGCTTTTAAACTTACTTTCTTGGTAGCAATTTGAAAAAAACACCCCTAAAATTAAATGAAGTAGTACAAATTATATATAGAGCTATGAGAAAAAGAAAGAAACTAACTATATGAAGAATAATAAATTTTATTTAATAATGGATTCCTCAAAGCTTCCACTGAAGGAGGAACTCTAAAATGTTTAAAAGACATTTAAACTTTTTGAGCACTTTGTCTGGTAACAATTCATAAAAAGAAACTTTGAAAAGACTGGTCTTGTCACTACTCATCAGGGCCGGCGACAGGGGGGTACTATGGGTACAGCTGTACAGGGCCCCCCCCGACTTTAGGGGGGCCCCCGATACACAGCTGCACTCGTTGTCGTCCCCCCTTGTCTCCGGGCCTGGAGAGCGGGGAAGAGGCGGGGAGGCGGCGCGGCTCTCCTCCGGACGAGCGCGCCTGGCCCCAGCAGGAGCAGTGAGCCCGGCCGGCGGCAGCAGCGCAGTCCGGGGGAGGGGGAGAACAGCAAGGGTGGCTCACGCAGCTCCCGGGCTCTCGCTCCCGCTGCCGCCAGCTGGGGGGGAGGCCGGCTGGGCTTCCTCCCCCCAGCTGCTGTCAGCTGGGGGCGGGGGGGGGGGAGCGCCAGCTGGGCTGGGGGGGGGGAGGCTGGGCTGGGGGCCCCCCAAACTATCAGAGTAGGGGGCCCCCAAATTTCTGTCGCCGGCCCTGCTACTCATGGGTTAGATTTGCTAAATTTCACAAGGAAGGCAATTTGTGCTCCTCCCCTTCCTTCTTTTAAATAGGACTTCCTCTGTGGGACTGCTGCAGCACTGCACTCCTGCACCATTTACTCTAACTCTGAGAGCAGCTTTAAACTAACTACTGGACAGAAAGCTTTAGAGTGTGAAAATGTCCACTCTCAGATAGCTGGAAACTTCAAGTGAATTAGATTTTCAGTATTTGGAGCTTTTTGACCTTCCTTTTAGGGCAACTTGAGGATCCCCTGTACTGAATTTGCACTAATTCTGGTTCCCTCAGTGTCCATGTGTGTCAGTGCAATACAGCCTAAACCAGCCTATCATGTCACCACACTTCCTTTGGGCTTCCTTCAGCAACATAGCTGCAGGGTCTGACCAATAGTGACAGCTGGCCTCTGCCAGTAGACTGCATTCTTTCTGGCTACCTCTGGCTCAGCCTAACCCATCACATTCTGTATTCCCATCAGTTCCATAAAGTCTGGATCTGTGAGTGGTCAATGCAGCCTAACCCATCCTGCCATTTGATCACTCCTTTTACTGGCTTTTCTCAGCAGTAAAGCAAATCAATCTAGCCAATACCACCAGCATGCCTGTACCAGTAAATCATCCAAATAGCTAAATCCCCAGGAAAAGGTAAAGCTAAATTTTTCCCCTTCCAGGTTCCTCCCTGTGAGTGTCATGGGAGTTTAGCCTAGGCTTCCACCTTATTGGTTGTGTTGAGAGTTGTCCCAAAAGCAATGCAGAAGAGAGGTCTAATATCTCATGCCATCATCATGTCAGCGGACAATACAAATGGCTTTAGTACTGCAGCAGTAGGTTAGTATTAAGGGAGAAAAGTGGCTCAAATATGACAGTTGTAAAACCACTGTAGCGTGCCTATCTGAACAAGGGAAAGTTTCCAAACACCAGTTATACTACCCAGCAATTCTAGTCTCAGTCTTAATCTACCCTTTGTCAGAGGATGCTCATCTCTTAATTCAAGGTGTGCATGGATTGTGTTAGCACACCTTGAAGGGTTATTAACACCTTGTCCTTGCAGAGCCTTCCACCTATGCGGCAGGAGAAGGAGTTTCTCCCAAATATTTCATGCCTTCTGCAACTAGTCAAAAATCCTATGGGAAACATGAAGGCCAACAGGCTTGAATCTAAACTAATTCCTTATAGAAAGATAATTCTAATTTTAAGAGAATCTTTAACCAAAAGATGAAGGAATCTATTGCAGATTTTTTAAATTGCTGAATTACTTTTAATATTACTTTTCAGAAGACCAAAGATGAATCAATCAATAATAGCAATTGGAATGAACTAGTTCAGATTGTAACCATTTCCCTTTTGTCTCAGAAGTGAGCCTGATAGCCCAGGGGAAGGAAGAGAAACTGTATATTTCAGAGATACCTGCCCTCCCTAATTTTCCATAATCCCTGGTGTTACTCAAGACAATAAGTTCCCTATGTGGGTCTGCGGGACTACATTAACATACTCTGGTTACCTTGAGTATGCCTCCAGGGTTAGCAGTTAGAGCACAACATATATCCCATGGCTAGTGAAACCAGCACCCCAAGCCACATTGACAGTTGCTATGGTTTGCTTCCTGTCAGACCCTCACTGTGCAGTCTGCAGGGGAGGAGAAGCCAGAGGGGCAGGAGGAAGCAGTGGCAGAGGAAGAGAGTGGGAACATGAGAGATGAGGAAGCAGAGGATTAGGATCATCCCAGGAAAGTGGCCACAGCCCAGGACTGGTCAAAGTAATTAAGGTCTCTTGGTAGCGTAGGAGAGAGGCTTTCCCGGGGCCAGTCCTCCCTTTCTCTCTTTTTGGTGGTGGGGGTCAGGGACACAATAGGGGAGGGGCCCAGAGCCCCCTCTTGGCAACACACAAGGAGGGGAGAGGAGTGGAGAGAAATCCTGGTTTCTCTAGGGGCTGGGGAAGTGAGGGGTGGGTGGGGGGCTCTGTTTTCTGCAGGGGGAAAGAAGGGGAGGAGGCAGAGGGAGAGAGGTCCAAGCCACCTCCCTAATTCTTCCCTATTTTTTTCTTAAACAGCCCTACAAGTTTCATAGCAATGGTGGCATCTCTGACATCTACATTGTCTGAATATATTGCTGAAAATATATTTGAAGAAAGATCTCTCCACAGTCTAGTCTATTGGTTCTCAAACTTATCTGATTGTGTCCTCCTTCTTTGTGTCTGTAGTCATTTACATCCCCTTCCCACTCTGCCACACAAGTACATATACAGCCACCCATCTCTGAAGGCAGAGTGGGGAGCAGTGGTACCTGTCCAAGAATCCAACTCTAAAGGCAGTGCCGCCAATAGCAGCAGAACAGAAGTAATGGTAGTAATACCATACCATGCCACCCTTCTGCTGCTGCTGGCGGTGGCACTACCTTTGGAGTAGAGTACCCAGCCAGCAACTGCTGTTCTTTGGTCTCCCAGCTCTGAAGGCACTTGGAGAGAGAACAAGAGATGGTTTGAGACCTGACTTGAAAACCTGACCTTTTCAATCCAAAACCAGACTTCTTGATACAATTTCAGTTCACAAAAATGTTTGAAAGATTTTGTTTAGATTCCAATCCAGAACAAAAACAAAATATGAAACCTCAAAATCATTGCAAAATGGATCTGGTCAACTCTACTTTGAAAATTTTAGCTATGGCCCTCGATACATAGTCTGGGCGTAACAACATATGCCCTGATGCTACAACCAAGTATGTGCTTTACTTTAAGCATGTGAATAGTCCTATTGACTTCAACAGTTTTGTATTTAAAGTACATAGTTTGTGCAATAGTTAGGGATTTCAAGTAATTAAAATCCATATGTACTTCAATCTAAGGACATGTTTAAGTATTTTCAGAATAAAGGCCTTAATAATAATAATTCTAGATTCAGCTGTATTTTGAATGCATTCTTTCAGTGCTGTATAAAAATCTAAAGCAGTAAAATATTAAATATTGTATTCATAGCTGTAAAAATACATTTACTATCACCCTCCTCCCATTTTAAGGATATATTTGGTCTAATAAATGTGTTGATTTCAGGGAAGAGAAGTTAAATGGCAAGAATTTGTTTCTAAATTATTCCATCATTCATCAGTTGTCTCTAAAGCAAAGTAATAAGGATTGAAGATAAGTCTTAGGGAAGTAATAAAGCAAAAAAGAGGAAAAGTTAGTATCCCTTGAACAACTATTTATTGAAATGACACCTTAAAGATTACCTAAAGATTAATCAAGTAGGTTGAGATGAAAACAATTTTTGGTCTTGTCTTTTCTACATAGCATTGAATTAGAGACACTCCCTCTTTTTTCTATTGAATGAAAGCAATTTTTGTTCTTTGATTTATCTGAAGGCTAAGCCTAAATCCACCATGAGTGACAAATTAGTGGACATGTCATCTTTAGAAGAAAGGAATTAGCATCTAATAATGTTTCTTTTGTCAGTTTTTTAATATGCCAAAATGCCTTTCAGTGCTTTTTTCTTCAGGGAGCTGAAATTAACTGTATTAATCGAAGGGTCCAGAGATAAGGGTGACTCTTATAGCTGCGAGTTGCTCTCATGACATATTGAATAACATTTTCAAAGTGGCTGGAGTTCCTATTATTGGACACACAGTGAGAATCTCTGGATAAAAAAGTATAGACATGGTGCTTTGTATGTATAAAGTTAGAACATAGGAACATAGAAAAATAGAGTTATAATTCTTGAAAGGCACCAAGAAATAGATTTTGCTTCGTAAAAACTTCCAAGAAGACATTTAAAGCCTGAACCTGCAAGAGGCTGTGTCCTCAGTTCCTATTGATTTCAGTGGGAGGTGAAGTATTTACCACTTCATAGAATCAAACTGTCCATAATGTATGGTGCCATTTCTATAGAGTGGCTATAATATTCTTCTTGGAAAAATACAATTATTAGAATTCTGAACTAACTAATCATTCAAGCACAAATACTGAAAAAAAGACTGAAATATGGAAATAGGTAATTTCTAGACAACACATACAGATCTTAATATAAGTGTTTTTTTTTTAAAAAAAAATATATTAGCAACATCTAGCCATTTCAACAGCCATGTCTGGTGACTTTGCACATAGCAAACTACAGTAAATGCAGGATTTTTTTTTTAACGGACTTGCTTCAGACCATTTTCTTTGAAAACACAGCACATAATTCCCTAAGGAAGTAAAGGAAGAATATTGTTTGTCTATGAAGCCTGAAAATTATGTTCATACTCACTATGAACCAGGACAGTTGCTTAATTCTCATAATTCCATGCACTGAAAGTTAAAACATAAATTTTTGAAAAGTCTATATTGGATAAAGTAATGCTTCCACCATTTAAAGGGACATAGTCTGAAATTTAATCAATTAAAAATGAATTGAAAGTACTTTTGGGTACTGCATTGATTTTTGTAGTTTTACAATCATATTTTCCTACTTTTAAAAAAGGATTCTTCTTCGAGTGATTGTTCACATCGAGTCCAATTAGGTGTGTGTGTGCTACATTCACGGTTGTCAGAAACTTTTTCCCTTAGCAGCTCCCTTCAGGTCAGCCAGAGAGATCCCTGGAGTGGTGCCCTCAGAGCACCATCCGTGGTAGGGTGACCAGACAACAATTATGGAAAATCGGGACGGGGAGTGAGGAGTAATAGAAGCCTATATAAGAAAAAGATCCCAAAATCAGGACTGTCCCTATAAAATCAGGATATCTGGTCATCCTAGTCCATGGCAGTGTTGGAACTGTGTTAGCTTGCTGCCTGTAGGTCTTCCCTTAGCCACTCTTAGTTCTAAAAATAATAATAATCTTTATTTCTTGTTTTAGTTATTGTTAGTAGTAATAGTTGGTGAATGGATCGTTTTCCCTTCACCTTTCCCTGGGCACATGGCATGCCTCAAGCCCAAGGATTTAAATCTTACAGTCTATGCGAGAAACCTATGCCCAACAGTGACCGTAACGACTCATGCTTGAGGTGTCTAGGGGAGGTGCACCAGTTCAAGTGTTGCAAGATTTGCAAGGCTTTGAAGGACTAGGAAGGAATGCAACTTCTGTTTGAAACACCTACTGATGGAAGCCGCACTCTGTCCCGTGACACCCAACCACCAAGTCCTGGGCCCAAACTCAGTGCAGAGTGCCCCGGTGTCAGTCCGCAAACCGGTACCGAGGAAGGACTCTGGTGCTAGAGACCCTTGGTACCAAAGATCCCTGGCAGCAGAGTACAGTGCAGTGCCTGGCACCAGTCAACATCCCTGGTGTCCCTTAAGCACTATAAGAAGGCCAACAGAGGGCACTCTTCTGAGAGTGCGACCATCAGGGCAGACTTTGCTGCCCCAGAGGAAGGACTTAACTTCCAAACAGCAAGATTCCATGCACTCAGAGTCCAGTACCCAGTGACTCTCCGGTGGAGCTTGACTTGGTGGAGGAGTTGGAATCCCCCTCCATCTGAAATACTTTTGAGGCAGCAAGGAACGTCACAGAAAGTACTCTACCTTAGCCCCCCAGCTATTAGAGACAAGCCCCCGTCACTGCCTAAATACGTGCCATCTAGAGGCAAACTGGCAATGATGAGGCCATCTTCTCCAGACTGGCACCGTTCTCAGCACCGTTCCTGGTGTACTTCACCCCCAGCCCTGATACATGATATCAAGATGCAGGGACTTCATCTCTTGAGATCTTTGGCTCTGGGGAATCGGCACTGGTCATGATCACCCTCTATCACCCGGTACCATGATACGGCACTGAACATAGGAGCTGCTCCCCAGCACTGGACTTCCAGCACCTGTCTAAACCAGCACCATTCATCTACATGTTCATCGTGGCACCGATCCCTGACTTCCTCCTCCTGGTACTGACCACTGCTCAGGAATCCTCGGCACTGCCATGGTTGTCACCCTTGGGATCCTCAGTTTCGGAGGATGGCTCCCTCTACTCACGGAGTAGTAGGCACAGGTAGGATAAGCACGGGAGACATGCTCCTTCATCCTAGCAACCACAATGGCCATCTGCTACACACTTGCCCTTCTGTACCCTCTGGGCTTACCATCAGGTCCAGGGTACCCCTTCCAGGGTTTCTAGGTCCATTACATTGGGGCATCACTGGGCATGGTCACTGGTGGACAGAACCACCCCTCGTACTTCAGAGGTGGCTTTATCCAGACTGCCCCCACATACTGCAAAGAGCACATTGGAACCAGCCCCAGAATCATCCACATCCTGAAGTGGAAGCCCCTCCTACAGGGGACACTGACCAGCACACCTCTTCTACAGCAATAACACCTCAAGATGCCATGGTATCCTCACCACTTCTCGCTACTGATGACTTTGCTCACTTTCAAGAGCTGTTTCAGAGAGTAGCGGAAGAGCTCAAGATCACCCTAGAGGAGGTACCTGAAACACAAAACAAGCTTACTGACATCCTGCAAGCTATGACCTCCTCCAAAATAGCCATACCAATTAATGGGGCCATTATGGAACCTGCTAAAACTATTTGTCAGATCCCAGCTACAATAATGCAAACCAGCAAGAGATTGGACCGCAAATATTTCGTCCCATATTTGGGATCTGAGTTTCTATTTACGCACCCGTCACCTAATTCTCTAGTGGTCGACACAGCAAATTTTAAAAAAAGAGCCTAACACTTTCGATCCACTCTATCAGACAAAGTTAACAAGAGACTGGACTCCTTCGGCCACAAACTGTATTCTTCTTCCACTTTGCAATTCAGAGTAGAGAATTATGAGGAGCTTTTAGCAAAATATGACCACAAAAATTATGCTAAGTTAATGCTATTTATTGATGATTTATCAGAGGATAAACTACAACAATTTAAAGTGGTAGTGTCCGAGGGTCAATCGATCTCTCACACAGCTCTCCAAGCTGCCCTTGATGCTGTGAACGCAGCGGCCAGATCCGTAGCCATGACAGTCGTCATGCTGCGAACCTGATGGCTTGCTTCTTCCTCCTTCCCAAAAGAGATACAGGATACAGTCGAAGATCTCCCTTTCAACAGAGACAAGCTCTTTGCCTGTACAACCAATGAGGTCCTTCACTCCATGAAGGACTCCCGTGCCACACTTCGATTCTTGTTCATCCAAACACTGCCCCAAAGAAGAGGCAATACAGATATCAGTCACATCAACAATAGTGTTACCATACCTTTGCACAACATCCACCTTTCAGACAACAACAATGACATAGGCCCAGGAACTAACAATGTCAGCCTCCCCAAACAATGACGACCCACCCTTCCGACCCAAATAAGCAAATTCAAAGTCTTGGTCGAGGGTATAGAAAACCTCACACTCTCTCCAGCGCCAACTCCAACCAACCAATTTTTTGGACACTGTTTGCATCCGTTCATGGCCAACTGAGAAACCATCACTATGGACAGATGGGTCCTGGAAATTATCAGATTTGGTTATGCCACCCCCTTCCTCTCCCTACCTCCCACCCTGTGCTTCTTCAAGGAGCCCTCTCATGAACAATGTCAGGAGATTCAATATCTCTTACATCTCAGAGCAATACAGGAGGTATACCCTTAACAAAGAGGAAAAGGGTTTTACTCCCACTACTTCTTGATGGAAAAGAAAAACAACCATTGGTGCCCTAGCCTCAATCTTTGACAGCTGAACAAGTTAATCAAGAAACAGGAATTCCACATGGTTACTCTCCCAATGATAATTCTGATGCTGGAGCAAGGAGATTGGTTTTCAACCCTCAAGCTCCAAGATGCATATTTCCATGTCTCTATCCACCCTGCCTATCGATGCTTCCTCAGTTTTGCTGTTGGAGTGCAACAATATCAATACAGAGTCCTCCCATTTGACTTCTCCACCACACCATGTGTTTTCTCCAAGGTGCTAGCTGTCATCATAGCACATCTCAGAAAAAAGGGAATCCTCATGTTTCCTTAACTGGATGATTGTCTCCTCAAGTCTCCCACTCAGTCAGAAGCAATCCACGCCACTCTTGCCTTCACTGCTTCTGCACCTTGGGTCTGCAAATAAACCAAAAAAAATGTGACTTACAACCTACCCAACAAATAGACTTTATCGGTGCCCACCTCGATTCCATGACAGGTCTTGCATCTCTTCCCCAAGACAGATTCCACACAATGGGCATCCTGATCACTCAGATACATGTCAGCCCACAGACTAAAGTCCGAAACTCCCTACAGCTCCTAGGGCATATGGCCACTTGCACATTTGTAGCTGCAAATGTTCGCCTGCACATGCGATGCCTTCAGGATTGGCTAGCCTCGGTATACAAACCAACAAGCACAGGCTAAATAGGTTATTAACTATGCCTCGGAATGTCAAGGACGCACTTCTCTGGTGGACCTCTCCCATCAACCTCTGCACCAGGATTACCTTCTGACAAGATCTCCCTTCAATTATCATCACCACAGATGTGTCCCTCACAGGATGGGGTGCAAACATTGGTCACCGCACCACTCTGTTTTCTGAAGTGGCCCAGAGATCCTATCTTCACATAAATTGACTAGAACTCTGACCTGTACGCAATGCCTGCCTCCATTTCTTTCCCATCATCCAAAACCTCCAAATTCGAATCATGACCGACAACATAGAGGCATGTTTTATATCAACAGAATGGGGGGAGTCTGGTCCCACTCCCTCTGCACAGAGGTGGTAAAACTTTGGAACTGGTGCCTTCAACACAATATCCATTTTTCCGCATCATACCTGCCAGGTTCTCAGAATACCACCACAGAAGAACTCAGCTGATCATTCCCCATACATCACAAGTGGGAACTCAACGACACCATTCTTTCCAACATTTTCCACACCTGAGGTTATCCCCAACTGGATCTATTTGCCACAGCAACAAACAAAAAATGCCCAACATTCTGCTCCACAGCAGGCCTTGGGAAACATTCACAGGGAGACGCCTTTATGCTTCCTTGGACCAAAGGACCAAACCCTCATATATGCGTTCCCACCAATGCCTCTGTTGCATCAAGTAATTCAGAAGATACAAACAGACATAGCCAACATCATTCTCATAACCCCAGCATGGCCCACACAACCCTGGTACACCTTCCTCCTTTGCATGTTGGTCAAGTCACCTATTCTCCTTCCCCCACTCAGCAGCCTCCAAGGCAGGGGACAACTATTTCACTCCGACGTTCAACATCTCCACCTGAGGGCCTGACCGATCAATGGTTCTCTAATGCAGAGTTAACATGTTCGGATCCAGTATGCACCGTCTTGTTACACGGCAGAACACGCAACATTCACAGTACTTATGTGCATAAATGGAAATGCTTCACAACTTGGTGCACTGACAAGCAGACCTCTCCAGTTTCTGCTTCACTTCCACTGATACTTAATTACCTTTTACTCCTTAAAACATCTGTCCTATCTACGAGCTCACTCAAGGTCCACCTGGTGGCAATCACCGCCTTTCAAAATAAGATAGATAACATAACGGTCTTTGCCCATCCAATCACCAAAAGGTTCCTGAAGGGTATCCAGACACTATACCCAGATGTGAAACCACCTGCTGCACCTTGGGATTTACACCTAGTCCTCAAAGCCCTGATGGATAAACCCTTTGAACTGATGATTACCTGCTCCCTTCTCCATCTGTCCACAAAGACCGCCTTCCTCATAGCAATCACGTCTGCAAGACGAGTAGGTGAAATGGGGACGGTTATGGCGGACCCTCCGTATACCATGTTCTACTGTGATAAGGCCACACTATGCACACATCCAAGGTTTTTACCTAAGATACACCTTTCCTTTCACCTCAATGAACCCATACACCTCCCAACATTTACCCCAAAACCACAAGGGAATGCCTTTTTAACAACAATGCACACTCTTGATATTCGCAGAGCATTACACTTTTACTTGGATAGAAAAAAACCTTCAGAAAAAACCCTAGACTTTTTGTCTCTACAACTCAGCACTCACAGGGAAATGCTATCTCTACACACAGAGATTTTCCAAATGGATTGCTGACTGCATATGCCTGTGTTACTAAATCAGGCAAATACAACCTCCTACACCAATTAGAACACACTCTACCAGAGCTGTCTCCACCTCCATGGCCTTTCTCTGTAATGTCCCACTCTCAGACATATGCAAGGCAGCTACCTGGGTATCGAACCTTACTTTCCGCTAACCACTACACACTCATCCACATTGCAACGTCTGACACCAGATTGGATAGAGCTGTCTTGTCAACAGCCTTCTTGCCTTATCCGAAGTCCCAACCATCCTAAGGGATACTGCTTTTCAGTCACCTGAAGTGGAGCACCCACAGGGACATATCTTGAAGAAGAAGAGGGGGTTACTCAGCTTGTGCAGTAACTGACGTTCTTCAAGAGGAGTGTCCCTGTGGGTGCTCCACTACCTGCCCTCCTCCCCTCTATTTCAGAATTTGTATCGCATTCCATTGTAGAGAAAGAACTGAGAAGCCCGGGCTGTGCACGTGCTATTCAAACACCAACAGCTTGAGAGGTAGGCACAGTGCGTGGAGATTTGGGACATTCAGGCTTAGCCAATCCTATAGTGGGCTATTTCCTTAAGGAGACACTACTACCCTCAGTCTCGCCCACTGCTACCAATTTGGGACCTCAAACTGGTCCTAGCTAGGCGATATGGGAGCCCCATTCAAGCTGCTCACTACATGTTCCTGTCTGCATCTCTCGTGGAAGGTAGCCTTTCTGGTGGCAATCACATCAGCCAGGAGGGTATCGGAGCTAAAACCATTAACCTCTGACCCCCCCTTACAGTCTTCCACAAGGACAAGGTACAACTCAGGCTGCACCCAACTTTTCTCCCCAAGTATACCAATTCCACCTCAGCCAGGACATTTTTCTACCCATTTTTTCCCTTCAAACTGCACGCCAACGCACAGGAGCAAAAGTTTCACTCTTTAGATGGGCACAGGGCTTTAGCATTCTACCTTGAGCGCACAAAGCCTTTCAGGAAGTCAAATCAGCTGTTTGTAGAGGTGACGGACCAGATGATGGAACTTCCAGTCTTCTCACAGCGCATCTCTTTCTGGATTATGGACTGTATCCATACCTTCTATGATCTTGCCAAGGTTCCAGCCCCGGCTATAACAGCCCACTTGACAAGGGCTCAGGCCTCTTCCACTGCTTTCCTGGCCCAGGTGCCCATCCAAGAGATCTGCAGAGCGGTGACCTGGTCCTCAGTGCATACTTTTGCCACCCACTATGCCACCACACAGCATGCTAGAGATGATGTAAAGCAGTGCTCAAATCAGATTCCTTATCTTTGAGCACACCCCATGGGAGAGCTTGGGAGTCATCTAACTGGAATCGATGTGAACAATCACTTGAAGAAGAAAAATGACAGCTACTCAGCTTCTTGTAACTGTTGTTCTTCGAGAGGTGTTATTCATGTCTATTCCAATATCCACCCTCCTTCCCCTCTGTTGGAGTAGCCAGTAAGAAGGAACTGA
Source organism: Sternotherus odoratus (assembly GCA_032164245.1). Taxonomy (NCBI): domain Eukaryota; kingdom Metazoa; phylum Chordata; order Testudines; family Kinosternidae; genus Sternotherus; species Sternotherus odoratus. The sequence continues at coordinate 73,200,026 of JAVMKO010000001.1, read as the reverse complement.
AGGGTGGGGGTCAGGTTAGCAGGGTCATATATTGAGCACTATGAGGGAGCCATTCCAAGGGGCTTCCTGACCGACCTGACACGAGCTGCTAAGGAAAAAAGTTTCCGATGACCATGCATGTGTTCACGTCATTAGGTGATAATTGGAATTGACGTGAACAACACCCCCCGAAGAAGAACAGTTACAAGAAGGTGAGTGACCATCTTTTTCCCCTCCCCCCATGTTGTTTTGTGAATAACTGAAGTAATCAACAAGGAAACTGACTGTAGAGAACAAAAAGAAGCTGACTATACACAAATTACTGTCAAATGCACAGTTAGCATGCTGAATAAATAGAGAAAATATTTTTTACGGATCTTTCAGTTATATAATCTTAGGAGTTATTTGTCAAAACAAGAAACACATATAACAGGCAGAGTGTGATTTTTAAATTGACAGTATCTCTTTAAAGGAGGTTATTGGAAACATCTCACACTGGTACAAATTAGGAGTAACTGAACTGAAGTCAACAAAGTTATACTGGTGAAAAACTGGTGTATAGGAAATCACAATGTATCTCAATACAGTAGACTCAGTTATCCAGCATGGTAGGAAAAAAATTAATCCTGGTTTGTGAAATCTCAGATAACCACCATCCATAAGAAATATGGGGGTAGAGGGCAGGGCTTGGTTCACCAGCCACACTGTGCCAGGGGGAGGGGGTGTTGGTTCACTGGTTACCCTGCGCCCTGGTGGGTTTTTTTGTTTGGTTGGTTTTTGTGCTTGAGGTGGCAACAAAGTGAGCTACGCTTTTTTTTGACATCCTGGTTAATCCACAACCTGGTTAATCGAGAGTCTACTGTATATTTAGTAGAGAATCCAAGTAACAGAACCTTATTACTAGAAGAAGAGACCTGACTGAAATTACAGAATAGTCATTAATCTTTAAGAATTGCCCTACATGAAGTTCAAGATTGTTATAAAATGAACATGCAAAATGATTTTTATAAATAAATGACTTTATCATCAATATATTTCTTTCCACATACAAGGCATTTTTAGATAATTTATGCCCAATAAATTAGCCACTAACATTGCAGGATCTTTACATTCAAAATAAAATTTTCACTTATCTTCATACATTTTGCTTTGCCATTATGAACAATAATTTTACAATTGTGTTTTATTTGCAGCATCTGGCGAGGCCCAAATATAAACTGCACAGACAGTTCGGGTTACACTGCTTTACACCACGCAGCTTTAAATGGACACAAGTAAGTGCCATGTGCCCAATATTTATGGCCGTATTTCTCTGGGTAAAGTTAAAGCATGTAGCATAACACTGACTTTTTCTTTGAGTATTGTCTCCATGGGTTCCATTTCAGATGTTCATGTACCCCATGTGACTTCGATAAGAGAATTTTGGCAGCAATGCCGTGTTTCCTCTAGTTTTTCCCACCCATGTGCAGAATTAATTTTGTTATGTGCATCAATATGGAGGTGATGTGTGACACATCACCTCCATATTGGTGCACATAATAAAATTCATGTGATGGGATGGGGCTGAGGGGTTCAGAGTGTGGGACGGGACTCAAGACTGGGACAGAGGGTTGAGGTGCGGAGGAGGCGCAGTGAGGGCTCCAACTGGAGATACAGGCTCTGGGGTGGGATTGGGGATGAAGGGTTTGGAGTGCACTGGGGCTCCCTGGTGCTGTGGTTGGGAGAGAGGACTCCTCCAGCTCTCGCTCCCTGCACCAGCACCTGGGCTGTGTGGGGGAGAGGCGCCTCTTCCCCAGCCATGGCAGGTCCAGGCTGAGCTGGGTCGGGATCGGGGGGATGGGGCAGGGAATCACAGCAGTTATGGGACTTGGAGGGAGGCATCTCTCCGCCCTGCACGGTGCTTAATAAGCAGCTGCTCAGCCGCACAGCGTAGAGGGAACTTAGGCAGTGCCCATTTGGTCTGTACCGGCACCCTAGATATCCTCATGCCCCATATCAATTATATATAGGGTAGTGTCAGACGAACTGCCCTCAGTTCCTTCTCAATAGCGTGAGCCTCTGATGGAGCAACTTGCACACATGTACACATCTTTACAAATCTGCTTTTAAAGCTAGTTTTTCCTATAATTTAGTAATTATATATTGACCTCCTCAGTTTTATTTTTTGCTAGTGTTTGAGGGGATTTTTTCCAAGATAACTTTCATCTGCCCGCTCATACTTCCCTCCAACTCCCTGAGGGGTTTCGCCTTCTTCTTTTGAAGGAAATTATTTTCCTTCTTTGGGTTATGCCTGGATCCCAAGGTTTTAAGCATTCCCTAAGTTGCCAGGAGTGGGTATTACAGCACCAACCAGGGACCTTCTCAGATCCAGTGTGGTTAATGGAGAGCCTTCTAGAGGCCAAAAGGCTGCTGGGGCAGAATCCCCCAGGGTCTTAACATCACACAGTTCTGAGAGAGACCGGTGAGGGCAACATCAAATCAGTAACATGCACTTTAAGGGGTCCACCCCTAGGGAAGTCCTCCAAGATGGTCAGACTGACCACTAGGCCATGGGAAATCCAGGGGGCAAGTTGGTTGGGCTTAGCCATGAGACCACCAGTGCAACAACCAGTTATCTCAAGCAACTGAAATAGGACCTGCAGAAGGGGTGGGGGCTGGTAACTACACCATGGGTGAGTTCACCCCAAGCTAGGAAAGATTCTGTCAGCAGTAGCCCAGTAACTTGATAATCCTGTGGGCAGACAGGGTACATCAAGACAGATGTCATTGACTTATGGAATGTGAATAGATCCAGGACTGGACTGCAGAAACCCATCTATTGAAAAGAGTTCTCCCCAAGTTGATGGTGCCAGTGATGGTCCAGAGGAAGGGAATTCAAGGACTCTTGGATTTCACCTGTAGTCAGACAGTGGTCAGAGGTCCAAGCATCCTTAGTAGGAGATGATGGCATCCCTAAAGTTTGATTCACCTATAGTGTATACGTGGCAATGTGAATGCTTACCCCAACCAAAGTTTACACTGACTGTCGGGACACATATCAAGGTTATAACTGTAGCTCTGGCTGAGAAATTGGCCTACTCTATAATCATTGGCTGGGATTGGCCATTTTTTGGCAAGTCATCAACGAACAGGCCCACAGAGTGAACAGGGGTCTGGATTGGTCATTGCAGAATTAACCCCAAAGCCTGGTAAACCTTGGGAAGTTGGAAGACCCTAAGGAGGGCACATCACAAGCAAATGGTCATAAACCCTGTTTATGGAAGGAAGAGGTAATCAACTCCCAGGATGGGAGTTTTGTGGAGGAACAGAGGAGTGACTATACTTAGAGGAAAGGAGACATTAACAATTAAGTGGGCCATGGATTCCCTCTGGTATTTCCTGCTGGGCAGTTCCTTCTCCTTGATCATTTTCCTCTATGCTGGCTCCATACCATGCAAGATCTGAACCCTCATATAACATGGTGGTGTCTCATGCTGCAGCATCAGGGTGCAATGCCGGGTGGGAAAGGACCACACTAGAATCAATTTTTTTTCTGCGGGAAAGAGGAGATGGAGGTGACCTGTCTTGAGATTGTTCTTACAACTTGAGGAGTGGGATATGTGAGCTGACATGCTGTCGGGGTTCACGCCCCTAAGGGTTGGACAATGCAGCCTAATGGCCAGAGTCTGCAGGCTTGCCCTTAGCCTCAGGGCAGCACAGCCTAGTGGCCAAAGTCCATAGAGTTGCCCTGGCTACGAGAAATATGGCCTAATAGCCAGAGTCCATAAAGCTGACCTGGGGTCGCAGGGCAATACTGCCTAGTGGCCAGAGTCCATCAAGTCGCCCTGGGGCCACAGGGCAATACGGCCTAGTGGCCAGAGTCTATAGAGAATCGCCCCGGGTTGCAGGGGCAGTGCGGCCTAGCAGCCAGAGTCAATAGAGGAGGGTCACCCACTTACGGGTGTGGCAGCCTAGGTAGGGGGGCCCGGTCCCACCTGACTCCACCGGGTCCCGACCCAGGGCCCTAACAGTGGCATAGCACCTTGCCACTGACTCAGCGGGGGGCAGAGAGAATCCAACTGAAACCCGCTGAGGTTTCCCGGTGGGAGATACCACTCCACCACCCTTCCTGGCTCACTTCCTACCGGGTCCACTGTAGGCATCTCCCAGGCATCTCTGGCTCCTCCGCTAGCTGTCGGGTCCGTCACCTCCTCTGACTGCTCCCGTCGCTTGGCTCCAGGCAGGCTTGGGAAAGCCTCAGGTCCTGACATCTCCAGGGGCTGAGGCTGATCCACCGCAGGAGCCTCCCAGGCACGTCCTTCTCCCTTGGCTGCCAGCCCAGAATGAGCTAGGCTCCCTTCTTTTATACAGACAGAGCACTTGGAGCATGCCCAGTACGGCGGGGGTGGGACTTTCGCTGTCAGAGCTACTGGCTTAACCCCATCTGGGCTAGTGCGGGGTTGGCTAGCCCCATCACACATGCCTTCACTCTATTGAGGAGGAAGCTAACAAGCTCTCAAAAAGGAAAGCCAATGTGTTCTTCTGGGTTCAGGCAGCACTAACCAGGCACACCTTCAGGACTTGCTTGGTTTTAAAAAATGAAAATTTGCCACAGAAAGGGGTGACAACTAGGGGAAGACTCAGAGACTGGTGGTTCTTTTTTGAGTGATTGCTCATGTCCATTCCATTGTAGGTGTGTGTGTTCGCCACATGCACCAGTGCTGGAAGTTTTTCCCCTGTGTAGCTACCAAAAAGAGGTTGAACTCTAACCCTGATCAGGACAATAAATAGCCTGACAGCAAGCTGGGCCTCAAAAGGGTTGGGCAATGCGGCCTAATGAATGAGAAACTGCCCAAGAGACTGAGCACTCTTTCCTTTTTCCCTTTCTTTATTTTGATTCCACCATCCTTGGGGTGGGGTGAAAGACCTTTCTTTTTCCGGGCTATACTCTTGTAAACCCCAAGCAAGGGAAGGACTTGTGAGTGTCAGAGAAGGGAAGCAACCCAAATCATGGTCTGGTGGGAACTCAAGAGGTCTCCACCCATCACAGGGACAAGTGTAAAACTTCCTGAAGACTGGATCTGAGTCAACAGTGTGCCTTGGTTGCCAAGAAGCTTATGGCATTTTTGGCTGTATAAGTAGGAGTATTGCCAGCAGATCAAGGGACATGATCATTCCCCTCTATTCAGCATTGGTGAGGCATCATCTGGAGTACTGTGTCCAGTTTTGGGTCTCACACTACAAGAAGGATGTGGAAAAATTGAAAAAAAGAGTCCAGCGGAGGGCAACAAAAATGATTAGAGAACTGGAGCACATGATTTATGAGGAGAAGCTGAGGGGACTGGGATTATTTAGTCTGCAGAAGAGAAGAATGAGGGGGGGATTTGATAGCTCCTTTTAACTACCCGAAAGGGGGTTCCAAAGAGGAAGGATCTAGACTGTTCTCAGTGGTACCAGATGACAGAACAGGAGTAATGGTCTCAAGTTGCAGTGGGAGAGGTTTAGGTTGGATATTAGGAAAATCTTTTTCACTAGGAGCGTGGTGAAGCACTGGAATGGGTTACCTAGGGAGGTGGTGGAATCTCCTCCCAAAGAGGTTTTTAACAAAGCCTTGTCTGGGATGATTTTGTTGGGGATTGGTCCTGCTTTGAACAGGAGGTTAGACTAGATGACCTCCTGAGGTCCCTTCCAAACCTGATATTCTACGATAAAGACAGGCACGCTGCTCTGCCAACAGGATTCACTCAGCAACAGCCTCTAGACTTGATACAGTATGGGGACCTGTGGTGAGTGCCCACAAGTGGTAGCTGGCTGAGAGAAGAATGTCAGGCAGCACTGGAGGGGACAGACACAAGTTTTTGCCAAAGGCCCATTGATGGGTCTCAGTAGGTGACTCCGTTTTGTTTCATTGCTCCAGGAGGGAGTTTGGTTGGAGAAGAAATTTGGGCTGGACCCCCATAGGCACCATGTATTGCGTATATCATGTGAAAAAGTTCTTGGGGTGCTCCTGTCCTAATCTGGGTCTTCTTGGGTTATTGGGTCTTCTGCCATTGCCTCAGTAGGAAGTATTAGGAAATTTTGTTCAAGAGGCGGTTTGGATCATCACCCATAGGGCTAGTCTACACTAGAAGCACTACACTAGAAGCAGCTGCACTGCTTTAGTGTGTCTGGTGAAGACACTTTGTGCTGACAGGAAAGAGCTCTCTCTTGGTATAAATTACTCCACCTCCACTAGAGGCAGAAGCTATGTTGGCAGGACAGCCTCTCCCACCAACATAGCAACAATGTGCACAGTGCTTAGGTTGCTATAACTTGTGTCGCTCAGGGGGGTGGCTTTTTCACACCTCTGCACGATGTAAGTTATATCGAAATAAGGGGTAGTGTAGACATGGCCAAACTCTGTTAGCGTTCATTTAGAGGTACAGTAAAACCTCCATTTAATGGACTAATTCAGGCGAGGGGGTGTCCGTTAAATCAAAAAGTCCGTTATTTAATTAAAAAAAAAATAAACCGAGCTGTCGGAGCAGCAGCCCGCCCGCCACAGGGTCGGGGCGGCAGCTCCGCAGCCCGCCCGCTGCCGGGACCCGGGCGGCAGCCGGGAGCTGGCAGCCAGCTCGCCCTCTACCGGGACCCGGGCAGCCAGCCCGCCCGCTGCCGGGATCTGGGCGGGAGCCGGCAGCCAAGCCGCCCACCGCCGGGATCTGGGCGGGAGCTGGCAGCCAAACCGCCCACTGCCGGGATCTGGGCGGGAGCCGGCAGCCAGACCGCCCGCTGCCGGGATCTGGGCGGGAGCCGGCAGCCAGCCCGCCAGCGGCTGGGACCGGGGCCGCAGCCGGGAGGGGTCGTGGTCTGATATGGATCAGAAATTTTGTCCGTTGCATCCGAAGTCCGTTAAATCGAGGTCTGTTAAATCGAGGTTTTACTGTAATTACATCTTTCCATTCCATGGTCAAAGAACTCTCAATCTTTGCTCATCCACCACGTCTTGATTTATTAGAGGATCATCACACCTTTTACTGCATCTTAGACAACTGACCCAGCATGGGATTTAATCTTGTTCCTCAATGCCATGATGAGACTTCCTTTTGAACCACTGGATCCCTGAGACTTTCTTTTGAACCACTGGATCCCTTCTACACCTCTCTAAGAAAATGGCATTCATAGTGGCTATTATATGTGGTAGGAGACTTGGAAGCTTTAATGACTGACTCGCTCTATACCACCTATTATAAAGAAAACACCCTTGCTTTTTACTTAAGGTCATTACATATTGCCACATTAACAAAGCCACTTAGTAGTTGGTTTTCTACCTCACACCTCACCAAACTAAAGATGAAGAGTCTCTTCATATCCTAAATGTTAAAAGACCACTAGCCTTTTTTTTTGGAAAGGACTAAACTCTTTAGGGCCTCCCCCAGATTGTTTATCTCTTTCACAGATAGAGTTAGTGGAGCTCCGGTCTTAACCCATAGCCTTTTTATGTGGGTCTCTCAATATATCCTCTCTTATTACAAAGCCACTAATATCCAACCTCCTTCTTGGGTCATAGCTCACACAACTAGATCACAGTCTACCTCTGCAGCCCTATCAAAGAATGTTTCAATTTCAGAAATATGCAAATCTGCTACATGGGCTTTGGTTCACACCTTTTATAAATAGTATGTTCTAGTTCACACCAGAGTATTTGTTGTTTGTAGTTCCGCAGTTTCCAGTCAGTCTTAGATCTGTCTCCGAAGCACCTACCTTCTTAGAGGATATTGTTTGAGAGTCATCTGAAGTGAAGCACCAGTAGGGACAATACTTTAAGAAAAGGTTACTTACCTGGTACAGTAACTGGAATTCTTTGAGATGTTTGTCCCTATGGATGCTCCACCACCTACTCTCCTTTCCTTCTGCTTCAGTGTCTTTGCCTCGTGAACTTTGCAGTAAATAAAGAGCTGAGGACACTTTGTCCGACACTGCCCTTGTAGCAGGGCGGCAACTCACCCCTGCGGCGCCTCCTGCTGGTCCGTCTGGGAATTAGCTCACCAGCATCTGGAGCGCCCTCTGCAGGCTGATGTCTCACTTGCTGCTCTGGCCCAGAGTCCCTCCCAGACCCGGTGCCCTCTTATCGAGGGTGCTGCACCCCTGCAGTATCCCCTCAGATCTTAGGGTCTCCTCTCCCTGGGGAACCCCCACCCTCTAGCCCCACCTTGCCTCAGTCTAGGCAACTGCCACTCACCACTTGCCCCCATTCACTGAGGCAGACTGCAGTATAATTGCCACTCATCACTGACAAGGAGGGTTTGGCCTGCTGCCTCTGTCTCTATAGCCATGGGCGGCCCCCTGCAACCCCATTACCCCTTTGTTGGGCCTTCCCCTAGGCCCTGCAGCCTGGGGGTTTCCAAGCCAGAGTTTCCCCAGCTCCTCTTGCCTTGCCCCAGCCCTGCTTCACTCTGGGTACCCTGTCTAGCTTCCCCAGCAGCCAGGCCAATCTTCTTCTGCAGTCAGAGGAGACTGTCTTTTAGGGCCTTGCCTCTCAGCCCTTTTTATACAGGCCTGCTAGTGTGTTTGGGTCATGGCCACCCAGATGAGCTTGCTCTCCCAATCAGGCTGGGAGCTTGCTTGCTCCCAGCCACAACCCCTTCCTGGGCTGTTCTAAACCCTTCTCCACTGGAGTGGGGCAGTCACCCACTACAGCCCTATATATCTTCAGTATGGGGCACAGAGATAGCAAGGGCACATGTGCATACAGAATGGACACTGATACCAAAAGTCTCAAATTAAAGGCACATGTGCACCTAAATGGAACACTCATTCTCAAAGAACTCCAGTAAATGTACAAGGTAAGTAACCTCTCTGTCTTAACATGTGTGAAAACAGTCTAATAAATTGATTTAACAAAAATATTTGCATTAAACTCCTTTCCCAAGTGGCATATTTACAGAAAAAATTCTGAGACTATATGATTGGCACTGAAGAGACAGTATCATGATCAAACACTTAGAACAGGAAACTAAGAGTAAGAATCAGAGTTCTAGATTCTGTTTCGATTTTTCCACAGTTTCTTTGAGCAAATCTCTTTGCCCCTCTGCCTTGGTTACCCCATTTGTAAATTGGGGCTCTTAATACTGTCATGTCTTTTTTCATAGTTTGAGGAAGAGTTGGGCATCAAGACTGGAGATAAGGCCTATTGAAGTTAATGGGAGGACTTGTGTTGACTGCAGTGGGCTTTTGTCAGGGTTCCCTCCCCACTCTGAACTCTGGGGTACAGATGAAAGGACCCACATGAAAGACTCCCTAAACTTGTTTCTATCAGCTTAGGTTAAAATTTCCCCAAAGCACATTTCCCTTTTGTCCTTGGACAGTATGCTGCCACCACCAAGTGATTTAAACAAACATTCAGGGAGGGCCATTTGGAGTCCTATCTTCACCAAAATATCCCCCCAATCCTTACACCCCTTTCCTGGGAAGGCTTAAGAATAATATTCTCACAATTGGTACGGGTGAGCACAGACCCAAACCTCTGGATCTTTAGGATAATGAAAATCAATCAGGTTCTTAAAAGAATAATTTTATTTAAAGAAAAGGTAAAATAATCACCTATGTAAAATCAGGATGGAAGATAACTTTACAGGGTAACAAAAGATTCAAAAACACAGGGGAACCCCCTCTAGCCTTAGTTTCAAAGTTACAAAAAAAGGGAATAAACCTCCCGCTAGCAAAGGGAAAATTCACAAGATAAAACAAAAGATAATCTAACACACCTTGCCTGGCTTTTACTTACTATTTTTGTAATATGAGAGGCTTGTTCGGGATGGTTTGGAGGAAATGGATTTCTGTCTGGTCTCTCTCTGTCCCAAGAGCGAACACACATACAAAGAGCACAAACAAAGTCTCTCCCCCCCCCCCCCCGATTTGAAAGTATCTTCTTTCCCTGTTGGTTCTTTTGGGCAGGTGCCAACCAGGTTATTTAAGCTTCGTAACCCTTTACAGGTAAGGGGTAATTCTAGGCTACCCTTAGCTGTATGGTTATGACATTTTGGACCAGACCTAAATAAAACAACATAGACCCAGAATAATTATGTTCCTAAGTCTATTTTATTCACAAATAGTTACACTCTTGGCTGCAGAAAGGTGAAGTAAGATAGGAAAGACACGGTATTTATTATGTGTGATTAATTGTATTACACATTTCTCTAATATTGCTGTAGACCAGGGGTGTGCAAACCCGTGGGCCATATGCAGCCCGCCAGCCATTTTTATTCGGCCTGCTCTCCTGGGCCGGGGCACCGGGCTGAGCACGGTAAGTGCGGGGGAGGGGGAACTTAGGTAGGTAGTGGGGTCCTGGGAGTGGTGGTTAGGATGGGGAGGTCTCGGGATGGGGCAGTCAGGGAACAAAGAGCTGGGGACTTAGGGAGTGAGGTCTTGGGGGGGCAGTTAGAGTAGAGGGTGTCTCCAGAGGGGGAGATCAGGGGACAAGGAGCGGGGGGGGGGGGAGGTTTGGATGGGTTGGGAGTTCTTAGGGGGCAGTCGGGGCGGGAAGTGGATGGGGCTCAGATAGGTGGCAGGGCCAGGCTGTTTGGGGAGGCACAGCCTTCCCTAACTGGCCCGCTGCACAATTTTGAACCCCAATGTCGCCTTCAGGCCAAAAAGTTTGCCCACCCCTGGTGTAGACCATATTCATCTTACTAACTTTAGTAAAGTGCTAACTTTATTTCTAAATTAACAGACACAGGAGAAAATAATGCTAAGATCAGTATTGTGACAAATTTTACTCCTGGATTTAGATTCAGAATAGTCAATTACTGTCATTTATCTCCCTGGAATTAGCCCAAAGTAATTAATGTAGTCCACTAAACTCTGTCTCTTTGAAAAAACAGAAACATCATGGGCCTTTTCTTATGATTTATTCCTTGTTCAACTGTGTATTCCCAGTTGTCAGAAGACCGAGGCTTAGCCTGCAAAAACTGCCCAGTTTTTTTAGTTTAGCTGTGAATATTTCAGAAAATATGGGAGCACTGAACACAAATCATTGCTTTGCTACTTTAAAAAGTGAAAATCTCAGCAGAAGCATAAATGTTTCTATGATATCCAGAACTGCCATATACTTCATGCTAATCATAATAATATATTAGTATTCTCAAACATAAGAAGGATCTGATGCCTCTTTAGGTCTATTTACATTATCTATTTAGTTAGTGTTTTCATATCTTGCACTATTTTGTCTTTAAGAGTTTAGTATATTATTTTCAAACACAGTTATTGTTAACCTAACTCTGCTTCCATTGAAGTAAAAGGCAGGTTTAGACAGGATTTTTTAAAAAATAGGATTATAGCAAAAATGGCTAGAATTTGAAACTTGAAAGTTGGTACGGACATAAGGCACAATCCTACCAGGTTATTTGTACTATGGGATATAAGTACTTCCTGACGGTTGCAGAGCATCCTCCATTCCAACTGACTTCAAAATCAATTCTGAGCATGCTCATTATAATTTAAGAATAGCAGCTGTGTTAGTCTGTATCCGTAAAGAAAGCGAGGAATACCTGTAGCACCTTAGAGACTAACTAATTTATTTCAGCATAAGCTTTCGTGGGCTATAGCTCACTTCATCGGATGCATAGAATGGAACAACAGTAAGATGCATTTATACACACAGAAAGAAAGAAAAAAAATGAAAAAAAATTGTACATTGGCATACCAATTCTAAGAGGGCTGTTAAACGTAGGTGCGCCATTATCAGCAGGAGAAAAAATACCTTTTGAAATGGATTTCTGTGTTAGTTTAATTAACTCAGGAAATGCAATCAATTAGTGTAATGAGAGAGCCATTCACAAGTCCTATTTAGCCCTTGGTTAATTGTATCCAATTTGAAAATTAATTCCAGTTCCTCAGTTTCTCATTGGAGTCTGTTTTAGAAGTTTTTCTGTTTCAAAATTGAAACCATCAAATCTTTAATGGAATGGCCAGGAAGATTGAAGTGTTCTCCTACTGTTTTTTGAATGTTATGATTCCTGATGTCAGATTTGTTTCCATTTATTCTTTTGCGAAGAGACTGTCCGGTTGGGCCAATGTACATAGCAGAGGGGCATTGCTGGCACATGATGGCATATATCACATTGGTCAATGTGCAGGTGAATGAGCCTCTGATGGTGTGGCTGATGTGATTAAGTCCTATGATGGTGTCAGTTGAATGGATATGAGGACAGAGTTGGCATCGGGCTTTGTTACAAGGATAGGTACCTGGGTTAGTGTTTTTGTTGTGTGGTGTGCGGTTGCTGGTGAGTATTTGTTTCAGGTTGGGGGGCTGTCTGTAAGCGAGGACTGGTCTGTCTCCCAAGATCTGTGAGAGTGTGGGATCATCTTTCAGGATAGGTTTTAAGTTTTTGATGATGTGTTGGAGAGGCTTAAGTTGGGGGCTGAAGGTGACGGCTAATGGTGTTCTGTTTTTGTCTTTGTTGGGCCTGTCCTGTAGTAGGTGGCTTCTGGATACTCTTCTTGCTCTGTCAATCTGTTTTTTTCACTTCCCCAGGTGGGTATTGTAGTTTTAAAAATGCTTGGTAGAGATCTTGAAGGTGTTTGTCTCTGTCTGAGGGACTGGAGCAAATGCGGTTGAATCTTAGAGCTTGGCTGTAGACAATGGATCGAGTGGTGTGTTCTGGATGGAAGCTGGAGGCATGTAGGTAAGTGTAGCGGTCATTAGGTTTCTGGTATAGGGTAGTGTGTATGTGCCCATCATTTATTAGCACAGTTTTGTCTAGGAAATGGACCGCTTGTGTGGATTGGTCCAGGCTGAGGGTGATGGTGGGATGGAAATTGTTGAAATCATGGTGGAATTCCTCCAGGGCTTCTTTTCCATGGGTCCAGATGATGATGATGTCATCAGTATACCGCAAGTAGAGTGGGGCATTAGCGGACGAGAGTTAAGGAAGCGTTGTTCTAAGTCTGCCATAAAAATGTTGGCATACTGTGGGGCCATGAGGGTACCCATAGCAGTTCCTCTGACTTGAAGGTATATATTGTCTCCAAATGTGAAATAGTTCTGGGTGAGGATAAAGTCACAAAGTTCAGCCACCAGGTTTGCCATGACAGTGTCGGGGATACTGTTCTTGATAGCTGGTTGTCCATCTTTGTGTGGAATGTTGGTGTAGACTGTAGAGGGCTTCTACATCCATAATGGCCAGGATGGTGTTTTCTGGAAGATCACCGATGGATTGTAGTTTCCTCAGGAAATCAGTGGTGTCTCGAAGATAGCTGGGAGTGCGTCCACATAGCCAGACAATCCTGCTGTTAGGGTGCCAATGCATGAGATGATGGGGCGTCCAGGATTTCCAGGTTTGTGGATCTTGGGTAGTAAATAGAATATCCCTGGTCGGGGTTCTAGGCATGTATCTGTATAGATCTGTTCCTGTGCTTTTTCAGGGAGTTTCTTGAGCAGATGGTGTAGTTTCTTTTGGTAATTCTCAGTGGGACCAGAGGATAATGGCCTGTAGAATGTGGAGTTAGAGAGCTGTCTAGCAGCCTCTTGTTCATAGTCCAACTTATTCATGATGACAACAGCACCTCCTTTGTCAGCCTTTTGGATTATGATGTCAGAGTTGTTCCTGAGGCTGTGGATGGCAGTGTCCATTTCAAAAGGTATTTTTTTCTCCTGCTGATAATGGCACATCTACATTTAACAGCCCTCTTAGAATTGGTATGCTAATGTACAATTTTTTTTATTTTTTTCCCTTTCTTTCTGTGTGTATAAATGCATCTTACTTCTGTTCCATTCTATGCATCCGATGAAGTGAGCTATAGCCCACGAAAGCTTATGCTGAAATAAACTAGTTAGTCTCTAAGGTGCTACAAGTATTCCTCTCTTTCATTATAATTTAGTAAGAGTTAGGAACACCTGATGAAGCTTCAGTCTCCCTGTCACCACTCTGAGAGATCACAGGGCACATTTATCCTGCCCATTTTGACAGGCAAGAGGACAGCTGCTTCCTTGCACAAAGGGATGAGAAAAGCAGGAACATCTGCTGGGAAAATTTATACGAGGGAAATTTTAAATATCACACTAGTACGCACAGGTTTCCAAATTGTCCAAAACCAATGCCCGTCTTATAATCAGAGACAGAAAACAAAACAAGAGTGCCATTTTTCTGAAGATCCTGTGATTGGGTATCTGCATAGTAGTTACATTCAATAGTATTTACCAAATATCAGCCTTTAATATTTTTTTAAAAAAAGAAATATCTCTCTGTGTTGTAACAAAAGAGCTGTCACAATGTAAACCTGTTAGAAACAGTCTCTGGCCAAACAAAAAACAACCACCTGCAAGTGTGGAAATTAACTCTGCCCCCTTCCCGTTCACCTCAATAAATTTTACAGTAAAATTAACCACAGACCATGTCTTTTTTCCCTTTTAATTTTAAATAGCAAAAAATAAAAATGAAAAAATGAAATGACAAAAGGCACATTAAAATGTTAGGGTTGCAAATTAAAATGACAAATAGTCAGAAAATTTAAAAAATAGCATTTTCTACAACATTAATTGGCTGTATTGCAGATATGTTGCATTGTCTGTTCCTTTTCTGGTTAAGCTTGTATGTTATAATAGTTATATTACTATTTACTATAAAATATACAGGATGCACAGTGGAGCCCAATCAACATCATCACTGGAGTCTTAATTTTGTCATTTTCTGATTGTTTGCTTGTGTTTTTAAATATATACCTTTGACATTGCTGTAATGTGATTATTCACATTTACATAGAACATTTCTCTTAAACTCCTTTAAAGCAATTTTTTAGCTTTAGTCCATGACCTCTGATTCTTGTGTCCTACCAAAACAGCTTTTATCCTATCAGTTTCATGGCATCCACAGTACATTCACTTCAAATGAGCTGTTAAAAAGACATCCATTCTTTACATTTTTGATAGATGTCTGTAGTAAGTTAAGGTTACCTTGGCATTCTTTGAAAGAGTAAAGGTAACAAACAACCTTGAACATCAAAGTCTATTTTAGTAAAAGAAGAAATGTTGACCAGGACATAAAGGTTATTTACAACCAAATCCATAATGTTTATGTCTGACCTCACAATTACTGCCCTATCAGTAGCAAACTCAATGCTTTGTAAAGTGCTGGGGGGCACCTAGAATGAAAAATGCCTAAAAATCAAATTCAATACTATTATAATTACACTTTTTTACAAGCTGATTCTATCAGTTCTATCATTGTTCTATTCTGTACCTTTTATATCTCACCAATGATCTTTTTTTACTGCCAGTATTCATCATTGTGAACTGTAGCCTACTAGTAGTCTAGTAAGTTATTCAGGAGATGACACAATACATTCCTTTAAGATGTCATTTATGGCCATCCAATATTTCTATTGTATGTCCTTATTTTCTATTTGAAATCGTTCTTGGTTATGTTTGTTATCACCACATGTTAGGTCTTTTTGTTGCTTAGTGTTCAGTTAAAAGAATATTCTTTGGCCAACTTTAACCCCTCTATATTTCATTAATTTGTATCTGCCTAAACTGCAACTTCTGAGCTATCTACTATGCTCATAAACACTTTAGCTTTCCCTGAATTTTGATTTCATTGTTCTACATCATTTCCTGGTTCATCTGATTGGGAGAAAACAAAAGTATAAAATATGTATTTATTTACTACTCCATCTTAGTTGTATGTTGATCAAAATATTTTGTTTATAGAATAAATATTGGACCTAATACCAATTGCTGCAGTACTCCATTCATCATTATCGTCTATGTTTTTTAACTTTTTACTAGTATAGTATGCTAACGTATTATATTTTTTTTAATCGAGTGGCTCTCGTCCTTAAGAACAACTCCAAGTTTAACTATGCCCATCAGCCACTTGAGGCAGTTCAACGCACATTTTTGTTGGATGTAAAAGTGTTGGCTGCCTAAGAGCCTACATCACACCAAACCTCTCAGTCATTTGAAATCAATATGGAATTTTGCTTAAAAATCAGTGGCTTAGTATAGCACCTTCAATTTAATGTCTTATTATAAAGTATGGTAAATCCTTACAAATTATAATTTAAAAATGCTAACAGGAACCAGATATAGATGAAAAAATAATAAACTTCTAGGAAGAGGAACTAGGGAGTGGGAGTCTTATGCTTTTATTCTGTGGAATATAAGTCTGGAGAGATATGCACAGCAGGAGGGATAGCTCAGTGGTTTGAGCATTGGCTTGCTAAACCCAGGATTGTGAGTCCAATCCTTGAGGGGGCCATTTAGAGATCTGGGGCAAAAAATCTGTCAGGGGACAGTACTTGGTCCTGCTAGTATAGGCTGGGGACTGGACTCAATGATCTTTCGTGGTCCTTCCAGCTCTATGAGATAGGTATATCTTCATGTTTTTACTGCCAGCTACTGTTTAAAAAGGTTCTATGACTACGTGGATAGGTTCATGTGTCTCTGTGGAGGCAATGCATTAGAAAAACCAGCATTACTGTCAGTAAGTAACCTCTTTATTCAGTCAATAGCATAAAGAACAAACATGAAATTCAGTCATATATAACATTTTGGGTTGTTTTGCAGTCTGTATTTGGTTCTTACGCAAATTAATTTCAGTAGGTTTGCATGAATGACTGTGGGAAATGGCTCATCTGTTATTAAGAATAAACATTTTGACAATGTGTACAAACTTAATAAAACAAGCTGTCCTCTCAATTTTTAGCTTTTTTCCTTCCTTCCCCCCTGTTTTCCAGGGATATAGTTCTCAAATTACTTCAGTATGAAGCGTCAACTAATGTGGCAGATAACAAAGGTTATTTTCCTATACACTTGGCTGCTTGGAAAGGAGATGTAGATATTGTGAAGATTCTCATCCATCATGGGCCATCACACTCCAGAGTGAATGAACAGGTGAAGTGATTAAAAATCTTTGTTTATGTCATCAGAAAATAAAAGTAAGTATTGTTTAGGTTTGACAAAGTTATAGCCAGACTGAGCAAAATATGTCTTGTTTTCCATGCAATTTAATGCTCTAGAAACTTATTTTGGGGTTTAGTAAAGTCTTCCTTGTTGCGTGTGCAGAATATATTTTCTGCTGAATTAGGCATAGGCACTAAAGAAACTATATTTAAGGAAGATTGAGGCATGGATATTTGTTTCTAGAGTTCTTTTGAAGGCAAAATTTTAGCTTTCAAGTACCCTCATTGTACAATCAAGTACAATAAGCAACATACTTATAACATATTCACTTCCTTAAAAAACTTTTATGCAATAAATTACAATATTTTCCTATCTAGACTATTTAGAATGTAACATAAGACAAATTTATTGTGCAAACATATGCTACAAACAAACATGGTATGCATTTGTCTGTGAGTAACAAGGGTTAGATGATCCATCAATTCAGCTGCATAGCAAATGCTGGCAAAAAAGATATCATAGTAGGTAGGGGGCATGGTCTATTCGATAGGTTATTAACTGATGATATAGCTGCTGCAAGACCCTCTGTGGCTATTACGCATGTTTCATAACAGTTGTATTTGTGGGATTAGTGGCCAGACAGCAGCCGATCCTTGAGAAGAGCCCATGTCAACTGACCCCCAGGCTCAGGTATTTTCCTAACCCCACCAGAGCTGTAAATTAGTGTGTGCATTACCTGATCAGGAAACCTCTTGGTGCCTTGCAGTATAACAGATTCTGTGGACTCCCAGCCTGCTCTGGAGATGGTTCCTGTTTCTGCCCCATCTTTGCCTAGGCCCCATTCCAGCCTTGTCCATGCCCTGTTCTGATTGTGCTCCAGATCTTTTGTACACCCACTCCAGCCTTCATCTGCCTCTTCACCCCCAGATCCTTGGACTCTGACCATCCATCTTTGACTTGTGGCATGTATCTGGACTTCAGCTGCGATACTTATTTGTCTTTGTCTACGGATTCTGATTTCATTTTTTGATGCCAACCGGTGTCTGGACCCTGGTGCCAGCACTGCCCTTATCCCAGTCCTGACCTCCATGTCTGGCTTCAGTCTCTGCTCCATCCACAAGGCCTGACTACCTGGAACTATCACCTGACAAAGACGAGACCAATTGAATTACAGGATTATTACACTGTCAATGTGATGTACTCTTCTGCAGTTTGAGTGCTGCGTCTATGCAGAAAGAAGCAAGGCAACCTCTATGGCTATACCTGGCTACCATCTTGAATGGACTTCTCAGGCTTCCTTATAGCTCCTGGGTTCTTTGTCAGCACACTTTGAGAAGTAGGGCTGCTTGGAAAAAATGTTGTTTTTTTCATGAAAAAATTAGAAAGAAATGGAAACTTTTCATTTCATTAGAAATGTTGTGGGTGTTTTTCATTTTTTAAGAAAAACATTCAAAATGAACTAAATGAAATATTCATTTTGTTTCCAATGGAAAAATGTTATGTATTTTTGTAGGGAGGGTGAGTTCCCTCCTTTTCTGAATGAAATAAAAATTGCATTTAATTTGTTATTAAATTTTTCATTACAAAAATCAAACCAAATGAAATTTTTTCATTACAAAAATGTTGACCAGATAAATCTGAAGAAAAAGCATATTTTCTGGTTCCTGAAGTAATGATTTTCCAGGAGCTGCTGTCAATGCACATAGGAATAATGAACAGCTACTGGCCTTATTGAAGCTGTGTAGGTCCCTGCCAAAGGGCAACCCATCTCTGTTAGCCTGCTCAAAAGCAAAAAGAACTCACTTGCTAGGAAGAGGTCCTTAAAGAACAGATGAGTCAGAAGACGAGGTAATGAGTGTCAGCCCCTTTCAGTCTATGTCTGTACCTCCAGCAGTCATTAGGCAAAGTAATAAATGCTTCATGAAGGCTTATGCTTAAAAATTATTTTTTCTGTCCTCCAAAGAAAAATCCTCAGAGTCTGGCTAAGACCTTCCTGGGAAACTTCTGTAACTTTGTCGAGACAATTATTTACCTCAGCCCGTAAGACTAAAACCATGAGTATAAGTGCCCAGGCTTTGGCACTCCCTAAATCTTCTTGTTTTGTTGTTGCCTTCCCAGTTACCTCCTCAGGAAGAATAAATTAATAAATGGATACAAATCTGACATCAGGAATCACAACATTCAAAAACCAGTAGGAGAACTCTTCAGTCTCTCTGGTTACTCAGTAACAGACCCCAAAGTAGCAAGTCTTCAACAAAAATACTTGAAAAACAGACACAGAGAAACTGCTGAACTGGAATTAAGTTGAAAATGGGATACCATTAAATTAGGCTTGAATAAAGACTGGGCATAGTTGGGTCATTACACAACCAAAATCTATTTCCCCATGTTAATTTTCCCCTACTGTTACTCATACCTTCTTGACAACTGTTTGAAATGGGCCATCCTGATTATCACTTACAAAGTGTTTTTCTCCTGCTGATAAATAGCTCACCTTAATCACCTTAGAGTTGGTATGGCAACCTCCATCTTTTCATGTTCTCTCTCTCTGTGTCTCTCTGTCTCTCTCTCTCTCTCTCTCTCTAATTTTCCTACTGTGTATTCTACTCTATACATCTGATGAAGTGGGGTTGAGCCCACGAAAGCTTATGCTCAAATAAATGTGTTAGTCTCTAAGGTGCCAGAAGTACACTTCTGGTTGTTGTTGTTTTTTGCGGATACTGACTAACAAGGCTACCACTCTGAAACCTCTCCTCAGGAAGGTGAGGTGTCAGATTGAGCCTGAGGTGCAGCCTGCTGATTTAGCAAGGAATCACAAATGAAGACTGGAAAAATGGTCTGAGGAATGTCTGAACCTATGAGACTTGGAAGGCCAGAGGAGAAACTGGACCCTTAAGAGCCATCCTTTTCCTGGGGGAACAGTAAGAAAAAGCTTGCCCTGTGCCTGAAATTTTATGTAGACAACATTTACCTTCATGAATGAGAAACAAGATTGTTCAGAAGATCTAGCTGTCACCATGCCTGGAGTGGCTCATAGCTAAATTAGTCTCTAAGGTGCTACAAGTATACCTCACTTTCTTTACAGATACAGACTAACATGGCTGCTATTCTTAAACTCAGAACTGACTGTCAGAAAATAGAGCAGACACCCCGAAGTGGTGGTGTGTTCTATCATTAGATTTCACCAAGCCAGTAACAAAAGTGTACTCCTGTATCACTATATTAGTTTTATCCTGGAGTCACAGACAATCCCCTTAAGCATTCCAGCCTCCCTTTACCAGCCAGAATCCAAGCAGTCCAGAGATGAACAATCTCTCCCAGGATCCAATATTTTATAGAGCTTGTTCACAGCAAGATAAGCTGAAAACGGTTTGGCAGGTGTTCCCACATAGCATGTGTCCATAGATTTCCCATTGTGGGACACTCAATGACCCACTTTTTGAGGTTAGCTTTCCACTTCTCATGCATACACATGTAATCCAGTTAAACTGATTTACATAAGGTAATTGCCAACCAATCATTATAACAGAGATAGATAAGTGAAAACAATACAGGCAATATTCATTAATTTCATGCAGAGTATACACATCTTTGATCTTAAGGTTAATTAAGTACAGGATACAGACAGATGAAAACAATACCATCAGCACATTTTCCTTGATTTCTTATCAACATCAGTGAGTGGGTTTATGCCTACCAACTCACTTAACATCTCTTTGATATCCACTAACAAGTGAATGGGTACAATTAATACTTCTTTGGGTTGTGACCTGGGTCGGCTAGCTATCAGCGCCACAGTAGCTCCTTCAGGAATTTATAGAAATAGGGTGATTTGACCTGTCAAATGGATTTTGTAGTCCTCCACTGATCAAAGATAGCTGATTTAATCTTGGATTCCAATGTCTCCTTCAAGGATTCCTTAGATAGAATGGTGGTAGAAGTTACCAGAAAGATTTTTTTTTAATCAAAGTCCCATTCACTTCTTGGCTTCTAATGATTCTTCCTATTGTGGCAGGGTGATGGCCAGGAGTGCCTGAGCCAGCCCTGTGGGCCCTTTAAGAGGGAGCAGAAGCCTGCAAACCTCCCTTGCAGGAAAGGCTAATTAGCCACCTGGGCTGCAGAGGGCTCAGGCTTGATGAGTGGCACCTGGCAGCCTCCTCAGGGGGATAAAAGGCCTGCCAGGAAGCCAGCCCAGGGTGGTGGGGATGGTATAGAGTGAGGTGGTGGTTTGAGCTATTCAGAGCTGTGTGTTTGGAGTTGTAAACTGCAAGCTGGACTATATAGAGTCTGAAGAGCTGTAAGCTGAAGACTGGATTGTATAAAGCTGTATATATTGGTGGTGGGGTCCTGCACTGTGATTAAAGAGCACTGTTTGAAGCAAAGAAGGGTTTCCTGCCTGTGTTCCTGAGAGGGGTGAGAGAGCGGTCTGTCACACTATGTATTCAGATCTTCCAGCTACTGGTTGTCTGAGATTGAGTGGAATTTAGAATTTTGTGCCACTAACCCTAAAAATGATGGGAAATCTTTCAAAGATTTTGCTTGCAATTCATAGTTTAAATGAAATCAAACATGCTTCTCTGCTTCTGACAGCGCATTAAACTCATTCCTGATAGCAAGACAAACCCTGTAGTTGGGGAGACTTTTCCTTCTGGAATAATGGTCTTCAAAACATTCACTTTGGGGGGAAAACTCTGAATGTTATCCTCTCAGAAAACAAGATTTCCCTCCCATGTTATAAAACTCAAACCTTCTGGATTTTACACTAAGGGTTACTACTTTTCCATCCCTCAACAAGTGACTTATCCACTATTGATAACTTTTCCCTTAATGCAGTAAATGACATCATAAATGATGGAAGTGTGGGCGCTTAGAGGCCTGGTGTCTGAAAGGGGTCACCAATAGAAAAAGTTTGAGAACCACTGCATTACATCATTAGTTTCTTCCTCTTATACTAGAGAAACTAGGTAAACCATCACTTTAAGCCATTCAGTTAACAGACCAACACCTTTTTACCTTTTTATCTTGGAAGTGGTGTTTTTAGTGCCATTTACATAAACATATTATGTGCATTATTATAGTGCCTCTGATCAGGATTTTGCTAGACACTAAGAAAACACAGTCCAGATGGAAAAAATCTTACAATCTAATTAGAAACAACTTCAACGATGAAGGTTGTGGAAACTGTGGCCTTATCTTGTCATCCGCCGTAGTTAAATTTTCACCGGGATAAGGTATTAGTTAAGACTTACTCCAGTTTTCTTCCCTTAGTTTTGTCCTGTTTCATTTGACATTTTCCTTCCCAATTTTCTGACTCTGTCTCCAGACAAAGATAAAATATGGCACAGCTAAGATTTGAGAAGCACCCTTAAATTTTACTTAACCAGGAAAGAATACTTCTGTAGTGTGGACTTACTGTCTTTTACTAGCTGTCTAAAGAGGGAGAGAGGGTGTAAAGCTATGTCATAGCCAGCTGGATCAGATCCGGTTTTCAAGAAGTCTGTGCAGCAGCTGAGACCCCGGGCCAGATCAGAATTTGGGCCCATTCCACTTGGGTTGTTGCCATCTCCTGCGCAGAAAGAGGAGAAATGATAGTTGATGAGCTGTGCAAGGCAGCAACTGGGCATTCTCTCAATATCTTTACTAAGTACTAACAGCATCTTCTCCCATCAGCCAGAGTGCTTAGAGTTGTGCTTCCATCTCTTTCAGGATGGAATTGGAATGGAAACTCAGTCTTCTTAAGAATCAGAGAGGTAGCCGTGTTAGTCTGGAATTGCAGAAGTGACAAAGAGTCCTGTGGCACCTTAAAGACTAACAAAAGTATTGAAGCATAAGCTTTTGTGGGCTAATATCCATCTGACGAAGTGGGTATTAGCCCACAAAAGCTTATGCTTCAATACTTTTGTTTGTCTTTAAGGTGCCACAGGACTCTTTGTCACTTCAGTCTTCTTAATCTATGTCCCTCCCCTTTCCCTGTGCTCAGATTAATTTTAGGTATCCTGGCTGGCCCTCCCCCCAGGGTTTGTGGTATGCGACTATATGGAATTCATGGTTTGTGCTGTTGAGTACAGAGAAATTAATTTTAAACCCATTTAGCTGATTATTTTTGTGTGTATGTTTAGTCTGTGCCATCACAGAGGCCCTCCCTAAGGAACATTTATTGCAGCAGACACTCACCATTATCAAGAGTAGGTTAATAACTTTTCTTTCAGATTGAGAGGAATCAAACTGGCGGGAATGGAAGGGGGCCTAGAGAGTTCAATAAATCCTGTAATTCAGTTGTTCGTTATTTTGTTTACACCTAACAATCATGGGAATCCTATTCTTCGCTAAATCACATACAATTAATTTATAGATAAGTGGGATTCAAGTAGTTATTAGGCCTCACAAACTAATGCTCAGATATATGAAATGAGATTAAATATAATTCTGTTGCAAATGGAAGGTAGTAACAAAATAAGAATACTTAGGCTTATGCAGGAAAAATAAGATTTTTAAAAACAAAATATCAAGTGGGATACATGATATCTGATGAGAGTATTCTTGATGAGAGTAACAAGGAGAGACCAATTTTTAATGTGGTACAAAGAGATGTAATTAGAAGCAATCAGGTGAAAATAAGAAAAAAAAATCATGGTGAGATCTGTTAACAGTCCCCCAAGGAAAGAAGTGGAAGAGTTATAATTTGACAGGTTTTAAAACTGATTGGAAGGAGCACTAGATAACAAACTTAATGGAACAGACCCTCATTGGCTGTGGATTAGCCTTGAAGCATTTATATCCCACCCTCTAACTTCATGACCTCAACCAAGCTTCACTGTGTCTATGGATTTATATGGCAAATTGCCATATTATTTAATGTTCCATGCAGCATTAAGTCTTCCATGCAGCTTCTTCTTCCCTTGGAGGGAGAAGTAAGAGGCAGTTAGCCAATGGCAGTGTGGCAAGGCAACTGACCTGGCTATGCTATCAGAAAGGTAGGGGTCTGAGTGAAGCACAGAGAGGATGGTATTCCACATAATTACCTCAAGATCTGTAGAGTTGAATATATAATTTTCCACACATCCACAGACTCTTCCTGGTTTTATAGCCATGCTCTCTGCCACTTCTTGGCCATCACATCTCACTTACCCACCCAAAGTCAGTTTTTTGCATGACTTACATTAATATTTTCTCTTCTCTGGGTGTTTCTGCACAAAGGGATAATTTTACACATGATTAAAACTTGTTTACATTAATTTTGTAACATACACTTTCTTGTCACATAGTTTATTGCAATGTTATGTAAAATAAATGTTTTTGAAAAGAAAACAATATTAAATATCAGAGCAAGAATCAAAGATGTACAGCAAATGAGAACACCATATACTACATAATATTATTATATACACAAAACATATCAATTAATAAATTTCACATATGGTATTGTAAGTAAGCAGAAGTATTTGCTACAGATTTAAAGTATAATCTGCTAATGAAACATATCCAGCATTTTAAGCTCTGAATGCCCCCTACTGTTCCAGTTATGTAAAACTCTGTTTTAAAACCAGTAAGGAGGCCAACAATTGCATGACAATCATGGGGGAGAGGGAAATGTAGAGCAACAACTCTCCAAAATAAACATAAATATATATACACAAATAATATATTAAGATTAGTAAAGATATTATTTACATAGATATATTTTAGCTAATGTGAAAGGTATGTAGGTTGAGTTACAAAATGTAAGAGGGTTGATATTGCAAAATGGAAAAATGTTTAAACCAAACTGATGTGGAATGCTGAAAATGCTTAAACTATAATTTGGTTGTAGATTGATTGATGAATGAGAGATCTGGATTCGTTAATAAATTAATATATCATTTAAAAGTATAGGTGCTATAAAATATATAATCGTCAATATATGCTCTGGCTAATACGTTCATAAATATAGTTCCATCTATTCAAGCATTTGAGTGTCAATTATAATTTCTCAGCAAAATATGTAAGTATATTAAGAAGCCATAATATATTTTTAAAAAGTTAACCTGCACTAAAGGACAGCTACCAGATGGCTAAATATGTACATGTGAGTAGTGCATAAAATCGGGAAAACATAATCAGATATAAAAATTGAAAGACATGGAGGATGACTACCTGATTCAAAATTGTGATCGTTCTACATTTATTGACAAAATATGAACATTAACACATTTAAAGAAATGATGTGGACACCGATGATGTTTCTGGGTAATTTTTCTCTCTATAGTCTGTAACTCTCTCTCCTTTCCTCTGCATCTGGCACAGATTTTTCCAGAACTTTATGCATTTAATTTACAGCAACATGCTTCAGTGCATCAGGTTGTATTTTTCATTACAAAAGTAATCTTGTTTTATATTTTTGTAGTGGCTCTACTACCTGTTCAAAAATTGCCATAAGGTGAGGAAAAGGAGTGCTGGATAACCTTATTGCTGTGATAACATGTTAATAATTAACTTTTGATACCTTTATTGAGGACCATGAATCTTCAGAATGAGGTATAGGTATTACATATTCTTATTAATGTCACTTCAGTGAGTTCAAGGATCAAGCCCAAAATAGGCTAAGAAAACATCTTTTTTGTATTCTGTATTTAATTTAAAAAATCAATTCTTCCCCCCACCCTTCATTTTTAAATGAGGGTGTGGGTTGTCTTCTCCAAAGCATGACCTCTGCTGCATTCAGGGTATGCATAAAACAACTTAAACTGCACTTACAAGAAAAAAATGGGGAGAGATCTCAGTATCATTGATTTAAAAAGTTTAGGACTTTAATAGGAGACAGCTGCTGCCCTAGAGGAGAGAAATGAAGAGAAATATAATATCTTGCAACAAGTAGGGTAAATGGCCCTCACCTCTTAATTAAATGATTATTTAAACATATTTATCTTCTTGCAACTGGCATTTTTAGCACCTGGTAGATTATTCTGGAATTTTACTACATTTCTGTTGCAAACATTATTAGTCTACAGATACTTAGGTCTCTTAAATGTCCTTGTGCTGGTTTGTTTGATCTTCTGATCTGGCTAACCACTGGATTTAGGTTTTCTTACTGGGAACTAT
Source organism: Sternotherus odoratus (assembly GCA_032164245.1). Lineage (NCBI taxonomy): Eukaryota > Metazoa > Chordata > Testudines > Kinosternidae > Sternotherus > Sternotherus odoratus. Next base: position 73,174,108 of record JAVMKO010000001.1, on the reverse strand, counting down.
TCAAGGCTATCTTATGTGAGAACAATCTTTCACCATTCTCTCATGATCTCTAGATAGCCCAGATCCTCTCTTTTCCACCAACCCTGCCCCCACCCAGATTATGTTCTTCAGAAAACGATGATAAGTTAATGGAAGCCACATATATGCATCCAAGAGCAGAAGATAGCTGTGGAAATGCAAACATTTTCTTAACTGAAGGTTAACATTATTCTCATCTCTGTATTTAAATCACCCAGTGGTTGATCTGTCATAAAAATACTGTGGATTTTTATTTTATTTTTTAAATTCTTGATGGTACTGGGTATGGGTGAGTTCTGATTTCTGTTTGTTTTTGGATGTAGGTGGGCTGTTTGTGTGGAAATATATGGGCTGCACATGGCCCTTTCACTGCTCTTCCTTAGTTTACTGGTCAATTCTTGAAGCAAGGAAAGAAGAAGGGCAGGTGTTTTTCTAAACTTATTGTAAAACAAAGTCTGCACACCAAAAGACTCAAAAACAAATTCCTTCCTAGGACATGGCTTTAACAAATAAATTAATATCAAGTTCAAGAGTTCTCTCCAGTCATAGCTGCCCTTAGACTTCCTACTACAGGATCTATCAGCCATTAGCCCTTTCTAGAAAGACACTCCCAACTCCCTTATAACCAGATAGAGTAACAAGCCCTTTGCCTGAGTGACTTGGGAGAACCTTCTTAACCTTTTTCAGCAGGATCAACACCTGATAACTGCTTCAAGCCAGCACTGTCAGCCTGTTATATGGCAGGAGGTGAATGTGATCCATTTAGGATTCCCCTTAATCTGTCTAATATCTGTCAACTAATGCTTTTGATGTCTCTAAGTCCTTGTTGTCTCTGTGCTTCAATGGATCACAGCCATTTTAGATTTTTTACTTACCATAGGTCAAGTTAATCCATTCCTATGGTAAAAATAAACACGAGGGGTCTCTGGGGCAGGAGGTTTGTGAGGATCCCCTTGAAAAGTTCCTTCCCATCATTTCACTGGAAAGCAAGGTTTGTCCCACCCGGCCTGGTGGATCTCAACCGTTTGGCACATGTTATAGAAGGTCAGGGCTGTTTGTGTGGATACCCAGTGCCTCTTCACTGGCTCTAGTTCCTGGTATCCCGCTCCCCTGCACATCCCCCTTTAACCACATACTGGCAAGTCTGTTCTCAGGTTCCTCAGGTGGGGGTTCAGTGGAAAATGTAATACAGACCCAGGCTGTATTATTTTTTCTATCTGAACTCCATGAGTTTGGAAACAGTAATTATATCCCCCTTCCCTCTGACCTGCCACCTGTTTCTCTTCCAGCCAATCCAGTGCCTACACCCTCCCCAGTATCACCTTGCAGAGTGCATTCTGTGGCATCCAAAGGGCAGGGAAATACTGCTGTGGAGATGGCTCATCAACCCCACCTTTTTTCTTCAATGCCCAGATCTGGTGGGATGATTCAATCCTTGGTGATGAGCATGCCATTTCCAGCATGTTTTCAAATACAGTCCACACCTTATGTAGAGTCCAAACTCCTTCCTTCATGGCAGTTGATTTTATTAACACAGAAATGAACAAAAATACATTAAGTTCAGCTCAGATCTTATCTCCAGAATAGGCAGAGAAGTTGGGCAGAACTACGCTATACAAATCCTATCTTCTCTCTTTAGAGAACCACTCCCACCCCTCCTACATTCAGAGAATTCTGACTCTGTAAGAATCCACTTAATGTTCCCCACTAGTATCACTACTTGCTTACAGGATAGAGTATTTCAGGGGAATACTGACAGTCTATCAAATTAGATAGATAAATAGTGTACAGGATTCTTAAATAGGTTGGAACTCTTTCTTTAAAAGTTATTTATTCTGTCTCTCATGAATGACTCCATCCATTAATATTTTTGGAGGGCTATTTTGTGTTATTAAGATTAATTAAAGGTATAACACAGTACAGTAACTCCCCATTTAAAGTCATCCAGGTTAACATTGTTTTGATGTTAAGTTGCTGATCAATTATGGAGCATGCTTGTTTAAAGTTGTACAATGCTCCCTTATAAAGTTGTTTGGCAGCTGCCTGCTTTGCTGTTTGCAGTAAGAGCAGCCCATTGCAGCTAGCTGGTGGGGGCTTGGAACCAGGGTGGATTGAGAGCCCCCATCAGCTCCCTGCTCCCCTAAGTTCCCTGTACAGCAGCTCCCCAGCAGCCTATCAATTGCCAGCAGTTCAGCTGTCCCTCACCCCACTGCCATGCGCTACTCCTGCCCTCTGCCTTGGAGCTGCTCCCAGGAGTCTCCTGCTTGTTGTGCAGGGGAAGGGAAAAGGAGGGACTAATGTCAGGGTGTCCCCCTAGCTCCTGCACACCACATACCTTGGACAGAAAGAGACAGAGAGAGCTTGATGCAGCAGCTGCTTTCTCAACTTCTTGATCCACTTAAAAAGACAATGTATTTAAGGGCTGGTCTCCACTATGGGGGGGGGGGATCGACTGCAGATACGCATCTGCAGCCGACTTACCGTCCGTCCTCATGGTGGCGGCGGTCGGTGGCGCGCTCCCCCGTCGACTCCAGCTTGCGCCTCCTGGCAAGCTGGAGTTCTGCAGTTGACGGGGGCACCACGAGCGATCGATTTCTTGCGTCTTCATAAGACGCGAGAAATCGATCGCCAGAAAATCGATCGCTACCCGCCGATTTGGCGGGTAGTGAAGACATACCTTAAGAGAGGGGTCAGTGTACTTAAAGGGGCAATGTGCATCTCTCTCTCTCTCTCACACACACACACGGTATGTATCTCTGTCTGCCATGCTGTCTCCCTTCCCTCCATTCTTGCTGCCTTTTAGAGTGTGAGGCTACATTAACAATGTGTTAACCCTAGTTCATCGTTTAGCAGTAAGAAATTCCTGAGAAATATCCAACCCTCTTCCACCCTCTAACTTCATAACCTCAACCAAGCTTCACAATCATCATCACTGTGTACAGTACTAAATTGTTTGTTTAAAACTTATACTGTGCATATATGTATATAATATAGTTTTTTGTGTGGTGAAAAATATTTCCCCCATTTACATTAGTTCTTATGGAGAAATTGGATTTGCTTAATATCGTTTCGCTTAAAGTCGCATTTTCAGGAACATAACTGCAACTCTAAGCAAGGAGTTACTGTATATACATTGCTTGTTCTGTCAGCAGACACATATTGTTTAATTAATATCAGATTTTTTCCAAATTGGATCTATTTCTAGTTCAGCAATGCATATTTTTTAAATTTCAAAATCAGTTTGTCTTATCTTTAATCCAAGTTTTACTTTTGCTAGTGGGCATATGGAGGTTTATGCAAAAAATCTTGAACAATATTTTTCAGAGAACTGTCATTTATAGAAACTCTTATTTTAAAATAGTGTTTTCAAATCTATTTTTCTTTAAATGTGTTCTCATATAACAATTCAGGTCACGTATTCATTATACAAAAGGAATTATATTTCGTCCCATTCTATGGTATTAAGATTTTGGACTAATTTATATCTTCAGATACTTATATGTTTGCAGCTGAACACATTTTGTTTGAATCATCCTTAGTAAAATATAAATAGCCAGATCATTAAGCATGTAAACTGAAGATGATTTAATGAAAATAGAATTGAATTGTTTTCAGACAAATATATCAAAATATTGACATGAGATTCTAGATGTTTTTATATATCAGCCAGGAATGACTAAAAAAGTTATAACCCTTCAGATTAAAATTTCAATTGTATATTTGATGGGTAGCTATATCTGATTTATAATTTTATGTTAAACTTCTGAACATTTATAACATTTCTAGGGTCCACATTTTTAATATTATTTGTACAAAATGTGGCTGTAACTACACATCTAATTTGTATGTGAAACTACTTTCATTGCATATGCAGATAAGGGAATTACATGCAAAATGTACCATAACTGGCTATTTTATGACAATTATCTCATGTGCATATATAATTGCAGTAAGTGTGTGTGAAAATTAGGCTTCAATCGCCTGTTTCTTTTAGTGCCGCAGTTTTGTTCACAACATTTTGAAAAGTTAGGCCTGTATAAATGACTCATACTTGTGGTTTGGGGTATGGTATTGGGGACAAACTGTTTACAAAGATTTTCTTAATTGAGACTTGTATCACCAAAGATGCACTGGGAGTCATTAGAGCATACAAAGGATCTCAAAAATTTCAAATGTTGTAGTTTTTCCACAAGACAGGAAGAATGCAGTCAAAGAAGATATTGCTTATTCTCTATATTGGTTAGGAGGTGGACCCAAGGAGGTGTTTGATCCAAACTGGTTGTGGAAGATGAGTCCCCCAATTATCAACTCACTTTAGCACGCATGCTTCACCTAGCTTGCACACCACATACCTGCTTGGGGTAAAAATAATCAAAAGGTTTATTTAATAGACAAACCACATATTCAAAGATGAAATAGTAAGGGAGTGCTAACATATAAAATTTGCACTATAAATAAGCATAAAGACACAGCCTCAGGCTTTGCACTTCTATATTAGATAAAATCCCTTTTCCAATACAAGTTACCTATTGCCTTTGTACATTTTGCCAACCTACCCCCTAACTGTAGGGGGGATCCAGAGTTACACAGACAGTTTCTGGATGAAAGTTTCAGTTTCTAGTCCCCTTTTTGAAAGGCTTCAAACCCCCGCCCCCCCCACTGCACAATGACTCATGGTTATTCAGATTGGGAAGAATTCCCAGTTGTCTCAATGACTCCATTAACTCTAATGGCCCATCATTTGTCTTTTCTTGGATGGTAAAATGCTAGGGCCTTGGAGTGAGTCTCATCTGGTTGAGAAGGCCGCCCCTCCCTGCCTAACTGCCCACCACCCCGCTGTGAGATGGCAGTGAAGCTGTACTACAGATGATGAGAATGGTTTTCTGTAAACACAAATACATAAATCATAACCACAGTCTGTACATATCTCATAATAACCATTAAGTTTAGAATGCTTTCATAAAAGATCTTACTCCACATCTTTTTGGAGCACAATAACATTATATACAATCAGTAGATTCAGCAGCTTATTTTTTTGGGTTCAAACTCCCTTCCACTAGCAATATGGTAAGGAAGATGTCTGGGGCCACTGTGGGCAGAACTGACTTGCTGGAGGGTCACTAGGGTTGATTAGAGACATTCTTACTAAATTAGTTACACTTGGTAGATTTGTTTCCCGGTGTTTAAATTGCATCATATTTCAAAGCTTTCATTACAATGGGTTAGTAAAGGCAGAGTTAGCATTCTGTGTTGTTGAACATAAACTTCTTAAGATTTTCTTTTTTAACAGAACAATGAAAATGAAACGGCTTTGCACTGTGCAGCTCAATATGGACATTCAGAAGTAGTTGCTGTTTTACTCGAAGAACTAACAGACCCTACAATAAGAAACAATAAATTAGAAACTCCTTTGGATCTGGCAGCACTTTATGGGCGTCTGCAGGTAGTGAAGATGATCATCAATGCATATCCAAACCTGATGAGCTGCAATACTAGGAAACACACACCTTTGCATCTTGCTGCACGTAATGGCCACAAAGCTGTTGTTCAGGTGCTACTAGAGGCTGGAATGGATGTCAGCTGCCAAGTTAGTGTTCTATTTTCTGCCAGTCTTTATATATAAATGAAGCTCCCAGTCATTTTTCTGTTTTAAAATACATGTATGTGGCATTTTTAAAATAAATCATGAAATTCTGCACAGTGATGTATAAAATAGACTAATATTTACAATCTGTGGCATGTACTTAACTAGATATTATTGCCCTGATTCAAGAAAGTGTCCCTTGTTTAAATCCCATTATTTTAAAGTTAAGCATGTGCTTAAATGCTTCCCTGAACCAGGGCCTATGAGGTTAATTGTATAGTACGGGCCAGATCCTCATCTGATGTAAATTGGCATCGCCCCATCCTCAGCTGGTGTAAATTGCTTTACCACCCTTGGCCTCAATGACACTATGCTGCTTTACATCTACTGAGGCTACGGTCCTTTGTGCTAAACAGAGCATGGAAGCTAGAAAATTAGTTTGCCTGAGATTTCTCTTTAGATATACAAATAATCAGTTTAATCCACACACATAGAATTGAAGAATATATAAGAATGCCAAAACACAACTTAGGCAGAGAGCTGTTGGCAAGTTCAACTGCATCCATAAGTTTGCCTGCTTCACTAGACCTCTTTGGTTGTCACTCGTTTCTAAGTCTACCAGTTAAGTAACGTTTGTCTTGGAAGCTGTTTTGTTTTGTAGGAATGGTTAGAGCCACATAGCTTCAGTTTCCAATGGTCTGTCCAGCTCTAAAGACAAAGATATTGATGCTCAGGGGTTCCATTTTCTGATTTTTTTGGTCTTATTACATAAGCCTAGTACAAAGCAATATTCACTGCACCAAAATTGTACTGCAATAGATTCCTGAAACTTCTGACTCAACATAATTATTTTCAGCAGCATACAGTTCCATATTTAATAGGGTGCTAGTTTTAAATAAAAAACTATAGGGAAGTATAATATATATAGTACTGTAGCAATAAACCATGTACATCCACTCTTCAGTGCGGGGAAATGGTCTGGCTTCTAAGTTAAAGAGTAGGAGTAGGAATGTAGTGTTTGACTCTGTCTTACCTAATATTCTCTTTTTTTGTATGGCTGGACTGTGTTTGGAGTATAAATAATATTTTTACTTCAAATATAAAATTGCTGGCTGGCTGTCTGGATTATTTTTTAAATGTTACACTATTTGAAAGCAAGAAAGCTAGAGCAAGGAGTAACACATCACTCCAAAAAGTATTTCTGATTATATATCTCCTTTTGCATCTCCAGAAAATGAATGGGGAAGAAACAGACTGAAACTGCATTAATGCTGGTTTGCATAAGAAATAGTATTTGCTCTGAAAATCGTCCCTGTTATATAGCCACATAAATCAACAGAGTTATGTCAAGGATGAATTTTTATACAATATCTCTACAAGATACGGGATATGCCCTTGTTATATAACTGGTATAATTTCAGCACTGTTTTGAATTCTCCTAAGTCAATTTTATATGGTTTCACCCTCAATATAATACTTATTAACTTTCATATAAATATCTAGTTATAATATATCAAATATTTTATTGAAAACATTCTTCACTCTACGCCTACTTCATCCCTGACTTATTGTTGCTGATTCTTTTTAGTAAGGAATGAAAAATATTTACAACTTTTTAATGTCATTTTGTTTGCTATCTACCTTAGAATCCTACAATTGTCTTTATTTTCAGGTGGTTTAAGTTTTCTTAACCAGTTTTGAAGCTACCCTTAGTTTGTTTCACTTTCCACTTTATGTGCTGGATCAATTTCTGTTTCTGCTATGTTTGCTTTTCTCTCCATGATGAAGAGTTTATTTATTTCCTCAGCAATATCCATCTTCTCTGTCAATAAATTCCCTTAATTCTGCATCTTGGTACATTGCCAAGTTGGCTCTGTCTATATTCTTAACGTATTACGTCTATAACCATGGAATACTTTTTTGTTGATAATTACTATCAGTTCATTAAACTGAACAGAGCGTACAATGTAAGTCTGTTACTTAAAACTGAACTCAGCTGTTTTAGTATTCATTAAATTGCTCTGCATCACTAATTGGGAGAGAACAATATCAAAAATGTAACCCTATGTGGTAAATTAAATTGTACATGTTCATACTCTTTAAACAAATTCAGCTTTATCAGCAATAAAGAACTCTCGGAATGTAGAGACACAACTATAGAAATATCTGCACTCTCCTTTGTGTTTGTAAACATTTATTTGTGTAAATGGAAGGTTTACTTTAGCCATTTTATTAATCTCTTCTGTACCCCCTGACCACTTTTAATCTTAGCAAATATTTGGGCTAATAATAGACAACATTTAATTTTGGATTGAATTAATCACACATTTTATTCATTTCCCAGGTCTTTCCAATGTCCTTCAGTCTGAAATTATTTAGAAGTGGGCAATACAAATCTGCTTCAACTGTTTATGCTTTGAAGTTTTCATTTTAATTGAAACATATGAAAAATACACAGGTTTTGGTGAGTGATAGACTTTGGGCCCTTAGTCTTAAATGACATTGCACAGTAGAATGTGTTCCATGCATAGTTGTGAAGGCCCTTCACAACTTAGCTACCTCCGTTTATCCAATCTTCTATCTTACCCTGTTTTCACCTTCCCAATCTGTTTCATTAACAATGGCAACCTTCAGTGCCTGTCAGTCCATTTCTCCCACAGACACCGATGCCCCAGCCTTGTTACTGTCACGGATATGTGGAACACACTCCCTGAATCAACTTACAAAGCTACTGGCCTGTACATTAAATCACCTCCTCCAAACCACATCCATCATGAACTGCCTAATGATAAGGACTGGGCATATTGCCTAGTAGAAAGTCATTAAAATCTCTTCTTTATTTATATATTAAAACTAGGGCTGTCAAATGATTAAAAATCAATCATGATTAATCAAGTGATTAAAAAGATTATCCCGATTAATCGCACTATTAACAACAGAATACCATTTATTTAAAATATTTTTGTATGTTTACTACATTTTCAAATATATTAATTTCAGTTACAAGACAGAATATAAAGTGTACAGTGCTCACTTTATATTTATTTTTGATTACAAATATTTTCACAAAACAAAAAATTGTATTTTTCAATTCACCTAATACAAGTACTATAGTGCAATTTCTTTATCATGAAAGTCGAACTTACAAATGTAGAATTATGTACAAAAAAACCTGCATACAAAAATAAAACAATGTAAAACTTTAGAGCCTACAAGTCCACTCAGTACTACTCCTTGGTCAGCTAATCACTCAGACAAATAAGGTTGGTTATAATTTGTAGGAAATAATGCTGCTCCTAAAAGTGAGAACAGGTATTTGCATGGCATTGTTGTAGCTGATGTTGCAAGATATTTACGTGCAAATGTGCTAAAGATTTATATATCCCTTCATGCTTCAACCTCCATTCCAGAGGACATGCATCCATGCTGCTTAATAATGATCCAAAGCAGTGCATACTGACACATGTTCATTTTCATCATCTGAGTCAGATGTCACCGGAATATTGATTTTTTTTTGGTGGTTCGGGTTCTGTAATTTTTCATCAGCGTATTGCTCTTTTAAGACTTCTAAAAGAATGTTCCACACCTCATCCCTCTCAGATTTTGGATAGCACTTCAGATTCTTAAACTTTGGGTTGAGCACTGTAGCTATTTTTAGAATTATCACATCGGTACCTTCTTTCCATTTTGTCAAATCTGCTGTGAAAGTGTTCTTAAAACAAACCCATGTTGGGTCATCATATGAGACTGCTATAATATGAAATATACACAGAAAGTGTGTAAAACAGAGCAGGAGACATTAACATTTCCCCCCCCAAGTAGAACAGTCACAAATTTAATTGATGCTTTTTTTTTTTTAACAAGCATCATCAGCATGGAAGCATGTCCTCTGGAATGGTGGCCGAAGCATGGAGCATGGTGGCATACGAATGTTTAGCATATCTGACATGGAAATTCCTTGCAGCAGCATCTACAAAAGTGGCATGCAAATGCCTGTTCTCGCTTTCAGCTGACATTGTAAATAAGAAGCAGGCAGCAGTATCTCCTGTCAATGTAAACAGACTTGTTTGTCTTAGCGACTGGCAGAATAAGAAGTAGGACTGAGTGGACTTGTAGGCTCTAAAGTTTTACACTGTTTTGGTTTTGAGTGCCGAAGCAATAATGCCGTAGCAAGAGATATTTCCAGTTTTTCCCATTTTATGTGGAACTAAGTTTCTTGCTATTGCAAATCTCTTTAACACTCAGTGTTGAGTTTCATTCTGAGTTGCACCTGAAAGGAATATGGTTTGTGTCACAAGACTGGTACATTCTTATAGTCAGGAATAACAAAAATCAGTAGTTTAATGTACAGAATAAAAATATTTTTTCATTGAAAGTCCTTCCACCATAGCCAAAAAAAAAAAAAAAAGAACCCCTCAACACTGATGCCCGCTTCTACTCAAATACACCCCTCAAGAAAAGTAAAAAAGAAACAACAACAACAACAGATTTAAAACACACAAACAAGCAAATCTTTCCCCAATTAGAGTTTTTATCTTGAAAGAGCAGCCAGAGATTCTCCGGGGTCCACTAGCGATTTCACTATTGCTATTTATTTTGTATGGAAGGCACCCGGATACTTTTGTGATGCGTAGCAGTATGTAACTCTAAGATGGTTTTATTTACTTACCCTAAGTTTTATTGTCAGAGCTGCAATTTTTACTAAGGCAAAACACCCAGTGATTTCACAAGGAATTTTGCCTAATAACTGCAGAATAAGGGCCATGTTTATTTATTATATCTTGTTTTTATATGGTTATTAAGTGATCTTTATCAGAGAACTTTATCTACTTCTGTATGTTGCAGCCTTGTATGAATGATTTTCAATAAATATTATTGGTAATTATTCTTGCCCAGACAATAGTCTTTTAATATAGTTGAGAGAGCAAAAAGTAAATGTTCTTTGTCTAAATATATTACTTTTTGAAAGGATTCCTTGGTACTTCGGTATTTTTAATGCATCAATATTGTTCTATTCCAGACAGAAAAAGGAAGTGCACTTCATGAAGCAGCCTTATTTGGAAAGGTGGATGTAGTACGCATTTTGCTAGAAACAGGTATACCACATTTCTCATGTGCTTTCAAGTGTCCTTCATATTTCTCATTTCAAAAAGTGCTTTCTTTTTGATCTTCTGTGCGTATATGCTTGGGTATAGTTCCTCCTTGCCAGCAGGTAGAGATTGTATGTATGTTGGACTTTTTGGTGATGTCAGCTTTGCATATTAGGGGCTCATCAGCTTCCAGAGAACCTGGAGTAGACCACTGAGTCTTGGAAAGTTTCTAAATGTACACTGGTGTTCAGGTGCTGCTGCAGTACTGTGTGATGCGGTGGGTAGTGATCGATCCTTTAGCGATCTATTTCTTGCGTCTTGTTAAGACGTGAGAAATCAATCGCCAGTGGCACCCCTGTCGACTCCGTAACTCCAGCTTGCCGTAAGGTGCAAGCTGGAGTTGACGGGGGAGCCCGCTGCCGCCCGCTGCCATCATGAGGACGACAGGTAAGTCAGCTGAAGATATGCCAACTTCAGCTACGTTATTCACGTAGCTGAAGTTGCCTATCTTCAGTCGATCCCCTCAGTGAAGACCAGCCCTAAGACATCTTGAACTGTAAGGTGATTTAGGCAGATCAAAGCAGATCTCTCTCCTCAGAGGATTCACGCTTCCTTCAGATGGATTGTTAAAGAGTTTCCCCCTGCTTTTTCAGGTACCTCTTACCCTGACATCCTACCTGTCCAGGGATTCCAACTCATCCAACAATCCCCTCAGTGTCTGAACCAAGAAAGCCCCTTATGCAACCTAGAGAACCTTGGACTCCTCAAGTCTGGGCCCCTCTTGACGCAACACTAAGAATGCCCCTAAAGCTCAGAATTGGTTGCTGCTGCCTCCCTCAATCCTTGTATTTACATATACACAGAGTAAAGCACATACGACAGTCTAAATTAACTTTATTTTGGAATAAGCAAATACTACAGACAATAAAGAACAAAAGTAACATCTCCACTCAAGGACTCAATGTTTGTGTGACTCAGTTTATATCAAACTAGAGTTAAGTTTGTGAACAAGATACCTGTTGTGCTGTTGTGCAGGAAGAGAGCCAAAAATGTATAGGTCCTGCACACAAAAAATAAAGGACATTAGCAACAAGTCCCCCATCCCTCTCCATCCACAGGAGCCTCTGATGATCTGAAATCTGGGGCGGTTGTGTGGAATAGGCTCACTGTTTGAATTTACTCAGATATAGGTAACTCTATTTTGCTATGCCACCTAAACACAAGTTTTGCCTTAGCAAATACAATGTGTTTGACTTTGTTCTAGTGCTCATGTGTTGGTACCCAAAGTGTTTTGTAGTTTGTGTAAGGGTAGAATGCTAGTATAGTTGTTGTTGATGTGTTGGGGCATCATTGAAGGAGACCAGAGATAGGGTGTATGCAATGTAACCTTATATACTGTAGTGAGGTACTTTGGATTTTGCGAGACAAGGCACACACACGTGGTTGTAGAAAGTATTGGAAGGTCCCGGTCCTCAGCGCTGAGAGGGCTTATCAGATCAGCGCGACTGCAGAAGGAGTACCCGGCGCTTCGGAGCAGTAGCCGGGAAGGAGAAAAGCCCCCAGACAGCCCACAGGAGTGGGCTTAAGTACACTCACACATTTGCATCTCATACATACTCATGTCTCATTTGCAAGCAACAAGCTGATTGGTTACACGCTGTCCTGCCTCAGTTTCCCCATTTGGTTTCCCACGCATTCATTCTCACACAGATGGGGTAAACACTCACACAGCTGGGAACAGTCTGGGAACTGTTCCCAAACACACAGATAACAGCAGGGTCAATCTCATAGCATCACTATGCACTCTCCTGGAGTTGACTCAGAAGCGTAACTACACTTTCTAGTGATTGCCCGTCACAATGTCTTCCGGTCCTAACATATACCTTAACTCTTTGTATCCTGGTTTCCAGAGGTTTAAGTTTAGTAACTCCACATTCTTGAAGAGTACAAGGCACCACCGGGAAACCTTAACATTCCATTAACAACGTTTTTGGGTATTTAAACTGTGTGTGTGCGTGGAGGGGAGGCAGGGGGTTGGTTCTAAACAAAACTAGTTTCTCAGTTGCCCGATGTACTGCAACCCAACTCTCCTTCTTCATTACCTCTCACTACTTGGCAACAGTTACTCTGGCCACAGCATGCAGTGGTTTCATATTAATTCCATCATTCCTCCTGCATCATCGCCTCGATGTTTCTCTCTGCCTACCCAGGATAGCTTGATTCTCCCTTCTCAGCTCTCCTCCATAGGGAGAGATGGGTGTTAGTAGTCAATTTTCAGAGCTTGATATACTACATTTATAAAGTGAGACATTTTGAGTTAAAGTTTTCTCTTTCCACAGTATATAATAGTTTTCTTTTACTTTCAGGAATTGATGCCAATATAAAGGACAGTTTAGGTAGAACTGTTTTAGATATCCTTAAAGAACATCCATCTCAGCAGTCACTACAAATTGCTACACTACTTCAAGGTAAGTCATATTAAATCATATACTAATCAAATGAAAGATAAATTAAAATAAAGTTACAGGTAAATTAAAATGTATACTGTTCTATTCTTGTGTTACTTCATGATTCTCTTGTGAATTAAAAAGACTGCAGTACATGGCTATCTTTTGGAAAGCACACAAAGTTCAATGGTCACATTTTGTTGTACCATGTTTAAAATGTCACCCTTTTCTTCCTCTGATAACAAAATATAAAAAGTCATACTTATTTGGTATATCATTTGCACTTAATATTACATTACTATTTGTAAAATTAGCTTTTGGTAACATCTCACTTCAGTTTCATTGTTTGCAGTGTTCTAGCCGTGTTGATCCTAGGATGCAACAGAGACAAGGTGGGGATAATATTTTTTATTGGACCAACTTCTGTTGGTGAAAGAGACAAGCTTTAGAGCTCCACTGACCTGAAGAAGAGCTCTGTGGAGTTTGAAGGCATAACTTTTTTCAGAAGTTAGTCCAATAAAAGATATTAACAACTCACCCATGTTGTCTCTACCAATTTCATTAAAATGTATTACTTTTAAGTTCTGTAGAACTGGTTGGTCAGTACATTAGTAGTAAAACTGATTGAAAGCTGAGGAAGGTACTTCACTGGCTTAACAGAGGCAAGCCAGGCCTATGCCAGTGTATGCAATGCTAGCATTGAGTCGGAGCAATTAGCAGTCTTCACCAACTCACGCTTTATCTCTGAGAGTTTGCGCTTCACAGCATTCCTGGCTGGCTTTGTGCTGGACACTGAGGCGTCTCAATGGGATGCATAAGGAGGGTCTGAAGGTGCTCCTCACATTTCCTCAATACACAGGTGACATCTGCAGGCAAATTTGGCATCCTTGAACATCACTGTTGACCCTAAGGCAGGCAAAGCAATGAAACATAGCTGTCATTATGGGCATAGTTGTTTCACACAAAAAATTTGAAGCCTCTGAGCAGCCTTTTTTGCTCTTTTGAAGATATACTTGCAAGAACAGATTGGATGGCAGAAGAGCAAAAAAGCATTAAAATGGATTACATTCTTTTTGGTGTTTAGAATTCAGAGCAGGCATTGATGCACCAAAAGACATGAAAGACACTGGAATGCCCTTATTCAGGGGCTGATGTACCAAGTAAAACAGGGTTTCATAATTTGAAGAGAATTGGCTACTGCATGGAGCTGAAGTTACAAGAATAGGGTTCTAAAGAACTGAGATAGGCACCAGGTTTGACACCAAAGTGCCCGAGAAAAATCACTGGAATGGATGTGCCAAAGTATGCACTGGGATGCTAAAGCCTAGGCTGAAATGCTTGAGGCAATCACTTAACAAAACTTCTATGTAACCATACTGAATTGAGCATGTATGGGTAAATATGGAAAGAATATACTGATCTTCAGTAACACAACTGGAGCAATGCAGAAATGAATTCTCCAACAGGGATCTGCTTTGCCAATTACAATCAAGAAATGAATGGAACATTCAAAGGTCAATATTTATACTTGATAGTCTACTCTATAATATTTAGTTGCACGGTCAGGCTCATGTTCCACTCTTCTACAACCATCCTCTCTAGGATCAAAAATTTAAGTAATTGATGGAGTTCCATCAGTCTCATTCTAAGGAACTAAGATACAAGAACAAGAATCCAGATGGTGTCTTAAAAAAATGATATCACTCATCAGTACAATTACAGAATTTGCTGCTAATTAGAGATCGTAGAAATTTGAAATTTCAACAAAAAATGGAAAGAAAATGTAGATTGTTCAAGAAGAGGACTTAGGTGGCCTGGGACCTTCACATTAAACAGGACCTGATTGAACTGGTCTTGAGGCCTGATCTAGTACAGAGGCCTTCTTCAGGCTACAAATCACTCTCTGGTTCAGAAAGTGGTGCTGCCTCCTGTTCCAGGGCAGGGGGCTCTCTGAAAAGCACAGGAGTCATTCTTCATTGTCACAACAAAGAAGAGGCTGAGTAAGCACTACAGGCCATGGAAACTCTTCTGCCTCCCATAAGAAGAGCATGGACTGGCACGGGGCATCTCTGGCATGTGGGATGGCACAGGTGCCTCTGAACCTCCCTCAGTACAGAGCAGGAAGGGCAGACACCCCATCCTGTCAATTCCGGTTCTGGCCTCTAGGCGTCCGTTGAGCCCAGTACCAATGGGAATGATGCTGGTGCTGACAGTGTCAGTGACATCAGTGTATCAGACTGCAGAGGATCTACTCTGCCTTTTGGTCCCATCCTCACCATTCTGGGCTTCAGCCGCTAGGAAGGTCAGGGCTTGAGACCTGTGGGATGGAGGTCTTGGGTTTTCTGCCTCACGTGGCGGGGCTTAGGGCTCCAGGATTCAGCCACTGGATTCAGGGGCGGGGCTTAGGGCTTCAGCCATGAGGGACTGGGAACTCAGGACTTTTGCCACATGTGGCATCGGGGCTAGGCACTCTAAATTGTGCTAGTGTGAGTGTAAATAGCAGCATAGCCACAATAGCACATTTAGCAGGAGAAGAGACAAGGCAGAGCTGAACCATGTACAAACCCACCTGAGTATGTACTTGGCACAGCTCAGCCATGCCCCTGCTGCTGCTTCCTACACTGCTTTGTATTTTAGCCAGTGTGAGAATGTATGCACAAGCAGAGGAATCATATCCCTAGCTCATAGTGTAGATATAGGTCTTCTCCAACATGAATAAAGAAAAGGCCTATCGTTCTTGACAAGATCATGGTACTCCTGCAAGAAGGTTTCCAATATTTGAAAATCAAAAATGAAAGTTTCTGTGGGCCTCAGTTATCATGCAACCATTCCCAAAGTGTTTTTTGAGAATTGGTTTGTTTAAAATAAATAAAAGATTTTGCATATAAGAATTTGGAAGAGATTCTAGTAGTGGTTGTGATTTTATTATCTCCAGTCTTTTCCATCATTTTGATTAATTCAAGCTCTTGCACCAATAGTTTTTTTGTGCCCCCCATGTGGGGTCTTTGTTTCACTTTCTTTTCAACATTTGAGACTTGGGTGATAGAGGAGTCAGCCCACCTCTGCAAAAAAGTCTAACTATTTTTTGCTCGAAAGAAAACTAATTAAATCACTTGCGAAAGCAATCAAATACAAAATGATCAATCTCCACATCTATTTAAGTATTCTGTTGTAGTTATTAATCCTAGATGGATTGATTAGAAATGACAGTTCAATTTCTAAATATTTCCCATATGCTAGATGGAGTCATTTTCTGTGGTTTGTGTAGATGTGAGTTGCATAGAACTTCAGAGTTAAAATAAAAATTGGAACTACTTATTGCAGTTTAGTTGTCTTCAGTTCCTGCTGAACAAATGCCTTTGTAGGCATTCTCCATTCAAATACTAAAATATCAGGATTTGCCAAGTAAGGACAGTTTACTGGATATTTATTCAATGGATATAGCAAAATGATATCATTAAATATTGAAGTAGTTAACAGTGCTGGCATTTAGGGAATTATAATTAGGCTTTGAAGATTAAAGGAATTCTGCCAAGGCTGGGAGACCTAAAATTAAACCAACCAGCTGTGTTTTAGTTTTAGCATATGCTAATATGACGCAGGTGCATGTTGGACTATCCTTTAATTCTTCCCTGAAGCCTGTCCTATTCTATATTAGAATCCGTCTCTTTGACTAATTCAGGCAACAGGATTCTTGCTATTATGAAAAAATTGAGACAGTAAGCAGGCAGATCAGAGAAATGACAAGAAAAGAATGTATTGGGCTACAGGAGCTAGATATCATTATTGTTATTAATTATTATGATTATTATTTGTATTTTCTGTGGTGCTTAGGAGTCCCAGTCATAGACCAGGACACCATTGTGCTAGGCGCTGTACAAACACATGACAAAAAGAGTTCCTGCCCCAAAGATTCTACAGCCTAAGAACTTGTCTACATGAACAATATGTTTGCAGCAAGCTGGGGTGAATCTACTCTGCATTAGCCTGCTGTGAACTAATTGTCCATGTGCACACTGCTGATGAGCATTAATGTTTGTTTAATGTGCTTTCATCTAGTCCTGTTTAACAGAAGACTAGATTGACAATTCTTTTTTCAGCCTCTGTGTAACATAATGTATATGTGTGTGTGTTTGTGTGTATAAACACACACACATACAGAGAGAGAGAGAGAGAAGGAGAGAGAGTCAAGTTCTTAGTGTTGTTAGGATAGTTAGTAAGTTTAAGTTCTGTTAAAAAGAGGTTTCTTACTTGTCATTTTCCTTTTTGTGGGTTTTCTATTCACAGTCACTGGGTCACTGGGTTTCAAGCTTCTTCCTCCAGGTCTGCCAATGAGCAGACCTGCTCAATAGCTCCTGAAGTGCTTGTATTTTTGGGGAAGTGGAGTCAGCAGTTGAAGGGTTTTGTCTCTTCCACTCCATAACAGTCAATTCATGCTTCTGGGATTACATCGCTCTCTTGTGGGTAGCCTCCCCTGGCTGTTTCTGCCTCCATAGCTCTCTTGTGGGCGGCCTCATCTGCATTAATTTCTAATTGTTTTAATTGTATCAGTCTTTTCATTTTCTTTCCCAGCCGTTTGCTTGGGAGAGGCAAACACAAATGACTATGCCAGATTTGCAAGGCATCCAAGCCTAGGACGAAGGATAAGGAGGCTAGGCTGAAATTCCCATTAATGGAGATGGTGCTCAGGCCATCATTGGAGCCATCCCAGTCTGACTTAATGCCAAGTGCTGCAGCTTCAGTGGGAAGTTCACCTCCAGGGTTAGCAGAATCGCGGCACCATTCTCCCTTGTCTGTACCAAGAAAAGAAACACAAGGCTTCCAGATAGGCACTTGCCAAAGGAATATCTCCACCCACTAAGTCTAGTAAGAGCATCAAAAAGGAGTGAAGTTGAGTGCACCTGCAACCTAGGCACTCCTCCTCCAAATCCTAAGTTGGCACAGTTGGCTCTAGTGCCACAAGGGACACCTTCGAGTCCAGTGCTGAAAAAGATACCACTAATTTCTTCAGCACCACAACAAGAGACCATCTCAGTGCTGATTACCAAGGCAGCAAGAAATCTGCTTTGTGTCTCAGTGCCTGGTAATTCCACTTCTGGTACCACAGTTGCCTGCTTCTTGGACAAGCAATCTTTCGGTACCTTCCAAAGGGAAATGTCCTATGATGGCGCCCCTCCACCCATTTCATGGCTCTTAGCACCAACTGGATTGGCTCCACCATGGTTAGATGAAGGGGAATCCTCCTCATCAGATTTGAAGGTGGGTCATACATATCTCAACCCCAAAGCAGGACCCGCCAGCCTCCTCACAGATTCTCTTTTCCCAGTTACCACCATGATCCTTCAATGGCACCCTCTGTGGGAACGGAGCCTGGGCAGTTAGGCCCTTCCCTTTATTGCCATTTTGGATTGCTTGGGGATTTCTCTGAACATGCAGATTTTCTCCACGGTATGCATACTCACTGGCCTCATCTAGAAGAGCTGAGTCTACTCACTGAGCAACTCTGTTCCCAGAATCCAGTAATGGTCATGATCCGGAGCATCAGGAGGAGGTTTTAGAGTGAGATCAACAGCTGGGAGAGGAGATTCGACCTCCCCTCTCCTCCAGTCTTGGCTTAATCTTTGTCTTTGCCAGATGAGGCCCTTTCATCTAGCACAACTTCACCTCCTCCTGATGATTTTAAAGTTTATCAGGAGTTGCTAAAAGAGAGTGGCTGCAGACCTAGATGTACAGGTCAAAGAGGTCAGGGAATCTTAACATCACCTTGTCATGTCACATCACATTGACATTTTGTCATTGGTGGGTCCCTCCAGGATAACTCTGCCAATTATTGAGGTGATAGAACCTATAAGGCTCTATGGCAGTCTCTGTCTTCATTGCTACCCACCTCAAAAAAGAGCAGAAAGAAAATATTATTTGCTCTCCCAAGGTTTGGAGTACCTCTGTACTCACCCAACAACGGCCTCATTACTCATGATGGTAGCTAATGAGAGGGAGTGTAATAGGCACCAGGCTACCACCCTGAAATGGAAGGATGCTAAAAACCTGGATTTATTTGGCAGGAAGATTTATTCAACACAGCAGTGGTGTATCACTAACCAACAGGTTTTGCTGGAGTGATACAATTTTAATTTATAGGGATCCATAGAAAAGTTCAGCGAGCTGCTTCTGGAGAATGCTAGACAAGCGTTATCTTCCTAGTTAGTGAGGGCAGGCTAGTCAGGAAAACATTGCTAAAGGTGGGGCTCGGCAATGCAGACTCAGCAGGTAAAATCCTGGCTTCTGCAGCAGCCATATGTACATCATCCTTGCTGCAGTCTTCTGGCCTTCCCTTTGAAGTACAAAGTACTGTTCAGGACTTGACATTCCAGGAAATGTCTCATGAAGAACTTCAAGTCCAGGAGGTTTAATCTCTCCTTAGGTGGGAGCCTGTGGTGGGGTGGCTGCCCCACCCCCATGAGAGAGTGGGCCAGGGAGGGCCAGAAGGGCTGCACAGATGGGAAGCCAGTGGGAAATAGCCTGCTGGGAGCCAATCAGGGCTGAGCATTAGGTGGCCAATTAGGGCCAGGCTCAGCCTTATATAAAGGCTGCCCAGGAAGGCAGCAGTCAGTCATTCCCAGACCTTCAGGAGAGAAGGTCTGTCTCCTGAACTAGGAGACCAGCACCTTGGACAGCGCAGTGCTGGGCAGGTGGGGGAACAGGAGGAAGTTGCAGCCTGTTCGACCTACTGACAGAAGGGCCCAGAAGGTGCAAAAGGGTGAGAGGGGAAGTGACCCAGGGAGAACAGGCAAGCGAGGGGAGAGAAGGAGGGCAGGAAGGCTGCCGCCAGAGGGTCCCTGGGTCGGGTCCCAGAGTAGAGGGCAGGCTTGGGTCCCCCCCTTCCCCCTTACATTGCACCTGACTGTTAGAGGTGGCCATAACAGACTGCACCAGACCCTGACAGAAGGGGTTAAACTTTAGGGTGTGGTTGGCCACTGCAGCAGGAACGAGGCCACAAAGACTGCTGATAAACCACCCCCAAGAAGGGGGCGAGTGTGGACTTGAGGGGCACTGCCGAAGGGCAGTGTCCTGAAGCGGATGCTGGTGAGCGGGGAGCAATGCAGGTCCAGATACCAATGGAGGGAAAGAGATGGATGGAACACCACCAGTGGAAGGTGCCCTGCACTGGACTGAGCTAATTCCCAGATGTTCCAGCAGGAGGCACTGCGGTGGTGAATCCCGACCCCATCACAGAGCCATAGAGGAGGTTCTGCAGAATTTTAGACAGAAGGCTTTCTACTCCCATTATTTCATAATCCAGAAAGCTCAGGGAGATCTTAGACCTATTTTAGACCAGCGTCAGCTCAACAAATATCTCAGAATTATAAATTTTACATGAATCAGAGAGGTAGCCATGTTAGTCTGGAATAGCAGCGGTAACAAAGAGTCCCATGGCACCTTAAAGACTAACTAAAGTATTGAAGCATAAGCTTTCATGGGCTAATACTCACTTCGTCGGATGTGAGCAGTGGACTTCCACTGCTTGCATCTGACAAAGTGGGTATTAGCCTACGAAAGCTTATGCTTCAAGTTTTACATGGTCACCCTAACAACCATTAATCTCTCTCTGGATCCTGGAGTCTGGTATGTTTCCCTCAATTTAAGAGACACGTATTTTCATATGTCGATGTATCAAGGGCATAGAAAGTTCCTCAGATTCATAGTGACACACTCACATTACCAGTTCATGGTCCTTCCGTTTGTCCTATCTGCAGGAACTCGGGTGTTCACACTATGTATAGCCATGGTAGCAGTGTTCTTCAGGAGATTAGGAATGCAGATTTTCCCTTAAATGGATGACTGTCTAGTCAAGGGCCGGTCCAAATCTTAGGTTATATCCAGTGTACAACTCATTCAATCAACCTTCAAAGCTTTAGACTTATTGATCAATGTAGACAAGTCTAACCTTATCTACCCCATATCAGGAAGAGCGGCCGGTTTGTCCTTACTGATATCACGGTGATGTTCTACCTCAATGGGCGAGGAGGAGCTCAATCATTCCTCCTGTGTCAGGAAGCAATTCACCTTTGGGAATTTTGCATAGCCCATTCAGTCAACTTTGAGGTTTCCTACTTCCAGTGGTGCAGAATAAGCTAGCAGACTTCCTGAGAATATTATTTTCCAGTCACGATAAGTGGTCTCTTGGTCCAGTTGCATTTTCCCCAAGGTAAATATCCTTTCTCTTCCCTGGGCTGACCACAAGTGAGCTTTTCTGCTCCCTTTTAACTCCTTTTCCAGTTTGTGCATCTTTGCTGGTAGGACAGGGCAGGGCAGGCTGAGCTCAGAGCAGCTCCTTAACTCTGTGTTGCTCACCCCATCACACCCTCATTCTATAAAGAAAGGGGAACATATGACAGTCCAGCCAGAAGACATTTGCTAGTCAAGAGAGTTTATACATGTCACCCAGGAAACATACGCTTCTAAAAATCTTCAAAGAATTTTGAAAGATAAAATGCTTTACTTGACATATATTCTTTCTTTGCTAATCCCAGTCTTTGCCGCAGAGGGTTATTTTTAATGTAGGGTTTTAGTATTTATATTGTTGTTTTACTAAACTTCAGAAGAAAGCTAAATTAATATGTTGCTGACCATGGATATTAAACAGCTTGGGAAGATGTCATTGTCAAAAAAATAAGCCAGTTATTGATTTGTTGAGTAGCTGTCCATACTACAAGTGAGATACCAGTGAGTTAACTTCTTGTAGTTTTCTTCTATGTTATAATATGTGCAATTATCTCCTCTTGTCATTAGAGTGTCTTCACATGCAGATAACATGAAACCA
Source organism: Sternotherus odoratus (assembly GCA_032164245.1). NCBI lineage: Eukaryota > Metazoa > Chordata > Testudines > Kinosternidae > Sternotherus > Sternotherus odoratus. The sequence continues at coordinate 73,152,148 of JAVMKO010000001.1, read as the reverse complement.
GACGGGTGAGGAGTCAAAATATCTTTGGCTAAACTAAGTCTAAATTATCTTTGTCTAAAGTGAATCACTTAGAAAAATGAAGTCATATAGCACAAGTTAACCTATTATGTATTGTTTATTTAATGTTTGTATTACAGTAGCACAGAGAGGCCCCATTCAGGATCAGTATCTCATTGTGTTAGGCAGTGTACAAACATGTAATAAGACAATCAAATATATATAATATGTACATTTGCACATTTGTTATAATAACTTAAATCTAGCTTCATCTGATCATCATTCTAGCTATAATAAAATGCCTGATCTCCCATAAGCATTGCAGCAGAGTTGAATCTTGAGAGATTTGAAGGAGGAAAGGGTATGGATCAAATCGAGGAGTTAACCTTTAGAATACTGCATTTTTTAGGCTGCTAACTAAAATAAAGTTTAGGAGGATGTTGAGCATGCATGTGACATGGCATATTTGATCTCCAGAGTATTAATAAGCAATATATTTCTTTACCTTCATTAGCTTATTTTAATAAAAATAAATACCAATTTAAAAAACAAAGATTGGAAAAAGTCTTTCAACAATAATAATAGAATAGAGCATTTGATTTGTGCATTTTAAATAGAGAGAGAGAAAAAATCATTGCAGAAGCCAAAACTGATTAATTCTAAAATGAGATTTTAAATTTTTCAGCAAATTAAATGAGGTGACTGGCTGGCCATTATAATGCTTTATAACAGGGATCTCAAACTCGAATCACCAGGAGGGCCACAAGAGGACTAATACATTGGCCTGAGGGCTGCATCACTGACACCCCCCACCCCACTGACCCCAGCCATGCCCCCACTCCACCCCTTCCATGAGGCCCCTCCCCTTCCCTGCCTCTTTCCACCCCTTCCATGCCCCCATTCCAACCCCTTCCCTAAATCCCCACCTCTGCCTCACCTCTTCTACTCCTCCTCCCCTAGCGCATGGTTCCTCACTCCTTCCCTTCCCTCCTGGAAAGCACTAAGTGCCGTCAAGCAGCCGTTTGGCGGCAGGAAGCGCCTGGACGTAAGCAGAGGGGAGGGGAGCGGAGTAGAGCTTGACGGGTTGCAGGAAATAACCCTGAGGGTTGTGTGTTTGAGACTCCTGATTTATAATATTTAAAATAAATAACACTGCACAGCAGTCATTTGCAAATGACTGTGCATGGGAAACTGAAAAATAGAAATACCTTTTCATGAGAAAAAATGACATTTTTGGTTGAAAAAATGATTAATTTAAGAGTTGTGGTGTGTATGTGTGTGTCTTTTTAATTACAGAATACATAAAAACAGGAAATGCAACCATTTTGGAGGAACCTGAACAGGAATGTCTAGTGCCAGAACATCAGTCTTGCATTTTATCCCCAGAAGTTTCTCCATCACAGACGACTAAAAGTAAATATTTCTGTTTTATGATTGCAGAACCTAAGCCAAAGGTTCTCTCTAATAATATATTTTATACTACTATTAAGAGTTTCTTTTATACTAATATACATTAGAGAGAAAGGAAATCAAAGAAGATATTGACATTAAGAAGCTTTATTTCTCAGGGAAACTAATGAGCTTGCCTCTGCACTCCAATAATTGGAATAGCTGGTTTTCTAATATTTGCAATATGCACTATCATCAGTATTTTATAGGAAGTAAAGAGCTACTAATGGACCATAATACATTCTAATGAGTTTGTCTTATCTCTTTTTAAATTTGGTTAATGTTAAGGTGAAACTTTCACACTGAAGCAAAATAGAAACATGCTCTATGTGCCTCAGGGCTCTGCTGGCACTTCTCCTTTAAGTGCCTAACACAGTTTACTCTTGCTCTCCCATGCAGCTAGCTTCTCTTTTATTCTCTATCCCCCACACTCCTCCTGAAAAGATCACTTTTATATGTTCCACTCCTATTCTCCATGCAGAGAACTCTTAGACCCCGACTTCCCTGTACCATAACCATTACTGAGGACCCTGGGTGCTTTCCTCTCAGGTTACACACACTCACACACTGCACAGGGCCAGAGTTTTATACTTCTTTCCCCTTCGTCCCTTCCACAGTTAAGAGGTCCCCTGTGTATGAAGCACTCCCACTCACTGTTTAGAAATACCCCTGCTGTTGATGCTCTCCACAACTCTGGTAGAAGCAACCCTAAGTGCTTCTAAGGGCTCTCATCACCCCAAAAAGAAACATTCCCCTATGTGAAATTCGAAAGCACTCTCAGGCAATAAAGCTTTATCTTTGCACTTTTACTGCTTTCTTCTAGAACCATCAGAAAACTCAGCTTACCCTGAGGAACAGATTCTGATATTCATAGTCATATTGAATATCCCCTTACCCCACAAGTAGCTCCTTTGGCTTCAGTGGGATCATTCCTAGACTAAGATTCTATTTAACAAAAAAGAGTATTAAAATGTGGTGGGAAATTAATTAACACAAATTTAAGCATAAAGTTTCCTTTCTTGGTAACTGTAAGATCTTGGTCTTACATTTCTAGTTTCTACATTCAAGGATGTGAATAATGTAAGATATATGATTAATTTTGTTTTTGTTTTTAGTTTTCTTTTACTGGACTTTTTTTAAAAAAGCACAGAGTTTTTCATAGTGATCTCTCATTTTCATCTCATTTTCTTTATTACAACATGCATTTTTGTGAACTTCTGTTTTCTAATCAGAAAGCAAAATATGAAGGATTACAAATCCTGATTGTGAGCCATGTTCTACCCATAATTTTTGTGCAAAAATGGGAGTTTTGAATGTAGATAGTCCATGGATTTTCAAAGCCAAATGGGAGTTTTTAACATACAGCTCCTGCTGGTGGTTTTGAAAATCTGTCATAACTTTGGCCTTTGATGTATTTTTAAAAATTATCCTGAGCTAGATTCTGACATTTATGCCCTCCTCTGCATAGGGGACAGTGCAGAACTGCACCAGGAAGCACACCAAGGAGATTGTGTCTCACACAGGCACAGTCTGTCCAAGGCTTCCGTAAGGACACACACAAAGGCCTGGTCTACACCGTAGCTGAAGTTGGCGTATTTTAGGTCGACTTATCTGGCTGTCCACACGGTGGTGAGCTGACCACTGCCACTCCCCATTGACTCTACTTCCACCTCTTGTGAAGGTGGAGTACAGGAGTCTACGGGGAGCACACTCGGGGATCAATTTATCGCATCTACACTAGACATGATAAATCAATCCCCAATAAATTGATAGAGTACCCATGTTGCACAAGCTGCTCCAATCATTAGGAGGGATTAGATTGCTCTTTCTCAGTGCACTGGCACCACTCAGTGGACTCATGAGAAAGTGGAGAGGTCCCTCTTTTTCAGTATCTTACTCTCCAAAGGGGAGCAGAATGAAGCTGTCCTTGTACTAGCTAGGGCAGAGGTGATGCTTGCCTACTGGGGGTTCTAAACAGGAATATTTTGGGGTCACCGCACAACACATAATAAAAAAGCAAATGGGGATCACTTTGAACTGCTTGGGGCCCTAAGCAATTCCTTAGTCTTCTTATGCATAGTGCTGGCTCAGCTAGAACACAGGGAGTGAAGGGCCTTCTACTGAGGAAAACCCTTGCGCACTTGGGCAAGTGAAGGAGACTTCTTGTGTGGCCCCTTACCATGGTCACTTACAATCTGGTCCTTCCTGTTGAAGGAAATGGTTTTGTACACACTGTGCAAAAGACATTTATTTAGGGCCAGAGTCTAATACTATTACTTATGCTGAATAGCACCTTACTCTGGAAGAGGTCCTACTGATTTCAATGGACTACTTTCAGAATAAAGTGCTACTCAATGTGAGTAAGAGTATTAGAATCTGGCTGGCCCTAATTAATTAATGATCTCCATTGCCTCATCAGCTGTGGACCTTGCATTATTAAAGGCAACCATTAACAAAGGCATAATGTCTTCACAATAAATAATTTAATAACCGGACCCTTAATCCTGCAATACCTTGAAACGCAGCAAGCTTGGATTTTTGGTAGACTGCTATAGTGAGCAGGTTCTAGTATTTGTTTTTCATTGAAAACATCTTGTCAGTTGAAAATCTCAGAGTTTCATCCCAGAGACAGACAGATGGAGTCTTATAGAATCTAGCCAACACCTTAATTGCCCACAGATATGAACGGGTAGCCAATGCAAAGCATTTTGTGTGGTTATAGCAAATTCCCCATTTTAGAGATGAATGTTGACATTCTTCACCAGCTGCAGTTTTTCAGGCTTAGAGGGCAGAGAGAAGGTGGAGTCAGTGGCACACAGTGTGCAGGGGAAAGCAGAGGATGTAGAATGGCTGTCAGTGTTCCTCTTGGAGTGGTGATTCCATTACACTATCCTTTATTCAGGGTTGTGTGTCAGAGATAAGATGTAGACTATAAGGCATGCAATGTAAGGAATAGTCTTAGTACCGTTATATCTACCCCAAATTCAAAAGTTTTGCATTACTTTTCAGCAACAAAAATACCCCTTAAACTCTAATAATTCTGACTAATTATATCTATTTTTAAAAGGTGAAGCTGTGACTGGAGAGTTATCAAAGCTCTTAGATGAAATCAAACTGTGCCAAGAAAAAGAATATTCTTTTGAAGATCTGTGTCATACAATATCAGACCACTATCTGGACAATTTTAGTAAGATATCAGAAGATGAATTTATGAGCAATGGAATCCAAACTAAACTTAAAGTAAGTAAGCTGGGATATCAAATTACGTTTTTCAATTATATTTTACATTACGTATTGTACATTCAAGAATTAAAGAAACAAAGTCATATAAATAAGACTGTTATAAGAAATCTAAGTATGTGTAAAAATATATAGTGTGTGTGCCTTACAAATATAGGACCAGATTATTAACCCCTGTGAGCAGTTACTCACACAAGGCATCAATGGTATCAATGTGAGTAGAGGGTTTATAGTCTAGCTCATAAGGATGCATCCTGCAAATAGTTACAACAGAGCATAGAGCTTTATATTGTGAGGAATGCTGCTGAAGTCAATGGGACTACTTAAGTTTTCAACTATTACACCTAGTACTAAGTGCTCACAGGACCAGGCACTAAGTACTCAGTCCTGTAAGATGCTGAGCATCTTCAACTACTCCATCCTCATACAGGATTAAAAATATATGGTATGCAAAGGGATTAATAGCATTAAAGGAATAGGGTCTGGTACTGTAACTCTTTATTGATATTAGTAGCCATTGACTTCAATGATTTTAGTTAGGAATTTGACTTAAATAGGACCATTCCCGTGAATAAAGGTTTCCAGGATTAGTTTCTTTTTGTACAGTAACAAGACTGATTCCTTTAAACCTGATTCTGCCACAGTTATTTATGTTGAATTATATCCTACTCACTGAGTAAAATCAGTGGGAATATTCACAGAATAAGGTGGCTGAATTGGGCCATTTTGGACTTAAAGGAAAAAAAGTCCAGCTGCCACCTTCAGATAATACAGTTCTAAAAGAAAAGAACACTATATAGATATGGTAAGGAAGACTTTGTAGCACCTTAGAGACTAACCAGTTTATTTCAGCATAAGCTTTCGTGCGCTATAGCTCACTTCATCGGATGCACAGAATGGAACAGAAGTAAGATGCATTTATACACACAGAAAGAAAGAAAAAAAAGTTGTACATTAGCATACCAATTCTGTTAAATTCAGATGGGCCATTATCAGTAGGAGAAAAAAATACCTTGTGGAATGGATATCTGTCAGGCAGGATTTAACACCTATTGAAGGTAAATTAACAAGGGAAATGCAATCAATTAGTGTAATGAGAGAACCATTCGCAGGTTCTGTTAAGCCCTTGGTTTACTGTGTCCAATTTGACATCAGGAAACATAACATTCAAAAACCAGTAGGAGAACACTTCAATCTTCCTGTCCATTCCATTAAAGACTAAATGGTGTCAGTTTTGAAACAGAAGAACTTCCAAAACAGACTCCAATGTTTTCAAATTGGACACAATAAACCAAGGGCTTAACAGAACTTGCGAATGGTTCTCTCATTACACTAATTGATTGCATTTCCCTTGTTAATTTACCTTCAATAGGTGTTAAATCCTGCCTGACACATATCCATTCCACAAGGTATTTTTTTCTCCTACTGATAATGGCCCATCTACATTTAACAACCCTCTTAGAATTGGTATGCTAATGTACAACTTTTTCTTTCTTTCTTTCTTTCTTTCTTTCTTTCTTTCTTTCTTTCTTTCTTTCTTTCTTTCTTTCTTTCTTTCTTTCTTTCTTTCTTTCTTTCTTTCTTTCTTTCTTTCTTTCTTAATGCATCTTTCTTCTGTTCCATTCTGTGCATCCGATGAAGTGAGCTATAGCCCATGAAAGCTTATGCTGAAATAAACTGGTTAGTCTCTGAGGTGCTACAAAGTCTTCCTCGTTTTATTTACGGATACAGACTAACACGGCTGCTAATCTTAAACCTATATAGATATGGGAAAACAACCAACTGAATCATCTTCTGTGCTATTGTCTATGTTATAGTATAGGGTCTCAGGGCCAGATTTATAAAGGTATTTAGGTGCCTAAAGATGCAGATAGACACACCTAGAGGGATTTACAAAAATGCCTAAAGCAGGTCAGGCATCTAACTCCCTCACTGAAGTCAATGTGAGTTATGTGCCTACTACCCTATTTAGGTACTTCATAGATCTCATTAGGTACTTTAAAACCTTTGTAAATCTGGCCTTCGGTTACCATCTGGGAGTAAATATAATCAATATATTCCTCTAATCTAAAATGGAAAATCTTGGGAAAGGGAGTAGGAAATACTTGTATACTGTTCTTTACATGCAACAGGCAAAAACAATAGTAAATTAGATAAATATATTTACTGAAATCTCATCTAATCAAGATAATTTGTGTAATAAATTAATAAGAAAATTTGATCTTTAAAAAATTGTAGTTCATCACTAACAATTGTGGGAGAAATGCTATAGCCTTTTTCCAGTCTTCACTCAAAATTATTGTTAACATCAATGGGAATGTTATTTGAGTAAGAACTGTATGGTTTGCAGGCCCTCTATGAAAGTGTACGTTTTCAAATGATAGTATAATATAATAATTTTAACAGCTATAGTAAATACAAAGGTAAATACAAACAAAATATACTGAAACAGATTTTCTTTCACTTTACTAGGCAGTGGTATCCCTTTGATGGGCTAATTTGATAAACAATTTCAGACCTTGGAGACAGGAGGCTTTGGAGGAGGTAGGGGCTGTTCTATCGTACTGCCCAGCTTCAGTTTCCTGTGGGAAAAAGTCTCTTTACCCTAATGGGCTGCTGTCCTCTCTCCAACTGACAGCTCCATTTCAGAGTCATATCAACATAAGAATGGCTATACTGGGTCTGACCAATGGCCCGTCTAGCCCAGTTTCCTGACTTCCAGCAGTTGCAAGTGCCAGATGCTTCTGAGAGAATGAATAGAACAGAACAGTTATCAGGTGATCAAGTCCGTTGTCCACTCTCAGCTTCTGGCAGTCAGAGGTTTAGAGACACTCAGAGCATGAGGTTGTGTTCCTGACCATCTTGGCTAATAGCCATTGATGGACCTATCCTCCATAGACTTACCCAATCCTTTTTGCAACCCCGTTATATTTGTGGCTTTCACAACATTCCTTGCAATGAGTTCCACAGATTGACTGAGCATTGTGTGGAGACGTACTTCCTTATGTTTGTTTTAAACCTGCTGCCTATTAATTTCATTGGGTGACCCTGGTTCCTGTGTTATGTGAAGGAGTAAATTTCCTATTCACTTTCTCCACATCATTCATGATTGTATAGACCGCTATCATATTACCCCTTAGTTCGTTCTTTTCTAAAATAGTCCCAGTCTTTGTAATTTCTCCTCATCTGAAAGTGTTCCATACCTATAATCAATTTTGTTGCCCTTCTCTGTATTTTTCCAATTCTAATATATATTCTTTAAGATGGGATGATCAGAACTGCACACTGTACTCAAGATGCGGGCATACAATGAATTTATATAGTGGCATCATGATATTTTCTGTCCTATTATCTATCCCTTTACTAATGGTTCCTAACACTGTTAGCTTTTTTGATTGCTTCTGCACATTTAGCAGATGCTTCCAGAAAACTATCCACAATGACACCAGTATCTCTTTCCTGACTGGTAACAGCTAATTTAGACCCCATCATTTTGTATGCGTAGTTGCTGAAATTAGACTTACTCACCTGTAATTGCCAGGTAACTGTAATTCAGAAGGTGTTTTCAGTCCACTCAGTCTCTCTGGCTGCCAATCAGTGTGGAAGCACTTTGTCCCCAGTGTTCATAGATTCATGGATTCCAAGGTCAGAAGGGACCACTGTGATATTCTAGTCTGACTTCCAGAAAATACAGGCCAGAGAACTTCCCCCACATAATTTCTAGAGAAAAATCTTCCAATCTTGATTTAAAAATTGTCAGTAATTGAGACTCTACTGTGGTAAATCGATCTAATGGTAAATTACTCTCACCGTTAAAAACTTATGCCTTATTTGTCTAGTTTCAACTTCCAGGCATTGGATCATGTTATACTTTTCTCTGCTAGATTGAAGTGCCCATTATTAAAGATTTGTTCCCCATTTAGGTATTTACAGAGTGTAATCAAGTCACTCCTTACCTTACTTGTTAAGGTAAATAGATTGAGCTTTTTGAGTCTGTAAATATAAGGCATGTTTTCTAATCTTTTAGTCATCCTTGTGGCTCTTCTCTGAACCCTCTCCAATTTATCATCCTCCTTCCTGAATTGTGGGCACCAGTATTTCAGTAGCAGTCACACTAGTCCCAAATACAGAAGTAAAATAATCTCTTTATTCCTACTTGATGATAGGATTAGCCTTCTGGCCACAGCATCACAGTTGGGAGTTCATGTTCAGCTGATTGTCCACCATGACCCCCAAGTCTTTTTCAGAGTCACCTCTTCCTAGGATAAATCCCCCATCCTGTAAGTATGGCCTACATTCTTTGTTTCTAGGTGCATACATTTAGCCATATCAAAATGTATATTGTTTGCTTGCTCCCAGTTTACCAAGTGATCCAGATTGCTTTGAATCAGTGACCTGCCCTTTTTATTATTTACCACTCACCCAATTTTTGTGTCAGTTGCAAACTTTATCAGTTGATTTTATGTTTTCTTCCAGGTCATTGATAAAAACATTAAATAGCATAGGACCAAAAACTGATCCCTGTGGGATGCCACTGGAAATAGCTACCCTCAATGATAATTCCCTGTTTACAATTACATTTTGAGATCTATCAGTCAGTTTTTAATCCATGTATTGTGTGCAATGTTAATTTTATATTCTAGCTTTTTAAACAAAATGTCATGCTGTACAAAGTGAAATGCCTTAGAGACATCTACATATTTTACCTCACCACTGTTACCTTTATCAACTAAATTTGTACTATTATCAAAAAAATATCAAATTAGTTATAAAGGATGACTCCCTAATTATCATTCACATTTTTCTGAGTAAATTCTTCCTTACAGCTTATTTGACTCATAATTGTTTTCAGTTTTGTGAAGTTGGCCCTCTTAAAGCACTATAGATATAGATATAATTCAAATTTGATCAAGTCATGCTCACTTGTACCTAAGTTACCATTAATTTTCTGTGATCATTTCCTCTTTATCTGTTAGAACAAAGTCTAATATAGAATTCCTTTGTGTTAGAAAGTTGTCATCTGTTACATTTAGAAATTCCAATGATATTTTAGTACTGGCAGCATGAGACTTCCAGCATATGTCACTCAAATTTAATTCCCCCATGATCACACAGCTTTTTTTCCTATGAATTGTAGATAGATGTGCAAGGAAGCAGTCACCCTGTTGACCTAGTGAGATTTGGTGTTCTGTAGTAGATACCAACTAGTAATCTTCTATTTTATTTGTTAAGACATTGCTCCATAAGCATTCAAGATAATTTTCTTCAGAGCTGTAAGTGACATGGAAATAAGTAATGCCTCTCTCCGTTCGCTTTTGCCAACTCAATCCTTCCCAGTTAGGTTATAATCATTGATTTTAACAGTCCAGTTGTGCAGATCATCCCACCAGGTTTCAGTAATGCCAACTAGATAGAATTTATATTAATAAATAAGCAATTCCAGTTTCTCTTGTTTGTTACACAGGGTTCTAGAATTGGTGTATTGGCAATTAAGGAATTTCTTCTCTTCCTGTCCTTTGGTTCTTTGATTCATTTTGTTCTTAATTAAAGACTGTACCATAATGCATACACCCAAGAAGTTCAAATTACAATGACACCTTAATTCTAACAATTTCCAATTTTGAGTGCTTGCCTTTTCACCCTTAAGTGTCTTTTAATGCAGTTTTTTGGGTTTAATATTAGTTAAAATAAGTATTAAAATAACTGATTTGTTAATCAAAATTCATGTACCACAAAAATATCCATACTACAAATTGTTGGTCATCAATTCCTTGCTAGCACTCTTCACCTAGTTAATGGCCTACTTGAGCCTTTATTTGAAACCCTGACTGTGGGATGTTGTTCAAATGAGTCGTTCCAGGAGAATTGCAAAAAAGAATTGCATCAGATGAAGTGGGCTATAGCCCACGAAAGCTTATGCTGAAATAAACTGGTTAGTCTCTAAGGGCTGGTCTTCACTACCTGCCGGATCGGCAGGTAGTGATCGATCTGTTAGTGATCGATTTCTCACATCTGGTGAAGATGCGAGAAATCGATCGCTCGCGGCGCCCCTGTCAACTCCAGAACTGCAGCTTGCTGGGAGGTGCAAGCTGGAATCGACGGGGGAGCGTGCTGCCGACTGCCGCCGCCGTGAGGACGGCAGGTAAGTTGACTGCAGATACGCAAACTTCAGCTACGTGATTCACGTAGCTGAAGATGCATATCTGCAGTCGATCCCCCCCGGTAGTGAAGACCAGCCCTAAGGTGCTACAAAGTCTTCCTCATCTTAAAAAAGAATTGTAATTCTTCCCCCTGAGCTCCTGTGTTGCTCAAGGGAGGGGGAATATGTTGAGCTGGCCTGTTGCCAGACACAGCATACTCCCTTCTCAATGTGTTGTGATGGGTGAAGTCATGGCTGTTCTTACTCTACACTGCTTTCTGTCCATTTGTTCACATTGGGGCATTGCAGCCCTGTTGAGTACACTCTCCCTCCCACAACCCCACATAGACTCTCCATCTAGGTAAGCCCTGGATAGCTTTGCAGGTGAGTTGGAAGGGCTTTATACTCCCTTACTGCCCTACGAAGGCACCTAAATCCATGTCACAGCTATCAGATAACAAAGTGTTTGTATCAGAAGAAATTGCTCAAAGAATAATTGAGACTGACTAAGCACCAGTGAATGAAAGGAACCCTGGATTAATGCTTGTTTGAAAACGTATAATGGAAATGTGAGTAGAAAAAGACATGGGGCAAATCTTTCACACTATGTGTAGCCTAAGTAAACAGGTTTTGCATGCACAATCATTACTTTTAGGAGAAAATCAAGGCTATCTTAAGCATGATTGAATAGATTGGTGTCAGTGACAGCCGTTGACAATGAGATTTTGTAGTTCCTGATGTATTTCATGTTTCCTTAGAAACAATATAATTTTAAAAATATTTATTTTCCAATAGATGGCAGTCTGGCTCAGTATTTTAAAGAACAAAAGCAGCCATCTTATATAAGAATTTTTCAACTTATAATTTTTTTCATTACTGTGTTAAGGTGATAGGTTTTTAAACAGAATTGGCTGGACAAATTGCTTAGAAATATAAAAATCTTTATTTCTTTTAATGAGAAACTCTACTGATGTAGTAAAAATGAATAGCATAGGCATATAAGAAGCAAGCTAAAATCTCAGGGACTAATTTAGGGGTGTTGTGTAAGGTAACTTACCTGTCAGTAAGTGGATGCTAAAGGAGTTTAAATGAATCTAAGGGAAGCTAAGGATATCTACTTGTATTCCAGGGAGCCAGAAGAAAGGGATCTAGAAAGAGACCTAATACAGGGATGTAAACACACACATGCACACACGCAACACTTTCTTACACCTTCTTCCATCCCCTCTGTATGTATAATGCTTCAGCTTAGATGCCACTTTCCTTAAACTCTAATATATAGCTTCCATCAATACAAGTTTCTGTGCTTGTATTGATATTGTTGATATTGTTGCACAAATTTGTAAGCTCCAGAGTCAAAATAGAAATGTGCAGTATTTATAATAATGGATTTGTTTAGCTATGCTTGGAGAGCAAAAGCACAATAAAAATATAAATAAAAGGAGAAACAGTGCAATTTTGTCCAGACCAAAAATAAGTCATGTGAGTACCCTGAAATTATGTATGTATTTTTTGTTTATATTGGTAGCCTATAGGGTTTTCAACTGTCTAATCAAACAAACCCAAACACCATTGCCTTGCCCCCTGCCCGAAGCCCCCACACCTTCTCTGAGGCCCTGCCCCCTCACTCCATTGCCCCCTCCCTCCATCGCTCATGCACTCGCCCACGCTCACTCATTTTCACGGAGCTGGGGCAGGGTTTTCAGGGCAGAAAAGCAAGAGGAATCTTGCAGCAAGAAGTTTGCTTTTGCAGGATCTTTACTGTCTGACAACCATGGCTTGGGCAAGTGCTGTACCTCTTTCCTCATGCAGCTCTGAAACTGTATCTCACTCCTGAACTACATCACTCTTCCCTATTCCAATGTATTACTTTCTTGATAAAAGACTGCCTTTTGTTTCAGATATTGTAGTAGCTGTCTGACAGGTCGATAGGGGTCTAATATGGGACACCTTTATTATTTTTATTTATCACATAACCTAAGTCTCTATAGGTGAAAGACTAATTAATTAATCTACTGTGCTACCTGATCCTGCCACATACTGCTTTTGAGATAGAATTAAGGACAGAGTGGAGGAGACTTTCATATCGGTGCAGTCAGCTGAAAAGTGTGATGCATGCACAAACACAAATTAGAATTTAAACCACCGTTATTGCAAACTACTCAATAATGCATATACTTGATATGGTTTTGTGTAATGTGAAATTCCATATACAGCACAATGACGAACTGTGATATTGTGGCTGACTGAATTATTCATAGTCCCCTTAAATCAGGGGTGGGCAAACTATGGCCCGTGGGCCACATCCAGCCCGCGGGACCCTCCTGCTCAGCCTCTGAGCTCTGTAGCCAAGAAACCCTGGTACTGGGTGGTTTGAACTCTTGACAAAACCATCAGAATTAGTGTTTGGATGATATTGATGGCTTAGATGATTCAGTCAAGGTAGCTGCAGGCTTCTTTTTACAAAATATCAACCTCTTAGTCAGTAGTTCTGGTGGCCTATGGAAGATGGAAAATTGACTCTAACACAGGGGAAAAGGGTTCTACTCAAGAGATTTTCTGATACCCATACCCAAGAAAAACAGAGGTTAGTGGCCAATACTAGACTAGATTCCAGACAATTGAACAAGCATGGTTCAGGATGGTGTCCCTAGTGTCTATAATTCCCTATGTGGAATCTGGGGATTGGTTTGAGACCACTGACTTCAAAGATGCTTAGTTCCATGTAGTGATTCATCCCTCTTATAAAATATTTTTGTTTCACATTCAATCATAATCATTACCAGGACTGGGTACTACTCTTTGACCTGTCTTCTGCTGGAAGGGTGTTCTCAAGAATCATGGCAGTTCTAGCTGCCCACCTCCATCATCTAGGAATAACAATCTTTCCTTACCTTGACAACTGACTCCTCAAAGATTGGTCTTATCAGGAGGTGTCATTGGCATTTCAAACAATAGCTTTATTTTGAAGTGTAAGCCTTCAGAAAAATCTTGAGAAATCAATCTTGATACCTATTAAGCAAATTCTCTTTACAGGCGCATTTCTGGATTCTATAACAGGCAGAGCATATCTCCATCACAACAGGTTCCTTGCTCTAAAGAACCTTATGCAAAGAATTTAGCTTAGTCTTGAAGTTCCAGCAAAGACATGTCTGCAACTGCTGGAAGACATGACATGTTTTTGTGACACACAATGCCAGTAGCATCTTTGAGGTCTCCATGGGTGGCTCAGGACACTCTGTGTCCAACAAACACATCTGAACACACATATGTCTACTCCCAGCCAATCCTTGACTGTTGTCTCAGGACACATGTCAGACACATCACTCCAAGCTGAACATTCTGCAACTAGAACCGTGGCTCCTGCCTGGTTCTCAGAACTAGAGGCAGCCTGTTCATTGGAAGTACAAAATGTACTTTTAAATAGAGGAAAGGAATCGAAAAGACACACTTAACTTCAGAAATAGAGAAGATACATCTGTCCAGTCATCTCTTTGAAAAATCTTAGATTACCTGCTGGAATTGAAAAGCCTTTCCCTATGTGCTCCATTCAAGGTTCATTTAGCAGCAATAACAGCTTTCATGTGCCAGTAGAAGGTTTCTTTATATTCATCGAACCACAATGAGATTCCTGAAAAACCTTGTGAATTTTTTCCCACAGATTAGAGCCCCTACGCTGCTTTGGGATCTCACCCTTTTTCTTAAATGGCTGATGAAACAACCCTTTGAACCACTAGGTATGTGTATACTGCCACCGCTGTCTACCAAGACAGCCTTGTTGGCCATCACTTCTGCTCAAAGGGTTGAGAAGATGGGGGCACTAATGGCGGGCACTCCATTTACTGTGTTCTCCAAGAGAAGGTATTACTATGATCCATCAAAAAATTCTACCTAAGGTTTCTTCTGAGTTTCACTCTAACAAAACTATTTACCTTCCATAAGAGATCATTAGCCTTTTACTTCGACAGAACTAGGCCATTCAGGAAGACCCTGAAGTCTTTGTTTCTATTGCAGATTGGTGTAGGGGAGTCTCTATCTTCATGCAAAGAAATTCTAAATGGATCGCTAGATGCATTATTGCCTCTTTTTGGTCTTCTGAGGTTCCACTTCATCTAAAAGTGACTGAGCATTCTACTAGACCACAATCTACGTGTGTAGCCCTATGCAAGGACGTTCCAGTTGCTGAAATGTGACAGCCTGTAACATGGTCCTTGGTGTATATTTTCCACCCATTGTGCTTTGGTTCATTCTGCAAGAGCATATGCTATAGAAAGCAGTGCAGTTCATTCTTCTGTGATAGACTCTGTTCTGAAACTCCCACCTCCTAAGGGGTTACTGCTAGGAAGTCACCTGAAGTGGAGCACCCACAGGTATACTACCTGAAGGAGAGGTTACTCACTTTGTGCAGTAACTGGAGTTCTTTGAGATGTGTGTTCCTGTGGATGCTCCACTACCTGCTCTCCTCCCCTCTGTGCTTCACCTGCAGAGCCCTATATAGCCGTGGTGTGGGGCATAAGGATATATAGGCTGCATGCATGGGCCAAATGGACACTACTACTGGAAATCTCTGATTAAAGGTGTATGGTGCATGTTGCACCTGAAGTGGAACATCCACGGGAACACACATCTCAAAGAACTCAAGTTACTACATGAGGTGAGTAACCTCTCCCTATCAGAGCTAGCTAGATCAAAGTTAACTGGCTATGCCTACATTATGAGTAGTATTCCTCTTTTTCAGTTTTTACCAATTTCACCAATAATTTCCCCCATTTTTATTACAGGATTTTTTAAAAACTGATTTACACCCATTTATCAATCCACTCAGTATTTTTTGAGGTACTTATTTTTGTTAAATGCTAATGCTTTATGCGATTGTTGTGTCCTACAGCTCTGAGATCAAAGCAGTTCCAAGCAGTGTAAAACATAGAACACTCACACGGTGGAAGTCGGAAAATCAAACAATGTTAATATCACACTATGATTGCTCAGAAGGAGACACTGCTCACCTTTTTTTGCATCTGTTTAGTATGGTGCTGATTTTTAACAATCTGCTCTACAGATAAAGATAAGGTAAACGTGGCAAAAATGCAAATCTATGCCTGAATACCAACAAGAAAATCAGTGCTTAGAAATTTTCAAGAAAAGTAAAGGCAGAAATGAAGAGGATGCATTGCGCTGCAAGTACTGCAGCATTGAGGTCCGTGCTTGTGCTGACAGAATAAAGAAGTATGTTGAAAGCAAGCGACACAAGAAGCTTAAAAAAACAGTGAGCTTCAGGATAAACAGTCAATATCAGGAGCTTTTCCCAGGGCTTTAATGAAAAGAGGAATCAGCATGATTGTGTCAATGAATTTGTGAATTTGTCCTAATGTAGACAACCTCACTCATAAGTATCTGAAAGAAAATGATGCTTTAGTATCTAAACTGATGGAATGAATAGATGGAAATATGGCATCTACTCTAATTGTTAACAAGTCTCCTGATGCTTTGGACCACCTAATTCTTGGTCTTTTGTTTTTGTTTCTTGATCTCAAAGTGAATAAACCTATATTGTTTGTGTTGATGTGACATTCATTCCCTTTGCTGACACCCATTTTGTCAATGCAGCAATAACTGACATGTTTGAGACATACCAACAAACTTGGGAAAATGTGGCCACAACTAACACAGATTCTGCTTCCTAGATGGCTAAATTTGCTCAGGAGATTAAACTCAACCAGAAATTGGAGCTGCTATGTATTACCTATCCTTCTCATCTGATTAACATTGCACTGTCAGAGCTACTGCTACAGAAGAAATAAAAGATATGAAATCTTGAATTATTGTATTCGGGGCCATTTTCAAGCATGCAAATAAGCTGAAGTCCTTATTTTACACAGTGCAAGATGAGTACAGAGCCGACAGCTGATTACCTATCCCTGTTGTGCTACATCAGTGAATGAGCTTGTGCTTTGCTGCCTGTCATGTAAACAATGCATGCTTTGCTCATAGACTCATAGACTTTAATGTCAGAAGGAATCATTATGATAATCTATTCTGACCTCCTGCACAATGCAGGCCACAGAATTTTACCCACCCATTCCTGCAATATACCTCTCACCTATGGTATGCTAATGTGAACTGTGGATGATTTCCTAGATCATCCTGAGTTTGTTGGTTCTAAACTGTGAAGAGACTGGCTGTTGGGATTTTGTGGTTCCCAGTAAGTCAGAGGCCAGGCAGAATCAAGGGTTTTTGATATTTTATTCAGTTCAATACAATGTGCACAGGGAGGGAGAGCCCCTGCTAACAAGAAGCAGCCAGAGTCTCTCCGGCCAGCAGCCCCTCCTCTTCACTCCACATGGTGAGCTCACTCCCCCTCCCCCCGGTGATGAGTGATTCCAGAATGTTCCTAGGGGGGTGAGCCACAGCATTGCGCCTCTCTATACACATGTACCTTTCAAATAACATTTTGCTTAAACTGAACACAAACATACCCTTCAGTGACAAATAACCAAAATGACCACCAGATTTTGCATACCAAAGTAATATTCATTGTTGAAAACTTGAATTCACCGTGTGACACACAGAAAACACTGGAGTTTTCTCTGACTACTACCAACACATTTTCCAATACAGATGTTTACTGGCTCCTGATAACCAAAATCTCAGCTGAAATGAGCACTAAAGCTGCAGGAGAAACATATGGTGAGAAAAAACAGCTTTTCTGGAAATCCTTTCAACCCTGGAACATGAGAAAAGAAAAAAAGTGTTCAAAACCTTCAACACAATGCTCAGCAAGAAATGGGAGACAGCCGTGGCCCATAATCTGAACCCTGAAGTGTTTGGTGCCAAAGTTTCTTTTTGGAATGTCATCCAAATGTTGCACCCCCTTCCTCAACGTGAATTTTGCAGCAGACTATGACCATTATGACAGAGTGTTTCAATTATAACAGAGTGTTTCAATTTGCCACTAAAGATGAAATTTCAAATCTGAAAGGGGAATTTACTACTTACATGCCTAACCCTGACAATGTGAAACTGGATGTGCTGGCTTTTAGGAACAGTCCTCAAGACACACTTCCCAACTTCAGCAAAGTGGCACAGTGAGCTTTGAGTGTAGCCCATGGATCTATTGACGCAGAGCACTTATTTTCAAAGTTGGACTGGGCGTATAAGACAACCCCCCAATTTTTGCGGTAAAAAAGCCGGATTACAAAAAAAAAACCAAAAAAACCCCCCCACCATACACAAAAAGTGGGAGCGCGCCGCTCTCCCGTCCCCGCCACGCGGGCGGGCGCTCCCAGTGGAGCTGCGGGGAGCCGGCCCGGCTCCCCCAGCCTCGGTTCAGGCTCCGCCGGGCGGCCTGCGGGATCACTGCGCGCCTGTCCTCCCGGGGCGCCCCGGGGCCCGAGCTGCTCCCGTTCCCCGCCGGCCCCGGACACCTGCGGGTTGGCTCGGGGGGGGGGGAAGCGCCGCCCCGCCCGCCGGGCCACCTGTGGGTGGGCTCGGGGGGGAAGCGCCGCCCCGCCCCGCCCGCCGGGTCACCTGCAGCCGGCCCAGCTCCAGCTGCCCAGTGCTCAGGGTCCAGGAAGGTACGGAAGCTGCAGGGACTGGGCGGCAGCTCTTCGGCCTCCTCCACTCCCCCCGCCCGGACTCACTTCCCCTCCTCCCACAGGAGCAGCCGCCGCCATTTTCAAAACCTCATACCCGGCGCATAAGACGACCCCCTAATTTTGAGAATATTTTCCGGGGTTAAAAAGTCGTCTTATACGCCGGAATATACGGTACATGAACGTATGCAAACCAGGATTTCTGGAAAAACTACTAGCTCTGAGAGAGATTAAAAACAACTTTGTACATAAAACAGTTTCAATTATACTGTAGTAAACTGTATACTGTATATTGTGAAAGGATTTTTTTTCATGGATTTTTCCTGATTTTCTTTATTTTTATATAGCATCTAGTCATAACCCAATTTCATCCCAGTTTTAATGTTTGGAAAATAAACACCAAAAAATTTTGGGATTTTTTTTACAAAAAAAACTGAAAACACGGAATGCTAACTATGAGCTAGGGGTCTGACTCCCTATCATCGAATTAGTGCAAGTATAAATAGTAGTGTAGCTGCAGGAGCATTGGTAGAGGCAGCAGATGCACGGTTGAAACATACCGAGTATATACCAACTGTTTTCAGGTAGCTTTGTACTTGGCATGGCTCATCCATGCTTTCACTGCCCTTATGAGTACTACTGGAGCTAGGCTGCTGTTTATACTCTTGCTAGCTCAATGAACTTCAGTGCGAATGAGAATCAGGCCCAGGATCTTGGGTAGCCAACCAGATCAGAGGCTATTCTACATCTAGTAATTGGAAATGAACCAAGAAGTATTGTTGCACAAATCTGTTCTTTCCTTGGAGGCCTCTCCCAAGTAGCAACCAAGGACAGGCAAAAGACTCAAGGGAACCTGAACAAAAAGGTTTATTTGTGCACAAATAGGGGATCAGGGGAATACAACTCCAAAGCCTGAAAGCCCACTGACACAGGGTGGGCAAAACATATATACAGAGTACAAATATGTAAGCAACCAATTACATCAAAGAGAGTCACAGCTACATACAGCCAATAATCATATGCCACATACATGCTTGTACACAGATTCAAACAGCACCATGGCTACCAGCCGTTAGTTCCCGCTCTTTCTGTTACACAAGCATGACAGACATTGTTGCAAAGTACGACATGAGCTACCAGGCCTGCCTGCAAGCTCAGCCCCTGATTATGGCTACATGCTCACCCAGCTGACAGACTCCATTTTAAAACAAAAACTCCATCTGCATTACATATTACATAACTATTAACCCAACAGTTGCCGCAAGGATAACGCATCTTATACACTGTACAGTTAAACTCCTGTTAAGCTCCTATTTCTATAGCAGTTAACTAGAAACAGGCAGCTAACATTACAGAGTAAGTAATCAATAAGTACCATTTTTATATTTGTACTACAGTATGGTTGAATTAGAAAAGCACCAATGCTCCTTCTCACTTCACTAAAATAAATGTCTTAGAAATATTTGATCCATAGTAAATCATCTCTTTTGGCCTTAGGTCAATCTAGTCCTTAGGTCAATCTTCTATCTCTATTTTCTATCAATCTTCAGACACTACCAGTGCTATGAGCATCCATAGGGAGATCAGTAAAATATAAGTTTTGAAAATAAAACTGATTTTCAAATAATTCAAATCTTAGATGTATGCTGCTGAAAACTGCAATTGTACAGACACATTCTTTTCTCTGCCTCCTTCCTAATCTTATAGTTGCATGTATGTTTTGCCCACAAATTTAATTTCACTGAAACTCTACTGCAGGGGTCCTCAAACTTTTTAAACAGGGGGCCAGTTCACGGTCCCTCAGACCGTTGGAGGGCCGGACTATAGTCTCCCCCGCCAGTCTCCCGCCGCCCGCGGCCCCCCCCCACCAGTCTCCCGCCGCCCGAGGGCCCCCCCCACCAGTCTCCTACCTCCTGCGCCCCCCCGGCCGGTCTCCTGCCTCCCGCGGCCCCCCCCCCGGCCGATCTCCCGCCACCCGAGGGCCCCCCCCGGCCGATCTCCAGTGCCCCCCCGGCCGGTCTCCTACCTCCCGCCCCCCCCGCTGGTCTCCTGCCTCCCCCCCCCCCGCCGATCTCCTGCCTCCCGCGGCCCCCCCCCCGGCCGATCTCCCGCGGCCCCCCGGCCGATCTCCCGCCCCCCCCCGGCCGATCTCCCGCCACCCGAGGGCCCCCCCCGGCCGATCTCCTACTTCCCGCGGCCCCCCCCGGCCGGTCTCCTGTCTCCCCTCCCCCCCCGCCGGTCTCCTGCCTCCCGCGGGCCCCCTCCCGGCCGATCTCCAGTGCCCCCCCCGGCCGGTCTCCTACCTCCCGCGCCCCCCCCCCGCTGGTCTCCTGCCTCCCCCCCCGCCGATCTCCTGCCTCCCGCCCCCCCCCGCCAATCTCCTGCCTCCCTCCCCCCCTGGGGTCCCGCGGCGAGCGGGGCGCGGCAGCGGGTCTCACTTCCCCCGCCGCCCGCCCGCCCGGCGCTCCCGGGCACCCGCCCCGTCCGCTTCCGGTGACAGGAGGGTTGTTTTGCGGGGCTGCTCACCCCAGCCCGGCCCCGCGTATGCCCCCAGCCCGGAGGTGTGTGGCGGGGCGGGGCGCGCTGCGGGTGCATCTCCCCCTCCCCGGCTCCCGCGGGTACCTGAGGCCGCCGTGTCTCCCCAGAAGCCCGCGGCGCAGCCCAGCCACACAGCCGCGCCCGCCTGGGGCTCGCAGGACCCGCCGCCGCCCAGGGACGTCAGTGACGTCGCTGCGTGCGCCTGCTCCCGGCGGTCCCCGCGTTTTTAAAGTAAACGCGGGCCGCAGGGACTTCACAGAGGCATCCTTGTGTTCCGAAAGCATCTTTCGGAACACATGGATGTCCTGAGGCAAAAACACCCGGCGGGCCGGGTAAATGCGCTCCGCGGGCCGCATGTGGCCCGCGGGCCATAGTTTGAGGACCCCTGCTCTACTGCATATACAAAATGCTAGGAACGTAGATTTGCACACCTAACTGTATGAAAAAGTCACTACCTTTAGATATGTGAAATGAACCCAAGCTTTATACAAGTACAGATCTAGGGAAGTTTTTTGCCCTATAAAGAATGAATTATATAACAACTAAAGGATTCTATATAATGACCTGGAATATAAATTGAATAGTGAGCTGCCCAAATTTCCTGGTTACAGAGTAATATTCAAGATAGTTAAAAATGTAAGATTATAAGAATTCCAGAAGCATTTAATGGAAGTGGGGGATTGTGAAACTCAATAACAGATTAAACTGAATGTGGTTAAATGCTAGGTAATGAAGTTTGGAAGCAATAATTTAAACTACTTGTACACAATGAAAGAATCTGTAAATTCTCAGGAAATTTTTTTTGGTTTCATCACAGAGATCTCAATGATTATGTCTGCTTAATATATAGCAATTTAAAAAAGGAATCTGATACTGACATGTATTAAGAGGTCAGGCTTGACAAAGCCCTGGCTGGGATGGTTTAGTTGTGGTTAGTCCTGCTTTAAGCAGGGGGTTGGACTAGATGACTTCCTGAGGTCCCTTCCAACCCTGATATTCTATGATTCTAAGAGAGAGAATTTATAATAACGTTTTTGTATACATAGATCATGTACTTTCACTTTGGATACTCTTTCACTTTTAGTTTCCTTATCTCTAAAAGCAAAGAAGTGAAATAGAAAAGGACCAGTTAAGGGCACTGAAAATTATTAGAATCAATGTGTAGTTGATTCATTTAAGATGAGGTTAAAAAAGCAAGGTTCATTTAGTTCTGAAAGAAAAAGATTAAGATTGTTAGGAAAGAAGTGGATACAGATAATGGATGGTGCTGTACTGCAAGAGCCAATTTGTGACTCATTCAGTCTGCTCTATAATACGACCTGATAAAGTTAAAAGACTACAACTGTAAAATGAATAAAAGGAAATAGAGTTTTTAAAATTATGCAACTTATTATCAACCAGTGGAATTAACAGAATCTACAGAAAATGGTTTAGTGATATTCATTAAAGGATTCAATATTTTGGATGATTAGGAATAACATTTAAAATAACACTAACCAGGCTAAAATGTCACAGAGTCCTTATGTGTCAAGGAATAAGGTTATTACCATTTGGGGTCAAAAATAAATTCTATCCTCATAACATTGTACAGTTGATCAGATGTGTTATTGGGAGGGAGAGACAAAATTCCCAGACTACCATGTCAGTGAGGAAGGTATGAAAATCTACAATAGCTAGAAAGGTGGACTGGAGAAATTGAAGGCCTTTGTTGAAGAACAGTAGTTGCTATATTTTCCAGAAAATAATAGAACAAGAATATATTTAGTTCAACATGAAAGTTTAAATAGGAAGACTGCTTTGCTAGATACTGTAAATACATTATGTTAACTAGGGAATACTGAGACAAACCAGACTTATGGAACTGTATATGCATTAGAAACTCTGCATTCTAATATACAATTCTGTATATGCATTAGCGATTCTGACTGCAGTCACTATAACTGTTTTCACAAATGCAGCTTATCTCTCTAACTGGTTAACTGCAAACAGTTCTGCAGTGTGCAGTTCTAAAAGTTTGGTTGTAACTCTGGAAGGAAAGGACTTTTCTTGTGGGAAAAGCAAAGAAATGGGACAACTGAGTTCACTTCTTGGCTCTTCCTGTGTGTATTACTGCGTGCTTGTTTTCATCCTAGACTCTTTTGGTATTGTCTTTGTGGTGGGCTGTTTTCCTCACAGAGGTTGCAACATAGGCACCGACTTCTTCTGGTGCTGGTAGGTGCTCGACCAACACTTTGCCTCTGGCCCTGCCCTGAATCCACCCCTGTCCTGCCTCCTCCCACCCCCATTCCAACCCCTTCCCCAAAGCCGCCATCCCAACTCCGACCCCTCCCTGCCCCTATTCCGACCCCTTTCCAAAATCCCAGCCCTGGCCCCGCATCTTCCCCTGAGCATGCCACGTTCCTTCTCATCCCCCTCCATCCCAGAGCTTGCTACAGCTGTTTGGCGGTGGCAAGCACTGGGAGGTAGGTGGCGGAGCGGGGAACGTGGCGCTTTCAGGGGAGGAGGCAGAATCGGAGGAGGAGGTGAGGTGAGGTGGCTGCCGATGGGTGCAGAGCACCCACTGATTTTTCCTCATGGGTGTTTCAACCCTGGAGCACCCACAGAGTCAGCGCTGTTGCAAGATGTTAATATGGGTTTGAAAGGCCAATTACCCAACCTGAGTGCACCTGGAAGAAGGGCCAGGACTAATATGAAATGAAGTCCAACTCTTATTCTCTCTCACTCTCTGCTTTCTGAAAAGAAGACTGTGAGGAAAGAAAGAAAAAAAAGACCAGATAAGCTTCTCCAGGAGCAAGCAGGAAGCCTGACTGAAATGGGAGCCATGATGAGTTGGAGCCTGCCAGAAACTCTGAGCAAGGGTAATTCTGAGTAAGTTGCCAGCCCCTGGATTGAGGATTGATCTACTCAGAGAGGGGCAGCAGCATGCCTGTGCCAAAGTGAAGAAGATTGCCATCTGGCTGGATTTTAATTTGCCGAGCTGGTTTTTGTACTGCTTTGCAGGTGCTCGTGAAGATGTCCTGGTTCTGTTTTGTATTTTTTTTCTTTCTCCCTGCTTCCCATGATCCTAAGAGTGAATGGGGAGGAAATGTGTTGTAGAGGCTTCCTGTGGGCCTATCCCTTTAAGAGCTAGGCATCCCTTGGAGGACTCAGCTGCCTTCCCTTCCATCCCAGCCTGTTCTAGGGTCAGCCAGGTACTCTAGCTTCCATATAAGTAAGAGAAAGGAGGTGGGTGGGTTTGTTGCTGTGGATTACCCTTCCTCTCTGGCTGTTTTTGAGTTTTTCAGGGGTCTGAAGCTGCCTGCCTCCCTAGCTAGACAGGGGCCAGAGTTGGGCAGAGAAGCTAATAACCAAAGAGGCCTTCAACCACCCTTGGCTCCCCACCTGAACTACTGTCTGTGTGAGGGCACAGGAGAGTCAGGCTGGTGTGGAGAGGGGCAGTAGCTAGTTTTTCTGTGTCTCAGAGGTGGCAAAAGTTACTGCACTGCCATAGCCAGTCAGGAGGGGGTATGTTGGGGAAACAACTTTACCACAATCTGACTTCCATTTAAGCTAAACTCTTCTCGTCTTCTTCAAATCTTGTGATTTACCTGTGAAGATCAGACTCTATAAACTAGCTGTTAAAAGGACATTTATTTACTGCCTTTGTTGGACACAATTTCCCTCTTTGTTTGTGTTATTTAGGAATGCTTGTGTTATCTAGACGTCTCAGCACGTGAAATTATCCAAATAGATATACATTCAAATGTATTACCGGGTAGGAATCCAGCGACAAGAAGGCCTCACTATACTAGGACTACTTTAGGACTGAATCTATAATGGAAATTTGCAAAGTGGCTGCTTAGAGCTTGATTGAACACAATTATTTTTATGTTGGAGTCTGACAAGATACCCAATTCAGGAGAACAGTCCTTCAGTCTCTTTTTCTCTTAAAGTTTCTCAAACCTCTTTCTAGGGGATTGAAACTGTTATTCTTAATGAAGCAAGACAAAAGGTTAATTTACAGTAAATAGAATTCTCCACAAGTGTTGCTTTCAGTGCTCCACACTTGCCCTCCCTCTTTCCATGTTTCTTCAAGATTTTAATAAAATTCTTTCGAAGGACAAGAACTGAAGGGCATTTGGTAAACAGAATTCTCCCCATAGCCTCTGTTTTTAATATACTTGGACCCATGACAAAAGCACAAACCTATGCCCAAGTGCTTTGAATGGTTCTGTGGCATTATGTGTAAACTAATACAAGTGTATAGCTTTGCCAATCTGCTGAGCTAATAGAGTACCTTCCGACAACTTGAGGTCAAGAAAACTTCCTTTCTCATCTCCTTCTCTCATCTTTTATATTTTAGAAAAGATCTAAGATCACATGATATCTTCCCTTACTAGTCCAAGATTGTGCCCTATACAGTAGACTCTCGATTATCCAGGATGATAGGGGAAAAAATAATTCTGGTTAATAAAATCCCGGATAATCACTATCCATAGGAAATATGGGGTGTGGGGGTTGGTTCACCAGCCACCCTGTGCCGGGGGGAGGGGGTGTTGGTTCACTGGCTGCCCTGAGCCCTGATGGGGGTCTTTTGTGTGTGTGCTTGGGGCGGCAGCAAAGCCAGAACCGTCCCTGCGAGTTGTGCATATTTTTTTTGACATCCTGGTTAATCCACATCCTGGATAATCCAATTCTGGATAATCGAGAGTCTACTGTAGTATGTTTTCTAGTGCTCTGGTCAGCTGATTTTTAAATTTCTCAAGCAATGGGGTTTCTTCCTTCTCTGTTGGAAAACCATTTGATTGGTCTCACTGCTTACTGAGAAACAGTATACATTTAAGTTTCCAGTAGTACATGGTATTATCATGAGAAATGTTAAATTGATTAAACAATACAGTTCTGCTTTATTTTTGATGGTATTCAAAATGGATTTCTTTACCCAAAAATTTGTCAGAGAAAAGGTCAGTGTTTGTAATGATATTACCAAATGTAACCCTTTTTATTACTTGGGTCAAATTGTATATACACTCTCAGATTTCCACCTAGGGCAAAAGGACTGCTCAAGAATAATGCATTAGGTTGACTAGTACTCTTAAAATGAGATTTTGTAAAAGATACCACCTAATTACAATTCATCTAGGAGTCTCGGTTTCTAATGCACATGATATTCCCCCATAGAGAAGAGTTCTATGTAAAATCATTACAATATAAGTACTTCAGAGCAAAGGACATGTTTGTCTTTATGGTTGTAAAGCACCATGTGCGTTTGGGATGCTTTAGAAATGATTAATAATATTTTATATATGCAATCCCATTGGTTTTTATTGCTGCATACTACAGGGCCGATATTTTTATTAAATTAATTACTGTGGTTCTTGCATCTCTTTTCAAAGAAGATCCTACATTTTCAGAGCCTTACAATAATGCATATGCATGCAGTAGATGACTAAACTCTGCTCTTAGTTACAATTGTGTAAATCCAAAATAATGCCACCAACTTCAGTAGAGATAATCTGGATTTTCATAGCTGTAACGAAGAGCATAGTTTGACCTGAGATTATGTGTGCCAATATGCAGTATGTTTGTGTAACGGAGATGTTACACAATCCAGTCCAGCCCAGTCCACTCCTTCATAACTGCTTCTAACAGTGGTGAGTTCTTCACAAGGTGTGTACATAGGATGTGGTAGGATCCCTCAACCAGCTAGCAGACCAACTAAGCAGAGAATCCTTCCAGATGCATAAATGGTCCTCAAAAGACACTAATCTAGGACATATTTGCTTAGTGGTGTATTCCAAATATAGAACTATTTTGGCACAAGGTTCCACACCAAATGATGTCTGTAACAGATATTTTCATCCTCAGTTGGGGTACAGATCTAATGTATGCTTTCCAACCATTCCCTTTAATGCTGAAGGTTGTGAAGATCAGACAGGACTTAGCCTAGGTGATACTTATCACCCCAGTATGTCCAAGACAGCAGTGGTACAAGGACATACTCCTTCTTTCAAAAGGAAACTACAAAGTACTACCACTGTCACTGGACCTTCTGTTACAGGAGCAAAGGAATGTATACCATCTGATCTGCTCTCGTTACATCTGACAGCATGGTCAACAGGCATTTGAAAGAACTAGAGAAACCTTTCTGTGTACATTTACAGTATATGTTACTAAATGCAAGAAGACTTTGAATTAGAAATTGTTATGAGTTGAAATGGAAAAGATTTACACTATGGGTAGCTAATAAGGATATTGATCCTGTGTCAGCTCTTATATAATCCATATTAGAGTATTTGTTGGTTCTAAAGAACAATGATTTATCTGGTATGTCACTTAGGGTACATTTAGATGCAATTGCAACATTTCATAGACCCATAATTGGTAAATCTGTATTTCTTCATGATACCATTAAGAGGTTTCAAAAAAGTTTACTAAGTCTTTATTGCCCTATAAGAAAGCCTGCTCCTGTTTGGAATTTAAATGTAGTGCTTTCACAGCATATGACTCCTCCTTTCAAACCATTATTTGTGGTGAGATACAGGCCCACATAATTCAGTGTGGACACTGAAGCCCCAAGTTGGGACCCAGGAATCAACAATTCCTTACCTGGAGTTCAAATGAATGTAGATGCTCAAGCCTTAGGTTACCAAACACAGGATTCTGCTAACTCGAGTTGTACTAGTCCTGGGTTTACATTGCAGTGTAGATATACCCAAAGAGTTTACAATCTAAGGAAACTCAACAATATCAACAGACCATCAGATTATCCATGGATATTTTAAAGTCCTGGGGACAGTACTGTATTTATTTGTTCATCTTTATCTTACAGTACATTTGAATGTAATGTGTGAGCTAGTGGCTAAAGAAAGATGTTGAGTATTAACACTCCAACTTCCCAAGAATCCATGACAATCAAAATTACTGTGAAAGCTTATAAAGTCTAAAGGGCAAATCCTGCCCTCTCTGTTCTTCTTATTAAGGTCCTTATTTAGCATCTAAATTATTTTTATTTATGTAGTTTTGCCAGTTCTTAGAAATTGATTGAAAGACAGGTTTTTTTGGAGCTTTCAGAAGGGGCTTTCATGATGATGGAAGAAGTTCTTCATTCCCATGATTTTCAGGGATAGGTATGCAGGCAGAACTCTTTGTAAGAGCCTTGGGGCAGAGGACATGACTGCCTGCCTTTATGTATCTGCCTTATCAGGCAGCAAGTTGTATATCGGGAGGTAGGAGAAGGGGGGATTGTAGAAAGTTGCTGCTGGGTCCAGGTTCAGGTTGCTGCCACCCGTTGCCCCAAAACTTCTCCTCTGCCCAGGACCAGTAGCACCACTAACCTGAATCCTCTGTGACCAGGGCAGCAGGAGACAGGGGAGAAGGGGACTCAGGGAAGTGGTATTGCTGGGACCCAGGCAGAGGAGAAGCTCTTAGGCAGTGGGTCAGATGAATATTTAAAATAAAATAATAAAGAAACAATAATTAAAATAAAAATTATTTTAGCTATATAATTTGTACAATTAATTATAATAGGATTTTAAAAAATATTTTCGTAGTAAATACATAAATATATATTGTCCAGTAATCAAAATTATAGGAAGAATATACACACACATTTAAGGATTATAAATATCACTGCACTGAGATATAGAAGCTCTGCTTGGATTAGTGTTTTCAAGCAGTTAGCAAAGTGATTTGATGGTGTAAAGATCTTTTCCCGTGTCAAGGTCTCTGCAGCTCACATAAATCTTTACTGAAAATATTTGGAAAACTTGGTACACAAAGAGAGTATTTTATGTTTCTTGGATGTTCGTTTTCCAGCTCCATTTTATATCACGTGTACAGTAGATTTTAAAATAATGATAATTTAGGGAATGTGTGACAGTTCCTCTATCTATGGAGTAAAGAGAGGGTAAGTGGACTCTTCATCTGAGTAGCCAGGATGATTGTGTGCATTTTTGTATGCGTTGGAGGTTGACTTTTCAACCTGAAATTATCATACACACTTTGGCAGCGATGTGGAGGGGAGTTAAAAAGTCAAAAGATTGAAAAACATGAATAGATTTTTTTTAAATCATGATTTTGGGCATCCAAATCATGGTTTTTGATCTCTTGAGATTGGCAATAATGCATTACATAATACAGTGATGACAGGGTGTTGTGAACTTTTGGCTGCCCATGCTTTTTGTGCCTGGAGTCCAGAGCTCCACCTTCTAGAAAGGAGGATGATCTCTGATTTGTGCAGCCTTACTCAACAATGACAGTTACTTTTCAAATTCACATATTCCATTGTAATTCCACTGTGAAAAAGAGGCAGGATTTAGGTACCCCATTACAGGATGTACACCTCAGTATTAGTGGCTGTAGTTGCAGCTGTGGACCAGCAGGTACTGCCCTGTGGTCTGTGCAGTGAGCAAAGGATTCCTTCCTCTCTCTAATACTGTGGAGAAGCCTGAGACCAGCCTGTTTACTGAGACACAAGGTGGGTTAAGAATTTGGCCCTGGCCATCTTTTGCTAGCTACGCTTTCAGCTATTTTACTGTGCTGGGCAAATAGTGAGAACTCTGACTCTACTGATTCTCAGTTGTTCCCATACACCAATTTAATATAGCCATATTTATCTTGTATGATACAACACTGCAAACCTCAACCAGCTTGTCACTAATGGAATCAGAGACAATACGCATAAGTGTTCTTCAAAGTCTTTTTGACTATCCATTTT
The DNA here is from genome assembly GCA_032164245.1 of Sternotherus odoratus. NCBI lineage: Eukaryota > Metazoa > Chordata > Testudines > Kinosternidae > Sternotherus > Sternotherus odoratus. Next base: position 73,122,495 of record JAVMKO010000001.1, on the reverse strand, counting down.
TATCCAGCCTTCATCTTCAGATGACTAACCTGTGACTCTATTGAATGGCTTTCCCCATTCAGACATGATTTCTCTGAGACCTTTATTAGAACAAGGACTTCTTAATCAAAAACAACTGCACTTTCAGTAACACACTTCTGTTGAGAATATGTATTTTAATCCAAAAAATGTGTGCGCTGTTAGGAGGATAATAAATGGTGAATGCTGCCCACTCGCTTATCACATAATTTTCCCCTGCTTTAATTTATGTTCCCTGCTGCCGTATTTCTTGAACAATAATGCATTTTCTATAAGCTCCATCATTCGCCACCCACCTAGACATCCTTTCTTTCACAACTTAAAGCAAAGGAAAAATATATATTTTCCAGCTAATTTGCTTTTAAACTGTGTTGAGTTTCACAAATATTTGTATGAGGATAACACTCAGATATTATAGTAATGGGGGATATATAGCTACATTCTTAGGTGTTTTACATGAAATGTTTTGATTTTTTTTCTGGGTAACTGCATTATAAAAAGATTATAGCTATGTTGACCCTAAATTACTTTTTCTTATATATACTAAAACTGAACAAGCTTTAGTTTTTTCCTCACACTTAATGGATATTTCTAAAAATATTAACCCCTAAATTCATTTTTCTTTAGGCCCAGATGCCCTTTATTGCTAGTCTCTTTTTATAGTAAATATTACATTGGTTCTACACAGTGAATCAAATTTTGGCATGATTCATGATTCATGACTCAGGCCTTGATGCAGTGAGATAGGGCATAGTTACACTTACAGGATTATAGCGCTTTTGGTTATAGCTGTCCCCGTATACAGCAATAGGTATTGCGATAGAGCGTGTGCACACTTAGACCCGTCAGCGCTAGAGCATGGTCACATTTGCAGCACTTCAGGCGGCATTAGGAGCAGCGCATTAGGGCAGGTATCCCACAGAGCACCTCTTCCCAATCTGGCGCAATGCCTTGTGGGAAGGGAGGCGTCACTTGCGGGGCATTATGCATCCCGTTCCAACTCCCCGCGATGCTTTGTGTCATATCCCAGTAATCCCTGTGTTTCTGTCACCTCACGCACCATCTTTCAATGGCTTCAGCAAGGGAGCGCTCCGTCGTCCATTTTCGTGTGCCGTAATGGATCTCGAACTGCTGAGGAACATGCTGACGAGTGTCGCCAGCACAACTCTCAGTGCAGCGGAGTTAATCCTTGACATGCAAGATGACAGTGATCTAGACAGTGGGTCTAAAGATGAGATCAAGCCGAAGAACGCATTTGACACGAAACTGCTTGTCCTATTAACGACATGTTCACGGCCGTGGAACACTTCTGAGCACGGGAAACGAGCACTGACTGGTGGGATCGGATCATCATGCAAGTGTGAGATGATGAGCAGTGACTGCAAAACTTTCGCATACGAAAAGCCACTTTCGTGGGACTGTGTGCTGAACTCGCCCCCGCCCTGCGTCACAAGGACACCAGATTGAGAGCTGCCCTCCCGGTGGAGAAGTGGGTGGCTATTGCAATCTGGAAGCTGGCCACCCCAGAAAGCTACCGATCGGTGGCCAACCACTTTGGGGTGGGAAAGTCGACCATTGGAGTCGTGTGGATGCAAGTGTGCAGGGCCATTAATTGCCTCCTGCTATTAAAAATTGTGACTCTTGGTAACCTGCATGACATCATGGCTGGATTTGAACAGATGGGTTTCCCTAACTGTGGAGGGGCGATAGATGGGACCCATATACCTATTCTGGCACCCGACCACCTAGCAGATGAGTACATTAACGAAAAGGGGTACTTCTCCATGGTTCTCCAGGCGCTTGTGGATCACCGTGGGCGTTTTACTGACATTAACGCAGGCTGGTCGGGAAAGATGCTGACACACACATCTTCCGCAACACCGGCCTGTTCAAGAAGCTGCAAGAAGGCACTTTTTTTCCAGACCAGAGGATCCCTGTGGGGGAAGTTGAAATGCCCATTGTGATTCTTGGCGATCCCGCTTACCCTTTAATGCCCTGGCTCGTGAAACCCTACACAGGGAGTCTGGACAGCAGCCAGGAAAGGTTCAACTACAGGCTGAGCCGCTGTCGAATGACTGTGGAGTGTGCTTTTGGGCGTCTCAAAGAGCGCTGGCGCTGTCTTTATGGGAAGCTAGACTTGGCTGAGGGAAGTATCTCCACGGTTATTTCCACATGCTGTGCCCTACATAATCTTTTGTGGCAGACCGCTCTCTCACCCCTCTCAGGAACAGGCAGGAAAACCCTTCTTTGCTTCAAACAGTGCTCTTTAATTCACAGTGCAAGTCCCCACCACCAATATATACAGCTTTGTACAGTCCTTCAGCATACAGCTCTTGATAGCTCAGCTCTACAGCTTACAGCTTTACAGACTCTATATAGTCCAGCTCTTAACATGCAACTCTAACATGCAGTTCTAAACAGCTCTAAACATACAGCTCTGACTAGCTCCAAACACACAGCTCTGACTAGCTCCAAACCACCACCACACTACCATCCCCACCACACTGGGCTTGCTTCCTGGCAGGCCTTTTATCCCCCTGAGGAGGCTGCCAGGTGTCACTCATCAAGCCTGAGCCCAGGTGGCTGATTAGGCTTCCTGCAAGGGAGCTTTGCAGAGGGTTTTTCTCCCTCTTAAAGGGGCGGCAGGGCTGGCTCAGGCACTCCTGGCCAGCACCCTGCCACACTTTGTGACCATAAGGGCAAAGGCTTCACTCAGGCATGGTCTCGGAGGTTCAACATCTGGAGGCCAGGTATGCATAGCCAGAGAGCAGGGCTCTTAAAGGGGCCCAGCGCGAGGCTGCAAGGATCAGGGATGCCTTGAAGGAGCATTTTGAGGCTGAAAGCCAGTTCTAATGGGAATTGCAGAGGGAGGGAGGGAGGCAGGTAGGGAGGGTGCATTCTTTTAATAGGAAAAGGCATTTGGTTTTCTGTAGCCATTAGTAATATATGTGCACTGAATAAAGAAACCCATTTATTAAAAATAATTCATTTATTGAACAGCTATTTCAGTTTCTGAAATAAAAGGTTATGAAGAATGTGTAAGGGAGGAGGGGGTGTGGTGCAACTGGGGTGGGATGGGGTCAGTCAGAGATTGGAGTATGTCCGGATCGCATACCCTCCAATGCCATCTGAGTTGCTGTGTTCTCTGAACCCCATTTCCGGAGGGCAATAATGCATTTTTATTAGTGAATAAGGGTCTGGGTTTGGGGGTTGGTCGGTGAAGACGGGGGTTGGAGGCAGCTGTGGGTGGTAATAACCAGGCAGCTGTTGATAGTGGCCCGGAGGGGCCAGAGGGCCACAAGGGGAAGGGTTTGGGGGCAACTGATAATGGGAGCGGCGAGAACAGTGCTTCTCCTCCTGAATGGCGGTGATCCGCTGCATATCCTCTGCTTGCAGCTGCATTAATGTAAACAGTTTTTCAGAGCTTTCCTGCCAGTAACTCTTGCTCTGCTCGCGAGCCTTCTCCCTCAACTTGCTCTCTTTCTCCTTCCGCTTGCTCTCATTCTCCCGCCACTGCTGTGCAATTTGATTCTCCATTACAGCCTGTTGCATTACTTGCTGTACAAGATCCTCTTTGCTCTTTCGTGGCCTCTTCATCAGCCGCCTCAGCCTTTCAGCTGGTGATAAGACTGATGCCATAGTAAAGGTCGAACCTAGACAGGGAAAGACAGTGAAAAGTTTAAACAGAGGATTCCCTTGTACACAACAGACAGTGTGATGATTCCTCCGCATTCCCTGTTTCCCTGTCCCGTTTGCCTGTCCCACACAGAGCACGCAGACAACAACGGAGCCCCTTCCATAGTGAGTTGTCTCCGGATGCAGGGGGAATGATTGTTTCCCTGCCGTGCTGTCCTATGGCTTGGGGGGAGCACAGGGCATTTGCAGGAACCGTACTCTGAGCACTGTCCCAACATTCTTCATAGGTGTTCGTGCTGGAAGATATCTCGCTGCTGCGGGTGACGGAGGAAGAAAGGGAGGGCATTCTAATGAGATGCGGCTTCCGCCCAGGGCCATATGCAGCTTGCCTCTGTGCAGCTATGCTCCCCCCGCCTCTTGTAGACCAGTGGCGGGGGCTAGTGACTGTGGCCGGGACAGGGGCCACACTGGCTCTCCCGAGAAACCTGTGCAGGCACATTGCAAGAGCTCTTATTGAGACCTTTGAAGAAATCACTGATGATGATTACTGCGATGTGATAGACTACATCAATGCACTATTCCACATGTAGGCAAGCCTGCAAGCATCCCTTTCCACCCTCGCCCAAGCTGCCTGCCTTCCCAATAGAAAAGTAGATGTACCTGCGCAATCTGCTGCTGCTGCCCTGCCCCCCGCAATCGCCAGACGCTGTGGCTGGCTCTGGCTGCCCTCCGGGCTTGAGAAGAGTTCCTGGCTGCATGTCTCCTGGGACTCCTCTGTGCCCTGGGTTGCTGCCGTGGCCGCTGCTGCCTCCTCCTTCTCCTTCTCCTCCTCTTCCTCTTTGTCCTCCTCCTCTTCGGCCTCCTCTTCCCCCCCCCCCCCCTTCACTGGTGGACTGGGAAGTGTCCTCGGTGGTCGATGGAGTGCATGTTGTATCACCACCAAGTATCACATCCAGCTCCTTGTAGAATCTGAAAGTCACAGGGGCTGCCCCGGAGTGGCTGTTTGCCTCTCGGGCTTTGCGATAGGCATTCCTAAACTCCTTTACTTTTACCCAGCACTGAAGAGTGTCCCGCTCATGGCCTCTTTCCATCATGGTCCATGATATCTGGCCATATGTATCGTAATTCCTGCGGCCAGACCGCAGCTGAGACTGGACAGCCTCTTCCCCCCAACAACTGATGAGGTCCAGACCTCGCTATTGCTCCACACTGGAGATCACCTATTGCGAGGAGGCATGGCATGTGGAGTCATGGCAAAGCAAAATGGTCACCTGCAACGATTTCCTGAGGAGCACTCCATGCCTGGCTGGAGCAAACAGGAAGGGGATTTTCAAATTTCCCTGGAAATTTAAAGGGCGGGTCTGATGTGTGGTCACCTGAGGATGCAACAAAAGCGTTTGAAAGTGATGACCAGAGTGGCTTGAATGGGAATTATGGGCCAGGCTGGAGGCTAATTAATGCACAATGGGTGTCCAAATTCATGCCATAGCGCTACAGCATGAGCGCTACAGCCCTTATTCCCTGTGCAGAGGTGGATTACCAGTAGCGCTATAAACTCGGACTTATAGCGCAATATGTGCCTTGCCAGTGTGGACGGGTAGTGAGTTATAGCGCTCCTAGAAGCTTTATAGCACTATAAAGTGCCAGTGTAACCAAGGCCATACTTAAGCTCATGCTTAACTTCAAGCACATGAGAAGTCCAATTAGCTTAATTGGAACTAGTCATGTACTTCAAAAGAGCCCCCTGCAAACACTCATTTTCTGCTACACGTGTGGGCACTTACACTGTGCTTATGCTTGCTAGCAAAATTTCACCTTTAGGGCTTGGTCTGGAGGGCGCTGACATTGAGCCAGAAAAACTTTCGAATCAGAGAGGTAGCCGTGTTAGTCTGGAATTGCAGAAGTGACAAAGAATCCTGTGGCACCTTAAAGACTAACTAAAAACTGCAAAATGTTTTTCTGCACAAACTTTTGAATATCATTAAGCATCTGACTAGAGCCATTGACTGGAACAAAACCGTTTACCTGCTGAAAGTTAAACAATTGCTTAGGTATTTTGATGACTCGGGTCGGTACTCAGAACATTACAGGATCACGCCCTTAATACTTAATCCTGCTTTTTCAGCTCTGAGCACAAATGGAGTATCTCCTTCCCAAGATACTTACAAAAGAAAATTTCACTGACTGCACTCACTATGTCATTCTTAACCAATACCTGCTTAATATAATCAGAAGATAATTACTTTACTAAAACCACTTCAATATGCCATTCAGTGATAAATCTTCACATTGTTTATTGAAATCCTTCTTAAATTCTTCTAATGGTTGAAAATGTTGAGTAATGTATTAGTTCACCCATATCAAGGATTCAGAAGCTTCCTTTTAAAATTCTCTTCTTGATACAATAAGAGATTCTGTGCAGAAAATGTAAATAAATGTTATTCTGGACAAATACCCTAAATAATTTATCAGCAGTCCTTCAGTTTTGGTACCCTGAAAAATTCTTTCTGTATGATTTCTCATACTTAATGTATCTTAAAATACTTTTAGAGCGTTAAACAAAACGTTTGTAGCCAAACTGATGAGTAATAGAGGAAGTGAAAAATTAAAGAAGAAAAGATTTCTGCTGGGATATATTCATGTGCCCTTAGCATTTAATACACAGGAATAAATCAGGACCCTAGCAATCAGTTTCATTGTAGAAGAATTCATATAAGAGAAGAAATAGTGTTTTATATCAAATTTAATTTTACCAAATTGATACTCCATCACTTTTAGAGAAAGGACCATGGCCAAATTCAGCTATGCTGTAAATACACGCTTCTTAGACTTCAGTGGTGTTAGATCTGCTAATTTGTCCCTGCATTTATTTTTTTACAAATGAAAAGTTGTTCTCTCTTGTAAATGTGGTAATTAATTTGCAGTTAAAGAAAAGGAAACTTGAATTTTTACCCTTGACATTTCCCCACAATGATTCATTAACAGTTGATCCACTAGGCCTTATAAAGATTTTGTCACCTTGGACATATCCTTTCATAGCTGCAATAAGTAGATTCAGAAATGTTTTCACTTTCTCTGTATATTACACAAACTACATTAAAATATGACAGTAGATTAAGGTTGAAATGTCAAGCACTCAGAGTTAGGGAACACCAGAATTAAAGATGCCCATGCAACCTTTATTCATCCTTCTTGTGTGTATGCATCATAATACAGTCTTTAATTACATAGTCTCTTACTAGTTTTTCCATAGAGCCAATGCCTCATTCAGAGCACAGGTGGATGGTGCTTACTTAGTGAGCAGCTATTCATTATTTTGGTTTTTTTTCCTGATTGTTCAGTGTTTGGACTTATTTACAGCACACTATTAAAATTCTGCTCTGAATACAGAACTAATAATTTCCTCATGGACTTTTTCTATGGCATTTACCACTACAGTATCTGAGTGCTTCATAATAATGAATTTATTTTCAAAACACCTCTCTGAGGTGAGGAGTTATTAATATAATCATTTTACAGATGGGGAACTAATACACACTGCGATTAAGGTAAAAAGTGTCCACCAATTTTGGGTGCTTAATTTGAGATGCCTAGGACCTGATTTTTCAGAGTACTTAGCATTATATTGTACTAGCAAAAATACCCGGCGTTGCTCGGGTCTGTCGGAGGTGGGGAGGGGGCAGAGAGCTGTGTGAGTGCAGGGTCCGTTGGAGGGCGGAGGGGGCAGAGAGCAAACCTGACACCCCCACCTCAGCCCCCGACCAAACCCGACACCCCCACCTCACTTACCCCTCGACCAACCCCGACTCACATTTTCACCCCCCCCAAACCCAACACCCCCACGTCACCCCCCTACCAATACCCCCTGACCAACACCCACACCTCACCCCCCGTTGACCAAACCTGACACACCCACCTCACTTTCCCCCCCAACCAAACCCGACACCCCTACCTACCACCACAAACAAACCCGACACCCACACCTCACTTACCCTTCGACCAACCCCGACCCCCCTCCTCACCCTCCAAAACAAACCCAACACCCCCACCTTACCCCCCCACCAAACCCAACACCCCCTGACCAACCCCAACACCCACACCCTTCTTCCCACCCCTGCTGCTACTGCCATCAGTGGCAACCAGGGCCTCTTCCCCACTCTGACCAGGAGGCATAGCTGCCTTACCCTGTGTTAAAACCTATGTGTGGACATTGGCACAGATGGTGGGGCCCATTTTAGTGCCCAACCAGGAAGTGTTGCACTTGGTCCAGTACTCCTCAGGGGAGGCTTGGTGCTTCCTCTGTTGGGCTTTGGTGCAAGTCTGGAGAGACTGTCTCTCAGCCTGGCAAGGAGGGACACCATCTGCCCCAAAACCCAAGAGAGTGCCAACCTTGCCACCACTGGTGATCCTCCCCACCTGGTTCCCTTTCCTCCTCCAACAACAACGAACAATTCTATTTAGGTACCAGGGGTGCCCTCTCCCATTTCACCCAGCTGAGCGGATGAAACCTGCTACTAATGAAAGCTGTTGGGTAGGGTCCATGCAGGAGGGGGTTGCTGTGACATCTTGGAGCCGGCCCATCTCAGGGAGAGACCATGCCTTTCTGTTACCCCATGTCTGCCTCCCCAGCCCTTGCCCCTTAAATCCACCCTTTCTGGCCAGCCCTCTAATAAAACCACCACTGAGGACTGTGTACTGGTTACCAGGGGAAGAAGTGGCAAAGATAAGTAATGGAACCTTTTGAGAACAGAGAGGAGGTCTGCTATAAAACATCTAGGGGGCTGACCACTGGACCTACTTCTGCCCATTTCCCCCACCCCAAGAAATTTCAGCAGGTGGAGCTGGTTTAGGAGTCTTTGGAAGGAAAGGGGGTGATGTTGTCCTGCCCCATATTGTGTCTCTTATGGATGAGGTCTTGGAGAGAGCCACCCACTTCTCTGTCATCTGTTCCCCCACCCCATTGGAGATGAGGTGGAAGTCCCAGTGGTTGCCTATAATAGGAAAGCCCTCATTTTGGATAGTGGAGGCCTCAAAGCAGTCTTCAAAGAGATCAAGTGTCTGACCTCAATGCAGGTATAATATTCATATGAAATATGCATAGTTTTGTAACTTCCAAATTATTTTGTCAGATACATACAACTCCCTTCATTTCACTATCAGTTGAAAACACATAGCTGGTGATGTTGTTTGGCCTTTAATGTATTTTGCTGCTTCTACATAGCCATAGAACAGGAATAATGCAGTCTTCAAGAGGCAGGAATCTTTGTATCAATGTTACTGTAGTTTCCAAATAAAATAATGTAGAAATACTGGCAACTTGGTGGAGGGGGGGAACAGAATTAGAGGACAAATGTCTTACAGCTGGGTGACTCTTGCAACCCAAACCTCCAGCTCTGAAACCATTATTACAACTGAGTATTCAATTATTGTTCATAGCATGGCATCTGTTGCAAATATAAGTTAATAAGTAGGCCTCAGAATTATGTGATGAAAAATGCTAAAAAAGCTTTAATACCAAATCAAACATTTTTGCTGACACTGAATTATTCTAATGGATACTGATTTAAAGTCCACATATTAGCTATGCTTCTTCTGACTGAAGGTAATTATGCTAAAATGGAAATAATATAAGCAGAAAGGCAGCTTATTGTTTGGTGTTAGATCTCAGCTGTGTGGCATAGACTGCCATAGCTCTACTGGGTACACAGTAGCAGATTATTTTTTAGCTACAGAGTGGTCAAAGACCAGAAATTCATGCTGACTATTTTGAGGGAAGCAACAGAGAATCAATCTTTATTATAGGAACTTTAACTGAATATGATAGAGTGAATGCTGGACTAAGATAAGGAGTTAATGGAGTGCCCTAGAACTAGGTGATTAAATCAAGTCTGCCCACCAACACCTGCCGCAATTATCAACCTAAGCGGATGGGACCACCAGCTGTAGGTAATAACTGAGGGAAAGATAGCAAATAAAAGGGAGTAAAGCAGATTTATGGGTAATAGATATTTTATCTGTGGAGAAGGTCTGCCTAGGTAGTGAAGTATATAGTAAATGGATTTAATTAATATGAGAGTCAGTCCAAACTTTGGACAGTTAATATGCAAGGAGAGATTATAGAGGGTGCCCTGAGAGGATGGCAGACCTGGATTATGAATTGAGGGGAGTGTTGTTGTTTTTATTTAAAGTGACTGTGAACTATAACTGAGAGAAATAAATAAACTGTTCTGTTGAGCTCAGGGACGCAGAAGTTTGGATAAGTAAATTTGGATTTTCTTCTTCCTTTCTCTTCCCACTGACCTTTGGGTCTGGTTTGTGTTCTTGGGTACTGGGAATGGCCAATAGTTAAAAAAACAAAAAAATCTCCTATGGAGACAGAAAACCATGCTTCCAACTGAAAACACATTTAGTTTAGTAAAGTTATGGCTTCTCTAGTATGTTGGAGAGGGTGCAGATGACCATCATGATAGAGAAACATTCCATGCCTACCTTCTGGAGGAGTAATTTTGGTGTTCAACATGTGACATGATCCAGAGTCAAATTCTGGCCTCCTTAAAATCAATAGTAGGACCTGGACTTCACTCTAAATCTTTTACTGTTGTGCATATCTAATAGTTATTTTGTGTGTTGGTAATCAAAGTAGCTGGCTTCTTTAATACTTTTATTAAACCTTTGTACTCCTTAATTTCTTGTGGTCTTCCTTCCATTTTGGGTATCTTGTACAATTTCTCAAGGTTTTTATTCCTTTAGTACATATGCTCTTCAGTTCCTGATAAACCTTTTAGGTTAGGACTATGAGAAATGCTGAAATTCTGGAAGACCTTTAGGGTTTAACCTATTGTTAATACATTTAAACTCAATTAATTTAGGATCCCTGATGTAATGATTTACTTATTACTAATTCTTTTTATGGTGCTGACTGCTATGTATAAGAGTTTCCTTCTTGTTTCTATTTTAATCTGTTGTAATTCAAAACATTTATGAAGGACTTTTGCTTCACTAAAGATCTGGATAGTTGGAATCACCCAGTAGCACAAATGCATTTATTCTAGCCATCTGGCTAATGTCCAATAGACTTTATTTGTCCTTATTTTATCTTTGATGGGGGCAGTCTAGAAATCTGCCTAGAAAATATTTTCCATTTCCTCTGATTTTTTTTATCCATAGCATTTAATTCACACTACCTTGTGTCTGACTTGCATCAATTTCATATTTGTTTTACATAAAGTAAATCACCCTTCTCCCACTATTACATGGGAACAGTTTATATTAATCTGCTGTTCATTAGCATTTCATTTATTTGTTCAACTGTATTTCTGTAATGGCTAAATGATCATATTTTCTCTACCATAATCCCCATTCATCCAGTTTATTATCCATATTCCTTGCAGTTATGTTAAAGGAGCCTCTCATTTTATAATCTGTTTTTTATTTAGGTTGGATTATGTTCTGTGATTTACTTTCACTTGCCTATGAAGTTAGACTAGTTTGTTGCATTCTTTCTAGTTATCAGGTGCTGTTACAGTTCTTTGCCACTTACTATAGGGGGCATCTTTAATTTTTGGTCTTTAGGCTGGAAATGCTTAAAATAACTTACCCCTTTGCATGTAGTAAACAGTTATTTTAGTAGTGCAGCTAACTGGGCACATCATGGGCTTGGACTGCCACTCATCTTACAGATCAGTGAAAGATGTATAGTCCTCTTAACAATATAAGTGGATCTGCTTTGTTGCAAATTCACTCTCCCATCTTCTCTACTCCACACCCTCAATCTTGTTCTTAGCTCTTTCTTTGTAGCTAAGCAGTATAGCTTTGGGATCATCAGCTGGTGCTGTTTATGCCTTTATTTCCTAATCTAAGACTCAGAACTCAAGTCATTAATGAGTTTGCTTAGTGTGTTGGCCTCTTTTTACTTAAAAGGAGGGAGTGATTGGAGATAAGGAGAGGGGGAGAGAGTTGCACAAAGTTTGCCTTGTAGGTTCAAGTTTCCTGAACTCAAATCTTCAAGCAAACCTCCAGGTATCATTCCAATTTTAGTTCTGAAGCCCCGTGACAGTGTGCAATTGGCAAACACCAAGTAAGATTATTTATTACACCACATTTGGAGTACAGTGTCTGGTACTAGTCACCTTTTCTGAATCAAGAAATGAAGTTGGATTCAGATCTGAGAAGTTGAAGATGAGATGTTATGATTAAAGCACTTAAAGCTGAGAAGTTATGAAATTAATCTTGAGTGGTCTGAGGTCAGTGGACAGGCTGGATCTAGAAGCCTAGAATTGAATAGAGTTGTTTTATTTTGCCAGCAGTGAAGAGAGCTTTTCATTATTTCTTCTAGGGAATATTTCTATATTTTTGGAGTGGCATAAGCAATCTGCCACAGCTATGAAAACAAAAGCAAGCATGCCAAAGCATGCGCTAGGCATTGTTTATGATATAAATGTAAATTTTTGTGAGTAGAAGTAGATTGTCAGCTTTGCGGAAGAGAGGGCAAGAGGTGCTTGTTTTTGTTAAGGGAGTGCTTTGTTCTTTGTCACAATGGTTAAAGTTTATATATTTCTTATGTAAACATATAGGATAAAAATGACAGATGGTAGCATAACACTTCTAGATAGCAAGGTCCTGGGGGGGGGGGGGGGCTGCTTCTGATCCTACAAAACTATATAACAATAGAACTCCTTCATTACCCAAACCCTGCAGAGTTCACCCAATCCTCTTAATAATCCATGCAAAAATGCTGTTGCTATAGTAACACATTGTGTAGTACTACTTGACTGTCAAAATAACCTCATAAAATAACAGGTTTAGAAAATGAATCCTAAAATGCAAAGTAAACAAATATGCACTCTTAAAAGCCTCTTTCCCCCAGGAAAAAAAATCCCCCAGGAAAAAAAATCAACAATTAAAAAAAAAAACCCACCTTGGGTGTGATGCTCCCATCTTGTAATTGGGGATACAGTGAATTTAAACCAGGGGAGTAAAAACTGGTGGTGAGTAATAAATTCTGAATTTAATCTTGGGTCAATGGGCTGAAGTCTGAATTGAGGACTACTTCCTCTCTTTAGGCTACAGTGGAACTCGCATATGTTTTTTTGGGAGGTTAGCATAAAGAGCAAAGTTGAATGATACTTAACTAAATTTTACTTACTGTATGACATATATTGGTACAGTACCTTGTCATACTCATATCAGTGGGAAAAATAAGTTCATCAGAACGACTGCTATTTCTGTTCTGTTTCTTTTTTTCCTCCATTCTTTCTCTTGCTTTTCGTCTGATCCCTCTGCATTTCTTCCCTGGAGCAAGTCTCACCCATTTCCCCTTTCTCTCTGCTCAAATGATTTTCTTTGAACTTCTTAATGTTAAGATTTGTATAATCTCACACCTTTAAAATTGATATCATGTGGAGGTGTGGGAGACCACACCTGTCAGTCATTGTCTCAAGCTGCTTGCAGATTCAGGAAACAGACTTACATTGACTTGCACTCCAGTCCAACTCACATTTGGAAACTATTTTTGAAAACATGAGCATTTCAAAAAAATTTCTATTAAATGAAAGTTTAGAATCTGAATGTTAGAGAGGCCACATAAACATATCATGCAGGCTGGAACTGGTCCACGGGCCAGGTATTCTATACACAAGAGTTAGATGTGAGCAAAATTACTACATTTGGCATGGAATTAAGATGGAAGTGTAATTTAGGGCTTGTGTTCACTACTGCACTACATTGGTGCAGCTGCATCAATGCAACTGTGGTTGATGTAACATGTCTGAAGATGTGCTATGTCAACAGGAGAGTCTTCTCTGTCAATGTAATTATTCCATGTCAACAAGAGGCCAAAGCTATGTCAGCGGAAGGGTGTTTCCCATTGACCTAGCACAGTCTAGACGCTGCTTTAAAGCTATGTACCTTATATTGCTCGGGGTGGGGTGGGAGGTGGTTCCAAGTTACATCACCTTTATCAATAGTATAGATAAGCCCTTACAAGATGTGTAACTTTATTTAGTGTAACTTTGTTCTAAGGGTAGCACTTTTCAGAAGTATTCTCTGTAAAAGCCACTGGCCAAAATGGTTGTAGTTATTTTGTGTGTGTGTGTGTGTGCTAAATAACTACAACCATTTTAGCTTGGATTGGCCAGTGGCTTTTGCAGAGAAGCAGTAGAAATTTAATCACCATTTAGGATTTCATTTTTAGTTTGATGCTTACAAATGATGAAAAATATAATATTTGGCTATGGAAACAAGATCCCATTATAGTGTGGTGTTTCTGCAATATTCTACCTACTGTACAATTGCCAAGAGCAGTAAAAAATTAATATTCGTAGTTTTCATTCTCTGCGGTTATAGGGAAAAATAATATAAAAGCTAAAATTTAAATTAAAATGCTCTTTAATTTTCAGTTGAAAAGTTGCTAGGTGTCTGGTGTTGGACATTATACATAATCTGAATATTATTTGTAGAGTGAAGGTGAGTAATAAGAGTCTCTGAAATCCTATTTAAAATACAGCTTACTGTAGCTCATCACAGCTTTTTTCTTTAGGTAATATGTTTTACTGATTTGATTGAACATACGCACTGTATTAAATTGAAAATGCAGTATATTTATCAGTTTCTGGAAATGTGAAGTTTCTCAATTAATTTTAGCATTTTTAACTATGGTAAACTAAAGCAAAATGTTTCTGCATAATGTTCCAGTAATCTTAATTTTCCACAGAAGCCTTCCTCAACAAACCTCTCACCAGGGGAGGAGGAAGAGGAAGATGCCCGGGAAAACAGTTGTGGTCCTGCAGGTTTATGGGAGGCACTAACACCCTGCAATGGATGTAGGAACCTTGGATTCCCCATTCTTGCACAGGTATTTATCTTTCTATCTTAAAATCTGTAAGCTATAGAGAAGTGGTTCTCAAACTTTTTTTTTTTCATGGACCACTTGAGAATTGCTGAGGGTCTCAGTGGACCACTTAATGATCCTTCCAAATATTGTTTGTACTGTTAGCTAACTATTGTAAAGCACTTTGGATAAAAGTGCTACATACAAAAAAACTTTATAATAATGAACAGTTTTTTGTTCTACAAATAAAGGCACATACTCTAGATGAGTTCATGTACCCCGAAAGATCTCTGCATAGCCCTACAACTATGGTTACCCCGGTTGAGAGCCACTGATCTAGATTATAGACAATCTAATCTTCTACATACTTCTGTCTATATAAAATAATAAATATTTTCCCTATGCTTTCCTCTAGAAAACAGTAACAGTTTTTAAAAATGGAATAATGTGCAGAAAAATAAATGTTATGAACAATGGACATCCTGTAGAAGTAGCAAAATTCTAATTTCCTGAACACTTTAAAAAGACAGAGCAAAAGTTCCTGTGATTTTGAGATCCAATGAGACTTAGATTTTGAAGTGCCAAAGTCACATAGATACTTCTGAAAATTCTATGTGCAATCTTTTAACTACAGGAATCATCTTCAAAATGTAATTTAAAAGGGGTGAGCATCATTTTATTTTACCCATTTAGTTAAGCTTAGTGTACAAAATGTTCTGTTTACGAAGGCAATTTCAGATGTTTGTTTACCCATGTTTAAGGCAGATTATTTCGTCGTTCTTGGGAAATTCACAGGCTTTTCACAAGGCAACTGTGGGGGTCAGGGAGATGAATTTCTTCAAGGTCACATAAGACCATTAGACCACTGTACAGCTGCTACTGAATACACATGGGACAAATTCTCCTCTCAATTTTGTAACACATGAAAATTTGGCTGTATATGTCTGTATATTTTAGGCAAGAGTACATTTTGAGCTTAATATCTTAAGCTTTTTTGGAGAGAGTATTTACATATAGCATTTTAGATAAGCTAAAATAAGTGGTTGTCTTTCAACTACATCAAGCTTTCAATAACAAGTTTGGTGTGGGGTTTTTTTGAGCAGGAAATCTACTGTATGAAAGGGCAGCTGCTGTTGATGTTCCTCCCCTCCACCCCAGAATAGGGAAATGTTTTAAAATAGCATCAGAATGTGTAACATTTGTTAATATTGGAGTTGGTTGAAAATATTCAAATGGAACAGTATTCCATTGGAAAATATTGATTCAATGAAACTGAAACATTTGTTTAAACCTTTGTTATATTATAAATTAGAATATAATAGTCAATATGACAAAGATGAAACATTTAATTAAAATTCCAATATTTTAGTTTTTCTTCCCAGTTTGTGATTAAATAAAATTTTGAAATCTTGAAATTACCTGCAGGACAGAAATTCCTTCCCCCCGCCTCCTTAGTATGACGACACTGAAGTTCCTTCCTCCTAGAGTAGTTTAGGGGCTTAATACTTAATCTGAAATCATATAATAATATACCCAAAATCTCCTCTTTTGTAGTTTGTATAACTTCCCCAAAAAATCTTTCACCTAAGTCCTGACATTTGTCAAGTAATCATTAACACTCTTGATATTCTGGAAAGGATAAAGAAAATGACTAAGAAATGTAGTGCTAAATCCTCCTTATCCATTGAAAGACTAAACCGTAACATCTAAGCAGGCATGCCAGCAGGTGAGTCCTGTGCAAGGTGAATCATCCTGCTGCAGAGCAGGATGGCATATGAGAGCTGTCCAGCTCATAAGGTGTCTCCAGTATATCGGAGCACTTGCTGTTGCTGTTTCTTTTCTCAGAATTCAGCTTTCTTACTTCTGTTATGTCTTGTACTTCTGTTGTGCTACTAAATGTGGGCTTGTCCAATTTCTTCTATGGATTTCAGTGAAGCAGGATCAGTGAATTAATGAACTTGAATAGTGACAAGCAAGATTTAGCCAGTGCTCCAGATTTTTTAGAGTGGCTTATGTTTCTTCAACATTTCAACAGTTGCTTTCTACTTTGTGACATTTATAGTTTCTAGACATCTTTAGTGTCTTTGATATGTGGCAAGATGCAGTGTTATCGGATCTCCAAAAGATATGCAGTATTTTAGATTCTTTCTTGTTATCGGAAAAACACTTGTTATCAACTCCTAGTTTTTAACAAATTACTTTTAAGGTTGGTACTTTTCCGCTTTGGAGTTGTCATTTATTGATTAATTACTAGTTAATCTTCCCATGGTGAACGTGTGTGAATCACAGAAAAATAGGAATGGAAGGGATCTCGATATGTCATTTAGTTCAGACCAGAGGTGAAAGTAAGCCGGTACGGCCCGGTACTCCGTACTGGTAAAAAAAGGTGCAGCAGCGTACTGGCAAATAAGTGGAGCATTCAGTTACTTTTACTTTCAGCTGCATAACAATCACTTTAAACTCAAAGCTCACGGTCACATGTTTGTTGTTTCTCTTCCTCTCCTCCTCCTCCAGCCAGACTGCCGACGGCTAGACTCTGCATTCCCCCTTCCCTTCCACTCAGCAGGGGGTTCAGCAGCTCCCCTCGAACTTGTAGCAGGAAGAGGAGACTGGCTGAGAGAGAAGCCTCCCCAGTTAGCCTGCTGCTTGCACAGGAACAGTTTAAACTTAGCTGTTCACCAGGGGTAGGATCAGGGGCTATTTCTGGCATTTCCCTTAATTTCACTCACAGTTGGGGGGGGGGGGGCAGACCAAGGCAGTGGCAGAATAGAATAGGCATTTGCACAGCTTAAATGCAGAACAAATAAAAGCCAGTGGAAGGGAAAAAGTCACTGTCACATTGGTTTCTCTCCTCCCTCCTCCTCTAGTCAGACTCCTGTGGACAGGGCTAGGCTCCCTGCTTTCCCCAACCCCCGCACTCAGCAGGGGCTGTAACACCTCCCCTCTAGCTTGCAACAGGGAGCTGGGGACTGGCCACTGGTGTGTCCCCTGGACACCTGTGGATTAATCTCCCTTCCAGGCACTTAAAAAGTGTGCAAGGGACACACCAATGGATGGCTATTAGTAGGGGAAGGCAGAGGTGAAAGAAGGACAACTAGAATAGCCTGCATGAAATGTACAAAATGCTTAGAGAAGGTTTTGTCAATTTCAGTCTCCGCACTCTGCAGGACAGGGACACAAGAAAAAGAGATCTGAGCCCCTATGTCCTAAGGACACTTCAGGTGTATAATTTTATATATAAAGAGGGTGGAATGAAAACTACTATTTTTTTTCCAAGGAGGCACAATAATTTTCCTGAATATCCAGTTTTCCCCTCCAGTGCCTTTGTAGTTTTGTCTATTGGGCTATTCAATTTCCTTGTGAATCTTTAGTTGTTTTAGCAAAACTGCTTTGCCAAAAATAAAGCCTAGTCATCAGGACACATCTTCCCACCATGTTCTTCATGTTTTTGGTTTTGTTTAAAAAAAAAACGGTAACATTTTAAAGAGGATCTGCAAGCAGTTTGGGCATCACAACTATGATCCTCTGCTGGAGAGGGAATGGGATAGATTTGAACTTGGAAATGGTTCCTGATTTTGATTGTATTTTTTGTGTATTATATTATTGGAGATTGCCTCATCCAGGGGCAGAAAAGAACTTCCCCTGCTTTGGTCACCCTCCCCCCCCCCCAACCCTAAACTGTGAGTGAAATTAACAAAGGATGTCAGAAATGGCCCCAAACCCAGTCTGAACCACGAAGGGAGTAGCTAGTTTAAACTGTTCCTATGCAAGCATCAGGGAAGGCATCTCCCTCAGTCAGTCCCCCGCTCCCTGTTGCAAGCTAGAGGGGAGGTGTTATACCCCCTGCTGAATGCGGGGGTTGGGGAAAGCACGGAGCCTAGCCGTGTCAGCAGGCATCTGACTAGAGGAGGAGAGAAACCAAATGTGACAGTGACTTTTCCCCTTCCACTGGCTTTTATTTGCTCTGCATTTAAGCTTTGCAAATGCCTATTCTATTCTTCCACTACCTTGGTCTAACCCCCCCCCCCCCAGTGAAATTAAGGGAGATGCCAGAAATAGCCCCTGATTTGGTTCCTCAGCTTGTGATGGATTCAATCCAACTCCTATGTTCCTCATGTAACACTGCAATGAGACGTGTTCTTACTAGTCATGTCAGCACATTTGACATGTGAAAAGTACAGGTCTCATTATGAAGACACATACAAATATAGAAAAAGGATTTGGCTTCATTCTTTTAAAAATGCACCTTTTTTCCCTGAGAAGCCAAATAGGAAGAATGGTCTGTCAATTCTTGAACACCATCAGTTAGTCCATTTTGCATTTCTGTTTTAGCTGGGAATAAATTGTAACTGTTCTATAAACACTGTATTTATAGATTAAAGGGGAAAGGCAAATGGAAGTTGATTTCTACTTTAGACAGGCAGTTGGCAGGATAGTTCTAATTTAAAGGGTAAATCCCAAGTGAGATGAAGACATTGTTTCTGACCTAATGAGTTAGCAGTATTAAGGGGAAAGGAGGACTGATTTTCAAGTTTGAGACTTGTTTGGTTTCTTTACTATATTTGTATTTTAGTTCAGCAAAAGAGGTGGGCCTGCCTTAGTTCTCAGCATGCAATAGCTAATATCGTATCCATGCAGAATTCAGTTTCCTGGTGCAGTTTGGTCATGTCACCCCTCAAGTGGTTCCCTCTTCTCTATCGCGTCAAACATAAGCTATTTTTATTCACTTTCAAGGTCCTTTATATTTAGTCCCCACCCTACTTATCAGCTCCCATTTGCTATCAGTCTATCGATGTTTGCCGCCAGTCAGCCTCTGATAGCCTTCACTACCCACTTACTACATTTCTAACAAGCACCTTTGTGCTTTCTTTCATGCTGCTCCACATGCTTATGTGGTGCTTATGTAAACATCTGCAAAGCCACCTAATTATCCACCTTCAAATCTTTCCTTCGAATTCGCCTTGTGATAGCGACAAAAAAACCTTGACGATAGTCAGGCTGTTGGTGTGCAGGGACCATTACCTGTCATGCTGACCAGTATTCTCTCATTGTATTCTTGTACTCCCCAATCTGCTATCTTTTATCTTATACTTAGGTTGCAAGGATCACCTGGGGCAAGGATCACCCTTTTGTTCTGTTCTAGCACAGTGCCTAGCAGGTCCATAACTAGGTGTTGTGTGTGCTACAGTAATACAAATTAATAATAATTTCTGTTCTACACTGTGTAGGTTTTAAAAATATCTGACAATAATAACTGAACTTTCATGAAAGTAGCTCTTGTGCCACTAGCATGGAGCTCTTGCAGTAGCAGTGATGTAGTTGTCTAAGCACTTCTCTGCAGCGATGTTTAGTCAGTGAGGACATTGCAGCATCCTACCCACTCCAGTTCAGTGTAAGAGAGAAGACCTTTATCCCCAGCAGTGTATCTGCATAAGAGAAACCTTCCTTTACCCCAGGAGTGGGCAAACTATGGCCCGTGGGCCACATCTGGCCTGCGAGCTCCTCCCAACCGGCTCCTGAGGTCCAGCTAGGGAGGCTGCTCGGCCCCTCCCCCGCTGTCTCTGTCCCCCACGGCCTCAGTGGGCCACGCGAGCAGCAGCTTTGGGGGGCGGAGCTGCATGACCGCATGTTTGGCTCCCAGCCAGACACCGCGGTGTGCTCCAGTGAATCAGTGTGGTGGTGTGTCTGGCTGCAGGCCAGACATACTATTTTTAGCGGTGGCGGGGTAAGTGGGCCGTGGCTGGGCTGGGCCTGGGGCCAGAGGTTGGATAAGAGGAAAGAGGGTCTCGGGGTGGTGAACAGGGGGTTGGAGTGTGGGAGTCCCAGGGGGCCTGTAAGGGGGTGTGGGTGTGGCTAGGGCTCAGGGAACAGGGGAGTTGGATGGGGGGCAGGGTCCTGAGGGGTGTTTAGGGGGAAGGGGATCTCAGGAGGGGGGCGGTTTGGGAAAAGGAGCAGGGGGCTTAGATAGGGGGTGGGGTCTTGTGGGGGGGTGATTATAGGTGGGGGTCTTTGGATGGGGTAGTCGGGACAAGGAGTCGGGGAGGCTTAGATAGGGTGGAGGGTCTCAAGGTGGTGGTGGTGGTTGTTAGGGTTGGGGGAGTCTCTGAAGGGGGAAATCAGGGGACAAGGAGTGGGGGGTTGGATGGGTCGGGAGTTTTGAGGAGGCAGTCTGGGGGCGGGAAGTGGGTGGGGTCAGATAGGGGGCGGGACCAGGCTGTTTGAGGCGGCACAGCCTGCCCTCTGCACTATTTTGAATCCCAATGTGGCCCTTGGGCCAAAAAGTTTGCGCACCCCTGCCCTACCCCCTCGTAGACCCGGAGATAATCTTAATTAAAATAAAACTCAAATTAAAAGTTGGCCAGAGGATGAATTCAGCCTACAACCCAGAGCTCTCAGTCCCCACAGCACTCTTAAACCTCTAGTGCCACAGGGTTTGTTGGCATTTGTTTACCCTGAAGCAAGCTTTTTGGTATGTTAGTACCAGCCTTTATACAGGTGCAGCGCTGTTAGCATCTCTTCCTGCTGCTAGTATGGAGCATCTGTAATTACAGTACCTTCTAAAATAACTTAACATTTTAGTGGTTGAATCTAATAGTGGCTCTATGTAGCCTTCAAACAAAGTATGTCACTAATGAAAATTCTGCCTGTCCCAAGAGCCAGGCTTAAAGAGAAAGGTACTTCACACAGAGTTCTCTGTTAAAATTGACTCAAAAGTGGGAAATGAGTAAAGAACTTTTATTTTTCATTATCTGGAGAAATCTCACTTCACTAGATCAATGAGTGAAGGAGAGGACACTGGGAGGAAACCCAAGTCAAACAACCATGAATGATGCCTGTTAATAGGTGTTGTACAATTGAGAACAAAGTAGCCAGCTGAAACAGGGGATCTTGAATCAAGAACATGTGTATAAGCGTGTCCAAAATGTGGCAATATCTATTGGCTGAACTGTTCCCAAATATAGGGAAACATAGGGCCCCAAAGTTCCTTTCCATACCTAGATTAACATTTAGATTTGATCCATAGGAGTATTTCCAAATGAGAAACAGCTGGTCTGCTTGCTTGGTCCCCACAGGTAATGGGTTAACTTTGAGACTATAGCCTATTTTTCAGAGGTACTGACTACCAGTGGTGCTCCCGTTGACTGTTATGGGTTCTCAGCACCTCT
The DNA here is from genome assembly GCA_032164245.1 of Sternotherus odoratus. Taxonomy (NCBI): domain Eukaryota; kingdom Metazoa; phylum Chordata; order Testudines; family Kinosternidae; genus Sternotherus; species Sternotherus odoratus. The sequence goes on along the minus strand of JAVMKO010000001.1, from coordinate 73,100,847 downwards.
GAAAATCAGGAGTTATCTTTATATTGGAGTGTACAATAAACTTTTTTTGCAAAGAGACAAGTTTTCTCACTTGGCTGCCCTTCCAACAGAGCTGCAGTGAAGCATTATTCAGGCATGCACCAACAACCCAGCTGTACTAACATGCCCTTCCAATAGAGCCTACAGTGAGTCAGCCCTCAGGCATGTCCCAGCAACCGATCCCTGAGTCGAGCCTAGGTCAGGTGACTCCCCCAGGCTCAGGTATTTCCCCAACCCTGACAGAGTTTCAAATCAGTCTGTGTAACAACACTATCCAGCCAGGGACCCTCCTGCGGTCACGGACTGTATCAGACTCTTGAGACTCCCAGCCTGCTTTTTCTCCTGTTCCTATTCCTGCCCCAACCTTGCCTGAGCTCTGTTCCAGTCTTCTCTTTGTCATATTCTGACCTCACTCCAGCCCTGTTACTGACCCGCTCCAGCCTTTCCTCTATTTCCTGACCCTCCCCAGACTGTCAGACTCTTACCACCTGGCTTCAACTTCTGCTTGCACCTGATTGTCTGATCTCTGTTCTCACCCTGGCTTGTCCCTGGATCTTGATTCTCATGCCACCCTTGGCCCAGTCACAACCCTATGCTTGGTTTTGACTTCTGTGCCAACAGCTAGGCCTGACTGCCAATGACAATGCTTGCCAATCCTGCTCTTAACCATCAGTGCAAAGTGTTCATAAACAAGTCACGGATTTACAGCAAAGAATCCTTCCTTGGTAGGGAGAACCTCTGCTGGCATAGAACTGGCAGAAGCTGTATAGTCACCTCCTACACTAGCAGCTCCTCCACCCCTGACATAAGGAAGAGGAGAAGATGGGAGGGAGTGTGATGGAACTGAGCTCTGCTAGGATCAGTCTTCCACTGGAGTAAGTGACCTTGTCTTCATTGAGCATTGGTGCAATCTTCAGAGATTTTTGAGCTGCTACATTTTAAAGTCTCAACTGAGCATGTGAAAACTGAGATTTTTCCAAGGCTTGTAATTTGGCAATAGCTGGATATATTTTCACAGGGATGTCAAAAGGCACATCCTTAACCAAAGATCCACCCCCTGCAAAATTTCAGGTCCCTATTTCAAAGGACGACGGTGTTCTAGAGCGTCTATCGAAACCAACTTATTCTTCCCTAACCTTACACTCAGAAATAAGATGAATATTGTGGTTTAAAGTCCTCCCAACACCCTACCAATCAGCCTGAGGCAGACACTCAGCATGAAAAACTTCAGCCCAAATGGTTAATGTTGACAGTTATGTGCAACTGAAAGTAGGGTCCTATAATAGGAACTGTTAGGCCATTTAATAGAAGTTCTACCAGCCCCACCTATCATACATCTTATCTAGGGTTTTAGGGGTATGTGTGCAGCCTTCTGTATTATCATTGGGGTTTTTTAATTGAACTAATTTTGCTGTCAACATTTAGTATATCTTTATTGATGCAGGGCTAGATTGGGACTTTAGGCACACTCGGAGTGAGGAATGGCAAGTAAAATGCTTCACCGTGGGAGTAGTGCCAGAAGACACTATGCCTAACAGACCTGCTTCTGAGGCACAATTTTCTGCCAGCTTCCCCTTGCTCCAGAGAGGAGTAATTTGCTCCTGGCCAATGTCAGCAGCAAATGTCAAAAGCTCCCATAGTGGCTGACATGGGCAGAGAGGTGAGGGGGAGGGAATGGCTAAGACTCTGACTGTCTTGATGTGCAGGGGAATAAGTAGGTGTTATGCATCTGGACTCAGGCTCCAGGAAGCCCAGGCTTTGACATAAGATAGGTTTTTTTTCTCTGCCTTATTCTTCCACTCGAATGTAGTTCAAGTTATAACCTAGCCCTTAGTCCTGTTCTATAGGGTCTCTAACACATGCATTTTAATAATTTAGTCATTAGATTCATAGCAATTAAGACTGGAAGGGACCACAGATGGTCTAGTGTGACCTGTATATCGCAACACTAATACAGCTGAAATTAGAGCAAAATATTGAGCTTGCAGGAGACTGGACTATTTACTGCACTTTTTCTTTTGAACCAAGCAGCACAGCCCTAAAAAGATTACATGTAGAGTTCATTTCTTTTTCTTGATTATGAGTAGTTTATATTTGATGTACTTATACCCTTGTCTGGACAGCCACACAAACATAATTATGCTAACTGTATGAGGAGATGGGTTCAGAGTTGCACAAACTGTTTGTTTAGAATCTTGGTAGATCAGCCTTACAACAATGTTCATTGACTTTAATATGTACTGAATTAAACACTGTACATTTAGCTTAAAAATAAGGTCCTATTAGTTTAACTGTAGCAGCATGAACTTAATGTTCTCTAGAACACAACACCTATAGTAGCTACTGATAAAAAGCTGAATTTAAATAAAAGTGTTTATATCAGGCATAAACTACTTCTGAGTTCACCATAAAGAGCTGGTAAGTTCACCTAAATATTTTTATTAAGAACTGTACATATGTAAATGTCAGTTTTACCTTTTTTCTAAGTCACATCTATGTGGTGATTTGGTGAGCAGCAAGTTGGGGTATAAATCTACAGCGCTCTAATCTGCCATGCGTTAAGTGAAAGAATGGCCCCCACTGCTGTGCAGGAAAAGTTCTGTAGTCTGAAAAAGCAGCAGATCAAGAGCACTACAAATCTTCTAGCATGCGGCAGCAGGGGCCACATGGTCACTTAGTGAGTGGCAAGCTGATGCGCTTCAGATTCACACCCAAGCTTTCTGGGCTCGAACTATCACTGTAGCCCTTAGATGAAGTACTATTATAAGAGAGCTTTGCATAGCTTTTATCATTAAGACTAATTAACAATGCTTATATAACTCTTTCATTCCTTAGGGGCAGTAATACCTGAACATTTTGGCACAAAGTTAAGATGTGCTACACTTTCATAAATTTTGCCATGGAATTTGCTGCAGGTGGCTCATTCTTGGATTTAGAGGAAACAATAAAATAAAATGGACCCTGACTTCATTACTAGGAAACCGCACAAGTCATGCACAGTACTGCTCCATGCATTTCTGTATATTTACAGGCTGTGATGGCAGAGAGTGTTGCTGATACATTTATGGCATTGGGAATATTTAGACTTCAAAGTTTGAGGCATTAATTAATAGGCTTATGTATCCTGTGCTGCTTTATCTAGCTGTGCTTTCATTTAGAGCACCACAGAAAAGGGAAATTGGGATTTCCTCTCTCCAACTGAAGCAGGCCCCCCCTTCCATCCCATATCATGATACATCTCTTTCCATACTGCTAGGGTTAATGCTGGCACTATAGAAAGTATGATGTTGATAATGATTGTATTGCAAATTTTCCATTCAAAAGACATTTCAGTTTACATGGAAAATGACCAAGGAAACTAGGTCAGAGGATGACTCCTTTGTCATATATCCATCAAATCAACTGATGTATTTTGCTGGACTCCAGGGACTATCAGTATTAGGACGATTTATTGATTGGTCTTCATTCTTCTTGTTTTACTTTAGCATATTCTTCTACATTATGTTTTCCCCCTTATTTTCAATATCTTTTTAAATAATTTTTTTAAGATTTCATTTGTCGGAGCCTTCTATCCATCTTCTTTTTAGTCTCCTGAGGTGCACTGGGTAGCATAAGAGTTGAATGGGCTTTAATGGTCCTCAATGAAAGCAGAAATAGATAACACAATAATTCATTACTATTTTTGGTTAAAGTGCTTGAATGGATTGTACCCTAGCAATTGTGTCATCACTCTACTGACACTATCTCCTAGTATATTTAAGGGAAACACACTTCAAGTAGATTAATACAGAAACAATTAAGGCTAACATTTCTTAATGGTGATGATCACAGAAGTCAGAGATGGAAAAATCCTATTGCATTACCTGGGAAAATATATATTAACTAATCAGGAAATCTCTCCTCTTGTTTAGGGAGCCATACAATTAATACCAGCAGCAGAAAACTTCTGTGGGTGTACTTTATATTCTTGATTTGACAAAAGAACAGGAGGATTCCAAGTGGCACTGTAGCTGAAAATCCCTCATTACCTACATAAGGAAAACAAGTTCTGAACAAAGACACTTTCTACAAGATTCCCAGGCTGCTACTTAATCATAATAGCTCTCGTTGAGGCTTAGTACTTACGCATCCCCACGAGAGAATCCCCATCAGTTGCAACTTCCTGATGTTCACTTCTGGAAGTACTCATTTTCAATACCAGATACTCCCTTTCTGCTTCTCGGTAATCTGAGTGTTTTCAAAAGTCTTGATTCTCTATGGGACCAAGAAACTCACTTTCTGGATCACATGTTTACTGTGTCCATTGTTTCAGAGAAAAGTTTGCAATCTAGGGACACTAGACATTCTTCTTACTCATGGCTTCATCATAAATTTGAAAGAACTTCTGGCAAATACCAAGAGCTTGAGAATGGAAATCATCAGAAATATTTGCAGTAATTTTGTTAATTTTCATGTGTTTCTCAACTTTGAATGTCTACCTAGAATTGCAATGACACTGATTTTTTTAATGCTGCATCATGCAAATGCAACCGAATAAAAGGGTTTTGATTTTGTATTTACCATCAATCTAATCAGTAGCCAGAATATTAGGGTTTTTTTTTCTGTTAGTTGAGGTATGAGTGAGAGGTCACAGTCCCTGTGTAGAAAATGGAAAAAAGTGATTCATGTCTAAGAGCACCAGGGATTCACTATCCAATACTGAATATTATGACTGAGTTTTTCAGGTTGTCAGCCTGTTGCTGCATCACTAGTAATAAAGATATTACGGTCTGAACACAGTTACCCATTCTGTTGATGATGCTATTTATCTTTCTGATTTCTCATGGATGTCCGGCCATCAACTCCAGTTCAACATGGCCGAAAGTGAACTTTTGATCTCCCTGCTTCACCCCCCTGCAAACACTTCCCCCTTTTTTAGTCACTGGGAACACCACCACCAGTCATCCAAACCTATAACCTGGATGTCGTTGACTCTGCCCTTTCTTTTCTCTAGTTCCACACATCCAAGTCAGGTCAAAAATTTTGCAGATTCTTCCTGCAAAACATCTCAAAGATCCAGATTTTCCTCTCCATCCACCATTTAAAAGTAGTCTTTCAAGTCCTCATTATCTGATAGCTTAACTGCAGTTTCTTCCTTTCTGGTGTTGACACATTCTTACTTTCTTACATTTATTTAGACTACTGATGCAAAAATCATCTTACTGACTCGGTACTTTAACCACATTACTATCTCTCTTGCACCATTCTCTGGCTTTCCCGTTTCCATTTAATTAAGCACAAAGTGCTTGTCTCAACTTTTAAGGTCTTTCATGGCCTACACCCTTTCCTCAAAGGATCCCTTATATACTATTAAGCTATTGACCTCTTGTTTCTGATCTGCCAATAATACCATCCTTGATTATCCATTTGTGAAATTTTCCAATAAATTTGGACTTTCTTCTATGCCACCCTTATGGATCAAAGGGATTCCTGTAAAAATCCTCAAATCTCTCCTTAAACTAACCTCTGCTGTGATGCCTGCAAAACAATTACAATGGCTAAGGAGCTAGTGTGCTGTGACCACTGCTTATTACATAATCATATCTGTCTCACTGTTTCCTCATACTCACTCCATCTGTTTTCTCTTCACTGGTCCCTGCCCCAAAAAACTCACACTATTCTTTCATTAGCTATGCTCATCCATGTAACCCAATGGTGCCCTGATATCAACTGGGGCTTCTAGGCTGTTCTACAATATAAATAACCACTGTAGTAAATATTTTTGCCAAGTCACTTTTCTGACAGTACAGTAAACCCTCGATTTAATGGACCTCGATTTAACGGACTTTGGATGCAACGGACAAAATTTCTGAGCAAGTCTGATGCATCCGAAATCCATTTCTCGCGGGCTGGCTGCTGGCTCCCAGCTGCCGCCCAGGTCCAGGCAGCAGGCGGGCTGGCTCCCGGCTCCCGCCCGAGTCCCGCCAGCGGGCAGGCTGGCTGGCTGCCGGGTCCCACCTGCGGGCGGGCTGGCTGCCGGGTCCCGCCCGGGTCCCACCTGCGGACAGGCTGCCGGCTCCCGGCTCCTGCCCGGCTCCCACCTGCAGGCGGGCTGGCTGATGGTTCCCGGCTGCCACCCGGTCCCAGCAGCCGGGACCCAGGCAGGCTGGCTGACGGTTCCCGGCTGCCGCCCGGGTCCCAGCAGCGGGCGGGCTGCGGAGCTGCCGCCCCGACCCTGTGGCGGGTGGGCTGCTGCTCTGACAGCTCGTTTTTTTTTTTATTAAATAACGGACTTTTTGATTTAACGGACACCCCCTCGCCCGAATTAGTCCGTTAAATGGAGGTTTTACTGTAATTGCATTTTAAATTGGTCTTCATAATGTCCCACCCTTTCTAGTCTTGACCTAAGGAGATGCAACCCGATTAGCTTAACTGAGTTTTTTCCGTACTCAAATTTTACCCAAAATCTTTATTCCTTTTTTCTTCAGTTGATAACATGTCAGCTATGTTGTATTTAAGCATTTAGGGTTAAAGTTTATATGAAAGATGAGAGGGTCAGATCTTCCACTGGTGTAAATTAGTGTAGCTCCATTGAATTTGGGGCCATGCCATTATAAACCAGACAAGAAAATCTGGCTTTAAGATTCTGGCCCTAAGGGGGGGGGGGGTGGATAGCTCAGTGGTTTGAGCATTGGCCTGCTATAAACCCAGGGTTGTGAGTTCAATCCTTGAGGGAGCCATTTAGGGATATGGGGCAAAAATCAATTGGATAATTTAATAGGGTGATTGGTCCTGCTTTAAGCAGGGGGTTGGACTAAATAATCTCCTGAGGTCCCTTCCAACTCTGGGATTCTATTTTAAAAAAAACATTAAAGGTATAGTCTTTAGAGATTACTCTTTTTTTCTTTTTTTTTTCTTCAATTTGATGTCAGGGATTTTGCCTCTGTCTTCACGAACAAGGTCAGCTCCCAGACTACTGCCCTGGGCAGCACAGCATGGGGAGGAGGTGACCAGCCATCTGTGGAAAAAGAAGTGGTTCAGGAATATTTAGAAAAGATGGATGAGCACAAATCCATGGGGCTGGATGCGCTGCGTCCGAGGGTACTAAAGGAGTTGGCTCATGTAATTGCAGAGCCATTGGCCATTATCTTTGAAAACTCATGGCAATCTGGGGAGGTCCCGGATGACTGGAAAAAGGCTAATGTAGAGCCCATCTTTAAAAAAGGGAAGAAGGAGGATCCAGGGAACTGCAGGCCAGTCAGCCTCACCTCAGTGCCTGGAAAAATCATGGAGCAGGTCCTCAAGGAATCAATCCTGAAGCCCTTAGAGGAGAGGAAAGTGATCAGGAACAGTCAGCATGGATTCACCAAGGGCAAATCATGCCTGACTATCCTAATTGCTTTCTACAATGAGATAACTGGCTCTGTGGATGAGGGGAAAGCAGTGGATGTGTTGTTCCTTGACTTTAGCAAAGCCTTTGATACGGTCTCCTACAATATTCTTGTCAGCAAGTTAAAGAAGTATGGGCTGGATGAATGGGCCATAAGGTGGATAGAAAGCTGGCTGGATCGTCGGGCTCAACGGGTAGTGATCAATGGCTCCATGTCTAGTTGGCAGCCAGTATCGAGGGGAGTGCCCCAAGGGTTGGTCCTGGGGCCGGTTTTATTCAATATCTTTATCAATGATCTGGAGGATGGTGTGGACTGCACCCTCAGCAAGTTTGCAGATGACACTAAACTGGGAGGAGTGGTAGATACACTGGAGGATAGGGATAGGATACAGAGGGACCTAGACAAATTAGAGGACTGGGCCGAAAGAAATTTGATGAGGTTCAACAAGGAGAAGAGCAGAGTCTTGCACTTAGGATGGAAGAATCCCAGGCACTGCTACAGACTAGGGACCGAATAGCTAGGCAGCAGTTCTGCAGAAAAGGACCTAGGGATTACAGTGGATGAGAAGCTGGATATCAGTCAACAGTGTACCCTTGTTGCCAAGAAGGCTAATGGCATTTTGGGCTGTATAAGTAGGGGTATTGCCAGCAGATCGAGGGACGTGATCGTTCCCCTCTATTTGACATTGGTGAGGCCTCATCTGGAGTACTGTGTCCAATTTTGGGGCCCACACTACAAGAAGGATGTGGAAAAATTGGAAAGACTCCAGAGGAGGGCAACAAAAATGATTAGGGGCCTGGAGTGCATTACTTATGAGGAGAGGCTGAGAGAACTGGGATTGTTTAGTCTACGGAAGAGAAGACTGAGGGGAGATTTGATAGCAGCTTTCAACTACCTGAAAGGGGGTTCTAAAGAGGATGGATCTAGACTGTTCTCAGTGGTAGCAAATGACCGAACAAGGAGTAATGGTCTCAAGTTGCAGTTGGGAAGGTTTAGATTGGATATTAGGAAAAACTTTTTCACTAGGAGGGTGGTGAAGCATTGGAATGGGTTACCTAGGGAGGTGGTAGAATCACCTTCCTTAGAGGTTTTTAAGGTCAGGCTTGATAAAGCCCTGGCTGGAATGATTTAGTTGGGGATTGGTCCTGCTTTGAGCAGTGGGTTGGACTAGGTGACCTCCAGAGGTCCCTTCCAACCCTAATATTCTATGATTCTATGATTATGATAGTTTGTCCAACTCACAAGGAAAAATGAATAAATGGCTGCTGGGCTATCTAATTCACAGAGAGATCAAATGAGACAAGAAGACATTTATAGGAGTATAATTCTTTGCTATCTTTTTTCCCTGTTAAATTGCTAGTTATAGCTTATTAAGATAATTATACCTATTACACTAGTGTTGTATCTGCCAGTTCATGTAAGTAGCCTGAACTACTTATCCATGGTAGGGAATGGAGACAGGTGCCAGAGAGTGGTGGGACTAGTTCAAGAAACTCTTCTACCTAATGGTGTTCTCATTTGCTGCAAGCCAGTTGAACAATTCTTTCTAGCATGCACTTAATCTGCCTTCAACTTGGCAGGTTCTCCATTAGCCTTATAAAAATTGTTGCTAAACTAATTGTGTTATCTTTGTAATTTTATAAAATTAGATTATAATTTTATTTAAATGAATTTCATCTGGGAAACTACAATATCCATAAAAAAATAAGGTTATTTTTCATTGAACTCTTGTCTTAATGGGGTTTCTTCTACAGTTCAAATTAAACTGAAGGTAATTTCAAGAACATACCACCCACACATTCCAGCAGCTACTGAAAAGTGCAGTATGTATTCTGCACTGCACAGAAAGAATCAGCAGGTGAAGATTATACCCTGCTGAACAGTGATGTAAAATCAGCATATTGGAAAAAAAAGTTGTGGCTTATTGTAATGCTACGCTGCATTAGTTTAATTCTTTTTTCAAAAAGTACAGCCAGTCACTGACTTCTTGATTTAAAATATAAAAATCCAGTTGTATATGCTTTCTGATATGCTGTAATATGCATTCTACTGTAGCAATTTTTTAAAAAATCCATAGGACATTTAAGAGACAAATTGAATGCAAAAAATATTCTGCAAGATTTTGTAAAACACAGTAACCATTGTCCTTGACTAAAGTTAGTATTTATAATTCATCTTTTGTGTAAAAAATAAAAATAAAAGTATAATAATAAATTCATATGAACATTTAAAGTCTAAGTTAAAGCCCTGCAGTGGGACTGGGAGTCTGCAGATCCTGCAGGACCCATTGCCATAAAAGCAGGAGCAGGATAAAAATTCAACAAACAATGTGGGATCCAGGTGGAAGTGAGGGTGGGCATTGTGAGGTGGGATGGGAGCAGGATTAAAAGAGGTCTAGTCTAAATTGCCCCATAGCAAGAGCATTTGTAGTAGGGAGTAATGGGGATGTACACTACCCCAGCAGGAGCTCCAAGAGCACTGTGCCTTCAGAGTAGAGAGCCAATATGGGCACTGCACTACCCTTGGTTTGGGTACAGATAGCTTCTTCTCCTCTCCCCATACTGGCTGTTGTGCAGAGGCTGGGCTTTGGGTCTGTTTCCTTCCCATCACTTTTGAGAAGGCTAGTAATGGCAGCTGGACTGACCTTAGAAAAGTGCAAGGACAGGCAGTATGACTGACCCTCCCACCCTCACCTTTGCAGTCCTATGCAGGGGCTGGAAGGCTCATTATACCCTCTCACCTACACAGAGGCTGATCACAATCTTCACTCAAATATAAAGGTCAAATCCTGACCACTGGATTTGGTTCACAGTATGATCACTATGCTAGTGTAATATCAATAGTTAAAAGTAGCCCAAAAGTTTCAGTATGTGGGAGATGAGGTCAATCTTATGAAGGCAACTTAGTATGAGAATATACATATAACTTAACAAGTTGAATTAAACTAAAACTGTCTTATTTTAGGTTTAAAAAAGCCAAGTGAACAAATAAGCACCGGACTGTGAACTATTTCAAGTAGGTCAAGCATATACATTGAAATTAGAGTGCAATGAATCTCTAATTCTCTCTCATTTTTGTGAATTACTAGGTGTTTAAGAGTAACAGTCAGTGTTCAGCAAATATTAAATCTGAATTCAGATACTGATGTGGCAGGGTATAGTATAACTGTAGTGGTAGATGTATGGGGAGGATGCCAAAGTGTACTTTAAATGGCCATTTTCATGTGTCGGTAGTTATATTAAGTACTGGTTGTTGCACAGACTTTTAAAATCAAGTTATATAAGTATAAATCTACTAAAGTAGCCAGATTTCATCTCCACATCAATTCTGAAACACGAGTTGTCATGTTTGTAACTGAAGTATGGTAAGGCACTCAACTATAAGGATTTTCAATATTGTAATAAATATTTTATTATGGTACTGTATAATTTACAATTTTGTGGTAACAAAATGAAATGTTTTCGTAGAATGTCTTTGCTTTCTGTGCAGTTTTTTGCCTGTCAAGTAATGGAAAAAAAAACTACATTACATTTTACTATCGAAGGTTAGAATCATGGATAGCAAATAATTTTGTATGCATACCACTTCCAATTTTTACTTACAACTTATGCTTGAACCCCAGCAGCTCAGATTTGGGGCCATTAAACCATCAAAACACTCAACTGGAGCACTGAAACATCCTTAGAGGTTTGCTGGTTCAGCTGCCCAACTTTGGCTAATTATTAATTTACAATGATGATTTAGGGTAGAGGTATCTTGTAGCTATTGCAGCTGACTGGATAACCTGAAGTGAGTGATGAGCCACTGGCCAAGAGACTAACATTCTGGGTAGTTGGAACTGCGAGATAGCTAGGGGTGCTGGTACTCATGCAGGAGTAGCACTGAGATTACTGAAAGTATTTGTAATTAGTTTCTGGTCTTTAGCAGATGAAGCACTCGTCACTACAGCACCTCCTGTTGGTCATCCAGGAATTAACCCTTTCCAGCCTTGGAGAGCCCCTGGCTGGCCGGCGTCTCTCCTGCCTCAGGCGCCCGTGTCCCTCTTGGACAGTCTAGGAAACTGATACGATACTCATGCTCACCACCTATTTGAATTTAAAAGGAGCTCTCTCAGCTGTAACACAGAATACTTGACTATAGTCACAGCACCCAGTACTCTGCAGCAAGCGGGACCTAAATTCTGTGGCAAGATTGCTGGACTCTAATGCAGAGAGATAAAAAATTCTGCAGTAGCTTTATTTAAACTTAAAAATGAAGAGTTCAAGACTGGGATATTTTAAAGGAGTTTACAGGAGATAGGCACCCATCCCTCATCAAATTTCAATGGTATTTGGGTGCTTAATTCTCTTAGGCTCTTTCAAAAGTGCCATCCTTATGTAATTAAACATACAATATTAAAAATATACACACAACATTATTTCTATTTTCCCACATTTTTATTTCTGCCATGAAAAAACAATTGAAAATACATAACTGCATCATAGGAATTATCGTGTAAAAATGAAGGTTTTGTTATTTGGGATGTCATGGGAGACTGGGATTGTGGGGTATGCATACTAGTTGGATGTTTCTGTTAAAATGAGCAGTGAAATGAGCACTGAAATATTTTAACAATGTTAACATATATAGTCATCGTTGTTTCAGATTTAACAGCTTATTGAGGAGAATGAAACAGTTAATATCTCAGAATTATCAGACTGCCTGCAGACTCAGTCAGACAAAACCACATCCATTTACACTTAGTTCACATTTTCTATATATTCTTCATAACTATTAGGTCTAGAAGCATTTTTTAATGGAGGCTTGGATTCTGGAATATAGCTCTGTAGCAAAGGCTGGTTGTTGGTGTAGCAAATTCTTTAGTCAAGAAATTGCAGTATACCTATGGTATAGTTATGAACAGAAATTGTCAGACCCACACATAGTGGGAAAATAAAATGGATTTCTTGCAACACAGAGCAAATGCGTTAGAATGCTATATGAAGATTTGCCAACTCTAATTGTGCATCTCTTATTGACTGTTGTAATAGCCCATCACCCCTACTTATTTGACAATTTGGGAATACTTAGTCTACCTCATCCTGTGTTTTTACTCTCTCTGTATTGTATTAATCTCTGACTGCTAGATTATTTTTTTTAAAATTTCTCATAAATATTCACCAAAAATATTGTGTTAAGGGCAAACATTTAAAAAAAGATCTGTGCAGTAATTTAGGGATTTCATATGAATTTTAAATACCCTGTACGATGTTTGGAGGATAATTTTGGGATAGTCTATTTCTATCCAATTTGCATCTATGCAATAACTGAGTATAAATTAACAGTATTACTCATAACAAATGTTTATTCTCATGTTACTTTTTGTTTGACTTGACTTTCAAAGAATTAAAAATTTTAGTACTTGATAGAAAAATATTTTGGAGCATTTCCTTGTTCCTGTTGATTCAGCGTGGGAGCTTGTGTAGGAGTAGTTAATTTAAAGGAAATACCTTGTTATGCTTGGCTACCCTATTGCAGTATTAATTTGTTAAGCTGAATATAAATAGATTTGCATTTCCTCAAATCAAACTGTAAAAATAATTTAATGATGAGGAATCCCTCTTTCTGAAAAAATAGTTTTTACTTGCAACTTTTAAATCCAGTGATCATATCATCAGTTTGTTAGTTGCTGTGAGTGAAAGAATTCGTAAAATACTAAGGTTAGTTGAGAACAAACTGTACTGTTTCCCCATACAAATTTCTAATAATGCTAGAGCAGATGCTGGAGAGTCTCTAGAAATGCAGACATTTATACAGAGAAACAAACGATGGAGTAACAAACTTTGGGTTGCAGCCTACAGTAAGAATTATTGCTTGAAGCCAGTTGCTGTATTTTGCAATGCTAACCTAGATAATCATTAGCATTTGCATGAAACAAATTAATAAGAGTTTTAACAATATATTATTTGTAAGAGTAAGTTATTGCAGAAATCTCTTTTTCGTTGCCTTGTCTTGGTATGCATGGGGTGGCATGTAGCAGTCTAAAAACAATCTAACTGAATTTTAAATTGTGAACATTTATGTTACAATTATGAAATCTCTACTCTCAAAATGATTAGGTCCATTCTATAGAGATCACTCCTCTGCTGTAGTTAAAACTGTACTGGCATTTTCACAACTCACTCCTGTTTTTCAGGTACTTACAACTAAAGCTATGCTTTTGTTTTGTTTTGCAGAGATTTGTGCAAACATTCTTTGGTTTCAATTTGCAGGGATTCATCTCTATGTAATTTTGCTTTGAGATGTTAGGTTTGAATGAACTTAAAACCTTTAAGAAAACTCACTTGTTTTCTTACATTTTGTGACATAGAAGTCAAGTGCAAGCATGTTTTGGAGTGTTATATAATCTTCAGTTTTCAAAAATGCAGAGTCATGCGTTAACCCAACTTTGTGTGAACAATTTATGAACACTTCTATGAACATGATCTGAATTTCAATTTTATAACAATCTGTAGCAAGATGAGTCGTCTTGCTCAGAGTTTTGTTGGGAACATTTCTCTCAACTTTTCAAATGACGCTTTGTAAATATACATTCTGTTCCAAGAGTAGGAGAGGAAGAAAATTCATTTCTGTTAATATTTGGGCATTTAATTCATATTGCTGCCTATGGTGTGGCAATGTTGGTTGGTTGCCCCTTTTAAAGGTGCAATCGTTGTGTGGTTTCTTAGCAGTTTGCTGGCAGGAGTTCCCTTCTTCAGCCTGCTTGCTCTTCAGGCAGCCACCCCACCCCTCTACTTCCCAGCTCTTTTATTCTCCTAGTTGTTGTGAAGATGCCAGTCAGCCTTGGCCAACGGTACTTGTATTAACCCCTTAATTGCTGGGCCACCATGGAGTACATACACTGCCACAACAAATCCAGTGATTCAGCCTTAATGCCCTTTCTGAATGGGTATGACAAACTCTTTTAAAACAAGTACTATGAATTCTTGGTGCAAGCCAGAAGCAAATCCTGCAGTCCAAGTGATTGCCCCTAACTGAATCTATATCACCACTGGGGTTCTCTCAAATTGTTATGCAGCAATATGACAAATTACATATTCATGTAGTTAGCTGTCATAACAAAGTACATCTAACATACTTTGACTCAGTTATAAAAATGGTTCTAATTATGATATTACAAAAATTACTTGCATTCAATAACTAACAGTAGATTAAAAAAATCTTGTTTTAAGTATTCATAAAATTACAGCAACTCTACTACTTCAGATGAATGGAAAGCCACTCATAATGAATTATATGCTATCTAATTATGTTCTTGGGTTATTTTGAAATTGGAAATATTTGTAGATCATTTTTACTTCTACTGTTATAACCATTTAAAGGTTTAAGAAAAATTCTCTTAGAACTTCATTGTAACTGGAAAACAGATTTTCTAAAGATATCACATAGAATGGATTCCTATCCTTGGGTCTTGGCTCCCTAGCAGGAGCTATGCTAGCATTTGTGTGCAGGAACATTTAACACCCAGAAGAAAAGGGAACCTTTCTCAGATGAATAATTCTGGCTCTACTTCTAATTATATTGTCTAGACCTAATCAATATTTACAACTGTATCTCCACTTTAATGAAGTCTTAATTATCTGATAATATAATCTAAAATTAGTAAAATTCCTCATTTTTACCTGCTTTCCCATTCTAGCCCAATCACATCCATCACTAGATAAGAGTATCGTCATGTAATAGTATTGTTTACAACTACTTCTATCCCCATAAGTTCTTTAATTTACAGGTTAAAAACATAATGAAGAAGATTCTATCCACTCCTTATAGAAAAACAAATCTTTCCCCATATTTCTGCAGTAACCAAAAACTGCATATTGTGGCACTGATAATCCTTGAGAGATATGCCTAGACACTTTTGGAGCCACTTCTCCTGACAGAGAATTTTATTTGTACATTTTATTTTGTACATATGTTGTCTGGGTAAAGTGTAGGCTATTGATTGATAATGCTCATCAAACTGTGCTGCTTGTGGATTCCAACAGCAAAGAGGCTCACCTGAGATGTAAGTTAAATATTAGAAATGACACTATCAATCACTATAAGAATTTTAGCCGGTAGATGATAGCAAGTGAAGAAAAATTTGTTTTGACTCAGTGATATTTTCAAGAATAAACATGGTTAAGAACATGCATGCACCTATTTGTGATGCTGCCTAGGGTTACCCGGGGCTGGGGTCTGTGCCTGCTGGGGGTCAGTTCCCCAACTCCACCGGCCAAGAGCAACACAAGTACTCCCATCTAGGCCTACTCAGAGTCTCTTCTCTCTTTCTCTCTCTACAGGTTGGCAATAGACACTTTCCAACTCTTGAAATCTCTAAGTGTCTTCCTGGAGTATAGGTTCTGGAACTAGGAGTGCAGAGGGTGCCGCTGCATCCCCTGACTTGAAGTGATTTCCATTATATACAGAATTTACAGTTTGGTTCAATGGCTCTCAGAATCCCCACTATACAAATAGTTCCATCGCCCCTGACCTGGAGTGTCTATCCCTCATTCCGAGGGACAGCCACAATAATCACAGATTTTCTGCTCCCTAGAAGCAGTACACCTCAGTTTACCAGTTTCACCTCAGATCGCCACTCTGTTTAACACACAGCATTTGAATATGTTTACAGTGAAAATGAGCCAAAGTCTGTTTAACGAAGAGGAGAGATTCAAATGAAAGAAAGTAGAAATATTGGAAACAAATGACTACCTATAAATATCATAACATGTATTTTAGAACCTAGACTACTACTTTGAGTGATTGCACATGTCTAGTCCACTGTAGGTGTGTATGTGCCCTGTGCACAGACACTGGAGACTTTCCCCCCCGAGTGGTACCCAGCATGGTGGCTTGAGTGCCCTCTGTTGCCACTCTGCATTCTGGTGTAAGGGAATGCAGTTGCCCTTGATCCCCCTCCATTTCTTCTTACCACCAGTGATGGAAGTTTGATTCAGGTACTTTCCTCTCCTCTTCTTTGTATATGTTTGCAAATTAGTAGTTTGTTAGTTATAGTCCAAACTCCAAGTTGCATGGCAGGTGGTGACACAACCCCTCATTGGTCTGGATTGCACCTTGGAATGTCAGAGAACATTAAAAAAAATTCAAAGACCAGTTACCAGACGACTGTAGACATACATTTTCAGTAATGGCTGAGGAGGGCAAGCTGGTCACCAGGATTGACCTCTGCGACAGAGTCAGACCAGAAGGGTATAGGAGAGTGCTGGAAGGCAGGTATATCAGTCTCAGGATGCGCAGGCCTCTGTTCCCTGGATAGCCAAACAAAGGCTACTCCAGGCCAATCAAGACACCTGGGGCCAATTAAGAAGGTTCTAGAAGGCAGCAGAAACAGCTAGCCTGATTGGGACACCTGAAGCCAATCAGGGGCTGGGTGAAACCATTTAAAGACCCTCCCATTTGGTCAGGTGGGTGTGGGTGTCAGGAGTTTGAGAGGCGTTGGAGCAGAGAGCAGTTTGGAGGCGTTGGAACAAAGAGCAGTTTGGAGGCGTTGGAGCAAAGAGCAGTTTGGAAGGAGGCCCTGAGGTAAGGGTGAAGTGGAGAGTAAAGAAGCAGGGACTGCTGTGGGGAAGTAGCCCAGGGAATTGTATTGTGCTTGGTGGTTAAAAGGTCAGCCATCTTACCTGATACTATTAGGGTCCCTGGGTTGGAGCCTGGAGTAGAGGGTGGACCTGGGCTCCCCCCTTCCTACCTTCCCCAATTAATCACCGAGACTAGGGAGGCAACAGAGACTGTGCCCAGAAGGATAATTTCTCCTCACTGGCGTATGATGAAAATGGCTCAATAGACTGTGACCTCGTCTCTAAAGAGAGAAGGGCTACATGGATGGTCACAGTGAGCCTCTGAGGCTAGTGAAATCCGCCAAGAAACGCAGGACCCACAAATACAGACTTGGAGCTTTGTCACACCTCCTAGACAGTTTGGATAGTGCAGATTTGGCTGCTCAAACAATGGCATCAGCCATTACTATGAGACGGTGTTCATGGTTGCAGTCATCTGAGCTACCTCAAGAGGTCCAGCAGACTATCAAAACCTTACCTTTCAAAATCATCTTTCTGTATTCAGAGAAAACTGATGACAAGTTTCATAGCCTTTAAGATTCAAGGGTGACACACACATCCTTTTGGATCCCTCAGAGATTAAAATAAATCAGTTTCATTCGCAGCAGCCATACAGACATCAGAGTGTTACTCCTTGATCCCAAGTTCCAACAAGAAAAAAAGGAAAGGGATATAGGAGGTGATATGTACAGCCCTCCTCTTCAGCATCTGTAGGCTCATCCCATCCAGCTGCCTCTTCCAAACAATCATTTTGATGGGACAGTTGAAGACAGCATACCAGCTTATCTAAATTCCATCTGTTCCAGTCACTTATGAAGTGGGACAACTGCTTGGGCCCACATAACGTCGCACCAGTGGGTCTTAAGCATGGTGGAACAGTGCCACCCAGTGCATTTCTACCCCCTTCCCCATCCCTCTTCAGGGACCACCCTCACTAGTTTTATCATTCCCTAGATTGGTGGATAGATCCTCTGAAAGTTTCTGTCGGAGCTCCCTTTCTCCCCATGTTACCAACCTTCATGCTAGTCACAAACATGCTATTACCTTCCTGGCAGTGATTCCTGATTCTACCATTTCCTACGTTCTATAAGAATCTAAAGAGGCTTCAACTGGTTTGACTTCTATAAGATAGGAGACAGTATAAAAAGCCTGCCCCCAAATGAAAAGTCTTTCTTCATGTCAGTCCAGACTAGAGGCTCCTTAAGTCCCTGCAGTTGGTGGTGACTTTTGTTTTTAAGGTCACTTTTTAAGAGCTCTTGACCTTACATATGGTCCTAATTCTGCAGCCCATAAGCACATAAAATTCATATTATTAAAATGGGAATTATATGCCCATAAAGAATGCAAGAGAGTTCAGTTTGCACTGAACAGCTAAGCACAAAGGCATGACAAATGTAGAAAAATGAAGTCTTAACTCCAAATTTCCTACTTTGAGGATATTACCTGAGTTGTATAATGTTATTCTTTGTATTTTTGTGTTTAATTTTCCGTGGAAGGGTTTTATACAGACTACTGCCAAGTGAAGCTGTCCTAAAATGACATTTAAAAATATTTTATCTCCTGATATTGTTGACAGTATCATGCCTCCAAAACAAGAGCTGCCATGTTTAATATCTCATCTTCGCAGTGGCTGATCTGTTACCATTAAGTGAAAAAAATTTCTCTCGTATAGGCTATGAAAAAAATAATCTTTTAATGGATTTATTAACAATTTTGTCTTTCTACACCATTTTGTACTGTCAATAGCTTTTTTCATAGGTAAAAGCTGCATATTCTACTAAAGTTGCCACATGTGAATGATGCAAAAGTAAAAAATTCTTAAAAGTGGAACAACTTTGTTCTCTTTCCAGTTATCATTTTGCTTTGTACCCTCTTTCATGCACATTATGAAGTTTTGAGCTCACCGGCTCACACAAATAGAAGTACCAGGTGAACCAGAAAGATAAGAGAATTTTCACACATGTCCAAGAAACTAAAACAAAGCTGACATGGTATGTATGATTTTAGACAACTTTAAAGGATCAATCTTGACAACATCTAATTAAGCATAGATTTGTGCTTCTATGACAGGATATTTAGACTATATATGCTTTCTGGAGTCATTTCACTAAAGGCAGGTTATTCAGTCTAATTAAAATGAGTTCCATTGGCACTCTAAGAAATAGCTAGTGAATTTTTAAATAGTGTTATACATTTGATGTGCTAGGTTAAAGCCAAACATATTTCTGACTCTGTATTGTATACAAAACTGTCTGCAATAGTAGCAGAGAACAATAGTCAATCTGATAATGAGATTTTTGTCAACATGCAAGTGGGAAATAATGTTTTTGTGATATCATGGGTTCAGTTTCATGGAAAAACAGGAACTCCTGAGTTCTAATTCCCTTCTCCAACCACTGACTTATGATTGAAAAATTGAGCCTGTATTTGACTGAAAGGTGGTTTTTAATCCTGGATACCTCCGTTTTTGGGTGCCCAGTTTTAAACACCTAGAGCTTGATTTTCAGAAGCCCCAAGTACACTCATCATTCACTGGGAATCTCAGAAATTGAGGCCATGTGTGGAAATATGTGCTTTAACTTGTTTGAAATTCCATTTCTGTAAAATAGGGATAATTACATGCACTTCTCTACAGTGATTTCCATTTTAAAAAACATTTACTAGGGATGCAATATTTTTAATTTTTCCTGTATTCAGAATAGGAAATAGTGTGGTAAAGTAAGAAATAGCTTGGAGACATCTGTGAATCAGTAAATATTTGTAAAATGCCTTCAAGTCCTGAAAGCAGTGTAAATAGACAAAAACACACTTTTCACTGGTCAATAGTTAGCACACACAGACCCAAGAAGCCCGCTATAGCCATGGTGGAGGACTAAAGATTATTATGAAAGCCTACCAAAACATTGACCAAGTAGTCTGTAAAAGGAACAATTCTATTTCTGTGAAATGCTCAATTTTCACTAGTCTGACATAAAACCAGGTATTTTGACCAACAAGAAACGTGCTACCCCACCTCAAACCACAGCAGATAATGGTCAATCCAAGATATGGATAAAATATTTTATTTTCTCAACTTCCAATCCCATCCCTTACCCTAGAATATGTGTGTGACCACCCAGGTGTGTGGTACTTGTGAAATTTTGAATTGACTTAGATGCATTGTCTACATGGATACTGAGCAACTACAAGACCAAGACAACTGAGGAGCACCATCAGTTAATTTAAGGAATTTGCAGTGCATTGGAGTGACTTGTATACTATTACTCCCAGGAGCCACATACAAGATGGACACTCTTTTGCAGCGGGAAGCTTCTCACTTAGCTGAAAATTGCCTGGCAATACTACCGCCATAATTATTCTGTTTTTTTTATATTGAACTGGCTATCCAGATGTACAGCAAGTTGCTGCACATCAGGTTCTGCAATACTGTTCAAGCAGCTTTCAGTAATACATGTAAAGTTGAGAGCCCCTTAGTTAAATCAAAATGATAGAAACCTTATTGACCACTAATCTTTTGTTAATCCATGTGAACCAAAGACTGGAATTCTGGATTCCTGACACCTCAGCAGTTCCCCAAAAACCTGAAATTAAGCCTATTAGGACATCAATGTCTTTAGGGTTTTTTCCTAGAGGATTGAAGATAATTTACTTACACAGTAATGTAAAAATCAGACATCTGCAGTCCTATTCTTCCCACACAGGTGTAAATACCTCCAGTTGATTTCAGCAATGTCTACTCGTGTGACAAGAGAATAGACTTTTAATGAGCTACCCCTTTTTCTCCAGTTTGTCAGCTGTGTTGGTAAAAGCAGAAATAAGTAGTGTCTAAGTTCAAATTGAGATAGTAGCTCAGGCTGGATTTGAGCCAAAGTTGCTTCTGACTTTCAGTTCTTGAGCCAAATTTATATAAGTGATCACAACTGCAGCAGTGATTTGGCTCTTTAACGCTAAGCAGAAGGTCGTACAGTCAGCCTTCTCATTGGTGAAATTCTAAGTAATGCCATCTCCGGAAGTTGTTACCACTGGCAAAGATGATTATGTGATGAAGATGCTGTAACATCATACACCTAAATATAGTGCATATACTTTGAGGTAGCACTCCTGAAGATGGCATCATAATATGATAAATTGATTTTAGAGTGAATACAAACAATTGAGCCTTAAAGAAGCAAAAAGTGGGGGGAGGGGTAATGGCAGTTAAAGCAGTACACAAAATGTTTATCTCTGAATTTACTCTAGTGGATTTCTATTCTCAGGCCTAGTCAAATAAAGTGACTGGCATGCAGTAAGTTGTATAGAGGAGGTAGGGTACTAGCTTTATAGATCAGTACAGGGAGGGAGTTCCATCCATAAGGGCAGCACGGAAGAAAGCACAAAGGTGTTGGTGGTATATGTGGAGAAAATATCAATTGCCAGCATGTACGGGCATAGGGTCAACATAAGAGATAAGTATAGTTATTTATCAATATATTCTATGCATGTTATATTAACTGTGAGGGGCATAGTTGGAGAGGGTCTAGAAAGTGGAACAAGAAACATGAACTGGAAACAGTAACAAAAAGGCATTCAAAGAGCAGAGGTGCTGTTGTTAGATCTATAGTTATGAAAGGGATTTATAGTGTATAGTATGTGTATATATATGTTTGTGTGTTTAGATAGATATTGATGTTAAATATACTGGGAGTAAACCCAGTCAGAAAATCCGGAGTGGAGACCCTAAGGCGGTTGCAGGTGGGAATTACCCACTGCTTCCGGTATCTCCTGCAGTCAAACCAGTACCCAATGTATTGACAATTGCCTTTCCTTGGAACATATTGGGGAGACCGAGAGGGGGAAAGTGTCGCATGGGCAACCCACCTTCCCCTATATCCGCCCAGGCACTTGCAGCATGCAAATACATTCATTCACACTCATACACAGACACACATACATAAGGTTTCCAAATGAATGGAGAGGACACTCCACTCTGCTTTTTGCAGGACAACAACACGGGGAGTGGCAGTTACGGGTTATAAGCCCCCCTCAATTGGCGGCGAGGGGGACGCCACGGGCCACTCCTGTCAGTGGGAGAAGTCATCGCACTTCATTGGTCAGCTACCGCCCGCTTTAAACTGGGCAGCCCCCAGTCAATTAGGTGTTAACCCGCTACATCTACCTTCCTCATTGGGTGCATGGGGATAGATCAAAAGTCGAAAAGTAGATGTAAATAATGTACCTCCTGCTCAATATAAAAATAACTTTCCTAGATTTAGACTAGGTACTTGGAATGTGCGTATGTTGTGCCCTGGTCTTCAACCTACCAACTACCAGTTTTATGGTGATGCAATTCACAAAACGGCTCTCATTGACCAACAGCTTTACAAGCTTAATGTCGACATTGCTGCACTTCAGGAAACCAGGCTTGCTGATATTGGATCAGTGAGAGAATCCAACTACACCTTCTTTTGGAAAGGATTGGGCTTTGAGGAATCACGCCTCTATGGAGTGGGGTTTGCCATCTGGAATAGTCTTTTGCACTCAGTTAGTACACCTACAGCAGAGTCGGAACGTATTATGTCCTTGCAACTCAATACGGAATCTGGGAAAGCCAATATCATCTGTGCATATGCACCCACGCTCTTGGCGTGCATTGAGAAAAAGGATCAATTTTATCAATGTGACACTTTTCCCACTGGTGAACAGCTATACATCCTTGGTGATTTCAATGCAAGAGTTGGGCGTGACTTCCAGTCCTGGCCAATCTGTATCAGACACCACGGTATTGGAAAAATGAATGAAAATGGACAACGACTTCTGGAGTTCTGCTCACAAAACGAATTAACCATTACCAATACCTTCTTTGACCTCAAAGATTGTCATAAAGTTTCATGGCGCCATCCTAGATCTGGTCACTGGCATCAGCTGGATCTCATGCTGACACGTAGACGACAGCTTAACAGCGTCAAATCTACACACACTTTCCATAGCGTGGACTGTGACACGGATCACTCATTGATCATTAGCCACATTCAGATCATACCCAAAAAAATTTATATCAATGCTGAACGTAGGAAACCAAAGATCAATATTCTTAATACCAAGGATCAGGCTAAATGTGTCATCTTTGCAACTGAGTTTAGCAATAATTTTAAAAATACACCCAACCAGGAGTCTGTCGACGAATTATGGAATACACTATGTACCGCAATCTATGACAGCGCATCGGCGGCCTTTGGAACGCAGAGCTACTCTAAAAAGGACTGGATTAGTATGAATGCCAATATTCTTCAGCCTCTCATCAATGCTAAAAACAAAGCCCATTTTAATAATATAAATAATCCATCACAACGGTCCAAGGATCATCTACGCCAAGCGAGAGCAACTCTTCAGAGGGAGTCCGGGCGCTGTGCAAACAATTATTGGGTTGACCTGTGCTCTGATATCCAAAAGGCATCGGATATGGGCAACTTAAAAGCTATGTATGAAGGATTAAGAATGGCCCTTGGACCAAGTGTCACAAAGATCGCCCCATTGAAGGACCAGAATGGCCAAATAATCACCGACGAGAATGAACAGATGGCTCGCTGGGTGGAACACTATTCTAGTCTGTATTCTCAACATCGCACTATTAACTCGGGGCTGGATAATATTCTTCCAACCCTACCACCGATGTTGCAGTTGGACATTGAACCTACACGGGAGGAACTATCGCAGGCAATTGATGCTCTCTCCAGTGGAAAGGCATCAGGCAGCGGTAAGATCCCGGCTGAGGTACTTAAGGCGAATAAATTAGTACTTATGCCTTATCTCTATGATCTATTGATCAATTGCTGGAGAACTGGAGACATACCTCGGGATATGAAAAATGCAAACATCGTCACTCTTTATAAGAATAAAGGCGACAAAGGAGACTGTAATAACTACAGAGGCATATCCCTGCTCAGCATAACGGGAAAGGCATTCGCCCGTGTTATTCTCAGGCGCCTTCAAATACTTGCTGGACGTATCTATCCAGAAACACAATGTGGGTTCAGGGCTGGCAGATCAACAATCGATATGATATTTTCTCTTTGTCAATTGCAAGAAAAGTGCAGGGAACAGAATAAACCTCTTTATATTGCATTTGTGGATTTAGCCAAGACTTTCGATACAGTCAGCAGAACTGGATTATATAAGGTGTTAATAAAAATTGGATGTCCACCAGCTCTTCTAAAACTTGTCCAATCGTTCCATGAAGGTATGGAGGCTACAGTACAGTATGATGGAGTTACTTCTGAATTTTTTCCAATAAACATTAAGCAAGGATTTATTCTTGCCCCTACACTCTTTGGCATCTTCTTTTCCGTCCTGTTCAACTGCGCCTTTAAAAACCTCGACGGTGATATTTTTCTTCACACAAGATTTGACGGATCTCTTTACAACCTGGCAAGACTCAAGTCAAAGGTTAAGACGCTCCTCATTAGGGAGCTTCTCTTTGCAGACGATGCAGCACTTGTCGCACATAACGAGGTTACCCTACAGACGCTACCGGATTCTTTATCTTGGGCGAGTAAACAATTTTATCTGGATATTAGTGTCAAGAAGACTGTAATCTTTGTACAAGGAGTATTTCAATAGCCTAACATCTTTCTTGACAATCACCCATTAGAAGTGGTTTCACAATTTTGTTACCTCGGATTAACCATCACTGCACACCAATCTATGGAGGAGGAACTTAAAATCAGAATAGGAAAGGCAGCTACCACTTTTGGCAGACTCTCAAAACGTGCATGGGATAATCCAAAACTGCCAATGAAAACGAGGCTTTTGATATACAAATCTTGTGTATTAAATGTCTTACTATATGGATCAGAGACCTGGACAACCTACGCGGGACAGGAGAAGAGATTAAACAGTTTTCATCTTCGTTGTCTTCGAAGGATATTAGGCATCAGATGGCAAGACAAAGTCACAAACGAGGATATTTTACCTCAAGCAAATATGCTCAGTTTAACAGCTATACTTAACATCCGGAGATTACGTTGGCTAGGTCATGTTAGAAGGATGGATGATGAACGTCTCCCCAAGGGAATTCTCTTCGGTGAATTATCAAGCGGTGTAAGATCAAGAGGACGTCCAAAGCTTCGATTCAAGGATTTATGCAAACATGCAATGGTAAAGTCCAATATTGACCCAAAATGCTGGGAAGCTAATTCGTTGGATCGAAACAGCTGGTGTCAACTTCTTCGACAGGGAGCAATGACTTATGACCACAATTCTGCAAGCCACGCTATGGAATTACGTATGAGAAGGAGGAACTCACAAAATACTGGACTCGGGATTAGATTTATGTGCAATTATTCTGATCGTCAGTGCAACTCCAATATTGGAAGGATAAGTCACGAACAAAGAAATGCTCGTGTTGTGATTGTTGTTTTTGATGCCATTAAGATTATAATAATAGTACTTTACCTTATTACATTTAGTAATTTGGTTTATTAAAATCTATAAATTGCCGCTGCATACCACCGTCCTTAGGGACGAAAGGGGGCTAAGTAGTAGTAAGTATGAAAGGCTATCATGGCAGGTGTACTTTGTATAGATTACAGGAAGTTATGTGAGTATGAAAGAGGCCAGAAAGGATACTATAATAAGGCTAGGAAATAATGTTCTGATGGGATTTTTGAGGTGTGGACAGAAAAATGTTGGATTTCAGAAAATTGTATAGAGGATGAAGTGACAAGATTTGGATGCAATCTAGATGTACAGGAATTGGGAGGAATGAAAGATGACTCTAGGTTATTAACCTGAATGATAGGGAAGATGTCAACAGTGACAGAGAATGGAGAGAGTGAGTAGGGTTTTGACCATCTTAATTTTAAGAGGAGATGCTGAAGAGATTGGATGAAATGCACGTTTAAATTGTAGGAGACAGGTCAAGAGTAAAATGATACATTTGTGAATCATCATCAAGATGATAGCTGAAATTATGTGAGTGGATGAGATCACCAAGACAAGGTATAAAAGGGGAAGGAGGAGCCAAGGACTGAGTCCCTTGGACACACCAACAGGATGTAGGGGTGAGGCAGATCCACCATAGGGCGCACACACACTTTCTTGTGTCTAGGATTTAAAGGTGCAAGGTTATCTAGCTCTGTGTACCACTGTAATGGGGTCAGCACTCACCTCTTGTGTGTGCCCCCTTTTCTATCGGGGATAGTGCCTTCAAGCACAGTTCTTTTCACGGGGGGGGGGGGGCGGGCACCCACCTCTTGTGGATGGCTCCCTTTCTCTCGGGTAGGTGTGAACCTGCTTTTGGTTTTACATCAGGATGGCACTTTCAGGACCCCCCTCCCGCCTCAACTGCTGGTTCTCTTGGTTGGTCTTCGGCAGCTCAGCCCTCCACCTGAGCCGCACACCCTGTCCCCCCTTCCAGAGTATGCAGTCCTGAGTTCTTTTCATAGAATCCTAGAATATCAGGACTGGAAGGGACCTCAGGAGGTTATGGCCCTGTTATGGCTGTAGCTCTTGGACTTCTTCCCAGAGGCACTGCCTTCTTCAGACACCCAGCTGGGCCCATCTTAGTACCCTCCTCTAGTCTGGCCAGGTTTTGTGCTCAATCCCCTAGGTTCAGCCTGCCCGTACTATGTTTTTGATGGCTCTGCTGCTATTCTATCCAGCCAGCCAGGCATCTAGTCTTTGGCAGCCTTTGCTGGGCTCAGTTCTGTCTGGTGAGCTCTCTGAAGTGAGCTATCCACAGTCATCTAGCCAGCCAGGCACTTGGTCCTCCCTCATCAAGCTCCACACAGCAATTTATCTGGCCGTTCTGGCCCCTTATTGGTCACTCCAGCAGCCTCCTGACCTAGTCCACCCTGCCACAACGACCTTTTAAATGTCTAGTCCAGAACAGGAAAGTTGTGCTTTAGTACATGCTAAGCTAGTCAACATAAAGCTTAGCAGGCAGCCTAGCTTTTAACTCAATGAGCTTACAAGTGTGCCTTGTTTACTGTCAGCTTTTAAAATGTGTCTGTACTTAAGCCATAATATCTTTAAACCCTAGTTGAGGCAGGAGAATCAGGAGAAGATGGAGCCTTGGAATGCAAGGAAAGATAAGATGTTGTGCCCTACAGAGTCAAGCGCAACAGAGGGTTGGTTTGTATGTTGATATGATCCTATTAAGCATTGTTATTCACAGGACCAGAATTTGGGCCATAATTTTCCAATTGAGAGATTCCCTTAATGTAATATTTCCTTCTGTTCTTTTTTTCTTCAATACCATATAGTGACATAAATTAGAGAGACTTTCTCCTTCTTCATAGTTTCCTAACATTGTTTTTTATTTCTGTCTAGGAATCTATTCCCACATATCTCAATCTTTTTTTCCTGATTCTGCTCTCCATCCATCTTGCGCTCTTGGCTTAGATGTGACACTTAAATCATGTAGCTGAAAAAATGAAACCGCTAATCAGTTGATGCTCAGAACCGTGCAAATTGTCTGGAGGTCTTCCAGTTAGATTACTGGTGTGCCCCTGGCAATCTTACAGCAAATGCAACACAGCACACTGCTGTCATGACTAGGAGCAGAAAAGGACAAATATGTTTGCTTCACCTGCTGCACTGTACTCTTGCTAATGCTTTTCCCTCTGGTTTTAATAATTTTTCCTATGTTGTTTATACCTGTTCATCCTCTCTACTACACCACTAACTACAACATATTGTCAGCTCACATAGCTTACTTTAGAACTTTATGAAGTTCTTATTCCAAATTCAAACTAATTCTGACAACAGTTAGCTACTAAGTAGCTGATCTGCAGTTATGTATATAGCTTTTCTGTCAAATCATAGACAGCTCTGACATTTCAGATTAGTTTATAGAGTTTCAAGACTGAATCATCTCTAACTGGTTAAAATTAAATCCAAATACAAGTGCGATTTTGATTCTATGTATTAAAGATTACTCAACAGTAATACAACTATCATTTTAATGGGATTTATTATGTGCATTTGTACATTTAGGAGGCACGTGGGTCCAGTGTGGACTTACTACACACTAAAATTGCCTGGAGGATGGGGGTGGGGAAAAGGGAAACAAAAGCTCCTAATACTTAAGATTACTGCACACAGCTTTCCATTTGAGGAATAAATGAGGATTAGTTTGCTTGGTGCCTGAGACTTGAAAACAATTTTATGTGATTTGCTAACATCTAGCTATTTAAATTGTATGTAACTATGCAATTTCAAGAATGGACTTTGGCACATATAGAAAGGAACATATTACACCAACCATGAAGTCTCCCCGTGGACCTCTTGTTTCAGCAGAAATTGTTTATATTTGCCTTTTTATCTACGTATTCTTTATTAAGTTGAGGCTTCATTTTTTGAGTTAATTGCTCATCTTATACTCTTCCAGATGTCTTTGGATATTGGTTAAAGATGAATTTTTGCCTTTGGCATATGAAACTTACCCTGGCCATCTTATTAGCATTATTTGTTCTATTAGAATATTAGGGGGAGTTTACTTGTTGGTAACTCAGCTTCCACCAACTTCACTAGTAACCCTATCACCTTTAGCAATTTTTGCCTGGCACTTTTTAGCAATCTTGCAATATGAGTTGCACATATTTGTCCTGAAAACAGAATCTGCAAACTTGGGCATCTTAGGCATGGCCACTCTCCAAACAGTGCCAACAACTTTTAGAACAGTGTTGGTGCCTGTGGGCCCCCAGGTAGCTTGTGCTGAAATCCACTCTAGGCAGATTTGCCATCACCATGAGCTCTGCATCCTTGTATTATGCTAACAGAAGATGTCATGTACAAGGGCTAAATTGAGCTCTTCTATGTATTTGGTTGCCATGGAAAATAAATTTGTGCTATCTGTCATTGTAAAATACAGTCATAAGCACAAAGGGGCAAATCTGCTCCCCAGAGGTCATGAGAAAGAAATCCTTTCCTTTGCTATAGAGTAGCAGCATCTGACAATTCTCTGTGAAGGAGCAGTGGCCACTGGATCTGCAATGCGTCAGAACCATCCACACTAAACCCCTCCTCCTCCTTCAAGTTCCCTTGTGAGACTACTTGCAGGGAACCTCTGTGGAACAGAGTGCCAGGGGATACACACCCTTGGAATGGGCTCTCAAAATCTCCACCTTGCAGTAAAGTGGAACCACACAGGCTTGGTTGTGTCTGAGGACTGTACATCCCTGTGTGGGAGGGGAGACAGAGTACAAGCTTTATCTGAAAGGACAACAGTTATTTCTAAATCTAGAAGAAACCGTGTTGTTGTTTGCATCCCTATGCTAATTTGAAATATTTCTTCTCTTCTGTCGATCATTAATTTCATATACACAAAACAAAACAAGAATAATCCATTAGGATGGGAGTTAGATATGTAGGAGAGGTATTCTGCTTTTATTCTGATTGAAAGAAAGGAAATATTTTAGTAGTACAGTACTATCATTTCCATAAGAATGGCCATACTAGGTCAGACCAAAGGTCCATCTTGCCGGTATCCTGTCTTCCGACAGCAGCCAATTCCAGGTTCCCAGAAGGAATGAAAAGAACAGGCAGTTACCAAGTGATGCACCCCCTGGCATCCACTCTGTCTCTGGCAAACAGAGGCTAGGAGCACCATCCGTTCCCATCTTGACTAATAGCCATTGATGAACCTATCCTCCATAAATGTATCTAGTTCTTTTTTAATCCTGTTATGGTCCTGACCTTCACAATATCCTTTGACAAAGAGTTCCACAGGTTGACTGTGCATTGTGTGAAGAAATACTTCATTTTGTTTGTTTGAAATCTGCTGCCTATTTTCATTTGGTGACCCCTAGTTCTTGTGTTCTGAGAAGGCGTAAATAACATTTCCTTATTTACTTTCTCCACACCAGTCATGACTTTTTATAGACTTCAGTCATATCTCCCTTTAGTCATCTCTTTTCTAAGATAAAAAGTTCCAGTCTTATTAATCTCTCCTTCTACAGAAGCCATTCTATACCTCTAATAATTCTTTTCCATACCTTTTCCAATTCCAATATACTTTTTTCTTTTTGAGATGGGGCAACCCCATCTGAACGCAGTATTCACGATATGGGCGTACCATGGATTTATATAGAGGCAATATGATATTTTGTCGTCTTATCTATCCGTTCCCTAATGATTCCCAAGATCCTGTTCCCTTTTTTGACTGCCACTGCACTTTGGATGTTTTCAGAGAACTATCCACAATGACTCCAAGGTCTCTTTCGTGAGTGGTAACAGCAAATTTAGACCAAATCATTTTATCTGTAATGTTGGGATTATGTTTTCCAATGTGCATTACTTGCATTTATTAACATTGAATTTCATCTGCCATTTTGTTGCCCAGTCACCCAGTTTTCTAAGATTCCTTTGTAACTCTTCGCAGTGCCTTGTGCAAAATGCAGGATTTTGCAGGGTGCTGTGTGAACCAACTCGCAGGCACCAATCCTGCAAAGACTTGTCTATCTGCCATATTTTTCTCACTGTGGATAATCCCATTGTCCTCAACTGGACATTTAGCTACGTTTAAAGGTAAGCACATAGTAAATCTTTGCAGGATTGGTATCAGAAGCATCATTTTATGTATTCTTCATCTGGGGAATGAGACCATTTGGAGTGTAAAAATATCATTGACAATGCAGGAGGCCTAACTGCAAAACTTGCCCAAATCTTTTTTTATAAAGTGCCCTAAAGTGCATGAGGCACTATACAGAAATATAAACAAGGATGCTGTCCCGCAGAGCCGAAACTCTGAATAGACAAACATACAGACAAAGGATGGAAGGGTAAAAAATGTAACAGGTTTTTTTTCTCCCTATTCATTGTTTCCTTTTCTAAATTTTATTTTGAACCCTATTTGCTTTTGTTTCTCAGTGGAAATTTTTAATTATTAATGCTAGCCTGTTTATTCTCTGGCATATATTCTATTTAGTACAAATATATATTTTTATTTTCTCTGAAAACCATTTATTATATTCAGTTTATAGTTATTTAATCCACCATTTTCCATGCTGCTGCTTTTCTTCCAGCTTCTTCTTTATACTTCTCTTCCAATAGTCATCTCTTCTTCCCTGAATCTACAGCCCCCCCTCTACTGTATAAACAAACAGTTCACTGAAATTTGGTTCTGCTAATGTTAGTGTGTGGAATTATGAATAGGCTACGAAGGTACTCACACTGCTCTTGCCATGATGCTGCTGCCAGAATCTCTGCCTCCCAGTAGGTTCTGAATTATAATTTGCTTTTGAACTTCCATACGTATCAGGAAGAACTGAGTAGAGGAAAAACTGCAGAAGGTTCTAGTAGTTTAAAGGGACAATCAATGCACAAGTCTTCCACAGCAGAAATGGTCTCGTTATCTACAGTCATCTGTTTGCCTTGGGCTGGATGAAATATTTTTTAGTCTATGGGGAAATTGATATGTCATGACCTCCTCTGGGTGGCACATTCTTTGCTGGGGAATACTTTGTTTATGTCAGACTCTTATGAAAACATGGTATTTTCTGGCCCATTGCATAGTTTCTTGTCACATCAGATTTATATGGTGTCTGATTTTTACATGCATCCATATGGGTGACACAGAATAGCTAAACACTGTGTTCCTGTGATTGTCTTTGAATACTTTATCATATTTTGCTGGATTGCAACCACGAAATTAGAGAAATTCCTGTACCAGCCTGCTATTTTCACTCATGTTCTGAACCAGCCAATCCCTGCTTAATTTAGTGGTTTTGAATACTAAGACCAATCTCATGATTTGGCAGTATGACCATATCATATCTTTTATCTGTTTGCTTCTTTCCAGCATTAGTAAATGTAGGGCGCTTGTACTCCTAGAATTCACTACTAATATTTAAATGTTAATTTAAGGCATAGTTTAACTCCCCTTGAAGTCCAATAGGAGTCTTTTTACTGACTTCAGGGGAATTTGAATTGAGCCTGTAGCCTGTAGATATCAAGGGATGCTTCCTATTTCTCAGGAAATCACAACCAGTAAGTATCCACTTCTAATTGTTTCTATTCACACACACACACGTAAAAGAATAACCAAAGAGACCCCGAGTGCCCATAATGCTAGCCATTCAGGATATTCAAAGGAAACTAACCTCTTCTGGGTTTTGCCATCAAACAATAGATCAAGTTATCCATGTGTTATATGTATAGTATGAACAAACTCACAAAATCCCAGAAAACAAAGGAACTCCATTTATTAACTCTATATAATTCTGTTTCTTTCACAAAATACACTTTTAAAATCTGATCAGGATGTATACCTGAATCAGAACTTAACAAAGAAGGTACAGTAAAAGCAACTGCATTAGAGTCCTTGCCATATGTCAAATGAAGAAATCTGCACACAATCATCAGAAATAATTTAAAAAACCCTAATATTCAACAGTGAAATGTATTTATTTATGATAGAATATAAGTAACCCCTTCTAGTCACTAAATTTAGGGTTTCAATAGGAAGTGATTTATTTAAACTGTTGAATTTTAACTTTTATTTTTGACAGTTATTGAACCATTTTCTTTTTTCCAGTTTTACTGCATCCACCAAGGCTTTTTTTATCATGTTGTTTTATTTCTACTTTTCAGGAGTCTTACCGAAAGAAAAGGAGCTATACACTGGAAGTAGTACCTTCTGCGTCTCTTGATGCTCATCCTTCAGAAAATGAAGACCACCTTTGTGATTTCATGGACATAGCAGTTACAAAGAAACCTTGTTCCTTAGAAATAGCAAGAGTACCTTCCTCAAGAACAGGTAAATCACCACTATTCTCTTATCTTATCACTGGTACAGTCTGATGATTCATATAATACGTCACTGTTGACTTATAATATTGCTCACTACTATAATGCCTTCCATCCCAGGATCTCAGGGTAATTTATACCATTAATTAATTTATATGAGAGATGTAAATATTATCCAGATTTTATAGAAGAAAAGCTGAGGCAAGGGTTAAATGACTTCCTAGATTCCCATGGAAGTCTGTGGAAAAGCCAGAAATAGAAGCCAAATTTCTAGAGCAAATTTCCCAGGCATGTGCAGTAATGTCCTCACCATCCTATTTTTACCAAGTACTTAACACTAATCTGTAATACAAACAACAAAATAAATTTAAAAGGTTTAGAAAAATTAATAAAATCACCACCACCCAGAGAATAAAATTAAAGTACCTTTAAATTAATATATATGTATACAAAATAAAAGCCCAAAGCTCCCATTTCATATAGATGCAGTGAATAAAAACTGAAAGCGACATGAAATGAGAGTCTAAAATATTTTTAATTTGAGAAATTGCTATGTTGATTACACAGGTCTGAACAGCAGTGAGTTATGTTTACAAGATAACAACAATTATACTGAGTCATATGAATAATATAAACAAGGACTCCGTTTACATTTTCTAAAATTATATACTTCTCCCTGTTGCCCTTGTTTTGACCTTTCCTGTGTCACCACTTTGTACCCATTTATATCAGATTTGCAAGGTATAATCATCTAACTACAAATAATTGGAATGAGAGCATGTTTTGACAAGTAAAAAAATCACAACAGTATTTGGAACAACTGGAACAAAATCGGGAACATCACCATTGATTTTTTTGATCATCATAATCTTGTTCATTTAATCTTGTTCATGGTTTGGGAAATATATTTGAATGTCAGATTAAGGGCCAGATCATGAGTTAATTCTCTACTCTGAGCAAAGAGTTCTTTTCCTGGCTGTTCCACTGAGGATAAATAATACAAGAGTGATTGGAGCATGTGAACTGAATCTTGGGGCTCCCACCTCTTAGCTGGGTGCCCTAACCAGTGGACTATAGTGTCTCTCTCACTTGCTCACTCTCGTATTTATCTACTGTGGAACAGTCATCAGGCCAGCGAGAGAGAGAGTGACTGTCATTCAGTGGGGACATGGGTCCAGTCCCCATGCTCCAATCATTCTTTTGTTATTTGTTGACAGTGGTACAGCTTCAAC
Source organism: Sternotherus odoratus (assembly GCA_032164245.1). NCBI lineage: Eukaryota > Metazoa > Chordata > Testudines > Kinosternidae > Sternotherus > Sternotherus odoratus. The sequence continues at coordinate 73,066,902 of JAVMKO010000001.1, read as the reverse complement.
AGGAGAGATGGAGGGAGCCCCATACCCCAGGTGAGTTCTCTGATCACTAGGCTAAAATTGGACACACCTTCCTTCATCATTCTGTGTGGAGTGAGGCAGGTGCCTAACTTATTCCTACAAGAAACAACTTGGGTGCCTAAACCTCTGGGCTCTGGGCAGCTGGCTCCCATTTGTGGATTGCTAAGCAGAGATAGGCACCTCACTGCAGTCCAGATGTAGGTGCCTAACTCCAAGAGGGGGTGGGATTTAGCATACGTTTTTGTTGTCACCATGTCCCATTGGCTAGCTTAGGTGGCTTAGAGCGTAGTCACACCCAAACTCTGTGTTTTGCAGTAATGAAGATTGGGCCTGGTCTAGACAGAAAAGAGTTATGGTTTACAATTATAGTTAGGGTGTGATTATTTTTTTAAAATCAAAATAGTTATATCGGGGAAAAAAACCTAGTGTAGGTGCAGTGTGTGTGTGTGTGTGTATGTGTGTGTATATATATATATATATGTGTGTGTGTGTATGTATATATATATATATATATATATATATATATACACACACACTGCACCTACACTAGGTTTTTTCCCCCAACATATATACTATATATAAACACTATATATATACACACACACACATAAACTAGTATACTGTACTAGTATATTTCTCTTCCCATACAGGAATAGCTATACTGGTATACACCTTCATACAAAATCTAGTTACATCCACCCTAAGGTCAGTTGTACTATGTTCGCTGTTCCAGAATACTTAAAATGTTACTGACTTGCTAATATAGACAAGCCCTGTGTGTGTACAGCAGAGAGGTGCTATCTGAGCTAGATTGCTGAGCATTTGAAAGACTACTATTTATCACTGTTAAAGCATTTTTGTATCCACATTAGTCTATCTATTAGGACTCTCCCATACTGTACTCTGTCCCGGCAGGCACGGGGCTGCAGCTTCTCTCCCCTGCTGGGCAGCGGGGAGAGAAGCTGCAGCCCCGTGCCCGCAGTCCAGAGTTCTCTGTCCTTGCAGGTGCGTCCACCTGCCGAGGACAGAGAACAAGGACTTGGGAGCCTCGGTATAATCGCGCTATATCTGGGTTTGTGTTATACGGGGGTGCGTTATACTGGAGCTCCACTGTACCTAATATACCAGCTGGTCCAAACCCACCTGGGAATGAAATTGAAAAGAAACTAATTTGACCTCCTGGTTTCTGAAGCAACTGATTCCTCCAGGAAACCTTTAGCCAACATGTGCCAATATTCCACAGATATTGCAGCACTGCTGAGAGTTTCTTGGCTACTACCAATATTAACTCTGAAAACCTGTTTACCTGGAAATTATATAAAGCATTAGCACTGTTATTACCATGCCACATCTTGTGTTTAACATGTCTAATTCCATTTACCACACCACAAGTTGTCACCAACCTTTTATTGGTCAACCAATTGCTTAATAATTGTGTGAACAATATCTTACTTCTCCATCCAGAATCATAGGCGCTGACTTTTATTTTTCCCAGGGGGTACTCCACCCCTGCTCTGCCCAAGGCCCCGCCCCCACTCCACCCCTTCTCCCAAGGCCCCACCATTGCTCTGCCTCTTCCCACCCCCACTCCACCCCCCCAATTGCTGCTCTCCACCCTTCCCCAAACCCTTCCCCAGCTGCCAAACAGCTGTTTGGCAGTACTGCTGATCAGCTATGACTGGTGGGTGCTGAGCACCCACTATTTTTTCCCCATGGGTGCTCTAGCCATGGAGCATCCATGGAGTCAGGGTCTATGTCCAGAATAGTTTGTCTGTTGCACAGTTAATCCCATTACATGATCCCTGCTATCAGAATTGGAAAGCACTCCTAAAAGCATGTCAGTAACCATTGCATCCATCCAAAACAACAAGAAAAAAGATATAGCTCAGAATACTGTTCACCTTGGAAGCACATGCCAAAGCCTAGGTTTGTGTGCTGGTTCAGGCTGGGAGTTTCCCATTTGAATTGGCAGAGACTAACTCGCTGCAGGGTCAAACTGTACATCTTCCAGTGTAAATAGTACCATTTCTCAGATTGCTCAGTGCCTAGCCAGAAGTTGAACACAGGCAAGACTGAGTTGGAGCAGGCGGGAAAGGAGTGCACCACAGAACTTGCCATTTCTGAAACATTCCTCCCCCATTCCATCCCTTGAAGGCATCTGCCTTCATATTGTTCAGTTGGTCTGGAGCCTTGGGGTCTGCTGAATAAGTGCTCCTGGCTACCCCAATAGTCATGGCAGCAAAACACTCATTTTCATTTGTGACTGACCAGAAAGTCGCACCCCATCCACCAAACTGCCATGATGTACTCATACATCCCATAACACTTTGAGCTTCTATGCTTGTACTTGCATGTGGACTGAAAATGATGGTCCTAGTATCCTAGCTAAAGGCCTAACAAATAAATTTAACTGTAATGACTACACGATGGCTGAGGGACAAAAACACACTATATCTACAATAACACAAGGCATTACCCACTCTATCCATGTCTGTGGATATTGCAGATGCAAAGATATGGATGGGTCATCTGTGGCTCCGAGTCTAAATTCAGCATCACAACACATCCAGGATCTTCTTTTCACTTTTCTCTTTTTGTGTTTCTGTGTGTATTCATTTCAAGTGTAGACCCTGTAGAAGTCAGGGAGATAAAATCCATGCATTATTCCTCACCACTACTGCATTTTAATTCTGATTCTCTTAAGCAGATGGAATGCAAGATGGTTTATGAGACCCACATATGCTTTTATTGGATCTTGATTAGCCCTTTGAGCAGTTTCTGAGCTCTATAGAACATATTTTGGTCTTAACAAAGAATCTCACAATTTACTTGTCCTCAGAGGTTAATTTATAAAGAGTTATGTTCTGCATTCAGAGCTCCAAAATATAAATAATCAGCAGAACACAATGTAATAGATTCCATGCTAAACTCCTCCTAGCTGGATGACAATGATGGCATACTTAATTTTTTATCATGCTCACTACCATAATATAGAGTGCACATTTCTGTATAAAATATCCTAGATTAATGCACCAGTATTTGGTTGCAAAGAGAACTTTTAAAAATTTACACTAAATGTTCATGTTTGGTGGGGACTGGGGATTCTTTCCATGAAGTAGTATTGTTTCTAAGCAACTATTCTCCAATAATATAATAGGTTTTCTGGATGTTCCCAAAATGATGCTTCAAGAACCTTTACTGGTCAGATAGTCCCTTGAGTTCATAATTTATTTTCTCCTTTAAGAATTTGCTGACATTTTCTCAAATTGTTTTTCTTTTACTTCCTCTCACATTACATTCTATTATTAGTGGTAGGCAGAACATCCTAGGGTTGCAATTTCTCTTCACTAATTATCTGAAATCATACCCATTTATTTTGAATCATATTTTTCAATACAAATCTAGATTTTGTAGTGTATCCTCCTGTTTTATTGACTATGGTTTGTCCTTGGAATGAGTATTATCGACCTTTTCTGTGTACTTCTTAAGTCCTATAAAATCTCATATAAATGGTAGTGAATAGTAGACATGAACTGAATACAGATATACTTAATATTGTTCAAATACAGTAGAATCATAATGTAACTTTCACCTTGCTGTCTTCTCACATGCTGTTTACTTAAATTAGTGGATCATTAATCACTTTAGAGGAATACTGGCAAACACTAATTTTCTTTGTCTTCTTGCATTATTTTATTAATTTTAAATGGTAAGTATTCTTATTCTGCTTTATTCCTACAATACAAGTGAATGTCACTAACCATATTAATCCGTTTTTATTTGGTCTAAATGAGCATCCTTGCTATTGGACTTGCAATTTCATCTGTTGGTTCCTTTAATATTCTTTGATGGAGATTATCCACCTCCCTCCCCCATTTAGTCCCATTAAGATGTTTGAGTTTGACTTCCACCTCAGATGTGGTAATTTCTTCTTTCATATCCCCATTCGCCACCCTGCCACTACCCCTAAGCTATTCATAACTCTTATTAAAAACTGAGGCAAAGTATTTGCTTAGGTGCTAAATCATGGCTAGATTATTTTTAATCTCCACTCCATCCTCAGTATTTAGTAGTCCCATTTCTTGTTTCCTTGTTTTCTTTTTATTTATATGGCTGTAGAACCTTTTACTGTTGGTTTTAATTTCCTTTGCAAGGTCCCGATCTGTCTGGCTCTTCTTCGAGTGCTTGCTCATGTGCATTCCAACAGTGTGTGCGCACCGCGCATGCACGGTCCCGGAAGATTTTTCCCCAGCGGTACCCGTAGGGTCGGCAGGGGCGACCCCTGGAGTGGCGCCCTTATGGCCATGCATATATGCCCCTGCCGACCCACCCCCGCTCAGTTCCTTCTTTCCATTCATGACAGTCGCTGGGACAGCGAAGCTTCGGCTCGTTTATTGCGGTATCGTTCCTTTCAGTAGTTCTCTAGTTTATTGTAGTTCAGTATAGTTAGTGTAGTTAGTAGAGTTACCTGTACATAGTTTAAAAAAAAAAAATTCTCCGGCACCGGGGCATGCCTGGAGCGCCGGGGTTCAAAACTTGTGAAGGCTGTGCCAAGCCTATGCCTGTGAGTGACCTGCACTCCAAATGCCTCAAGTGCTTGGGTGAGGGCCACTTAGTTGAGCGCTGCACAATTTGTAAGGGATTCAAGCCCCAAACAAAAAAGGAGAGAGACTCGCGCCTGAAGCTCATCCTTATGGAGTCGGCTCTCCAGCCTGAGGCACCGTCTACCTTGGTGCGCAGCGCACCGGCCTCGGTGCGGGACCCGTCGGCACCGAAGGCCGACCGGGGGAAGCACCGGCACCGATCCCCACAGCGGGGGAGCTCCCGAAGGCACCGCTCCCAGTCACCGGTGCCTTCGAAGAAGTCTAGAGGTCGTTCCCTGGTCCGCAGAACCCAGGGTGAACCCTCTCCACCACGGCAGACTTCGGGTCACAAGGGCGAGTCCCGTAAAGTGCCTGCGCTACCGGCTGAGTCTGAGCCACACGCGCCCCTCCGTACCGCCTCCTCTCCTCAGGACCTGATAGAGCAGCCGGATAGAGCTTCGACTCCAGATACATTTGAGGCGGCCAGGGACCTAATTGCTTTAACGACGGAACCAACCCCGGCACCGGCTCAAACACAGTCGCAGTTTGTTGTACCGGCACCGGTAGGGCGACCGATCACTCTTCAGGATCCGGTGCCGCTGATCCCTGCCCACCCGGAATTGTCAACACCGGCACGGGCGGTACGGGCCCCCACGGTACCGATTATACCGGTACCGACAGTTCTTCTTCGAGTGATTGCTCACATGCATTCCACTATAGGTTAGGCACGCGCTGCGGGCCTGGTTGCCGGGTAGATTTTCCCCTAGCTGCAGACTGGGTGAGCAGGGAGCCCCCTGGAGTGGCGCCACTGAGGCACTCTATAAGTACCCCTGCGACACAGTCTGGCCCTCAGTTCCTTCTTTACCGCTCGAGCTGGTAGTCGGAAGAGGAGTTCTGCTTTTCAGCGTTCTCCTTATCTCCTAGCTAGTCGATTGTTCTCTTAATTGTTCGTTGTTAGCAGTTGTTGTTAGTTAGTTTACATAGTCTTTGTAGTGTAAAGAGTCAGTGCAGGGGTTTTTCCCTGCTGCCGGAGCCTCTGTCTTCAAGGCTCCGGGATTCAAGCACTCAGAGTGTGGGAAGCCTACGCCTGTGGGAGACCCACACTCTAAGTGCCTCTCAAGTGCCTGGTAAGTGCACTTGGCAGTTTCTTCCTAGATCTGCAGTACCTTCAGCCCAGGACCCGCAAAGACAGGGAATCCCGCTTGCGGCACGTCCTGATGGAGGCGGCCCCGGACTCCAGTGCGGCACCGGACCCCGCACCCAAACCGCCGAGAGCCAAGCCTCGGCACCGGTCGCGCTCCCCCAGCACCAAGCGGAAGAGGAGCGCTCAACTTCGCCCTGCTCCGGACCGCGTCCAGCCGTCGGTACCAGTCCCGCGACCTCAGCCTTCTCCGGGGAGCCGACCTGAGGAAGAGCCGCCAGCACCCGCACCGCTGACTCCGGTGCCGCAGGAGGCCCCGTCGAGTCCGGTGCCAGTGGTCTTGCCACTTGGGGTGCCAACTCCGCAGCAGCTTCCCTCCATGATGGAGGCGTGTACTGCTGCGAGAGGGTTGCTTGCCGGGGACGCCCCGCAGCAACAAGTCCGGTCGACGGGCAGGCCGCCCATGACCGAGGCAGAGATCGCGTGTCGGAGCCCGGCAGGGCATGGACACCGCTCGATCTCGCGGCGCCGACCAGACTCCCGGCAACGGTCACCCGCCCGGCTCCGGTCGCAGTCTCGGCGCCGCAAGGAGTTGAGACCCTGCTCAAGGTCTCCTCCTGGCCGTTCGCGCCACTCGCGCTCTGGCCGCCGATCAGAGTCCCGGCACCCTGGTAAGGGCCGGTCGTACTCTCGGCACCGGTCGCACTCCCGGCACCGGTCCCTCAGCTGGCGCCGAGACCGTCCGAGACGTCGCTCCACAAGCCGCTCCGCGTCCAGGCACTGCTCGTCGTCTCGGCACCGAACCCCGTCGCGGCGCCGAAGGTCCTCCCGGTACCGATCATCGTCTCGGCACCGAGACTCCCCGAGGCGGCACCGTTCAGGTAGCCACGATTCCTCGGATGGGCACCATACCGCCCGGTACCGGTCGAGAAGCCCACGGCACCGGGAGTGTAGAGAGCAGCACCGGACCCCGTCGCGGCGCCGAAGGTCCTCCCGGTACCGATCATCGTCTCGGCACCGAGACTCCCCGAGGCGGCACCATTCAGGTAACCACGATTCCTCGGATGGGCACCATACCGCCCGGTACCGGTCGAGAAGCCCACGGCACCGGGAGTGTAGAGAGCGGCACCGGACCCCGTCGCGGCGCCGAAGGTCCCCCCGGTACCGATCATCGTCTCGGCACCGAGACTTCCCGAGGCGGCACCGTTCGGGTAGCCACGACTCCTCGGATGGGCACCTTACCGCCCGGCACCGGTCGAGAAGCCCACGGCACCGGGAGCGTCGAGAGTCCGCCGGCACGCGGGCCCCTCGCTCGGCGGGACCAGTCCAAGTCACCCAGAACCCTGCCTGGTCAGAGTGGGCGGCATGGGGGTACGATCGGCCCCGGGAAACCCAGTCTGAACCCGGGTTCCCGGTGAGCTCAGAGGGTCCAGTGGACGTGCTGGCAGGACCATCATCGGCAGTCCAGCCCTCCACGGTACGTAGCCCTATGGAGCCGGGTCCCTACGCCTCCCCCGTAGGGGTAGAGGCAGTGGTGGGCACTTCATCAACTAGCCCGCCCGCCTTGGACCTCTCCAGTTACCAACATCTCCTCCAGGCAGTTGCTAAAAACATGAACCTGCCTTTGGAAGAGGTCCCAGTGGTGGACGACCCGGTCACCACCATGTTAACTAAGGGCACTCCGGCACGGGTGGCAGTGCCGTTCATTAATACTATTAAACTCCACACGGCGGTAATTTGGAAGACCCCCGCCTCTATCTCCCCCACTGCTCGTGGGGTGGAGAAGCGTTATTTTGTCCCAGCCAAGGGATATGAATACTTGTATGTTCACCCCACGCCCTCCTCCCTGGTGGTGGACTCTGTTAATAACAAGGAGCGCCACGGGCAGGAGGCGCAGGTCCCCAAGGCCAAAGAGGCCAAAAGGTTGGACCACTTCGGCAGGAAAGTTTATTCCTCCGGGGGCCTACAACTCAGAGTCGCCAACCATCAGGCACTCCTGAGTAGGCACCATTTTGACACGGTGGAGGCCCTTACTAAATTTGAGACTGCTCTCCCGCAGGAGGGCAAACAGGAGTTCAGGGCCCTATTGCTCCAAAGCAGGGACATATCTCGTCATGCCCTGCAAGCGGCCCTGGACTCGGCCGACTCTGCGGCCCGAACAATGGCCTCGGGCATTGCCCTCCGCCGGGCAGCATGGCTCTCGTCATCCAACCTAGCCCCGGCCATGCAATTTAAAATCCAGGACCTCCCCTTTGAGGGACAGTCCCTCTTCTCGGAGGATACGGATGCCTGTCTCCAGGCCCTCAAGGACAGGGGGGTAACCCTCAAAGGCCTGGGCATGCACACCCCAGGTCCACAGAGGCGTCCCTTCATCCCGCCACGCAGGAAATTCTTCCCACCTGCGCGCCCGCCCCAGGACTCCTCCCTCAGGAGAAGCCGCCCTTACCGCCGGCGGCAAGGGCCTAGGCAGGGCGGGAAACAACAAGGCTCTAAGCCTTCCCAGGGGCCCAAATCCAACTTTTGATGGTGCGCCCGAGGGCAGTTCACCAATCATAAACCTGGATCCTCCCTTTGGAGACCGTCTGTCCTACTTCCGCCGTGCATGGTCAGACATTACATCAGACCAGTGGGTCCTCCGCACGGTGGAGGTGGGATATTCGCTCCAGCTCTCCTCCACTCCTCCCACCCACCCACCCTCCTCGTCCCTCTTCAGGGACCCCTCTCACGAGCAACTCCTCGTACAGGAGGTGAGGTCGCTCCTCGCACTGGGAGCCATCGAGCCCGTACCGCAGGAGTTCAGGGGGAAGGGGTTCTACTCCCGCTACTTCCTGATCCCCAAGGCGAAAGGGGGCCTCTGGCCCATCCTGGACCTGCGCGAACTCAACACCTACATGATCAGGTTCAAGTTCCGCATGGCCACCTTGGGCACTATCATTCCCTCTCTGGATCCGGGAGACTGGTTCGCTGCCCTCGATATGAAGGACGCTTACTTTCACGTGAGCATCAAACCCTCACACAGGCGTTACCTCCGCTTCCTGGTAGGGGGGGAACACTATCAGTTTGCCGTCCTACCCTTCGGCCTGTCCACCGCACCCAGGGTGTTCACAAAGTGTATGGCGGTAGTAGCGGCATTCCTTCGGCGCCGCGGGGTACACTTATACCCGTACCTCGACGATTGGTTGATCCGAGGCACCTCCAGGGACCAAGTGTCAGCTCACGTGCGGCTCGTTATCAGCACGTTCGACCGCTTGGGAATCCTTCTCAACAGGGAGAAGTCCACCCGGGAGCCTACCCAGAACATAGAGTTCATAGGAGCCCTACTAGACTCCACGGTAGCAAGGGCATCCCTGCCCCAGCCTCGGTTCCTCACTATCCAGTCGGCCATCAGACAGCTACGCAACTGTCCGATGACTACGGTCAAGGTCTTCCTCAGCCTGCTAGGTCACATGGCATCGTGCACTCATGTCATACAGCACGCCAGTCTACGGCTACGCCCACTGCAGTCGTGGCTCGCGGTGGCCTACAGACCGAGAAGGGACAGTATGGACACCCTCCTCTCCATCCCCAGAGCCACCCTATCCGCTCTGGCTTGGTGGGAAGACCAGGACAATGTGTGCCAAGGGGTCCCCTTCCTTCCCCCCAGCCCGTCCATGTCCCTAGTGACGGACGCCTCGTCGCTAGGGTGGGGAGCTCACCTAGGGGAACTCAGGACCCAGGGCCGCTGGTCGGAGTCAGACCTCTGCCTCCACATCAATATCAGGGAGCTGAGGGCCGTCCGGCTCGTGTGCCAGGCGTTCCGGGACACATTACGGGGTCACTGTGTAGCGGTGCTGACAGACAACATCACAGCCCAGTATTACATAAACAAGCAAGGTGGGGCCCGCTCCAGCCCCCTGTGTCAAGAGGCGATTCTCCTGTGGGAATTCTGTATAGCCCACGCTATTCACCCGGTGGCCTCCTTCCTTCCCGGAATCCAGAACACCCTGGCGGACCACCTCAGCAGATCCTTTATGACGCACGAGTGGTCCCTTCGGCCAGATGTCATCCGGCCGATCTTCCTGAGGTGGGGGTTTCCCCACATCGATCTCTTCGCCTCCAGACAGAACAGGAAGTGCCTCCAGTTCTGCTCCTTTCGAGGCAGCTCCCGGGGATCCCTGACAGATGCCTTTCTCCTACCCTGGACGGGGCACCTGTTCTACGCGTTCCCTCCGATCCCGCTTCTCCACAAGGTGATCCTGAAGATCAGACGGGACAGGGCACACGTCATCCTCATAGCCCCGGCCTGGCCCAGGCAATGCTGGTATGCGTCCCTCCTCCAGCTGTCCAGGGCCCCTCCCATCAGCCTCCCGCTGTGGCCAGACCTGATCTCTCAGGATCACGGTCGCCTCCTGCACCCGGACTTGCGGTCCCTTCACCTCACAGCGTGGCTACTCCATGGCTGAGAGGTCCTGAGCTCTTATGCTCAGCCGAGGTACAGAACGTCCTTCTGGGTAGTAGGAAACCATCCACCAGAAGTACCTATACCGCCAAGTGGACCCGTTTCTCTGCCTGGTGCACACAACATGACATCGTTCCAAGTGAGGCTATTATCCCACGCATATTGGACTACCTGTTAGGCCTCAGAAATCAGGGCCTTTCTACCTCTACTATCCGGGTCCACCTCGCTGCCATATCGGCTTTCCATCCGGGTCACTCGAACCACTCAGTCTTCTCCGACCCTGTGGTATACCGTTTCCTTAAGGGTCTAGATAAGCTGTATCCGAACGTCAAGCGTCCCATTCCACCTTGGGATCTCAATCTTGTGCTCTCACGCCTCGCGATGCCCCCGTTCGAGCCCCTCGCCACGTGTTCCTTACTACACCTTTCCTGGAAGGTGGCATTCCTAGTAGCTATCACCTCGGCTCGTAGAGTGTCAGAGATCCGTGCACTGACCTCCGAGCCGCCCTACACTATCTTCCATAAGGACAAGGTTCAGCTACGTCCCCACCCGGCCTTCCTGCCTAAGGTGGTCTCTCCCTTCCATGTTAATCAAGACATTTGTCTCCCAGTCTTTTATCCTAAGCCACACACCTCTGGAAGGGAACAGCAATTACACACGTTGGACGTTAGGAGGGCTCTTGCTTTTTATTTAGATAGAACAAAGCAATTCAGGAAAACAACCCAACTTTTCGTGGCAGTTGCGGAGAGGATGAAGGGCCAGCCAATTTCAGCCCAAAGGCTCTCCTCCTGGATTACCTCGTGCATTCACACCTGTTATGAACTCGCGGACAAGCCGCTTGAGAGAGTAACAGCACACTCCACGAGAGCGCAGGCGTCCTCTGCGGCCTTCCGGGAGGGAGTCCCTATTACGGACATCTGCAGGGCGGCTACCTGGTCCTCCGTCCATACCTTCGCCGCCCACTACGCCATAGTCCAGCAGACCAGGGACGATGCGGCGTTTGGGTCAGCGGTCTTACGATCAGCAATGGGTCAACCCGACCCCACCTCCTAGGTATTGCTTGCAGTCACCTATAGTGGAATGCATGTGAGCAATCACTCGAAGAAGAAAACAAGGTTACTTACCTGTAACTGTTGTTCTTCGAGATGTGTTGCTCACATCCATTCCAAACCCACCCTCCTTCCCCACTGTCGGTTTAGCCGGCAAAGAAGGAACTGAGGGCCAGACTGTGTCGCAGGGGTACTTATAGAGTGCCTCAGTGGCGCCACTCCAGGGGGCTCCCTGCTCACCCAGTCTGCAGCTAGGGGAAAATCTACCCGGCAACCAGGCCCGCAGCGCGTGCCTAACCTATAGTGGAATGGATGTGAGCAACACATCTCGAAGAACAACAGTTACAGGTAAGTAACCTTGTTTTTCTGAATCTGTGGCACCCAGGTGCATTGAACAGCACCCAGGGAAGCCTACAATGTTCGACAGGCACATCACGGCACCGACGGGGTCCGCTCCTCCATGGTCCGGGTCGGATTATTCATCGGAGTCTGATGCACAGTCTTCAAGGTCGGAGCGTAGCCGCCACACGTCCCGCTCCCATCATCACTCTCGGCACCGTAGATCCTCTCACCATAGGTCCCTTCCACCCTGGCTCCCTCAGGAGCAGGCTCCGGTACAATGGCCATTTTGGACTCCCTTTGCGTACCATCAGCAAGGACCACCATCAGTGTCGGCTTCCCTGCCCTCGGTGCCGAGAGGACCAGTCTCCGCCACCGTTTCGGTGCCGCCCCCTGAGGCGCCCCCAGAGATCCCGGTACCGGGTCCTTCGGGATTGCACCGCCCCACAGCGGAAGTTCAGCAGACAGCCCAGGTAGGGGCTTCCGGTGACCATGCACCTGTGGAACCTGCTGACGACCCTCAGTTTGCTGCATCCTCCTCCTCCTCGCCAGACGAGGCAGTGGCGGGCTCGTCGTCTCCAAATTTGCCACCGATGGATGTCAGGGGGCATCAGGAGCTCCTCCGCAGGGTGGCACAAAATCTGGACCTCCCGGCTGAGGAAGTAGAGGAGGAAACAGATCCGACAGTGGACATTTTGATGACGGGTGGCCCTACTAAGATAGCCCTCCCGTTCATTAAGACCATTCAAAAAATTTCCAATGTCATATGGCAGACACCTTCTTCTGTACAGCCTATGGTAAGAGGAGTGGAGAGGCGCTACTTTGCTCCCCAAGGGTACGAGCACCTGTTCACCCACCCACAGCCAGAAACGTTGGTGGCAGACGCCGTTAATCATCGAGAGTGTCCGGGGCAGACGGGATCCACCCCAAAGTCCCATGATGCCAAAAAGCTAGACTTATTTGGCAGAAAAGTTTACTCTTCGGGAGCCCTCCAGCTGCGCATTGCAAATCAGCAAGCGGCATTGGGGAGGTACGCTTACAATTCCTGGTCAGCAATGGCAAAATTCCAGGCCCAACTTCCTATGGATTCTAATTCAGAATTTAAGGCTATCCTCGAGGAAGGTAGGGTTGTATCAAGGGCAGCCCTACAGGCCGCTCTGGATTCGGCTGACTCAGCCTCACGCACCATGGCAACAGCCATCGCTATGAGACGGGGGGCATGGTTACAAGTCTCCGGGATTCCACCCCTGGTGCAGTCTACTATCCAAGACCTGCCTTTTGATAAGCAGGGTCTGTTTTCTGAAGATACTGATAAGAAATTACATTCTATGAAAGACTCGAGGACCATGTTACGATCTCTGGGCCTCCATACTCCTCAGCCTCTCCGGAGGCCTCCCCCTCCCACACAGCCAAGACCATACCAGTTCCCTCCTCGGCGAGACCCCCCTAGGAGGGGTGGAAGGGGTAATGGCAGGGGACGCCCTCGCTCCTTGTCCAGAAACGGACAACAGAAATTGGGTCCCAGAAACCAGCAAAGGCCCAGACCTAATTTTTGAAGTTGCGCCCGAGGGCCTCAGACCAGTTCCCTTAGATCCTTCACATCCTTTTGTGAACCGCTTATCCCACTTTTACCAGGAGCGGGCCCTACTTACTTCAGACAAATGGGTCCTCAGCCTGGTGAGGGTGGGATATTCTATCCAATTCTCCTCTCTTCCGCCCCACCATCCTCCCTCCCCGTCCCTCTTCAGGGACCCATCTCACGAGCAACTCCTAGTTCAGGAGGTCAATACCCTCTTGTCTTTGGGTGCCATAGAGGAGGTTCCTCAAGAATTTCGGGGCAAGGGTTACTACTCCCGTTATTTCCTTATCCCGAAGGCCAAAGGTGGTCTTCGTCCCATCCTAGACCTGCGGGGCCTCAACTCCTACATAAAGAAGCTGAAGTTCCGCATGCTCTCTCTCGTGACCATCATTCCCTCGATGGATCGCGGGGACTGGTTTGCCGCCCTCGACCTAAAGGATGCATACTTCCACATTTCAATCATCCCCAGTTAAAGAAGGTTCCTGAGATTCATGTTAGGGGATTGCCACTACCAGTTTACAGTACTTCCGTTTGGCCTATCCACTGCCCCAAGGGTCTTCACAAAGTGCATGTCCGTCGTGGCCGCATTCCTGAGAAGGAAGCATGTGCATGTATACCCTTACCTGGACGATTGGCTCATCAGGGCAGAGACAGAACAGCTAGCGACCCAACACATAGCTCTCACCAGGGCGACTTTCCTCAGGTTGGGCCTCCTGCTAAACGAGCCAAAATCGACCCTAGTGCCCACTCAGAGAATAGAGTTCATAGGGGCGATATTGGACTCTCAACAGGCAAGGGCATTCCTACCTCCTACGCGGGCCAAAGCCATAGCAGATTTGATTCACTCGGCCCTTCGATTCCCCACCACTACAGTCAGGAACTGCATGGTCCTCTTGGGACATATGGCAGCTTGTACATACGTAGTGCCACACGCCAGGCTGCGGCTTCGCCCTCTCCAGACCTGGTTGGCAACTGTATACAGACAGGGCAGAGATCCTCTGAACTTGATTGTCACTCTCCCAAACCACACACTGTGTTCTCTCCAATGGTGGCTTCAACCCGACTCCCTTGCAGTAGGAGTCCCCTTCCGGAAGCCTCAACCATCAGTAACCTTGGGGACAGACGCTTCCGCCCTCGGCTGGGGAGCACATCTCGGAGACACCAGGACTCAAGGCCTCTGCTCTCGGAGCGAGCTGTCCCTTCACATCAACGTCAGGGAGCTCAGAGCGGTTCGTCTAGCCTGCTAGGCGTTTCGGGAGCACATGCAAGGCAAGTGTGTATTAGTGCTGACAGCAGCAATGCTTTACATAAACAAACAAGGGGGTGCTCGGTCCTCTCACCTGTGCAGGGAAGCCCTAGCCCTCTGGGAATTTTGTATTTCACACAACATTCACCTCCAAGCCAGCTATCTCCCAGGGGTGCAGAATGTATTGGCAGACACTCTGAGTCGCTCCTTTCGGGGCCACGAGTGGTCGCTCAGGGCCGATATTGTGCACTCAATCTTCCTAGGGTGGGGCTTTCCCCTCATGGATCTGTTCACCACGAGAGCCAACAGGAAGTGCCAGAGGTTTTGTTCCCTCCTGAACCTCAGCCCAGGGTCGGAGGCGGACGCCTTTCAGATCCCTTGGAGGGGGGGGTCTACTCTATGCGTTCCCTCCGTTTCCCCTTATCCACAGAGTGCTGCTCAAGGCCCATCTAGACAGAGCCTCCATGATCCTCATAGCGCCGCGTGGCCCCGCCAACATTGGTATACCCTGCTGATGTCCCTTTCCATCAAGACACCCATAACTCTCCCACTCCTCCCGACCCTGATCTCTCAGGACCACGGGCGACTGCTACATCCCAATCTGCAGTCTCTCCACCTCACGGCGTGGAATATCCGTGGCTGAACCCCTTGGAGCTTCAGTGCTCTGCTCAGGTCAGGGATGTCCTACTGGGTAGCAGGAAACCTTCCACTCGGGCTACCTATGCGGCCAAGTGGAAGCGTTTCTCTTTGTGGGCTCACGATAAGGGAGTTGCCCCGCTCTTAGCTCCAATATCCCTTATCTTGGACTACCTCCTTACCCTTAAGCAGCAAGGCTTAGCACTCTCCACTGTACGGGTGCACCTGGCTGCCATATCAGCTTTTCACCCAGGTGTTGGTGGAGTCTCTGTGTTCAGTAATCCACTAGTCGTTCGGTTTATCAGGGGTTTGGAACAGTTGTAACCCCCGGTGAGACACCCAGTTCCGCCGTGGGACCTGAACCTGGTGCTAACAGCGTTAATGAAGCCCCCCTTTGAACCCCTGGCCACTTGCCCTCTCTCCTATTTATCTTGGAAGACGGCCTTTCTGGTGGCTATTACCTCTGCTAGAAGGGTGTCTGAGCTCAGAGCTCTTACATCTGAACCCCCGTATATGGTCTTTCATAAGGATAAGGTTCAGTTACGTCCTCACCCGGCCTTCCTTCCTAAGGTGGTTTCTTCTTTCCATATAAACCAGGACATATTCCTCCCTGTCTTCTTCCCAAAACCCCATACCTCTAACAGGGAGAGAATGTTCCACTCCTTGGATGTAAGGAGGGCTTTAGCCTTTTATATACAACATACAAAACCTTTTAGTAAATCTCCACAACTTTTTATTTCAGTAGCGGAGCGGATGAAGGGGTTGCCGATCTCTTCCCAACGCCTCTCGGCCTGGATAACATCGTGTATCAAGCTGTGCTATAACCTCTCGAATGTTTCTCCTATGCTGTTAACAGCCCATTCGACCAGAGCTCAGGCCGCATCCACAGCGTTCCTGTTGCACGTTCCCATCGCTGACATCTGTAGAGCAGCAACATGGTCTTCGGTTCACACCTTTTCCTCGCACTACGCGATCGTGCAGCAGACAATGGAGGACGCTGCTGTCGGACAGGCAGTCCTGGCAGCTGGCATTGACAGTACTCCTCACCCTCCTCCATGATAACTGCTCGTAAATCACTGTTGGAATGCACATGAGCAAGCACTCGAAGAAGAAAAGACAGTTACTCACCTGTCGTAACAGTTGTTCTTCGAGATGTGTTGCTCATGTCCATTCCAAATCCCTCCCGCCTCCCCTCTGTCGGAGTACCGGCAAGAAGGAACTGAGCGGGGGGTGGGTCGGCAGGGGCATATATGCATGGCCATAAGGGTGCCACTCCAGGGGTCGCCCCTGCCGACCCTATGGGTACCGCTGGGGAAAAATCTTCCGGGACCGTGCATGCGCGGTGCGCACACACTGTTGGAATGGACATGAGCAACACATCTCGAAGAACAACTGTTACGACAGGTGAATAACTGTCTTTTTTTGGAAGTTCTCACTTTATCCCTACACTTTCTGACCTCCAGAGGGAGCTTTCCTTGTTGATCCTGCGCTTCTTCCATTCCTTGTAAGCTTTCTGGTAAGACAGTTGGCAAAATATCTCACTTGGTAACCCTGTTACCTGGGGTTCTTTCAACCCAAAGCTCTTGGTAACTCTGGTGTTAGGAACTAAATCAGGGGAGACACAACCGTCTGACCAATCGATGGCTGGCACAAACAGGACAACACAAGAGTGCTTTCATTTAAATCTAAACTTACTTAGTCTCAAGCTTACACACATCCACAACAGGTTAGTAAAACACCCCCAACCCTCTATAATTACCGAAGCTGAGTATAGCTCTCATGTGGCACAGCAGCAGCCTATCTGCCCATGGGGAACACAAGATGCGTCCAGAAGGAGAGACCAGGCCCCAAAAGTACCTCCTACCTCAAACTTTCTCCCCTTATTTATGCATTAGTAATAGACTGACATGTCCCTAAAAAAAACTTGTCAAACAAGCAGTTTCAATGGTCAATCAAGAGGTTCCTTCTGATTATTGATTAACCAGGTGTGGGTTTTTCCAGAGTCAGAAGCCTTGAGGCCCTACTAGACATTCCTGGGGGCACATCCCACTCTCCTAAAATGCATGTATTAGCAACTTCAACACAATTCTTATAAGGATGGACGTGGGGTCAAGCAGCCCTTTCTGTGGCACCCGAAACCCCCTTCCCTTCTGCCTTGGTCAAGCTGAGGCTGCTTTTAGCAATAAGCAATACTGGTTTCAGGCACTTTACTGGTTTGCCAAAATCTCCCCATACAACTCTTCCATTAAGTTACACAGGAAAAATGACATTTCAGTTATTTGCGTAATGTCTCTGTGGGCACTACACTTTAGGTGCACATATGCCCTGATGCTTTTGCTCAGATTTTTTGGCAGCACTGCCTATTTCACCCACTCATGCGGCCTTCACATCCTCGTGCCCCATACTGAGGCTATAAGCACAGGTGAACCACCCTCAGTTTCTGCTCAATTACCTTCTGTCAGAGACTGAATTTAGCGTGTGCCTCTTTATTATCTCTTCTGTTCATTCCCTCTGAAGCATCTGGCATTGGCCACTGTCAGAAGACCAGATACTGGGCTAGATGGACCTTCAGTCTGGCTCAGTATGGCCATTCTTGTATTCTCTTTGCTGTGTGCCTGTTCCCTCTCTTATTAGCATTTTAGCTTTGATAGTTAGTTTCTTTTTTCTTTTCTTGAAAATATACATATACTTGGGGATTTTCCCCCTTACTGAGGGGCTTGAACAAGTTTTCTTCTGTTGCAGATATTGGGATCCCTGGTGTTTAAAGGTGTCTCATGTTGAGATGAAATCCCCATTAACAATGGGCATTCCCAGTACATTCATTGTTTGGGGGAGACTCTGATAGTCCCAGCAAGTACAAGATCTGTACTTCTTTTAAGTATATACACTTTTAATGATAGAGCAACCCTTCTTTTAAGGGTACAGCTCTTACTGATGGAGCAAGCCTTAAGACTGGCTTCTGATCCAGGTGCAGAGAACTCTCCCGACAGGACCCTCCACCTCTGTCAGTGCCCTGTCATTGTCAAGAGCATGATCACTGAGAGCTTCCAAGGGGAAGATGGCATTGAAACCCCGTCTTAAACACTCTCCATGAGTGAGGTGCTGATAACCATACCAGCAGCACTGAGAGCTTTCCACTCAAAATCCAAGAAAGGGAGGAAGAGGAGGAGAACAGAGAGTTTCTCACCAAAGAAGATCCAGTCACAGGAGACCTCAGGTTCCAAGAGAAGTGCTAGTGGGGCTCTGAGCACTTTGGGTACCATGAAGCAAATTAAAATTTCAAATAAGTCCCATACCTCAGTGGTAAAGGGCTCAGTACCAAAGACTACCATGACCAAGGGAACGGCTTCAATAAAATCTTTGGTATAACTAGTACCATCTTTCTGCTATCCAGTCATCTCTTTTCACCATCTTGGATTATCTGTTGGAATTTAAAACATCAGGCCTTTCTATGAGTTCCATCAAGATATTTTTTTAGTGGCAATAATAGCTTTCCATATGGCAGTAGAAGGTTTATCGATATTCACTCATCTGACCTCAACAAGATTCCTAAAAGGCTACATGAAGAACTCCAATTGCTGCAATAGATGAGTAAGCTCTCCTATGCGTCACAGTTCCTGTGGTAACTGCACCCCTGATCCTTTCGTGGGCTTCTTGAGGTTAACTCACTTTTATCTCAGGACTTGAGCTGTCATCTTTCTTGGTGTGGAGTCCCGTGACACACTCCCTTTAGATCTGAACCTTAAGCTGCAGAATCTGGCAATTTACTGTGATCACAGATCTGACTTTAATTCAGCACCTGCAGTCAAGCTATCTTAGGGTATGTCTACTCCAGGGGTAGGCAACCTGTGGCACGTGTGCCAACTGTGGCACATGAGCTGATTTTGAATGGCACGTCAAGGTCCCGGCCACCGGCCCCGCTTAGCCCGCGGCCGGTGTGGGTGGGCCGGTGGCCGAGACCCCGGCTGGCAAGGGGCAGGCAGCTGCAGATGGAACTGGAACCCAGCCGGAACCCAGAGCTGGCCAATACTGGGGCGCTCCCAGCTGAGGTCTTGCTGGCTGCCGGAACTCTCCTTCAGGCTGGCGCTAGCAGCCCCATGCGCCGGACTAAGCAGCAGGCAGTCAGGCCTGTAGGAGGTGCACTGTAGATGTACACTGTAGGTGTCTGCGTCCCAGCCTGTCCTGCTGCCCCTCTCTCACCACTGTGGCTGGACACCAGGGAACTGTTGCGGCCCCGGGGGGGGGGGAGGGGAAGGAAGCGGAAGGCCGGGGGGGTCTTCTGCTGCTGCCCCCCATTTGCCTGCAGATGCAGTGCCCCCACACAGCCGGCCCACAGCTCCCTTGGCAGGAACAGTGTGGGGTAGGGACCCATCCAGGTAACCCGGCCGCAACTGGGACTGTCCCAGGCCATCCCCAAGCGCCCACCCCCCTGGACTTCTCCCTATACCCCCCCTGTAGCAGCGTGACAACTCACCCCCGTGGCGCCTCCTGCTGGTCGTCCGGGAATTGGGTCTTCCAGCTCGGAGCACCCTCTGCAGGCTGGTATCTTGCTGTCTGCTAGCCCTGGGTCTGTTCCGGACCCAAGTGCCTCTTTACCACCCCACTACACCACCCAGCCCCCTGCCTTGAGCCCCTCATGCCACCCAACCCTGACTCCTGCACCCCCATGCTCCCAGCCCTGATTCCTGCACTATCCACATCCCCAGCCCCTGCCCTGAGCCCCCCACAACCCAAACCCCTGCCCTGAGTGCTTCCTCCAACACCCACACATCCCCAGCCCCTAAGCTCATCCCCCCCAAGGGGGTTGCAATAAGACAGTAGCTGTAAGAAATTTAAGTTACTTTCACCCCTGCCGGAACCCCAGACCAGCAGCAGACTGAGCGGGACCGGCAGTGGGCTGAGCGGTTCAGTCCACTGCCAGCCTGGGGGACTGGCAGCCAGCCCGGGGCCCTGCTCCTGGCCTTGGCCCTGTGCTCTTTAGCCTCCCCACCCCTGTGCTATGGCCCACATTGGAAAACTCAGAAAGAAAAAGTAAGGGCAAGGATCACACTAAACTGATAAGATCTGCATTTTAATTTTATTTTAAATGAAGCTTCTTAAATTATATT
This sequence comes from Sternotherus odoratus, assembly GCA_032164245.1. Lineage (NCBI taxonomy): Eukaryota > Metazoa > Chordata > Testudines > Kinosternidae > Sternotherus > Sternotherus odoratus. Next base: position 73,046,765 of record JAVMKO010000001.1, on the reverse strand, counting down.
AAAAACCTTATTTACTTTACATACAACAATAGTTTATTTATATAATATAGACTTAGAGAGCGAGACCTTCTGAAAATGTTATTACTGGCAAGCAAAACCTTAAATTACAGTGAACTTGGCACACCACTTCTGAAAGGTGGCCAACCCCTGGTCTACACTGTGATAAAAGACCCATGGGCATGGCTGCAGCTGTTGACTTGGATTTGCAGGGCTTGTGCTGTGTGCAGTGTAGACATTCAGGCTCAAGCTGGAGCCCAGGCTTTGAGATCCCAGAAGGGGGAAGGGTGTCAGACCCCAGGCTCCAGCCCAAGCCTGAATGTCTACACTGCAATATTTAGCCCTGCAGCCCAAGCCCAATGAGGTCAAGTTAGCTGACCCACCCTCTGAGACTCAGTGCCATGTAGACATACCCGTAGGGGTAATGGTTAACCAGCTTTCATAAATCAAAGTATTTATTCACAACCTGAACATTGCAGAGAAAACATGTTTTAAAAACAATAAACAGATTGTATGCAGGTCTTAGCTCATGAGGCATTCACTCATCTTCTATGCGGAGAACCTGATAGAACTTGAAGTAATTTCTGAGGACCCTCTCTCCCTTTTCCATAGTTTCATTCAGTCATTGGACTGAGAGAGAGTTACCACCCTACCTGTGTCAGAATGATTGCTTTATATTGGTTACAGTTCTTTGACTGTCAGGCCTCTTGAACTAGGTCAATCAATATATGTTGTTTTCCACAAGGGGTGAAACTTCCAGAGGCTTGTTACTAGCATACGGATTTGCATTAATTCCCTTCCTTCCATCCCACTCCCTGAGATTTTGGTTCCTGTCAGTTGAATAGTTTAGCTCATCCATTTAGCTTGAAATACAATCACTAGTCAGCGCCTAAAGATGCATATTAACATTTATAAATATGATACAGTAATCTTTGAATATTCCATGTGTTTCCAACATCGGATCCGTCGCACTGTCACAAATATAAGCGCCTCTTTCACTACTATGTGGCTCAGTTTACATATGTATTCTCATAGCAAATGGATGAGAGAAATCAAACTATAAAGTTGTTGAAGCAGTATGCTGCTCTTTCTTCTGAGTAGACCGAGGAATAGAAAACAAAGCCAACAGTCCCTCCCATCTGATGTTCTCTATTAATCTGCATTTTAAACACCAGAGATATCTTATAGGACATTTATCGTGTGAAATGTGACTGAAGACCTGAAATCCTCAAATTGTTCCATAACTAGAAAGTGGTGAGGAGCTGCAAATGCAAAACATGACTTGAAATTTTTAGTTCTTTGCTGGCTTTGCAAATAGGGAAAAATCATTCTTTTCTCTGTTTCAGTTACCTATATCTTGCCTCTAGCTTAAAGCAGCATCTGCCAGTTAAACTGTTGAAACTTGCATGTCACAGATGGGGTAGCAGTCCATGGAAGCTTTTGACCAATACTGCTTCTTGGTGCGTCACATTTTCATGGGATGAATCTTACCCATGTGATCAGTAATGCTCAAACAGAAAGCATTTGAAGAGGGAGAGAGCTCATGTAGGCTTTTTGGAAGAAAAGCATAAAAATGTCTAAAATTCATGTTCATAAATTGAAATGGGTTAAAACTATCTGTAATTATTATTTTGTTTTCACCATTTTTGTTTCTCAGGTTTCCTGAGAAAGAAGGGATGATATGCGATAAGAAATAGTGATGGAGATGGGTGTAATAACAATCTAATATAAATATGGAAACAGACCCATTTTTTAATCACTTCAGCTGCATGCACAGATTATGTAAATGTGTGCCTCAGTGGCCATGTGTGCATTGAGGCCCCAAATTCAACAAAACATCTAATCATATTCTTAGGTCCCAGTGAAATGTGCCTAAGTGCTTTGCTAAAAAATATTTAAATAGAATAGGGCCAAGAACCAATCCCTTTGGGACTCATACCTGCCCGATGAGTCTCCACTTACAGTTACATTTTGAAATCTATCATTTAGCCAGTTGTAATCCATTTTGTGAGCGCCATTTGATTTTGTAAATTCCAGTTTATTAATGCAATACCAAGTCAAATGCCTTACAGAAGTCCATTACAACACTATTTATTGTTTATCAAGTTAGCTTGACAAGATCTGTTTTCCAAAAAACCCATGCTAATTTCCATTAATTATATATTGTCTTATCCTGATTCGGACCCTAAAGCCTATAACTGTACCAAATTTCAAGTCTCTAGCTCAAACGGTGTGGAAGGAGTAAGGGAACATATATACACGCACGCATACACCATTTGACTTTTATATATTGTGACGGGGTCAGACCAGAACAGTATAGGAGAGTGCTAGAAGGCAGGTATATCAGCCTCAGGATGCGCAGTTCTCTGTTCCCTGGATAGCCAAACAAGGGCTACTCCAGGCCAATCAAGACACCTGGGGCCAATTAAGAAGATTCCAGAAGGCAGTAGAAATAGCTAGCCTGATTGGGACACCTGAAGCCAATCAGGGACTGGCTGAAACCAATTAAAATCCCTCCTAGTTAGTCAGGTGGGCGTGGGTGTCAGGAGCTGTGAGAGGAGGTTGTGCTGTTGGTGAGACTGAGTGGTGGACAACATATCATACGCAAGGAAGGAGACTCTGAGGTAAAGGTGAAGAGAAGTTTGAAGAAGCGGGGACTGCTGTGGGGAAGTAGCCCAGGGAATTGTATGGTGTTTGTTGCCTAAAAGATCAGCCATCTTAGCTGATACTATTAGGGTCCCTGGGCTGGAGCCTGGAGTAGAGGGTGGGCCCGGGCTCCCCCCCTAACTAATCACAGTGAGCCTCTGAGGCTAGCACAAACCACCTGGAAGTGCAGTACCCACAGGGAGAAGGCCAAAGCTTCGCCACAATATATATAGATAATCAGCTCTACCTTTTCCAATTTATTAAATATTTTTATTTTTTTAAATGCTGCTTTCATGTTCTCACTAAAGCCAGGCTGGTTTTCTGTTTTGCTTTTGGTTGTTTTTAAAATTAGTGTAGCCTTTCACAAGAGTTGGATGGTGGCTTTTGGGTATCTAGTAAATTGTTCTTAAACAGTTCCCAATTATCATTCAGATTTTTGTTTAGATATTTTCTTCTACCTGATTTGGCCCATAATCATGTTCAGCTTTGTAACTGGCCCATTTAAAGCATCAAGTGTGTTGGAATTTCATTCTGTTTCCTCATAACAAATATCAAGTCATGATCACTTGCACCTAAGGAACCACTGATTTTTAGTTATTGTGATTAATTCCTTTTTATCTGTCAAGCTGACATGTAAGAAAAAAAATCCCTTGTGTTGGATGCAACACTTCTTGAATTAGAAAATTAACTATCTTCGTTTTCCTTTTTGACGCTTTTCCTGGTGAGGGTCACGGCGACAGAATGAAGAGTAGGGACCAGACCTTTTCCTCTGCAACAGGTTCTGGCTTCTCTTGGGGATTCCCAAGCATTCTCAGGCCAGCTAGGAAATACAATTCCTCCAGCGTGTCCTGGGTCAGCACCTGGGCCTCCACTCAGTGGGATGTGCCTAGTAGATTTCCAACAGAAGCCTCCCAGGGTGCATCCTTAACAGGTGCTTTGGGGCCAGTTTCCATGTAGGGGCCCAGTTTGTCATGGTTTGTCCCTCCTGCTCTCATTCTGGCATCACATCTGACCCTCACCCTTCACTTTGTGGGTAGTGAACCCATGAGATGGGTCCATGTCAACTTTTCTGGCTGGACATGGCTGGATTACCTGGGTGGCCCAACCACCAGACACTCACCGGACACCGTCGCCAGGGGTAGGTCCAGGTGAGGTTCACATGGACATTTTTGGGCTTTTATGAGGACCTTGAGGTGGAATGTTTTTAGTATGGAACCTTCCCCCAGACCTGTTTGCCTAGGGTGACCCTACCAGAAGCACTAGGCTCCAGATGACATAGCTCAGGGGTTCATAGGAACATGCCAGCCCCTCCTCCCAACAAGGTAACAATCCTCAGTGGAGATGTTAACTATAATCTTTAGAAATTCCAAGGACGTTTTTAGTTCTGGTAGCGTGATAGATCTCCAGACTATCATTCAGATTGTAGCTCCCCCCCCCCCATAACATAGAAGGGTTTTTATAGAACCCATCATTCTGTTCTCTAGTGTGATTTGGTAACAGACATCAAGTGCCCCATCTTGTGCTTTAAATGTTAGAAAATAGACCCATAAGCATTCAAGGTTATCTGCTTCTGAGTTATTAGGAACATGGAAACAGGTAATCCCATCTATATATATAAAAGTCAAGTGGTGTGTGTGTGTATGTATGTATGTACGTATGTATGTATGTATGTATGTATGACAGCGACCTCCTCCCGCACCGTTTGAGCCAGAGACTTGAAATTTGGTACAGTTAGGGGTCTTGGGGTCTAGATGGTCGTAAGGGTCGAAAAAATTTCGGATCTCACCTCTGACGCCCCCCAGGGGTGAAAGTCTTTCAGGGCCAATCACATCGGCTGGGCGGTTAGGTGGTGATGATGTCATAATACCCCCTCCAACAGACACCTCACTCGCTCAGCTTACTGCCCCTCCCTCCTCCAACGGAACCCCGGAGATCCCTCAGTTCTCTGCCCCTTCCCCTCCCAACGGAACCCCGGAATCCATCAGCCCTGTGGCCCCCCCCCACCTGCGAAGGTCCCCGGAATCCCTCGGCTCTGCCCCCCCCCCCTGCGACGGATCCGAGTTGGGTTTGGTGGGACGGTGAGTGAGGTGGGGGTGTCGGGTTTGGTCGTTGGGTGAGGTGGGGGTGTCGGGTTTGCTTGGGGGGGTCAGGTGGGGGTGTCGGGTTCGGTTGGGGGGTAAGTGAGCCGGGGGGTGTCGGGGTTGGTCTGGGGGGGTGGGAAGGTGTCGGGGTGGGTGAGGGGTGAGGTGTGGGTGTTGGGTTTGGTCTGGGGGGGGAAGGTGTCGGGGTGGGTGCCCAGACGAAACCCGACACCCCCCCGGCTCACTTACCCCCCCACCAAACCCGACACCGCCACCTCACCCCCCCACCAACCGCAACACCCCCTGACCAACCCCAACACCCACACCTCACCCCTCACCCACCCCGACACCTTCCCACCCCCCCAGACCAAACCCGACACCCCCTGGCTCACTTACCCCCCGACCGAACCCGACACCCCCACCTCACCCCCCCGACCGAACCCGACACCCCCACCTCCCCCCCCCACCAACCGCAACACCCCCTGACCAACCCCAACACCCACACCTCACCCCTCACCCACCCCGACACCTTCCCCCCCCCAGACCAAACCCGACACCCCCCGGCTCACTTACCCCCCGACCGAACCCGACACCCCCCACCTCACCCCCCCACCAACCGCAAAACCCCCTGACCAACCCCAACACCCACACCTCACCCCTCACCCACCCCGACAACTTCCCACCCCCCCAGACCAAACCCGACACCCCCCCGGCTCACGGTGCACTGTGTAGCACACAGATTATTAAATACACTGTTCGGTCGGGGGGTGAGGTGGGGGTGTCGGGTTTGCTCAGGGGGTGAGGTGGGGGTGTCGGGTTTGGTCGGGGGGTCAGGTGGGGGTGTCGGGTTCGGTCGGGGGGTGGGGTGGGGGTGTCGGGTTCGGTCGGGGGGGTCAGGTGGGGTTGTCGGGTTTGGTCGGGGGGTAAGTGAGCCGGGGGGTGTTGGGGTTGGTTAGGGGGTGTCAGCTGTCTGCTCCCTCCCCACCTCTGACTGACCCGAGCAACGCCGGGCACTTTTGCTAGTTTTTTATAAAGACTGTCACTTCCCTTTCCCTTTTGCTTCCTCATTTTGCTTACTAAATAGGTTATAAGCAGTGATTTTAACGTTCCAATAATAAGAATCTTCCCATTAAGTTTCGGTAATACCAACTATGTTGAATGACATTTGCTCATAAGTGAGCAATTCAAATTTCTCTTGTTTGTTACCCAGGCTCTGAGCATTGGTGTATAATTTTGTGCTTGAAATCTTCATTTTGTGCTAAATAAGTTCTCATTTGTTACTCTTTTTCACCTTCCACTGAATGCATTGAATGAGACAGGATCCGGTGGAAAAAATAGTATGTTATCATATAATTAAAGCCTTCATCATAACCCATTTGCACACAGAGACCAAATTAAGGTCTTAATTCTGGCATATCCTAACTTTAAGTGCTTGACTTTGCAACCTTAACATCCTTTTAATGTAGTTTTGTGTGTGCAATTAAGATGTGTTCTGTTCTAATGACTCTGCTTAACATGCTCCCCCACGTATGTACTGCAGTTCACAAAAAGAGTTATTCCTAAAAGTACTGTAGTATTTTCCCAAAGATGATACATGTAGAAATGAAGAAAGACCCTTTAGTGGCACTTGTACAACCAATCATCAAAACAAGTCAGTGTGCATCTATCCCACCGTGTGTCCTTAGATATAGTTTTATATGGGTAGAATGATCATTGCATTTCCATTGTACGGACAGTATCTTTCTTTTACCAACAAAAATGTCAGTCTGACATATTGTTAAACATTGCATTATAATTCATTATTTATTATTATCCATTAAACAACCATCAAAGGAAACAGAGCTTTCAGGGTAGATTTGAACAGTTTTAGGCACTAAGTAGTGAAAGTATAATTTTTGCTTCATCAACATGCATAAATTCTGACCAGAACTGGGCTTCATTCACCCAAGTGTGATTACTATGCAGAACGATTTTGTTGTAGACTTGACTGCACTCTGTTCAACAAAGCCACTTTTTCAAATCAAGGAAGTGATTCAGAAACATGTAATTGTTTTTGAGATTCTCTGTATTTTAGAGTTTTTTTCTCTTGTACATAAATTGAGTAAAACTCTATTTTTATATAAATGCTTTTTTCTCAGATTTACTTTTTGTTAAATAGCTATTATTTAAATTCTTTTGCCAGTTCATTTTTAATTAGGGATGAGATGCACAGAGGCACTATATAAACCAGTTTAGTCTATTCAATAACTGCATTTTTAAAAAGCCTCTCAACCATTATTCTGTCTGTACTTTTAACAGATATAAAACTGATGGTTAATTGTAAGTTAGAGCAGGTATATGGAGGATAATGTTTTAAAATCTTATTCGATTATCATGATTAGTAACAGTAGCAAAACTCTGTGTATTTAGTCTCTAATTTATTTTAATTTAACATGGTACCAATTTGCTCTGTTGGGGCCAAAATTGTGTAAGGGGAGTTGCATAGCTGGACCACTCCATGAAGCACCCCAGGAGGCATTTGACCTGAATTATCTGTTTCCTGGGTACTTCAGTTGTGAAGGGAAGGAGTAATTTGCTGCAGCCCTTTTCAGAGTGCAGGTTACTCCTCATGCCTGTATACATCCTGCAAGTGCCACTGGCTGGTGCTTAGATGTGGCAGAATTATAATCCTGTACACTCCCCACCTGCTCACATTACTTCTGCCTGGAGGGAGCATCTGCCATGTGGTTACTGTGTTCCTTTACCACCCAGAGCTAGGATACAGTTGCTTCGATATGACTGCATAAGTGTGGTTAGTAGTAACTACATTTCTGTTACTTCCCTGCCCAGTTGTGTTAGAGCCAGTCACAGTCTAACACTAAAAAGTTAGGGACCAGTCCTGAACTTCTTACCCTTGTGGTAAGTGCAGGGCCGGCGACAGGGGGGTACTACGGGTAGAGCTGTACCGGGCCCCGGATTTTAGGGGGGCCCCGGTACACAGCTGTACCCGTAGTCATCCCCCCTTGTCGCCAGGCCTGGAGAGCGGGGAAGGGGCGGGGAGGTGGCGCGGCTCTCCTCCGGAGAGGACGAGCGCGCGTGTCCCCGGCAGGAGCAGTGAGCCCGGCCGGCGGCAGCAGCGCAGTCCGGGGGAGAAAGTGTGTGTGTGGGGGGGGGAAGCAGCAAGGGCGGCTCGCGCCGCAGGACCCTGCACTGCCGCCAGCCACTGTCAGCTGGGGGGGGAGCGCCGGCTGGGCTGGGGGGGGGGGGCCCAGCCGCTGTCAGCTGGGGGGGAAAGTGCCAGCTGGGGGGGGGGGCCCAAACGATCAGAGTAGGGGGCCCCCAAATTTCTGTCGCTGGCCCTGGGTAAGTGTTCTCTGAGTAATGGCAGCACAATTAGGCCCTCATTGTTTTAGCAGAATTTACTAATATAACTTCCGTTCCCTGCTGCTCTGAGTCGGTTCTGAGCTAGTAACCTAAGGGTGAAACGCTTCACATCTCATACCAATCTTTTCATTATCCAGACGCCTACAATTAACAATTAAATTTAGGATTTGTCGGAATTGTTAAGGAGATTAGCCTCAAAGGGCCACAAGATTTGGAAGTTAAGATTGAAAGAATTTTCATTGTGTTAGATTAGGAACTGACTTCTTACATTAGCATAAAAGACATGTTAGTAATCCTCTAAAGTCAGCTTTTCTGCAACTTTAGTAGACTTAGAAGGCAAAAATCGTGGCACAGTTTGCTTTATGGTGTTGAATTCAAAATATTTGTTAAAATATTTACTAACTACAGAAATGAACCACTTCTGTACATAATGACCAGACTTATTTGTTTTGTATAGTGTTGGTGACTTGGTTTTAAAACATTTTGGTTCCCAATGAAGGAAATCAGTGTTATATCTTGTTAAAAAACAAACAAACAAACAAAAAAAACCCCTCTTGTTTTATTTTAAGTTCAATAATAACAAATCTTGTTTACTTCCATTTTCTCTGTTTCTCTCTCGCTTGCTGCATCTGCTATTCCTGATGGCAATGTGCAGCTTGCTGCCAGAAAACTTTCTTCCATTTCTCTCCCTACATTTCATTTTTATTTTTATCACTTTTATTTTATGCAATAAAGAGTCATGAAACAGATTTTTGGATTCATTGCACACCCAAAGCTCCCACTGACTTCAGGGGTAGGCTTAGGTGTGCAAAAAATACAGGCTGAGGCTACTTCATATGGAAATTTTGATTGCACAAGGAATATCATGCAGAAGGGATAGCACAGGGGATGCTATTACATTAGTATAGATGCAAAATATTTTTACTAGATGGAATCATGAGCAACTTCAGACAGAATAACAAGTTAATCAGCATCTCCTTTCTCCCCAAAATTCCTCTCTAAATAGTGCAAATGTGGAAGAACCCTTTTGAGAGCACATGAGCGAAAATGTGTTTTCCAGGCTCTTCAGAAAGATCATTTCTTTTTTAGCACTGTACCAGTCTGTACTACCATTTACAGTGAGGTGGACAAATTTTTGGCCTAAGAGCCACATCTGGGTATGGAAATTCTATGGTGGGCCATGAATCCTTATGAAATCAGGGGTGCATGAAGGGGTGAGGGCTCTGGCTAGGAGTGCAGGCTCTGGGGTGGGGCCAGAAATGAGTTCAGGATGTGGGAGGGGGCTCCAGGTTGGGGTAGGAGGCTAGGGTGTGCAGGGGGTGTGTGAGGGCTCCAGTTGGAGGTGTAGGCTCTGGGGTGGGGCTGGGGATGAATGGTTTGAGGTGTAGGAGGGTGCTCCATGTTGGGATCAAGGAGTTTGGAGGGCAGGAGGAAGATCAGGGCTAGGATAGGAGGTTGGAGTGTGGGAGGGGCTCAGGGTGCAGGCTCTGGGCGGTGCTTACCTTTAGCAGCTCCCGGAAGCAGTGGCATGTCCCCACTCTGGCTCCTATTCAGAGGGTGCAGCTAGGCAGCTCTGTACACTACCCCATCCACAGGTGCCGCCCTTGCAGCTCCCATTGGCTGCAGTTCCCGCCTAATGGGAGCTGCGGGGGGTGGAGTTTGGGGTGGGGTCAGCGCACGAAAGCTTATGCTCCAATACGTCTGTTTGTCTGCTACAGGACTCTTTCTCGCTTTTGCAGATCCAGGCTAACGTGGCTACCCCTCTGAAAAATGGTTTTAGTGGAGATAAGCAAACACTCCTCCTCCCTTTCTCATCCACATACTATTCCTCTCCACCTATTGGAAGAGATTTGAATGGGGTGTGTGTGTGTGTGTGTGTGTTTGTGTGCACGCATGCAGAGAGTGACACAGGTGCTGGTCTGGCAGCTACCATGCGCTAGCAGTGGTGACATTTACAACAAGAGTTACAAGATTACTCCATGCACAGCCACCCAGCCGCACAGCAAAATTATACCTGGCAACAGCGCAAAACAAACAACACACAAACCAACTGGCATAAAACATCTTTGGACCAGCAGCTGGCAAGGCCATAAAAAAGAAGCCAACCACACCAGTCAAAAACCACCAACATGGCAACCCTAGTTAAGAAGGGAAATAAACTATAGTGGCACGTAACCTCTTTATCTGTACAGTTGTGCCCACAGTAGATGATATAATGGTATAACACAGGGATCAGCAACCTTTCGCACGTGCCCTGTCAGGGAAATCTGCCGGTGGTTTGTTTATCTGCAGGGTCAGCCAATCGCAGCTCCCACTGGCCACAATCCATTCCGGGCCAATGGGAGCTGCGAAAAGCGGCAGTCTGCACATCACTCAGCCCACACCACTTCCCGCAGCCCCCATTGGCCTGGAACAGCAAACCGCAGCCAGTGGGAGCTGCGAATGATAGAACCTGCTGATGCTGCAGGTAAAAAAACTGTCCCAGACCACCAGTGGATTTCCTTGACGGGCCACGTGCTGATGGTTGCCGATCCCTGGTATAAGTCTTTCAGAAGAAGTCACTTCCTCGCTGGAATAGTTCTCCTGGTTGAAAAATTGTATGTAGAGCAGGCTAAGCTAAATTTGATAAGCTAGTCTTGGACCCCTTTAGTAATGCTGAAGAAAAGTGTTGCACTGGACATCCGCCCCACATCTATAATGAGTTGTGACATACAACCTACCATCCTTCATGCCACGCTAGGCATGGACAAAGCCCTTCCTGAACCTGCTGTGTGGAAGGCAAAAAAACACCCAACTCCACCTAAGCCAATCTGGTGATAAGGGAAAAATTCGTTCCCAGCCCCACTAAAATAGGGTCGGCTAGCACAATGCCTACAGCAGCTCTTGACCAAAGCTGGTATTTCAGCACCTAAAGAGAAACAATAGTTTCTTTATAGCCAAGGTTATAGTTAGCTTTCCATTATAAGCTTGATTTGACCATCTTCTCCTTCCATTCTCTGTGACTTTGACAGAACTCAAGTGGTCTGTCTGAAATTTCTCACGTATGATCCTCTGGCAAAGGAGAAATGTTTGGTAATGGTGGGCAAAAAGATAGGCTATAACCATTTGGAAAAAAGGCATTTTATTTTTGTAAAAAAAAATTTTTTTTTGCAACATTGTAAACCAATGTCTCTAGTCTGGCTAAGCTGTGCAAGGCCAGAGGTTTGGAGGGGATCCATATGCTTCCACTCTCTTGGGGGACAGGAACACTCCTTATGCTGGTAACTAGATGTGGTAAGTGGATAGGATCTGCCACTGTGGCTCTATGTCATATATCAGGTCATATATCTCCCCCCTCCCCTGCAAAAAAAGCTGTATCTAGGAATTCTGCATTTGATTTAATTTTCTGTCAATGGAAATGCCTTTGAGTATTTTGCATGTTTTGAAGGTTAATTTTTAAATTATTTTCTGTAGATTTTTGCAGTTCTTAAAAATCCCTGAGCTTTATGCAGACTTCATATAGTCTGCAGTCTCAGTGGAAGACTGTAAGCTCCACCAGTTGAAACACTTGATATGAAGAATTTTTAAGCATCTCCTAGGTTCATGTCTAGATTTTCACTTTTCACTTTCTTGATTTGGCTTTGAACTTTACAAAAGCCTACAGAATTCCTTAAATCTGGTGCTGGGTTGAAGAACTTAAAAGATTCTGGAAACCTATGGCTTGTCTTCACTACCCACCGGATCGGCGGGTAGCGATCGATCTGTTAGCGATCAATTTCTCACGTCTCGTGAAGATGCGAGAAATCGATCACCCCGCGGTGCCCCCGTCAACTCCAGAACTCCAGCTCGCTGAGAGGTGCAAGCTGGAGTCGACAGGGGAGCATGCCGCTGACTGCCGCCACCGTGAGGACGGCAGGTAAGTCGGCCGAAGATACGCCAACCTCAGCTACGTGATTCACGCAACTTCAGCTACATGGTCTTCAGTCGATTTTTTCCTTCCTCCCCCCCCCCGAGAAGGCCAACCTCTAGAGTTTAAGAAATTGTGCTGCTGTTCTACCAAGCAGAAGATAAATTTGATGAGAGTACAGCGGTGTTAGCTAGTATATGATGTTGTTTAATTTACATTTAATAACCTGTTAGAGAAGGGTCTACATTACATTAACTATTTTGTTCTTGGCATATCTATAAAAAAGAAAAAACACTAAGGAAATTCCCAGGAAAAAATGTTAAAGCAGAATGAAAATTGTAAAATCTGTGAGAAAATCTTACCAGGATGTTAATTATAAAAATAGTTAAAATTCTGGATTTTTAAAAAAGTTTATATATTTAGATAGGTATTGCATACATCCACAGATACATTAGATATTTATTATCAGTGCTATAAACACTCATGCTTTAATATCAAAGCCAACAACTAACAGTATTTCTTTCACCATCCTCTGAAGCATCTTGTCCTGGCCAATATGTGAGAGAGAATACTAAGCTAGATGGACCATTGGTTTGACGTGATATGTCAATTTCTATGTTGCCAGGAAATTCATAGTACAGAATCAACAACAATATTAATTTTGACCATGTATCAGAGGCCATCCCTGTACTTGTACAACAACCTCTTACACTTAACCAATATACCAATGTACCATTAACCAATGTACCACAAGACCTGTTATGCATTTTAATATGAAACAAAACCTCACTGTGAATACTTACACAAAAATATTAAAATAATGATATTGAGGTTGTAAAGTCAAAATCAGAATTAAGGTAGCCAACACTTAACTATAATGTGAGTATCTCAACCTTAACCAATAGTTACCAGACTTTGAAATGCTTAGTTGTTATTCATTTTCATCCTTATTTTAGAAATTTTGAGCTTCCAAATGTTTTGATTTATTTTATAATTGCAGTGTTTTTAAAAGGAGTTTTATTAAGTAATGGATGCTTGTTAATGCAGAATTTAGGTTGTACATATGTAATGTTGTCTGGACACTACATTGTGCTGTTATACTGCAGACTGTATACTTTCAAGACTGCTGAAATTTGGTGATTACCAAGAGCAATCTCTGAAGGTTACAATCAACTCTGCTAAAGTAGATAAGGATGGTTGACTCTGATGACATATCTCTGGTTGCAATCTGAAATGGACTGCAAATAAAGCATACCTCATCAGTCAGCCACTAAAATTCTGACAATGCTTTCAAAACAATAGTCTGTCTGTACATGCACTTTGCGAAATATTGTGTACTATATACAGGGTAGAATTCAATGGCCCAGTCCTGCTTTCACTGCAGTAAAGGGGAGTTTTGCTATTAACATAAAGATGAGCACAATCAGTCCTCAGTAACATCCTAGATTGTTCTCTTTAGGGTATGGTTTGCTATACAAGATCAATTTTTTAATGAATTACTGACGTAATCGAACATTTTGGCACCTGTAACAACATTCTGTGCTCTTCATTCATAGGCTGATCATATGTCCCGTTTTTTACATATTTTCCAACCGTCCTGTCTTTTTAGTATACATATCACATTTGTCCCGGTTTTGCTTTTTGCTAAAAAAAACTGAACGCGGCTTATTTCAGGGACCCTCGGCCGGGTCCCGCCTCCTCCCACCCCCTCCCGCAGCCCTTCAGTCCCTTCCCCTCACGGCTTCGGGCCCCCCTCCTCGGCCTGCCCCCCTCCCCTCTTCCGCCGCCGCAGAGCCCGCACAGCGCGATTGGCTGGGCCGCCCCCACGTGTGGTGGAGTGGAGCTGCTGGCCGGGCAGGGGCTGCCTGGCGCCTCGCTCCCCCCGCCCCCCCCCCATGTGGAGGATACGCCCAATGAGGGGGCGGCGCGGGCACGGGAATTGCCGAGCTCAGGGAGCCAGGGGGCGAGGCCAGCAGCGGGGGCGGGCGCCGAGCAGAGCCGGAGGCAGCGCGAGCCAGGGAGGGGAGGAGGCGGCACCGCCACGGGCCCCATGGAGCTGGAGAATATCGTCGCCAACACAGTGCTGCTCAAGGCGCGCGAAGGTGTGGGGGGGACCGGGTGGGGGGGCATGGGGTGGAGGGGGAGGGAGTATGGGTTGGGGGGCATGGCTGCGTGTGAGGGGGGCAGGGGGAAAGAGGGGTGCGTAGGGGCCGTGTGTGTAAGTGGGGGGCACAGGGTTGTGTGTGAAGGGAGGTAGTGGGGCTGCATGTGAAGAGTGGCACAGGGGAAGTGGCGGGGCCATGGCTGCTTGTGAAGGGGGTGGTAGGTGGTGGACACGAGGCTGTGTGTGAAGGGGGTACTGGGGGAGTGCGGGCGCATGGAATGGGGGGCACAGGGTTCTGTGTGAAGGAGGGTACTGGGGGGGATCCAGGGCTGTGAGTGAAGGGGGTGGGGGAGAAGTGGGGGGCACAGGGTTGTCTGTGAAGGGAGGTACTGGGGAGTCCAGGGCTGGATGTGAAGAGGGGCAGGGCGTGGGTAGGGGGGATGGCGGGTGGGTAGGAGTACCATGGTTAACCCCCTCCCTGAACACATGGATGCGGGGGTTGGGCCAAGCCTCAGAGCCCATTTGGGGCGTCAGTCTTCAAGGCACAGCTAAGGCCTGGCAGGTGGCTGTGTCAGGCATGTGCGATGCGGTGGGGTTGGTGAGAAGCCGTGTTTCTGCTGCAGGAGATGTAGGGAGAGGACTTGGTCAGTCAGAAGGGTTACTGATAGTGGAGGCGGTTGGGGGCCTGCCTGGAGGAGGAAGGCAGAGTGGCTGGCCTGGGGGAAGCTCTTGTTGCACAAGCTTCTGCCTGTGAGATGCTATGCAGGAAACTGAGCCATAGCCACAAGCTGATGTGGTTGGGGGAGGCAAATAGGGGGTCATTTGAGGTGTCTGAAGAGAATCATGGCGTGTGAGAAGTTTTATGAGAAGGTATTGAAAGACTGAAATTTGCTGCGTAAGATTACTTCATCGGAGAAATATTCATGGTACGATCGTGGTGAAATACAGTCCCCCTTTACGTCTACCTAAATTTTTGTATGAATTCTGTCCCTGAAGAATAATTGTTAGCTCAAGTCAATATGTTCATGTAATAAAACTTTTTTTATCGTCTTTCTTTTTCATGAATACAGAATATTACATAACCCCGTCCCGTTTTTGCTAGCCCAATGTCCCGTTTTTGTCTCAAGGAAATATGGTCAGCCTATTCATTCACCTTCTAGAAAGCTAACAACTAGAATAGATCGAGACAAGGAAAATGTGTAAGGTTATGAAATGTCAGTTGTAGACAGTGCAAACATGCCATTTAAACATGCAAAAGCCAATACTAAACACTCATAATTTTGAAGTTACAAAAAACAAATATAGGATAGCATTGTTTTGGGAAGTTCTATTAGGCATCTACTGCTTACAGAGGCAGAATACCAAAAGATTATTAAAAAAATAGTGTAAATGAACAATCATCTCTCATTATTACTTATTGAGAGAGGTCTTTCCAGGCTATTGTCTGGCACTGCTAGGGTTATGCAAATTTTTAAAAATCGCAGTGTCTATTTTTGCAGGTGGGTGATGAGAGGAAATAAAAAGTTGATAATCATCATACCCAGACTCTCACAGATGATGCAGAAACAACTAACCAGACTCCCTGCTGCCACTAGAATGCACTTCACTAGTAATTAATTCCAAACACTTCCTCAAAATAGTAACCAGATCCAATACCAAGCTAGTTATAGCTACAAGTGCTTTCAACAAAACAGTTGCAGCTATATATTTATTATCCATCTCAGAACAATGCTAATTCAGGTTTAAGTACATAGGAAACAAAAGAAATTCAAGAGAACAAATACATATAGTTTAGCGCAACCTGTTCTTCCCACATATCAAGTTTAGCTACTCCCTGATTCCATGCCTGAGTCTTCAGTGTGCTCTTTTTGCATATTCTCGAGTAATGTTTCTGGTGTCTTTAGATCCTAAAATATATAATTTGTCCCTATCCTTAATTTTGAGTTTTGTACCATGGAGGCAGCTATGCATTGGTGGGGGGTGAGGACAGCTTTTAAGTCTGAAGCCTCACACTGGTGTAGTCTGCCTGGAGGAGGTACTGAATCAGTCAAACTTGCCCAATTTTGAACCTGTCCTTGCTGGCTCCAGCATCTTCAGTGGCTTGGGCCACCGTGTCTCCATCCCAGGGTGCTTACTATTGCTGGAAACAGCAGTCTGTCTTGCCTAATGGATCCCAAGGGATAAATCAAGCCCATATTATATGGGAATCCCACTATTGATTTTTTTGAGATAAAATACATTTTTAAACACAGCTAGGTTTGAGAGCAGAATTCTGTTCTTTTTAATCACAGGTGCACTGAAGTCGTCATTTTACTCATTTTCCCTTCGTAGATGAATGTGCAATTCATTGATGTCTATGGAAGCCTTCATTATTAAAGGGAGTGGTTTCCTTTTAGCATTCACTGTGCTTTGCTAATGATTTCATAAAATAGTAATTTTTATACTCAATTCCTATAGCACTGTAAAGATAATTGTGTTGAAAATCATTGATGAAAGTTTGTGATAAAATCTTTTCATAGCTAGTGTGGTTATTTTCTTTTTATTTTTTTTTAAATCTTATGACTGCCTTTGTTCTGCAACATGCTGAGTATCAGGAATATTTAATTTTTAAATCTAAAATTCAGATGAGATCTAAAATGTAGACAAAACGTATATGGTCAGATTCACCAATATACTCTCATTTTACACAACTCCAGAGACAGTGTGATATAAAACAGCTGGAAACCTGCTACTAGCTAAACCATATTTACGTCTGATTTGTGTCACCAAAGCTGCACCAGTTTATCTGCCCCCAAGATGCTATATTTAAAAACATCAGTACAAAGCTGTGGAGAGTATCTGATTTTAGCAATGTAGTTTGTCAAATACTTACTGACAGGGACAGCTCTATGATTTTTGCCACCCCAAGCGTGGCAGTCAGGTGGCCTTCGGTGGCAGGCAGATTTGGCGGCATTTCTGCAGGAGGTCCACCAGTCCCGCAGCTTCAGCTTACCTGCTGCCGGAATGCTGCTGAATCTGTGGGACTACCGCCCTGAAATCAACTGTCGGGCCGCCCCCGTGGCTTGCCGCCCCAGGCATGCACATGCCTGGAGCTGCCCCTGTTTATTGAATTGGTTAGGCATTTTCTTTTAAATGGTATATTCAGGAATACTGAAGTGCAACATTGTGTTGTAGAAAGGGCCTAGCTTTTGCTGCTGGCATACTTGTTGCCTCAATAATAATAATGATATAAATAGCATTGCACTCATATAGTGCCTATCTATCATTTGTTTATCTTGAAATACTTGGCAAAGAAGAGAATGTCCTTCTGGGTCAGAAGATTTTCAATGTACAGTTGTTTCCCCGAGTACATGAATAATGGGATGAAAATAAAAATCCACTGCCGTAGAAATTACATTGATACTTTGTATACTACTGTTTATACAATACGTTTTCTTTCTTCTAATATTATAGGACATAAAAGGACACAGGCATCAGTGAATTCATGTTTTAATTGAAGTTGTAAGATCTGGTTTCCACTTGCCTGATTTCTTTATAATTCTAATTAAATCATGAATGTGCTGATGCTTTCTTTTCATATATAACAGTACATTTACATAGCAAGGGGAGAATAACATAGGTTGCAGCTGTAATAAAGAATGCAAGCTATTTTTGATTTTTGTGATTCTGCTTTATATAATTTTTAGGGGACAAATGTAAATTTTCCTAGATATAAGTAACCCCTCGTAGGTGTAAACACTAAGCAGTCACCACTAGCATGTAAACTCTAGAAAAGGGTCAGAAATATTTCTCATATTGTTTAACATACTAGTAATAATAAGTAAGTTCCATCTTCAGTTAGACCTTTGGAGATAGTGGTCAAGATTTTCAAAAGACCAAGTGCCTATATCTCAGCTCCTAAATTACTCAAGAATATGAGAGCTGATGAGACTCAATACTTTTAAAAATCAAGCACAACTTATTTAGGTACCCTAATATGAACCTAGAAGTCCAACTGCAGGCATCCATTTTAGCTCCTAAAGAAACATCCAGCTAAATATTAAATGCTCTTAGAAGGGCATTTAATTAAATACACCACATAATCCAAGTTTTATTTTACCCTAAAGGTCATTGTGTAGTTGAACGGATGTTGCAACAATTTCAATTGCTTTGAGTATTTATCATGCAATTATGTAAATGAAAGGTACAGAAAAAGAAATAACTCCCAACCTTATTTTCTTATGAAAAGATTAGTTATAGTATTTATTCTTGTATGTTTACTTCGTTAGAGACACGTTAATATCTACTGAGAACTAAACTAATTTTTTTACATGAACAAGATACCTGGATGACCGTATTAATTATGTCTCAAAACTGTGAACTAGGGAACAGAGAAGACTAGTGTCTCCACCTTTCTGCTATTACAGAGAAAAAACTGAGGTTATAAGGTAACTGTGTTGACATAATACACTTACACTTCTGTAACACGTAGGGTCGCAGAGGTATTTGACAAAAATTAGTCCTTCCTGACATTCTGCTTTTTTTTTTTTAAAAAAAGCAGTATTCAAAAATCAAGGTAATCCAAATTAAGTGGATTAAAAACTGGTTAATTTACAGATCTCAAAGTAATTGTAAAAGTGGAATAATCATCCTGTGGGGAATTTCTAATTGGGTCCCACAAGAATTTGTTCTTGGTCCTGTTCAATATTTGTATCAATGATCTGGAAGAAAATATG
Organism: Sternotherus odoratus; assembly: GCA_032164245.1. Classification (NCBI taxonomy): domain Eukaryota; kingdom Metazoa; phylum Chordata; order Testudines; family Kinosternidae; genus Sternotherus; species Sternotherus odoratus. The sequence continues at coordinate 73,027,973 of JAVMKO010000001.1, read as the reverse complement.
AAATAATTTCTGGAAAAATTCCTACATAATGATGGAGAGAGCTCAGTTATACATAGAGATCTGGACTGGCTGGTACTGTGGGTTTATTTGAACAAAATGCTCTTTACCATAGCCAAGTGCAAGTTGTATATGTAGGAGCAAAAAATGTAGGTCACAATTAATTGAGTGGAGCCGGTATCCTGGAATGCAGTAACACTGAAAAAGATTTAGGATAATGGTAGGTAACCAACTGAATATGAGCCCCCTAGTAAAAAGAACAAGGAGTACGTGTGGCACCTTAGAGACTAATAAATTTATTTGGGCATAAGCTTTCATGGGCTAAAATATACTTCTTCAGCTGCATGGAGTGGAAGATACACTAGGACACATGCAGAAAACATGAAAAGATAGGGGTTGCCATACCAACTCTAAGAGACTAATCAATTAAGGTGGACTATTATCAGCAAGAGAAAAAAAACTTTTATAATAATCAGGATGACCCATTTCAAACAGTTGACAAGAAGGTGGTGTGAGTAACAGTAGGGGAAAAAGTTTTCAGTTTGTGAAATGACCTAGCCACTCCGTCTTTATTCAAGCCTAATTTAATGGTGTCCAGTTTGCAAACTAATTCCGATCTGCAGTTTGTTGTTGGAGTCTGTTTTTGAAGTTTTTTGTTGTTGAAGAATTGCCACTTTTAGGTCTGTTATTGGGTGACCAGAGAAACTGAAGTGTTCTCCTACTGGTTTTTGAATGTGATGATTCCTGATGTCAGATTTGTGTCCATTTATTCTTTTACGTAGAGAATGTCCAGTTTGGCTAATGTACATAGCAGATGGGGCATTGCTGGCACATGATGGCATATATCACATTGGTATATGTGCAGGTGAACGAGCCCCTGATGGTGTGGCTGATATGATTAGGGCCTATGATGGTGTCACTTGAATAGATATGTGGACAGAGTTGGCAACGGCTTTGTTGCAAGGATAGGTTCCTGGTGTAATTCTGTAGTTTAGAGGGCAAATGTAATCCTTTGGTACATAAACCAGGGAATATCAAGTAGGAGTAGGAAAGTAGCATTACCCTTATATATGACATTAAGAAGACCATTACTGGAATATGTCCAGTTTTGGTATCCACACTTCAGAAATGAGGTATAAAAATTGGAAAGGGGTCAGAAAGAAGTTGCAAGAAAAGTCTAAGACATGGAAAATGTGCCTCATAATTAGAGACTTTAGAATCTGTTTGGTTTCCCCCCCCCAAGAGAAGGTTAAGAGGTTATTTGGTTATGGTTATAAGTACTTAAGTGGACAGGAGATTTCTGAGAGTAGATGATGCTTTAATGTATCAGAAAAAGACATAACTAGATCAGGTGTTCGGATACTGAAAATTTCTAAAAGAATGCTATATCAAACAGAAGTTATGGACTTGATGCAGAAATTAGTGGATGAGATTCTATGGTGTGTGTTATGGAGAAAGTCAGATTACATCATAATGGTCCTTGCTCCTCTTAATATGTGAATCACATCATATGGCTAAATTGTGTGCTAACATGCACCCTTGTGCAACATCTCAGTAAAATTAATAGGACTGCCTGGAGTGTAAATCAGAAAAATTAAAATTTGTTTCTTTGATCTATCTGGGCCCATGTTTATATATGCTCTTGTTTTATAATTGTTTTTAAAATAATTTTGGTTATTTTTTAATGTAAGAAAATATTTATGGGGCATATTCTCAGCTCTGCTTCTCTTTCTTTGTTCTGCTCATGTGTCACAAAAGGAGCAAAAAATGACCAGAAGCCCCTAACATGGGAGAGTTCATAGTAGGCAGTGAGTCATAAATGGCTTCTCTGACACCCTACCTGTGACAGCTGGTGTGTCAAGGGTGGGGAGAGAACATGTCTAGCACATGGATTATCCAGTGGAGATTACTGGAATGCATGCTTGGGGACCATTAGCAGCTGGTGCATACTAGAACAACCCCTAGACTACTATAACTTTTCTTGGAACTGGCAGAGAATCAGACACCAATAATTGGCTCACTGTCAGTTTAGTCTCCTGCTGCCAGCTCACTTTCCACTGGATGCAGCAGAGTCTGGCCCTACTGTTTCAAGGGTAAATTGCTTCCTTTTCTCATGAATTGCTGCACTGAAATGTATATTAGTTTGAATGTATTTACAGTTAGGGCTTTCATGGAAAAAGCTACCTACAAATATTTTCTTTGGTTCTTTTCCCAGCAAACAGAAAGGGAAAAGAAATTAGAACATTATAATTATGCAATAATGTATACTATAAAAGAGAATTAATTCAAGGTTTTTTATTATTAATGAAACTGCATACCATATACTTAAACTAGGAAATCCCTTTGCTATCATTGAATTGGTAATGATTCTCTCTCTTTGATGGAGAAAACCCATGTGGTACATCATTATTGGTCATCTGATGGTGGGTCATACAGTGAAAATAAAAAGCTCTTTGCAATAAGAAACAGCTCCATATCTGATGCTTTATTCCTTTGAGAATGGACAGAGGATCTGAAATGTTGAACTGTTGGGTTTTTTCAGGGTGCTCGTATAATTGAAATACGTTGTTTGTAGTATTTAGTATCTCAGAATATAAAATATGCCAATAAACACAAAAGGGCCTAATTCTTATCTACACTACTTCCAATTTATGCTGCTCTGGCAATGTAAAGAAGATTTAAAGTGGGACTACTATATTTTTGCTCACTTCAAGGTCCTTTGCATGACTACAGTGGTGTAAACTGACTTTATTGGAAGTGAGGAATCAGACCCTAGAGAGTGCACAGGTTTTACATATACTGTAGGCCTGAAGATTGCTTTTCACTGCTCTGGCCCTGTAAAGCAGATTTTAAGTAGGGGTAAATTGCGTTTACACTCACTTTGAGGCTCCTACATTGCCAGAGCAAGGTAAGGGTGCTTTCATGTAATTACGAGTCAGGCCCTGTATGTATTTATCTTCCTAAAAATGTATTATTGCATTTCTCCCCTACTCCTCTTAACATGATTCATACTTTGATATTTGTATTTTCAGTGGTGGATCTGTAACATGAATATTCCCTAACCCACAGAGAATATAGGCCTCAGTCCAACATAACACTTAATCATGTACTTAATTTTAAGTATGTGAGTAGTTACACTGACTCCTGTGGGACTGTACGAATGCTTTAAATTAGGCACACATTTTAGTACTTTACTGAATTGGTGCCTTGATGGTCTTATTCAGCAAAGCTGACCAAAAAGCAATATGACCTGCAGTTGATATTTAGCCTTAGATTATTCTGATTATAAAAGCAGTATTAGGAACTGTAATGAGTCATTCAGAAAAATGAATTAAACAATATTTTTTCATCTTGTGTGCACTAATATTTAGGTACCATAGGGGGTGATATATACCAGCTTAAATGGTAATAAAACATGTACTAAAAATATAGGATAAATATGCAGTATTTTCCTCACCATCTGTGCTTAACAATGTTAATTTTTCAAACTTGAAATATTGCTCCATTTTCAAAAGTATTTTCTGATTTTAAAAGACAGACACTGTAATAGAATAGTAGATTCATCAAAATTCTATTTTTATTCACAGATAATGCACCTCAGGTAGCAATTACTGCACCAGGAACTGGTAACCATAGAAACAGCTCTACAGGCCCAACACCTGACTGCTCTCCTCCATCACCAGACACTGCACTTAAAAATATAGTAAAAGTTATACGCCCTCAGGTAGGTCATCAGAATAAACTCTCTTGTTAATTGGTTCTGATTCTGTGAATGGTTGACTGTATGTTCATACACATGTATATACGCTGTCTCTAATAAGGATCTCTTGAATATATCAATGTGGATAATTAAAAAATGGAGAAACCGAGATGTCCAAAATCTTTTCTGAACCCAGAAAACAATCTTGATTATGCATGGGGAAATTAAAACCTCTGGTATTATGATCAGAGAGATTTGCAATGTGTTAAAATAATTATACAACTATTTCTTGTTACAAAATTAATGACAAATAAAATCTTTGTTTAATGCTAGTGCTATATTTGACTGCCATTAGTTTTCCTCCACATTTTTGTTCTCTTTTTATCCTTTTTCCAGACTTCTTTCCCTCACTATACTTCTGTCCCCTTGATTCCATAACTTTTTGTACATTATTTATTTTACTTTCTCTTATATTATTGTTGAGTCTACATAACTTTAAAGTTTTCCACATATTTCTAATTTTGTGTATAGAATAGATGAAAGGGTCTTATAACTGCTTATCATTATAGTACCCAAACGTCATCCGGTTGGGCATTAAGAAATGTGACTAACATCTGTCAGAGGTTATTTTTATTTTCTCATCCTTTCTTCAGAAAGAGAAACATATGCAGTGATGTCTTGTTTTGGTTGTTTTAATTTTTTTAAGACACATGTTGCTATGCATCTGTTACAGAAGGAGAGGTTGAAGGAAAGGTCAAAGAAATGTCTTATATTTTGAGTAGAAGGTGATGAGATTTGTGATAGTCTTTTAGTTCCTGGAGAATTCACTCCACAGGCCGGGACCAAACCACCCCTGCCTGCAGTTCTGTCTCCCACATTAATAAGTTTTGCCTTTATTATAAAGAATTCTGTTGTGCCAGAGAGCAAAGTTGTTGAGTACAGTCTTCATCCCAAAGCTTTAGATCGTTTAGTAGTTAACATGGGCCCAGGAAATGCAGTGCCATGAAAATAATGACCTAGTTTTTGAACTTGACTCAGTAGTCCATGGGAAACTTGAAGAGAGCAGAGAGGCTGAAGACTTCATGCCAAGGTATATCGTCACATTGTTGTAGTCCAACTGAGAGGTGACACAGACATGAATAACTGAGTCCAGGTCATCATCCACCAGGATGAAATTAAGTCTCCCAACCAACTGCTGCTTAAGTGAGATAAGAGTTCAGCATCAGCAAGGAATCCAAGATTACTCTTAAACTACAGACTGAACTTGTAGCTTCAACCAAAGGAGATTGTACCCTGGTTGCAGACTTTGCAACAGTTTCCTCTTTGCACCAGCATCACTTTTTTCTTGTTTGGGTTCAGCTTCAGCCAGCCATCCTTCATCCATGAATTGATGTCATCCAACCATTGGTCCATCTTGGTAGTAGTGGTGTGGTTGTATGCGGTGAAAGATAGGTAGAGCTGTATGTCATCTGCATATTGCTGCCACTTCAGTTGTCTGACCAATTCACCTAGCGACAGCACATAGATGTTGAAAAGGACTAGAGAGACAATTGATCCTTGTGGGTCTCCATGGTAAGGGTCTAGTGGTAGAGGTGAAATTTCTCATCAGTACTCATTGGGTGCATGCCTCCAGGAACGACTCAAACCATTTTAACACATTACTCTGCGCCATTGCCACCTCTCTCATGAGAAGCAGTATTTTATGGTTGACAGTGTCAACTGCTGTGGATAGGTCCAGAAGGATGAGAATGGACGTCTGCCCTCATCCATTGGCAGCTGGAGATCATCCATTAGTGCCACTATCGCAGTTTCAGTCCCATGTTCTGGCCTAAATCCAGATTGTACTGTGTCTAGAATATTCTCTTCTTGGCCTTTTTTGCCTTTTCCCAATTGACTCCCCCTTTTGCTATTTCTGTAGGCTCTCTCTTTCTCTATCTTTTCCCCTCTACATCACAGTACTATTGAAGTACCTTCTTCCCTCTTAGTTGTTTTTTCTAGTAGGAGGCAGGCTAACAGGCACTGGAAATACTGTTGGAACAAGTTGTTGTGTGATAGTTCACTGAAAATAGCATTTAAAAATCTGTTTTGATCATGATATTGCCAACAGATGGACCCAGAACATTGAATGGTGATGTTCTTGTGCTAGTTCATCTTGAACAGAGTTCATAGGGACTCAGGGGAGGAGTTGTTTGGATTTAAATCAGAACCATTTATGCACTCTCCATATATATGGTATCAGTGCTGCTCTCCTTCTACTGCAAAAAAAAGGGGGGGGTATCATTAGAACTTCACCATTCTTATTAGAATGGACTGTCAAAATAACCTTAACATGACATTTAGCCGCCCTTTTTTGTATGTAGAACACTTCATTAGTAGGAAGTATGTAACCTATTGGTCAGTGTGTATTTGTGTCTGCCTCTGTGCCCAATCCACTATGAAGATGGATCTGTTACAGCTGTCAGCTCCCCTTCCCCTTTTCGTTCCCCAATCTCCCTTAGATCCCTATCTGCTATGTCTCCCCACCCTTCCTTTATCTTTAGCTAATCTCCTCCCAACAAAACCACACCCTAAGAATTTTTCCAAAAGAAATTGTGGAACATGATGTTTGCAAAACATTATTCCATTAATTCTGGGTATATGTTTACTCCCTCTCCCTTGCCCTTTGTGTTGTCTATTAAGATTGCAAGCTCTTTTGAGCAGGGACTAGCACTCTGACTGTACAGTGCCTGCTTTGTACAATGAGGCCGTATCTTGGTTGGCCTTTAGGCACTATCATAATAACAAATACATCATAATGATAATTCATTTTAAGGATATATTTTGTTCCTTGCTACGGCCTCTTTATATCATTCAGACAGAGCAGAGAGATTTTAAGGGGAACAGAAATAGCTCGCAGGGAACAGCCACAGCACAAGAGTAGACTAAACTGCTATGCTTCTTTTTTCCTCTTCTCTATCCAGCATGGGGATATACCAGGGGAGTGACTGGATGGGACAGCGAGTGCCAGAATGTAAAGGTCTCTGGCTGTTTTGGGCTATGGAACTCCCCCTGCTCCTGCATTCAGGCCTGCTTTGTCCTTTTGCAAAGGCATACATCTGCCTCTGTCTTCTAGGACCCCACTTTGCCACCTCCCCACCCAATCCTTTCTGTATCCCCGCTTCCTTCATATTCTACTTCCTTCCTGAGTCCCCCATTCCCTCTGAAATCCCTCCCTTTAAGGCTCTTTTATTTCTTAGACTCCAGGCTAAAGACAGCCTCCCTATGCAGAAAATGAAGAAGCTGTCTCTGATATGTGTAGGCAGCAGAAGACAGCATCCCATGGATTCCTCTGCCTGCAGACCCAGGTGCTATGGAGGCCCTCCTTTTCCTCTGAATCAAGCTTTTCTAGTTTCTCAGTTTTCACCATCATCAATAGGCTTATGCCCATTGATGTCTACAACATTCTTTGAAATTGAAGTACAACTCCCATTCATGAGTTATGTTGTTATGAAATAACAAACTGTCACTCTGGAGTGTTCCTCTCACTCTGGAGTTACTCACAGACCTTTGTGCTGAAAGGCATGATTGGAAATATTTTTTATAAAATGCTACATGACATCAGAGTTTTGAATATGAATGTTTAATATTTGTGTGTTTCAACCAGCACATAATTGCACGTTTCCAAATACTATCAAAGTGATTCTGTAAATGAACAAAGTTCCACTTTTGGAAACACGGTTGTAAAAGTTCATCTGCAGAGTTTTAATGCCCCCCAGCCTGTGTGGAAAAGGGGGGAGTGAAGAGGCATCTTAGGTGCTCCAACTGCCTCACCTCTCCATGGGGTTCAGCTGCAGCCTTCACCACAAGCCATTCACCTCCTGTCCCCAGCCTCTCTCAAGTCACTGGGTTTTGGAACCCATGTCTCTTGTCTAGCAAGTGCTACTAAGTTGATGGCAAGTCCCTCTGTCATAAAAGGCCAAGTACAGTTCCACTGTCCTTGATTTACATAATCAGGATAACAACACTTTATTCTTCCTGCCCCAATAGCAGAGAAACTGGGGATCCTACAGCAGCCGAAGTGACCATTTGGGCTGCTGTGGGCTCATGCTAAGTGGCGTGGGTGTGCCTATGCAAACAAGATCAGCCCCTGAAGTTCTTTTCCACAACTCACCACCAGATGTCAGGGTGGAGCTCTTCCTGACTCTGCTTACAATTAGATTCCTCCCCACTCACACAGGCATGCTGTGGAAAGGTCTTTAAAATGGTGATGGGTAAGCAAAGGAGACATTAGGATACCAGAAGACCATTTTCTCTCATAAAATGTGGCTAAAGGCTAAGGAGTTGATCATGCTTTTTGACATTGCACACATTAACAGGTATGCTGGGAAATGACTTACCATGCTTTTCCATCAATATGTAATAAGTCATTTTTAAGATGCAACATTAATAATTAATCTGTGTTACAGTATAGGTTAGGTAACAAAGTCCTGTGACTGGAGTCCCATAGAGCTATGTGGTAGAAGAAAGGAACTAATATTTACTCTATTTTACAGATTGGAAACTGAGGCTCAGAGAGATTAAGTGACTTGTCTAGTGTCACACAAGTAGTCTGTGGTAGCGCTTATGACACTACCAACATTTCAGCTGAAACAGTATGGGCTGTATCTGAAAGATTTTTTGAAATGTTGGCAGCCAGTTTCCCAATTTTAACAACAGATAAACCACAAATATCAATGTCACGATCTCCCAGCACCTCAAAATTTCTAGTAAATGTGTAATCTAGCTATGATTTTTTTCTATTTTTCGGACATTGAGTCAGGGTTACTTGCAGGAAAAGCTGCTGCAGAGAAAACTGGTGTTTACATTTTAATATTTTTCTTGTTTCTTGCACTTTAAAAAAAACATAATTTGTTAGATACTGCTCTGGTGCCTCAGGCTGGTTATCCCATCCTCAATACAAATCTCCACTGATTTCAACTTCCTTTAAGAGATTGATCAAAAATCATAACAGAATAGCAGGGGACAGATAAAAAAGGCTTGTGAAATATCCAGTGGAACAGCACTACACTCTGCTGCCAGAAGACCCATTTTCATGGCATTTCATATCACAAGAAAGAAAGAAAGATCTACAAAGGGCCAAGTTCTGTGAGATGCTGAGTTCTCCCTGCAAAACGCTGAGCACCCCAGATTCCCATTAAAGTCAAAGTGCTTAGCACCTTGCACGATAGACCCAGAGCCTAGGCATGGACTATGGGTACATCCCGGGGTGGCTCCAGGCACCAGTGCAGCAAGCGTGTGCCTGGAGCGGCAAGCCGCAGGGGGTGGCCTTTTGGTCACTGTCAGGGCGGCAGTTAGGCGGTGTTCGATGGCATGCCTGCAGAAGGTGTGCTGTTCCTGCGGATTTGGCGGCTTTTCAGCGGCGGGTACGCCAAAGCCGAGGAACCGGCGGACCTCCTGCAGAAACGCCGCTGAATTGGCGGCACCAGCGGACCTCCCACAGGTGTGCCACCGAAGGCCGCCTGAGTGCTGCACTTAGGGCGGCAAACAATGTAGAACTGCCCCTGGGTTCATCACCACTGGAATAAAAGACCCACGGGTGACCCAGTTCAGCTGATTTGGGCTTGCAGGGCTGAAAATTGCAGTGTCACATTTAGGCTCAGACTGGAACCTGCCTCTGGGACCCTTCCCCCTCACAGGGTTCCACAGATCAAGCTCCAGCCCAAACCCAACATCTACACTGCAGTTTTACAGCTCCACAGCCCTAGCCCAGCGAACCCAAGTCAGCTTATCCAGCCCAGTCATGGATGTTGAATTGCTGTAGACGTGGCCTTAGTTCCTGATTCTCAGACAGTTGTATGTGTTCAGATGGAATTATTTTTAAATATAAAGTGTTTACCCAAATCTACAGTGAACAGTTCAAAACCTTCCTTATCCTAGTAATACTGAAAGCAAGAATGCTTTCTGAAATATTCAAAAAAGGAATAACAGGTATGCTATTAATGTGTATGAGTCATATGTGTTTAGAAACAAAAGTATACTTTATAATATAATTAGTGAGAAGAAGGCTGATAATATCTCCAGACGAGAATATTTAGAAATCCTTGTTTAGATACTCAGTGACTACTTAACACCATTAACTAAAATATTATTAATTGTGCACATTGTAATAGACCGTATCTTTTGACAACTCATTAAAAACATTATTCCAATTAGATGATTTTAATTAGAGCAGAGCAAATATGAAAATAAAAACAGCTGTTGAATACACAGTAGTGATGGAAAAAAGAAAACAAGCTGTTTGCATTAAAGCTTTGATCCATCCGTGGCTCAGCAAGGAACTTAAGCACATATCTGAGTTTAAGCATGTGAGTAATCCTCACTATTAGTAGTGATTTGTTTAGAGAATACTGCTTCTAAATAGATACTTTTCTCTTGCTGAAGCTGAATTGCCTCTCCGGAGCTGTCCTGTAGTTTTAATTTTCTAACTCAATGTGTACATAAGAGTCAGAGGAATTCAGAGTTATTCATATCTCTATTTACAGTAAATGGGCCCAAGCTTGTGCAGTACTGAGCATCCTCAGCTCTTTGGAGTCTGATACTTCAGGATCAGGCCTGTTATAGGTAAATGGTTTAAAAGCGGATCACAGAATATGTAACCTCAATGAATAATTCAATAAACATTTTTCAGTGAATATAGTGCAGAGATGGCCAAACTATGGCCCATGGGCAGGGACTCTCCTGCCTGGCCTCCGAGCTCCTGGCCTGGGAGGCTAGCCCCCAGCCCCCCCCCCCCCCCTGCAGTCTCATCTTACTGCTCTGCCAGCACTATGCTCTGGGCAGTGCGCTCTTGCTGGCTGCGGCCTGACCTGGTGCTCTGTGCTGCAGGGTGGCGTGGCTAGCTCCAGCCAGGCGCCATGGCTGCCTGTCCTGGTGCTCTGAGCAGTGAAGCTGTAGCGCTGCCTGCCCCCAGTGCTCGGTAAGGGGGCAGGGAGGCAGGTTGGATAAAGGACAGGAGAGTTCAGTGTGATCAGGAGGCGGGGGTGTGGATAGGGGTTGGGGTGATCAGAGTGCAGGGAACAAGGGGTTGAATGGGGTCCCGGGGGCAGTCAGGAATGAGACGAGGGGTTGGATGGGGCAGCAGGGGGCAGTCAGGGGTGGGAGGAGTATGGGTGGTCAGGGGACAGGGAGAATGGGTGGTTGGATGGGTCAGGGATACCAGGAGGCAGTCAGGAAAGAGAGGAGGGGTTGGATGGGGAAGTAGGGGTGGGGAGTCTGGGGGTGGTCGGGGATGGGGGGGGGATAGAGGGTGTAGGAGTTGGGGGGGCTGCCAGATAGGGGGCGGGGCCCGGGCCACCCCTGGATGTCTAGGGAAGTACAGCCTCCCCTATCCAGCCCTCCATACAATTTCAGAAACCTGATGTGGCCCTCGGGACAAAAAGTTGCCCACCGCTGACTGGATCATATATCAAACCTGATATAGTGCATATAAAGTTTGTGAATATGGCGCTTTCCATAATCTCAGAGGCCAAAGATCTACTGTTAATCCAAATCCCATCCTTTACAAAAGAACCAATACCCGCAAAATGCAACATCTTTAGTGCATCAGAACAAAGTGGGTATCACAGGAGGTATAGATGGTACAACCTAGTGGTTGGAGCCAGGAGTCTATCTTAGTGGTCAGAACAGCACCAAAAGGAAGAGCCAAACGCATAGCCAAAAGGCAAGCCAGTGGTCAGAGCTAGAAGTTCAGACATAGGCAGGGACTAGGACTGGAGCAGAACTAGCAAGAATCAGAACAAGGACCAGACAGGAAGCAGGCCTAGTACAGATATAAACATGGAATACGTAGAGCAGCCAGTCTGCTGCTGTTGCTACAGGGTTTAAATGATGATCTGTTGGCTCTTCTGACCAACTGGGGACCACAGTCCCTTAGAGATCATTTATTGGACCCAGCTGAGCTCACTGGGTTGCCAGGCACTGAGTCTGGAGGCAGCTGAGTTCCTGACCGTGGGAGAGCTGCCGTAGGTGTTGCACCTCAGAACTCATTGCTGTTCACTGGATAAAATTAAGAAATGAGAATTGGGGCCCAAGGAAGAGGAGAGAAGCATCACACGTACCCGCCTTCACTCCCAACCACTTGTGTCAAGCACAGTGGTGGTCTGAGATAAAGCAGAGGAGGAGGGAAGAACTGCACAGCTGATTGTGGACATTTGGTTACCTTCTCCAGCAGAGGAGTCAGGAAGAAGAGCTAGGATAACAAAGACAAGAGGCACTGTGAATGCACAAGAACAGAAAGAACCGGGGATACACAGTACACACCAAAATATACAAAGGGACAATGGCAGCTGTGCCATCATTGTGTATATCAATAACTATCAGATGTCCCAGGAAGCATGCTAACACACTGTCAGGCCATCGTGAGGACTGAGGAAGTGTGGACCAGCTGACTGAGCAGCATGCAGGAGGTCACACTGTATTCATTCAGAATCTCTTTAGTAGAAAGAGAAGTCACTAGGAATCTTTTGATGAGCAATAAAATTAAATAAAATTAGTTTCTCACCCTTACAGTAGAGAATAATTTATGGTTAAAGTAATGCAAACATTTATTTATCCTTCTTTCATTTTTTTAAATTCCCATGATGTTATGAGATTTCTCTTGTAGCTCCTTGGGACATATTTGCTGCTAAATACAGCATAATTACGGCCTCCTGCTCTGAATTAAGATATTAGGAGGCAAAAAAAAAAAATCAAGATTATCAGTATGAATGCTGAAACTTGCTGCTTTTTTAGCTTTAATTTTAGTCATATTTATAATCTGAGATATGAAATTGTAATATCCTTTGCCATGAAAACATTAATGTAGACAATTAAAAAGAGTGTTTCTTCTTCTTGTTCATTTATTTTGATGTTTGAAGAACAAGTTAATTTGGAGGACTCCTTGTGGCACCTTAGAGACTAACAAATTTAATTGAGCATAAGCTTTCATGGGCTAGAACCTACTTCATCAAATACATAGAATGGAAAAACTAGGAGCAGGTATAAATACATGAAAGGATGGGAATTGCCTTATCAAGTGTGCTTACAGACAGCCCCCCAACCTGAAGCAAATATTACATACCACATAAAAGTACCAACCCAGGAACCAAGCCTTGCAACAAACCCTGGTGCCAACTCTGTCCACATATCTATTCAAGGGACACCATCATAGGACCTACTCACATCACCACACACCATCAGAGGCTCGTACACCTTCACATCTACCAATGTGATATATGCCATCATGTGCCAGCAATGCCTTTCTGCCACGTACTTTGGCCAAACTGGACAGTCTCTATGCAAAAGAATAAATGGACACAAATTTGCTATCAGAAATAATAACATTCAAAAATCAGTAGGAGAACACTTCAATCTCTCTGGTCACTCAATAACAGATCTAAAAGTGGCAATTCTTCAACAAAAAAAGCCCCTTCAATAACAGACTCCAATGTGAAACTGCAGAACTGGAATTAATTTGCTAACTGGATACCATCAGATAGGGCCTGAATAAAGACTGGGAGTGGTTGGGTCATTACAAAACCTAAACCTAATTTCTCCAATACTAATTTTACCCCTACTGTTATTCACACCTTCTTGTCAACTGTCTGAAATGAGCCACTCTCATTACCACTTCAAAAGTTATATTTCCTCCCTTGGTATCCTGCTCTTAAGTGAATTGTTTCATTAGACTGACCTCACACTTGATAAGGCCATTAGGGTGACCAGATGTCCTGATTTTATAGGGACAGTCCTGATTTTGGGATCTTTTTCTTATATAGGCTCCTATTACCCTTCTCCCCATCCTGATTTTTCACACTTGCTGTCTGGTCACCCTAAAGGCAATTCCCATCCTTTCATGTATTTATACCTGCTCCTGTATTTTCCACTCCATGAATCTGGTGAAGTGGGTTCTAGCCCACGAAAGCTTATACCCAAATACATTTGCTAGTCTCTAAGGTGCCGCAAGGACTCCTCGTTGTTTTTGCTGATACAGACTAACATGGTTAACACTCTGAAACTAGTTATCTTTGGAGACTGGTAATAGGAAAATCAAGTCTTTCCAATTCTAGATTACTAGTTTGAATCAAACCCAGTTCAGTAGTAACTAAAAGTCGTTGCTTTCTGATGACTATTTGATGTTCTCAGTCCAGATCCTGATAAGCAGATGTACAATTAATACACAGTTGGCACTTTTGTTTTTGCTAATTTCAGTAATTAGGCTGCGAATGAAACAGGCATGTTGAGCTCTCCAGCTCAAAACTTGGGCTGGTCTCCACTACGGGGGGGGGGGGGGGGGGGGAGGGGGATCGACTGCAGATACGCAACTTCAGCTACGTGAATCACGTAGCTGAAGTTTGCTTATCTGCAGCCGACTTACCGTCCGTCCTCATGGCGGCGGCGGTCGGTGGCGCACTCCCCCGTCGACTCCAGCTTGCGCCTCCCGGCAAGCTGGAGTTCCGCAGTCGACGGGGGCGCCACGAGCGATCGATTTCCGCCAATTCGGCGGGTAGTGAAGACATACCCTTAGGTTAATGGGAAAGCACAGGTTTGCTTTGGTACCTGTTCTTTGGGTAAACAGGAGTATTCTCTAGCTTCTGTGGTAATGCTGCACTTTTCATGAGCACAAATTGCATTTTATGGTTATTCACTTTGTATTTAAATGGCAAGGTTTGCAATCTACCACTTTTCTCTATCTTTCAGCTTACAAAATGCACATCTTTTTAAAATGTAAGGAAATATGAGACTGCTATTTAAATAGATGAGTTGACAAACCATTATGCCTAGCACACTTGCCTCTTCCAAGGGATCATAAACTGAGAAGGGAGAACTGATGGCTCTAAACTGAGAAGGGAGAACCAAGTTAGATATCTGAATTTGTAGTTGTTCTGTGTTGCTATTTTTTAGCATGTGAAATGTTTTGGATCAAAAAGCTACAGAAAATTGCCTTGTAATGACCTTGTTTTATTTTGGATTGATGTCTTATGAAGATTGTGATGTGGTACACTGGAAAAAGGGTGCTTAGACTTTCATTGTTCTCCACCACTGGCAATTTATAAATGAAAAAATATTTTTTAAAAACACATACTCCAGTTCACACAGGAACTCATTCAGGGAAGTCCCATGGACTGTGTTATTAAGCTTTTCCCCAGAGACCATGCCTCATGACACCAATATTCCTGCAGAGGAATATTGCAGAGGAACTTATAGGCCATCACTTTCCTCATAAAGAGAAATTTTGGCAGTTCTTTATTTCAGCAGATAATGCTACCCTGTCAGTTTTCATTCTCGGTACTTCTGCTGTGACTTAACTTTGTACTAGGTAGATGTATGCACCTAGCTGCAGTTAGCACATATTAATGAACTATTAGCAGATTATAATAGCTTGACCTTTTCTAGGACTCTGGATAAGAATCCTGTATTGTGCCACTAATGTTCAGGTGCTGGAACCCTGCATAACTATACTAATTGCTGTATGCTGACAGGTGGTTCTTGTTAGCTCCAATCAGTATATAACAGAATTAGACTGCCTACCCCACAGGGGAAAGGGAACTAGAAGCTGAAATAGAGAAGTTTCTGCAGAAGAATCCTAGGATTAGAAACAAATCTTGTTTGGTTTAGGTTTTGTTGATTCATTAATAATGTCAGTGCCCAGGAAGAGGGTAAACTTGAGCTGTGTGTGTAGATTATATTCAAAGGAGAGAAGGAACATTATCTGCTTACCCCATCTGTTAGTATGTTAGGTGGATTTGTGATCCCAATGTTCTGCATGCACAGGAATATTGAAGGAGATCTGAAAATCAGTCCTTTGGATAGCTGTACTGAAAGACCCCTAGCTTAGATCTAGGTGTTCAGGCATCTTTGCCACAATAGGGTCAAAGCACCTACAGAGAGACTACTGAGGCTGTAGCTACTATCCAGCTGCAGATTAGGCCACCTTATGAAAGTAATCAGATTTATTATTGGTCATTTAAAAGCAGCAAAAAGTATTCCCTAAAACCAAGAAAGCATCATTTGTGGTTTCTGGCCATGCCCCCGTCCCAACAGTTGTATAACACATGACCAAAGGGGAACCCTTCTGGCCTACTGTAATATCCTGTCCCTCTCTCCCCTTTCCCATACACTTCCTTTGCTAATTGGGATTAATGATTATGGGCCCTTAGCATCAGTATGTGGGAAATTTAGGATGAGAACAAATACTAGGATCAGCAAGAGATCACTTCTTATCGGCAAGTCCTGGATACTTAATTGAGCAGAACATCCATCCCTTTGAAATTAATGGAATAGTTTTTTCAAAGATTTGTGCCTGAGGTTTGCACTGAAACCTTCAAAGAAAAGCCCCTGTAGTGTATGTCATTCTAGACTAATATGTGGTAAATCAGCAGAGCAGTAATGGGCCAGCTGGCAGCAGTGTGGTGAATCTGCTGCTGCTGTTCTGACTGGCAACTGATATAGGACAGCCCTGAGGGGAAGGTTCCACGGCAGCTAGGAGGATGACTAAAGGCCTAGAAGAACAAAGATGGAGGTGGCTGCTCAGGGTGACTGAATTGGAGATTCCAGAGTTGCCTATATGAGGTTGGGCCTGTCTCAGTTTAAGAGTAACTAGAATCTTGTATATCATTTGAATAAACCAATTACACCAGACATAACTCCATCATATTAGTTTCTCTCAACAGAAGAAACTGACTTACTGCAAGACTCCCAAATCAATCCTTGGTTGGCATGGGGAAAGAGTATTTATCTGATGGATGAGATACAACATATCCCTTTGAAATACAATTACTGGTGAATCTCATTAGCAAAAATAAATGGTGCACTGTTGTTGTATTTTTGTCCAGATCAGTAGTTTGGCTAAGACCCATAGCAGTATGTCTTATTTAAAGCTACTTGATGCAAGAGTCTGTCCCTCTTCATGAAATTCTTTACAGCAATTACTAGCCCTAGGAATGAGCCTTGCAAGCCGTACATTTTTGGGGGGATTATTAAAGAAGTTAATTCCCCTCCACAAACTGCAAATGAGTTGCAGCTGGGTGTCTGTCCTTACCTACATAATTTTTTCAGTTTTAACAGGACACAGTCAATTAATACACCTCTACCTTGATATAATGAGGTCCTCAGGAGCCTAAAAATCGAACTGCCATATAGGTGAAACTGCATTATATCAAGGTAGAGGAATGCGGAGCCACACCCCCGGGAGCACTCCTTTACCGCGTTGTATCAGAATTTGCCTTATATCGGACCACGTTATATCAGGGTAGAGGTGTATTCTGCCCCAACTTTTGCTATCGAACAAAACTTGAGCCAAATTATGTTTCAAGATTCTTTTTTAACATTCCAGTGGAAACAACTGCTTTTTAGCAAAATACATTCTGTTTTCCATATTTCTAACACAAACATTTCAACCTTAATAACCTCAAAATGAAATGGGCCGTAACCAAAAGTGAAAATGACTTCATTGGGCTAGATTGTACTCTAGCAGTTTGTGCTGAGTAAGGGGTCTGAGTAGCTACATGGCCCCAGGAAGAGCCTTTACTCCTAGGGATAATCATCTGCTACTGGCACTCACCAAGAGCAGATTCTTTTCTTCAGATGATCTCTACATATTCTGTGCTACCCTGGCATGTTGAGAGGCTAACCAAAGCTTCACTTCCATTTTTGTACTTTCCATTATACAGTTTTAATAATGTAGAGCAGAGGTCCTCAAAGTTTTTGGCCGCGGCCCCTTTCCGTGGTGCGGCATCCGCTCGCGGCCCCCCAAGGTATGTCCGCTGAACAGAAAGCTGCTGCTTTCTGCAGTGGTATTTCGGCGGTACAAAAATAGACCACCGAGTTCAGCGGTCTCCCCGGATCTCCCACTGGTGGCAGCAGGGTCTCGCGCACCCCCGGGGGCTCCTGCACCCCACTTTGAAGACCACTGATGTAGAGTACTATGAAAATAAGTGAAGGAATGAGTGTGTCCAATATATGGCGTTTAAGCTGACATTGTCCCTTTAGTTCTAAATAAACTTTTAGATCTTTGAGAGTCTTTGACTAATTAAGATCAGTCTTGCTTGCAGTCAAATTTAAGAGCCTTGTCTGTATTAATAAACATCAGGGGGGCTGCCTGACCATGCTGAGTAGAATTTATTTACTATTATTACTGGTTTGCTACTTTCTAGAGATCAGTGAGATAGATCTAAATAAATATTTTGCAAGATATATATTGAGTGGAGCAAAAGTTCAGAGCCAGCTAGCTAGCTCCTGAAGGGAATGCACCTCTGTTTTAAAAAAGGATTACAATTAATATAGGTAAACCTGTAGAAGCATGTTATCTTCCTAAGCAAAAATGTATTCTGTGATTAAGGTGACAAGTATGCAAAATTGTTGTTCAGAATTTGGAGAAAAAGTTGGATCTAAGTCACCACAGCTTGTCTTGTCTTTGGCTAAATACAGTTTTTAGAAAGAGATGAACTCCAATTATGTGGGGGTGAATATCAGATAATGAAGATGGGGGGAAATAATCTAGTTACATTAGTTACACTTTGAAGTCTATTTTTTCAGCCCAAACAGAGAACATCAATAGTATCTTCTCTGGAATTTCACCGACTAAATCAGAGCCACGATTATTTTGAAATCAACTCATCTATTGGATATGCAAGCTTTACTTCCAGTCCTTCAATCAGTCCAGCTAATTTTTCCATTGGATCAATTGAAGAGAATGAACTTTCAGGTAAGAACACAAATAAATAATTTCTTATGAAGCTAGAGGCATTGGGTGCTAAATCAATTGAGCAAGATTTCAGTTTTGTAGTTGGAAAGGTTTTCTTGAGAAAACAGAATATAGCTTGGTAATGTTCCATTATTTTAACAGAGTAGAAATTGGCAATATTTTTACTTAATCCCCCCCCCCCCCAACTAAAGAGTGGTGCAACATCTAGGTTTGACTGGGCGGGGGGGAGAGAGAGAGTAGTTTCATTGTGAGAGGACAAACCTATGTCTGACAATTTTCATGCAGCTCTACAAGAGATCTCTCAAAACCCTCCCACTATGATTAAAATATATTAGGGTGACCAGATAGCTAGTGTGAAAAATCGGGACTGGGGGTAATAGGAACCTATATTAAAAATACCCCCAAATCAGGATTGTCCCTATAAAATCGGAACAGCTGGTCACCCTAAAATATATTAGCTCTTCCTGGATTTTGTTTTTAATAAGCCTAGATTCTTTTTACATAATTGCATGAAGCATTTGGTATTATATTTGTGGAAAATACATTTAAGGTTTACAATTTCTGTTTGCATTGGAATACCCTGGTTTCACAATATGATATTTAGGGTAAGTGAAAATAAATTGAATTAGAAATGATAAATTTACCTCAATAAAGATGGTGAAGGGAAGACAAATTTCTTATTTCTACTATTGCAATAGAGTAATTCTTTATTCTGTTTTAAATATACAGTAGAGAGGTTTGTTATATATAATGTTATATAACAAAATCTTGTTTTAAAAGGAATTGAGGTTAGTTAAGTGTGAGATCGCTCTCTCCCCCAATGCAAAACCTAAGAAGCGGGGAAATGCCAAGTTATGGGATGCTTCTTAAATGTACACCAATGCCTGCAGAGCACATTTTTGCTGATAGTTATGGACTCTGTTATCATAAGGAACTTCCTTCTGCTTCTAACTGATAAGGAATCACATTACAGGCAGCACATTATTCTCCCTTGCCAGACCCTAATTATGAATTCATGCTTCCCCCATAAACACATATCAATTCTAAATATTTGCCTATGTTCCTGAGACTCTGATTAAGGTTTCATATTATACAGTGAAGACATTTTGAATAGGAGAATATTATTAATATCATGTAAAGGACATGAACAAACAATCATTAATAACTTTCTTTATCGCAACCTAATTCATTCAAATGTACATTTAATGATAGCAGGCAAAAAGTTGTAATAATATGAAAAGTTTAAAAGATAGGAAGTAAATGGAGTAAAAAAAAAGTCAGATACAGGACATTTATTAAAGGTCCCATTTTTAAATCAGTTTCTATTAACTCATAAACTAAATAAGAGTTCAGTTGAAAATCCCTAGGGAACTGAATCTTTACTCCATAGACTGTGCTGTACATTTACACTATGTTTTTCAAACAAAACAAAGAGGTTGAATCCTTGCTTTAAGTAACAAGTAGAACCCAATCTTAATATGTACAGCTGCTACCTATCTCGAAAGTGTACAGAACATGCAATAATTTGTCTTGCAGCTATTCTGTGCATATTAGATCAAAGTACCTGATACTGACAACTTAGTTTAACAATATAACTGAAACAGTGTATTGTCTTCTAAGTTTAAAAAAAATCTATGTCCACCACCCCGCTTGAGCTCGTAGTATAATTGTAAATAATTTCATACACAAATTCTTACATCAGGAACACTTTCAGTTTAACTAAAAATTGTTTGACTTTGTACTGACCAAAAAGAGAACAATACTTGAAAATATACATGTACTGGGAAAATCTTTCTGGTAAATAATCTATATTCCCTGTTAATTGGAAGTGCTTATTGTAAAGTCTTACTGTAGTTGAGTATTATAGAATGCATTTTAATAAGCTTATTTTGTTTTAGACATATATCTGCCTCTGTTGATATACATAATTTAAAATCTTTTGTAGTTTAAACTGTCTTTCACTTTACTAGCTTTTATAGAAGTGTATGTCTTAAAAAATACATTTTGGTTTAGTTAAGTATATTGGACTGTAGGAATATAACTAATATATAACAAACTGTCTATATTGAATAATAAAAATATCCTGGCTACTAAAGGAAAAATGTCATGAGTCAAACAACTCCAAGATTTAAAAGAACAACATTTTTTAGAACATTTAGAACAGTATTTAAAACCTATTAGTTTTGAAGTTGCATATCACCCTATCACTCAAAAGTATCATAACTACTGTAGCTGAAGGTCCATCATACTACAGGATGCAGTATTGATACATTTACATGTCCAATGTTTTGTTAAATTTTTCTACTTCAGAACTAATTTAAGAATTTGTTGTTCTCAACTCATAGCAATGGTAAGAAAATGAAATTCTGTCAGTTTCCACCAACAATTGTAACAGAATGAGAGATTGAGTCAAATGCCACTTGCTGAACACTGATGGCATGTGATTCATGTCTTCACTAAGGAAACACCCACTTTGATGAGTTTACATAAATTGTTAGCAGGGCCGTTTGGTCACCAGTTGATCTGAAACACAAAAATATATTTTTATAACTGCAGCTGATGAGCTTTTGATTTAGTGTATGACGCATCTAAAATGGTGCAGCATGAGAAATAAACTTAATGGTCAGTCAGACAAATGTACATTTTATTATAAGGATTCAGATGTTTTTTCTCACTGTCACACAGTTTACTACAGTAGACTCTCGATTATCCAGAATTGGATTAACCAGGATGTGGATTAACCAGGATGACAAAAAAAAATACGCATAACTCGCAGGGCTGGCTCTGGCTTTGTTGCCGCCCCAAGCACACACAAAAAAACCCCATCGGGGGCAGGGCAGCCAGTGAACCAACCCCCCTTCCCCATATTTCCTATGGATGGTGATTATCCAGGATTTTATTAATCAGGATTAATTTTTTCCCTATCATCCTGGATAATCGAGAGTCTACTGTACACCTGTCTATCGATAACTTTCTATTTCTTGATATATTTAAAAGGAAGTGTAATATACGCACAGACAGGGCTAGTCAGCCTTTGATTATGTTAACTGTAATACAAAGTGCAGGCCTCCTGACAACGGAAGAGCCCAAAACCTTCCCCCTCAAATGGAAGGGCCTACAGCTAGTCAGTGCAGATGTATGATGCCTACAAGGGGCAATAGTAGTATGGGTGACAGAAATCCATATTGAAAATTAGGTTTGGCAAGAAAACAAGAATTCCATTTAATAAAAATAAATAATAAATTCCAACAACAGATGGGTCCACTGCGATCATCTAGTCTGACCTGCTATATAAAATTCTGACATTTATTTTCATTATGTATTGGAACAAAACTGAGACTTTTTGAATTTTTGTGTAGAAAAAAAAATCAGAGAGACTTACAAGCCCACCCCCAGAATAATCAGTATCCCAGTGGTTAGTGCACTTGCTTGGAATGTGAGACTCCCCAATTTAAGTCCCTGCTCCTCTATCTGGCATCCCAGTTGAGTACCTGAAGCACTGTTCTTTTGGCTTTTTTTGGCATTCTCTCTCTGTCTCTGACCAGAAATTCTATCCTGGACCTGAGACCCTTCCTAACTAAATTTTAATTAAAACTTACATTTCCATGAGAAGTTCTGTTTTTTAATCTGCATTGTCCAACAAAATAACATTTTATCAAAAAATTCCCAACCCCAATTTACAGAAAATCTCCAAGCACTCAAATATCATGAGTCAGGTCGCAAACCTCATAACATTGGTTTAAAACTCGTAGTTTTTAAACAGTATATTTTGGTTCTTTTTATTTGTTTCCTGGCTTTGTTTTAAGGTTTTCTCCACAACCATGACAACTAGAAACTTAAATGTTATTAAATAAAAGCTGAGATTCTCATGCATTCTTATGATTTCAGCAGCTGGGGCTCATAGAAAAATTCCAAATATCATAAACATGTGACAAAATCACGAGAGTTGGCAACAATGGGATATTTTGATTCAGCTTGTCCCTTGCACAGTTTTTGCTCTGTTGGCTACCACAACTGCAATTTACCACCCCCCTCCCTTAACAAAACCTTAATGATAGGCACCAATGCAAACACTTCCTGCCTTCCCTTGTGGGTGACGACTTCTCTCCATGGCACAATAAAGACCTCTCCATCCTTAGACACCTCCTGGCACCTGTGAGATGAACAGAACCCATGCTTCTGAAACCTCAATACCCACCTCTTAAAATAACAGATCTTTAACAAAATACTAGTACCTGATTAGCAAGTCATAAAAAGGAAAATTTTCCACAGGAAAGTATTCTTTGAGGCCCTAATTAACTTTTTCCTAAACCAGAAGGTTTTAGGATAATCAGTAATGAGAGTCAGCTCCCCTTTAAATGCAGAGAACATTTTATGATAATATATTTTATTGGTTATTTTTTCCTACTCAACAATGGCAGTTATTCAGAATAACCAGGGAAAAATCAGTCCTCAATTCTTTTAACAACTCACCCTGCTCCTGTAAGTGAAATGCAGATTATTCTATTAAGATTGAGGTGAAAGGGGTTGCTGAGGTATGAAAGTTAAATAGATATTTAATCCTGTGTTACAGGATTATGGGACTATTGTCAGCAGGAATTTAAGATGGGTAGATAGACTATATGTGACAGACTTCGTGATGATGATTGTTGCTGGCTTCTCCAGCATGTCTTTTTCCTCTGACAAATCCGCCTTAATCAAACACAAGAGTCTATTAAAATCTTCTGAGTACCCTTTCTTTCAGGAAAATCTGAAAGAGAGAATTTGTTGCTGTTAAATTGTCTTTTTTAGATAACGATAATTGATTAGTATTAGACAGATGAAGTTTTTTCCATAGACAGATAAAAATAAATGTTTAACCATTTTTATACATCATTGGACAAAAGTCTCCTAGCACCAAACAAAGAATGAGAGTCTTAGTCTAGTGAATTTTTTTTAAAATGAACACTTTCTGGCAATCACAATTCTCTCTGCCTCCTCCTCTGAAGATAAGGGCAAGTTTATGTATTCAGTTTTGAAAAAAGGACATGTTTTATCTAACTAAGTGCATACATGTATTCATGAACATAGCATGTCTATTCAAGCTCAGCAGAAAATATTTACTTTAATGGTATTTTTCAGTTATTAGTGTTCATAAATGATCCCTGCCATACTACGAATTCTAATGATTGAATATTTATTGTGTACAACTGCAATGATGCTAAGCATGTCTTGAGTACTTGAAATTAGAGAGAAGAAATATAAAATTAATTAGAGTTGGATAATGAATTTCTGAAAACTTCTTATTCAGTGCTTTTAACCTGGATACCGTACTTGGTTTAACTTTGTTTAGGATGTTTGTTTTCTGTAGGCTAAACTGTAATGTTACAGGTTGATTATAATCAGTACTTTTCTTTAATATAGATTATTGTATAGTTTTATTTGCTGTAGTAACTAAACTATATGAAGCTATAGTACTTCTTGCTTACTTATGCTTTTATGATGGTACACTTCCTTTTAACCTGAGGACTGTATGGAGATTTTATGAGGGCTATATATCTATATATCTACATTTATCTCCAATTGTTTTGTGTTTTTTAAATTTAGATTTATAATACAGAACAAATGACCTTACGTTAAGCCCTAGGCATCTTTGACCGTTTTAAAAGCACAATCTATATATATAAAACTCAAATGATGTATGCGTGCATGTATGTATGCTTACTCCTTCCACACCGTTTGAGCTAGAGACTTGAAATTTGGTACAGTTAGCGGTCTTGGGGTCCTAATCAGGGTAAGAGTCGAAAATTTTTCAAATCTCACCTCTGACGCCCCCCCCAGGGGTGAAATTATTTAAAGGCCAATCACATCAGCTGGGCAGCTGCTGTTCTCTGTGACATAGTTATGATGTCATAATACCCCCTCCAACAGAAACCCCACTCGCTCAGCTCTCTGCCCCCTCCCCCCTCCAACGGACCCCGGAATCCCTCAGCTCTCTGCCCCCTCCCCACCTCCGACGGACCCGAGTTGGGTTTGGTTGGAGGGTAAGTGAGGTGGGGGTGTCGGGTTTGGTCGGGAGGTGAGGTGGGGGTGTTGGGTATGGTCAGGGGGGTGAGGTGGGGGTGTCGGGTTTGGTCGGGGGGGGGGTAAGTGAGCCGGGGGTGTTGGGTTTGGTCTGGGGGGGTGGGAAGGTGTCTGGGTGGGTGAGGGGTGAGGTGTGGGGGTTGGGGTTGGTCAGGGGGTGTTGGGTTTGGTGGGGGGGTAAGGTGGGGGTGTTGGGTTTGGTTGGGGGTTGAGGAGGGGGGTCGGGGTTGGTCGAGGGGTAAGTGAGGTGTGGGTGTCGGGTTTGTTTGTGGTGGTAGGTAGGGGTGTCGGGTTTGGTTGGGGGGGAAAGTGAGGTGGGTGTGTCAGGTTTGGTCTACGGGGGTGAGGTGTGGGTGTTGGTCAGGGGGTGTTGGGGTTGGTAGGGGGAGACGTGGGGGTGTTGGGTTTGGGTGGGGGGGTGAAAATGTGAGTCGGGGTTGGTCGAGGGGTAAGTGAGGTGGGGGTGTCGGGTTTGGTCGAGGGGGTGAGGTGGGGGTGTCAGGTTTGCTCTCTGCCCCCTCCAACGGACCTCGCACTCGCTCAGCTCTCTGCCCCCTCCCCACCTCCGATGGACCCGAGCAACGCCGGGTATTTTTGCTAGTCCTATGTAATAAAAGGCTAGGGAAGTTTGTGTGAAGCCATCATGTGCAGTAGAGATGGCCCAGACGAACGGCATGCTGGGAGGTGTAGTTTGGCAGCACAACATGGCCGTCGCGCGGGAAGCAGGGTCTGGATCAGAGGCTCGGGGAGCGCAGGCAGGAGGGTGGCTGGGCACAGGAGGTGCAGGCAGGGGGCCTTTGGAGTGGGGGGAGGGGGGACTGAGCGAGCGGGGGGGCCCTTGGAGTGAGGGGGAGGGGGGCTGAGCGATCGGGGGGGCCTTGGAGTGGGGGGAGGGGGGCTGAACGAGCGAGGGGGCCCTTGGAGTGGGGGGGTGGGGGGGCTGAGTGAGTGGAGGGGGCCCTTGGAGTGGGGAGAGGGCTGAGCGAGCGGGGGGGGGGCTTTGGAGGGGGGAGAGAGCCGAGCGGGGGAGCCACGAGCCATTACCGTTGGCCCGTGTACACGGGCTTTTAGACTAGTTAAGAATATAAACAAAGATCAATAACACCCAATGGAACCTTCAAAGTCCTTATCCCAAATCTCCCTACTAGAAGAGGAAGAGGGAAAGGCTCAATCTAGGCTCTTTTTTCTTTAGGGCTAATCTGGTAGCCCACTTCCTCTACACCACACTTTATAGCAATACAGCATGATAGTTTAATCCCTCAATCAGGCCACACTAGCTGTAAATGCTGTGCGGCTTCCCTTCACAATTTAGTCCCAAGAATGAACTGAGTGCCCATATTAATCCAAGAACTCTCAAAGTCTCCTCCTCCCTTCTTTCATACAGAAGCCACTAATTTCAAAGGGCTAAACTGTGCTTGATAGTAGCGGATTGTGAGGGGCACTATGGAGAGACACTACCTGAGGCAGGCGGCAGTTGTCAGAGAGAGGCAATGCCTCTCCAAACATCTTGTGACGTCCCTTTTAAGGACCCTTTGTAAAGATGGCTGGGAAGAGATACTCCTGGACTTTCTTTATATGAGCTTCATACCCAGTTCCCCATGTAAAGCAGGGGCACAGGCTAGCCCATAGGATTAGAGAAAGTGGGGTATTTTTGAATGTTTGTGACTGTAATAGTTAACAAATGGAAATTCATAATTTTAATTATTTATTATTGCCTTCAGATCCTCCAATTTGGTAAGGACATCTTTTTGGCAAAGCAGGATATTATTTTTAAGGTCAATATTAAATCTAATTTTACAAAGAAGGTCAGGCAAAGCTCAGTCTAGTAAGATACTGCAAAATCCCTGAAGAAAATCTAATAGGAGATCTGATCTCATAAGTGATGAAGGGATAGCTCATTTGGAACTGCAAGATTCAATTCTTTCCTAAGGCAATATATTAAGCCTTTGCAGGAGCTTTTTGCAGTATGTTTTAATTAAGAAGTTACTTCCGTTAGGTCTGTAAGTCCTGTATTTTTGTGTGTCAAAAGAATCTTCAGTACCTTTTGGGTGATACATTGATACATTGATATTTAATATAATAATTTTTTACCTTGCTCTTCCAGTAAAATCCATAATTTGAAATCCTTCTGTCAATGCCTTATATTCTTACCTCTGACTTAGAAGACGTCTGCAGTCGGGAGCTGAACTGTGTAACAGTTGCTCATGATTCATCTGCACTGAGTATAATTATGATCAGATCCATACATTTGTTCAGATTATTAAACCAGTATTAAAGCAGGTTGGTTTACAGCAGGCATATTCAAGCAGTGAAAGTATGCTATCATTCTGTGTTTCTAATGTGTCTATCACAGTTAGGGATGGGTGTGTAGATAAAACAAAAACTGGTATGAACATTTGACATTTTCCTAACTCAAACTCCTGAACCTTCTGACAATTGTTTTGTCTATAGTTGGAGCTGGGGGTGTGATTCCCGGCTTGAGCAGACAAACTCACGTTAGCGGTCACTGAGCTAGCATGCTAAAAGCAGTAGTATAGTCATGGTAGCACAGACAGTGGTCTGTGGCAGCATAGGCTACCTGCCCCAAGCATATATGCCTAGGATTCAGGTGGGTTTGTACTCGAGGTGGCTAGTTCATGCTGCTGCTCACTGCAGTTTTTGCTTCCACAGCAACACATCTAATTTTTCGATGCGAGCGAACACGAGTATGTCGATTCAAGTGGGGAATCACATCCCTATCTCCAGCTATAGTTGTAGTCCTTGTGAAGTTATGTTTGACTCAAACTTGCATGTTGGAGCATGCTTGATCTTTTTTCTTCATACTTACCATGAACCAAGTCAGTCAGGAATCAAGGGCTGGCTACCCAAGTAAAACGCCTAATGAAATGAGTGGAAGAACATTTATTAATTCTGAAAGAGTGCCATGATAGAATTCCAGGCCTTCAACCTAGGACAAAAAATAAAACCAGATTAGACAATGAAATATAGCAAATGATGCAGGAGACGGTGCTTTTTCAGGGGCAGTTCAAGACTATGGAAGAACTTCTGCAGGAACTATGAACCATCACAACCCCCATCACCTTCCAAATGCAAGGCACGTTTCTTTGACCTTGCCTCCTCTAGCATAAACCATAGCTCTGTATGTGTGTATTATATAAAAATAATAAAAAAACAAAAACCTCCACTGTACACATTTCTACCCTGGAGAGAGTATTAGAGAATAAACCATATGTGACAGATGGTGGCCACATAGAGTCACAGAAATGTAGGGCTGGAGGGGCTTAAAGAAGTCGTCATCATCATCATCATCATCAGTTCCAGTCTCCCACGCTTTGGCAGGACCAAGTAAATGTAGTCCATCTCTGACACCCATTTGTCCAATCTGTTTTTAAAAACCTCTGATGATGGAACTGCCCTTTGAAGCCTATTCCAGCACTTAACTATTCTTATCATTAGAAAACTTTTTCTAATATCTAACCTAAATCTTCCTTGCTGCAGATTAAGTCCATAACTTCTTGTCCTACCTTCAGTGCACATGGAGACCAACTGATCACTGCATTCTTTATAACAGCCCTTAACATATTTGAAGACTGTTACCAGGTCCTCCCTCAGGCTTTTTTCTCAGAAGTAAACATGTCCAGCTTTTTTATCTTTCACATTGCTCAGTGCACTGCTGGAAGTTACGCAGTTAGGAGGGCAATAAAATAATCTATAGAGAGAGACACACACAATTATTATATTAAGCTCAAGCAAATACTTCAGTTGTATATCTATCTATCATAGAATCATAGACTATCAGGGTTGGGAGGGACCTCAGGAGGTCATCTAGTCCAACCCCCTGCTTAAAGCAGGACTAACCACAACTAAATGGTTGGCTATAATGCACAGCTTCTACAGTAAAGAAAAGAATAAGAGAACTGAGCTCAAACCTAAACTTGAGTCAATTGTTAATCATTTCTATATTCTGGGTAGCTATGTACAATACTCAAATTTCTCCCTGTTGTTGTCTCAGTCAACTCTTCACTTGCTGCTCTTCTTGTCAAGCTAGAAGTAAAATAACCCTGTAACTAGGCTGTCTTGGAGTGGGAGCACTGCAGAGAGAGATCCTTCAGTCCACCGACAGCCAGCCTGCGTTGCATTGTTCTGTTACACTCCCTATGGCTATTAGGGGGGAAAGATTGACCAAGCATAATTAGGGAGCTTCATTTAAATTTCCTTAGCCAGAAGAGTTGTCAATGTGAAGTGAGGGCCTTGAGAGAAAAAAGTGCAAAACAATTAGATTTCCTCCCCCCCAATTATTAATAAGTGTAAAGGCATAAAAGATCCTAAAAAAGAAAAATGACCTTTTAGTAAACAATCTCAATTTCTCCACTATTGGTAAGAGTAGATCAGATTTCCCTCTCCTCTTGTCTGTTGTGAATACATTTGAACAACCTTTCATTATTAGTTAGAATAGTCTATGGAATTTATATTCAGTATATTTTTCTCTAATTATCCTGCCTACTTATTCTTATTTTGATAGAATTACTGATTCTTCCCGTTGCCAGATTGTTTATAGCTTTTTAAAAAGCTTTCTGCTTATCAGTTATGTTTGTGTGGCATATGTGAGATGACTGGAGCAGAAAGAACTGGCAAAAACCTGTTTGTTTTTTTTTAATTAAAAAACCACAAAACGTCAGTAGTCTGAGTTATTCTATTGACCACCTGAAAAAAAATCACATCCATATAGACACAGGCCAACCAGTACTGAAATGTGTTACTCTTGGTTCTCTTTTCCCCTTAGTCCTTTTGTGGAGGAGGGAAAAATCTTTCCTTTCTTTCTCCCTAGTCTTTGTACTCCCAACTCAGCTAAACTGCTCTCATCATCTTAATGACCATTCACTAGAATCCTTTCAAGGATAATGAATATGACTGAGGACTTTCATTTTTTTTATTGGTACATGAGTGAACCCTAAGGTGGGAAACAGTTTTTTTTTTAATGAACCTAAAAAAGTGAACTAGAAGCTTAGAATTTCCTTGTAAAGGCAATAGAGCATTAGAGTTCAAAATTAAGTCAAACAGCTCACTACAACATCTGTGCTTAATATAATGTGGGATATCAGGGCAAACTATATAGTACTTTTCCTGCACTAGATTTAATTCTTTTTTGAAGCATGGATAAACTTCTGTCTTTTCAAGACTTCACAGAAAACATTACAAAGTCAAGGCTAAGGTTCTCTTTTGAGTCACTGTCCATCTATATATATATATTCCATTTATGGTATGAATGCACCTGAGAATAAATCTATTGGCCAGCAGTGTCCATTGTGGCTGTGCATGTGTCCTGAGTGTCTTCATGCCCCTCATAAAAGGTGACTTAGCACTTCTATTTTCAAGATGGAGCTGCTTGCTGACCATTCTTTATATAGTGCTTTTTTGTTTTTCTTGTGTATAGTCCTCCCCACTTAGTAGTTCATGTAAAAGATATTTAGGTTAGTTGTTTGTCTGTTGGAAATTTTTTATATAGGTTTCCTTTTGAAAAAGAGGAAGAAAATATATAGGAGACCTATTGTGTGACTGTTGAATTTCTTAATTTATTTAACATATGAACCAGCGTACTCTGGCATGCTAATAAATCTAGCTCCAACTATAAGAGCCATTCCCATTGAAAATTTCCCCAGACAACTACCAAACTTGGGCATGCCATGACAGTTTTCCATGACAGGAAATATTGATTCCTGACCCTCAAATGAAGAGATAGGTACTATTCAGTACTTCTCAGCTCAGATCTTAAATGTATTCTTCTTGAGCATCACCCATTGTGACCCCTTAAAAAAGCTCATGAAAGAGGTCCATGAGGCCTCTCCACATAATCCCTGGCCTTTTATTTCTCTCCCCTCACAAGATGCCAGTTAGCTGTCATCAGCTTACATACTCCTCACAGGCCTGGATCAGGCAGGAGAAGAGAGGTGTTTCCTTCCGATGAGGAAAATTTTATATCTGTTATTTCTTGATATCAGGGAATAGAGATAGTGAATCCTAAATTCCACAGATTGAAATATTGTCCCTCATGAAAGGCTGCTAGGTTTATTAATGATGGAGACACAAGATGCTCATTTAGTTTGGGAAATTACACATTCCTGGTAAAATATGTGATATGTGTGTCCTTTTCATAAAGGATGTTGAAATCCAGGGCAGCCCACCTTCAAATGTTTTTAATGGACAGATCTATGAGACTGGCATCAGATCCTGGTGTGTCTCACTGCTTGTGCATGGCATGCCCGTCTGTAGAAGTGCTCCTATCAGAACAAGAGTTACTAGCTCCCAAGTCAAATCAGTCAAAACCTCAGCTCCAACCTCAACCAAGTCCAATAAGAAACTTTGTGCCTAAAAGGCACATAACTTGGAGAAGGTTAGAGGTAGATCCCTAACTATTATGTTCTTTGATAGGATGGCTTCCCCATACCATTTGAGATCTGAGGAAACTGCAGTTCAGCTTGGTTACCGTTGAAGATGTTGGTACTGAGGCTTCAGCCGTGAAACAATATATGCAAACTAAGGTTGCACTGATACTGACTCATGCTGTCACCTCTGCTTACCTCTCAATACCATCAACCTCCAGTACAGTTTCCTTGGCAGTCCTTGGGCCTGCTACCATGATACCAATTATATCAATACCAATAATAGCACTGGTGACCCTTCAGCTCCACTTTTTGCCCCACTGCACTGTACAGTACTGACAACATATATGGTACTAGGAACCTGCAGGTCAGGCAAGAGCTTGAGTTCCCACTGATTTCTTTGACTCCAACATCAATGGTATCAAGACCATCTTCATCTATGGTACCAAGAACATTTAGAACTGTGTTTCAATGACTGACACCTTGCTCTGTTGTGCCACTGCTAGACCTAGAATGCGCCTTTGCATCATTGTCTTTGTCATCATCTGAAAATGGTATGAGATACTCTCATACATGCTCTTTCACAGGACACTCTGATCTCTGATAGTTTAGAATACTTATTCAAGCTAAATCTTTCAATTTAATGTGGTTTACCTTTTGGCCATCTATGTGCCTATATATGTTGAATTAGAATAATTAAAGTTTTGCTGCATTTTTGCTTTGATAGAATTTATAAATTCAGTATTAAATTTAAATGTGACTCTAAACTTGAGTCAAGTCTGATTATATTTATTCATTTACTGATGTGCATTATATTCCGTCATGTGACTTCCAGACCATTGACATGTTTGGTCCTATTAATTTCCAGCTGAATTTTATTTTTCCTACATTTGCTAGAATTTTACATTATCACTTTTTTGATGGAAATACTAAAGGGATTCAGAAATTTGAGTGTAGCCATAGGGTTTTCTTATTTAAACCTATAAATCTTTATTATGTCTTTATGTTCTGTAACATATAACAGGTGGTATCAAGTGCTTTATTTTCTGAAAATATGTAAAACCAATTTGATGTGTATTATGAGGAGGCACAAAATTTGCAACACATCTCCAAGATCTGTGTGAAAAGTGTCTCCCACTGTTTGCATTCATCTTGCATACTCTAATTGTAAAATGATTGGTCTGTCTCTTCTTTGGACTTCACAATGGGTTCTGCAGGGCTAGGATCCATACAGCAGGTGTGGGCAGAGACTGAGTTAGCCAAGTCTTGAGGAGAAGACACATCATCTCCCCACGAGACCCACAGAGATTCCCAAGGAAAGATAATGCTCTCTGGGCTGTATTGCTTTTTCATGCCCTCTCTGCCCCCCCCCCCGCCCCCCCCCCACACACAAAGGGGAATCCATTAAAAGGTAGCCTCTGCCTTCTGTGAATACCACACACCTGTGAGTCACTCTACAAGGAGGCAAACCCCATCCACAAAATGGAAGAACATAGGGAAAACACCTCAAACTCTTCCAGTTTTATGGTGGGAAAGAGAAACTGTGGCCTTTATTTTGGCAAGGTTCACACAGCTCCCTTGCTATCCCCCATGGATTACATTTCCAAAGGGGAGGTGGAGAAAATAGAAAAAGAAAAATGGAAGCAGCTAGTCCCAACAAGGATTGTTACATATTTTTAGGGTAATGAGACAGCAAGTGTGAAAAATCGGGACAGGGGTGGGAGGTAATAGGTGCCTATATAAAGAAAAAGTTCCAAAAATCAGGACTGTTCCTATACAATTGTGACATCTGGTCACCCTGCATGTTTTCTTACCTTTAAAAACCAACATGAAAACTTAAAATAATTGGATGCCCCAGTTAAACTTTATCCTGCTCAGCTTTAATTTGTGTGACTAGCATCTGGTAGATTGTGACAGCAGCTGATGTTTATTGGGGTCATTTTTCATAGTCATAGTATTTACATTTTTTCATTGCATTGGTAGGCTGACCATATTTCCTTGAGACAAAAACGGGACATTGGGATGGCAAAAACGGGACGGGGTTGGGGGGGTCTCACCAGATGAAATCGGTGCAGTGGCTGCAGAACCTGGGCTGAGGGGCGCTGGGGGGGTGGTTGGGGGCTCTGGGGGGGCTCTACGGGAGTCTCACCAGATGAGGTCGGTGCAGTGGCTGCATAACGTGGGCTGCTTGAACAAGCGCGCGGTGACTTTGTGGCTCTTGACCACGTGGATCACCTTCTGGCGCAGTGCCCCCTTGTGGCAGAACAGCAGCTTGGCCAGGCACTCCAGCTCGGTGGGTGAGGTGACCAGTGCCATGGCCCCACCTGGGCCCCCCAGTGCCGGGCGGGGGGAGGTAGAGGGGGGACTGGGGGGGATGGATGGAGGAATAAGCAGAACAGGGATGGGGGATGAAGAGGATGGAGGGGACGGAGGGAGAGAAGGCACGAAGGTGAGAAGGGAGAGGATGGATGGATGAGAGAAGAGATGGGGGTAGGGAGCAGGGGGGATGGAGGAGGCAAGGGACAGCAAGAAGGAGGGATGGAGAGAAGGGAGATGGAAGAGGAGGCAGTGGACGGAGGGAGAGAGAAGGGAGGAAGGGAGGGATGGAGAAGGGAGATAGAGAGAAGGAAGAGGGGGATGGAGGGATAGAGAGAAGGGAGGAAGGAAGGGATGGAGGGATGGAGAAGGGGATAGAGAGAAGGGATGGAGGGAGCGAGAGGAGGCAGCGGACGGAGGGAGAGAGCAGGGAGGAAGGGAGGGATGGAGAAGGGTGATGGAGAGAAGGGAGGGGATGGAGAGGAGGGAAGAAGGAGGAATAGTGAGAAGAGGAGGCATTTATGTGATTATGTCTCATAAAACCCGGCCGGCAGCCCCCCCGCCGGCGCGCTCGGCCCCCAGCTGCGGCTCCGGACAGCTCCGCTCTGCCGTCGGCTTCAGCCCGCCGCCCGCTGCCGCCTCTTCTCACTATTCCTCCTTCTTCCCTCCTTCTCTCCATCCCCCCCTTCTCTCCATCCCCTTCTCCATCCCTCCCTTCCTCCCTGCTCTCTTCCTCCGTCCGCTGCCTCCTCTCCCTACCTAAGGACTAGTATCAGATGTCAAAATCTCCGATGAGTGCAGTTTGCTCATCGGAGATTTTGACATCTGATACTTGTCCTTAGGTAGCAAGATTCTTCACCTGAGCTCTTGCGAGTCCTGCAAAGAAAGACCCTCCCCCTAGAAAGAAGCTTGGGACCCGCCCCAAAAACGGGACAAAATTGATATTTTTGTCAAAAAGACGGGACGGTCCAAAAATATGTAAAAAACGGGACTGTCCCGTTCAAAACGGGACGTATGGTCAGCCTATGCATTGGTCACAAGCTGAGTTTTCATTTGCACCATGAATTGGTTTTCCCTTTCCAACTATTTTTTTTTTGAGTAACTCCAGATATTGTAACCACTGAAATAAAAATTCTTCTTTCTATTACTGTTGTTCTCTTGTGCTACTTCTGCACATCTCACAGTGTTGATTTCTGACTGTTCAGCACTTGGAGACCTATTGAAAATGAGAGCAGTGAAACTAGGAGACTTGCTGTACTTCTGAAGTATTCATGTAGTGTTATTAATTTGCATTGCAGTAATTCACAAAGACCCCAGGTAGAATTAGGGGCCCCCATCAAGCGTAGGCACTGAAAAAACACAAAGGGAGATATTATCCCTACCCCAAAGATTTAATTTTGGAGATGACCTCTTTTGAAAGGGTAATTCTAGTCTTCGTAGGAAGATCCAGAGTTTTTTCATCCTTGTTCCCCAAATTGTACACTGCCAACAATACAAGATAATATGAATGTGATATTGTTTTTATATGATCATGGACAGAATATACAGGAGCATACCATCAATTCCCCATTAATTGAAGAACACTTTGCATTACTTCCTAGTGGTGGTGGTATTTCAATGATCTTGGGGTTCATTAAGTAACAAAGTAGTAAATGAGAAAGTAATACAGCTAGAGAGTTACTGTGGTAAACAGATGCACACAGCCATGCCCTGTTCCCAACCCCTTCCTCCAGGGCACATCTCCAAATTCCTGTACTCACAACACTGTCCAAATCACATTCTTTCATAACATATCTCTATAGTCTTCTTGAAATATAGTAACTCCACAATTAACATCCTCTCGCTTAAAGTTGTTTCAATCTTACGGCCCTGCTCCATTACAGCACATGCTCATTTAAAGTTGTATAATGCTCTGCTATAACATCGTTTGGCTGCCTGCTTTGTCCACAGCTGGCAGCTCTCCTATCCCCCCCTTCCAGTGCCTCCCATGCACCAACAGACCCTGTGGGTCAGCGCTTTCCTCCTGCCCACAACAATCAGCTGGTTTGCGGCATTCAAGAGTCAGGAGGGAGGGGTAGGAATGAGGACTCAGTGCACAGACTCCCTCTCCCTCCCCTGCCTCCTGAACACCACAAACCTGCTGATTGTTGCGGGCAGGAGACAGGGGAGGGAGGGAGGAGGAGTGGGGACACGAAATGCAGAGTGAAAGGGAAGGAGGTGGGGAGAAGAAGAGGTGGATTAAGGATGAGGGCTTGGGGGAAGGGTGGAGTGGGTGAAGTTGAGGACCCCCCCCCCCCGCCCCTGGTGCTTGCACAGTAGGGGAATCAACTGCTGTGCAATGTGCTTCTCCTAGCCTACAGTACCTTCAGCCTCCTTGCCTGCTTCATTGTCTGCAGAGCCCGGGAGCTGTGCCTGTGTGGGGTGAGGTGGGGGCACCTCCTGTTCCTTCGTACTCAGCAATGATGATTGTAGTATTAAAGTGTTTCTTTAAAATTGTTTAAAACATATGCCTGTATTAAATTGCTTGTTTAAAATGTATATAATGCCTTTTGTCTAGGAAAAAAAAGACCCTGGAACCTAACCCCCCCCCCCCCCATTTACATTAATTCTTATGAGGAAATTGGATTTGCTTAACATAGTTTCACTTAAAGTCACATTTTTCAGGAACATAACTACAATGTTAAGTGAGGAGTTACTGTAGATCATATATTTTGCCATGTGGAGAACATGATTTCTCACTGAAGGCAACTCTTCTGCCTATTGGGCACTGGCATCCACATGGACTCTCATTGAAGTCAACGTGGCTTTGGGTTGGTGCATGGGCATCTACCCACACAACAGATACAGGATTGGGAATCCTCTCGATTAAATTGAAATCTGTTTTGGAAAATTCCATCAACCAGATCTGTGTGGAAACCTAGTGCATTGTCCCATTTTGATTATCATAATTATTTAATGAATTTGGTTTAGCTTAAATTCAGTTAAATTGAATAAATTGTGGTTAAGTAAATTTGAGAGTTATGACTAATCTGAATATAGTAAAGTCTGTTTTAAGTCTTAACAATCTTAACAGATTGAGATATTCTTGCTGGCTCCTTGGGAAAACACACACACACACACATTTAAATATATATATATATATATATATATATATATATATATATATGACATGTCTTGTTACTGTTGCACTTCTTAATTCATTTAAAATATCCAGGAAAAAGGTGGATAGATTGATCACAGTTTTAGAATAAACTAGTAATACAGTGCATTTTCTAATGCTCAAAATAATTAAATGTACAATGTCAATTTTTTTTATATTTAGTCTTCAGGTATATATTTTTTTTGATAAATTCATTTGCATCTAGAAAAATATTGTCGTATATGGGATAAAAGTGTAACTGTTATCCTAATTCTTAGTAATTACGTTACTAAAGCCATTAGCATCCAAAGCTGACTTCCTAATGGATTCTGCTTATCACTTGCCTTTCTGGATATTAAATGTTTGTCTCTAAAAGGAACAACAAGGGAATAGATACCAACTTTACTTCACCTGGAGGCATATTAAAAAAATTGATAGGCAAATCCCTAGTACGCTTCATAGCAAAACCACATTGCTGGCAGTGAGTTAATTTCTGCTGTACTATATGGTGAGTAATAAGCATCTTCCAGTGGGCATACTTCTCTTTTATTCTTCCTGTCAGCTACACTGTATTCTAAGTGATACATAGTTGTCAAGTGCCACTCCAGGCTTATGCAGCCCACACAAAAAAATACACTGAACACAGGTGTTTGGATTTAAGGTCACTGACTATGATACTTTTTCAAAATCAACTCCTTTAAAGCAAATTGTTAAAACAATAAATAGTATCCCACTTTGTCACAGCCAGACAGGTGGTACCCCTATTTCCCCACCTTTTATGTGGAGAAAAATAGGCATGTTAAGAGGGATAGTTGTGCTGGCATAACTTCTGTCATATACTGCAATATGGACACTGCTTTTTAAGTTGTGACGAAACATGAACAGACCATTACCTATGCCCAGTCAGTAACATATCTGAAACAATCACTCCATTCAACATATGAATCATCATTCTCTCACATGCTAATAAATCTATAAGACCTATTCCCACTGAAAATTTCCTTAGACAACTACCAAGCTCAGCCCAACCATGCCAGTTTTCCATGACACAATATTACTTCCTGACCCCAAATAAAGTGATCAGTGCTATCCAGTATGTCTGAGCAAAGATCTTAAATGTACTGGATATTAGTCACCTTAAACCCTGCTTGGGCAGTACCCATTGTGAACTGTGGACAGGCACATGCAGGAGTTCCGTAATGTCCCTCCTCAGCTGGCTGAACTTTTATTTCTCTCCACTCACAAGGTGCCAAGTATCTGTTGCCAGCTCACAAACTCCTCCCAGGCCTGTGCCAGACAGGAGAAGAGGGACAACAAAAGGAAAGTAGGTGGATGTCAAGCCACAAAGGAGGTGTAGCATGAAATATCTGGTTTCTGGAGATCTGGAAAAACCTTTCAGTCTCTGTAAATTATCAGACAGCCTTCTAAAAGTGGTAACAATCCACTTGAATTTCATAGAGGAACCTGGGCAAAATACCATACATTGTTTTAGTTGTAGTTTTCCAACTAATTTTGTGTCACCCTTAAGGAATAATAAAAGTGAATGTTGAGCATTCAAAACAATCTTTGTTTTATACAGTAAAATAATCACCACATTATTAGGGCTTTGTTGACCCCATCCTAGCCCTCCCCTACCCAGTGGTGAGAGGATCATGGCCAAAGCTGTACAATAACAATCCCTGAAGGGAAAATGGCTTCTAAGGTGTCATTGCAAATTAGTAAAACTTATAGCATCTTCTAACTGCTATCTGTGGACAGAGAAAAGAGGTATTATTAACCTCATTTTACACATGGGAAAGTGTAATCCAGATCCTCAAAGGTATTTAGGCCCCTAGCTTCAATGGAAGTTAGGATCCTAAAATATTTTAGAGGATCTGGGCCAGAGAGGTTATTCCTCTCAACCATGGGCAAGTCACTTAATGGACTAGAGATCTCCTGAATCCCAGTTTAGTGCTGTAACCACTAGACAATTTTTCAGGAAATGCTGAACTGGTATATTATATCTTCTTTCACGCACCAAAATACACTGACAAACAAGGAAGAATCACAGAGATTTCAATAGCACCAATAGCAACAGTAGCCATGGGGAAACAATTTTCCTTTTCAGCAGTGAGAGCATACCATTGTCACAAAAGCTGTGCTACATAAGTAATAGAAAAATAGCATTTTGGCATCATGCATTGCTGAAATCTTGACCAGGTATGCTCTATTACTGCACATTTTAGCGCTTTAGATTTTAGAGGGCATCTCTGTAAATTGAACAATGTCACATATATTGGAGCATGGTACACTATCACTTCTTTCCCTGGATGATCATGGGTTATATTAGTACCTATTTCAACTATAAAAATACTCAGTGTCATTGCCTCTGGAAGTATTGTAAAATAGTTTCCTTTCTTCGCCTTATGGGATTTAAATAAGTCAGAGCCGGATATGTCCTGAATTATTTTTAAGATTTTCAGTATAATTAAGCATTGGGTTGAGATTTTTCTCTGTATTTCTTTTATTTTAATGATTCATGGAAAGCTACTAGATTTGACTTGTTTGGGAGTTGTGCTTCTCCAAAGATGGACTTTGGTTCACGATTATGTGTCAGAGCTAGCTAGTTATTCACTTTCGTGTGCTGGTGCAAGTGTAAAGGGATCAATCGTGCACTTAGCACTGAGCACAGTTATTAAAACTACTCTCGTTGCAACAAATGGAACAACTCAAGTAATAAGCACTGTATTCAGGGCTGATAGTCAGCTGGTGAAGTCAATGTAGCTATATGACAAATTTACAAAAGTTGAGGATCTACTCTTTACTGTTTGCAGGTCAGACTCCAACTCACTCTGACTCAGGTTACAGATCTTGTTGAGTTTGGCTTTTAACCCCCAAACATATTGAAATTAAAAATAATTACTGAGCTCTTTGGAAAATATATACAAAACAGTGACTGCACAGTTGGAACCATACCTCTCAAATGGCACTCATTTTAATCCCAAAACTACCGTTGTTCAGTACAAATGTGACACCCCTCAAGAATCATGAGAGGTTATACAAATAATTAGTTGCTCTAAAGAAATGAACCCTACACACTAAAGTTTCCTCCATGAATAATTTTTCATGTCTCTCATCTTTGTTCTTTGTCATCCATTACAACCTCCGTTTTAATCTTGGTGTTTTGAGAGTTATGGTTGGAACGCAATGAAAATACTTCAGTGGAGGGGCTTTCAAACATTTTCTTTCTGAGCCTCCCCCTCTCCCAGCATGCTATAAAAACTCCATGGCCCAACTGCGCCACAACAATATTTTTTCTTCATATAAAAGCCAGGGCCACCATTAGGGGGTAGAAAGCAGGGTAATTCCCCAGGGCCACACACCACAGTGAGCCCCACAAAGCTAAGTTGCTTAGGCTTCAGCTTCACTTGGGGCCTTGGGTAGCAGTCCTGTATCATAGGGCTTTAACTTTCTGTCCTGGGCCCATCAAGTCTAATGCCAGTCATGCTTCATGGGCTCCCTAAAACCTACTTGCGGCACACCAGTGGGCCCTGGACCTCTGGTTGAGAACCACTGCTCTACTTGATCCAGTACTTCTCTTAAGTAGCCCTCCTGAATATTGTACTGTTTCTGACAAATTTTTGCATTTTTATTTTTCATGTTCAATTGAATGTATCATAAGGCAGTGGAAATCAGAAAAGGTCCCTATGGTACTTGAATGGATTTCAGAAACTTCATAGTGTGCCATCTTGGATTTCTACTGAGATTTAGTGGGCTTTGGACTGGATCAAACCTAGCACAATAATGTTTTGTGGGTGGCAGTTTCTTTATCAGGTCACTTTTTTTTTCAGTAAAAAATACTAGAGCTAAATGTATGCATTCAAAAATACTGGGGGCACAATTCTAAACCAGATTGATGTATGAATATATGTATGAAAAGTTACTTAAAATTGGGTTTTGTTGGACTGTAACACTTAATTGATGAGCCACAGGAGTCTGTCATGCTCTATAAGTGTTTAAATCTGCATGCTTTCCGTGTTTCTGAGGTTGAAGATCAAAATCGGGCATTTTAGCACAAGATATCTCTTTGGTTTCATATTCTAAAAATGACTTTGAAGTACATGCCAGAAGCAAAAATCATCTGACCCTAGATGAAATAACTAATTTTCTGCAGCCTCGTCAGATGTGAAGTCAGTAATTGCTCAAGAAAAAATATATTTGTAAAAACAGTAACATAAAACTCCTAATGCCAGCTTTAGCATTCAGAACATTATGTGCTACATTGCGGCATGTAGTCACAAGTCCTGCCCAAGGAGGAACATCAAGGACATTGTGTTTCAGGCAGGTGCAGTCTGCTCCAGTGCTGTTTTGCGTTTATAGAAACAGAGGGCTGGTGCAGAATATTTCCTCTAGCATAGAATCTCAGAGTTGGAAGGGACCTTAGGAGATCATCTAGTCCAACCCCCTGCTCAAAACAGGACCAATCCCATTTTTTCCCTATATCCAGCACCCTCAAGTATTGAACTCACAATTCTGGGTTTAGGAGGCCAATGCTCAAACCACTGAGCTATCCCTCCCCCAATCTCTGTGCAGGCTGATGCTGGAAAAACAGGGAAGCCATGGCCTTGTTGTCCTATCCCTAGCCCCTTTTAACTGTCTTCTTGGTAGCGGTGGGCAGGAGAACAGGAGCAGTCAATCTCTGCATTACTAAGAATATGAGGAACAAGGAATTGCCATTGTGTGCTGTCCTTGAACAGCTGCATAAGCTTCTATCCCTGAATAGCTGAACAAAGGTAGCACTCAATCTGGCCCTGTATAGATTTAGAATGATTCCTGAAGATGTTTGGGTCCATACATTTTTTTGGCAGCTATTGGCAAGAGTAGAACTATCTTCTGTTTGAAAGGAAACATTATATTAATTTTCCTCATATCTTCACTCTGAAACACCAAGCCAGCATATCTACTGCTGTGGGAGGGAAGAGTAAGTTAGATCTCATTGTGCTAGCAAGGCTCACTTGAAGGTTTCACCAATAGGGAGGCCAGGACTTGTTATCAGAATCCTTGGGGGTGTGGGGGGGGTTCTACTTGGGGACAAGGAGGCAGTTTTAGTTTTGTCAAGGATTCCTGAAAAGCCCCACCTGTTGCTTAAGTTGGTGCTCTGAATCAACACATCTCTCAGCCATCCTGACTACAAACCAGTAATGTTCAATATTTAGCTTGCTTTGGCCACCTCTGGCTTCTGTTAAAAAGAGGTTGCTTTTTGTCCTGACTTTTCATTGGAATTTTTGCCATCATGGATGAATTCAGCCAATTATAGAATCATAGAAGTGTGGAAATGTAGAATCAGAAGGGACCTTGAGAGGTCATCTAGTCCAGTCCCCTGCACTCAAGGCAGGACTACATAATAGTTAGATAATTTCACAAAGGTGTTTGTCTAACCTGTTCTTAAATACTTCCAATGATGGAGATTCCACAGCTTCCCTTGGCAATTTTTTTACCTACCCTGACAGGAAGTTTTTTTCTAATGTTGAACCTAATCTCCCTTGTTGCAATTTAAGCCTGTTGATTTTTGTCCTGTCCTATCCTCAGAGGTTAAGGAGAACAATTTTTCTCCCTCCTCCTTGTAACAACCTGTTCTGTACTTGAAAATTATGTCCCCATTCAGTCTTCTCTTCTCCAGACTGAACCAACCTAATTTTTTTCAATCTTTCCTCATAGGTCATGTTTTCTAGACCTTTCATCATTTTTGTTCTGGATTTTCTCCAGTTTGTCCACATTTTTTCTGGAATGTAAGTACCCAGAACTGGACACAATACTCCAGCTGATGCTTTATCAGTGCAGAGTGGAAGAATTACTGCTTGTGTATTGCTTACAACACTGCTGCTAATCATCCCAGAATGATTTGCTTTTTTCTGCAACAGTGTTGCAATGTTTACTCATATTTGGCTTGTGATCAACTATAACCCTAGATCCCTTTCTATAGTATTCCTTCCTAGGCAGTCATTTCCCATTTTGTATCTGTGCAACTGAATGTTCCTTCTTAAGTAGAATACTTTGCATTTAGCTGTATTGAATTTCATCCTATTTATTTAGGACCACTTCTCCAGTTTGTCCAGATCATTTTGAATTTTAATCATAGACTTATAGATTTTGTCAGAAGGGACCATTATGATCGTCTAGTCTGACCTCCTGCACAATGCAGGTCACAGAATCTCACCCACTCACTCCTGTAATAAACCCCTAACTTATATATGAGCTATTGAAGCCCTCAAATCATGGTTTAAAGTCTTCAAGGTGCAGAGAATCCTCCAGCAAGTGACCTGTGTCCCATGCTGCGGAGGAAGACGAAAAAACCCTTAGGGCCTCTGTCAATGTGCCCTGGAGAAAAATTCCTTTCGGACCCCAAATAGGGTGATCAGCTATCCTCCAAAGCACTTGTAACCCCACATAGCTTGGTATCATCCACCATCTTTATAAGTGTACTCTCTATACTATTATCTAAATCATTTATGAATATATTGAACAGGGCTGATTCCTGTGGGTCCCCACAAAATATGTCCTTCCAGCTTGACTGTGAACCATTAATAAATATTCTCTGTGAATGATTTTCCAACCAGTTATACACCCGCCTTATAGTAACTCCATCTATGCTGTATTTCCCTAGTTTGTTTATGAGGCGGTCATGTGAAACAGTATCAAAATCCTTACTAAAGTCAAGATATATCACATCTACTGCTTCCCCCCATCCACAAGGCTTGCTACCCTGTCAGAGAAAGCTATTGCGTTGACAAAATTTGTTCTTAACAAACCCATGTTGACCGTTACTTTTCACCTTATTATTCTCCAGGTGTTGGCAAATCAGTTGCTTGATTATTTGGTCTATTTTCTTTCCAGGTACTGAAGTTAAGCTGACTGGTCTGTAATTTCCTGGTTTATCCTTATTCCCCTTTTTATATAATGGCAATATATTTGACCTCTTCCAGTCCTCCGGAATCTCTCCCATCTTCCATGAGTTTTCGAAGATAATCATTAATGGCTCAGATATTTCCTCAGTCCATCTCTTGAGTATTCTAAGATGTACTTCATTGGGCGTTGATGAGTTGAAGACATCTAACCTAAGTCATTTTTAACTTGTTCTGTCTCTGTTTTAGCCTCAGATCATACCTCATTTTCGCGGGTGTTGCCTATTAATAGACATCCAATTGCTGCTAACCTTTCTGGGTGAAAACTGAAAGCAAAGCATCATTTAGCACATCTGCCATTTACACTTTTTCTGTTATTGTCTTTTCCCCCTCATTAAGTAATGGGTGTAACCTGTCCTTGGTCTTTCTTTAGCTTCTAATGTATTTGTAGACTGCATTCTTGTTATCCTTTGTCTCTATCTAGTTAAATTTTGTTTTGTGCCTTGGCCTTTCTGATTTTGTCCCCACATGCTTTTGTTGTTTTTTTTTATATTCTTCCTTTGTCATTTGACCTTCTTTCCACTTCTTGTAGGATTTTTTTTTTTTTGAGTTTCAGATCATTGAAGATCTCCTGGATAAGCCAGGCTGATATCTTGCCATACTTCCTAACTTTCCTATGCAGTGGGATAGATTGCTCATGTGTACTTAATAATGTCTCTTTGAAAACTGCCAACTCTCTCAAACTGTTTTTCCTCTTAGATTTGCCTACCAACTCTCTGAGTTTGCTAAAGTCTGCCTTCTTGAAATTAATTATCTTTATTCTGTGGTTTACACTCCTACCATTCTTAGAATCATAAACTCTATCATTTCATGTGAAAAGATCGAGCACAGCTGAGAATAATCATGCTAAGAAACATGGAAATTAATCCTGCATCCTCTTTTTGAGACTCCAGATTTCTAGGATAAGCAAACTGGATGCATGGTATTTCTAAAAGATT
Organism: Sternotherus odoratus; assembly: GCA_032164245.1. NCBI lineage: Eukaryota > Metazoa > Chordata > Testudines > Kinosternidae > Sternotherus > Sternotherus odoratus. The sequence continues at coordinate 72,983,777 of JAVMKO010000001.1, read as the reverse complement.
TAGAACATCGTGTATGAGAGAGTAAAATAGAACAGAAGCTGCTTATTCAAAATGTGAGATGTTTTGGGGCACATGGCATTCATGTCAATGAAATGAAAGTGTCTAGGATTATCTGTTATAGAATTATCTTTTTGATAATGTTTTTGCTCTTTGATCCAGCAGCTAATACAGTTAATATCTGCCTCAAATTATCTTTATAACTGGGGATGACAATATGAATGTGCTTTAGAAAAGGTAATTACTAAGGTCGTGTATGGTAGCTGAATCTTTGAATAAACAAAACACACTTATGTGTAGCCCCAAATGTGGTCCAAATGTGGGTCTGCAAATATTTCTCGTAACTAGATCATCAAATTGAGAATACATATTTGTGATAGGGAAGGAATTGGTAAAAACTGTGCTTTCCTGATAGTGTACAGAGTTTCTGAAAATCAAGTTAAATGTGAGACTCTCCCAGATGGTAAAATTTCACTCCAAGGAATTTAAATTGGTACTCAAAATGTCATTGTGTTCATGAAGATTCTTTTGCATTTCTAAAGTGAAAGCTGCAATGTATCCTAATCACTACCATTTATTAAAAAGAAGAGTAAATGTTCACAAAAATGGCGGATGTCAATTTATCCTCCTCCTTTAAAAAAAAAAAGCCACATGTAATGTCTCCTGCTTTTCCTATGTTGTAACCTACATAACGAGACATTACTTTCTTCTGGGAAATAATTTAAACAAAAAAAATCTCTGTGAGACAGACATCAGCACTGTTCAGTTATGGATAGATTTCTTTCCCCTTTACCACCTGACACAATCTCTAGATGTAGGTTTTGGTCCTAAGAAGTATTCTTTTAATCAAACACTTTTATTACATGGTTTGTAGCGCTGGGTCAACATTTGATTACCAATAATAATCAAAATACCATTTAAGAGTATGATTTAATAGCTAATATTTTCTATTGCCCTGAGGTCTTCTGCCTTTCTTCAGAGTCCTTGTCATTTAATACTTATTTAGTAAGTACTCTGTTTAGCTATATTGTGTTATAACCAGTGCAATTTTCTTTTAAGTTTTGCATAATTTTTGTTATCTCAAGTTTGATACATGCATTATGCTATTTGTGAGGCAATGCAAAGTAAGAAATGCTTGGTTGATTAAAATATTGAAATTTAGAACTTTACTTTTCTATGTAGTATGCAGTATTGACAGCTAATTCATATAACAGATGTCACTTCTGTCTCAAAATCAAGCTAATTATGTTGAAAAATATTAAATTATTTTTCAAAATTGAAATCTTGACAAACTCTTCTGAAAGAAAAATGGAAACGATTTTTCTGACGTTAAACAGATCTTTTTGTGACCTCCTACATTAATATGCCCTATTGACTCACATTTGTTGCATAGTTCATTAATATTTTGTGGAAAATAGATATTCTTCTGTGTCCCAGGTGGCAGGTTTTGTGGCAGGTTTTGTACCTCATCAATCCCTTGAGTTGGAGGGGGGGATGTGAGTGATAACCCCACCTCTCTACACCTATGTCTGTTTTTACCCTGTCCCCCATGCCCTGGTAATCAGCACAGTGTGGCCCAATGGCCGGGGACCATATATTGCCTTTCCCTGAGTGGAGTAATGTTGCCTAGCAGCTGGAGTCCACCTAATTTTCCATCCCTAGTGGGATAGCATGGCTTAGTGGCTGGAGTCCATGCTGCCCCCTTTCGAGGCAAGACAGGGGTCAGGTAACTGGGTTCATTGCAAGGGGGTGGTGACCCTGGTAGGGGAGCCTGGGCTCACCCAAATCTACTGGGCCTTGACCCTGGTCAGGGACGGGACAGTCTACCACAGAGTCAGCAGGGAATCTTACTGAAACACACTGAGCTCATAATGGAGGGAGGTACCATTCCCTTACCTTCCCTGGGTCACTTTCTACAGTTCTCCGGCAGTAGTAGTTCATATAGCACTGGGGTCTCCAGGTCTGGGAACTGCCAAGGGGCCAATCTTCTTCCTGTTGAAATTTGGCCATTATTTAAACAGGAACTGGATCATGCACTAAAATAATACTTAAAGTGAAAAATTAATTTACTGTACAAAAGAATTGTGTCACTACCTTTGTCTCTCAGTAGCACAGACATAGCCAGCAGCTCTAAAAGGCCAGTTTTTTAAAAAAAGGATTAAAAATCCAAGATTAGATGTTGCCCTGGTCTTAAGTATGAAGAACTGGGGAAAGGAGTGAAGTGCATGGAGAGGGAGAGAAATTACTGTTGCTTACGTTGTGGCTTACTTTCTACCATTCTGAAAAGCCACCATAAGAACAAGTACTTCCAAAAGCTCCCCAACGCACAGGCTGACCACAGACATTGCTTCATCCAGCCCCCTCCTTGCCCCTCTTCTTTTTGGCATGGTTAGAGTCATGTAGAAAAGCTAAAGGACATTAAAATTAATTGCCTGTCAAGCAAAATGATTTTGTTTTCAGGTACCTTTTTGTGGCTATTTTTAGTTAAATGTAGATACATTTCTAAATGAAACATCATTCTGAAATGAAAAGCTGCTGCATTTTGACTTTTTTGAGGGGAGATTATTTCCTGTTTTGGAGAATGGGGGTGGGGAGCTAACACTATTTGCTGAATTTGACCTGATTTTTTCAAAAGGTTTCAGTGAACCTGAAACTGTTTTTCAGCAAATAAACTATTAAATGAAAATTTCGTTGCCCAGCTCTAATTGTGACTGATCTCTACACAGATGACTAAGCGGGGTGGGGGGAGCTCCTAGTACCCTCTTTCCTCTCATGCACCAATCCAGGAGCTGGTCACAATCAAGTCTATGTAAGTAATTATGGTTTGCCTATCTAAAATTTCTGTTTATTGTACCCAAAAGTGGTATATTCTTCACTTTCTGTCCAGGACTAGTATGTAATTAAATGGCAAAAAACTTTATCATATAGTTAAGGTTGCTCAAGGATAGCTTGTGCCCTTCAAGAATGTTGAGTTCAGCAAAATTCAAACCTCAGAAAATATGGAGTTAAGGTAAACATCCATATAACCTTAACTCTGCCCTTTGGATCTGGCAATACAAATACTTGGAATTACTTCCATGCTCTTGAGCTGCATTTTCGGTGAGTTGCATCTGTATAGAATGGTTTGAATGGGAGAAGATGGAGATTACTTTGAGGTGTATCTGTAAGAAACTGAGAAGTGTATGGTCAGACCTAGGGGTTGGAGCAGCGGTTGTCATTTCTAGTGGTCTGGCCTTGGACTCAAGCCAGGGATCAGAACAAGAATCAAGGACAGGCTGGATCAGGCACAGGCTGGGCTGGAACAGGAGCAGTCTGTCAGAACCATTAAGCGGTGGGGGATACTCCTGGCAAGGAAGGACGATGACCAGAGTGGCTGCTCTCATTGGGAGCTTATATCGTGGGCCCTGGGGTCACCTGATTAGAACTGTACCTCTGGATTGTCTGAGCCCTGGTTGATTGACTTCACCCTCAAGTAATGAGGCTGAGTGATGACTCATCAGGCTCAGCAGCACTTATTAGCTCAGAGAGCACTCATCATGCTGAGAGATGATTCATTACAGCATCACAGAGTTGTGGCTGTGATATGAGGAGAGCAGGGTTTGTGCTCTCCCATGTGTGTGAGTAAAGGAAAGGGGAGTATGTTCATTGCCGGGGATGTTGTGAAGGCCAAAAGTATAACTGGCGTCAAAAAAGAATTGGATAAGTCCATGGAGTCCATCAGTGGCTACTAGCCTAGATGGTCAGAGATGCAACCCCATGCCCTTGGTGTCCCTACACCTCTGACTGCCAGAAGCTGGGACTGGATGACAGGGGATGGATCACTCAATAAATTGCCCTGATCTGTTCCCACTCTGTCTGAAGAATCTGGTACCAACTCAGCCACTGTCGGAAGACAGAATATTGGGCTAGATGGACCATTGTTCTGACCTAGTGCCTTGTGCCTTGCCACGAGGCTAGTCAGTGCGCTCAGGCTAACCTCCTTCAATCCCTTCTCAACCGCCCCTGGCTGGAGATGGAGCAATTTGCAGCCAGTTATGACTTTGATTTCAATTTTGCATTTCTATAGTTAGCCTCTTAGTACTTAGTGTAGTTATAGTCAGTTTTCCTTTTTTTTTTCTTATCTTTTCTCTTTTAAATTCTTTTTAAAAAGATTTATTTTCCTAGTTTTTTTCCTCTTTGGTGACCCTTCTTCTAATGGAGTTTGCCAAGTTCACTGGCTTCAAGAAGTGGCTCTGTTGCAAAGAGGCGATCCTTGTCACAGACAAGCACTCCCAGGCATACTCTGCCTCAGAGAAGGATATAGTCAACAAAAGTGGTGTTTCTGTCAACAACTCAGGCCCAAATTTCTTAAGGAAAGAGAGCTCAGTCAGAAGATCGTATCCATGGAGACAGCTCTCCAACTCTCTCCAGACCTGCACCACAAATCACTGACAGACGTGGGTCAAAGAAACAAGCTGCTGACCCCTATCAGAAATTATGGGAAAATTGAGCAGGAAGTCCCGACAGTGAGTTCCGAGAAAGGCACAAACAATCTCTGGCACACTTGGTATCCTCAGTACCATCAGCACCAAAACAACCCCAGTTCGGTACCCTCGGCTCATGGAAATGTAAAGTGGCAGGTAACTGTTGACAAGCCTACGGAGGACAGGAGGGTGATCTCCCACCTCTGTGCAGCCAGTGGCCTGTGTTTCCCACTGCCATGCTGGAGCCTCCACATTATTTATTGACCAATAAAATTCGCAGAAAGTTGCAGAATTTTAAAATATTGTGTTCAGATTTTGGTTTTGGTGCAGAATTTTAAAATTTTTGGTGCAGGATTCTCTCAAGAGTAGAACATGGATACAATGAAGAAGATTTTAACTTTTTTTAAAAGCTTTCTCCTACTACAATTTGTAAAGTTTGGGATCTGATTCCTGATCATCTTCTCTTAAACTTGTTGTGTGGGTTTTCTTTTTATTACCAGTATTGCTAATAGGTAGCTGAGTTTGTTACTATTAGTCACTAATACTGAGAGAGTTCTGTTTTTTCATAATTGGTAAATTAGTTTTAATTTTAAATCCTAATTTCTATAGAGGAGTGTAGCTCATAGCCTTTCAATTATTTATATGGTTTATTGTGTGCCTTTGTATTTTCAGCTGAGCAGTGCCTGAACTGTGACAGTTGCAGTCTACACCGTGTTATTTATTTTGTTTTCAATGGCTATCTATTGCAGTGGTGTGTGAGTGATCTTTATGTAAAAAAGAGCAAAGAATCAGGTCTTTACTTGAAATCAACAGAAGTATTGCCTTCTGCAGCAGGGTCTACAAATCCCACATTGGTACGGAAGAAGTTAAGCAGCTGCTCTAGGCCTAGGTGGCTCCAGCTTACCAAAACTTCAAAGCATACATGACTTGGAGGAGGAACTCAAAAGGAGAACAGACCAAGAGTTCAGAAGGGAGATACTAAACTACATTCTGAGCTCCTGGAAAAGAGCACTGCAGGGAGTCCAAGTGTTTGAGGTCTCTGGCTGTGGGGACATTGCCAGACTCACAGAGAAGATACTTTTAACACTCAGAAGATCTGAGACTTTACCTTTCATTTCAGTTGCGTAATGTCTATTTGATCTCTTCGGAAAGAGGGGACTGGGTAAGAAGAGATTCAAAGAAGCAGCAGTATAGCCTTTCTCAATGCAGGACGTAGCTGCTTGTCACTGTGCCCTGAATGGGAACCCAATAGAGAGGGAGGGCCTACCACCCCCTAGGAGATGCAGAAGGCAGAAAGCCTACCTCTGTTATAAGGGAATCTGAACAAGAGAAAACCCCAAAGTCAGAAGGATCAAGACCATGAGTACCTCAGCCAGGGGAGGCCTGGAGCACCTCATCTGACAGATGGGACTACCCTTTGCTGGAATCTATATATGCCCCAAAACGGATAGATGTAAATGTGACAAGGCTGGGGGGGAGGAGTCACAAAAAGGTCAAATCATTGCAAGCCCAGAGTGGCTGTCCGTAGTGGGTGCTTGGAAAGAAGAGAGCTTTCTACACCCCTGCCCCACCACAAAGTGCACCTGCAGTGAGTGAACATCTTCACACCTCACTAAAGCTTAAACATGGATAGAAGGATTTGATCTCAAAATATTTTATAATATGATTATTCTGGGTGCTGTATTTTGTTAGGACTGAGGATATTCTCTGAAAAGAATAAGTGTGAACTGTAGCTTCTTGAACAAATTGATGCATTTTGGAAATATACACATCATTGTTTAGGATTAGTTCTTTTTCAGCTTTATTGCTTTAAAAATGCTTACCAAAAATTCATGGACAGTTAGTCTGATCTTCTAAATAATTTTGTGGTAAATGTAATCACCAATAAGATGAATACTTCTGATTTTGAATATACTTCCAAACAGTGATGCTACTTTTTCTTTTCTTTTTTATAATCAGCCTCATAACATTGGAACTGGGTTGCCTAAGCAACCAGAAAACCTGAAAGATAGGGTTGCCTTTTTGCTACCTGGTATAATCTATGCAGATCTACTCTATTGGATGTGAAGTGGCTATGTAAATTAACTAGGGTTTGTCTACACATACAGTACTGCAAAATGTCTGGAAATGTAAGAATTCTACAAAGCACCTTTCTAATATATTGATAATACTTAGCTCTTTTTATCCCTAATTCTCAAAGAAATTTACAAAACAAAATAAATAAAGGAAGACTGAATGGAGAGACCTGTTAAATCTTCAAATAGGTTAAGGGCTGCTATAAAGAAGATGAAGATCAATTGTTCTTCATTTCCACTAAAGGTAGGACAAGAAAGTAATGGGTTTAATTTTCATCAAGGAAGATTTAGGATAGATATTACAAGAAACTTTTTAACTACAAGAGTTGTTAAGCTCTGGAATAAGCATCCAAGCCTCCCAGCAAGCTGGAATTCCAGAGTTGACGGGGGCACCTCAGGCGATCGATCACTACCCGCCAATTCGGTGGGTAGTGAAGACCAGCCCTTATGGAGGTGGTGGAATCTCCTTCCTTAGAGGTGTTTAAGGTCAGGCTTGACAAAGCCCTGGCTGGGATGATTTAGTTGGGGATTGGGCCTGCTTTGAGTAGGGGGTTGGACTAGATGATCTCTTGAGGTCCCTCCCAACCCTGATATTCTATGATTCTGTGATATTAGGGTATTTTGGTGAAATTTAATTCATTGAGTGGTGGTTTCCCCTCATTTAGGGGCAGTTATCATGCCCAACAGCTTCAGTGTGGTGGTGTTATTGCCCATAGAGTACAGCCATGCTTGTTGGGAGTTGCTGTGCCTCCAGCATATATATAAGGTGTCATCTGAGATCAATCAGTGCTCCATAAATGCAGTTTTTCCAAGCAAATAATCATATTCTTTTCAGTTACAGCATTTGTGAGAAGGAATATATACAAATCTGGTGTAAAATAGATGCATAGTTAGGGTACATATATATGGGTCCATGTGTGCATTAAGATGGGGGGCGGGGTGTTATGCAGATGTCCTCATAGGATGCGGAGCACTGAATCCTTTCTATTATCAAACAGTATTTTAAATATATTAAAATTGTATGAAATAGTAGTTTCCTATTTCTGTTTTCTACCTACAACAAAAGTTCACTGATATAGAATATATCAGAAATTGTAGCATATTTGCAATAGTCATAGTATGCCAAATACTGCCCTTACTAGTATTCAATAAGATTTTATTTAGCATTCAATTAGATTGTATTTATGTAACTATCCATAATTGTTCCATTTTACAAATGTGAAAATTGAAACAGAAGTTAAGTAGGTTAACTAGATCATGCTAGAACAGTGTGTGAGTTAGTCACTTGGGTGGTGTTTAGTTTTGCCTTTGATGTTATTGTATAAATTTGTTTAAATTTAAATTGCCCTATTTACATCAGAGAAATCAATATCTATCTCTGAGCAAACATTTGTTTGCAATGGCCTTTCTTTTTAGCAAAATATGTTTTAAATTATTCTACATTAACAATTAAAAAAAAAAACTGAAAGCCTAAGCCCTGATATTAGAATTCAGTGAAGTCAGTCAGGCTCTGTGTAGTTGGTGCAATGCACTTGTATACCGTTAATTGTACAATCAAGGGCCTTAGATTTGCAGAGAACATTGATCTTTCTCTAATTTTACATCTATATTAGCTATATTATCATTTAAAATGTATTCACATTTGAGGCCCTCTACATGCTTTGAGGCCCTCTACTTTGAATTGTTATTCTGGACTGCAACACCCTCCTGGACTGTAGTGTCCCTCATGCTGGGGGTTCTGCCCCAGCAGTATCCCCTCACTCTCAGGGTCTCCCCTCCCCAAGGAACCCCCAACCCCCTAATCCCACCTTGCCTCAGTAGCTACTGCCAGTCCTTGTCTAGCTCCCGCTCCCTGGAGCAGACTGCAGTATTAAAAACCAGTCATCATAGGCAAGGGGGGTAGGACCTACTTCCACTACCTAGCCAGAACCTGTTTAGACCCCGCACAAGGCCCTGCAGCCTGGAGGGTTTCCAGGCAGGAGCTCCCCAGCTCCTTTAGCTTTCCCCAGCACTGCTCTACTCAGGTAGCTTGCTCAGTTCCCAGGCAGCCAGGTCCTTCCCTCTCTACAGTCAGCTGGCTCACAGCCTTTTATAGGGCCCAGCTGCGCCCTGGTTGGGTGTGGCCCAGATGTGGCTGCTTCCCCAATCAGCCTGGGTTTTTCTCCCTGTCCTCTCCCAGGTCTGGCTTTAACCCTGTCAGGGCTGGAACGGGTGAACACCCTGCTACAGGCTCTCAACACTTAGTGGTAGGCTGACCATATGTCCCGTTTTGAACGGGACAGTCCCGTTTTTTACATATTTTCTGACCGTCCCGTCTTTTTAATAAAAATATCAAATTTGTCCCGTTTTTCATTAAAAAAAACGGGACGTGGCTTATTTCAGAGACCCACGGCCGGGTCCTGCCTCCTCCCCCAGCCCTTCAGTCCCTTCCCCTCCCCGGCCTCTTCCCCCCTCCCCTCCACCGCAGCCGCTGCAGAGCCCGCGCGGCACGATTGGCTGGGCCGCCCCCATGTGTCGCACAAGCCGATTACAGGAAGAGCCCGGCGCAACGGCAGAGTGGAGCTCCTGGCCAGGAAGGGGCTGCCTGGTGCCTCGCTCCCCCCGCCCCGCCCCCATGTGGAGGAAACGCAGAGCCCAGCGCAGGTGGTGGCTGGGGAGGGGGGCGCAGCGGCGGGGCCTGCAGGGGTGGGATGAGCTGGGGGGTCATGGGGGAGGTGGGAGGCTGTGGAGGGTGGGCCTGTGTTTTCAGGCTGTTGGGGGGGCCTGGGGGGTGTATTGGTTGCTAGTGGGGGGCTATGGGGAGAGGTTGTGTAGGGAAGGCTGTGGGGGTGTAAGGGGCTGGGGGGTTGGTAGTGGGATGGTGTTGGGGGGCCTGGAGGTGGTTATGTGAGGGTTGGGTATTGGTGACTTTATGGATATGGGGGGGGGGGGGTTGTAGGGTTATATTTGGGGTCTGAAGGGAGTTATAACCCCATCCCGTTTTTGCCATCCCACTGTCCCGTTTTTGTCACAAGGAAATATGGTCAGCCTACTTAGTGGAAGGGAACAAATAAGCAGGGCCTGAGTGAGGGACGATAATCGCATTTTAAGAGCCTAACTGGCTCCTACTACTTCAGTTGATTGCCTGTTTTCCTCAAGGAGGTTCAGGGGAGCAGCAGGAAACAGAAAGCTCCCCGAGAAGCTGGTGTTAATCAGTCCAGGCTCCCTGGGGGGGGGGGATGCTCTAGCAATACATAAGAGACCCCTCCTCCTCTCTCTCTCCCTGCAGCTCCTGCTGCTTTCTGTTATTCCCTGTCACCTTTTCTCCTGCCTGCCTCCTGTGCCCTCCTTCCTCCAGCACAGCACCCCACCATCTCTGTGCATTTAGAGAAGAGAGAATACATATGCACCAGCTGCAGACACAATTTTCTATAGTCTGAGTCCTACTGGTTCCCCCCTCCCCCCCAGGTCTGGCACCTGAGGCCGCCGCCTCAGTTCACCTAATGGTAAGGCCATCCCTTGTTTTAGTCCATGAAAACTAATGCCCAAATAAATTTGTTAGTCTCTAAGATGCCACAAGAACTCCTCTTTGTTTAAATAAAGCTTTGTTAGCTGTTTATAAGTAATGGCCTTAATGACCATTTATATACTTTTCTAATATGTCTTTAAAGGTTGAATTTGGGTCATTTAGCCTGCTAGTTGCTTACCCCTTTCTGGCTCAGTGTCACAACTTCAATTTGAGTTAATTCTGTATTCTTATGATGGTAATTTAAATATCAAGATTATTATATGGTCCTATCCTGAAAACACTGAAGCAATGATTTCAATGAGACTACTGAAGGACAGAGGGTACTACTGAATGGAAGTAAGGGTGGCAGATTATGGCCAAAGATAATCAAAACATTTGACAACCAATGTTTTTTCCTTTCTACATGTGTTATAAAATAAATATTAATTTTAAATTAAAATGTATTATGCACATTTAGAAGAGGCACTCCTTCCAAAGGTCCTGATCCTGCTAACAGTTGTACAGGTGTAACTTCATCCCCTGAGTTGTTCCACTGGAATTCATTTGGCTGATTGTATGTGTAAAATTTTACAAATATAACTGTATGCTGGCTTGGGCCCTATGTGGGAGATATGTTGAAATGCATTGTTTTCTCTTAGAAGAATTAACTAAACCGTTTTTTCAACATTTTACTACTTTTGAAAACAGCAATGATTACCATAAGAAAAATGCTGCCTGCTTAAGAGGTAATTACAAGGATATGGAATTGACAACAAAATTATTGCTCTTAGTTTTTATCACGTTATTAACATCTTCTACATGCAGACTGAATAAATCTATTTTGTGCTGCTGCTGGCTAATTAGAAATATTAATATATTTATTGCAGGGAAAAATACTGATTGGTCATAAATAAACCCCATTAAAAATGAGTATCAGTAGTCAAATATAAAACCTAACCAGACTGGATATAATGGATGTATTTAGTTCCTGTTGTCTGGAAGTTTAACAAATTACATCCTAAACAGTGTTAGTCAAAGGTTTTGTTGCTCAGCAGTTTCATTTTATAGTCTGTTTTATAAAGCACTGTGTACATTTACAACACTACATTAATTATAATAAATAGGTAGAAGCCTGTGAAGAACTTTTCCCTGCTATTAGTATACAGATGTTACAGAATGGTAACCTGACATTTCCAAAATCTAAATGGTTAAACTACCATATAGCCAGTGCAGAAAAAAACAATGCTAGATAATTTTGACAGTTATAATTGCTTATTGCTAGAAACAAGTAACTTGGATCTAAAAATACTCCACTTTACAGCACTTTGACAATCAATTTTATTTACTAATTATTGAGAAGTAATGTAACCAATATTAAACTGTGAAAGATGGTTAATATGTATAGCAAAAGTAATAACTATAAATATTAAAGCAGTTTGTCATATAAGGAAACTGATCCTCTTTCAACTCGTAACAGGAGATTAAGGGCCTGATCCAGAGCCAGTCAGGAGAGTGTCCATTTTCTTCCGTAGGTTTTGGATCAAGACCTAAGTGAAAATGTTTAACTTCAGTGCATTTATCAGCATTTGAAGATTTCTCAAAAGTAGTATTATAAAATTGTCTATGCACACCTTCCCCATCTCTCACATATTATCCCAAACTCATGGTCACAAAACTGTAACAGCACACTCAAGTATTCCTTCAATTCCCTCCCCTCTGTTCCTGCAACAATCACAGTGCAGACCCTTTTACCTGTGTTCTGTATTCTCAGCTCCCTCACAGTAGAAGTGCTATATTTTCATTGTATTTTTGGCCTTGCATTCCCATAGAAGGCCTAGACAATTTGGCTCAAGGAGACTACAGGCACCATCCGTCTCTGATTTAGTTTCATTCTGTTATCTGAAAAGTAAAGACATCTGTCTTTTTAAAGTAAGTATATCCAAATGAAAAGATAAATGTTTATTGTCTGCACATTTTAATTTCACCCTATTAAAGGGACACTTTTTTGAATAATAATATTTCTGTCTAAAATATGTATATCTACTATATTTACAAGTAACATTTGTAATACTAAAACTGAAAGGAGTTAAAAAAACATTTTTGCTAACTTTTCAGTTCACTTTGTACATTCAACAGCATTTTGTGTATTAATTTCACAGTTTTCCTTTTATAATCAATTTTTTGCATGCAAAAATTACTCTTACAAACATCAGTATGGGAGCAGAAAAAGTCTTTAAACATTTTTAAAAGAATTTTAGCACTCATGGCTAAATCTTCAGCTGATGTTATTTATACCAGCTGAGGGTCTGGCCCATTATTTTTGGAAGAAGATACCACCTACCTCTTATATAGTACTTTTCAACCATAGATCTCAAAGCACTTTACAAAGGAGGTATCATTATCCCCATTTTACAGATGGGAAAACAGAGAGAAACAGAGGTGAAGTGACTTGCCAAAGATTACCCAGGAGATCAGTGGTGAAGCCAGAAATTGAACTTTTGCATCCCAGTACAGTCCTTTATCCACTAGGCCACATTGCCGCCTTCTGATACTGTATCAAAAATTGGACTTAAAAAAAATCTGTTATAAACGTTCAGCTTGACAGTGTCCCTGTAAGATAAACTATCTGAAAACTGTAATAATATAAGTTGTTGTTTCTGTCACATAAGGATTTTTTAATTACAAATATGTGTGCTGGTTGGAGGGCATCTTACTCCCTTTGAAAATCCCAGTCAGCATTTTAACCTAAACTGTGTCCCTCAAAGAAATGTTGGTTTTGTCACGCTCCCTTTTTTATTATCCATTTTTTTTCTTTCTCTTGTCGTGATTCAGCTCTGATGTTGAATTGTTAATGAGTAAGAACTCAGGGCAAGCCAGGCATTCATTTTTAGTTTTGATAAACTGATTTCCATGTTTGTTTGTTTTTCTGGTTTTGAGACAGTCCTTTAGAAGGGATAATGTTACAGTTCATATAATTGGAGATTTTTCTGTTAGTGTACACTGGAAGGGCTTAATACTTAAAAGAGAAGTATTTTCTTCTTAGTATACCTTCATTTTAATTACTGGGTCTACTTATCTCTTCCACTTATGACATGACCTGGAGAATCCAACAGCCAAAAATATGATCTGTGATCAGTCATAATGTTTGACAAATATGTGTGACAAAGCTTAGGTTGGTACCTTATATAGAAACCTAATTTAATTCCTTACCCCTCCACTCAGTACTTCATTGAATGTATTCCTTCAGGAATAAATGACCTTGGTATAGACCTTTTGATTGATAGATTTCTTGGATGTTTGCCAAAATATAATAGATAATTGTTATCTTCCAAGCAATTTGACTCCACTTGTGTGAAATGTGTACAATCAACTATCTTTCTAAAGACCTAATAGCTTCCTTCAGTTGTTGCTTGGACAATTGTTACTTGATTACTGTTTTTACAAGGAAAAATGAGCTTAGTTGCATTTTTTTTTCTTTCAATAGAAAAAGGGGTAGATGAATTTCTTGTTCTGGTGAAAGTAGAATTGAAAGAAATTAATTACTTTATTTAAATGATCGATTTGTTTGATATTATAGAAGAGAGAACTTGCAGAAAAGCACCTATGGATTTCTCATTCATCAAGCAATGCAAGCTGTTACTCTTAAGGATGATGTTAAATCAGGGGAATGGAAAATTGACATGACAGATTGAGGAGAGAATTATATCACAATGAGTGACAGAAATGCAGTATGGTAGTCACCCATTGAAATTGTGGAAGGGGAGTTCTTTGTCAGAAGGGAACAAACACGTAGCTCTAGATATAATATCAGTAACGATAGCAACATGATTATTAACACCCCGAACAATATACATAGTATTTAACACCAACAGACCCTGTCACATCAGGCAGGATTGAACATAGGAGCTCTAGAGCTTAGTGCATGAGCCTCTACCGAGGGAGCTAACCGCCAACTGGCTGTTAACGGATGCTGTAGAGCAAACTCATTGATCTCTCTCTTGTTCTTTCTCTGTGGCACTAGATGGGACAGACAGGACACCACAAGGAGGAGGTGTGTGGGTTACATAGTTTCCCTGGCTGAGGAAGCATGTCCCAAGCATCAGAGACTTCCCAGTTGAAATCCTGGATGAGCCCCCACTTGTAACACTGACAGACCCCAGTCATCAGGATCGAACCTCGGGCCTTTGGGGCTTAGTGCGTGAGCCTCTACCGCATCAGCTAAAAGCCAACTGGCTGTTAGCAGGGCCAGCGACAGAAATTTTGGGGCCCCCTACTGTGATAGTTTGGGGGCCCCCTACTGTGATCGTTTGGGGGCCCCCCAGCCCAGCCGGCACTTCCCCCTCCCCCCACAGCTGACAGCGGCTGGGGGCAGTGCGAGCCTCCGAGCATTGCCGCTCCTGGCGCTCGCCCTTCGCTGGTCTCTCGTGCCCGGCGGGGTCCTGCGGGAGCACGAGCCGCGGCCCGAGAGAGCGAGAGCCCGGGAGTGGCACGAGCCACCCTTGCTGCTCTCCCTCCTCTCCCCCCCCCCCCCGGACCTGCGCAAGACCCTGCGGCTGGCGATGGAGACGCCGCTGCTGAGCGCAAGAGCCCCATCCAACAGCCCTCTGACTGCCCCTGGGCCCCCATGTGCTTTAAGCACCCCCCAGCCCGACTCCAGCCCCCTCACCACGCTGGTGGCTAGGTGGGAACTAAACGGGCTGCACTGCTCTCCCAGAGGAGCGCACAGCCCCGCGCGGCACGCTGAGGCTCTGGGAGAGCGGGGAAGGTGGGGGAGGGGCCGGGAGCAGCCTTCCCCACTGGGAGCTCAGGCGCTTGCAACTGAGCCTCTGGGAGAGCAGGAGAGGGCCAGGAGCTGTTCCCCCCCGCTGGAGGAGCCCCTCCCCCTACCTACCCAGAGCCTTCCCCCACTCTCCCGGAGCCTCAGCGTCAGACGTCTGAGCTCCCAGTGGGGGTAGCTGCTCCCAGCACCTTCCCCTGGGTGCCTTTCCCTGCTCTTCCATACAGCAGTGTACCGGGCCCCGGACTTAAGGGGGCCCCCCTTAAGTCCCTAACCCTAACCCTAACCCGGTCGGCTTCTCCCTCGGGGATCCTCGGAGGTTTCCCCCCACCGTCCCCGCTACGCGAGCGCCGCGGGAGCCGTGCTCCGGGACCGACCGTGGAAGGACGGCGGAAGGGATGGGGTGAGCGTGACCTCTCCGGAGAGAGCGGCCCCCCTTCCCTCCTTAAGTCCGGGGCCCGGTACAGCTGTACCCATAGTCCCCCCCTGTCACCGGCTGTTAGCTAAGGCTGTAAAGCAAACTCATTAATCTCTCTGTCTCTATCTTTGTTTCTGTCTCGTGGTCTCAATGCCACTAGATGGGACAGAACACCACACCCAGGAGATGTGTGGGTTACAAGTAGACTAACCTTCACTGCACAGTTAAGGATAAAAACATGAGCAAATTGACTGGAGTGGGCCCAGTAGTAGGACGTAGCATCCCATAGCATTGATTGCAGAGGAATTAAGGAATCCCCTCCTTACCCACCTGTAGAAGAAACTCACTCCAGAGATGGACTAGAAAGTAGCTGCAGCAACATCTTTTCGCAGTCACAAAATTCTCCCAGACAGTAACTCCCCTAACTTTACCAGAACCAACTGTGTATACATTAAATGCACATGTGCTGGTAAATGGAGGGGTCTCATGGTAATGCTCCATGGATTGCACCAAAGATACTTCTTGCATATACAACAAAACATTGTAATATTTTGGCATTAAAATTGGAATAATGTTTTTAATTTGCATTATCTTCCTATGTTTTTGTCTGCCTTCTTTTTTGCATTTTGTTTTTTTAGTGTTTTATTTTTCTTTCTAGAATCCACCACCTTTCTTTTTTTCCACTATCTGGTTCCTTTAACAATAACTTTTTTCTCCCTTTTCCCTCGTTTCTCTCCTGTTTTCTCCCACACCTTTCTTTTATTCATTGCTGAGAACTCTTCCTTCTGTTCAGTCCCCACTTTCTTCTTTCTTATCTCAAGCTCTTCCCTTCATCTAATCCTCTTCTCTCTCCACTGCCTGCCCACAACTGTCAATCACTAATTGCAAACAAAACATCTCAGTCACCCATGTACACTCTCACTGCAGCCAACTACACTCTCAGGGTGCATCTTCACTAGGGAAAAAAAGGTTTGTTCTTAACTTGTGTAGCTAACAGGAAGTACAATCCTAGAGTAGCTAAGGCAGTTTGTAGTTTTTACATGAGTTAGCAGATGAAGGTAAACTGTAGTCTAACTGGACTGGCTAACTCATGTGTAAACTAAACCTGGGATTTAGGTCCTGCTAGTTACTTCAGGTTAGGAGCACACCTTTTTGCCTAGTGAAGACATGGCCTTAAGTCAGGGGTAGGCAAGCTATGACACGCAAGCTGATTTTGATTGCCTCATTGACTGGCTCACGCAGACATTGTTGTTCAGGGGTTAGAGGACATGGTAAAAGAGCTAAAAGCTGTCCACATATTTTATAATATTTTGAATCATAATACAATGACTGCCCCCGTCTTACCCAGCTGAGATGCTGTGTTCTCCTCTGGTTCTTCCATGAGGGTCTCAACACTACTGCGCTCTTTCTGGTCTGAACCTCTTCCATAGGGTGACCAGATTGCAAGAGCAAAATATCAGGACACATTGGGCAAGCGGGGGGGGGGGGGGGGGGGGCGGAGCAACGGGTGGTGGTGGTGTAAGGATATTTTGCACCCTAGGCAAAATTTTTACCTTGCACCCCCCCTCCCCTTTTCCCGGAGCATTGCTTATTATACATTTTTAAAATGAATATTGCATAATGTAATGTAGCATGGGGCAGAGGGTTGGGGTGGGGGCTCTGGCTGGGGCTGGAGATGAGGGGGTTTGGGGTGCTGGAGGGACTCAGGGCTTGGGTAGAGGGTTGGGGTGCGGTGGGGGGATAAGCTCTGGCTGGGGGTGTGGGCTCTGGGGTGGGGCAGGGCTGGGGATGAGTTTGGGACGGTGCAGGTAGGCTGCTCTGGGACTGGGGCCAGAGAGAAGGACTTCCCCCCCCCCCCCGCCCTTTCCCTGCCAGCAGCAGCAAGCTCTGGGGCATGGCTCCCCTTTTCCTCCTCCCCCCCAACAGCACCCTCACTCACCCCCATCACTGGCAGCAGAAAATGGCAGGCACTACGACCCTGCGGCGGCAGTTGCTTCAGGGAGGAGAAGGGACGCTCCTGACTGCCCCGCTGTGCTCCGGGGCCATTGAAAGTCTAAGAGGGCAGCAAGGGGAGGCCGGGGGACCGTTGGGGGAGGAGCGGGGGTGTGTGTGTGGCCGGAGCCAGGTTGCAAGGGGGGGCTCTCTGTCCTCCCCCCCTCCCTCTGCTGCTGCCACTGGCTGCAAGCTGGCAGCAGCAGCTCTCCTTCCCCCGCCCCTACAGCATGTGCTGCGCTCTCTGCGTGGCCCTTGGGCAGTGGGGGCGTGGCACGTGCTCCTGCCGGCGCCGAGCTCTTCTGAAGGTCCCGAAATCGGGACAAAAGGGCATCCCGACCAAAGTATGGTCGGGACGTGGGACAACTGCCTAAAAATTGAGACTGTCCTGATAAAATCGGGACATCTGGTCACCCTGCTCTTACAAGTCCCTGTGACATCGGACTGAGGTCTTCTTCTGGGGAGGTTGCTGTTTGGAGGAATGGATTCTGTATCCTCGAAGACATCTGGGTTCTGAACCCATTTCTGTACTTGTTCCACAAAGGAGTCCATATGCTCAGGGCTCTGCTCCACATTCAGTCATCTCCTCATAAAATGTGGAGCTCATTAAGGCAGCACTGAACTTGTGATTGCTATCTTGGGCTTTCTAGTAGCTCACCCTGATATCCTTAATCATCTCCCTTCATTGTTGTCTGGTATGGTTGATCCCATGATCAGCTACTGTTTGTCAATGTGCATTGTTATACAGTTGAGGTGAAGGGCATGGTGGCTGCCTTGTAACATGGCACAACTATGACATGACTGAGGGGTGTTGTGTGAATGGGGAATGTGTTAAGGAGAAAATTCCTGGTGGAAACATAGTTAAATTTCCAATGAAGACAAAGCCTCAGAGTCTACAAAGAGATCTACCCTAAGCCTAAGGAAAGAAACCAATGCAACATATAGCTAAGTATCCAGAAAGTCTTGGGGTTCTCCAAACCCATGTTTTTTAAAAGAACCAAATACCTGGTTTTGCTAAAGTAGTTTAGCTGCTACAAAACCTATGACTTTTTATAATTTTCCCCATGATTCCCAAGAGCTGTGATACTGACAATGTTATCATGACTCATCCACAAAATTGTCCATGACAAATCTGCAGCCTGAATTATAGCAGATGAAACAGAGTGGAATTCTGAAAATAATGCCATTATTATTTGAAAAGAAAAAGTTGCATAATTAAACATGTGCAAGGTACACAGTGAAACTAATGACCCCATGCAATGCACTTCAGCTACAAAGACACAAGAGGAGACTAAGTATTAAACAAGTATTTGAAAGCCTCGGTTTGCCCCTAGACAATGATTTACAACAGATGTGGGAGATGATGGAGGAGAGTAGCTGAAAGAGTCATTGACAGCTAATTTTAATTTTTGTTAACTAAATGAGTTACTTAGCAGGAGATATAAGTGTAGTAGTGCTCAAAGTATGTGCAAAGTATACCAGCTTTGCTTGGGTGCCGCCTGGTATATGAATAAGGTTCTTGATTTATCCCTTGCTTAGATGAGAGTAAGAAATATGTATGGATGGTTAGGAATAGGAATTTCATCCTAAGTGCAAGAATAGGAATAGGAATTTCATCCTAAGTGCAAGACTCTGCACTTGTCCTTGTTGAACCTCATCAGATTTCTTTTGGCCCAAACCTCCAATTTGCCTAGGTCATGCTGGACCCTATCCCTACCCTCCAGTGTATCTACCTCTCCACCCAGCTTAGTGTCTGAGGGTGCAATCCATCCCATCATCCAAATAATAAATATGTTGAATAAAACTGGTCCCAGGACTGACTCTTAGGGTACTCAGCTTGACACCGACTGCCAACGACATCAAGGCATTGATCACTACCCACTGAGCTGGACAATCTAACCAGCTTTCTATCCACCTTGTAGTCCATTAATCCAATCCATACTTTAGCTTTCTGGCAAGAATACTGTGGGAGACCATATCAAAAACTTTGCTAAAGTCAAATTATATGCCCACTGCTTTCCTCATATCCACAGAGTCAGATATCACAGAAGCAGAGTCCATCCTCCTGTCATTTGAGATGGAATTTGAGGACCATTCTTATGTCCAGGATGTCTCCAGGCCACCTACTTCCAAGAAGGTTGAAACTTCTTATGATCCTATTCCTGATGCTCCAGTTGATTCCATCTCCTTTGGCAACTTCTTTACCATGGGGACCCACCCTATCCTTATGGTGCATGAAATTGGCTAAATTCTGCAATCAACTTGACTATAGTCTCTTCAACTTCAGCATTTGCCATTGGATGCCCATCTGACATACCTCTTCTCAACGTCATGCTTCTCTGAAGAAGCTACTCAGACTAGATAATCATAATGGTTCCTTCTGGCCTTAAAATCAATGAATCTAAATGATTAGATATTGAATTTTTTTAAAAAACATCTTGCTATTTATTTGGTATCTTAGAGTTCCAGCAAAAGAGCAGATTGGCTGTTCCCCTGAATCTCCTTTCACCAGCTGGGAACCTTTAGCTAATGCTTGCCTTTATCCTGCTCATATCCAAATATGTGGAGAGACTTCACCAGGTCTACAATGATGATCTGATAAATGTTTATACTCACTCCAAATCAGGCTTTCTGGTTGTTAAGGTAATTTTAATGAGTAGTCAAACCATGTTCCTCACTTTCAGCAAGGATTTTAGGAAGAAAATGATATATCTCTGCCATACTTCAAATGAGACTTGCAAAATTATCAGCAAGTACTGATGTGGTACAGTTTCTTGTCCCAGGACAGACGGCTCTTGTTACTGAACCAGCTTCTAGAATTGGCAAAAAGACACGACAACAAGCATTTAAATCCTATGGGATTAGTTTACACTAACATTTGTCTTGATGTTTTCCAAAGATGGCAAACAGTGGAAATTCTCCTGTGGGCAGGCCACTAGGATTCTAACCACTATCATCTACACTTGGGTTTGAGGAACATGGTGGCTAAAATGTGGGCAGATGACTTACCTAATGTTGACACCATCATTAAAATCTATAGAGCTAACTCACTGGTAATGCAAAGTGGAAAACTTGAAAAAAAATGTTATGGAAGATACAACATTAGTGGGTTTTAAATAATATTGTGAAGAGTATGTCATGGAGCTTACTATTAAAACAAAATGTAAATCTGTAATATTTCTTTGAAACATTGTTTAAAATCCTCTTTGAAAGTCATATATTTAATTTCTTGGTGATTTATCTTGTTTTGCTTTCTCTAATTAGGATGACCAAATGTCCGATTTTTAAAGGGACAGTCCCGTATTTAAGCCCTCCTGCAGTTGTCCTGGATTTTTCTTTAAAACAAGCACATTGTTCCTTATTTTCTGTCTTCTCCTCATCAGTACTGGCAGGTCCTGCTGCTGGCTGGATTCCTGCTTACCATCCACCCGCCCATCAGTGGTGAGTGTGGGGGTTCAGTGCCAGACGATAGGTGTGCAAAGATGGTGGCAGGACGAAGATGCAGTGCACAGGGCTGGCCACTTCCCCTGCTCATCCATCAGCACAGCCCTGTCAGGGTTCCCTCCCCACTCTGAACTCTGGGGTACAGATGTGGGGACCCAGATGAAAGACTACCAGCTTAGGTTAAAACTAACATGCCCTTCCACATGTTGCCTTGGGAAGATATGGTTCCAGGTACCAGGAGAGGCAGGTTGAGAGTGCTGGACAGGGAGGGTCAAATCAGTCAGTCATCCTACTTGTGCGAGAGAAGTGTATGGGAGTGTGTGTGTGTTTTACCCCACCCTGTGTGAATCCCAAAGCCTTAAAGATAAGGTAAATAGAAAGAATCCAACTATGCAGTATTTCTTTAATAGGCTCAGTCAACTTGATGTTAATTTGAACGTTTGTACTGCATAGTTCTGATTAATTGCCATTGAACTCACTTAGAATAAGAGTAATTTTACCAGGTGTCCCAAATTCAGGATAGGGAAATATGGTCATCCTATCTCTAATACTACGTAGTCTGAAATATGTTTAGTAATTGATAGTAATATTAAATATTACCTATTTTCTGTTGTTCCAGACACTAATCTGAAAGGATAACAAACAGTAACAATCAAAATATACCACAACCACAAACCTTCTCCCATTATTATTACTTTTTTCCATAGTGCATGCAGGCCCCAATCAAGGTTTAAGTTCCTATTGTGCTGGGTGCCTTACAAACATGTAAAAAATATATTTTGCATCTGAGAATGTAAAATATTAAAAACTCAGATCAAACCTAAATCCAACCTACTCTATGGTCTAAAAACTTCAGCTACTTCTCCCATTTATTTATTTAATATATATATAATATATTTCATCACATCTTTGTAATTCTGGGTTCTGTCTTGGAGCAAAGTGTCAAAATACCACAAGATGGTGGTTCTTTCATTTCCATTCAGGACAGAAACACTGTAATAGACTGGAGATCTCATGTAGAACCCTCCTCTTGTGAACTCTGCAACCTATAACTGCAGAACTAGAATCATCAGCATTTACCATTGCAGAGGGGTACATTAAAGACCTCTAAATAACTATTGCATAGCTGGTTTTATCCTCTTTACAACATCTTCAGACTCAAATGTTCTATTTTTTCAAATGTCATAGTTTGAACTAGTGATTTTTAATATAATAAATATGCTGTTAACCCAGTCAGTGTTATCTTTAAAAGTCCTTAGGGATTTATTATTGGAATCTTCTCTGAAAGGTCATTTATGTCTTCAGCATCCTTGGGATTACGTTGACTGTGCTCTATTGATTAGAGACCAAAATTAGGTCATTTCTTAACACTGCCATTATAGTATTACTCAGGTAATTTTTTATATTTGGAATTGTTTTTGTCTATCCAGAAATAGTTCTGTGTTTCTAGTAAGAAAGTAAAAAACAACTGCATAATGCTATTTTAAATTATCTATGTAAATATAACAGATTGCACTTGTGTCTAAAATACAGCTTTAACAGAACAGCTTGTTTCATAATCAACATACCGTGATGTGTGCAAGAATACAGACGGTCTCTTACCTCTCCTTGTTTTGTTAGTGCTTTGAGGTCTGTACATGGGAAGAACTATATAAGAGTTTATTTATGTTAGACAACTGCCATTTTCAAGGCCAAACTGGCATGTTCAAATGTTCTAAGTAAAGTCTTTTAAATCTCAAAGGTATGAAATAATTTGTGTCGGGGAGAGACAGCTTAGCTCAGTCCAAAAGATATCAAGTAACTTGTGTAGGGTGAAAATTGTTGGTATCTTTAGTGCATCAGAGACTTTATAAACAACCGCTCCCATCTCCCAACCATGCAAAAACAGAATGGGAATAGAGTTTTAGGCCTGGGCTACAGTAGTGTAGGGTTTCAAACTAAGATATGCTATTCGCATAGCTGAAGTATCTTAGTTCGACTTACCTGGCCATTCTCATGGCGGTGAGTCAACCGCAATGGCTCCCCCGTCGACTCTGCTTACTCCTCTTGAAAGATGTGATAAATCGATCCCCGATACATTGAATACTGCCCGCCGATCCAGCGGGTAGTATAGACCTACCCTAAACTAGATACTCAGTCCAGCCAGGTCAAGGTTGATGTACAGTGTACTGATAGTAGTGAGAGTGAGAATTGTGCATAAGTTTGCATTGCTCCTCTATTAGTTGTGAAGAAAGGACTTTTGTCTCCAAGGCTGTCAATTCTGCACTAAGTCTACAACTAAGGTTGACTAAGTACTTACATGGAAAAAAGAACTTCTGGTTTTCCATAGTGAGGAGTACAGAGAGAGTTCCTGGCTGATATATTGATGAAGTATAGGTTGGCTGCAGGCTCAGAAAATAACCTTATTCTCTAGAAATCTTGAAAGATGGTGTAAGATGTTGATTCTTTGCTTTAGGGAGGGAGAGGAGAGCTGCATCATTCATCCTCAGATGTGGAAGTGATGCTGGGTGTTCTCTGGCTTGTTTTGAGAAAATATTGCTGCAGATAATATCTTGAAGGCTTAATCTGCACATCCATCTATTGGTTTAGCAAAATCCTTATTTGCACACTCAAGCAGCCATTTAAGGTGCCCATATAAGTGTAATTGCTTAAGCATTTAGAAACTTAGAGGTATATGAACATGTTTTCTCATGCAAGGATGTCATGGTTGCAGGGCAAGCTGTGTCTTACACCCCTTTTCACAGTGTGAAATGTATCCCTCAGTGACAGACTTTGTTTCTCTCATCTCTCTCCAGGGTGGAACTCCACAGTTCAACCACTGTGGGACTGGATTTCTGGGTTGCAGCCCCCCTGTTTCCTAGTCATGTTAATACAGCAGCCCTAACCATATTTGGTACTTACAGGAAACTTCTCTCAGGAGTCTGTAACTCCAAACCAAAACCAGTGGGTAACTCCAAACAACTTTTTCAAACAGAAAAACAGAAGATTGTTTATTCACCTATGGTTACATAGCAAGTAGAGAGAAGGTTAAAACACTGCAAGCCAATAAGTGTCTGGTCTCACCTAAATGTTATCCTTTTCTTGCAAGTTTTGGAGTTTTGGTAAACTTCATTTACTCCAGCTTCCCTCATTGTTCTCTTATAGACCTTGGGTATTTTTTCTGCCATTGTTTCATATGCTGTTTGTTTCCTCTTAATAGCTTTCTTGGATTCCATGCAATCTGGCAAAATAATATCAAGGAGGTAAATTTAGGTTCATATTATATTCATACAAAATAATATATATCTACCTTTTTCTCCACAAATGGCCATATACACAAATTTTTATTAGTTCATTTTACAAAGGGTACCTCTATACTAAAATTAAATTATCAGGGTTCAAACACATGCAGAATATTTAGAATCACAATTTTATAGGTTTGTTAGTTTTGCATAGAGCTATCATAAATGTAAAACATTTTTGTGAAACTTGTCATTTCCGTTCCATTGATTTTGAAAAAAGTTTTTTTTTGTTCATTTGAAAATTTTGATTTTAGAAATTTGAAAACAGTTTTTCCTCCACTTCTGCCATACCTACCTTCTTTTTTCTTTATTCCCCTTTTCCTCAATTTTTTTCTTTTTTCCATTTGCCACTGAGAAGGGGAGATGGGGCAAGGGAGGGGAAAGAAAAATAATAAATTTAGAAAACTGCACTTTTTTTCCTCCCAGTTTTATCCAGAAACTGGTTTGTTTAAACAACAAAAATTTCAAAAACACTTTTTATTTTTCTTAAAAACCCATTACAAAAATAAATGAAAATTTCAGCTAGCTCTAGTAATATATTTGTGCCCATTATCGTGGTATCTGAGTTCCTGAGCTGTAACTATAATGTGTTGAGTGGTCATCTTTCTAGAGAGATGAAAAAGTAACTTTTGTGAAAGATCTCAGGAAACTGTGGTGATGATTCCCAGGTTGTTCCAAGTGAAGAAAACGCTAATTAAAACAACTGTAATATTATCTCTGCAATTATTTGTTAATTATGATTGATTCAGTAAACTTCTGTCACATGCTCAATCTCTCCTACACGTTTGGTAGGTTAGAGCAATTTGTCATAGTTCATGTTTGGTTCAAAGAAAGCACTGGAACAGTTAGTCTCATTTCAAAGCAGAATGATCCTGAATCACTCCAGTAACAATAGGTTATAAAACCTGCAATAGAGGGTCAGTTTAACCTAGCTATAGATGTACAGAGATATTTTTTTCCACAGTTATTTGAACAATCCATTCAAAATTAAATTTTAAATAAGCCATTTGAATCCTGAAATAATGGACAGGTTTAACACCTTAATGGATTTCATCAACCAGCTGCAGGCTCAGCTTCAAACGTTGATAAGAGTTTGCCTTGGACTTCTGGGTCATATGTACTAATATTAAACAGTTTGCCAGATTTCACCTGTTTTCTTTGCAAGGGTGGTTGAAATCTGTGTATCTGCCAAACAGACATCACATGGAAATGAGAGTCCCCAGAGAAGTCCTCTTTCTCATTGTTAAATTGGCGTAAGG
Source organism: Sternotherus odoratus (assembly GCA_032164245.1). NCBI lineage: Eukaryota > Metazoa > Chordata > Testudines > Kinosternidae > Sternotherus > Sternotherus odoratus. Next base: position 72,958,584 of record JAVMKO010000001.1, on the reverse strand, counting down.
AACCCTCTCCAGGTATGTAAAGGGGTACTGTTGTGTCCAGTTCTGCCTACCAATACATTAGTGACCAATACGTCTATGCTCTGATGGGGAGTCCACTTGCACTGAATCACATAGAGACTCAAGATATCTGAACTCTCAAAGAGACTCATCTTCACATAAACTTTCTATTCATTCATTCAGAGCTATTCACTTACTGTGCACTGCATTTCTTCCCATGCTATGTGGACAAACAGTACAGGTCATGACAGACAACACAACAACGTTTCATGTCGTGGACAGGGAAGACCCCAGTCATCGCCCTCTTTTTTAAAAAACAACTGTCTCTAGAACTGGATTTAACACCAAATCTCACAAGTATCTCTGCACCAGGCACAATATTCTAGCACAGGCAATTCACAAGTGACCGTGAAAGGACTATCAAGAACTCAGTTCTGCAGAGCATCACCTTCAGGTGGAGATATACATCAATGGACCAGCCCAACAAAGAAAATAACAGAACACCATTAGCTGTCACCTTCAGCCCCCAATTTAAATCTCTCCAATGCATCATCAAAGACCTACAACCTGTCCTGAAAGATGATCCCTCACTCTCACAGATCTTGGGAGACAGACCAGTCCTCACTTACAGACAGCCCCCCAACATGAAACAAATACTCACCGACAACCATACGCCACACAACAAAAACACTAACCCAGGAACCTATCCTTGCAACAAAGCCTGATGCCAACTCTGTCCACATATCAATTAAACTGATACCATCAAAAGACCTAATCACATCAGCATCACCATCAGAGGCTCATTCACCTGCAAATCTACCAATGTGATATATGCCATCATGTTCCAGCAATGCCCCTCTGCCATGTACATTGGCCAAACCAGAGAGTCTCTATGCAAAAGAATAAATGGACACAAATCTGACATCAGGAATCATAACATTAAAAAACCAGTAGGAGAACAACTCAGTTTTCCTGGCCATTCTATTACAGACTTGAATTTTGAAACAGAAAAACTTCCAAAACAGACTCCAACGAGAAGTTGCTGAACTGGAATTAATTTACAAATTGGACACTGTCAACCGAGGGTTAAACAAGGACTGTGAATGGCTTAGTCATTACACTAATTTAATCTATTTCCCTAAATTAAGTTTCCTTCACACATTCTTGTCAACTGTCAGACATAGATCTACTTGATTATCACTACAAAAGGGTTTTTTCTCCTGCTGATAGCTCATCCAAATTAAACAGCCTCTTAGATTTGGTATGGTAATTTCCAACTTTTTATGCTTTCTGTGTATATAAATGCATCTTACTTCTGAGTGTTTCATTCTATGCATCCAATGAAGTGTGCTATAGCCCATGAAAGCTTATGCTGGAATATATTGGTTAGTCTCTAAGGTGCCACAAGTATTCCTCCTTTTCTTTACAGATACAGATGAACATGGCTGCTAATCTTAAATCAATAGACCTGTTTGCTACAGACAGAACAAGAAGTGCAGAATATCTTGTTCAATGGATGTGTGTGTGGATGTGGGGAGAGGGGGAATCCTGAGCCCCTGTGCCCAAGTTCTCTGTTGGATGCTTTCATCATATTGTGGAGTCCAGGGATAACATATGCGTACCCACCAATTCCATTAATCATGAGGGTCCCAAGGAAACTCAGACAGGACTCTACAATAGTGGCTAAAGCTGGGCAGAAAATGTTTTTCCTGTCCCATGAAAAATGTTGAGATTTCAAAAAAAGTTTCCTCTTCCACATCAGGCTGAACTGTCAACCTTTCAAAATTTGTCATGAAAGAGAAGACACACACACACACACAGTGGTTAGGATGTTCACCTGGTATTTGGGAGACCCCTGAATCTTAATTATTCCACATGAGTTCATAACTGCTGTGCTATTGGCTATTCTGCAGTGTGTCCCCCTCTCTGTTTTTTTTTTACCAGAAATTCCATTCTGGATCTGAACAACCGTAACAACAAATGTGGGGTGTTTTTTTAAGCAGATACATTTTTGTTAAAAATTTGTAGTTTCAACAGATCTAATGAATTGTCAGCTTAGCCCCAGATAACATTCCTGGTCTTACCCAATGTAATCTCCCAGCATCATTTCTTCTGACAGCATGGACACTGACTGGTTAACTCCCAATGAAAGAAGCTATTCTGATGAAGTTCAGAATATATTACTGTACAGTAGGAAGCACTCTATTAAGGTGACCTATACAGCTAAATGAAAGAGGTTTTCCTCTTACAGTACTCTGTGCAGACTCCATTCCCTGTTGTTCTGAACTATTTTCCACCCCTAAAGAATGTACAGATATACATCAATGTAGAAGGATATTGTATGCTAATATTTCTGCTAACTATCCACCTTTTCCGGGTCACACCATATTTGCCTACATTACAGCTGCTAGATTCCTTAAGGACCTAATTCATGTTTTCCCCTGGTCTGGGAAATCCCTCCTTCCTGGGCTCTTAATATAGTTTTAGCCAATTTAACGGGTCCTGCTTTTGAGTCACAAGCAACATGCTCACTTTTCCATCTATTCATGAGAATGGCCTTTTAAAAAAAGTAGATATAACATCTGCCTAAAGGGTAGGAAAGATTCAGACACTTAAGGCAGATCCACCTTACCCAGGGTTCCATAAAGACAAGGTGACTCTTAAACTTTATTCTAAATTCTTTCCTAAGATTGTTTCAGATTTTCATTTGAAACAGAAGATTCACCTGCCAATGTTCTTTCACAAGCCCCACTCAAACCAGGAGGAAGTCAAACTGGACAGCCTATAATGTAGTTACGGCTTTTTCCTATTACAGTGAAACCTCCATTTAACGGACTAATTCAGGCGAGGGGGTGTCCGTTAAATCAAAAAGTCCATTATTTAATAAAAAACAAACAAACAAGCTGTCGGAGCAGCAGCCCGCCCGCCACAGGGTCGGGGCGGCAGCTCCGCAGCCCGCCCGCTGCCGGGACCCGGGCAGCAGCCGGGAGCCGGCAGCCAGCCCGCCCACTGCCTGGACACGGGCAGCGGCCAGGAGCCGGCAGCCAGCCCGCCCGCTGCCTGGACACGTCCGTTAAATCGAGGGTTTACTGTACCTTGAAAAAATGGAGCCATTCAGCAGCTTCCCTAGGCTAGTCGTAGAGAATGGTCAGACAATATCTACCCAAAGACAATCTAAATGGATTTCTAATGTCATTAAATCATGCTATGCACTAGTTAGATTATATCCATCCACACAGGTTATAGCCCATTCCACCAGGATTCAGGCAGCTTCTGTGGTTTCCCTGAGAAACATACTGTCACACTTCCAGGGAGACTTTCCCCACAGCGCCCTTTGCTATCTCTCTCAAGTATACCCCTAAGGTGACAGGTTTTGCTACTTTCACCTTTCTCTGGGTGAACCCCAGAGTCCTACCAATCTTAGTCTGGTTCACATGGTAACAGAACCCCCTGTTTCAACCAGCTTTGTCACCTGCAAGAAATTCCCTCAAGGAGCAGCTGATTAAAGTGACTAGAAACAGCTTCTTCAAATCAAACACAATGTTTATTCCCATAAAGATACGTAGCAATCAGATAAAAGGATGAAAACAACCAAAGTCTATATACATCTGATCTTGTGTAAATCTTAATCCTTCCTTGCAAATTTTGGTAACAAACTCTCCAGCCTTTACCTCTGTCAGAGGCTCGCCATCAATGTCTCCCTTCTAGCAGCTGCTGAAACTCACTCCTCCTCCTTTTCTGTAGAGGGTCCTTTGAACTATTAAGGGTCCTTTCTATTTGGTGGTTCATCGCCTTGACAAAGCAGCAGCAGCTGTGTCATTTGTGTTGGATCCTGGAAGTCACCTCTTCATAGCATAGCTACTGTCTCACAACTGTTTGTGCTGCTCTTATCTGAGCTATTGTGTTGCCTTCCTGCTTGTTGTTCAACAGGCCACTATTAAATTGAACTAATACATTCCAATCACCCATTCGAACTGATTATCTTATTAGCAAGGTCCTATGTTCTCCACACATAACTGTTTTGGAAATCTGTAAGGCAGCTAAATGGGGTCAGTGCAGACTTTCACCCAACACTTAGCTGAAGCATGAAGATCTGATACCCATCTTGGTAGAACTGTCCTGCAATCATTTAAACAGATTGCAAGCACCCATTTCCTGTCTCCAAGGTTACTGAGTCAGAATAGGAAATTCACATAATGTATTTGAATTTAGAATACTCCTGAACTTTGTTTAATAAATTCTGCAGTCTCTGAGTTAGATTCAGAATAGCATGTTAGTCTGATGAGGTATTTGTAAATTACACCATTCAAGCAGTGTAAACAGGAAATGGTAGTTAGCAGAAATACATATAGACAACCACTCTAACAAAGAACAGTTACTTACCCTACAGTAACTGTATTCTTTGAGATGTAGTTCCACACGTATTCTATGACATGCATGCCTTTCTCATTACTACATCGTCCTATTACACCTGGATTCTGTGGTGGCAAAGAAACTGAGGGCCTGCCGTTCCACCATGAGGGCCTCCAAGTGCACAGGCATGGCCCAAACAGACACTGCTGGCTAAAGTAATCTAATCTTGTAGGAATGGGATGAATGCCTACCAGAAGTGAAATATATGTGGACAATGCATCTTGAAGAACCTTAGCCACTGTTGGGTAGGTAACCATTCTTTTAGAGAACTTTACTCCTTTTGTCCAGAGAATCAATATGTTTTAGCTGAAATCCCTGATAAAATATTTATGTAGCTTGATGGATTTTTTTTAAAGGTAGATTAGAATTTTAACCATCTTTAGAGAGGTTCTGCATAGTTGAACACATTAAATTTCATTTCTTGTCACTGTCTTCCCTATACAATGCTGCATAGCCTAGGGGAATTTGCAGTGAGCAGCAAGTCAAAAGACTGTGATTTCCACTCCCAGCTTTTCCAATGATACATTGTAAGCTAATGTTTATGGATATATGTAAATTAGCTCATTACATTTGCATAAACTATCACATGGAGTTGCACAAAATTTGCAGCTATGGATACTGTGAAAAAATGTTGGAATTTTGGTAATATTTTAATGATTTATATGCACACCTCAGTTTCCCTCTGTGCTTTGTACTGCGTGTAAAGGGAAGGAAGGAGATATTTAACTCACATTTCCGTCTGTTTGGAGACCAGAATCATTAACAAACTGAATAGAGCCTATGAATGTGAATGGAGGATTTGGAAGAGACAATGTAAACCTCAATGGCTGGGAGGAATTCACGTCTAGAGACAGTTGCCAAGAGGGGAAGGTTCCCCATACCTTTCTGCAGGGAAGCAGAGCAAAGGGTCAGGTGTCTGTGTTAAGAACTGGGCTCACAGGGACATTCTGAAGAAAAAGAGGACAGAGACAGCAGAGATGGAGCACAAGGAAGCAGGGAATAAAGAATGCCCTGCATTGCACCTGGCTTCTGCCTCTCTTCTGCTACCCCCAAGGATTTTCAAATTCTGTATTCCAGGTAACTAATTAACTGTTACCTTTTTTTTAAAAGGCTGCCTGGTGCTGCTGCAGATACTGACTGAGGGCACAGTGCCCTGAAAAAATGAAAAAAGTCTCTCTCAGGAGTCTAGGGGTGCCTGGTCTTGCTGCAGGGAGCCACAGAGAGAGACAGGCATTTCTGGTGCTGAAGGCCATGTTCTGGATTGTACAGGTCACGGGCCTGTACAGACCCCCTGAGGGGATTCTTGGGATCCAGCATACTAAAAGGGTACTTCCATGAGACTGGTTAAAGGTCAGGGTATAGACCAAACCCTGTGACAGGTCTGAATATGTAAGGAAGTATGTAAGACTTCTTGACCCCAGTCTGAAACCAGTTCTGAACACTGTTGGTACAGAGACATCTTTTGTGCTGATGGTTTTATTTCCTGATATCTACCAAACATCAGCTGGTGAGAGAAATTTCTTAATGCTTCTTGACACCAGAGAAACCTCTAATTACATGAAGACTTTTAGATTTGGGGCCATATTTGTTTCTAGCTCTTAGGGGGGCATTGATTCTTCTCTTGCCTGCCTTGTAAACATAACAGTAAGTGGAAACAGAGCATGAGGTGAGAGTCCATGTCTCATTGACCAGTCACACACTTAGAAACCTTGCGACGCTTTATAGATCCAGGGAGCATCTGGGCTGATTTGGAAACCTTAGTTCTGGCTTCATCAGCTCCCATGGTGTCACAAGCTGTCCAATCCCTGGGGCCCTGGGAGGGTCTCTGTCTTTTAAAGGTTATAGGAGATCATCAGCTGTGCCAGAGGCTCCAGCTTCCTCAGGGTATTCATTATTCATTGATGTGATCTGGTAGAAACCCTCTTTTTGATCTGGAGGGGATGAGCAAGACTTTTATTTCAGTAACTTGAGGCTCAGCTAAGCAGCTTTTGGGGACAAAGGCACTTCAGCCTCCAGGGAGTACTTGTGATCCCTAATGTGCTTGTTCGTGGTCTGTAGGCTATTACATTTTGAAAAGCAAAATATGAGGGATTGTAGTGCTGGGAAATGAGATGGGGTAAAATACAATACAGAAGTGTTGTAATTATTCCAGAAATAAACATCATAAACCTAGGACACTTCAGAGTTAAGTTTAAAAGTAAGAAATCCAAACATATTACAATATGGAAATTCAAAGTTGGAATGCCCAGGCAACCTTATTCTGCCCTGTAATGACAGGCAACTGACCATGACACGGGGGGACAAAACCAAATGTGTCTTTAAAAATCAGTTTAATCTAATTCAGGACCCCAAACACACAAATGCCTTAATCATAATCATATAGCTGTTGCATGGTATCATTAATTTATTAATGACAAATCATTTTTGCATCAATATTGAGGTTTCATATGTGCACGTTACAGGGCAAACTTCCATGTTGCCAGTGTTGTGAACTTGTAGGGAACCGGCCTGTGATTGCTGTGAATCTTAGCCCATCCATATACTGATCTTTGCAGACTGAAAGAACTATTGACCATGACTTTTGGCTTTTCCGCAGTGACACTGAATCTCGCACCCGGCAGGGGCTATGTGACAAAGCAGGGACTCCATAAAGGCCCCAGAACTGTGGGACCCAGAATGCCCCTTCCATGTAGTTTTTAATCTGAAGGGGAATATCTGGTTAAAAATGTATATTTGAACAGAGTTTTTTATGTAGTTTTTTAAATCTTTTGCTAGCATGCATACCTTAAATATGTTAATCTTTTATCCTCTCTGTAATATTAGGACTGCATTCTTTGACCAGCATTTGTCCGTTTCATACAGACGCATCAGTGCACTGTGGCATGTAGGTGGAGTTTTTGTGTGAAGTCCTGTCTATCCATTACCCTTATACTGCTGTCCTTATCATTCCCCAATCTCTCCAGGGAAGATTTAATACTTCATGAACCTGAACCCCAATTCTGAGCCCCTTTTTAGGGAATTGTGTAAAGTCATTCTGTATTTTGTTCAAGACCATTCGAGGCAATTTTCTCATTAATATTTATTCACTGCATGCTCCAAAGTATGGTAGGCTCTATAAATGGGACCAGAGTCTATGGCAGGGGTTGGCAAACTTTTTGGCCCGAGGGCCACATTGGGGTTCAAAATTGTGTGGAGGGCCAGGTAGGGAAGGCTGTGCCTCGCCAAATAGCCTGCCCCCCCCCCATCTGACTCCCACTCACCTCCCACCCCCTGACTGCCCCCTCAGAGCTCCCAAGACATCCAGCCCCCCCGCTCCTTGTCCGATTGCCCCCTCCAGAGATCCCCCCCTCCCTAACTTCCCCCCGCAGGACCCTACCCCGTACCTAAGCCCTCCTGCTCCTTGTCCCCTGATTGCCCCCTTCCAGCAACCCCCCACTCTAACTGCCCCCCAGAATCCCCAATCTAAGCCCCCTGCACTTAGTTCCCTGACTGCCCTCTCCCGAGACCCCCCCACCCTAACCACCACCCAAGCCCCCCTGAGCGCCCCTCACCCCCGTTCTTGCTTACTTTGCTCAACCGGGCATGGCCCCACGGCTTGCTGCTCTCATCTGGCTCCTCGCCTGGCCCCGGCAGCTCAGCCCGGCACCCCCGGGCGGGAGCGCGGCGCCCCTCACCGCGCTGCTCGGCCCCTGGGCACGGAGGAGGGGGCCACTGGCACCACTCCCCTGCCGAGAGCTCGCAGGCCGGATAAAATTAAAGTGAAATAAAGAGAAATACGCGCCACTCCAACAACGGTCAATGTGTTTTGAGTGCGCCATCTATTGGGGAAACGTGGGCATTGCAGGGAAAGGGGAAAAAAGGAGGTTTTTACTATAATTTGGACAAGTTCGGCGGGCCGGATTAAAAAGCCTAACGGGCCGTATGTGGCCCGCGGGCCGTAGTTTGCCCATGTCTGGTCTATGGTCTGCTAAGGCCACTTTGCACTTTATGCAGCACAACATGGCTCTAAACGTGCCAGAGACTTCCAGTAGAGAGTTCCTACTCTGTTGGAGAAATCTCCACTGGCATAGAGCGGGCATAGATAACATAGCTGACTTCTTCATCTGCCACCCTTCCATCCCTAATGTAGAAGAATCAGGGCAGGTTGAGAGTGTATCAGGGATGGGAAGAAGCATTGGAGAGCTGAGCTCTGCTGTAGTCAGTCTTCTCATGCACCCTCCACACAGAGGTTACTCAGTCTGCTACAGGATCTTTTTCACTGGGCAACCCCGAGTAAGTCTGAGTACAACTCGAACATACTGTATTGGAGAATCAGGGCCATGGTCTGTATCCCAAAAAGCAAAGTTTAGAGAAGACATGACTAGGAGAAAACAAAAAATAGGAAGGGATTGTGGGAAGAGAGGACAAGGGTTACTAAAAGAAGGGTATTGAGCAGCTTTCTAGAAGAGATGATCTAGCTCAGCCAGAAATTATGGTCTTAATGCAGGAGTTACTGGGTGAAATTCTTTGGGCGTGTTATGCAGGAGGTCAGATTACATTATTATAATGCCCCCCTCTGGATTTGAAATCTATGAATCTAGGGTTGTCATGAACAGATCTTGAAGGTGAATATAACTCTACAGCACATTTTTAACTGATTGACTTTATCAGTACTTTTTTTTAAATGACTGAGGTTATTTTCTATAGTAAGGGAAATGATTTGTTGTGCGGAGAAGAGATGTTACTAATTGGTTGGATTAAAGAGCAGGAGAAGCAGGGAAGGATAAACAAGGAGGTCACTGATGCAGAGAAGATGGTCATGAGTAGGGCTCTACCAAATTCATGGTCCATTATGGTCAATTTCACTGCCATAGGATTGAAAATTGGTACGTTTCATATTTTCAGATGTTTAAATCTGAAATATCACAGTGTTGTAACCATGGGGCTCCCAACCCAAAAGAGGATTGTGGGGACGTCACAAACCTGTTGTAGGGGGGTCATGGGATTGCCACCCTCACATCTGTGCTGCCTTCAGAGCTGGACAGAATGGGGAGGAAGGGGCACAGAGATATCTGCTACTGGGAGAGATACCCAAGAGTCGCCCTGCAGGGAAAGAGCAAGTCCTGTCCTGCTGCCGCCCTACCTGGACTAGTAGCTAGGACCCCCCTTTGCTGCAGTGCTCCCAGAAGCACAAGGAAGATCAGACCCAACTCTACAAGTCTCCTCCAGCTGCAGGAACCTCTCGGGCTCCTGCCCAGTCCAAGACCATTCTGCAGCAGATGAAGGTACATGGAGCTGGGTCTAGTCAAGAGGTGGGCAAACTATGGCCCGCGGGTCACATCCAGCCAGTAGGAGCATCCCACCTGGCCTTTGACATCCCGGTCAGGGAGGCTAGCCTCCAGCCCCTCCCCCTGCTGTTGCCCCTCCTTCGCAGCCTCACCTTGCGATGCTGCCAGCACTCTGGGTGATGGGGCAGCGAGCTCCTGCTGGGCAGCATGGTGGCGCGGATGCCAGACATGCTACTCTGAGTTGCATTGTAAGAGGGTGGGGGGGGGGGTTGGATAAGGGGTAGGAGGTCCTGGGGGGCAGTCGTGACAGCGAGCAGGGTGCAGTTGGATATGGTGGATGTTTGGGTGAGTGGTTAGGGGACAGGGAATGGGACGGGTAGAGTTGGATAGGTGTGGGAGTCCCGGGATGCCTGTTGGAGGCAGGGGTGTGGATGGTGTCAGAGCAGTCAGGGTACAGGGAGTGGGGAGGGTTAGATAGGGGGTAGGGTCCTGGGGGGCCAGTTACGGGTGAGGGGTCCCAGGAGGTGGCAGTCAGGGGACAAGGACCAGGGGGTTGGATGGGTGGGGAGTTCTGAAGGGGGCAGTAAGGAAGCAGGAAGTGGGAGGGGGCGGATAGGGGTGGTGAGGCTGTTTGGGGAGTCATAGCCTTCCCTACCTGGCCCTCCGTACACTTTTGGAACCCCTCCGGCCAGAAAACCCCATCCCGGTTTAGTCCCTCCATCCCCCGAGCGACTGTGAAGGGTTTGGTTGAATCCTGTCCCTCCCCAACCCAGGCAGAGCTAGCAGCCCCTTTTGGTGAGGCACTCCTCAAACAAGGGTACATCAGATTTCTTGGGGAAGGGCTTATTTTACATTTATGTTTTTCATAGCCGTGAAATTGATAGGGACCTAGCCATGAATGATGAAAAAGAGTACTGGTACATACCAGAAGGACAAAGACAAGGATCAAGATGAGGCACGAGAGAAAAATGCTGGCAGTAAATGCCATTATATAGGTGACAATAGTGAACCAGTCGTTAGGTGGAAGAATCCAGTCAGGTGCCAACATGCAGCTAAAATGAAGGCTAAAATGATGTGATATGGAACAATACAAAATATTATCGTGGGCTCAACTAATCTTGTAGTGACCTCTAGAGACACTTAAGGGCTTCAGAATGCTTGTGCTGTCGGTGGCATTTGATGTTTGTGTATATGGCATTTTGGGGCACTAAGAACAGATTCCCTTGGAGTCATATCCCTTTGGTTCTAATGAGAGAGTTTGAGTTTGAGGTAACAAGGTTGGCCATTGCTGCTCCTAATTTGTTGTGCAATATACCATGTTCTTGATAAACTGCTTAATAATCACATTACTACATCTCCCATGCAGATTCAGCGTACCTAGCTAGCTATAACCTTTACTAGAGTGAGAACATACCTCAGCACCTCTTTAAAGAAATCTGTAGCTACCACATTGCCTTCAGGTAGCTGGCACTTGTTCAGAGTGCTGTTGTCTGCTGTATGAAGTAATGGGTTGCTTTTCTACTGATTTTCCATTTGAGAGCTAAAATACTGGGAATGTGTGACTTTGTCTGGCTTATCACCGTGTTTTATCACCTTGAAAATACAAGTGATATCATTGATATGCAAACTATCCCAGTATGTCAAAGCCTTTTTTTTGCCAAACAAGCTGCCATTCGCCTACCATCCTCCTATGCAGGTGTCTCCAACTTGCATAAATATGTAAGAAAGCACAAGAGAGGCTCACTGGATACTCTACTAATATCACTGAAATTGGATTGCCAGGTTTGTCAACTGAGTGATTATGTAGAATTCAGTGCTGAGGATACAGTCTTGGATAGCTATTACACATGTGCAGAGTATATTGCTGAAAGCATCTTTCCAGATCAAACACAAGCAGAATTTGAATAGATTAGACGCACAGGTGTCATAATTTGGTTGTTACCATAGCTATGCACAAATCTCTAACAGTGGATTTTTATTCTACATTATAAACCCTTGCCATGGCAACAACAGTGCTTGTTAAAGATGTAACTTGGTAGATAGAATTTATCTGTTACATTTTTGAACATTTTTCCTTTCTCCTCACCCCTATTAATAGGCACTACTCTTTTGCTAAGTCTACTTCTGTTTTGAATTGTGAATCTCTTGGGATGCAAGTATGAATAAGTCAGTTATAATAAGTCAGAATAGGAAATTCAGATAATGTATTTGAATTTAGAATACTCCTGAACTTTGTTTAATAAATTCTGCAGTCTCTGAGTGAGATTCAGAATATCATGTTAGTCTGATGTGGTATTTGTAAATTACACCATTCAAGCAGTGTAAACAGGAAATGGAAGTCAGCAGAAATCTATATTTGTACCCCAGGAGGTGTACTGTGGTACACCCATGTGTAAATAGGTGTTTGAATTGCAAACTGTTGCCTAAATCGAAAGCTGGTTGTATATACCCTAGTGATACTAGCAAAATATCAATATGAGACTGTGAGATAATGGCAAACCTAGATTATTTAGTGTCTGTAAATGGAGATATGTTCTAAAATGTTTTACATGCACTGCGCACACAGTAATATCATTGACACTTCCATAACAAAGGCAGTCAGATAAACAGGCAATACATGCACTGCGCCCAAGAATAATGATGACATCGGAAGTGCTGACATAAGTACACCTATATGTATTTTTGCATTTCAGACATTGTTCATGTCTGTAAGCTTGTGGAATGGTGCAGCAGCAGCAAAACCAAGATTCATAAGCAAGAGCTCTTCCTCGTGTTTTTTTCTTCAGGGTTAGAAAGAAAATAAAATAGTTTAACATAAACAGAATTCCTCCAGGTAATATTCAGCTGACAAATTCAGCCTTTTCCAGGTATTCTCTTTCTTGGGTACTCAAGGACCTCCTCATATAGATTTTTCCTATGAATATCTGTGCAAGGGTAGGGAAGACTGGGCTGGTAATGGTAACCCTCTGATAAAACATTGCCCTTACTTCAATGCCATTTAAACCGTTTGAAACAACAACTAAATGTAGTTATAAAATACTGAGTGAACACCGAAGAGCTTTAGAGGGGCCTAAGAAAAGGAGGCCATTGAACACATTGGGAAAAACAATATGTGAAACCATTCAAGAAACAACTCTTGGCCTCCATAGACAACTCAGTGAATGCTGTTGTGCATTCTTTCAGTGCACAACAACAGTCAAAAAACAGGCTGGATTGATTTAAAACAGCAAGCAGGAAAACTTGATTTAAATTGCATTTGTACTTTTTAGTTATTTCCCTGAAGTACGGTTGATTATCATTGGTTGGAAACCATTAAAACATGTTGATTTGCAACTACATATAGCCTTCACACAAAAGTTGGTGATTCTTTTTGCTAACCGGGAGGATACATTATTTCGGTACATGTTTATTTTAGCAATTATATGAATTTAAAATTAAGAATCTGAATTAAAGTAAGTTTTTTTTATATTAAGTTAGAAAATAGTGAATGATGCATTCTTATTTATGATGATTAATTTTTATTTATTTTATTTATGATGATTAACTTGTGATTTGTAGTAAGCTCTGTTTGGAAACTCAAATGCAAAGTAAAAAGTACAAAAATAGCACTTTTTTAAATTTAAAAAATGACTTTAAATATGCTGGATAAATATGTTTTAAAATGTTTTGCATTTAAAATTGATTTATTAAAACAAAGTAAGTACTATCTGAATTTAGTAAACTGAACTGGTTGTTTCCAGTCACCATATTCTCCAAGCTTTAAAACTAGTAGATCTCATCCTCTCACACCCAGTTTTTATTCACAGACTGGAAGAGAAAATAAGATTTTCTGATTTTTTCAGCTCCCACTGGTATCGTAACTTTGAATCAACTAATCATTGAATTGAACTAGATGAATTAAGTGAAATGAAGAAAATATTCTCTACACCTGCATAAGAAGCTACTGCTGTCAAATCTGGTTTAGCACTTCAACAAATTCTGGGTCCAGATACTTTGTGATTTCCATCAGTTCAATGGTTTGACTTTCTTTAATACCTGGCTGCAAACATGTATTGCTTAATATTACTTTTGTATTTAATTTAAATAGATTATAATAAGGGTTTAGGTCTTAACATGAGTTGTCAATTTCAAATTTAATTTTAAATTGGTTAATTAAAAAAAATCTGTATTTTTAAAAATTGATTTTAAAATTTAGATTTTTAAATAATCAATTTGTATCCACCCCAAAGGGGGCAAGCAAAATATTGCTATGCATAAAGAATGGTGTAGGAATTAATTTGTAAAATATCACAGTTTGAGCCTCCTTTGTAGGCATAGTCTAGAATACTGTGTCCAATTTTGGTTATCCATCCAAAAAATGACTACACAGAAATAGGAGGGCTTTCAAGACAAATGATAATTATTTAGAGCTATGGAAAGACATCTATCTGAGAGTGTTTGAAAAAAAATAGGACTGCTTATTTTGAAGAGAAACAGAAAAGAGGGACATTACATAGGAGTATTTAAAATAAGGAAAGTATAGAGATGTTGCATATGACACTTCTATGTACCCCCTCTCACAATTCAAGAATATGGGGATGCACAATGAAGCCAAAAGGTAAAATTTAAAATTGATGAAAGGAAATACTCTTTTGTGCAACATATGATTAACTTGTAGAACTCTTTGTAGCTAAATATAATTGAGGCCAAGAGCTCAAAAAAAGGGATTAAAAACATCAGACATTAATATGGATAATGAGAACATTCACAGTTATCTTAGATGGAATAACATTTAACGATTTATATTACATCTCATGTTTCAGGCTAATGACTAGCTGTTTGTGTTCAGAAGAAACTTCCCATATGGACAGGTTATTCTGTGATTATCCATTACTTGCTTTCTTGTGTTTTCCTCTGATGCATCAAGAATCTGTAAAAGAGAAAGGATATTATACTAGATATAGTACTGGTCTAGTCCACTGTTGAACTTCCTATATTCCCTCGACAAAATGGGACTAAGCACCCACAATACTGATGCTATAACAAAATAATTTATTACACACAAATAACTGTGTTAAAAGATTAATAAGGTTGAAAGTCAAGTTCTCAAAATTAGGAAATACCAGGATTAATTTTGCCTGATCAGACTGCTTCTAGTCTTATCTGTCTTTACCCTGTTGTCTCCCTCCTGCTCCATTCCTCCTCTACTGTTTACTAGTCCGAGTTTCCTTGTCTGAGGAATCGTAGTCTCCTCCCCCCAGTCACAGTTTCTCATCCCCAACCATTCTCTCTCTCACTTCTTGTCTCAATCTGTTCTTTTCCCTTCCCCTAGTTCAGCTATTATCTCCCCTGCATTCAAGTCAGGCAGATTCTTCATCCACACTGCTTGGACACCAGGAGGGTGTTCCCTGATAGCATGAAAGAGACATGCTCCCCGCTCTCACTTGTGGTCCCTGGCCTCACCGTGGCCCAGAGCTGCCCATAGTAACAGTTACACAAAAATCCAGCATGATCCCTACAGCCCTAGACTAGAGCATGTTCCATTCCTCTGTATGGAGGGTGCATGAGCAAACTGGTCAGCATTAGGAGTTGTGAGGGCTTGGAGCATGCAATGAGGATGAAATCTTCAGAGATTTTAGCTGCTGAATCTGAAATGTCTCTACTGCACATTTCTTCAAGGGCTTTTAACTTGGCCAAATTTGGGCTGATTTTCACAGGAACAACAAAAGGCACTTGCCTGGCACAAGGGCCATTTCTCTGCAAGATTTCCCATGCTTATTCTAAAGCATGGGGGCACTAGAGCTATTTGTTAAAGGTTGTTACCTTTAAAAAAAAAAAAAAACCAGCCGGAGGCAGATAGCCAGCATAGCAAATTTCAGCCCAAATCGTTAAAGTTTGGCAAAGTTATACTCCTCTGAAAACAGTGTCATATCATAAGAAGTGTTGCAGAGTCTTAACAATAGGCAGTGCTACCCTCCTTGCCTATAATGCACTCTACTAAAATGACATTGGGGTGAAACTCTTATATTAAATATTCACATTACATCAGTGACCATAAGTGGTATGTAAAAACAAAAAAAAGATCTGCTTTTCAGTTTTCCTCCCATAATAAATCTTCATTGGGTATGAAGTGAGAACCCTTCCATCAATGTTTTATGTGCTCCATCTCTGTCACGACACTTCATTGCAGGCCACTTTAAGACTTTGAAATAGCGTTCTATTTCTTTTGGTGGCCCCATATGTGACCTGAAGTCCAGGACTGTGTTGATTCCTGAGCTGTGTGTGCCCAGTAAGATATCAAGTTCTAAGTCCTTTGTGCCCTAGCACCTCTGGAGACCATGCTTAGATTCTGGGCTTCAATCACGATGGACTTCATAGTGGAAGTCCTTGACTCTGATAGCCACACTGTGGTATTGACTGCTGTAGACCAACTGACCAAAATGGTGCACTTAATTCCCTGTGACAGCCTGCTCAACTCCTGGTGGTTCAAGTGATCCATCTTTGTGGGCTTCTAGACTGAAGTCCATGTTATCCTCACAGCAGAGGGGCAGACTGTACTACCTAATTGACTGGGGAGGAGGGGCTATGATCCCAAAAACACTCCTGGGAACCCACTGCCCAAGTCCATGCCCCTGACCTAGTAAAAAGGTTTCATCTAGACCACACAGATAAACCATGCCCAGCACCCACCTGGAGGAAGTGTGCCCCTGAAGAGGGGTGTAACTAAGATGCAGGGATTAGAACCTTGGTCATGTGCCCAGGTGGCCATGCCAAGCCACAGACAGTGAGTACTGTAGAGTGTAGGCAGCACAGGAAGCTCAAGAGATCCAGAGTAATAGAACCCTGTGAGCCTCATTGGCCAAATACCCTATTTAACCCTGGAGGGTGGCCCAGGAAGTTGTCTGGGCAACCACACAGACTCGGGGCCTGCTGTGACTCCAGACCTCACTTTGTCTCTTGGTCTCTGGCTTCTGATGCCAGTCTGACTCTGATCCTGATTCCTGCCTCCTGATTCCACCCTCATATTACCTTTGATCTCCGGTCTTCTACACCAGCATGACTTTGACCATGACTCTTGCTTATTGAACCCAGCTCTAGCGATTCCTCCATTCCCTGCTCACAGAGTACTGCCCCTAATGTGCGTACCCCTGTCCAGCTGTGACTGCTAGGGCAGACTGCCTACGCCCAGGTCCCTTACACTAAAAACTCAGAGAGCGAGCAGTAATAAAACCAAGCAAACATATATAATGAATTTATTTAGGGAATATTCAATGTTCAACTCAAATGGGGAAAAGAAAGTATTGTATACAACAAACTATTAGAATATTGTATTTAAAGCAACAGAAAATAGAACAGAAAATGCCTAAAAAAAAGAAAAGGAAATGTACCAGCTAACACTTCTAAGTAAATTAGACACACAACCAGAGAGAAAGATCTCATAGTCATGGTTATTTGGTGCACAGTCAGAGTGTTCCTGCTTTCTCAGCAGAGTCAAATAAGTCAGCTTATATACAGCTGCCACCTTCCAAATATACCCTTCAGATCACTCCTCCAGAGAACTCACCCAGCAAATTTCAAAAGTTGAAAGAAAATAAGGGGTCTCCCCACCAAACCCCCCCCCCCAGTCTTCCTGATGTCATTGATTCTGCAAACTCTATCACATCCCACGTCCTCTTCTTTGCCATAACATCCTACAACATTTCTCTTCCAAAATGCTCGGGTCTGCCTACCAGATATATTTTAGGCATCTGTTTTTCAAAGGAGATAAATACTTTAACAGGCTATTACATTACTTCTAGTTCTGCTTAGTAGAGTGCAATAGCATTGAGCAATGTGCTTAGAAAAGTAGTTCTCCAATTTTTTCAGACTATTGACCAGTGAAAGAAGAGGGCCTCTTGTGCTCAATCTCCTCCCCCAACTCTCTAGATCTCCCACTGCTTGTTTCTCAAATTTTGTTTCATTTTATGGACCATCAGGCAGGTTTCTATGGATCATAGTTTGAGAAACCATGGTTTTTTACAAGTTTTACCAAATTAGAGGAAACTGATAGACTTTCTTGCAACTTATGATATGGTGATTCATTTTATTCCTTCTAATAGCTTTGATGTGTGCAAAACTCAAATGGACTTTAAAGGTTTTTACATACAGTTTTTATGCTGATACAATTATTTCCATTAGGGGTGTGATATTTGGTTGGTTTTTTTACTGAAACAGTTATACTGGTATAAAAGCACCAGGCACATCTTTCACTGCTACAATTGCATCCATACTAAGGAGGTTGTACTGCTTTAACTTTACCAGTGTAGTGAAAACAGTATAACTTTTGTGTGTGAAGTCCTCGGTCCTTTCTCTTGGCCTGTGTAGATACAGGTTTACAGGGGGCAAATACATTCCTAGTGGCTGCTAAAAAAGTATGTTTTGTACTGAATGATATAGCAAGCTTATTTGTTAGAAGGGAAGAGACGTGGGATATTTTGGAGACAACAAAATGTATTTTATTTCCTATTCTTTTTTTTTTTTTTACAGTGGCTGCTTTTACTTTGAAGCTCTTATTGCAAATTTGCAAGAAATAAAAACAAAATCCAGAATGTTCTTTAGCTGTTGTCAGGAAAAATGAATCCTAGTTTAGATGAAAAGTTATAAACTGGGCTGTAGAAAGTAATTATTGACAGTATAATATCTCTGTCAATCGTAGTTGCACATGAATTTAATTTATACCAGATTTTATATTTTTTCTCAATAGAAAACTTAAAGAAATCAGCAAGTTATTAGATAAAAAGGACCATTGGTACCTTAACAATTCCCCTTTCTACTAGCTCTTATTTACGGCACTCCTGAGGTGCTCATGTTTATTTTCCAACCAAAGCAGACCAATTAGTCAAATTTATCAGGAAAAAAACAAAGTGCAACTTTCTAACAGATTAACAATAAACCAATGCATGACTGCTATGATAGGAAATATCAAGCTTCTGTTTCCATATATATTTAAGTACCAAAGAGCATACCAAAAATATTCAAGTGTTAAGACCAGTATGATTTTTAAAGGTATTTGATGAAAATTATAAACAAAACACCCTTAATATTTTGCAGAGAATCATTGTCAGCAAGAAACATCCACTGAAAACAAGCTTCCCAAAGGACACCCCGCTGAGCAATTTGCTGGTCTACTTCATGGGTCTTCACCTGCGTGTGACCCACCTGAAAATCCACTTCAACTATATCGTAAAGCAGACCATTGCAGCGATCCACAAGAAAACAGTTTAAACAAGAATACAATACAACAGAGACCGCTACAGCAGGAAAACAACCCTGATCCTCCAGCTAAGAAAAAAAAACCACAAGTTGTAAACCGAACCATATTTCATACTAAAATTAATCCATTAGAAAATCATACATTGGCTGGCAAAAAAACAAGAATAGGCGAGCAATGGGTTATTACTACTGGGGGATTTGTGGAGCGAGCATGCACACTTGGGAGGATTCGATCTTTGCCAAAGACGCTGCTTGAAATGCATTTATCCAAAAATGTTTCAAAGTCTGACTCTAATCTCATCTCCTATCCACCGAATGGGAAAAAAGCAGGAAGGAACTGGAGTGAACCCACACCAAGCCAACAAAATTCTAAAGGAAATTCTGAAAGAACACCATCCTTCACTTCAGAATGGGAAGAAGTAAGTCTTTGGTCACTTTACACACAAATAAATGCATAAAATCCTCAAAAGAACTATTCTCTTTTCAAAGTTACTGGGGGAAGAAATTACAAAGTGAATATGCCCAACAACAAATCCTCAGGGAATGTGTATCGTGGGATAATACATAGTGCTTTGACAGCTGGGACAAAATGGAAGCCACTTTTGCTGTCAATGCCAAACACTTAGCCGAGTCTATTGTTTCCATAAGAAATTAACTCAGCCAGAAGTAATCCTGTAACTTTCTATGACGTTCAAGAGGAAGCACATATTATATCCTACTAAACCGCTTCACTACTGGAGTTTATAAACCTGATAAAACATCATCTTGTTGTTGCTCTTCCCGCTATTTCTATGCTTGTTGGATATTTCCATTAGCTTCTTTAGGGCAGTTGAAAATGGCAGATATGAAAAATCTGAAGATCGCACTTTTTTAAGTGGAACAAAACCTGTTGAGTTTCCACAAGCCCTTGATGTATAACACATCCTCTGACAGTCAATTGCCCTTGTACACAGCACTTCATATGTTCCTTGCAGGAATAGGTAGGTGTTGGAGGAGAGACAAGCTCCAGGGTATTTAAAAACATTAAAAAGACAGAAAAAAATTGAAAAGAATCCCAAAACTTTCACATACTCCTTTTGTCTTGGATAAAAAAAATCAATATTTAAAAGGTTGTTGCAGGTCACTTTTACAGCTGATGTAATAGTGTCCCAACAAGGTGGCTTGAATTGTGAAGGCTATATCTTCTCATTGAAAAGATGCTTAGAGTCACATTATAATCTCAGTCACTGGTATACATTTTAGGAAAATCATGAAGTTACCGAGATCAAAATTTAACCCTTTAAAAATGAAAACTTCATTTATCAAAAATTGTGTAGTGGTTCAAAAATTGCATCTGCTGGGATTTTTATATCATCTCTTTGATTTTTCTCCTGTCACTGGTATTATCATGTAGGAAAAAGTAGAACTCTTCTTTCCTAACATTAAATATATGAACAAACAAACACAAATTATTCTATTTCCAAACACTTTTTACTTATTGCCATCATGCTTTTTCACTTATTGTACCATGCCAGCCCTTGGACCCACTTTTTTGTTTCCTGGTCTTTCTTGGAAAGGGGCAAGGATAAGAATATAGGATTAAATTAATAAAGAATTCAAGGAGGGTATATCATTAATCAAAATCAACATGGGTTTATTAAAAATAGATCCTGCCAAACTAATTTGATGTCTTTTTTTAATGAGATTACAAGTGTGGTTGATATAGGTAATAATGTTGATGTAATATACTTCTGTAAGGGGTTTGACTTGGTGCTGCATGACATTTTGTTTTAAAAACTAAAACAATTTAAAATTAAAACAGAACACATTAAATGGATTAAAAGCTGGCTAGCTGATAGATCTCAAAATGTCACTGAGCGGATGTGTTTCTAGTGGGGACTGGGTCTTGGCTGTATGTCCTTCAACATTTTTATCAATGATCTGAAAGAAAATATAAAATCATCACTGATAAGATTTGCTGATGACATGAAAATTGGAGAGTGGTAAATAATAAAGACGACAGGTCATTTATACATAGTGATCTGGATTGCTTGGTAAATTGGGCGCAAGCAAACAAGGTGTGCTTTAATACCACTGAATATATACATGTAGGAACAAAAAACATAGGTTATATTTATAGGATGGGGAATTCTGTCCTGGGAAACAGTGTCTCTGAAAAAGATTTTGAGGTTGTGGTGGATAATCAGCTGAACATGAGCTCCCAGTTAGTCTTTAAGGTGCCACAGGACTTTGTTACCTCTGCTATTCCAGACTAACACGGCTTCCTCTCTGATTCAGTGCAATGCTGTGGGCCAAAGAGCTAATGCAATAACTGGATGCATAAACAGGGGAAATTTCACATAGGAGTAGAGAGGTTATTTTAGTGCTGTGTTCAGCACTGGTGTGACTGCTGCTGGAATACTTTGTCCAGTTCTGGTGACCACCATTCAAGAAGGATGTTGATAAATTGGAGAGGGTTCGGAGAAGGGTCATGAGAATGATTAAAGGACTAAAAAACATAGCTTATAGTGATAGACTCAGGAAGCTAAATCTATTTAGTTTAACAAAGAAAAGATTGTTGAAGTCTAGAAGTACCAACATAGTGAACACATATTTTATAATGGGCTTTTCAGTCTAGCAGAGAAATCTAGAAAACAATCCAGTGGCTGGAATCTGAAGCTAGACAAACTGAGACTGCAGATAAGACATTTTTTGGCAATGAGAGTAATTCATCAGTGGAACACTTAACCAAGGATTATAGTGGATTCTCCATCACTGGCAATTTTAAAATCAAGATTGGATTTTTTTTCTAAATGATATACTTTTTGAATTATTGTAGAGAAATTCTGTGGATAACTTGTTATGCAGGAGGTCAGACTACAGGATCACAGTTCTCTCTCTCTCTGGCCTTGGAATCAATGAAACTAGTAAAAAACTACAAAATTAACAAATGTGCAAGGCATCTAGTGAGGAATGCAATATGGACTCTCAACCCATATCACACCACAGTAGACACAATTATATTTTCCATCAGTAGGTTTGGAAAACCAAACAAATAAATAGAGGATTCAGAAAATTGCCCTACAGTTTTAAATGAACAAGCGAGGTAGTACTTAATAACCCAAACCAATATCTCTATCCATTAGTGTGACAGATATGTCTATTTCCTGCAATATCGTTGGGAGATCTTACTGTATTAAGTTTACATATCATTGTGGGCCAGGGATTTTTTTGTATTGTTTTTATGTTTTCTGTGTAATGCTTTTTATCTTAAGAATAAATGTATTTATTTATACAGGGCAATGTGGTGATTTATAACCACTGTCAATTACACTCTTCATAAGCCTTCAGAAAGACAGCAAAGCACAAATGCTGGCCTCTTTAGACATTCTGGCTTGCTGAGAATATCAGAGTGTAGGCAAGAAACCGTACATTCTGAAAAATCCTAGTGAAGTGGGAAAGAGAGACAGGTCTCCAAGCAAGAGAGGTGACAGTTGAGAAGCCAATAGCCTATAATAGGTGCCCTTGACGAACAATTAGCATTGCTGTTTACATAGTCCACTAATGGCTTACAAACATCATCAAACAAATCAGTGCTTCATTGCAGCTTATAAATTAAGTTCCCATTTCAGAAATTATAAAGGCAAAAGGGGCTATTGGGTTCATCCAGTCTGACCTGCTGTATAACACAGTTCATCGAACTTCCCTAAATTAATTCCTTAATAAATTAGAGCATATATTTTAGAAAAAAAATCCAACCTTGATATAAAAATTGCTAGTGATGGAGAATCCATCTTGGAAAGTTGATCAAAATGGTTAATTATTCTCACTGCTCAAAATTTATGTCTTCTTCCCAGTCTGCACTGGATCTTGCTATACCGTTGTCTGCTACACCGAGGAGTCTATTATCACATTTTTGTTCTTATAAACTTCTAAACTGTGATAAATTGACCCCTTAACCTTTTGTTTGTTATGCTAAATTGTCACCATTTATATATCTTAACTTTTTTCTTATTTATATTACATACACCTAAAGTATGACAAAGTAATTGAAAGTATACTGATACAGTTATATGTGAATAGGAGTTTGTGAATAGGAAAAGAAAGAAAAAGGACAAATAAAAATTCAGCTGTGAAGAAGTTGACCTTTACATTTGTCTTTGCAATGTTTTTGATTGTACTGTTGTTTTTATAACAATACTAATGCCCTAGTTTCTGTGCTTGAAAATACAATAGATGAGTTTATGAGATATTTTTCCTTCTGTCTCTCTTGCAGATTGATAAAATAATGAGTTCCATAGATGCTGGAATTAACACTGGGCTTGAGGAGATGAATGATGATACTGCAGGTAAGAAAGAAAATCTCTTTTCTTTTCTAAATATTACTTAATAAGCTGGCTTTTAGGACACCCTAGGAAAATTGGTGATAGAATTCTGCTAAGTAACCCA
Source organism: Sternotherus odoratus (assembly GCA_032164245.1). Classification (NCBI taxonomy): domain Eukaryota; kingdom Metazoa; phylum Chordata; order Testudines; family Kinosternidae; genus Sternotherus; species Sternotherus odoratus. The sequence continues at coordinate 72,935,248 of JAVMKO010000001.1, read as the reverse complement.
ATATGTTGAAATAATCTTATATTTATTTTAATACCAGTGGAGAGAATTTGTTTCATTCATTTTCACAGATGCAGTATGCCAGCTATTACAGAATCATCACTATAAATGTCATATTGGAATAAATAATGTTGTTTTGAAACCTTCTCAGAGAAAAAGTTAATGTCTTTGATAGGGAAAAGATATTGTCTTCAATATAGGGAAAAAATTTAAAACTCATTCAGATAAGTCTTTGTTGTCAATGTTGGGATTCCTAATGTAGACAGCCTACCAGCCAGCGACACTGTTTTAAGCTCTATCTAACCCCGCTTGGAGCAAATCTTCGACACTGCTGAAAATGGTGCTGACAGCTTGTGCTGACAGCCAGAGACTGGTGTTAGCAGCAGTGGGAAATTTTGCAAACTTTTCCTCGTATAGACAAACCTGAGGTGTCTAAGTCATAACTACCATGTTGACGTGTCAGTATAAATCTATGTTAGCGAGCGGAGAGATCAGATTTTAGAAATTATTTATCATTTCAACTCCCAATGCTGGTGGAAGAAAGAGTTTCATGGAGAGTAATTTGATCTTTCGGAAAGAGCTTCATGCCACACCACTGCTGAAAAATCCCTGCTAGCTCTTCCATGGAGTAACATGTGCCTGTATTGGGCAGGGATTATGCATTTGATCATCTAGGTAAAATTAAACAGAGTATTCCAATAGCTAGCTATTTAATGGAGCAATACTGATGTCTATACTAGAGAAGACTATGCAGCTTAGTAATTAGGCAGAAGTAATTGCTAGTCAGTAAAAAGGAAATCTGGGGAAAAGCTGGTTGCATGCAAATATGGTTACAAAAAAAGTACCCGGCAGATGCAGATTTGTTTTGGGAAAGAATGATCAGTATGGTGGAAAAAACAGGAAGGTGAAATTAAAAGAGACTGAAAAGGCATGTTGTGCTGACTCTTAAGTAGAATTATGGGTAGAGGACCCCTAAACAGTTAATTGTTTCTTAAGCCATGGTAAGGCTTCTACAACCAGGATGACAATTGTTTTATTTTGGACTATAGTAGAACTCAGAGACCTTAACCAAAATCAGAGCCTTCATATGAAGAAACCCAAGAAAAGGGGAGGGGGAGAGGGAGGGGAAAGGGAACAACAAAGAAATACTAAAAGGCACATAGGGTTACATAGCCTAATTATGTGCAGATAGGCCCCCATCACTTCTTATGACCAGACATTCGTTTTCCCTGTGATTTTTAAAAAATGTCTCAGGTAAGCCTCCCAATAATTCTAGCCATCAAGCACACGCGATTTCTCCTTATCAGTGGCAATTATGTTCCATACTCTTTTTTCTGACACTCACATTTAGTTCTCCAGCCCTTTCAGTTGGCAGGAGATTTACTATGTTCTTCACTCTTCTATTCCAAAAGAGCCTCTGTGGGTCTCAGCTCCCTTCCTTTCAGTTTGCAGCTGGCTGACAACTCAGCTTTTCCTATGCCACCTTTCATTTATCTGTGTAAATTCAGCTGAGCTCCATTATATAATTCCACCATCAGTGAACAATCAAAACTATACAAATGAACAAAATAAGACCATATTTTTCTAATCTAGCCATCTTTAATGCACACAAAGCTCTCTTTAAAGAAGCGCCAGTCTCTTTCAGAGTTTGCTACAAACAAGCATCATCATTACAATTTTCACTTTATAAGAATTCTCTGTAGTAACTCAGAGCTTTCCCATCTAATATCCCATCACTGGCTGTTAGCAATCACAGATCACCCTATATGCCATGGGCAGTTTCATCATATCACCACCTCCATAGACTTATCACGCTCAGTATTAAAGCTAGTTAGGTTTTTTGCCCCCACTGATCCCCTTGGAAGGCTGTTCCAGAACTTTCCTCCTCCGACACTTAGAAATCTTTGTCTAATTTCAAGCCTAAATTTGTTGATGGCCAGTTTATATCCATTAGTTCTTCTGTCAAAATTGGTGCTTAAATAACTCCTCTCTTTCCCTGGTATTTATCCTTCTGATGTATTTATAAAGAACAATCATTTCTCCCCTCACCCTCCTTTTAGTTAGGCTACACAAGTCAAGCTCTTTGAGTCTTTTCTCATAAGGTAGGTTTTCCATTCCTCAGATAATGGTAGAAGCCTTTCCCTGCACCTGCTCCAGTTTGAATTCACCTGTCCTTTCACACTAAATTTGAAAGTCTTCAGCTAGATAAGGTTATGCTTTTAAAAACGTGTACACAGAAACAACGTTGTTTGATTTACCTGCATCTTAGAGAGCTCTGAAAATGGCACCATTTTCAAGAAATACCAGTGTACAAGACAGAAACTCATCTAAAATCAAACAGCTGGCTTTTATTGTCATGCTTCAAAGAATGCATGCAGAGAGAGAGCCATCTTAAAAGGCATAAAGGGGGAAAAACTAGTTTAGCAAGGAGAACTCATCACAGAGTCATCCTGTATATCCAAAAAGGATATAAAGAAGCAGCAAGATCTCAATGATATTAAACAATTCTTACTACATACTCTAACATTTACAATATCTCTTTATTTAATATATATATATAGTTGATATGATTAAATCTTTTTAAACTATATCTGAATGAGATTTAATTTGAATCCTAGCAGTATCTTCTACTTTGGCCTCTTTTCTATGTTTTGTGTAGCTCCGATCACAACAAGGTTGTGGTCTGTGGCTGGGGCTAGTAGGCACTAAAGTAGTAAAAATAATAAATAATTAGAGATGAGTGAACATTTTCAGACAAATAGTTTATTCATCAAAATGCAGTATCAAGTTGACTGAAACTTTTTGCATCTTCGTGTCGAGTTTGCCAGATGTTTTTCAGTAATGTCAAAATGAAATGTTTTGTTTTGACCCCCAAAATTAATTTAGATTTTCAGGTGATTTGACAAGAGCAAAGCAAAGAATTCACAAAACAGCTGGAGGAAGAGGTGGTATTGCTAATTCTTTCCTTATAAGCTTTAGACAAGTGGATAGAGTGTGGGAATATGACCCTACAGCTTCATAGTTAGGGAACTCACCCAGACTGTTATAGGAGACCCAAGTTCAAGTTATGCACAAAAGTAGCAGAAAGCCATCATGTCTTTCCTTTCCCACTCCCAAATCCTGCATTGCACTCAGCTCAACCAGTCATGAGGCTCAAGCCTATATTTACATAGGGAAATTAATGTAATATTAAGTGACAATTGTTTTATATAATCTAATATTTTAAAATAGTTAATTTTCTAAATTTCATATATATAGAAAATCTCCTGTAATTTTATTTAAATGTCTTTGTAAGAGAGTTACAGAGATGCAGACTGAAAATGGGGAATTACTGTTTGGAGTTCACTACAGAAGTCAGAAAGATTTCTGTGAATGTTACGTTCATTTGTTTGAAACTGGTTAGGTTATTTAGTATAATTTTCAGGAAACATCAGTTTTCTCTTCTAGTAATTTAATTTAACAATCAATAAACATTCAAATAATACACACTCTGAAATGTAATATGAAATGGCACACTTCATTTTTATTTGTATTTATTTATCATTATGTTATGATATTTTCAATATATGTTAGTAGCAACAGCAGTTAAATGAATTTTACACTTGGTTTAACAAGTATGATAGCGTTTTTGATATTGCATAGTATCACTTTCATTGAATATTTTTGTGTATGAAATATATGACTTACATTAATAATAGAATGGCTAAATATAAATCTATGCTGAGATGATTATTATGATAACGTAACTTAACTGCAGCTAATCTAGAGGTGGAGTTTAATCAACTAAACAGCTGTCTTTTTTTGCCAGACAAGATACTTAAATTTGATTAGCAATATACATCCTGAAAGTCTTTAGAAAAACAAATAAGCTGAAATATCAACCATCTGCACTTCCCTGTAAAATATTAATAATAATTAATAATAAAGTTCACATTCACATTTTCTTTTGCCTGATTACAAGCACATTTTTCTACATATTTTTTTCTTTCAAGGAGTGCAGATTTGTGTTTCCAGATTAATGAGCGATTCATGGTTTCCCAGCAGCAATGCAGAGATATGGGGTTCAGAGTTTGTTTATTTCTGAAAGTTACTTGAAAGGGAATAACTAAGAGACATAGCCACTTTGGGGAGAAATGGCTCTTGAATCAAGGAATAGGAAATACATCATACCAGAAATCAGAATGCTTCAGGGATCTAATATTTAAATGAGTGATAAATTAGGCTACTTCTGGATGGTTCCACATCAAAGCAAGTTTGAAGAACATAAAAATAGCCATAATAGGGCAGACCAGTGGTCCATATAACCTAGTATCCTCTCTTCCAACAGTGTCTGGTGCCAGATGCTTCAGAGGGAAGGAACAGAACAAGGCAATTTATAAAGTGATCAATCCCCTGCATTCAATCCCAGTTTCTGACAATGTGAGATTTGGGAACACTTGATGCATGGTGTTGTATCGCTGACCATCTTGACTAATAACAATTGATGGACCTATCCTCCATGAACTTTTTTTTTTTAACTCAGTTATGGTTTTGGCCTTCGGAACATCCCCTGGTGTTGAGTTTTACAGTTGACTGTATGTTGTGTGAAGTACTTCCTTGTGTTTATTTTAAACCTATTGCATATTAATTTCATTGGGTGACTCCTGGTTCTTGTGTTATTCCTACCCTTTGTTTCCTATCATTTAACCAGTTATTGATATATGAGAGGACCTATCCTCTTATCCCATGACTGCTTACTTTGCTTAAGAGTCTCTGGTGAGGGACCTTATCAAAGGTTTTTTTAAAGTTGGAGTATGCTGTATTGGATCACACATGTCCACCTGCTTGTTGACCACTTCAAGAATTCGAATAGATTGGTGATTTCCCTTCACAAACGCCATGCTGCCTCCCCCAACATATCATGTTTATGTATGTATCTGATAATTCTGTTCTTTACTATAGTTTCAACCAATTTGCCTGCTTCTGAAGTTAGGCTTACCAGCCGGTAATTGGAAAGACTGCCTCTAGAGCCTTTTTAAAAAAATCAGCATCACATTACTTGTCCGATAGTCATCTGGTACAGAGGCTGATTTAAGCAATAGGTTACATACTACAGTTAGCAAGTCCAAAATTTCATATTTCAGTTCTTTTAGAACTCTTGGATGAGTGCCATCTGGTCTTGCTGACTTATTACTGTTTTATTTATTGGTTTGTTCCAAAACCTCCTTTATACCTCAATCTGGGACAGTTCCTTGGATTTGTCACATAAAATGAATGGCTCAGGTGTGAGATTCTCCCTCACATCCTCTGCAGGGAAGACCGATGCAAAGAATTCATTTAGCTTCTCTGCCACAGCCTTGTGTTCCCTGAGTGCTCCTTTAGCACCTCAGTTGTCCAATGCTGCACTGAGTGTCTAGCAGGCTTCTTGCTTCTGATATAGTTCAAAAAAATTGGCTGTTAGTTTTTGTGTTTTTGTTAGTTGCTCTTCAAATTCTTTTTTGACGTACAAAATCACAATCATCTTGGGGTCCACTTGTACATTTGCAGGACCTACATATGTACAATGGGTCCCAGAGGTGGTGGTTCATTTGCAATTTAATAATTATAAGTGTTATTGTGATTGCTCCTGCCTAGATTTATTGAAAGAAAGTGTGAGGTGGTGCAGGAAGCCTCTCTCTCACATTCCATGTACCCATACAAGAGGCAGAATAATAGACACAGTATCCCCTTGAGTATTAAACTGCTTGGCTGGCTAATGTGCTAAGTGGTGCTCCTTACTGCAAAAAGGCATATCCATAGCCACTTTTTCCCACCACCTTTTGCACCTGCCAGAGTTAGGCTGTGGGTGTTTAGAAGCACACACTATTCTTTTTTAAGTCTGGATTGTTCCTGTCAAATGTGTGTGCTGCAGTGAAAGATTGCAGCAAGCCACCTTTTCACTCTGCAAGGAGTGGGAGAGTAAAGTAGAGACAGTAGCACTAGATTCTCCTATTGGGAAGGGATGGAGTAAGAGTGGGACCATGTCCAACGAAGCTGAGTGAGAGCAAGAAGAGCTCATGCTACATTCTATAATATTGTAGCCTGTAGGTGAGCTTTTCAGACCCATGCTTTCCAGAAGTTAGGAGTCCGGATTCCTTTCCTTCCCTCGTCTGTTCGGCACAAGCTAAATGATGGGATAACAATACTCAAAAATGAAATCTTCCCCTCCTCCAGTGCTGCTTCTTGTAAATTCTTCTAGAATTTGGCTTAAAAGACATCAAACTTTCTTTATACGAAGGAAGACTTGTTGGGCTGGCCTTTTCTCTGTTTGCTGCCATATGGTTGCAGCTTTGGCAAAGCAGTCTTCCTCCAAAGCTGTTAATATCCTCCCTCCTCAAGGGCAGAAAACATAAATGATAAGTACTTAATTAAAGCGGTATTTTAATTAGATATGTGTAGGCATGTTGGCATAAGGCTGTTTTCACGGTGGTTAGTTATATCTTCAATGATATACTTTAATTGTAGTTCAGTGTGTTCAGTTTATAGCAGTTGCACCCTCTCTTTAACTGACAGCATCATTACACTTAGCACCATGATATAATGCATCCAGTTCATGTGCTCTAATTAGAGAGGTGTTCTGCTCATCTGTATTCCTTTGTTTAGATATACCATAACTTTCTGCTTCTCCTATTAGAGGAAAAAGGTGGATGAGGTAATCATAGAATCACAGAATCATAGTAGATTAGGGTTGGAAGCTACCTCAGGAGGTCATCTAGTCCAAACCCCTGCTCAAAATAGGACCAACACCAATTAAATCATCCCAGCCAGAGCTTTGGCAAGCCAGGTCTTAAAACCTCTAAGGATAGAGATTCCACCACTTCCCTAGGTAACCCATTCCAATGCTTCACTACCCTCCTAGTGAAATAGTGTTTCCTAATATCCAATTTAGACCTCCCCCACTGCAACTTGAGACCATTGCTCCTTCTTCTATCACCTGCCAGCACTGAGAATAGACTAGCACCATACTCCTTGCAATCCTCATTCAAGTAGTTGAAGGCTGCTATCAAATCCCCCCTCACTATCCTTTTCTGTAGACTAAATAAGCCCAGTTCTTCTTCAAATGCTTTTGACACAGTCCCACATGACATTCTCATAAGCAAACTAGGGAAATATTTTCTAGAGGATGAAATTGCTATAAAGTAGGTGAAAAATGGGTTGAAACGTCATGCTCAAAGGGTAGCTTTCAATGGTCCATTGTTAAATGGGGGAGACATATCTAGTGGGGTTTGAAGTGGTCTGTCCTGGGTCCAATACTATTCAATATTTTAATTAATGACTTGGATAATGCAGTGAAGAGTGTGCTTATAAAATCTGCAGATGGGAGGGGCTGCTATCACTGTGGATTAGAATTCAAAACTACCTTGGTAAATTGGTCTGAAATCAGCAAGATGAAATTCAATAAAGACAAATGCAAAGTATGCAGTGTAGTTGTAGTCATGTTGGTCCAATGATATTAGAGGGACAAGGTGGGTGAGATAATATATTTTATTGGACCAACTTCATTGGTGAGAGAGAAAAGCTTTCAAGATGCACAGAGTGCTCTTGCCAACAGAAGTTGATCCAATAAAAGATATTACCTCACCCATCTTGTCTAAGTACAAAATACTACATTTAGTAAGAATAAAATCAAATGCACAACTACAACATGGAGGAAAACTGGCTAGGCAGCAGTACTGCTGAAAAGGATCTAGAGGTTATAGTGCATCACAAATTGAATATGAGTCAACAATATGAAATAGTTGCTAAAAAGACTAATATTATTTGGTATATTAATAGGAGCATGTAAGACATAAAAGGTGATTGTCCTGCTCTACTCAGCCCTGGTGAGGCCTTAGCTACAGTATTGTGTCCAGTTCTGGGTCCTTATTTTAATAAAAATATGGACAAACTGGAAGGAGTCCAGAGAAGAGCAATAAAAATGATAAAGGGCTTAGAAATGTGGAAAGGTTAAAAAAATGTCATGTTTAGTCTTGAGAAAAAAGACAGTAGAGGGGCAGGAAGGAGAGGAAACCTGATAAGCGTCTTCAAATATGTTAAAAGCTGTTGTAAAGAGAATGGTGACTAGTTGTTCTCTGTGTCCACTGAATGTCCAAGCTATTCTCTATCTCCAAGATGTAATCAGCTTAATATGCAACAAGGAGATTTAGGTTAGATATTAGGGGGGAAACTTTCTAACCATAAGGATAGTTAAGCACTGTAACAGACTTCCAAGCGAGGTTGTGGAATTGCAGTCACTGAAGGTCTTTTAGAAGAAGTTGGACAAACACCTTTTCAGGGATAGTCTATGTTTACTTGGTCCTGCCTCAGCACAGGGCTCGACTAGGAGGCCCCTAGAGATCTCTTCCAGCCCTTCACTTCCATGATTTATTACATGGTCAACAATTTTGAAAATCAGTCTGCTTAAATGCCAAAATATGGGTTTAAGAGCCAAACTTCACAACCAGTTTTGAAAATTTTGACCATCATATTCTGTGTGTTCGAGTAATCTACTCTGCCACATAGGGAAAGAGATTTAGGATGAAACCCTTGCCCCATTGACTTGAATGGATCCAAGATTTCACCCTTAGGGTTTAAAGTAGGCTTTCTTATAATGAAAGCGTGGAATCATCTGAAGTGTTTACTTATCATTTTCTTCTCTCTTTTCACTGTCAAGGAGTAAGAAGGTGGAAACCTAAGGAATTACTTAATAGTAAAGTCATTTGACATCAGCATTGTGTACCAGTGTGCATTTGAGTTTTTGACTCTGGATGGCCTAATGTTGAAGAGAGAGTTTCACTCTTTTGCTGTGTTGTTCTGCAGGAGAACTATGATATTCTGTGTAACATTATTTTAATTCCTGGGTCAATAATCTGAGTGAAATTTTAGTATTGTTATTAAATTTCCATCCTATTTGGATGTCCGTATCAGTGGATGATGCATGGGAATTTGCTGTAATTCTGTTTCTCTAAAGATATGTTGCAAGTTTCTCTCTCCTGGACCTTAGCGGTAAGCTTTTAGAACATGTGCAGTACAAAATGAGATCCCCCACCCCACCCCCAGGCCAAATCCAAGCTATAGTGCATTTGTAAATGGGTAGAGAGAGGGGCATGGAGCTGTTTTACAGCTGACTGATAACAGCCTTGGCTCAAATCAGCTGAGCCTTGACATGAGTCAGACCAGCCAGGTCATAGTAATGTGAAATTCAGTCAAATGTATCGCTAGATGTGGTCCTTGTATAGTAACAGAATTGTTTGGTGAATAGAACAAAGACAAATAAGAAACAAAGAGTTAAGTGGACTTTGAATATAAGCTCACTAAACATTTAGTATTAAACTTATGGAGAAGAGATTCCACAGGAACATTAAAGTAATCTTGGCAGGACAATATGTGCTTTAATTTTAGAGATGAATCTAGGATGAAGTCACGATACCACTTTACCCTTATACAAATGGGTATAAGGTGGACCAGTACCTAGGCCTTGAAGTTCATTTACTTGGAGAACTGAAGTATTGTATTATTGTTGCCCATTGGCTACCTAGTCACAGACCAGAACCCATTGGACTAGGCACTGTATGGACACAGAACAGAAAGACAATCCTTGCCCAAAAGAGCTTACACCATAAGTATAAGAAAAGAGACAACAGATGAATACATACTGATAGATGCGGGGTACATGGAATCAGTGAGATAATATTAGCCAGCTTGATAGGCAGTGGTCACAGCACATGAGAACTTGTGTACTTGTGAACTTTTTTGTATGCATCAACCAAACAGGAATTTTGAGGAAGGATTCGAATGAGGATAAAGAGATCACTTGTGGATGTTTATAGGGAGAGCTCTTTCCAAAAACAGTGGGCAGCATAGGTGAAATCACAGATGTGCTGGTTTGAAAAATTAGCACATGGTCAATAGAGGCTTGTCTCATTGGCCAATTGGAGGCAGGAGTTGACAACTCAATAGTGAATGAAAGGTGATAGGTAGGGTGGGGATAGACTGCAAAAGTGAAGACAAACAGCTTATGTTTGATGCACAACATAACTCATACTAACATATTAGTTTGAGAGTGGTAACTTTGAAACAATCTGCTGTCCCATTAAATAAAACACTAGACTATATATAGTAGGGTTTTGAATTAATTCTCCCTATGTTGAATTTGTCTCAAGATCTAAGCAGTGTATAATGAAATTGGAATTGGTGAGGAGGGATTTCTATAATGTTTGGGGTTCCACCTAAATATATTAGTTCAGTAGCAAATTTATAGTGGCATCTTAGTAGATAATAACCATCATAAGTCTAATATTGATTTTTGTTTATTGGGCATATGCATGATATGTCAGGCATACTCAGTGCTGAACAAACAAGAGAAAACCCAATACTTGCCCCCAAAGAGCTTGCAGACTGTCAGACACAGACAATAGTTCAGATGCTCATGGTACATATATTGAATGTCTAATCTCAAAACAGTGCATTTAAAAAAAAATCTGGTTTTGGGTTATACTTGAAAGACTTTCCTTGAAAAAGCTGTAGCCCAGATTTAAAAGATCCCGAGAAAAGAAGCAAAGATCTTTAAAGATATGGAGGGATTCACATACAGTATAAGGAAATATCGTGCAACCAGGAATTAAGTAAGCCAGAAAGGAGAATCCATAGAATTTATGTGAGGGAATTCAGTGAGGGGTTTAGTAAAAAATAAATAAGTCCCTCCTTTTAATACTATAAAATATTAGGAGAAAAAGGGGGCTGTAATGGGGTTTACAAATCCCATGCTAAGGCTGGGATAGGAGATGGGCTAGAGCAGTACTAGGCTAGGGGGGCCCTGCATCTTTAGGCACTACTGAGCATACTTCTGAGGAGAAAATCAGCATAAAGGGAACTTCATCAGCCCCAGGCAGTGGGGAAGGAAAGAGGCCATTTACTAGAGGAACTCCACTCTGCCCAGGGAAGAGGAAGCTTCTGCCGATGAGACCTGGCTGTGAGTCCCCAACTCTTAGACATTCCCTAAGAGGGAGGGAGAACAGGGGTAGGGGCTTGAGAATGCCACAGGCATCGACCCTAGAACGTGAGGAATTTGAAGCAAAGACTTTGTCTACCATGACCGCACTCCAAACCAAGATGAAGGGGTGGCAAGAAGGTGAGCAAGTGGAGTGGTTGAACATAGGCCAACGCACACCATTTCACTTTCAGGGCTCTGGGTTGGGACTTGGTGGAGTGGGAGGGCCCAGGTCCCCTTACCTACTCTGAACTATAACCCATGGTTCCCAAGAAGGGGGGAGCAAGAGGTTACCATAATGAGGTCAGTCCAGGCAAAACCTCATCCAGCAAGCTGGGACACCTTGAATTAACAGAAAGACTGGAATCAGAGGCCTAGTCAGAATACAGTGATTGTGCTAGTCATGAATTTATTAAAAACTTAAATGTAAATTACAGTACCACAAGGACTCCTCATTGTTCAGAATAAAGTGATTGTGCTAGTAAAAACAATTCGGAGCATGTCAGAATGGCCACTTTTAGGTCTGTTATTGAGTGTCCAGGGAGGTTGATGTGCTTTCCTACTAGTTTTTGTTTCTTACAATTCTTGATGTCTGATTTGTGAGGGTATATAAGGAAAAGTTTAGGTTCCAAAATTGTTCTGTTACATCTTCATGCATTTGGAATAACTCAGTTGAAAGTCAGTGGAGTTACTCTGGATTTATATTAGTGTAAATGAGAGCAGGATTTTGCTCGTGCAGTCAGTGGTGCCGGAACAATTTTTATAGTGGGGGTGCTGAAGGCAGAAACTATGTATTTATGTTGTTATTACTACTTTAAGGATATGAGCAAGGCAGCACCCTTAGTTCTGGCATCTGCATGCAGTCACTAATGTGAATAGGAGGCTTGGGGAGTTAAAGGCCTGCCAAATTTAGAGAATATAGGGCAGGGGAATGTTTGAGGATGAGGAGTCTGAATATGTTACAGATGCCAATCAAAAGCCAATGCAAACACTCAAGGGGTGATACAGTTGGGATAAGAAGCAAGAAATGTGGTTTGAGTAGCAGTAACTTGGACAGACCTGAAGAATGCAATTTGAGACCTGAGAAGGCCAGGATGCCAGAGATCAAGGTTGCAGAAGTGATTGCAGAAGATGACCAAGCCAGAATTGTAGCAATACAGAAAGGAACATATTTTGGGGATGATTTAGAGGAAGGAACTGCAAAATTTAGCAACAGCCTAGATGGTGGAGGTTGAGAAGAAAAAAGAGAAGAGGAATATGGCAACAAGGTTGTGAGCTTGAGTTACAGGAAAGATGTTAAATGGTGGGAGGGAATATCATGTATGGGGATTTAGAGACAACTATCAATGTAAAAAGGAGAAGCTGTTGGAGTCTTAGAGGCTAATAAGTAGTGTAAGAATTCCCAGAAGTATTAATGTATATTCAGATTTTATAGTTTTCTTCATCTAGAGATAAGTGAGTTATACAAATAAGGCATGGGATGAATATTGCAAAGTGTTCAGCATATATCTCTACAACTTAGCTGTACATTGTACGCAGATGGTTTATGTCACTTGTTATTTATAGATAAAATATCCATCTGAGTTTTCCAATTATTTAAAATGTGGGGCTATGAACTCTTCTCTTTATCATCACTAATATTTAGGAATTGGCCAACATATATGGGCCTGATTCTCCTCTGCTTTACATCTGGTACAAACATCATTGCACCTTTCTGACAACAAAAATTACTACATGACCCCAGGAGGGGGGTGGAAGCCTGATCCTGCCTGAGCCCTGCCGCCTTACGTGGGGAGGACCAGAGCGAAAGCCCAAGCCCCACTGCCCTGGGTGCAAGGACCAAAACTGAGGCCTTAGGGCTTTAGCCCAAAGCAGCGGGCCTGTAAACTGAGCACAGCTGCCCAGGGCATAAGTCCTCGGCTTTGGTCCTAGGAGGTGAGGGTTGGGTTTCTGCCTCTGGCCCCAGCAAAGCTAAGACAGCTCTGGTGGCCCCGTTAAAACGGGGTTGTGATCCCCTTTGGGGTCCTGACCCTCAGTTTGAGAACCGCTGATCTAGTATATTCAATTTACACCCATGTAAGAATGGCTACATTTTAAACTTGTTTTAGGTGTAAATGACTACACAAGGTGTGAGGCAATGGAGAATTAGGTTCATATGTCTGTAAATTACATGAGATAAATTGTGGTCTTTGACATTCTTTGCAGAGAACATGGCATGCATAATATATTCTATGCCCCTGAATATATCATTAGGATTATATCAATTTGATAGAACAAATTATAAATAATTGGACTATTGTGCTGCTGGCAAGTACACCTTAGAAGCTTGAAAAGAAGAAATAAAGATATTCCTATATTGTAATGACCTATTGAATCCCAAAACAACCTTGCTAGATGACAAGGAAATTATGGGGTAAATGTTTAAAGCATTTTGTGGGTTTTAACCACAAACTTCCTATTAAAGACAATGGTAGTTGGGAGCTGTCATGAGTGTGGAGAGTCTTAGAAAGTTGGTTTGCCTGTTAAGGGTTAAGAGAGGGCAGTGACGTCATAGGAGTCTGCCTAGACACAGAGAGACCAGGAAGTTGAGGGCAGTTCTGTCCAGGCTTTGGACTGACTCAGAACCCTTTGTCCAGCTATGGACCCCCACCTCGTCCTTTCCCTGTATGTCTTCATAACTAGCTAAAACAGTGAGTAAGATTGTATCCTGCATAGACTTTGCATTCGATCTCTGGTGTCCCTATCTATATAGTTAGCAGAGGGGGAGAGAGGGGGAAGTTGGTTTATGCAAGAAGATTGAGGTTAGAAAACTCTATAGTTTAGTGTATTAATTATATGCTTGTTCTTTTCTTTATTAAACTTTTTATACCTATAAGAATTGTCTGGTAATTCTAGTAAAGTGATCTGAGCCTTGAATCTGGTAATCTCACAGAGAGGGAGACCGGAGAGCTGTGTTCACCCTGCCCTAGGCTATCAGGGAGAGTGAAACAGCGTTGAGGGTCCCTTTTTCTCAGGGAGAGAAAAAGGGGGCTTGGGGGAGTCCGTGTACCCCCCTCCAGGGCTTTGGAGATTTACACGGATGGTGGCAGCTTGGGTACCCCAAGTTCCCAGCTGGTAGAGCGTGGGTTTTGGGTGGTGTCAAGACTTAACTTAGGCTGGGAAAGCAGTTTATAGTTAAGGGACCATAGAAGAGTCCCTCCTCTGTACCCCAGAGTCCAGAGAGAGGGGATGGACACTCTTACAGGAGCCAAATACCCTAAGCATCTTCTTCAATATCCATTATTTATATATTCCATTTGCACCAGCAAATTTGACCCCAAAGGCTCCTAAACATAACAAACACATATATATTCTCCACACACCACTGAAATTCAGCCACCTTTGCAGAAACATGCTACAGGTAAGGAGGAAAAAACAAGGAATACTTTATCCAACTGAAACTACAGGGGAATTTAAGTAGCCAAAAACACGTTAACTCAACTTTTCTATATCTCTGATATGCTCTCCTTTTTTATTTTCCTGCTTGCCACCAATAACTACAGCCTCAATACATCTTTACATCTTTCTCTCTTGCGCCTTTTATTTTTCTGTACTGCCTTTTATGCTTAGAATTCCTTCTCTAAACCTGTCCACCAAGCAAATTCCTTTACCACATTCAAATCCCTACCAAAAATCTCACTTCTCTCATTTCACATACTGCAAGCCAGGGAGCTCGGGTGAGGTGAAGTAGAGGTTTGGTAGTCGAGAATATATTTTTTAAAAATATCATGGTATACCTCACTGGGTACCTCAGTGATATTATTGTTAGCCATACCCTTCCTCTACCTGTTGGCCATTTGCGACTCTCACTTGTATCATCCTAAATTTAGACTGACTTCAGTAGGACTCTGTATGGGCAAAAGGGATTTCTGCACACTCCGATGTAATTGAAGGATTAAGGCTTAAAACTGCATGATTTCAAAGTAATTGTTCTATTGGAGGTGCCATTTTTGGTGGAGAACTAAAACAGAGGTCCTTACCGACTTCTGGTAATTGTTAAACTTTTCCCAAAAGAGACCGTATTAACTCTGGTGCCCTACTCAATTGTACATTTTTTTAGCATTCAAAAGTGTGTTAGTTGCCTCACTAAACAAGTAAAAACATGGATTCTTTGCTGAAGAACATACATTAGTACTATGTGGAGACATAAGGATTTACCGATAGGAATGTGATGGTAAGACTGAGTCCTAAGGGAGAAGACCACTGTCTATTATATCAACATGTATGGAGCTCGGAAGGAATTCTCCCCAGGCCAGATTGGCAGTGATCTTGCAGGGGTGACTTCCCTTCCTCTTTAGAGTCAGGTATTGTTGGCTTGCCAAGGTAATCTGTGGATATGTCACCTAATTGGTTTCTACCATTTCAGAGGCCGTGGGCATTGGTGCACTTCAGTCCTTCTTGTTCTCTGCCTGTGTTTAGTCTCCTGAGGGCTGTGATACTTAGGTCTAATTTCAGTGTTGAGTTTAGTGTGAGGGTGCTGGTGGCCTGTGATACACAGATGGTCACACTAGATTGTCTGATGGTCCCTTAAGGCTTTAAAATCTGTAATTCTATGACTCAGATCATTAACATAAGAGCATCTTCATCTCATTACAATCAGCAGTTTACTGATGGTTTATTTCTTAATAAATCCTTGCAGCAGAATCCCCATAGGGCCTGTTAGAGTTAGACTTGCTGTGCCACTTAATGTCTCTAGTTCCACAAAAACTCCCAGAACTTTGCTTTTCTGGCAAATGTCACTTGATGCTTTTACATCTTAATTCAAGTTAAAACTGGTTGCATTACATAAGTCCTACGTAGTTCTTGTTAAATTATTCATTGTGAATAATGTTGGTGAAAAAATTGTGAATTATTCTTGAACCAAATTTAGTTTTAAAATATATATTTATTATTCATGACTAATCACTGGATAGTTTGGATGGATAAACTTTATTTTATTGTTTAGAAACTGTCCAGTTTGAATATTTGCTAGTTGTTGTCTCATTAGTTATCTGAGCTACTTAATTATTTCTGTTTTCTCATTGGATGTCTGAAACTTTTTAAGGAACATAATTGCAAAGAATGAATTCTCTTGTTCAGGCACAAATAACCTTATTTGCATGTGATTATGGTATTTGTATAAAGAGCAGCTATTCCTCCCCCCAAAATTTATGCAAACACAAATTCATTCACCAGCAGTGTTTGCAAACAGATGAATAACAAGGTAATATGAATGTGGCTGAGTCAAACACTGGCTCAGAATTTGAGTGAATATCTACAAATGCTGATTTTGAGTACCCAACCAGCTCTAGTCTTGGGGCTTGTTTACGTAAGACAAGAATGGCAATATTAGGTCAGACCAATGGTCCACCTATCCCAGTATCCTGTCTTATTATAGTGCCCTGTGCCAGACGCTTCAGGGGGAGGAAACAAAACAAGGCAATTTATTGAGTGATCCATCCCCTGTCATCCAGTCCCAGATTCTAGCAGTCACAGGTTTACGGACACCCAGAAGATGGCGTTGCATCCCAGTCCATCTTGGATAATAGCCAGTGATGGACCTATCCTCCATGAACTTATCTAATTCTTTTTTGATCCCCGTTATGCTTTTGGCCGTCACAACATCCCCTGACAATGAGTTCCACAGGTTGACTATGCATTGTGTGAAGAAGTACTTCCTTCCGTTGAATATTAATTTCACTGGTTGACCACTGATTTCCATGTTACATGATGGGATAAATAAGACTTCCTTATTAACTTTCTCTGCATCATTCATGATTTTCTAGACCTCTGCCATATCCACCCTTAGTTGCCTCTTTTCCAAGCTGAATAGTCCCACTCCTTTTAATTTCTCCTCCACTAATTGTTTTTGGTGTCCTTCTCTGTATTTTTTCAAATTCTAATATATCTTTTTTGGGAGGGTATGACCAGACCTGCATATAGTACTCCAGGCGTGGGTGTACCATGGATTTATATAGTGGCATTATGATATTTTCTGTCTTATTATCAATCCTTTTCCTAACATTCTGTTGGCTTTTTGACTACTTTTGCTCATTGAGCAAATGTTTTCAGAAACTCTCCAGAATGACTCTAAGATCTCTTTATTGAGTGGTAACAGCTAACTTAGACCCCATTATCTTATATGTATATTTGGAATTATGTTTTCCAATGGGCATTACTGTGACTTTATCAACATTGAAATTCATCTGCCATTTTGTTGCCCATTCCTCCAGTTCTGTGAGATCCCTTTGTAACTCTTTGTAATCTGCTTTGGACTTAAACATCTTGAGTAATTTTGTGCCAGTGAACTTTGCCTCTTGTTTACCTCTTTTTCCAGATAATTTATGAATATGTTGAACTGCATTGGTCCCAGAACAGATCCTTGGGGGATCCAGCTATATAGCTCGCTCCACTATGAAAACTGAAAACTTACTCCTACCCTTTGTTTCCTACTTTTCAACTAGATATTGATCAATGAGAGGACCTTCCCTCTTATCCCATGACTGCTTACTTTGCTTAAGAGCCTTTGGTGAGGGTTCTTGTCAAAGAGTTTCTGAAAGTCGAAGTATGCTGTGTCCCCCGAATCACCCTTGTCCACATTCTTGTTGACCTCTGAAATAATTCTAATAGACTGGTGAGGCATGATTTCCCTTTACAAAACCTGTGTGATTATTCGCTAACATATGTTCATCTATGTGTCTGATAATGCTGTTATTTACTATTGTTTCAACCAATTTGCTTGGTGCTAAACTTAGGCTTTCTGGTCTGTATTTGCCAGGATCACCCTAGAGCCTTCTTAAAAAACTGGCATCACATTAGCTATCTTCCAGTCATCTGGTGCAGAGGCTGACTTAGCAATAGGTTACATACCACAGTTAGTAGGTTTGCAAAATTTTACGGCCTTGCAAACATTCACAGAATATTAGGGTTTGAAGAGACCTCAGGAGGTCATCTAGTCCAATCCCCTGTTCAAAGCAGGACCAACACCAACTAAATCATCCCAGACAAGTCTTTGTCAAGTTGAGCCTTAAAAATATCTAAGGACAGAGAGTCCACCACCTCCCTAGTTAACCCATTCCAGTGCTTCACCACCCTTCTAGTGAAATAGTGGTTCCTAATATCCAACCTAGATCTATCCCACTGCAACTTCAGACACTGCTTCTTGTTCTGTCATCTGCCACCACTGAGGACAGCTTAGCTCCATCCTCTTTGGAATCCCCCTTCAGGTAGTTGAAGGCTGCTATCAAATCCCCCCACCCTTCTCTTCTGCAGACTAAATAAACCAGTTCCCTCAGTTTCTCCTTATAAGTCATGTGCCCCAGCCCCCTAATGATTTTCGTTTCCTTCTGCTGGACTCTTTCCAATTTGTCCACATCCCTTCTGTAATGGGGGGACCAAAACTGGACACAATACTCCAAGTGTGGCCTCACCACCGCCAGAGAAAGGGGAATTATCACATCCCTCGATCTGCTGGCAATGCTCCCACTAATACAGACCAATATGCCATTGGCCTTCTTGGCAACAAGGGCATACTGCTGACTTATATCCAGCTTCTCATCCACTGTAATCCCCAGGTCCCTTTCTGCAGAACTGCTGTTTAGCTAGTCGGACCGCAGCCTTAGCGGTGCATGGGATTATTCCTTCCTAAGTGCAGGACTCTACGCTTGTCCTTGTTGAACCTCATCAGATTTCTTTTGGCCCAATCCTCAATTCAGTCTACATGTTCCACTGTTTCAGACATTCCTGTGTAGGAAGGGTGCTGTTAATTCTTTTTTGAGCGTTTTGTTCAAAAATTCCTCTATGGTCCACTTCTACTACTTTGCAAGACAAGTGTTCCTGAGAACAGAGCCACACAAATACCTGCTTTTAAAAATGTGTTTTAATTGTGTTTTATGCTGCCATACACCATAGTATAAAATGTTCTTTCCTAAAAACAGTATCTCAAAATGCTTTACTGAATTAAATAATACATTTTGAATCAGGTTGTCATGCCAAATTTAAAGATTTTTTTCTTAAAAGTAGTTAGAAGCAATGATAATAATTACTCATAGGTGGTGGGCATACTGTTACTATTATCCCTAAGAACTTCCTGAGAATCTCATGCAAGCAGCAGGAAAAATATTCTCAGTATTGCTTTAATTGTTGCCTCACCAAAGCACTTTCTGAGAAACAATCTCCTTCTTCCTCTGAAAAGACTATGGTTCACTTTCACAGAAGCTAGAGCTTGAAGGAGTAAATTATACCTCCTGTGCCCCCAGGAAGAATTAAGAGCAGATGGTTATATTGCTGATGCCCTTCTGCAGGGATTTCTATTAGAGGGGAGAATTTTAAGTTACTCCTAGGGCTCCATTATGAAATGACCCTAGTGTCCCATGCCTCAAACCCCTGGGGGGATAACATAGGGTATGACCTCCACCAAATCACAGTTTAAGGGGGAAAGCACTGAGCTGGACTTCAGCTGTAACCTCTCCGGACCCAACACATTGTCCCAGCACGTGGTGCAAGCAGCCCATCCTACTACACTGTGCAAAAAGCAGAAGTACTGAAGGCTCATAGTTCAAACCCATTGATGAAGCATGATGAAATGGTTGTTAGAACTGTAGTAACAGAATTTGATTTTATCTTTTTCCTTAAAACCCACACATTCTCTCTCTCTCTCTCTCTCTCTCTCTCTCTCTCTCTCTCTCTCTCTCTCTCTCCCTCCCTCTCTCCACCTCTCAGAAATTACAAACAAAAAACTACATTTAAAAGAGTATTATTTAGGTTGCAAAATCAAGTGCTGGAAAGTTAGGAAAATATCAGATAATCTGATATTACCAAGTACACTTAATTCACCCCCTTTGTATGTATGTATATATATGCATTTTGACCTTTATTGCAAGATTACATACTATTTTTCCATAGGACCTTAGTCTAGGCAGAGGATGGGGCTGAATTAAGGTTGCACTCACAAATGTAAATCTGGCATTTCCTAACCTTTGACAGTTCATTTCACTATTGAAATCTTCTGTTAATGGTTTACGTACATAATAAATATATATTGACATGATAAAGAATAGTTTCAAATGAGTTGTTGCCTGGGTAAGTAATATCTGAACAAAATCAGTTCATACATGCAAAAAAAAAACAATTGGAAAAAAGTAGTTCAGTCAACCCTTGATAAATCATCCAACAAGTTGCTAGCCAAAAGATTAATTGTCCTAACAACTCATGCATGTAGCAGTAAAAGAAAAAGGAGAACCAGAGTCCCTCATTTCTTCATCCTTTGGAGGTCAGAAAGTCCCAGGATGGATTGATTTAAATAATTGATTTTAATTGTTTTGCATTTGTGCTTTTAACTTATTTTATTATTTTCCTAAAGAAAGATTGGTTCTTATTGGCTGGTAACCGTTAAAATGTATTGAATTAGTGCTAACTATAACCTTTATGTTATATTTGTACAGATATAGTGTATCATCCTGATTAGCTTCTTTTTGCTAACCAGGATGATTCACTATATCTGTACACATTTATTTAAGCAATTATGTAGCTTAACTGATATTTAATCAGATTCTTAATTTTTAATTAGGTTTGAAAATGGTGAATGACGTATTTCTTATTTACTAGATACCTACCTTTACTTGGCTGGAAATTCAGATTCAATTAAAACTACACAAAAACAACATTTTAATTTTTTTAATGAAATAAGCTGCCTTAAATGTGCTGGATACATAAACATTTTTCCTCATGAAAGCAAGTTTTTCATTTAAAACTGATTTTATTAAACAAAATAAATATCTGTAGTTAGTGAATTGAGTTTCTGATCACCATGTGCTTTGGGATTTTAGAACTAGTAGAGCTCATCCTCGTACACCTAGTTTTTATTCATAGAGTGGAAGATGTGCTGTATTAATCTCAATGGAATATATTGGTCCAAAAGGCAAAAGATGTTAACATAGCCCAGTTACTGTCCATTATTAAATAGTTTTAAAGAGTGTTTGGTATACAGAAACCTCAGCTTGCCATGCTAACAATCATTTTAACCCTTTATTAAAGATACAGAAAAGAAGGAAATACAGTTAAAGCATGTGAAATGTAAAGTATTAAATAAGACTCTCATTTAACATTTTGTTTTGTTTCCCTCCCTGTGGCTGGAGAGCATTATTAGAAGGATAACATCCTTCTTTGACAGTCTTATGGATGGTAATAACTGTCCTTTTTGAGGAAAAGAGAAAAAGTTGAGGTGGGCTGGAGCTGAAATTGTTTCCGCTGCTGTTAAAATCTGGTCCTGTTTTCTAGAAAACAAAACAAGACAATAAATGCAAAAGATATAAGAAGAAAACAGCAAAGATAGAAAATGCAGCTTCTGTCTCTGATGTTCACTCTCATTTGCAACATCACTGCTAGAAAAACACGGGCATGGCACTTCATCTTATTAGGTCCTCTGAGACCTGGCAAATATATATCAGCATTTGGCTATTTAGGTCATTGTGTAGTGTAAGGCAAAGATATTTCTAAAGGTCATAAGTCACAAAGGAGGAGAGCATCTGGGCCCAATTTCAACCAGCCAGTGTGCCCTGGTCCAGTGCAGAGGAAGCAGCCATTTTGACTTGTATGTCCAGGACAGCATTCCAGTTGACCTCTTCATCCCTGTCTCAGTTCCGGGACTGGCTGTCTTGCTTTTCCAGTGCTTGGGATTCAGTAACCATGGACAAATGGGTCCTAAGCACCATGAGATCAGGTTATGACATCCAATCTCCCCATCTCTCTTCAGGGATCCCTCTCACAAGCCACTTATCCTTCAGCAGGTCCAGACCCTGTGTGCTTCAGGAACTATCGAGGAGATCCCTCTAGAGCAATGAGAGAAGAGAGTCTATTCCTGGTTCCCAAATCTAAGGGAGGAATGAGACCTATTCTGTTTTTTCGCAGACTCAACAAATGCATCAAATATGTGAGATTCCATGTGGTCACTAGAGTCTTCCTCAATTAAATAACAATAACTAGCTTGCTGCTATGAATCTTCAGGATGCTTACTTCCATGTAGCGATTTTTCCCAAGTCACAGGCAACTTCTAAGATTTGTCCTGGCAAGTCAATATTATCAGTACACTGTGCTTCCCTTTGGCATCTCCTGGGCTCCTTGAGTTTTTACCAATGGTGGTAGTGACTACATATTTCAGGAAGAGAGAAATTCACATCTTCGTGTAGCTGGATGATTGGTTAGTGAGGGGCAAGTAAAAAAAAAAAGTCCTTTCATATGTTCAGTTCACATTATGCCTTTTCAATCATCTGGGCCTGATCTTGAGCAACAAAAAGTCGATGTTAATACCGACTCAAAAAAATTGAGTTCATTAGGGCCCTACTAGATTTTATGAGCTTGAGTGTTATAATCAGTCTTTAAGTAGACTCTGAGTTCCACCTCCTTTTGATACTGCCTGTGAGTCACCTGAGTGGAGTATACATCTGCAACCACACAAAGAAGAGATGATTATGCACCTGCACTATAACTATTGTTCTTCGAGATGTGGGTGCAGACATGTATTCCACAGCCACCTTCCCTTCTCTGCATCAGAGTCTCAATTCTTGATGATCAGTATGAAGGAACTGAGGTGCTTCAGGGTGGCACTGTCCTTAAATAAATATGGGAAGGCCTAAGGGTCATGGGGCATAATCACCACTTCTGTGGGTATAGCTAGGCAAAGTTCTCTGGCTTTGATATGCTCAGTGCATACACACCTGAGTGAAATACACATCAGCACTGACCTCTCAAAGAATAACAGTTACAGTACAGAAAAGTAATTGTCATTTTTTAACAATTGAATTGATTTTTCTATTTTGGGTTCTTTATACTGTGAAATTTTAAATCAGATATTGCTTTTTAAATTTAGAAAAGTGGTAATTAATCTCTATGATGGAAAAAATAATATACATTTTAATTTTATTTATATATTTATACCACCAACAAAAATACTGAAAATTTAGGACTAATACCATTTTTGTGAATGTTAGTGTATATTGGTTGTATACTATACAGGAAGCTACCTGCAAACAAAATGTAATAAAACTAATTAATTACTCTATATTGGGGCATATCTTACCCTCATGTGGCCTACTACTCTACCCTCTTAGAAGTTGTGCTGTCATTAGATTTTTTGCCCATATGTGTACTATATTCCCCTCCTCAAGAAGGGATTTGGGCATAGAATATTAGTCAGCACTGCTAAGATCAGTATTAATTCTTATCTGGATTTCTGCATGACAGTAAGGGAAGCATTTTATGTAGAGTGGCTGTTATCACCTCTTAATACCTTCAAATACAACCTTTACCAGAGCTCCACTCCAGCTAACTAGAGACAGAGTCCCAGAGCCACAAAGATGCTTAGGCACCTAAACCCTAGACTTAGGCACCAAAGTCACAGTTTTAGGCACTGCTCCAATCCACAAAATTCCCACTCACCTACTGCCTAAGCATGTATCTAAGCTCACTCAGCAACAGGGGTTAAAGTAAGGCAGTTTGGGCCAGTACGACGTACCAGTAAAAAGTAGCCTCCAGTACCGCCCTGTACGCTGACTTTAAAGCGCTGCCGCAGCACTTTAAGGACCCTGCTTAAAGCACTGCCATCGCAGCGCTTTAACATCGCTGCCCCTTTTGGGACCCCCATTGGCGGCCCTGCCAGGTCCTACCAGTGGGGCCACCAATGGGGGGGAGGGGCTGCAAAAGCGGCAGTGACATAAACAGGGTTCTTAAAGCGCTGCCACAGAAGCACCTTAATGTTGTTGCCCCTTTTCCCCCTCCCTCCCCCACCAGCGGGGGTGGCAAAAGAAGTAGCTGCCCCATGGCTGCAATTTAAAAGGGTCCAGGGCTCCGGCCGCCGCTGCCATGGTAGCCCCAGGTGGTGCGGGCCAGGCAGCACAGATGGGCTGGCGGAGGGATGCTGACCCCAGCCACGCCCCTCGTGCC
This sequence comes from Sternotherus odoratus, assembly GCA_032164245.1. NCBI lineage: Eukaryota > Metazoa > Chordata > Testudines > Kinosternidae > Sternotherus > Sternotherus odoratus. Next base: position 72,911,307 of record JAVMKO010000001.1, on the reverse strand, counting down.
TGAGGTCCTTCCCCTTCCACTGGGGCCAGAGCAGCCCCATACCAGTAAGAGCTCAATTTAACTTTCTCCCCTTCTCTGCAGCTACATTTTTTTCTATAAAAGTTACCTAAGTACCTATGTTTCTGCCTCCAAGAATGCATGTCACAGCCTCCCTCCAGGGATCTGGCCACAAAGCTCCTACAAAAGCCCCAGAGCAATCCACAAACTGGGGGAAGATAGGTGGAAGAGCACTTCTCTATCCCACTTGTCCTCATTTGCTAAGCATCTTCTGAACACCCGTACTCGATTGGCTCGGTTTAAAATCTGGCAACTACAGCATGAGCAGCAACCGCCAGTGCCCACTTAATACATTTTAGCCCAGTGGTTAGAGCATTCAGCTGGGATGTGGGAGATCCAGGTTCAATTATCCTCTCTGCCTGATAGGGAGAAAAAAATTGAATGGGGTGTTTTAAATCTCAGGAGAGTGCTCTAACCACTGAGCTTTGAGATATTCTGACATGGGGCTCTCACAGTCTCTCCTGTTGAAGCTTTTCCACTTTGGTTTAAATAACTAAAAAGTTATTGAGCCGGAGCACGAGAGTGATTCTACAGTCGATTGGTTTGGGCATCCACCTGGGAGGTGGGAGACTCAAGGTCCAGTCCCTCTGCTCCAGTGACTTTTTAATTATTCATCCAAAGTGGAACAGGATAGATTGAGTGAATCCCACATCAGAATATCCCATGGTTCCATGGCTAGGGTGCTCTCCTGAGTAGTGAGAGGTGCCTGTTCAGATTCTTTCTACCCATCAGCCAGAGCGGGGATTTGAACCCTGGTCTTCCATAACCCAGTTGAGTTCTCTAACCACTTGGCTAAAAGTGATTAGGTGGGCATGACCAGCACCACGTCCTTTATCTGATTTTTGAAGAATGAGGCAAGGACCTAACTTCACAAGAAATGACTTAAATACCTAAGCTGCCTGGCTCCAGGAGAGAGGGTCCTGGTGTGGATCTCTAGCAGAGATAGACTCCTGCCTGCAGCCTGGACTTAGGCATCTATATCTGTGATAGGGGTGGGGCTCAGTGTTTGCACCTCTCATTGGCATCTCCCATTTGCTAATATAGGTGGTTCCCTGCCTAGCATGCTAGATTTGTGAATCCTATTCTTAGGCTCCCATCTCTCCCCATTCGTTGTATAGGGAATCTAGGACCTAACCCAGGCTTTGTGAATTGCTGTGTTGTTCCATTGATGTAGTAAGCACCTAAATGCTTAAGCCCCTTTATAGATCTGGGCCAGAGATATTTCCACAGGTTCTCAAGAGGAAGAGATTCTGTGATGACCTCAATCCAGCAGTTAAGTGTCTTGGTGGACCCTGAATCTGGACAGAACCTGTTGCAGGACCAGAAATATATTGAGCAATTTAAATTAGTCATGAGGTGCAAGGTTGTCAGGAAACAGATGGATGTGGCAAACATGCACTGATTTGACATTCTGCAGTACTGCAAAATGAGTCATATGTTTTATCTATACTAAAAGAGTCCCCTGGTTCAAGGACATTGATTTAAAAATTGATTTAGTTAAACTAGTGCAAACCCCTAATGAAGACACACCTAAACCTGTTAAACCCTCACTTATATCAATTTAGTTTGCATCATTAAATTTCCAATTTAGGTTAAATTTATATGAGCAAGGGTTAAATGTGTCTAGATTAGGGATTTGCACCAGTGTAACTAGGCCAGTTTTTAAATCTGTTTAGTTGAACTGCTCAACTTTTCTAGTGTAGTCAAGGCAATAGCTCCTGATACAGAAGGAGAAGGCAGGTAATGGGAAAATGAGGCATGACTAGTGAAAAAGAGGGTCTGCCCAGTGAGAAAGTCCCACTGAACTTAAACTATGGACTTGCAAATGTCTAGAAGTCAGGAACTGAAAGGGTAAAATAAAGCAGCAATCCAAGAGACAAGCTATAAAATCCACCTGCATCACTGTAGGTCTCTCTGACCTTCCAGGCAGCACACACAATGGACATGGACTATCAGTGTGAGTCTGATTATGGTTCCTCTGTGCAGTGCCCTGAGCACAGGTCGTGCACTAAAGCACGCCTTCCACTGCAGAATTGGTATTCGTGTTACATAATGGCCATGTGAATAATGACAATAATTTATTTAAATAAATAAAGGCTTTGGAGTTCAAGCTATGTTTCCTAGGTCACAACTAGGACTACATGTGGGCAAAATATAAAAACTAAATTTTATTGTGTTTTGCTTCTTTCACAAAAAGTAAGACGGTCAAAAAACGTTTCGCCTGCAATTTCTATACAAATACAGCAAAAATTCAAATAATCAAGTTTAGTGCAATTACTATCATATATTTTGAGAAATACATTCACAGAGATATCATGACTTCTATTAAGAATTATTAAAATTGTTGTTTGTACTATTTTCATGTTTCTCTTGGCAGCATTAGTACCAGGAGTCCAGCCAAAGAGATCTCAGAGAAAGAAAGAAAAAAGAAATTCCTCTGAGTAAACTAGTTCAGAATAAATCATTATTGCTAGATACAAATGATTTATATCATGGGGAGAAAGGGTATTTTCTATTGTGTTTCTAGCCCTGGAAGGTCATGAGATATTGTATCTTGAAATTCAAATGGGTCCAGGAGTGAAACTTGTCAAATGAAAAGTCATTGGGTAAATACACTTTTTATTGGATTGTATAACTAACAACGCCTTTAACCATTAAAAGAGATGTTAAAATCTAACCAACTTTTTAACATACATGCTATAGCTTACTTTTGCATTGAATTAAGCTTGGATGATGAAATTAGATTTGGTCTTGATCTGGCAAATTAATTCACTGGTTCAAATGCTTATGACTGCATATTCCCCGTTCCTCACTCTGTTCTGACTTACACAGTTCTGAATGAGCCATAACACCTTTGGAGTCAATGAAGTTATACATGTGCAAAGGCAGAGGAAGTAAGGTGAACTATTGTTTTCAATGCGACTCTGTATGAACATAGGTGTTAGCACCAGTATATCTGTCTCAGGACTGGAAGTTTGAGGGTGCCCTTTGTAATCAATGGGCATCTTCCCATTAACTTCACTGGATGCTGAGTTGGAGTTTTTATCGTACTTTCTGATTCTCATACGTGAGCAAAGTACTGCAACATTTAGGTTGCAAATGCTGCAGGGGAATGTTTAAATTCAAACTATTTGCATTGATTTTGTTTGTGTGTGTGCACGATGAAAACATTTTGGTTTAATATTAGGTTTAGAAAAAGTAATTTCTACCACCACCTAACATGGTTATCCAAAGTTATAGAAAAATTGTTGGGTTTAAATAATGCATCTGGTTAGTTCAAAGTTCCCAGAAAGGAGGAAAACCAAAGTCTAAGCACCTGAATAATGTAGTTCTTTATCATTCAATTTATCATTTGTATCTTTGACTTTTCCCTTGTATTTTAAGAGAGAGTACACACATCTTTGTCTTTCATTGAGACTCATATCTGTTATCATTCAACATTCATTTTTTGAGAAAGGATCTGTACTTTCAATTTTACTTTCTTAAAAATATCCCTGTAACTGTTAATTTGAAATGGTAACCTTTTCAAGTTGAATCATAAATTCAAGGCTAGAATGAAGGTTTTCTTGTGTCAAATAATAGTTTCCGGTTGAAAAATCCTGGAGATAGTAAAGTAATTATTTTTGACTAAAAGGTTGTTGCATAGTTTGTCTTGTGGAGGGTTACAGGAAAAACATTCTAAAATGTATTAATTTGTTGCTGGTTCATTAAATAAAATGAATGATTATTTTCAGAATAATGTAAGTTGATCTAGAGACCAGTATTGATGTTGTATTTTAAAGGGAACATGTAGTAAACCATGCTATAGACTATGGTTAATGTTTTGCATTTCCTGATATCTTTTGAAACGTAAAAAATCTACAACAAACAGATCTGTAATGCGTAACTGATATGAAGATTCTATTCAGATTTAAGAGCTTTAGTTTGCTTTTGAATCTTTCTATTTTCTGCATTTGTTTTGACTGCTCTCATCATTCAAGATTGACACTTGGATGAGTGTGTAGGAGGAAGCAGCAGCAGCAGGCTTACAGCTTGCAGACAAAAAAAATCTGCCTTATCTGATGGCTATTATTGAAAATGCGAGGTGTAGCCTAGGCTGGGTAATGAAGGGGAGCGAGCGAGGGGGAGCAAGGAGCATGGTGCTGCATACTGATGAGTGTAGGAGTACTTGATAAAAAGAATTCTTGCTGCTGGCAGTGCATTGCTCATTGTGGAGTATTCCAACAATCACATATAACGGCAAACAGCTTAGCTGACAGCTTGATATGCCTTTTTTTTTTCACTTCATGACATGATGGTCTATACTAAAGATTAATAACTAAGAAATGTTGAGCTAGGATCAGATCATATTCTGTAGACTGCCCTGTAAACTATGTTTTACTTCTGACTTTCTTCCTTGCTGAAAACATTAATCTGTCAAGCTGGCGGGCTCCTTTGATAGCAACTTTTCCAGGAACATGATGTGGCAATGCCACCTCTCAGCCCAGGACTACCGCTACTATCCAGTGGATGGCTACTCGTTGCTTAAACGCCTCCCTCTTCACCCTCTTACAGGACCCAGATGCCCTGTCCAGACAGTGGGACAATGGTTGGAAAATATTGGGCTACCTCAGTATGAGAACCACTTGCTGGCTAATGGATTTGACAATGTGCAATTCATGGTAAGAATCCTTCTCTGTATTGCTGTGTATAGGCACTGTAGCCGTTTTTTTTTTCTTTTATTGTCTGTGTCTGTGTTTCTTATGTGATCTTAAATAGCTTAGAACTATTCTGCTTTGCACTGAAATCTGGTAGTGCTTCAGTTTTCTACATACAGCTGAATCAATATGTAAGGCATTCTCAGGATAAACTTCCAAAATATACATGTTATGAAATAATATCTATAGCCAGGGACATGGCTAAGGAGAAGTTGGGGGTTAAGGTTGTCTCCCTCCCCCATATCAATCTCCAGGTTTTTAAAAAAAGTAGAAATGCATAATACTTGTACACCATCATTGGGAGGGGGCAATCCCCCCGTATGTAAAGGTTTGGCCACACCCCTATCTGTAGCACATCACATGATATTACTTTTATTTAAATATTAGCACCAACTTAATTAAATAGCATGATATGCCATTGTTAAAGGAAGATATATTTTAATTATGGATAATTATTGAACAAATTGTGCCAACTCTAGTTAATTCTGGATGTCTTAGTAAAGTGGGATTGTTTGGGGGGGAGGGGGTTAGGTAATCAGTTTATGGGATTCACTTGTTTGAACAGGAAAGCAAGAGTATTCCTTTAAATTAATACCAAAAACTTTAGCTTAACTATAAATATTTCATTGAGATGAACAGAAGGACCAAATCATTTCAGATACCTTAGGATTTAGGGTATCCACCTGTGGTACTTATGACAAACCTCATGTATACAATATTTCCACTTGAAATTAATAGGGCTAAGGGGGAAAGCTAACCTATAAAATTGCTATATAATCATGAATATATACCTCTTCCAATGTTTATCATTTTTATTTGTGGTAAAACTACTCACCATATTTGTTGTACTGTACCAAATATCAACACATTATTCTTTGTCCCTAATTAAGGTATTTTTCTCTGTAAATATTTTCCTCCTTGGATAGCTCTAGAGCTACTATATTAACAAACAGCATACATACAGTATATAAGATGTACAAGTGGCCTTTGGCATGAATATGTTATGATTACAAAGGCATATTTGTACATCAATCATATTTTTCCCATTTCACTTTTTTTGCCAGTACTAATGTACGCCTATGGGTTATTGATACAAAAATTGTGAAAGACTCATCTATTTCTATATGTATTTTTCATTTTTCTTCCTGCTTCTACATGGCTGCTGTGTGTTTCTTTACTTATACCAACAAAAATTTTAGCAGTTTTTGCTTCTCTTTTAAATATTCTTGATTTTTAAAAGCAGGAAAATTAAAAATAAAATAAAAATAAATAACACAAATGTAATTTGCAGGCTTCATCCATCCAATAAAAGTTCTTAAATGGGTTTCATTGTAGTAAAACTTGCAACCACTAGTATCTTACATATTCTTTTGCTTTAGAATTACTAAAGCAGATGAGCATAAGTCATGAAAAGATTTCAAAAAGGGAAATGTTCACAAGGGGCAATAAATGGTATAACAAATATGTAGAGGTGCACCTACCACAAGTAAACAGTGAGCAGGTAGGAGCTAGAGCAATTGAGTTGGATTGCTTTCCAAACATTTACTAAAGCTGTAGGGGTCTGATCCAAAGTCCATTGGAGTCAACGTGGACACCGTCATTGACTTCAGTGGGCAAGCCCTAAATCGCTCATTTACATATTTATGTAACTGTACCTATTTCAGTATGAAGTTCTTTTAGTAAATACCCAAGCCAAACTTTTTCAGGTATATGCGAGTTAAGTTATGGTGTGGGTGTTTGTATGGTAACCACAGCATTCTGGTCAGGTTAGTCTACTAGTTCTTTTCTAATTTAGTTGTTTCTTCAATAAATATTACAGGTAAAACATACAATTTCCACTGATGTTATTTGGAGTTTGGTTCATATAACAGATTAGAACCCTACATTGAATTGAGTAATTAAATATATTGCTGTGAAATAATCTTATAATGAAGCAACAATGATATAACAATTTTTCAGTATTTACAATAATTTGATATGCTATAGTTTGGGCCACAATACATGAAATACTTTATTGTAGCAAAAAAGTAATCATAAAATAATAATTTGCTGGGTTATATATTATTCTTTTACATACATTATCATTACATAATGTAACAGGTTTCTCCTGACATAATTCAAAAAATGTTTATTGTTACTAAAATACTTTCCTTTCTATCCAAAATTATAGAAGAAAATTAAACCTAGAATGTATATATTAAACTTGGAGAATAAAGGTCTGTTATGGTAATAGGAAAAATGAAATATCTATTAACCTTAAATCTGCAGTGTTACATTTTTCTATAATATCAGGAAATTATCTAATCAAAATTGTTTACATATTCATCTATTTTATGTAAGCTTATTTATTCAGTTGTAGATTTGGCTAAAATTGCTTGGCTGTCTGCCTTTTGAACAGTATTATTGTTTTAATGCAATGAAAAATCAGTTAGACATGTCTGTTCTTCATTCTGTACCATATTTCTGCTTTTGTTTTTCCGAAAGCACATTCTGACCTGCATTTATTCATCTTGTTGCCTAAGCAACAGCCACTGCACTCCCATTATATATGATGTAGTAGTACAAGTCTTACTAAATGTGTAGAACACAAAAGGGAATATCGTGATGATATAATTAATGTTAGAAATATCATACCATATCTGAGAACAAATATATTATGTCTAGGCAACTCTCAGCAACAATAGTCTACTAATTAAATTAACATTCTGGTAACTAAGGTATTTTTAGATAGAAGGATTTCATGCTAAATCATTCATTAGATTCATAGAAATTATATCCTTGGGTTTATTCTCCCTTCACTGGGAAGGGAAGATAAGGACTTAACTACCGTTACAATTAAGAAGATTTACTCTCTCAATTTTCTGTGCATGGACTCAAGAAATAACCTCTTTACCTATAAACTTTACCCTCTGAATTATTTTTTTCCAGTAGTTTGTCAGTTCACGTAGGAGTTGTTACAGTTTTAAAATCAGTATTTGAAAAATTGCTCTTGCTTTTCTTACCAAACTTGTTTCTGTTTTGAAAGTATTTGTGCACACAGCAAGCAAATTTCCTGTAATATTATTATTATAATAATAGAGCAGCAACTATGTAACATTTAGGGGGACATACATAGGTTCAGTCCCAAGACTTGGCTCATAGTCCCTTGTGGAGATAAACTCATGCTCAAACATATCCAGCTGTCATAATTTATTATTGTTATAACTATATTATTATTATTTATTTATTATTTATTATATTGTAAGTGTTGCTGTATCCTTTTGGATGTACAAACTTGCAGTAAAAGTTAGGATCAGTGCTGTGGAAGTGTGGTAGAGACACTGATGACATAGAAAATCTGACCATGTAAAGATTCATTTGCAATTAAACTGACTCACAGAGAGAGGAGGATTTATATCCTGACAATTAGACCAGTACAACTAGTTGTAAATTAGAATATGTTGTCTGGATTTAAGCAATGAGGAAACTAAACGAACTAATGGACACCCTGATAGATGGATGAAAAATGCATGAGATCATAGGCTAGTTGGTTGGTTGGTGTCCTTGCATATGTCTGTTTATAACTTTGGAGATTGATCATAGAAACTTTCATTCTGGATTAGGGAGATGGATGCTAACAGACAATTGCAACAGATCAGATCACACTATCTATTGGGGACTAATTCTGACTAAGGGTTGCATATTACCATGCATTTGTACATTTTCCTAATAATTTAAGTTGAGATGTTTAAATCATATCATTTGCTTAATATTACAGTTTGACCAAATTGAGCTCTCTGAAATCTTTCAACATTAAGTGAGAGGAATGTGGACCAGACCATCAAAAAGAGGCAAAGTTTGAAGAAAAATATGAGACATTTAATTTGATGGAAAAATTATTTTAATCTTCCAACACTTACTTTTCATTAATATCCAAACATTTAACACTCCGTTAACTTTAATTGGCATTTTGACACTGGAACAATGGTTTGCCCAATGTTTTATCCTTCCACTACTTACATACATGGGCCCCTATTTGTCCAGGTACTTATATGGCCTCCAACATTATAGTATCTGGAATCCCCCAAATATTGATACATTTATCCTCATTTCACAGATGGGGAACTAAGGTACAGAGAAACTGACTGACTTGGCCAAAGTCACACAGGATTGGAAATTGAACATGTATCTCCCGAGTACCCAATAAACAGAAAGACCCTCTCTTATTATGCAGAAGCACAGGCATCAGCATTGTGACTACCTCCTACATATGTACATTGGGGGCAGATGAGAGTCGCTGCATCCTCTCTTCTTCCTTCCCTACCCAGGGCCAGCTTCAGGCACTAGCAGAGAGAGAACGTACCTGGGGTGGCAAATTCTATGGGGCGGCATTCTGTCCATTTTTGAGGTGGTGCAGTCCCAGTGGCTTTTTTTTTTTTTCGCTTCAGCAGTTCGGGTGACAGACCGAGCGGCTTTTTTTTTTTTTCCACTTGGGGTGGCAAAAAAGGGAGAGCCGGCCCTGTCCCTACACACAACGGATTCCTTAGAGCATGCTTCCAAATAAAGTGTATAGAAACTCCAACTAAAATGAATGGGATCTGCAGGTGCTCTGCACCTCTGAAAATCAGGCCACTTTTGCTGGTCCTAAGATTTAGGCACCCTAGCTTTAAAAATGTTTTCCTCAATTCCTATTCACAATAGTTCAAATTACATCTAGATCGGGGTGAAAGTAAGGCGGTACAGGTCGGTATGGGCGGGGGGGGGGGGGGAGGGGAAGGAAGTAGCTGCCGCAATTGAAAAGGATCCAGGACTCCGGCCACCACTGCAGCTGGTAAGAACCCCAGGCCCTTTAAATCGCCGCTGGAGCCCCATAGGGCATGGACCAGGGAGAGCAGATGGACTGGCTGGGGAATGCTGACCTACCAGCCCTGCCCCTTTCGCCGAAGGCCCTGCCCCTTCTGGGGAGAGGAGAGGGCAGAGCAGCCCCGTACTGATAAGAGCTGCATTTTACTGTCACCCCTGATCTAGATGCATGTGCAAATTTACATTATTCCTTTAACTTCTCTGTCACTTTTTTCCTTCCTAAGGGCTGGTTTACATGGGGGCTGAGTTGACTGATGGAATTGTATTTTTGTTGTATTAAATGGTGTCTTTTTAAAATATTGTCAGGCTGCCTAGAACCAGACAGACATTTAAAAAATATATTTCATAAATCAAATCATTTTATCAGGTGTGAATGCAATATATTCTCTCTTTACCATTTTAAACCCTTGCTCATCTTCAAAAGAGTAAAAATCAAGCATATCAAGATTAAGGAGATTAAGGGGTGACATGATAGTGGTCTTCAAATACTTGAAAGGCTCCATAAAAAAGATGGAGAACAGTTGTTCTCTCTTGCCACAGAGGCCAGAACAAGAGGCAATGGGTTCAAACTACAGCATAGCAGATTTAGATGAACCTCTCAGGAAAAACTTCCAAACGGTAAGAACAATAGGACAATGGAACAGACGGGCCTAGGGAAGTTGTGGAAGCTCCTTCACAGGAGGTTTTTAAAGGGAGGCTGGCTAGCCATCTGTCTTGGATGGTTTAGACACAACAAATCCTGCATCTTGTCAGGGGGTTAGACTAGATGACCCTTGCAGTCTCTTCTAACCTGGTGATCTCAGTTTTAGTGCAGTTTGCAGTATGAGAGTTATTTTTAGACACAGATTACTTTATATAATGAAGTTACCCTCAAAATTTGTAACTTACATGTAATTATTTAATGGGTCTACTTGTGGGACTAGGAAAATCAGGATTGGATACTAATGTCATCACTAATTTAGGTAATCTGCTACAAAAGTGCATTGAGATAAAAATATGCACTACTCTAAGAAAGAGAGAGAGGGTTAAATACCTTCACTACTGTGTGTAAGCGTAATTAGGTGTCACCATTGTGTTGATTAAAAAGAGTGAAAAATTTGAGACCACATGTTTAAAGAATTTTTTTGTTCTCCAGTAGTATTAGTGTACACAAGATTAGCAGCAAGTATTTTCTGTGAAAGCTGAGTTGAAACAACTGAAAATCAGTTAACATGATATATTCAAGCATGACTCTTTAAAGTGGCAAAAAGAACTGGAGACTGATTCTGCTCCCAGTAAATAATAATAATACCTAGCTCTCATACAATGCTATTTGTAATAATAGGTTCCAGAGCAGTAGTTATCAACTTATGATCCGTGGACTCAGGGTGTCCACAGATTATGTCCAAGATTTCCAAAGGGATTCATGCCTCCATATGAAATTTTAGAGGTTTGCAAAAGAATTTTTTTTGAAAACCACTGATTTAGAATATTGATCAATGAGACAGCAAATCAGGCCCACCAACAGCAATTCCAGGCCTCAGAGTAGAACAGTCAATGGGCCCCCAGCCCACATAGACACAGTCTGCCCGACATTTTGGTGGTGCTGTGGCTGTACTGGCTGGTGCCCACCGAGTTGCCGGCTACACTGCTGGGCGCACTCTTTCAGCACGGCCAGGGCTTCAACATGCCCACCCGGCTGCCTTTGCTGCTGCTGATACCACCACCGTGTATCTAGGAGCCCTCCAGAAGTGACTAGTGCGAGGGACACAAGGGGAGGGCAGGCATCAGCTAAGCGGGAGAATGTGACCCCCTCCTGCATGACCTCCCACGAGACTCCTCCCCACCCAAGTCTGGGACCCCTGAGCTCTCCCTGTGTCCTCCTCCCCATCCCACATTACCTGGGGGGTGGGAGGTGGGGTTTGTCTTCCTGCAGTGCTGGCCCGGCTCCCCCGGCAAGTCGGCTGCTCTTCTGGCTCTGGAGCCACGCTTGGATGCTGCCCGGTGCAGCACAGCAGCTGCCTGGGAGAGAGTTTGGCTGCAGCAGCAGCAGGCTGCCTCCCCAGGCTCAGCTACTGGTGACAGTGGCCAAACAAGCCAGAGCCCTCTCCCCACCCTCCCTGGCATGCTCAGAGTCGGCTCCTGTCTCCAGAAGCTGAGCCTGGACAGGGAGAGGGCTGCCACTGTCGCTGCTCCCTGTCTTACCCAGGCCCAGCTTTTAGGAACAGAAGCCGACTTGGAGCATGCCAGGAAGGGCTCCGGCTCACTTGGCCACTGTCCCTAGAGAAGCTGAGCCCAGGGCAGCTGCTGCGCTGCACTGGGCAGCGTGGCCAAAAGAGGAGAGGTTCTGGCCATGCCCCCTTCTCTCCCCAGTTATGGCTGGCTTCTGAGTCGAGTGCCGCAAGCAGGCATCTAGGGAGGGCAAGCTGCCAACCCTTCCTGCCCACTTCCCCCCCAATCATCTCTGAGCCCTGCAGCCCACCCAGGCGATTTAAAAGGGTCCAAGGCTCCCAACTGCAGCTGCTGCAGTGGTGGTGGCTGGAGGGCTCTGGGCAATTGCCCCCTTTGTCCCCACCATCAGCAAGCTTGCATCAAATGGTCAATCTCAACTGTTTGATTAATAAAAGATTAGACATCTAGGATTAATCAGAATGAATACAGAAAGGTAGTACTGTATATACCGATTCGGGGTTCAGGCTTGTCCACTTGCACTGGCTCACACTGTTAACATTTTCATGTATATTTATACATTACTTGGTAACCTCATATTACAGTTTGTGGTTGGCTGCATTACTGAGCATTATCCAATTATTATCAAATGTCAACATATTCCGTTATGCTCTAAATTTCTGGTTGTAAAGAATCATAACAACTTTTAGCCTATTTGATAAGAGCTTAACATGGGTTTAAAACAAGTGTCTTAACCAGTCATTTCATTTTGCTCTTTGCGGTTGGTTACATACTCAAATTTAACATTTTCTGCAAGGTGATTTACATTATTTTGCTAGCAGTTTCCTGTTTCTCCTTTTACAGTGTGTCTACCTGCTTCTCCCTTTCTTGTGTTTTTGATTAATTGTTATCCACTTAGCAAAAAAACAACCTAAAACAGCTGCAAAAACAGCTTATAAAAGGGTCATGCCCTTAGACACATTTCTGTTCTGTCAGTAGTGTATTTTACATGCATTTATTTGCCAATATAAAGTCAAATTACCTTTTAGTTCTTGTGACAAAACTTATGAGGGATTCTGGAAATGCTTAGGCCTATATGACATTTTCATCTGTAGATCTCACAGCACTTTACAAAGGCAGGTAAGAATATTCTCCCAATTTTACAGATGAGGTAACTGAAGTACACGGAGATGAAGTAGCTTGCCCACTGTTAACCAGCAGGCCAGATACAGAGCCAGGGACAGACCCCCAGCTCTCCTGAATCTCAGTCCAGTGTTCTTTCTTCTAAGCCAGCGATTCTCAAACTGTAGGTCAGGACCCCAAAGTGGGTTGTGACCCTGTTTTAATGGGGTCACCAGAGCTGGCATTACACTTACTAACTGGGGACCGGGACCCAAGCCCAAGACCCACTGCCAGGGGCCAAAACTTAATCATAAGTCCCACCACCAAGGTCTGAAGTTGAAGGTTTCAGCTCTGAGTGGCAGGGCTCAGGTTACAGGCCCCCTGCCTGGGGCAAAAGACCTTGAGCTTTGGCACTATTATGGAAATATTCTAGAACAATATTGCCGGATAGGAAGGAAATAGTTGGGAGGTTGGGCCTATGGGTAAACTCATCTCACACAATGAATAAGTGGTACTATTACCAGGCTATGTTAAGGATGCAACCATTAGGAGACAGCAGTACAGAGGGACCTGATTACAAGTAATTACATTTTGAAAAATTAAAGGAGTTAATAGGTAAAACTTAAAGGCTAGAGGTTCTGTAAGATAACTGGACATGTGCATAAAAATCTGAGAAATACTGTAATCAAGGCAGAGCAGATAACTATCCCCCTATGAAATAAAATTAGGTAATGTGAGGGGAAAGCTGGGTATACCAGCAGCTGCTTAAGGCAGGGGTCTCCAAACTTTTCAGCCCGAGGGCCGCATTAACTATCAAATAGCAGTTCGGGGGCCGACAACACACTCGAGGTCCAAATAAAAAAGAATCAAAACATGGATGTTGTTTTTAATTATTTATTTAATATTATTTTATTCAGTTATTATTTAATAACACATTGATACACTACACATGAACACTACACATGAACACTACACATGAACACCTGTTCACTACACATGAACACTACACATGAACACCTGTTCACTACACATGAACACTACACATGAACACCACACATGAACACCTGTTCACTACACATGAACACTACACATGAACACTACACATGAACACCTGTTCACTACACATGAACACCTGTTCACTACACATGAACACTACACATCAACCCCCCAACTGACCCACCCAGCCAGGTCTCTCCCCCCCAAACCTCCTTTCCTCCAACCCCCAACTGACCCACCCAGCCAGGTCTCTCCCCCCCAAACCTCCTTTCCTCCAACCCCCAACTGACCCACCCAGCCAGGTCTCTCCCCCAAAAACCTCCTTTCCTCCAACCCCCAACTGACCCACCCAGCCAGGTCTCTCCCCCCAAAACCTCCTTTCCTCCAACCCCCCCCCCAACTGACCCACCCAGCCAGGTCTCTCCCCCCAAAACCTCCTTTCCTCCAACCCCCCCCCAAATGACCCACCCAGCCAGGTCTCTCACCCCAAAACCTCCTTCCCTCCCACCCACCCCCCAAAATGACCCACCCAGCCCGGTCTCTCACCCCAAAACCTCCTTTCCTCCAACCCCCCCCCAAATGACCCACCCAGCCAGGTCTCTCACCCCAAAACCTCCTTTCCTCCAACCCCCCCCCCCCCAACTGACCCACCCAGCCAGGTCTCTCACCCCAAAACCTCCTTTCCTCCAACCCCTCCCCCCCAACTGACCCACCCAGCCAGGTCTCTCACCCCCCCAACTGACCTGCTCAACCCGGTCTCTCCCCACAGACCGTTTCGCCGCCTGTGCAGTTCGGTGCGGCGCGTCCCGGCCCCAGCTCCGAGCCGTCCCTGGCCGGCGGCAGCAGCCGAGCACGCGGCGCGTCCCGGCCCCGCGGCTGGCGGCGGTGGCCGAGCGCGCGGCGCTTCCAGGCCCCGCGGCTGGCGGCGGCGGCCGAGCGCGCGGCGCTTCCAGGCCCCGCGGCTGGTGGCGGCGGCCGAGCGCGCGGCGCTTCCAGGCCCCGCGGCTGGCGGCGGCGGCCCGCGCGGCGCTTCCAGGCCCCAGCGTGGAGCCAAAAAGATCTCCGCGGGCCGGATGAGAGGGCCTCGCGGGCCGCATCCGGCCCGCGGGCCGTAGTTTGGAGACCCCTGGCTTAAGGAGTGGAAGTGAAAAATAAATTAAATCTAAAATAATTTAAAAAAAAGAATACAAAGCATGAACAGCTAGTAAAAGCAGCAAAGGACACTAAGGGAAAAATTAAGCAAGCAAAATGATGTCATACTAACTAAGGAATTAAAATGAAATAAGAAAAACTTTATAAATATGTCAAGGTTAAAACAAATATTAAGGAAAATAAATGACTGCTGCTAAATTCAGATAATAGAAGACACGGAAAATGTTCTGAAATACTGGAGAGTTATTTTGGTTTTTTGTATAAAGAATAAAGTAGGAGCTGAGTGAAATACAGTAAATGTTAATGAAGACCACTGGGATATTAGGGACACAGAAAGTATAGGAGACAGATAAATGAATACTTAGATAATTAAAATATATGAATCATCAGGGTCAGATGATATTTGTCGAAGGGGCCTAAAGAAGTTGGCAGAGGAAATATTAGACCTATTGGCAATCATCTCTGAGAATTTATATGGAAGATGTGAGGGACTAGAGGACTAGCTAAAATGCAAAATAGTACCAAGATTCATTTCAGAGTGTAGGATTGCACTCTGAGTAGACAGTCCCACTTTACTGATCTGTTTGCACTGAACCTCCCCACTGGGACAATCTGGTGTAACACACCAGCAGGAAATTGGTAGCAATGTTATTACCACTAGATAGCTACTGCGAGGAGTGTTGGTCTTGATGGTGAGGGATGGGAGGAGAGGATAGTATGCAGCAAAGGGAAAATATTTATTGTATCAGAGACAGTGCCTCTCATCAGTAAGACAAGCAAGCATTACCTCCATCAAAGCCAGTTTAAACATCAAGAAGAGAGAGAAGCTATAGAGGCTCCTATTATCCCCTACCCTGTCCTGATTTTTCACACTTGCTGTCTGGTCACCCTATAGCCATGTTAGTCTGTATCAGCAAAAACAATGAGGAGTCCTTGTGGCACTCTAGAGACTAATAAATTTATTTGGGCACAAGCTTTCGTGGGTTAAAACCCAATTCTTCAGGTGCCTGGAGTGGAATATACAATAGGGAGTATAAATACACAGGATATGAAAAGATGAGAGTGGCCTTACCAAGTGCGTGTGTGTGTGTGTGAGGGGTCAGTGCTAATGAGCCAAATCAATTAAGTTGGAAGTAGGCTAGTCTCAACAGTTGACAAGAAGGAGTGGAAATCACTTTTGTTAATGAGGCCAATGTAAATAAGGTGACCCATTTCCAACAGCTGACAAGAAGGTGTGAGTATTTAGCAAGGAGAAATTAGTTTTTATAAAAATAACGAGAAGTACTTGTGGCACCTTGATTTAGTTTCTGTAGTGACCCATCCACTCCATCTTTATTCAGGCCTAATTTGATGGTGTTCAGTTTGCAAATTAATTCCAGTTCTTATTGGAGTCTGTTTTTGAAGTTTTTGTTGTTGAAGAATTGCCACTTTTAAGTCTGTTATTGAGTGACCAGGGAGACTGAAGTGTTCTCCTACTGGTCTTTGAATGTTATGATTCCTGATGTCAGATTTTTGACCATTTATTCTTTTGCATAGAGACTGTCCAGCTTGACCAATGCACTTGTTAGAAGGTGGCATATATCACATTGATAGGTGTGCAGGTGAACGTGCCCCTGATGGTGTGGCTGATGTGGTTATGTCCTATGATGGTGTCCCTTGAATAGATATGCAGACATAATTGGCACCAGGCTTTGTTTCAGTGTTTGGTTCCTGGGTTGGTGTTTTTGAAATCCAACAGTATGGTAATATAAGCAGCTGTAAACAGGTTCTTATCATGGGAAGAAGGAGCAATCTTAATAATAGGTGGTGCTACTGGACCTTTCTTTAATTTAACTCAAAATTATCTGGGTCTCCAATCTTATTAATATTCATCCTCCATCTGCCATTTCTTCTAATTGATTTTCTGACTGGCAAAGCCCCAGACTCAGATTCACTGCTGGTAAATTCATTTGGCTTGACTAGTGTTGCACCTGTTTATACCACCAGTGACCAGTTTGGAATCCAGTCTTTTACTTAATCCACTTTTGATGGTAGTATAGTTTCAAGAAACAAGTAATGCAAACAGTTTAGCAAATAATTAAAGAACCTGAATTTGCAAAGAATTATTTATGTATTCTTACCACTGAGACTTATTAGATTTCCTCATATAACTCTAGTTATTGTGAGATACCATCTCTTAATAACAATAAATTGTATTTCTCTTATGTTGTATCTACTGAAGCTGATGCTAAATATAACTATTGATAACATCTAACCCCATGTCTCAGTTGAAATCACAAGTTCCAGACCTTTATTAATAGTCTTTTATGCAGTACAATATTGAATTATTGAAATCCAAGCAGACTATATCTACTTTTATTCATGTTAACTCCTCAAAGAAGTTAATCACATTTATTACACACACCTTCCCCTGCTTTAAAGTCATGTTAACAGTCTTTGACTGGACGGTGTCAATTCAAAAGTTATTATTTTGACTCCAACAAAAAATCTAGATGTGAGTTTGGCTGTACCAGAAAAAACAAGCATCTCATCATGAGACAGCTTGGAGGAATAGGTTTGGTGCAAAAACAAATGCCATAAATAACCTTGAGACATATCTTCATTGCTACAATGATCAATACCTCCACAACATACCTTTCAAGATCCATGGATCTTATATATGCTTATCACAACATGTGGTGTACCTCATCCAATGCACTAAATGCCCCCAATAACAACTACATGTGTTACATAAGACGATCACTATAATCTCAAATGAACTGACACATAAAAAAGATAAAAGACAAAAATGCCATCTTACCCATGGGTGAACACTTCACAAAGCGATCTGACCTCTTGATTTTCATCCTCAAAGGAAACTGGCATGACACCACACCTTCAAAAAAATGATCCTGGGAGCTTAAATTCATAACTTTGTCAGAAATTAAAAACCACAGACTTAATAAAAACACTGGATTTATGGCTTATTGCAGCAGTCTATCACCCACTACACCTCCTTTGTCCTACAACTGCTGAGGTGTTAGCTGCCCACTTCACCTTGAATGTTCTCTTACAATAGTGGTTCTCAACCAGAGGTACTCAGAGATCTTCCAGGGAGTATATCAACTCATCCAAATATTCAGTTCTAGTTTTAAAACAGGCTATGTAAAAAGCAATAGTGAAGTCAGTATAAACTAAAATTTCATGCAGACAATAACTTGTTTATACTGCTCTATATACTATACACCAAAGTGTATTTATATTCCAATTGATTTTATTATATAATAAAAATGAAAAGGTATTTTTCGGTAATAGTGTTCTGAGGCACTTGTATTTTTTGTTGTTGTTTCATGTCTGGTTTTGTAAGCAACTAGTTTTTAAGTGAGGCAAAACTTGAGGGTATGGAACACTCCTGAAAGGGGTACAGTAGTCTGGAAAGGTGGAGTGCCACTGTCTTACAACATGCTAACTCTGCATGCTAAACAATCTGTTCCACCTTGTATTTAGCTGTGACACGATGAATAACTTTCCTAGACCTATGGTGACCAGGCAGCAAGTGTGAAAAATTGGGACAGGGGGTGGTGGTGGAGTAATAGGAGCCTATATAAGAAAAAGACCCAGTTTTATAGGACTGTCCCTATAAAACTGGGACATCTGGTCACCCTACTAGGACCTGAAGAAGAGCTCTTTGAATGCTTGAAAGCTTGTAACTCTCATCAGCAGAAGTTAGTCCCGTAAAATATATCTCATTCACCTTTCCTCTCATTGTTAACATATAAAACTAACAGTGAACACACTTCTCAGTCTGTCTGCTGTCTCCAGACAATACTTCATTAGTTACGTGCAATTCATGTTTTCAAGACTCTTCACTAAAACGAGGACAAGAAATTGTACGTTACCTCTTGGGTTTTCCTCTTCAAATCTCCATTATAAGTACACCAAAATGGCATACCCTTAGTGAAGAATAGAAGGGCTGTGAGCAGGGCCGGCGACAGGGGGGTACTACGGGTAGAGCTGTACCGGGCCCCGCACTTTAGGGGGGCCCCGGTACAGCTCTACCCGTAGTCATCCGGCGCGGCTCTCCCCCGGACGAGCGTGTGTCCCCAGCCGGCAGCAGCGGCTCAGTCCGGGGAGGGGGGGAGGGAGGGAGGGAGCAGCAAGGGCAGCTCACGCTGCTCCCGGGCTCTCGCTCCTAGCTGCGGCCAGCTGTCAGCTGGGGGGGGGGCACGGCTGGGCTGGGGGGTGCGGCTGGGCTGGGGGGCCCCCAGCCGCTGTCAGCTGGGGGGGGGAGCGCCGGCTGGGCTGGGGGGGGGGGGGCGGCTGGGCTGGGGGCCCCCAGCCGCTGTCAGCTGGGGGGGGAGCACCGGCTGGGCTGGGGGTCCCCCAGCCGCTGTCGGCTAGACTGGAGGGGGCGGCTGGGCTGGGGGGCCCCCAGCCGCTGTCGGCTGGGCTGGGGGGGCCCCGGCTGGGCTGGGGGGGCCCCAGCCGTTGTCGGCTGGGCTGGGGGGGGCCTGGCTGGGCTGGGGGGGCCCCCAAACTATCAGAGTAGGGGGCCCCCAAATTTCTGTCGCCGGCCCTGGCTGTGGGGATGTAGGATATCTCCAAGTTATTTAAGGTATAAAACATAAAAGAAAGTGATAAATGCCTTTTAGGGGATGAGAAATTACTGAGAATAGATTCTTGACTTGGAGATAACTTTTCATTTATTCATCAGCAATGAAGGATTCAGTCAGTCATGACACATGTATGTAATTTGCACAGAAACATAAAAAGACAGGTGGGGTAGCTAATTTCTCAAATATTTACAACTTCCAAGTACCTGAGCTGCTCACGTATGGGAGGAGGGCCTCACTTGCAGTGCAAAGGACTAAGGTATTAGTAGTGACTGCTGTTTTCTTGGTGTATCTGAGATACTAGATTCAGAAAATATGTGTAAAGGGGTGGAAAATTGAATACAGTGTGGTTGTGAATGAAGGGGAAAATGTGAACAGAATGAGAGGTTAGACTAACTGAACCAGGTGTGTAAGAACTAAGTGCTGTAGGAAGAGAAGCAGATGTGGGAATGGGGTGAGGGAATTGGAAGAGAGGAAATAATTTAGTGTAATGGGCGTGGCCAGGAGCCTAATCAAGTATTCCTTCTCACATTTGAAAGTCAAAAGTTTTATTGTTGCTGGGCTAGATAATTAAAAGATTAAGAAAAATTTGTTTTGATGCATGTAATAGTTAATTATATGGGATCAACTTAATATCTTGTGATTTAGTTTGCTGTAGGTGATGCCACGCCATGACACTTGGAAGTTTATTAAAAGCAATGTCCCACTGCAATAGTGAAACAGTAATACTATAATCAGGGTCCAATTTGTAGAGGAATTTGCTGCAGAATTCATCCCTTATCTAGCCCTTACCACAAAATAGTTTTCCAAAATCTAACCTTTTATTTTTAAATAAAGTAGTTTTCTGATTGGTGTATCCTATTCCAGAACTCATTAAGCAAATCTATGTAGTTTGCTTCCAACTCGTTTAATATTTGGTATGGGCCAGATAGTGATAGACCAATGAATGGGAGGGAGGAGCTTCCCCTGTTCCCTGCATACAGCAAGTAGGAGCCTGCCTCAAAACATTTCCTGCAGGAACTGCTCCTTCTTTTAACCCTTGGATGTACATCATCCCAAAGAAGATGGGAAGGAGCTGAGCCATGGGTGACCAGACAGCAAGTGTGAAAAATCAGGACCGGGGGTGGGGGTAATAGGAGCCTATATAAAGAAAGACCCCAAAATTGGGACTGTTCCTATAAAATCAGGACATCTGGTCACCCCATCAGCCACCCTATGCCAGGACAAAGAGCAGGCCTAGCACAACAGGACACAATGTTGTAAGCCTGAAGGGGTGCGATTGCTGCAAGTTCCCTCTGAGCACTGGAGAGCAACTGAGCCCCAAATAACCAGCAGAGCTGAACAATAGCTATGTCCCTAATGATTATGGGCTCAGTGCTGCAATGCATTTAGCACTCGAGTCCCAGTTCTCCAGAACTGTTAAATAAAACAAGCTTAACTTTACTGACAGGAGCGTTGGACCAATTTGTGTCGTGCACAAATTGACAGCCATTGACCCAAACTGTAAACCCTGTACATGACAGAAACCACTTCAAGTCAGGGGGTGCTTCCGCACCCTTAGCACCTGTCGTTTCAGAGCCTATGTTTACTGATATCAGTGGAGCAACTCATGTGCTTAAAGTTAACCATATATTATGTACTTTGCCGGATCAGGATCTGAGAACTGAGGATCAAACCTAATACAGAGAGAAGGCCAACTGGTCAGTGCTCAGACCATGCTACAAAGCACGTATCTACCTTCCTGAAGTCTCATTCTCCAATGGCTGCTAGTGCAATGATGTGGCTCATGCACCAGTAAATACTAATGAATCTTGTTTTATCAGAATGTGAAAAGATAGTCTCAAAAATATTATCAGAGAACAATAGCACGGTGTATTGACATAAAACTCATGGGATCATATTACAGCAACCTTGTTGTTGCCACGGTAACTAGAGTGGGCCAGCAAAATGAGCCACTCAGCAGCTGAATTGGAAAGAATAAGAAAAACACAGCCCACTTCCTGTGTGAAATGAATTACAATAACAAGTAAAGAAAGAAAAGAAAATTGTCAACCCTTAATCAAATGTTCTTATATTTTTAGAAAGAGTATGGAGGAAATAGAGATCATCTCCATTTACCCCTTGGGTTTCAGGAACTTGGAAGGTAAAATTTCTGCACACACTGTGAAAGTAAATCACACCAGATTGTATAACAGAAATCTCAGGAGTGTGCAATATTAGATGACAGCTCATTCAATCATACTATGTGTTGTGTCTGTCTTTAGGAGCTAGCTCCAGATTTTTAAAGGTATTTAGGTGTTGCTTGTGCTCAGCATTGCAATGCTAAACTGATTTAGGAGCCAGAGTCTCTTCTCAAAATGAGACTTAGCCAAAATTCTGCTGGCTCCTAAGCCAAACTGAATATTTTTTCCATTGACTTTCATGTAAATAAGAGACAGCATTTCACAGTTGCTTTGTGGCAGCTCTGTTGTGCTTGCAACCGTGATTATCTTTAATTTCTGTTTATTTCTTTAATGTTAATGTTACAGATTACTATAGGCATAGCAGAATATCCAGGAACCATAATTAAACATTCTAAATCAACTATACAGCAAAAGCACATTTTTGTTTCTAATACTTCTCATTTTCAGAGTTAATTTATCAGATTGTTTTCTTTTATGTTTAGGTTTTTAAAAAACAATCAGTTCAGGTACTAAATTCCTTACTGATGCTTATTATTTTTACTATTATACTATGGAACTCCAATTAGAGCTAGCCACAGCTAGCCACATTTAATAGGACACAGTCCATGCCCCAAAGAGTTTGCAATTTAAGTCCTTGATCTTGTGTTGTGATTGTCACGAATGGACTGCTGCATCTGCATGTATCACAGTGAGTTATTAAGGTCAACATTTTAGATCTGATACAACAACTGAGGATGACAAATTATAGCAAGGCCAGGAAGGACAAGTTTGATAAAATTGATTTTATTTTAAGATGTGCACATAAGTAATACTGTGGGACTTTTCTAGAGGGGAGGGGTGATTTAAGTTTATTGCAGACACACAATTATAGTTGAATTCCATTTTTCACTGGGATTCAACATCTTTGATATGTATGAAAAATATAGTGTTTTCTACCCACATTTACAGCACTTACTTCTGAACTACAGAATATTTTTTCTGAGAATGCACGTTAATTAGCTTAACTTAAAATTATTTTAAAATGGGTCCTTTAAGAAACATACCATCCAATTCAACTGTCTTTTCCTTTGTTTCCAATTATCTTAATTATGTAATGATACAGACTTTTCAAAATTAGTTAAAATTAATTGAAATCTTGTGAATAATCTACATTTGAAGAAATTAGGCTGTAATTAAACTGCATTATTAATAATTGTTATAGTTAATTATTGTGATTATATACGTTACATATAGAGTTGGAGCAACAGTTCAGGTAATTCTTAAGTGGGTCACTGTGACATCCAAAGTAATTATTCTATTCTTTATAGATAATTTACATGGAACAATTCTGTTGGTTGTAATGAGGAAGAAGTGTCAACAATTCTCATTGGCTGATTACTTGGTCCAACTGTCACTGCTGTTTGAAGGTTTCTGATTGATGCTAGTTTGGGCATCTGTACTTGAAAGGCTCCAGGTGGCATTGCTGCCTCAGCTTCTGTGAAGCAACGTTGTGGGGGAAACCCTTAAAGTACGGACAGATTGAGACTCAGGAGCTACTGGCCTCCTCTCATCCTCCCTTTCACGTAATGCTGATCTTACCAACATAGCCCTCTAAAACAACAAATTATCTGCAATTGTAGGGCCAGATTTATTAGTAAATTTGAGTTGCTTCGAGTTGTTCTACTGGTGAAAAACACCTAGAAAAATAGTGTAATTAGTCAGTTATTTAAACCATTAGAAATATTGCCTGGTAACATGCTCTTCAAGTTTCTTGTTTAGTGTTCATGTATGAATTTTTAAGAAATAGGAAATTTCAAGACAGAAAACTATAGTAAGTTGAAGTTAAGGTAGAGAGTATGTATCAGTATTAGTAACTTAAGGGTACAAGAATTACAAGTATGTTGTCATTATTCCCAAGTCAAAAAATTACAAAACAAGGAAAGTCCAAGTTAAGATTACACTTAAAAGAAATCCAAACAGACTGAGATATAGAATTGTACATTTAAGTCACGCGAAAAACCTTGACCTGCCCTGTAGTGACAGCATGGAGGATTTAAAAAAAAAACCTGATGTCATTATTAATCAATTTAATCTAATTTAGAACCACATTTTATGATTAAAATGCCTTAATCATAATCAAATGGTTATTGCATAACATATTAAATCCATTTTTCCTCACCACCTTTTACATACACACAATCTTTTATTCACTGTTAAGACAAAGTTTCATAGTTCTTCAGGGTGATTTCTCATCAGCAAAAATTTCTATAGTAGCCCTAGAGATCTGATAAATCTTGACCTTCTAGTACAGTTCAAGCATTTCATTTAATAATGATTCTTACAGAGTTCATTTTCTATTAATGGTGACACACTAGAGAGATGCAAACATTTTTTCTCCTACATTGAAACAAGCAAATTTCTGGTTGTTTGCCTGTTCTCATTTTGAAATGAATGAATGACGTATTGCCTGAAATCTTCACATTAATAAGAAGCAGTTTTGATGACCAAAAACTGCATTTACCCAAATAACCTTTTCTGCCTTGTGGAAAAACTATGCCAGGTCAGAAATTTTTATAGGCCTTCTGACAGGATTTAGAAAAAGAAAAAGTCTTGAGTATTCAGAACATTCCTAAACATTTGGTGAGGTATCTTGGTGTTTTCCAGCCTTGGACAGTCAAGGACAGCACAGTTCCCTAGGAGATGCTGCTTTAACTTCAGTAAATTTACTGTATTTGAGTTAGTAGCATTGGTGGCTGCTAGAAACTGAAATACAGTCAGGAGCTTACTAAAGAGTCAGTGTAGAATCGCAGGATGAGGCTAATCTCCTCTTCCAGTAAAGGGATTTTTTAAAGAAATAGCCCTTTGCCAAAAGGGTCATGGTTTCATAATCTCTTAATTGTTTTCACAGAGTTTCCCCCAGAATGTTTCTCTGGAATTTTGTCAAGTTAAAAGAGAATACCATTGATTCTCTGCCCCATTCTATTCACTTTGCACCATTCAGGTGGCAACAACTGAGAGGAATTAATCACAACCCCCTAACTGGTGTATACGAGTCCATAGCAGGCATAGAACTCCTATAACTGGCTGTTCTGCCTCCCTTCCTGGGGACCTGAGCACAGGGAATAGAGATGTGTGAGCAGGTCATTGCTCAATGTACTCCAGCAATATATATGTAGCTGGCAGATAGTCCCTTGGCTATTTGACTTTCCCCTCTTTTTTCCCCCCTGTGCCCAACATGAGCTGGGCATAGCAGAGAGTTTGTCCCAATGTATTTGCCTAATTGTATTTGGAATCTTCTGTTCCTCCCCCCACCCCCATGTCTAGCAGGCTTAGGTTTTACGAGTCAATTGTTCTCCATAATCGGTGATTTCCTATGAAACAGGCTGTTGTCTTTCTCCAAAGACCTTAAGATCTAAAATGTCAGATACAGAGTTGTCTTTTACTTTCATTTGTTCTTTCTCTTCTTATTCATCAACTTTTCACAAAGTGATGCATATGCATTTGTCTTTGCTTCAAGATTTCTTCCTAGAGTTGTAATAGCTGAGGACATTTTTATAGATTTATATCAGATGGAACTCTATTAACAAAGTTAGAACAAGAGTAAGACCAAAAAGCTTCTGCAGGTGATCTACACCCATCCACCCAGTCTCTTGCAACTTCATTGATTCAGTATTCAGATGGCAAAATGATTGGCTGCTGTCTTTAAAGTTTCTCTGCCATTTTTATTTTAACTAACAGGACAGAACCAGACATAAGGAATGTTTTACTAAAGTATTTCCAGCAGAGAAAATAAGTGAAGAATAAGTGAAGGAAGATTAAAGATGCATATTCAAATTGAGTGGCAATGAAAAACACACACACATCCCTGCCATTCTGAAATGCCCTCTTAGTCATCATGTTCTGATGTCTTAAGCAAATCTTATGAGGGCTTTTGTTCGTACAGGATATAGCAAACAAACTGCTGTACTCGATCAGATCAGTGGTCCATCTAGTCCAGTGTTCTGCCAGTGACATGCTTCAGAGGGAATGAACAGAACAAGGTAATTTTGAGTGATCCATCCTCTTGTCCAATCCCAGTTTCTGGCTGTTGGAGGTTTAGGAACACTTGGTGTGTAGGGTTACATCCCTGACAGTCTTGGTTGATAGCCATCAATGGACCTATCATCCATCAATTTATATAATTCTTTTTTGAACCCAGTTTTAGTTTTGGTCTTCACAACATCTCCTGGTTTACTGTGGATTGTGTGAAGTACTTCCAGCTTCTTATTAATTTAATTGGATAACCACTGGTTCATGTGTTTCATGAAGCAGTAAATAAACTTCCTTATGCATTTTCTCCACACCATTTATGATTTTATAGACCTCTAAAATATCCCACTCCCTTAGTCATCATCTCTTTTCTAATCTAAAGAGTCCCAGTCTTTTTAATTTCTCAGCATATACAAGCTGTTCCATACTCTTAATCGTTTTTGTTGCCCTTCTCTGCACCTTTTCCAATTCTTTTTTGAGATGAGAAGACCAGAAGTACACACTGTATTCAAGGTATGAGCATACCATAGATTTACAATTGGCATTATGATATTTTGTGTCCAATTATCCATCCCTTTCCTAATGGTTCCTAAAGTTCTGTTAGCTTTTTAGACTGCTGCTCCACACTGAATGGATATTTTCAGAGTACTATTCACAGTGACTCTGTCTTGAGTGGTAACAGCTAATTGAGGCTCCCCATCGTTTTATTGGTGTAGTTGGTATTACATTTTCCATTGTGCATTACTTTGCCCTATCAGCATTAAATTTCATGCATTTGCTTGCGCAGTCATCCAATTTAGTTAGATCCCTTTGCAACCCTTCTCAGTCAGCTTTGGACTTAATTATCTTGAGTAACTTAATATCGTCTGCAAATTTTGCCATCTTATTATTTGTCCCTGTAGCAGGGCGGCGACTCACCACTGCGGTGCCTCCCGCTGGTCCGTCTGGGAATTAGCTCAGTCCAGCCTCCGCAGCGCCCTCTGCAGGCCGATGTCCCACTTGCTGCTGGCCCAGAGTCCCTCCCTGGACCGGGGTGCCCTCTTCCCTTGGGTGCTGCACCCCTGCAGTACCTCCTCAGGCCTTAGGATCTCCCCTCCCTGGGGAGACCCCACCCCCTATCCCCACCTTGCCTCAGTCTAGGCAACTGCTAGTCACCACTTGCCCCCGTTCACTGGGGCAGACTGCAGTATCATTGCCATTCATCACCGGCAAGGGGGGTTTGGCCTGCTGCCTCTGCCTCTAGAGCTATGGGCTGCCCCCTGCAACCCCAGTACCCTTTGTTGGGCCTTCCCCTAGACCCTGCAGCATGGGGGGTTTCCAGGCTAGAGCTTCCCCAGCTCCTCTTTCCTTCCCCCAGCCCTGCTTCACTCTAGGTACCTACTCAAGCTTCTAGCAGCCAGGCCTGTCCACCTCTGCAGACAGAGAAGACTCTACTTCTGTGCTCCAAACTCTGGGAGCTTTTTATCAGGGCCAGCTGAGCCCTAATTAAACGAGCCACAGCTGTGGCTGCTAGGCCTAATCAGCCCAGGAGATGTTTGCCCCCAGCCACAGCCCTTTGCACCAATTGAGTATCCCAGGAGGTGGGCGGGCCGAGGGACACTGGACCCAGGGCCAACTGAATACGTGGGACAACTAATGAATAAAGGCAGGGGAGTGCGTGAGGGTCACAGGTTAAAAATGAGGGTACGGGATGGGGATACCGAGCAGAGAACCCCGCACAGCACCCACTGCTCCGCAAAGCTGTCAAGGGAGCCAGTGGACACTGCCCTGTGGAACTCTGCCCGGATGCATGAAATCAGGAGTGACCAGCACAGCCCTTTGCAGGGCTGTTTAAACCCTTCTTCCCTGGAGTGGGGCATCCGCCCCACTACAGTCCCCTTTTCCAGATCATTTATGAGTATACCGAACAACACAAGTTCCTACCTTTTTCACTATTTTTTAACCAGTTACTGATCCATGAGAGGACCTTCCCTCTTATACCATAACAGTTTAGTTTGTTTAAGAATTTTTGGTGAGGGACCTCAGCAATGGCTTTTTGAAAGTCCAGATACATTATATGAACTGGATTACCCTTGTTCACATGTTTGTTGGTGCCCTCAAAGCATTCTAATACACTGGTAATGTGTGATTTCCCTTTATGAAAGTGCTGTTGACTGTCCCCCAACATATAATTTTATGTATATATGTGATTTTGTTCTTTAGTATAGTTTCAACCAATTTCCTGGTACTGAAATTAGGTTTACCAGCCTGTAATTGCCAGGATCACCTCTGGAGCCTTTTTTAAAAAACAGGTGTTTACATTAGCTATCTTCCAGTTATCTGGTACAGAGATTGTTTTAAGCAATAGGCTACATACCATAGTAGTATTTCTGCAATTTCATAGTGGGCATATTGTTGTTTAGAAGGAATCTTGAACCTGTTTTGTGTTTAAAGTGAATAAATACTGTCTACAAACCTAGAAATATTTTGCTTAGTCTGGATCTTAGAGTATCTTTGAGCTGTTTTGTGCCTTAAAGGTAGGCCATTATTGATAGAGATGGTGCTCTACAGCAAATCTACTGACCTATTCAAAGTAAATTTCTCTTTATAGAGCATATATAGATATATTATATCCATATATAACATCCCTGGAATAAAGGGACATATTTAGAATGGCTATATTAACCAGGGGTGGAGAATGTCATAATTGATATATATGGGTCTGTGATGGGGTATATTCAGCCTTTACAGCTCTTAGTTGAGGGCCTGCAGTCCTATTACACCCCACCCCCTGAAGGAAAAGATCAGAGAATGAGAGCTCTTCAAGATTGCCTAGAGAGGACTCTCCAGAGTGGCCATTTTTGAGACCAGAGAGACCAGGTCCTCCAAGGGATAAAGGGGCTAGCAAGAGCCAGTCAGGGCCCTGCTGCCCTGACCTTAGCAGTTCAGTTTCTGGCTGCGACCAGAGAGGCAAGGAAAGGTATGGAACTTGAAGGATAGACTGAGTTTGTTTTCTGGCTGAATTTTGGGTTTGCAGGGAGAGGGAAGACCTACGAACCTTAATGCTGAGATGATGGTGAAACTAAAGGGACTCGGTAGGAAAATGCCAGGAGAGTAGCCCCTCTGGACCTAGGCTGGTTGCTGGAGGCTGCATTGTGGTTGGCACCTACCCCCCTATCATGGAGCAGCAGCGCAGAAATACCAAAGAGAAGAGGTTAGGCAGACCATACTAATAACCCAGTGGTATGTTTTCACTGTGGGATGCTGGGGAACTTCGGTCAGTCATGTCATGGAGTGTGATTTCCTAGATTGTGGAATTACAGACCTGTGCAACATCTCTGATCTCAATTTTAGCCTGTGCCATAAGGCATATGTAGCCCAAGTTGAAATCGGGGGGCAAGGCAGTATGCCCAGATTGCAGACTCAAAGTGTTCCCACACCTTGATTTAAGAGGCCTTGCTCAAACCTAGCGCCTTCCAATATGACAGCAGTGTGGAGGTGACATATGTACATAGAGTTGTCCATGCCTATCCTACAGGTTAGTTGCAATTGAAGGTGATCACAAAGCAAAAAACCATACCTTTAATAGATATGCCCTTTGAAAGGATAGGGATCAATATTTTGGGTCCCTTAGAAAAAGCTGCCTGGGGACAGTATATTGGTCATAGTGAACTATGACACACAATACGCAGAAGTAGTCCCTGTGTGCTCAGTAATGGCACATTCTGTAGTGAAGGAACTGCTACAGCTTTTCTTTTGGGTAGGTGTACCACTGAGATCCTCATGGATCAAAAGATGAACTTTATGTCCTGATTATGAAGGGAAACATGAGCACTCCTAAAGGTTAAACTCCTGTAGACACCAGAAAAGGTTTAATCAAACCCTGAAAAATATGTTTAAAAATATATTTAAGGAGACCCTTGCAATTAGGTCCAAGTCCTGACGTGCAGGTCTGAGAGGTGCTGCAAGCTTCAACAGGTTTTACTCCTTTTGATTTACTTTATGGTGGAAAACCCCAGGGAATTCTGAACTTGTTCAAGGAGACATGGGAGGAGCAGCCTTCCCAAGACCAAAATGAAGTCCAGTGTGGTACAGATGCATGAACACCTAGTTCTTCTTCAAATAATGTCATTAAGGGTGCTCCACTCTCTGTGCACATGCACCTCTTGTGCCTCAGATGGGTGATTTTAGGTAGCAGTGTCCATTCATCTCACACTTGTGCTCCATGCAGCCCTGTGCTCAGCAGCGTGGTTTTATAGATGTGTGCAGGCAAAACACTCTCAGTACCTTCTCCATTGCCTCAGCTTGAGACAGAGCCTCAGAAGTGTCAAATATGAGCTTACTTCAACTGTATTTTTTCTCTTATCTACTAGTTAGTTAGTATGTAATGTTACTTTTCTATTATATATATTTTGAGAGAGATAACAGTTTAGCATAAGAACTGTTGTCCTTTTGTGTCCCTTTTTCCCCTCAGGGGCCTTAAATGCTGTGAGGGCCTGCCCAGTTCTGATTTTAAACACTGCCTTTCATGCCAAAAGGTTATCCTGGTGAACGATTGCCACTTCCAATATGTCCATTGCCTTGTGGAGTCCCATGTTCCCCAGAAGTGTAATTTCTGCCTGGCATTACAATCAAGAGTCATAAAGAACTGGAAATTTAAGCTTTCTCTCCTCACGACTCTGACCGGCTTCTTACCCCAGCCATGGGACCCACCCCACACAACAGTCTCTTAACAAGTCAATCACATTGATTTCCTCAGTGCAGCACTCCCCAAAAGCTTTGAAGAAGAAATCTCTGGGATCTTTTCAAAAGGACTCTAGGAGCTGAGCTTAAAGAGACAGTCTTCTGTCCAGATGACCATTTCAGCATCTCCCAATCTTGAACTACATACTCACAAAGTTTCAGGTTCTTCAGATACTGTGAGCACCAGCAAGCCCAAGGAGTCTAAGGGTCCTGGATCTGGAATATCGAGCAGGAGTCTGATATTGCGATACTGGCAATCCAGTGGTACTTGTGGCAAACCAGAAGCCATAACCCAGTTCTGTGTGGATTTCAGGGGCGTGAGTCCCAGTGCCAAGTTGACAAACTCTTTGCCAGCATGGAAAAGCAAAGTATCAGCTGACTCCTGGGAAAAGACAGCTTTTTCCACCTTTTTAGGGCTGTTCCATTTTATAACCACGCCCTTTGAATTAAAAGGGACACCAGCCACTTTTCAGCTTCTTATGGATCATGTGCTTCTTCACCCAAGGCAATTTGCAGCTGCCTATCTGGACTATGTGGTAATCTTCAGTGAAGACTGGCAATCACATGTGGGCCATATAATGTCTGTACTGTAGTCACTGAAGGAGGCTGGACTCTTGGCAAACTTGAAGAAATGTAAATTTGGCATCCAGGAGACCTTGGCTATCTGGTAGGGATTATCATCTGTTTATTCCCCATTATGCGATATTAGCCTCACTGTTGACAGATCTTATGAAGATGTTGGCACTGAAAACAGTATTGTGGACACAGGAGTGTCAAGAACTCTTTTTTTAAAGACATTTTGTGCCAGTACTTGGTGCTCAAATATCCGGATGTTTTGTTACCTTTTATTTTACACACAGACTTCAGAACCACCATAGACTTCAAAACAATACTGTCTCCGAACTTTCAACTTCCTGTACTTAAGTGGGAAGCTCCAACAATGCAAGACCAAGTATCCCACCATAAAAAGAGAATGCTTGGCCATATGCTGGGCAGTAATAGTACTATGCTATTACGACTGGCAATGTATAGCGCTATAAAGCGTCCAGGAGCGCTATAACTCTGACCCGAACACACTGGCAAGGCACATATTGCGCTATAAGTCCGAGTTTATAGTGCTCATGGTAAACCACCTCCACACGGGGAATAAGGGCTGTTGTGTATCCCCTGTAGCATGTTAGGGCAAGTGTAAACAATCATTACGCTATAAGTGATCTCTGGCACGCCTCCGAGCCATTTAAGGCAATTGACGTCTCTGTGTTGTTTTGTTCTCGGCAGGAGGAATGCGGAAGTACCTTTTCAGAGTTTCTCTCTTAACTCAGCAGATAAGCACTGCAAATGTTTACAAATGGGAGCTGTGTGGTGCGAAACTTATAAAGCAGGCTCTGATTTCAAAGGAAACTACTGACAAAGACTGTCAACCAGAGAAATCCCCCCCCCCTCTCTCTCTGCATACATACTACACGTTACCCTTCACCCCCCTCGTTTGAAAAGCACGTTGCACCCAGCTGAATGCTGGGATAGCTGCCCATAATGCACCACTCCCTGTGCCGTGGAAAGTGCCGCAAATGTGGCCCCGCCATCCATGCTATAGCGCTACACCTATTGCTGTATATGGGTACAGCTATAACCAAAAGTGCTATAATCTTGTAAGTGTAACCAAAGCCTACCTCCTGGGAGCCCCATTTGAACTACTCATGGACTACACTCCCTGGAAGTAGATACAGGAGATGAAAAATACCAACTCACAGATTACACAGTGGTATCTGGCACTTCAACCTTATGTCTTTAAATGATGGTATAACCCAGGAGTCCAACATGAGATCACAGATTTATTTTACCAAACAGGACTGTGATAAATGA
This sequence comes from Sternotherus odoratus, assembly GCA_032164245.1. Lineage (NCBI taxonomy): Eukaryota > Metazoa > Chordata > Testudines > Kinosternidae > Sternotherus > Sternotherus odoratus. Next base: position 72,878,925 of record JAVMKO010000001.1, on the reverse strand, counting down.
GAATGCGGATAGCTCCCTTTTGTGGACACCCAGCCAGCCACTTAGCTACAAAATCCCTTGATAGTAGCTATTCTCTACTTGCTTTACCTGTAAAGGGTTAACAAGCCCACAGGTAAAAGGAGTGGGCATCTGACCAAAAGAGCCAATGGGAGGGCTAGAACTTTTTTTAAATGGTGGAAAAAACTTCTCTTTTTCTGTGTGCTGTGGTTCTCCAGAGAGCGGAGACACAGAGCAGCAATGTTGTAATCAGCTTTAAGCTAGGTATGATCATAGATCATCAATTCATACTTCGAACCTACTTATCTGAAGCCTCAGGTATGTAAGTAAATTAAGGAATGTCTAGAAAGAGGCAATTAGGATTTTTTCTTTTATTTCTTATTGGCTTGTGGACTCCTCTGAGCTAACCCCAGATGCTTTTGTTTGCTTGTAACGTTTAAGCTGAACCTCAGAGAACTATCTTGATGCTTAATTTTTGTAATTGTTTCTTTTAAAATCTAGAAAGAAGACTAAGTTCCAAATGTATTTCTTTTCTTTTGGGGTTTAATAAAATGTACCTTTTCAAAGAACAGAATTAGATTTTTGTGTCCCTAAGAGGTTTGTACATGTTGTTTAATTAGCTAGTGGCAAGAGCTGATTTACTTTGGGGGGTTTTCAGCTCTTCCCGGGAAGGGGGGTGAAAGGGCTTGAGGGTACCCCACAGGAAGGAATTCCCAAGTGTTTCTTCCTGGGTTCTCAAATAGGGCACAAAGGGGCTGCACTTGGGTGGTGGCAGCCTCTACCCATCCAAGGTCTGAGAGAAGCCGTGACCTTGGAAGTTTAATACCAGCCTGGAATGGCCAATATTATTTTTTTTAGAATCCTTGCAGGCCTCCATCTTCTGCACTCAAAGTGCCAGTGTGAGGAATCAGCCTTGACAAGGAGGGAATCCTATCCCTGAGAAGAGCCCCAAATTCTTACTACAGTGGGAGGTATGTGCAGATGGGTGCCCCCTGGACCTACCAGGGGTTCTCAAACTTTATTGCACCATGACCCCATTCTGAAAACAAAAAATTCTACATGACCCCAGGAGTATGAGCCTGCCTGAGGTCTGCTGTCCTACTTGGGGGAGGGCCAAAGCTCGAACCTCACTGTCCTCCAAACTTTTCTAGAGGGGAATCTCTAGATCAGCCATTTTCAGTGGACGATCATACTACTAACGGGTATGCAGAACCAAAAGAGCTCTGGAAGAGTGAACTGCATTTTTTCCTGGCCTGAACTGCATTTTTTCCTGGCCTGTGCATCATTAATAGCTGAAGCTAGACAAATTCACACTGGAAATAAGGCATATATTTTTAACAGTGAGGCCAATTAACTATTGGAACATTTTACCAAGGGTTGTGGTGGATTCTCCATTGCTGATAATATTTAAATCAGGATTGGATGCTTTTCTAAAAGTTATGCTTCAGGAATTTTTGGGAGAAAGTTCAATGGCCTGTATTATACTCAGAATAGTCCCTTCTGGCCTTGGAATCTCTGTACAGAATTTCTAGCCAGAATTCATATCCAGGATCTTCCCTTTGTCTTCAAATTCTGATCTGTTATACCTTGGTAATTCCACTGAAGATAATAGGGTTGCACAGGTGTAATTAAGGCATAATTTGAGTCTAGACATGGCACTGCCAAAAATCAGCACTTCGAACCTGATTAGACAGAAAAGCAACCTCATAAGAAAGGCCGTTCTCATAAGATTTGCAGTCCAGGTGGTGATTTAAAATGAATATACAAGCCGTATGAGATTCATCCATCACTAATAATGCATATTCAGTGTGTTCATAGAAATGCTACAGTAAGTCATGAGTAAGTAATGTGTTTGCTTTATTGATGTGTTAGCAGCTTTGCTTGAAACAAGTACTTCCTTCCAGCACTGATTCACGTGCAAAAAGTGTTTATTGAAGTAAAACGCAGCATAATATGAAAAATATTTGATAACTACTTTAATTGCAGGGAGCTGTAAATAACTGATTTTATGAGTCTAACAATGCCTTAAATGTAATTTTAAAAGAATGATTATCAAACAGGAAATTGCATCTTGATGGTTTGATGCAGATTAGGCCTGAAGGAAAAAGTGCACTGTATGAAAATGTATTGTAAAGTGAGTTTTAGGTTTTAAACTTTGGTTGGTTTATTTAGCAGTGTTTTATCTTAACTGTTAAGTTAACTGAAGAAATATTTGTAAAACAAGAGTAGAATTTCATTTACAAAAGCTTTAAAGCATGCTGGGCCAGATCTTTAGCTGGTGTAAATCACCATAGTCAATAAATAGTCACAATAAAATCAATCATGAGTAAATAGGTTAAAGAGAATGAGGTCACATTAATCTAGAACTGGAATAAGAGAGATCTGAATCTGGCCCGCTACAAGCAGTCTTCACAGAACTTTCCTACTTCAATTCAAAACTGAAAGAAATTGGTAAGGACGATAGAACAGACTTAAGAAACATCAAAGAAGCATCAAAGCCTTTGGTGTTTTCATTAAAGGTCAAGCACATAACAATAACAATACTTATGGTTGCCCTCAAGTGATTGCATATGTCTGTTCCAGTGTAGGTGTGTGCACTCCTTGTGAACAGTTGTCGGTGAACTTTTTCCAAGTACAGTGAAACCTCGATATAACGGACTAATTCGGGCGAGGGGGTGTCCGTTAAAGCCGAAAGTCCGTTATTTAATAATTTTTTTAAATTATTAAATAATGGACTTTCGGCTGACAATGGACACCCCCTCGCCCGAAGTAGTCCATTATATGGAGTTTTACGGCCGGGAGCCGTCAACCCGCCCGCCCGGGTCCCAGCTGCTGGGACCCAGGCGGGAGTCCTCAGCCCGCCCGTGGGCAGGAACCGGCAGCGAGCTCTCCTGCTGCCGGGACCCGGGCGGAAGCCGGCAGCCAGCCCGCCCACCGGGAGCCGGCAGCCCGCCCGCCCGCAGGCGCTGTCAACCCTCCCGCCCGGCTCCCCGCTGCGGGGACCCGGGCGGGAGCTGTCAAACCGCCCGCCCGGCTCCCCGTTGCGGGGACCCGGGCGGGAGCTGTCAACCCTCCCGCCCGGCTCCCCGCTGCGGGGACCCGGGCGGGCGGGTTGACAGCTCCCGCCTGGGTCCCCGCTGCGGGGAGCCGGGCGGCAGCTAGCAGCCCGCCCGCCCGGGTCCCCGCTGCTGGGAGCCGGGCGGTCGGGCTGCTAGCTGCCGCCCGGCTCCCCGCAGCGGGGAGCCGGGCAGACAGCCCGCAGGGTCCCGGGACTGCATGGGGCCGGGGGCCGGTTGGCAGCCCGCCCCCGGCTCAAACCCCAGCGGCCGCTGGGAGCGGGCAGACAGCCCGCAGGGTCCCAGCTCCCGGGACCCTCCAAGTACCCTGCATAGTGGTGGGGGCCGGGCGGCAGCCCGCTCCCAGCTCAAACCCCGGCGGAGCCCTCCACAAACGGATTTCGGATGCATCAGACTTTCTGAAAAAATTTGTCCGTTGCATCCGAAGTCCGTTAAATGGAGGTCCGTTAAATCGAGGTTTCACTGTAGTACCCATTGGGGCAACTTGAGCACCTTCTGTTGCCACACACCTCTGCATGCTGGTATAGGGACAGAGGTGCTCTCAAACCGCTTAGTTCCTTCTTACAGCCAGTGATGGTCATTGGAGCACTTCCAGTCCTCTATCGCAAGTTTATTTCCCTCATACTTGTATATAGTCTTTTTGTCATTTAGTAGTTAGTTAGATATAGAGTATAGTTAGTGTTAGTGATAGTTTTCAGTTTTTAGATCCTTTCTGGACCACAGTTGATTCTTAGTTCCAAGACTCCATAGAGCAGTGAGACTTAAGTGTCCCCTTAGGAGATAGCATTTTGGGCTCTGCCAGAGCCATTTGACTCAGAGCATACTGAGTGCACCTCCTGAGATGTCTTCAGCATCACATTTGGTGTCTCTAGTATCAAAGAGACAAATCTTCTAAGCACACGGGTTCAACAAGACCTTTGGTACCAAGGCCAGCTAGAGGCAAGGTTTCTGGGAGGGACTCTGAGGGGAAGTTTTCCCCTGAGAATCGCTCTGCTACAAAGTGTGGATTCATTTGACTTTGGAACCTGTGTGGGGTCTGTCAAGACCAGCCCCTGAAGTTTCTGTATGCCAGACTCATGAGCCAATTCCAGTACGAAAATTGTGGAGGGATATGTTGCTGCCAGAAAATTGTTTAACCTTTTGGTACCAGCGTCCGTGGTGGTGCAGGAAGGCTTTCAGTTGGTAGCAGCGACTGTAATTTCTACACCAGCTCCACAAGAGCATATGGTACTGATGCCACGTCCAGTACCTAAAAGCCTGGAACATTCCACAGGCAAGCCACTGTTAATATCCCCTGGGTTTGGCTCACCTACCTCCTGTCTACGTGGGTTTGGCTCCACTGTTATTAGCGTGATCTTTTTCAGTTTCTGAAGTGGGGTCTTTTGTGTCCCATACAGAAGGGAAGCTTACCCTCCATCAGAGCCTTGGGGAGCCTGGATGGCAAAGCAGCCCCAGCAGTGGGCCCTCCAATCAGCAGCTGAAGTCTGTGTTCTCCTAAACTTTCCTGCCTTTCCCTGAGCCCTTTCTTTACCTTCTGGCTCCATTCCCTTAGCCCCCACCTTATCTGGGTTGCCAGCCTCCCAACTGCCTCCTCCCAGTGATTAACTGCAAGCTACTTCTCTCAGTAACCCCAAACACACCTTCTTTCTCCCAGGGAGTAACTACAGCCTACTTCCCAGCAGACCCTTCCTCTCTGTTACAAACTTCCTGTCTTTATAACCACCCTCCTGCTCACACACAGGTGAGCTTCCTCTAATTAGGGCTTTCTTCTCAACCTTAATTGTCCCATCTTTTAGCCTAATGGGTTAATTGGCTCAACTGGCCTTCATTAATCTCTCCAGGGTGAGTGTGGGGTGGACACAGTATCACAAGTTATTACTTAATCTGGACAAATCAGTTCTAAAATCTGTGCAAAGAATAGAGTTGGAGCTCTCCAGGATGCCACAAAAAACAAATTGTTTCTGCCCCAGTCAAAGTTCCAAACACTCCAAGACTGGTATTGGATCTAAAACCACATAGCGTTACCAAAGTGCACACTTGCCTCAGACTTCTGGGGCACTGATGGTCAGCTTTTGTTCAGTATTGCAGACAGGCTGGATATCCTCCAAGGAAGCATGACTTTCCAAGGAGGAAGAACAGGTCATGGAGCAGGTTTGTCCAGGTCCAACTCAAATCAACCAGCTCATCCACTGTCAACTGTGGGGAAGCAGCACATTTGCGTTCTTCCTCAAGAACAGCAATACAGTCACTGATTATCATCCTGATATCTCCCCTCCTCTCCCCATCCCCTCAATGTTTGGGAAGCTGTAACTCTAGACAAGTGAGTCCTAAGCACTGTGAGATTGCAATATTGTATCCAATTCCTCTCCATCCCCTTCTCCCATTCATGTATCGCTTCCCTTACAGGGATTCATCTTACAAGTCAGTGCTCTCTCAAGATGGTCATACTCTGTTCTTACTTGGAACCACAGAAGTCCCCCTTTAACATTGGGGAATGGGGTTTTACTCAGAGTACTTTCCCATCCTCAAGTCCAGAGGGGTCTGAAAACCATATTTGACCTTCAAAATCTCACCAAGTACATCAATAAGATTTTGCATGTGTTCTATTTGGACCTGGAAGTTACTTACTTGTGTTGTAACTGTTGTTCTTTGAGATGTAGTTTGCACGTGTATTCCAGAACCTACCCTTCATCCCCTTTGCATCGGAGTCCTGAGCCACACATTCTGGTGCAATGGAACTGAGAGTAGTCAGGGCACCACAACCTTTATAAAGCCTTGGGAGGGGGCAGGGGAAGTTGCAGGGCATAGGCACTTCCCCGATGTGTACTGCTACAAAAAGCTGTCTGTCACACCTATGTGCACAAGCACTTGAGTGAAATACATGTGTGAACCACATCTCAAAGAACAACACTTACAATACAGGTGAGTAAACATTTTTTCCTGCAGTTGGTCCTCCTAACTGTTCGGAGCTCACTCTTCTTGATGATAAAGTTATTTCACTGTGCAACTTATATTCTCCTGAATCATGTATGTAGACATGATTATGTATGTCAAGATTGAAGTTCTGGTGTCCACAGTTCAAGGGCTGGTCCTCACTGGGGGGGCAGAGGGGATTGACTGCAGATACGCAACTTCAGCTACGTGAATCACGTAGCTGAAGTTTGCATATCTGCAGCCGACTTACCGTCCATCCTCATGGCGGCAGCAGTCGGCGGCGCACTCCCCCGTCGACTCCAGCTTGCGCCTCCCGGCAAGCTGGAGTTCCAGAGTCAACGGGGGCGCCGTGAGCGATCGATTTCTCCCGTCTTCATAAGACGCGAGAAATCGATCGCCAGAAGATCGATGGCTACCCGCCAATTCGGCGGGTAGTGAAGACGTACCCCAAGAAGCATGTTGATAAATGGAAGCAGGTTCAGAGATGAAATACAAGAATGATTAAAGGATTAGAAAACATGCATGTTAGTAGTATACTCGAGGAGCTCAATCTATTTAGAATAAGAAAGAGAAGGTTATGTGGGGTGATGTGATTAGTCTATAAGTTCCAACATGGGAAACAAATATTTGATAGTGGTCTCTTCAGTCTAGCAGAGAAATCTATAACATGATCCAGTGACTGGAAGTTGAAGCTAGACAACTTAAGATTGGAAATAAGGTGTAACATAAGAAAATACGAATGGCCATACTGGTCAGACCAAAGATCCAGTATCCTGTCTACCGACAGTGGCCAATGCCAGGTGCCTTGGAGTGAGTGAACCTAACAGGTAATGATCAAGTGATCTCTCTCCCGCCATCCATCACCCCCAGAGGCTAGGGATGCCATTCCTTACCCATCCTGCTAATAGCCATTAATGGACTTAACTTCCATGATTTTTTTTTAACAGTGTGGGTAATTAACCATTAGAACAATTTACCAAGAGTTGTGGTGGATTTTCCATCAATGGCAATTTTTAAGTCATGATTGGATGTTTTTCTAAAAGATATGCTTTAGGAATTATTTTGGGGAAGTTCTATGTCTGTTTTACACAGGAGGTCAGACTGATGATCACACTGGTTCCTTCTAGCCTTGGAATCTGTACACTATGTATGCCATAGTGTACAGTTTAATTCACTTTTGGGGGTTGAGGGTGCTCTTCAGGCATGTAGATGAGTGGCCTTGTGGCACTCATGGCCTCATAGCACCTGGTGGCCACCAGGTAGGCCTGCATGCAGCCCCTCACCTCAGTTTGCCTTCTTCGATCCCCAAATAAACGCCACACATGATTTTCCAGTCCAGTCACAATAACCCTACTTAGGGTCTGATTTATTAACTTTAAGTTCAAAACTAAACACAAAAGTCTTCCCTCCTACCTTCAGCTGGGTACAGCTCTAACTCCCCTGTTCTGGTCAGAATCCTCCCTCACTTAGCAGGCTATTCCAAACTCTTCCTCAGTGGATCAATTTCCCTGGTCTCAAGGCCTTTGCTACATTCTCTGAAGTCTCACTACAATCTCTTGAGCTTCCCACTTGCTGCAATCACCTTTTGCTATTTATAAGAAATTGCCTGACTCCCCTCAGATGGAACTCATTCTGTGATCAGGGTTTGCTTTGCCCCACCTCTCCAGCCCAATGGCAAGCCACCCTGTTACAAGGCATTTTACTAACATACTACTAACTAATTCTATCTAACTGCATCCACTGTGTTGATCTTATTGTATGTGGATGTTTTTTCTAACTTGAGGAAGAAAGGGTATAGTAGTGTATCGGGGAGAGGGAAAGAGAAATAGATGAGGCACTTTATGCATATAGTAAAATTTTATAATTACATCCCTGTCCTTAATCAAATGACAGGAGGGGATAGAGGAGAAAGATTCACTTATGGAATTTGTTTTTAGTGGAAACTGCAGTTTCTCCATTGGCAGTTCTGCCAGGACTGTCAATGAGTTCAAGGTCCTTTCACATTTTGTAGACCTGGAAATCAGTGCAATCATCACTAATTTATTATTCTTGTCATACTGTATATTAAATAAAGTTATTCTTTTTTAAACACAGTTTTAGGTTTATTTCAGGATCATTTCAGATTTGAATATCTCCTTTTTCAGGGAAGCAACGTAATGGAGGATCAGGATCTGTTGGAAATAGGAATACTTAACTCTGGACACAGGCAACGAATTCTACAGGCAATCCAGCTCCTTCCAAAGGTACAGGTTTTTTTTATTATCTGGAAACCAGTAGTGTCACCAAGAGCTTTTAATTCTTAAACACTTAATACCATTCTTAAATAGAAATGTGAACATTGTAAGCCTAATTCGCCACCGCCTTATGCTTTTCCTAGTCAATTCCATCATGCAATGTGGGTGTAAAATGTTGCCATTCTGGTTTGGTAGTGATTTGCACCCACTTTGCGCAGATATAAATGAATATACAAGTGCAAAAGCAGACGACAATCAGGTCCCATATTCATGATGCTAATTATTTTAGAAATGAGTATAGAAATGTTTGGTTTTTTCAATATGTTGGCACATAATGTCAAAAACAAATGAAGTGGGACTAGTATTTTAGGACAGCTTTTGCTTATAGATTGTAGCATCACCTCTGTAAATACATTTTTGTTTAAATCCCAGACCAATTTTTCTTAATATAGAGGTAAGATTGAAAATACAATTATGTAACCCCAGAAGCTCAAGATAATCCATTATGGATGCAATACACATCTTTCGTTTGTGATTTGGAGACTATCAGTAGTTGCTATATTTTATTTGTTTGTCCTGCTAAGTATATGAATTCTGCTCTTCAAATGTGTGATCCTGTAACTTGTACCCATTTTTCCAGTGGACTTAGGGTGAAGGATAGTGTTCATTACAGATTGAGAATGTGTCAAGCATGCTAAGAGACTATGTTTGTATCTTTGGGATTTAAACTAAATGCTAGATAGAACACCAACATTTGCCAATGGGTAATTCACAGCTGATTGCTAATACCTAGCTTTGCCTTGTGCAGAAACCTGAGACGATGCCCTGGTCATATTGTGACCCTGAAGGTTGTCACATGATTTGGGAAGCCACTTCCTAAGGGAATGATGTCAGGCAGAAGCTGGAGTTGTATTCTGCTTAAGGCCAAGCAGGCTGCCACGCAGGGCCTGCATGCGTATTGGCTCTGTAGAAGATAGAGTAGGAACAAAGTCCAGTGTAAGGTTGTATGAGTGCTCTGGAGTTTGGACAGCATGTATAAAACGATCAAGATAAAGATGGAACTCTGTATCCAGTTTCTGACCCCTATGGAGAATGTGTGCAGACAAAATAAAAGTTTTTTCCCGTCTATACAATGAAGATGAAATAGGTGAAATAGACTTTCTGCTGCATGGATGGATAAGGAAGGTGTGGTCTTAGGGCCACTTGTGAAGGATAAGATGATCTGGCCTGTATTGAGAGGATGGACTGGAAGAGGGAGCTTGTGGTGCATCCTTGTATGTAGATGGTCATAGTCTGTATGTAGTGCAGCACGATTAAAGTTAGTGATATGTATTCTGTGGACTGTATTGGGAATATAGATGGAGGTAAGGAGGACTAGGAAATAGATTATTTTAGTTTATAGGCAGAGGGTAGGTGAAGTGCTGAATTAAGTTTGGTGTTTAAATTTTAACTGAATTTCTTGAATTTTTGGTATATTTTTAGCTATAACATTATGTTAACATTATTTTTTACTTTTATTGTTAGCTCTCTGCCACTAAAATAGCTTGTCTATATGTTTTCTTTTTTTTCTGGGTGGGGGTTTGCTTTTTCTTCTTCATCTCACTTGAAAACTAGTAACAAGATTTTGTAATACAGTAGTATATGTTAGTGAGCTCTGCATTTAATAAATGGGACTCATGAAGATTACAAGTTCTGACGGATAGACTAGAAACAGTATACAAGAAATGCCAAAATTAATTCCCACAATCCTGGTTATTTTTGTTATTCAGCCCTAGTCATGCATGAAGTTCCTATGCTAAATCCCATCATCTGTTTCATATTTGCAAAACAAATTTGACAAAAAATCCACAACTTGCACAAATACAGAAAATGATAAACATCCATTTCTAATTGTGCTTGCTGTATATGGAGCTAGAGATTCAAAGATTCTGCCACATATACGCCCATTGCGTACTTACCTTACTTTAGAAGTAGGGACTCCCTGAGGCATGAGGTACTATTCAATATGAGTAAAGATGGCAGAGTCAAGCTCTAAATGAACCCTTGAAACCAGCTGTTTCTGAAAACAAATGAGTCATGCAATTTCCTGGTAGAATCCACATTCTGTAAATCTGAGATAGTTAAATACCTTTGAATGACTGGAATCAATGCTGTATAACAGTCAGAGGATGTTTAGAGCTTGCCAGCTGCGGCAAAAAATAGTCCAAAAAGTTTATGTTCTTAATGCATCTTTAATGCAGAAATGTTATACCAAAACAAAGGAGGATGGAAGCAAAAGCTGTGCATCACAATTCTTTATTTAAATGACTTGGCAACACAAGAGCGCTTACACAGAAACAGTATGTCATTTGCTACTCAAAACTCAGATTTTTTTTAAGGCAGAGCTGCTAAGGAAGCTATATGTCCCATTAATCAGTATTATAACAACTCTTATCTAATAGAGCTCATCCTGGTTATATTCTCAATAGCACTTGCAAATTTTGAAAATCCTTTCGCTTCCTGAAGGAAAACGTACAGCGCTAGTATATTTGTTAATCTGTTGATGAGTCTAGCCCCATATTTTCAAGATAAGTGTTTCAAGATACCCGACCATGTAAGAACAATAGGACAGTGGAACAATCTGCCTAAGGAGGCTGTGGAAGTTCCTTCACTGGAGGTTTTCAAAAGGAGGCTGGATAGCATCTGTCTTGGATAGTTTAGACCCACAAATCCTGCATCTTGGCAGGGGTTTAGCGTAGATGCCCCTTGCAGTCTCTTTTAACCGGAGAGGTGGTTTTATATTTACGCTTTAAACGGTGACTTATTGTGCAAAATGTTACTTGCAAGTGTGTAGGGTAAGATAATTATAGCGCTACTGTCCTCTCACTCATAGAGGTCAGATTTGTGTCTACATAAAACAATAAATGGACACAAATCTGATATCAGGAATCATAACATTCAAAAGCCAGTAGGAGAACACTTCAATTTCTCTTGTCACTGAATAACTAAAAGTGGCAATTCAACAAAAAAAACCTTCAAAAACAGACTCCAACGTGAAACTGCAGAAATGGAATTAATTTGCAAACTGGACACCATCAGATAAGGCCTGAATAAAGACTGGGAGTGGTTGGGTCATCACAAAACCTAAACCTCCTTTCCCCAATACTAATTTCCCCCTACTGTTACTCACACTTTCTTGTCAACTGTCTGAAATGGGCCACTCTCATTATCACTTAAAAAGTTATTTTCCCTCCCTTGATATCCTGCTGCTAAGTGAATTGTCTCATTAGACTGACCTCACACTTGGTAAGGCAACTCCCATCCTTTCATGTATTTATACCTGCTCCTGTATTTTCCACTACATGCATCTGATGAAGTGGATTCTAGCCCACGAAAGCTTATGCCCAAATAAATTTTAGTCTCTAAGGTGCCACAAGGACTCCTCTTTGCTTTTGCTGATACATACTAACATGGCTACCACTCTGAAATCTGTCACATAGCCTCTTAAATCAAATCTTTTATTTCCTATGTTGTGTTTGGCTATGCCTTTGAGGAAAACGCCGTTCTTTAAAAAACACCATACAAGAGGATTCCTACTTTTGAGTCTTAGCTTCCATGGGTGAGACATGTTGGAACACCCCTTGTGCTCAGATTTTTTTTGATCTCTGAGGACATCTCTAGCAGGAACTCCTGTGTTCTATTCCAACTACTATTGGCTCATTTCCCTTCAGAATCTTCTCAGAAGATGTGTCCCAGATTTTTCCCAGTGCTGCCCTAGCTCTTTCTAGGACACTGTCTTACTTCAGCCAGTCCTCTTTATTCTGTATTGTTTCTCTCTTCTCAGTTCCAATTAATCAGCTTTCAACTGGTATTTAACCTTTTGTCTTGGGTTTCCTCTGAAGCTGCAGTTATTTTTTATTATTGAAGTCTGGGGTTCGACGCAACTGCTGTTTGTTGCCTATAGAAGTTCAGAACAGTTGCTTCTTCCAAACACTCTGCCTGTGATAGCTTTGACCAATGGCTTTGTCTTCCACTCTTGGGAGGTTTTTCAGGAAATAATCATCAGGAAAATTCTCTCCATCTCTGTTCCACCACATAGAATGTGAGTTTTCTTTTTTGCTTCCAGTCCAGAGATCCCCTGCAACCAGATCTTTGGAGGTTTAACTCCAAACTTGGCCAAATTTGTTAAGGCACATTCTTCTAATCGATGAGAGGACTCCAGAATCTCTATAGGGAATCTCATTTATCTGACTGGAAGGATAAGATGCTACAATTAAAGTGTGCAAGAGCACTTAAGTCTTGAAGCATAGAGAATTGGTGACAGTGCAGAATAACCCAATATACCAATGAAGATTTCTGAACACTTTACTACCAGTCAGGAAAATACCCTAGTGCTCTGGCACCTCTGCCTTTGTGTGCTGGGGTTAGGCAGGTTTGGTGCCCTTTGTATCTGCCTCAGCATTGGCATCAAGCAGAAGCACTCCAAAATCTCTGCCTAGGTGCCTCACTGTCTTAGTGAGGAGATATCTAACTATAAGGCCCCATTGAGATGAGGTGCTTCATGATCATTAGAGCCATAGAAGTGAAGGAACAGAAATGGACACTGTGTAGAGTCAAGCACAAGTGTTTATTACGCACAGCGCTTGTGGAGTGTCGTTTCACTTGTCAGGCTCAGTGAGACACTGGAACAATTGATTACAATAGGTTATTTAGAGTGCTCATCGGTGGAGAGAAGTGACATAGTGGGATTCCCAGTCCCCTGAATAGGTTCTAGCAGTGAGACAAGATTAGCACAATAAGTCAATAGTCTAAAAGATTACGTAATGGTTTCACCCAGAGCTCAGGTTAACATGTTGCTAATACAGGTGTTTTCCCTCAAACTTTTCCTTTTGCAATGTGTAGGTTAAATCCTGATTTTGGGTCCATAAGAATGAGGTAGTTCTTTCAGTTGGCCAACAGGTACATTCCTGGGGGTTTAAAGCAAAAAGACTGAAAAATACACAGGGATAGTTTTAGGGTTCACCGTTGTGTTTTTGAGAGGGAGGGAGGATGTCATATCTCATACTGACATATTCGGCCTCTTCCTGAACTCTGGTTTGCATTTGGGTAGTGTGTCCATGTCTTCTTTCTGCACTGGGGAGTAGACTTTGAGGTTTCTCTCAGTGCATCGTGTGGCTGTAACTCACCAGAAGAACAATTAATTACTTATCCCAGTCTGGAGTTATACTGACTCCGCTTATCTAGCTGAAACAAAAAAAGGTTTTCTCCTGTTCACCTAGCTTTCCTTTAGCCATTGTTAGCTAGGCCCCATGCCTCAGACCAAGCTGTGTAATTTGAGCATATGTGAAAAGTTCTTAACAGAGACTGTGGTTAAGATCTTGCATACATATTAAATGGATCTTGGCCCTTCAGAAGTAAGCTGCACGTCTTGCAAGCACACCAGAGAAGTGAGATGCCTTTAACTTAGGGCACAGGCTTTATGGAGGTAAAATGCCTCTGCACTAGCACCTCAGCTTTGGAACATAAGTACTTTGGAGCCTCCACCTTGGTGCTGTGGTGCTGAGGCACTTAGCCCATTGATGCCTTTATAATAGCACATCACTATCACTGCAAGTGGATTGCCCTTGCTCTCCAGTAACTAGACTCTGGTGTGCATTGGCTTCATGGTGATTAGGTAGGCTGGAGCTTCAAACTGTATATTGAGGAGGAGAACCTTAGAGTCTAGCAGTCACAGCTTAGGAACCATGAATAAGAGGTACTCCTTCATGAAGCTATATTATATGACGGCAGTGGCACCCTTCTATCCCTAAGTAGCCCTGCACAGTACTGGAGTACTAGCACCTTTCCAAACTTCCCTAGTATTGTGTTCAGGAAATTTTTTTTGTAGCATTAGCCATGCTTGAACTCCCCTGATGTGTTCTGCTCTAAGAAGAACTTTTGGAACATTAGCCTCTATTCTCAATTTCCATATATCCTCGATTTGGACTGAAGGAATATTATGAAGTTGTTTGGTAGTTGTGCTTAGACCTTTTTTATTATATTAAAAGAAACATATTTCTCCATATCGAGATTCATCCATGAGTTACCTTCAGGATCTTATTGGCTTTAAGGCATAGTATCCAAGAGTATGTTTTTGATGCTCTGACAAATCCCACAGACAGTGACTCCATTAAATGCCCCATCTGACATAGGAGTTAAGCTGCTCTGCTCAAAATAGATGCCTTGTTTCATTGCCTAGTTGCTTAGTACAGACTGCTAACCCAAATGCAACTTTTCCTTCAGTAGTCCCAGCTCAGCATATTAGAGGTGCCATTTTCTTTTTCAAGTGCTGTCCCTGTAATTGCTCCACTTCAGATGTCTGTGCATCCCGGTGCTGCTCAGCAGAGACTTTTGGTAGCGGTACCTGGTTGGGATGGGCATGCACAGTAGCCGCCTTGTGGTACCATTGGCGCTTACGCACCCCGACCCCTTCAGTTTCTTTTCAGTCGTCCTCGTCTGTAGATGGAGCTCCAACAGAGGTCTTTTAAAATGACCTAAAATGGAGAAATAGAACAATTGAGATAGCAATTAGGGTTTAGTTAGTTAGAGTTAGTAGGTAGCGTAGAAATAGTCTTAAGCTTCAGTTTTAAACTATTTAGACTTCAAAAAAACAAACACACACCTTGGAGAGATCCTGCTCCTTCTTTATTTCTGTTTAATTAGAAAATTAGAAAAAGACAACGCCAGATTTGCCTGGATTCAAAAGATGCACTTCATGCAATGACACAATGCCTCTCTCAGATGGCCACTCACAGTGTGTCCGTTGCTTAGAGAATGTGCACATTCCCCAGAAATATTCCCACTGCAACAAACTCAAAGCCAGAGCGAGGAGAGACAGGCATCTTAGACTAAAAATGATCCTAACGGAAAAATCCCTTACTCCTCCATTGGACGCTAGTAAGCCCCCAAGGAGGGACTCTCCAAGCACTTTCTCCCTGGATAGGGCAAGTACCCTTTCCTCTGTCACCTCTCCGAGTGTGATGTTTTGGCTCTGTGCCATCCTTCTAAACAATTCTTGAAATTGTTTTGAGTCATCCACTACTGTGGATGGGAAGGGGGGGCATGACTGACTCATCTGGGGTTGAGGAGGAGCTATATTCTGGTGAGAGGTCCTGTGTAATGTCTTCCAACTCCTCTATTGTGTCCTCAGGTGTCTCAGAGGGTCCTGAGGCTGTCTCCATATCTGCTTTCTTTGAATCATAGAATCATGGAATAAAAGATTAGGGTTGGAATAAACCTGAGGAGGTCATCTAGTCCAACCCTCTGCTCAAAGTAGGAGCAAACCCAACTAAATCATTCCATCCAGGGCTTTGTCAAGCTGGGCCTTAAAAACCTCTAAGGATAGAGATTCCACCACTTCCCTAGGTAACCCATTGCAGTGCTTCACCACCCTCCTTTGAAACAGTTTTTCCTAATATCTAATGTACATCTCCCCCACTACAACTTGAGACCATTGTTCCTTGATCTGTCATCTGCCACCACTAGAACAGCCTGGCTCCATCCTCTTTGTAACCCCCCTATCAAATCCTCTGTCACTCTTCTCTTCTGTAGTAACTGATGTTCTTTGAGGTGTGTGTCCCTGTGGATGCTCCATTACCCACTCTCCTCCCCTCTACTCTGGAGTTCACTATACGAGCTTCATGGTAGAAAATGAACTATGGGGGTTAGAACATGCAAGCACCAACGGTACCAGAAGGCGGCTACTGCGCATGCACGTCCCGACCAGGCACTGCTATCAAACTGGCAAAACTAAGCATGCTGCATGGAGGGTCTGTCACTGTATTCTCCAGCTCTTTGTTGGAGGTGCTGGCTATAAAAGTTTATGATGATATGAAATTGTTGTATTAGATCATAAAACAGGGACTGGCGAGCTCACTGAATAAGTAATAAACTACCTAGTCTGTCATCTCTACTTCTGTGACTGAAGGGCTGTATCTCTCATGTCAATGAGTGAGATTTAATGTAGAACAGTCTTATAGTAAAAACTGAGTTATGGATGGCTGTAGAAGATCTCGGCGGAGAACAGTAATTCTGTTTCTCAGAGAATTTCAAAGTCTGGTTTCATTCCAATTCAGAACAACCTCCCAAAATTTTGAAGTTCTCTATGAATGGGAACTGTTATTCTCCACCAATCTGTACTAAAAGACCTGACTCCAGGACAGGCTTCCGCAGAAACTGGGAACAGTGGGTGCCCTGCTCAGGCATACCACTCCAGGTGGACTGCCTTAGAATCAGAACTCTCAGGATTTCTGCAGTCCCTAGCTCTGGGGAAACCTGCCTGTCCCTGTTTTATGATCTAAGACAACAATCTCAGATTCATCATATAAAAATTTCATATCCAGCAGGTGCAACAAAAAGCCAAAGAAACACTCTCTCTCTCTCTCTCTCTCTCTCTCTCTCTCTCTCTCTTACACACACACACACACACACACACACACACACACACCAAAGTCTGCCTAGTTTTGCCTGTTCCTCCATGAAACTGCAACAAAATAAGATCAAGATCATGATGTGCTAGGTGTCTGCCAAATATTTGAAGTGACAGCATTGTATATTTCGGTGAACGCTACTCCAGCTTTCAAAAGCAAACTACATTTTTTCTACTGCCTTGAATTCAAATTACATTTCAAATAAACTGTAAAGAAATCCAATTGGTTCAGGCAAGATTTTAAGTTCAGCAGTCTCTACTTTTTAAATTATGTTGTCATTCACTTAAAACTTAAGCTCAAAAGCATTATGCTCCTGTCATACTTGTTTTGTTCCCTTAAAGTAAAAAATGTGTATAGCAGAGAAAAGTAGGAGACTGGCTGCCAGCACTCATTGTATTAAAGTTTCAAACATACCAAAAATTCTGTGCAAAATATAAGGCCTTCTAAGCCTCCTAAATCTTCTTTAAAATTTACTATTGTAATATATGACTAAGTTAGCAATAGTTACACTTTTGTTTAACAATGTGATATTTATAATATTATTGCTCATTGATGCTGTTGTGAAATTCATTCTTCTTGCATATACAGTTTGATCCAGTACTTAGGGCTGTTGATTAATTACAGTTAACTCACAAAATTAATTCAAAATAATTTTGATTATTATTTGGGATTAATCAGTTTTAATCACACTGTTAAACAATAGATTACCAATTGAAATTATTAAATACTAGCACAAATACCCGGCGTTGCTCGGGTCTGTTGGAGGGGGGAGGGGGGAGAGAGCTGAGCGAGTGCGGGGTCCATTGGAGGGGGGAGGAGGGAGAGAGCTGAGCGAGTGGGGGGCCATTGGAATGGGGGGAGGGGGGGAGATTTTAAAAATTTTCGATTTCTTACCTGAGGGGGGAGAGAGCTGAGCGAGTGGGGGGGGCCGTTGGATGGGGGGAGGGGGAGAGAGCTGAGCGAGTGGGGGGGGCCATTGGAGTGGGGGGGAGGCGGGAGAGAGCTCAGCGAGTGCGGGGTCCGTTGGAGGAGGGTATTATTACATCATAACTATGTCACAGAGAACAGCAGGTGTTAACCTGCTGCCCAGCTGATGTGAATGGGCTTTAAAGAATTTCACCCCAGGGGGCATCAGAGGTGAGATTTGAAAAATTTTCGATTCTTACCCTGATTAGGACCCTAAAGCCTATAACTGTACCAAATTTCAAGTCTCTAGCTCAAACGGTGTGGAAGGAGTAAGGGAACGTACATACACGCATGCATACACCATTTGACTTTTATATATATAGATTGTGGATGTTTCCCTACATTTTCGTATATATTGTATTCTATGTTATAACTGAAATTGACGTGTATATTACTTTTATTACAAATATTTTCACTGTAAAAATGATAAAAGAAATAGTATTTTTCAATTCACCTCATACAAGTACTGTAGTGCAAACTCTTTGTCATAAAAGTGCAACTCACATGTGTAGATTTTTTTGATACATAACTGTACTCAAAAACAAAACAATGTAAAACTTAGGCGCTTACAAGTCCACTCAGTCCTACTTCTTGTTCAGCCAATCACTAAGACAAACACATTTGTTTACATTTATAGGAGCTAATGCTGCCCCCATCTTACTTACAATGTCACCAGAAAGTGAGAACATGCATTTTACATGGCACTTTTGTAGCCAACATTGCAAGGTATTTACTTGCCAGATATGCTAAATATTTGTGTGCCCCTTCATGCTTCGGCCACCATTCCAGAGGACAAGCTTCCTTGCTGATGACGCTCATTAAAAATATATTACATTAATAAATGGAACTCCTTGGCAGAGAATTGTATGTCCCCTGCTCTCTTTTCCCTGCATTCTGCCATATATTTCACATAATAGCAGTCTCAGATGACGACTCAGAACATGTTCATTTTAAGAACACTTTCACTGCAGATTTCACAGAATGGTAAGAAGTTACCAATATGAGATTTCTAACGATAGCTATAGCACTTGACCCAATTTAAGAATCTGAAGTGCCTTCCAAAATCTAAGAGGCGTCAGGTGTGGAACATGCTCTCAGAAGTCTTAAAAGAGCAACACTCTGATGCAAAAACTACAGAATCCAAAACACCAAGAAAGAAAGCTGCTTTGCATTGTTATTGAGCAGAACCCATCATCAGCGTGGACATGTGTCTCCTGGAATGGTGGGTGAAGAGTTAAGGAACATATGAATCTTGAGCGCATCTGGCACCTAAATATCTGGAGACGCCATCTACAACAGTGCCATGAAAACGTCTGTTCTCACTTTCAGGTGACAATGTAAACAAAAAAGTTTGCAGCATTATCTCCTGCAAATGTAAACAATCTTGTTTGTCTAAGCGACTAGTTGAACAAGAAGTAGAACTGAGTAGACTTGCAGGCGCAAAAATTTTTACATTGTTTTATTTTTTGTACATCATTTTACATTTGTAAGTTCAACTTTCATGATAAAGAGGTTATTCTACAGTACTTGTATTAGGTGAATTGAAAAATACTATTTCTTTTGTTTTTTATTGTGCAACTATTTGTAATAAAAATAAATGTAAAATGAGCACTGTGTACTCTGTATTCTGTGTTTTAATTGAAATCAATGTATTTTAAAATGTAGAAAACATCCAAAAATATTTCAATAAATGGTATTCTATTTTTAACAGTGTGATTATTCACAATTAATTTTTTTAATCGTATGACAACTCTACCAGTACTATTATATATTGCTTTATATATTCATATGAATAGTTTGCTATAAAAAGCTGAACATGCAGAGGTTTTATATATTTTATTCTTTCAAATTGTATCATTAATAGCTAATTTGAAAATCTTCAACTGTGTCATTGACGGCAATTCAGAAAAAGAAGTCACAGTTTTGTATTTATTGGTAGCTTAGTGGAATTTAGAAAAGTAATATCAAAATCCTAATACTTCTATGTTTTTTTTCAGATTGTACTAATCATTAAAGGAATATTCATAGAATCATAGCACTGAAAGGGACCTAGTCCAGTCCCCTGAATTCATGGTGAATTAAGTATTAGTTAGACTATCCCTGTTTTTCTAACCTGCTCTTAAAAATCTCCAATGATGGAGATTCCACTAATTTCCCAGGCAATTTATGCTTAACCACCCTGACAGAAAGTTTTTCCTGATGTCCAACCTAAACTCTCTTGCTGCAATTTAAGCCCATTGCTTACTGTTCTATCCTCAGGGGTTAAGGAGAACAATTTTTCTCCCTCCTCCTTGTAACAACCTTTTATGTACTTGAAAACTGTTATCATGGACCCCCCTCCCCCAGTCTTCTCTTCTCCAGACTAAACAAACCCAATTTTTAAATGTTTTCTAGACCTTTAATAATTTTTGTTGTTCTTCTCTGTACTTTCTCTAATTTGTCCACATCTTTACTGAAATGCTGTACTCAGAACTGGACAGAATACTTCAGTCAAGGTCTAATCAGCGCAAGTAGAGTGGAAGATTTACTTCTCAGGTCTTGCTTACAACACTCCTGCTAATACATCCCAGAAGAATGTTTGCTTCTTTTTTTTTTTTTTTTGCAACAGTGTTACACTGTTGACTCATATGTAGACTTGTGATCTGTTATGTCCCCCAGATTCCTTCTGCAGTACTCCTTCCTAGGCAGTCATTTCCAATTTTCTATGTGTGCAACTGATTCTTCCTTCCTAAGTGGAGTACTTTGCATTTGTCCTTATTGAATTTCATCCTATTTACTTCAAACCATTTCTCCAGTTTGTCCAGATCATTTCAATTTTTAATCCTGTCCCTACAAAGTACTTTCAATCCATACCAACTTGCTGTTGTCTGAACATTTTTGAGTGTACTCTCCATGCCATTATCTAAGTCCTTGATGAAGATATTGGACAGAACTGGACCTGAAACTGATCTCTGCAGGACCCCAGTAAATATGCCCTTACAACTTTTCTGTGAACCACTCTCACTTATCACCTTCTTATTTTCTAGGTGTTTGCAAACTGATTGCTTAATTATTTGCTCCATTATCTTTCTGGGTACTGAAGTTAAGCTGAGTGGTCTGCAATTCCCCGGGTGTCCATTTCCCTTTTTTATCGACTGACACTATATTTGCCCTTTTCCAGTCCTCTGGAATCTCTCCCATGTTCCATTAGTTTTCTAAGATAATCACTATTGACTCAGACCAGTCAGCTCCTTGAGTATTCAGGCCCTGGTGACTTAAGGATATCTAACTTGTCTAAATAATTTTTAACTTATTCTTTCTCTATTTTAGCCTCTGATTCTACCTACCTATTTGTCAAAAGAAGATAACACTGACCCAAAGAACTTAACACATTTCATTGTTGTCAAAAAAGTGCTTAATAACATTTCTAGTAATCCTTAGTTATTTGTATATTTCAGATGAAGCAGATTGGTAATGATGGCTACAACCCCACTTCTGTGGCAGAGTGGCTGGACTCCATTGAACTGGGTGACTATACCAAATCCTTTCTGATTAATGGCTATACATCGATGGACCTTTTGAAAAAAATCTGGGAGAGTGAATTAGTTAATGTAAGTTGATCTATTTGTAGCATGAAAAGCAATTCTGCAATGAACACACTTTTAAATACCCTTCCATGTGTCCCATTATAAATCAAAGAAATAATATGAAAAGAAATAGCAACATAAATTGATATTCTTATCCTGTTCCTATCTCTTATTTATTGTTAAAGATTACAGCAGGGGTTCTCTAACTGGGGGTCGGGACCCTTCAGGGGGTCATGAGGATATTATGCAGGGGTCATGAGCCATCAGCCTCCACCCCCAACCACATTTTGCCTCCAGCATTCATTATAATGTTAAATATAAAAAAGGTGTTTTTAATTTATAAGGGGGTAGCACTCAGAGGTGTGCTGTGTGAAAAGGGTCACTAATGCAAAAGTTTGAGAACCATTGGATTACAGCTTTTATATCTGAGATTAATATACCTTTCATTTTCATTTACTTGGTCCTTCTCTTAATCATGTAACTAAATTAGTATGGTATGGGCTTTGGCTTCAAGAAGACTAATAACTCTTTTAAAGTACGTTTTTCCAAAAAGTATATGACAACAAAGGTGATAACTATAAAACATATTGTCTCCAGTTTGACTGAGAAGAGTATAGCAACAATACTTGCAATAAGGTTGCTTATAATTTATTTTTTCCATATACTCAGGCTAAATGAAGCATAGATAAAACTAGCCTTGAATGTACTCAAGAAACTGTTTAAGGAACAAAATATTTTAACTCTTCACTTCTGATTGTAATCTTGTTTTCTTATCTCCCAGTTAAGATAGATTTGGTGATGCACAAATACATGGAAGTAACTGTAAAGGTGTTATATATTGACTGTAGAGTAAGTCCAATTTTGCACTGTTCTAATAACTAACTTGACAGCTCAACTTTAGCATATATAACTTCCACAAGTATCTGCAACTGAATTGTTGTCTATTTGTAAAAGATGGATGCTACAACTGTTCTAAGTATCCATGCAGACAGCTGAACTGGCCTGTAGGGGAGTCCCTGGATGGCAAAGACCGCTTATGTCAAGCTTTCTGCCCTCCCCACAGAAACAGAAGATGTACTCTTATCTCTAGTGAAGAGGAGTGCTATACCCCATCCGCCCCTGACTGCCAGAACAGTCCCTTGTGGGCCATAGGCAGCCAGGCATAAGTTAGAGTAGCTGCTCAAACTTATGCTCGTGAACCCCAGGACTGGAGAAAGGGAGGGTATAAAGCCTTCTTCCACTATCCCCAGAGCTGCACAGAGCACTCTTCAGATGCAGCCCAGAACAGGGACTTGGAAAAAGAGAATTCATAAATTGAAAAATAAAATTATTATGTGATACAATTTCTTCTCCCCACAATGGCCCCATGAAAATCCCATTACACACATTTATTAACATGAAAATGGATTGATGTAAGGACCAATTTCTCCCCAGATGTTCTACACATGCATAATGCCCGTTTTATTCAATGGGTTTTGTATTAACGTCCAGATCCTAGCTCTAAATGTGACTTTTTAAAAAAGTGTAACTGTGAAGACTGAGGCAGAGAACTAAAATCTGAAAAAACTTTATTTCAGAAGTTTACCCAGATAAATCACCAGCACTGAGCTGAACAAGGTAATGGTGGAGAACTTTGTTTCACAGGGCTCCCTGTCCATACTACTTATTGTAAAATAATTATGCACTCTGAACACTTTGCCAAAATCCATTTGGAAACAAATTACCCTGTAGCTCCCCCCAGTGGTTCTTTAAACCTAACTAAAGGCCTGTGGCCTGATTCTGATCTCGCTTAGACCAATGTAAATGAGGAGTAATTACACTGGGGGAACCAGATGTCCCGATTGTATATTGACAGTCCTGATTTTGGGGTCTTTTTCTTATGTAGGCTCCTATTACTCCAAAACCCCTGTCCAGATTTTTCACACGTGCTGTCTGGTCACCCTAAATGACACTGAAGTCAGTAGAGTTGCACTACTGTAAAACTGGTGTAAATCAAAACAGAATAGGACCTTAGAATTGTTAAAGATTAACCTTATGTCTCCTTTGAGAATTGTCCCTGCTCATTCCCACTTTGGCAGACACCTTTCTTGATGCCATCAGCTCTTGATGCCATAATTTTTTGAAAAGCAATAACTGTCGTGGCTGCCCACCTCTTACCCACAAAATTGAATACTGTAGATTAAGTTATACAAGATTTCTTACCCTAACAATTCTGTGTTCCTAATTTCTGCCATAAGCAGTAGAGGCTCAGAAGTGTCATCTCAGTCTACTCAATGTATATTTTACTAATTTCTTTTCTCTTTTCTTCTTTTCATGTTAATTCCTGTAGATTAGCCTCTTAACTGTATAAAAACATAGTTCAGTGAGCAAACTTGTAATTTAGGTAAGTATCTGCTGTTGTGCGCAGTTGTCATTTCCCATCTTTTCTCTCAGAAATTGACACAAATATTGGGTTTCAGGCATTGAGCATCCTACTAAAACAAGATGTCCATCTCAGACCAATATGCCTGCTGCTTGAATTCCTTCTAAGAAGGTTCCAGCACAAGCAGTTGTTTAGTATATACTGGCTTCACCCATGGGCCATACAAAACAGGAATTCATAATAAAAATGTTCTTAATGAAAGAAACTATAAAGGCAGAATTCTATAATTCTGGAACTATATCTTCCGTTTTAATAAATCAAAGCCCAAGTACTTGAAAGAGAGCAAAGAATCAGATCTGATGCTCTAAAATCGATTCAAAATATTCTCAGTTGTGCTGTCCTCAATTGTGAAGTTCCAGAAAGGTGATATCAAGAAGAAGCACTTCACTTGAGCTCAGCACAAATATCCAATAACAAATATATTAGAGATTGCAGATCTGAGCAGCCCTTCATGTTGTTTCCATGTGTATCCAGTGGAGTCCTTGAATCTGAACCCCTCCTTGGTTCTGTGCAAAGTGTCTTTGAGATTTCACTTAGTGATTTATTCCTTTTAAGTCAATGGGAAGCCTTTCAGTGCTTTCTGAGAGGTGAACATTCTTCATTCTACTCTTATTTCAGACCTCTGTGTCAACATCTGTTTCTATGCATGAGGCTTAAATTCATGAGTCTTTAGGTTCTGCCTCCATTTCATAACAGTAATAGTAAGTGTATAATATGAGTCTGAGATCAGTGGCCTTATCTGTTATTTTAAGATGTCTCTCATGATTGTATGCTTTTACTTCCACGTGAGGTACTGGCCAAGGCTACCTTGCTTCTTTGAGTGACTGCATACATCCATTCCACTGTAGGCATGTGCATGCTTTATGCACAGTTGGAGATTTTTCACTCAGCAATACCCGTCAGAACAGCCCTTTGATGCCTCGTACCACTGCACACAGGTATTAAGGGCAGATCCACCCCGATCACGCTCTGTTCCCTCCTACCACCAGTGATGGTTGTTGGAGCCAGTATCCTTACATTTGCAATTGTTGCCCTATTTAGTGTATATAGTACCTGTAGTGTTAATTTTAGTGTAATTTAGAGTCTTTGTACATAGTATAGATATAAGAGTAAATTTAGATAAGTACACAAGACCCTCACTAGAATGCAGGATTTGGGATCCATGCCAAGTACCGCGTTATAGCGGGGACCACGTTATATAGATGTGAATTTTTGTGACTGAACTAAATTTGGGCTCCATGGCCGCCACCACATTATATGTGAATTCGTAGTTGAATCTGAAATCAGAAAAAAAGCACTATTCACTTCTTAATACTGACTTCCAACTTCCTTCTCTATCCTCTTTCATGGACCCTGACTCTGTGATTTAGACTGTTAGATTCACTTCTCCTATACTGAGATCAAAGCTTTATGACAGCCTCCCTGTCCTCCTCTATTGTTAATTTCTTGGGACGGTGAGATAGGACAGAGATCACATTGTTTTAACAGCACTGACCTCAGATTGTCAGACTTAGTACTCAGTTCTCCTTGCCCTGAAAATGGAGTTTCCAATGCTTGTGCTCTTATCTTTCTGATTTCCTAGTCAAAGAGCAAAGTGAAATTCTATATCCAGATTTAGGTTCACTTTATCTAGCTTGGGTGGGTGTTTAGACTTTTCCAGAACTCACTCTGACTTTCTGAAAAAGGTTAAAACAGAGGTGAAAGTAACTTAAAGGACTATCCGGTATGCTGGAATCCTGAGCAGGGGCTGGGGTCTCAACTGAAGAGGCATGACCTCAACCAGAAGAGATGGGACCTTTAAATCAAGATTTAAAGGGCCCGGGGCTCTGGTAGCGACAGCTGGCAGCCCGGGTCCTTTAAATCGCAACCCAAGCCCCACTGCTGCTGCCCCAGGAATCTGGCAGTGGGGCTTGGGTGATGATTTAAAGGGCCCCGGTCCCTTTAAATTACTGCTGGAGCCCCGTCACTGCTACCTCAGGGCTCTGGAAGTGGGGCTCGGGCAGAGATTTAAAGGGTCTGGGGCTCTGGCCGCCGCTACCACCCTGGCCCTTTTAAATTGCTACCTGAGACCCACTGCCAAAGCTGGTGGAGATTTAAAGGGCCTGGGGCGGTAGCGGCAGCTGGAGCTCTGGGCCCTTTAAATTTCCACCTGATCGCTGTTGCGGGAGCCCTGGGGTAGTGGCAGCAGGGCTCCAGCAATGATTTAAAAAGCCAGGGGCTCCCAGCCATTGCTCTCAGCCCTTTAAATCGCCACCGAAGTCCTGGGGAGGCCTAGCTGCCACCCCTACCCCAGGACTCCAGCAGCGGGTCTCTGGCGGCAATTTAAGGGCCTAGAGCTGCAGCCACTGCTGGGAGCTCTAGGCTTTTAACTTGCCGCCTAGGGAAACCAGTCCGGTATGGTCCACCGGCTCTTGCCGGTACACCGTATCAGGGAATACCAGTTTACTTTCTGCCTAATTTGTCTAAAATGATGACCCATGCTTTCAAGTGGAAATGCTTTTCCATGTAGATTAATAGCAAAACGTTCCTTGCTCTTGCGCGGTGTCTTTTATTCCGAACTACTGATTCTCCCTGAAGAAATCTTGTTCATCTTTCATCTAGATTCATTTATCTAGCAGCCACAGCAGTAGTATCCCTACTCTACAAGAATCTTCCACTTGTATACATTCCAAATGATTTCATATATGGATGATTCATCTTTATCGCGCATAATCATTTAGCTTCATGTGTTATTAAATGTAATTCTTACCAAGCTTGTATCTCTATAGTTTGAGCTTATGTGAAGTGCTCTTTATACTGTCTCTCCCAAATTGCATTATTGGTTTAAATTATTTCCACGAGGTGGGTAAGAGAAATTCAGGCACTTATGGCAGATTGATCTTTCACAGACATCAGCAAGGAGGAGATGGTGTTACTTTAAGGATGAATTTAGGGCGATAATGTATTTTTACAATTTCTCTTGAATTCATCTACTAATCTCCCACTCTTGTTCCCAGAATCACAAAGCTTGCCTGGGAAAGTCAGACTGCACAAATGAAGTTTTAAGAGCTGTAGGATATCATTTGAAAAATTTGAACAAGAACAAATCTTTTCAGAAACCATCTGTTTATTGTTTTTGAAGTGAACTCAAGGAAGGAAATAATCTCTGGTCAGGTATTTTCAATGTGGATCACAATCTGCAGAGACTTTCAAAAAGAATCTTGCTCTGCACTCAGATTTGCTATGACCGGGTAGTGCCCCACTAAGCATTGTCAGTCTACTCCTGTAAAGCAAAGGCATGTTCTGCAGCTTGACTGAAAAATGCAAACTATATACTGCTAAATTTTGTACAGCTTCTACATAGTTATTCAGCTTTGCTCTCTCTATTCTGGGCCTAAATTAGATGCTTTTTTCCTCTTTTTTTAGGAGAGTATTCCATCAATCTCCCTTCAATTAAGAACATATGAGTTCTTCTCCAGTGGCTGTTTTTACTGCTTAATCTCCCAAGAGTGCCATCTTCAGAGGCAATTCGGGAAGGAAAATGAAAGGTTTTTTACCAGTTACTTACCAGCAACTGGCATTCCGAGACAATATTACCTCCTGTGCTGTATTTCAAAATAGTTAAAAAGAACTGAGAATGTTTGGAGGCACAGCCCTTTAGACTCTCTCAGAACATTCATTTCTGACTGCAAAGGTTGCAGTTGCTTTTCAAATGATTGTAGGACTTTTGGTGCTGAGAAATGCTTCCAAGACTGTGGGACTTGTGTAAGTAATATTCTCTGGGAACTCAAGTTATTGGTAAGAAACTTTCCTGTTAAAAATGACGGGAGTCGGATGAAAATTCTTTTTCTTTTAGATAACTTAAGAGCTCATAGAATTCTGTCTTCTTTCTGTGGAACTCCTTTCAGAAGTTTAGAATTTTTCCCTAGTTTCTGTAGGTTTCAGGCAACAGCGTGTCCGTTGTCAGAACAAAGTCAAATTAGCCAAAGTTGGGCTCTGTGACTATGGACTTATAACAAATATGTGTAGTTCAGAGTTAATAGATATCAGAGCTGGTTTAGTGACAGTATTTTAAATATAGGCAGATAACTTTAGGAGAGACAGCCATTTTGATATCCCTGAGTGGGAGTTCTGCTCTGACACAAATTTTGCATTGTGATCATATGGATACATACATTTTTGCTTGCTAAGAAGGTTTGGTTCTCTGCTAACATTTTACACATTTGGGGCCTGATTGAAAGCCCACTAAAATCATTTACTTCACTAGCATTTCAATCAGGCCTTTCCTGAAGGGCTGTGATGGAGATGGACATGATATAATACTGTTAGTGATATTTTTTTCTAGAAGTCATGCTTTTAATGTACAGACATAGTACTTGTCCCACAGGTCTCAATGGAATGTACCAATTTTACACTCCAGTAAATGATGGTGGAAGAAAGTGCAGAAGGCTCAGTGAACCCATTCACACTCATCCCTGCAGAGGCGTCAACTACAACTTTGTATTCCCAGGGTGCAATGTCCAGGATAAATTAGAATGGGTGATAGTGCTTGATTCTGCAAAAAGGGTGAGATGCATGTGTGGCCATAGACTGACCCTTTATGCACCAAGCACAATCTAGGCACAATGCCTTCAGATGCAGGGTTGGGTGGGTTGTATTACATTATCATACGCTATAGCTTAAATGTCATAAAAGAGTCCTTATGATCTGGGACTTATTTTTGCTTCATCTTATTAAGTTGCCTCTTTGAATCCAAGATACCCAAAACTACATTAAAATTATACTTAACCCCATCAAAACAAGGTATGTAGATCTGAAATTCATATTTTTTCTTCCACTTTTCTCCCAACCCACTTGTTTTTGAAAAGATGGAAAACTCTTTTAAAAGATTTTCATTCACACTTTATTTTTAGATGGTATTTGTTTCTTCCAAGGCTCCCATCTCTGCTTGAATGCCACTGTGCTAGTAATGTGTGGGGCAGAGCCAGCAGAGTAGCATTGAGGGGGGTGAGACTGGGTCCAGCAGAGTTTAGACTGGGAAGTGACATTTCCCATCTCTCACTCACACACTTCTGGATCTGACTCTCCCTACCAGCCGGTTCCTTCTCATTCAGACCCAGGACTATTGCCTCCTCCCGCGAGTATCTTCGATTTAGAAGGAGATCATATAAATACAGACTGTCTTCAGCCCTTAGCTAAACAGTTTCCCATGTTTTAAATAGTAGAGCCTAATCCAGATTGTAATTAATGCTTTGCAATTTTTTCCAGTAGTAAGAATTTCAAAAGACACTTCATGTATTTTGCATGCCTATAATTTAAAGAAGTCTATCAAAGGCCCAAAATTTTACCTAACTATTTGCAGTACTTTACAATTGTGATTTGTGATCTTGAAAAATTTGCAAACAAATCATTTTGTTCAGCTGTTCCAGTGCAGTATGTGTTGGACTCTTGGTTGCACACAGCTGTGCTAGATCTTTAAAGGTTACAGCCAATGTGAAATGACTGAACCTGTCTATTATTCTGTGCAGATGTATATGATAGTTATATTTAGGAACCAGGTATTTCTTGCCTGTCTATTTATTATGGGAATCTTTAAAGATTTCTAGCAGGCAGCATGAGTTACAGTTCTTTCAGCTACTAGTTTTGTAGTCTATATAGAGAGGTGATTAGCATTTCTAAGAAATTCCTTTCGGTTGCATTTTGAGGTGTTTTATATATAAATAACCCCAAATGTATACATCCACATGTGGGTATATATGTAAATAACCTCAAGACTAAAACAATGAATTAATGTATATGATTGATTTGGACGAATGTGTAGGGGGAAATCTTCACAATTCATTCAAATACATACTCCCAGCTTGTCTGTTTAAAAACACCTCCTATATAGTATAAATAGTGGGTCCAAATACCGACATTTAGGCAGTTTTTGACAATAGGATGGTTCCTCATACACATAAAACATGACATTTGCAATCACATCTTCATAACACTGCAAAGGAATTGGATGACTTGGCATGTTTTTTCTTGATGAGGCTAAGCTGTGTGTATGAATTTGCTCTAGAGCTCCTGGGAGTAATAAAATTCTGTTGCATATATTACATTAATTTGGTGTAAGTTGGTGCAACTGTAAATCCAAATGACAACTCTTAGATGACTAGTTCTTTTTGGAATAGTATCAGTGTTCAATAAGCAAGTTTTATGAAAACTCTGTATACTGTAACTTGTTTCCCCATCCCCCATATGATTATGTGTTCAACATGTACTGAGATCCTCAAAGATCTTTGTATTGTACTGGGCTTTTTTTTGGTTTGGGGGTGTTGTACAAGGATGGAAATGCTCAATTTCTGTAGTCAATTTCTGTAGTCAAAGTCAATAGGTCAGTTTCTTCTATTGGATCTTGCTTTTGGTCATGGAGGGATTTCTTCTGGAATCCTTTTCTTCCCACTTTGAATAATGGTAATGGCCTTATCGGTCACTGAGTCCTTGAACATCTATGGTTGTTGCTGGTTTTTCAACAGCTATTGTTATGCTTTTAATATTGCTATCTTCTGCTAGATGTCCTGTTGGAAGTTAACAATACTTGATATTGAGCAGTCATGTGTCTAATGTGGCAACAAGTGACTTGACTACCTTTGGATTCTGTGCTGAGGTTATGCTTGTTTTATGAGTGCCCTGCACTGACATTATCTCCTGCGGATTGTGATTGCCTTACATTACCTGTTGTCTGGCCTGATGCACAAAATGTTATCCTGCTCTTGATGGTAATACAAAACACCTTTTAAATATATTATCAACTGTAGCCTATGCTGGTTCTAAGTGAAAGTTAGGATAGTGTGCAAGCCCTGGCAATTTTTCCAAGTTTTCCCCTGCACTACCATCTGCTTCCACTTCATCTTGGATCTCAACAAGGCTCAGATTCAGGGGAAAGTGGGTGGAAAATAGTTCCTTTTGTTAATAAGCAGAAGTTTGTTCAATTTTACAATATACATAAGAGGAAAAAAAGATAGGGAACATTTCCACTGTGGATCTCATCAAATGTATAAATAGTTTGCTGGTGAAATAGTGAATTTCTTCTAATCTATCCTGTGTAATTCTTCTTCCAAAACTAATTAATGAGATATATAAATATAACATAATCAGTTTACCACTATATTTAATATTCTTTGGAGTTTGTCAATTTAATAAAAATGGTTCACTCTTTCTGATAAAAGTTACAAATAACATGACCATTATAACATGTTTGATTTAGCAAACCTTGTAATTGAAAATGTCATATTTCTTAAAATTAGTTTTCGATTTCCCTGTGAAATTTTTACATTTAAGCTCTTCAGTAACATAACCATGCCTTATAACAATGCCTCCTACTCCTCTCCTGATAGGCAAATGTTTGTTTTTATATTAGGACTGTTTTAAAGACAAGTTACAAATTTTTTTCCTTTCTGTCTTTCCTTAATACCTCCACTCTTTCTAAAACATGTTACGATCAGGTACTGAAACTGCTGATTGGCAGCAATTTTAAGCACTAATAATCAAAGCTGAGCAATGTTAGAATCTATTGTGTTTCACTTGCATGAGGATTTTCTTATAATGGAACACTGTGCAGCACAAATGAGTCATTTATTATGTAACATGTGTTTTTATTATAGAGAGTTTCTCTGTTTGTTGAAGCAGAGGGTGCCCTCCTGGAAATATCATAATGAAGTCTTCTATCATGAAGGGAAAAAATCTGCCATATTACCTAATCAGCTCTATTAAATCTCAGTGTTTTCCTTCTGAAGTTTCAGCATAGTATCTCCATTGTAGGAAGCACAAGAGCAAGATGATAAACTCAAGGGCAACCTTAGCACTCCAACTGCCCTTAAGCAAGTAGAAAATGACCCATCCCTGCATGTGCGTGTGCACACACGCACACACACTTCACAGCCCACAGTCACACAGACAATAAATAAATAAAATAGTTACCTTAGACAACTATTTGTTCTTCCTATAGTATGTTTGAACAACCCTGAATAAAGTACTTATACTTTACCTTCTTAACCCTTTTGGTATCCGTGAACATACACCACAAATACAGTAAAATGGGACATGCAATCAAAAGATGTGTCCCCTGTTCAGCTATCTTAAATCATATTATTTAAGACATTTAATCACCAGAAAAGGCTCATGAGATACACATCTCCTTTTGTTCAGGTCCCAGCAAGCATGCAGTCTTACAACACAATCCTTCAGTACCATAAAAAAATATATAATAGAAGACAGTCCCTCTAAAATCACTGTTCAGTGATAATCTAAGTTTTGTCTTTGGATTCAAAAGCCTTTTTATAAGTTCCTTAAAGTCAGATAAAGTTTTTGCTAATTTTGATGGAACAAATTGTTTGTCAAGTCGAGGTTGCTACCTCCCATAGTTTTGGCATTTAAAAATAGATGAGGTTGTGTGAAGGCTGTATTTGAAGTCCATGGTAGATTGTGTCAGCACAAAAATACTGGGGCTAAAGTTATGAGCACATTTATTGGTTTACAGGGTAAACCAATTTTGCTGCCTTTGTGTGGGAGAAAATTTGGTCAGTTGTAGAGGTCACAATGAAGAATCCTCAGTTTATAGGAAAGTGAAACCTGCAGAGT
The DNA here is from genome assembly GCA_032164245.1 of Sternotherus odoratus. Taxonomy (NCBI): domain Eukaryota; kingdom Metazoa; phylum Chordata; order Testudines; family Kinosternidae; genus Sternotherus; species Sternotherus odoratus. Next base: position 72,846,678 of record JAVMKO010000001.1, on the reverse strand, counting down.
TTATTTATGTAATGCGGCCAGACACTGCAGTATCATCCTTTGCCTTTACAGGAACATTGCCAATTTTCAGAGAGTGCTCCCTTTGAATAGTTTTCTCAGGGGAAAAAAATGTCTGAAACATTAAAAATAATGTTTTTAATTTGGGTTATTCTGTTCCTTTGTAGTTTTGAGAGATCTTTATTGTGGATCTCAGAGCATCTAAAACATGCCCAGAACCACGTCTTCCTCCACCCCCCTTCTTCTCGTTGTATGTGTTGCTACCTAGGCTTCTTTCCCTTTCATTTGCCTTGGCAGGCAGCAACACAACATTCCTAACTTCCACCTCACCTCCCTGCTCTATCCTCTGCCAAGGACTGGAGACCACCACCCTGGCTCCCCAACCTGCTGGCTGCTTGGACAGAGAGCCCAGTTACGAAATAGAAGAGTTATGAATGGATTCTGGCTCCTGAACTTTCCCAGTTGCCCTTCTCTGCCGCTCCCCAGCCAGATTTAGTAATGAAGGATGGAAATAACGAAGAGCTTGGCAACAATTTTAGTTACAGAGATAGTGAGGGAAAGACAGATTTTAGAGACCTTCATTTTTGTTTTACAACAGGATTTGCAGGTGATCACTGCTCCCTCAGATATCCACAAACACCAACATTGTTAGCATAGGTGAGGGCAGCATTTTGGAAGGGTCAATACTGATGTAATAGGGAGGAGGAGAAGCTGCTGTCACTTTAGCTGGAAAAGGCCTATTGCCTCCTCCAGCACATCCCCAGAAAGTAGCCATCAATACATTTTTGAGATTTTGTCCATTTTCTTTAATGTCCTAAGCAATGAAGCTTCTGTCACTTGAATGAAGCTTCCGTCCCATGGGACACTATTCCATATTCTAATAGACCTCAGTGTTGGAAATCCTTTGATATTCAATCTGCATTTTCCCCCCATTAATTACATCCTATTGTCTCTAGTTCAGGGGTTCTCAACCTTTTTCTTTCCAAGGCCCCTCAACATGCTATAAAAACTCCATGGCCCTGCATATGCCGGTTTTCTACACATAAAAGCCAGGGGCAGCGTTAGGGAGTAGTAAGCAGGACAGTTGCCTGGGGCCCCATACAATAGGGGCTCTTGCAAAGCTAAGTTGGTCAAGCTTTGGCTTTAGCCCCCGGTGACAAGGCTCAGGGTCCCAGTCTTCAGCCCCCATACAGTGGGGCTTCGGCTTTCTGCCCTGGGCTCAAGCAAGTCTAACACTGGCCCTGCTTGACGGACCCCCTGAAACCTGCTTGCGGCCCCCCCAGGCGGTTCCGGACCCATGGTTGAGAATACTGCTCTAGTTACACTTCTTCTGCAACTCCGAATAATAAATCATCAATCCTAACATCTCCACCATTTAAATATTTATAAGAAGTTGTTATTGTTCCCTTCCCTTAGTAGTCATAATGTAATCAAACTGTGCACACTAAGCTCTTTTGATCTTTTTTATCTCAATTTTTCCAGTCTACAGGTTTTAGATTTTTTTTTAATTCTAAACATTGTTCTCAAACTCCTATAAAGAAGTTAAAATACGATTTTCTTCAGAAGCAATGTATGGACTTAAAAATTCCTTTATTGTATAATTTGAACAGGAATTTAGGAAAGCGGGGGTAGAAGTGTGTGCATGTCCACTGATACACAGAACAGTACTCACATAATGAGTTTGCAGTAGGGCTGGTTTAGATCTGCTTTTCTTAGTTTGCTAAAAATCTTGAGAGAGCTTTCCACTTTGTCATGAAAAATGGCACCAACATGGTTCAAAGCATTGGGAAAATCCTGCACAATGTTAAATCTATGGCTGTTCAGGATGAGGAAGAAATAAAATTTTGATTTGGGTGCCTAGTGACTAGCAAATGGTACAAACACTGAAAAAATGGAGTCAGATTCTGATCTCATTTACACTGTTGTAAATCCATTGATGGTGGAGTTACTCTGGATTAACAACAATGTAACAGATCAGAATCTAGCAAGATAGTATTTATAGTTCTGTCTCCCATAGCAATTATTCCTCGTCAAAAAAGAAAACCTAATTACATATCCATTCTCCTAACTGCTATTTTTATTATACATACAGGAATCAGCCCAAGGTTTTGGCCATCCTGCTTTCCTCAGGGGTTACACATCCAAGATGCTACACTACTATTTAAAACAACATCAAAGAGTCAAAACTAAACATCAGGGGTAGACGCAGCTGAGCTGCCTCACAGCTGATCGGCCAGCTACATCATCAAAGAGGATCCCCCCTCATCATCCCTTCTTCATGCGTAAGCCACCTGAAGAAACAAAATGCAGCCATCATAATAACTACTGAAAATACTTGTCCTTTCAATAATCAACAAAGGAATCCATATACTGTACAGCAATAGAGCAAGATTTATGAAAATCTATTTAAGTGAATAAAGTGAATTAAACGTTCGTGTTCCCCAACCCAGGATGTTTCTACAATGTTTTCAATAAATATAACTAAAGACAAATCAGTTTGTGCTTCCTGTCTTATGAGTTCAACATCTGGAAGACCTATATTAACAGTAACATTGATGCAGTACCTGAGGAAGATTGGATGGCAAAACTCTGGGCCGATTCCTAAATGTATACTATAAAAAGAGTAGTAGAGAATGGATATGTATGTGATTTCTTTTGTCTGAACTAAGAGCAATTTGTTAGGGAGTGTAATACATTTAAATGCTGTGGAACCTTTTCTCTTTCTTCTTACTAATCCTATTAGCACCGGGATTTACAGTAGATCTTGGATGGGATGAGAGAAGTTACTGGTGTCTACCTATACCATTAACCTATGTGATCTGGTTTGATATGCGATTTTGGTTTTATTAGTTTATGGATCCCTGGAAACTAGAAATACAAAATGTGAATTAGGTGGAGAAATGAGATTGAAGAGTTGAATGTAATATTAAATATGCTTGTCATTGTGTCAAGATTTTTAAAATACAAGAAGATTTTCATATAAGGTCTGACTCTCCTCCCACTTAAACCTGTTTTAATTACACTAACTCAATTGCCTTTAGTGGAGTAACTCCTGATTGACACTAGTGTAGGTAAGAAGAAAATTGGGCCCATAGTGTATATATAGCCGCTGCATCTTTAGAATTAATGGTATTGAGATATAATATGCTCTCATGCTTAAGAGAGGGATTTAATATAGCAAAAGAGGAAAAATTCACACCTGAATAAAAATGAGCAAACCAACTCAAGCTGACCTATATCCAAAGTTTGCACATACATTCTTCCCAGTAATATACCTTGCAGAAGTTACATCTACCCATCAACAAATAAAGCCTTTTCATTTATTAAGTAAATTTTCAGAGAGGTAGCCGTGTTAGTCTGGAATTGCAGAAGTGACAAAGAGTCCTGTGGCACCTTAAAGACTAACTAAAGTATTGAAGCATAAGCTTTCGTGGGCTAACAGCCACTTCATGCATCCGACGAAGTGGGTATTAGCCCACGAAAGCTTATGCTTCAATACTTTAGTTAGTCTTTAAGGTGCCACAGGACTCTTTGTCACCTAAGTAAATTTTGTTCTTCACAATAACAAAAATAGTTATGTTCGTGAAATCATGACAGTTTGTGTAACATCGTCTAAGGCAGTATTTGTTTCTTTTCTTAGCCCTTTAGTATTCTTGGCCTCAACCAGAGTATAATTGAACACAAAATACCTTATTAATATTGAATGATTGCTTTTTCATTAAGTAAATGTTACAACTTACCATGCAGATGCCAGCCTGATGGATTAAAACATTTTCAAATTCAGTTTGAGATATGTTCAACTTGTGTTGTATATTCCAGTATGATCAGTCCCATAATAAGTAAATTTCCATGTTAACCATGCTCCCCAATATTTGTCATGTCAGAAGACAAAATGATGCAGGTGCCTCATAACATCTGTATGTTTTAAAAGTAGTGGTATGTAATAAAATATTGAAATGTGTTCTATAATGGAGCACTTCATAGTTATGGAACTCCCGGTCCTGAGAAGAATGTAAGTATAGCAGTGATTTAGCTTTGGGGCTTGCACAAGGCAGGCCTTCATATGCCCACCAATGTGGTGATGACCAGTGATTAAGTGAACCATTCAGGAGTCCACTTACATCATTCATTCCTCATCAACACTGTGTGACATGACTAGGATGAAAGCATGGAGAAGAGAGAAAGGGGAGAGGATGGCTGTTGGGTGGGTTAATAAACAGTCAGGGTCAAACGGAGGAGGAGATGGAAGAGGTTCTTGTTAAAATACCACAACAGGAAAGAATAATAGACAACGGACTAACATACATGGAGTATGTGTGTGTCATACAATACAGAAAGAAAAGGTTTATTTAAAAAAAGAAAAAATAGATGAAGGTTTATTTAATGAACAAATACCTGAAGATATATAGTAGCTATTAGTTGTGAAGTTCTATAACGTGCAAGATTATTTGCCCATCTCCATTTTCTTTGGTCTGTAAATTGAGTAGTTTGCAAGCTCTTTGGGGCAGGGAACTGTCTTCATGCATTTCGTGAAAGATACACGATATTACCCAAAACCGTAGGCTGTGCTGTTGATAATTAATCAGTGTTTATATAACACCAAAATGGAACTCTGGAGAAAACTGGAAAGACACAGACTATGTTTCAAAGCATCTACCATGTATCAGACGAGACAAAACACAGGACCTCATTTCAAGTGGTATGACTTGCTTGAAGAGTTCACTGGAGAGTAGCCCAATGCAGGAAGGATGATTTAAAGAAGTGGATTTTAAGGTGCAATGTTTGTTAGTACATTTTTATTTTGGTTGGTGCATTAATCTAATTTGCTTTCACTGTACACTTTGTGAATGTTCTTTGGAACTCTGATAAGGAGCAAAAGGGCAACTACCTGCCTCTTTCTCTGCATTTCCTTGGGCATGATCTTTGCATAAAGGTGTTCCCATTTGATTTGAATACACTCCACTTACTCTCATGAAGCAGGGTGCTATAAGCAAATCAGAAGGGATTTCATGCTTAGTGCTGCCAGTTTACTATATTTCCACAAGCAAGCTAAGTTTAGTACTTTGTTTTATAGTTCTAATATGTACTGTATTTCTGTTTAAGTATACATGGACTCTTAAGGAACAAAGGGGTAAATTTTGTTCACGGTTCAGTATAGAACCATGAACAAGGAAGTGAACGTTTTTACTTGGATTTGGTTGTGACTGTTCCATGTCACAACCTGCAAGACACATATACAATAGAACCTCAGAGTTACAAACACCTTGGGAATGGAGGTTGTTTGTAACTCTGAACAAAAAATTGTTGGCGTTGTTTCAAACTTTACTGCTAAACATTAACAATGCAGATATGAAACTTTACTATGGAGAAAAATGCTGCTTTAACCATCCTAATTTAAATGAAACGAGCACAGAAAGTTTCCCTACCTTGTCAAATCTTTTTTTAAATTTTCGCTTTATTTTTTTGAGTAGTTTATGTTAAACACAGAACTGTACTGTATTTGCTTCGTACACACACACACACACACACACACACACCGCCCTCTGCAGCATACAAGTATGCTGCATGATGGCATACTTCCAGTTCCAAATGAGGTGTGTGGTTCCCAATCAGTTTGTAACTCTGGTGTTCGTAACTCTATGGTTCTATTGTACAGTAGACTCTCGATTATCCAGGATTGGATTAACCAGGATGTGGATTAACCAAGTTGTCAAAAAAAATACGCAGAACTCGCAGGGCCAGCTCTGGCTTTGCTGCCGCCCCAAGCACACACACAAAAAAACCCTACCAGGGCGTAGGGTGGCCAGTGAACCAACACCCCCTCCACCCGGCACAGGATGTCTGGTGAATCAACCCCTACTCCCCATATTTCCTATGGATGGTGATTATCCAGGATTTTATTAACCAGAATAATTTTTCCCTATCATCCTGGATAATCGAGAGTCTACTGTATGTCAAGGCCAACAAATATAAAATGTCAAGCAGCACGAGGTCAAGGTGAGGGTAAATGACTAAGAATATTCAGAAACTTGTGTTTACTGACACTATAGGTAATCAGTCATCGAAATCACCATCTACATCATTCTCACCACCTGAAACCTCACATTAAAAAAAAAATCCTTGTAAGATTCTACTGGTTCTTTAAAAGAAAAATATAAAAAGTATAACCCCCATATAGCTGTCAATAAGTGTGTTTGGATAGATGATTATTTGATGAAGGAAATACCTCTGGGTCAGAATGCTACTTCTATTTAAGTAAAAAATGATTCCATCACACTGTAGTGCCTAAAATAGACAAGTATTACAAATGGTACCTGGTCAGTCTCCTGCACATGAAACTAACCTGATGACTATAATTTAGCATATTTTATCTATTGGATAAAGGTAGCTGGCCCCCGAAAAGCTTTGAAGAACACTGTTCAGAAACAATTCTGTTTATGCATCATTTTGGTTCCATCCCCACACACAAACTAATTTATTTTAATCTCCAGGGATTTTTTCATGAAAACAGAAGCTTTTTTGCTTCAGAGTTCTTCTGTTCCTATTGCTAGTTTCTCACTTGAATTCTTAATCCTGTTTTGGTGACATAATTCTAAAAGCAGCTCATTGCATCTTACAAACAATATATGCGGGTAAATGTTATAGGAGGTATACAGAGGGTTTGGGATTGTTTCTTTTTAGTATGGATTTATGACTTCAATGAAGCTGTGCTCATCTAAGATAGCTGACAGTTTGGCTTGTGTACATGCATTCAAGTGTGTGTGTGTGTGTGTGTGTGTGTGTGTGTGTGTGTGTGTGTGTGTGTGTGTGTGTGTGTGTGTCTTTCTATCTATCTAATTTACCTGCTTGTATCAGTCATCAGTATTTTAGTAATCCAGGATGGATGTTCAATATATTACTTGTTATGCGATGCTCAAGGAAGTTTAAAATGTATGAACTATTTATTACAGGAAGGCAGTCTGAGGAGTATAGATGTATAAAAGCTACATACAAATTCAATAACATGAAAAGGGGGCATTATATTCACTAAACAAGGTGATGTAATTTAAACCATAGCCATCTGATCTGCTGCTTATGTTATGGATATCTGGCTTGCTTCCTTCCTCCCCTACTTTCTAAAGTTGAATACTTCTCAGTTTCATCTTTTAAACAGTATTGAAAGCAGTAGTGCTGACCAAATCAGGAACAATGCTATTCTCATGGGGTTTCTGACCTAGTCAGAATTAGGAAGTTCATATTTTTTCAGTGGATTCACAGCTAAGATGTATTTTAGAGGCTGAAACATTTAAGTGGACAGTCCCAGAATTCCTCCACACTGCAAAGGGTGTTTTATGCCAAATCCACACCTTTTCCAACTGATGCCCAAAGGGGGCATTTTGGGCAAAATGTACCATTAAGACAATCATCCATGCACGCACTAGAATAAGAAGGCCAATTCAAATTAAAATATATTTGTGACAACGTGGGGGTGTTTTCTTGTTTTCCTATGGGGTGCATGCAGAGGGGGGGTTGGGACTCAGTTTCTCGGGATGTTACTGATTTAACAAGGTGATGGGAGAGGAAGGTTGTTGTTGCAGAGGATCAGCAAAGGGACTTGGGATCCCAGTCACTGGTGTGGAGAATGGAGACCCTGGTGATCTGGTGGCCCAAAGGCCAGCTCAGGAATCGCAGCCAGTTCTGGCCAGTGGGAGGACAATGGGCTGAGAGGGCCCTGGTGACCTGACCAGCTGGTTCCAGCCAGAGGGGGCCAAAGGACAAGAGGGGAGAGGAGGCCCTGATGATCTGGTTTATAACCCTGTTTACCTGAAGACAAGACAATGGACAGGGGCGGGACTTGGGGCTGATGATCTCAGCTGCCCAGCTGAGGGGCTCTGTGTTGGAGAGGGGGATTAGGCAGGGCACTTGAATGAAGGGGAGACTTGGTTGTGCTGTGCTGAGAGAGGCCAGGCCGAAGAGAGGCCCTGAGAGTTCCAGTGCTGTGTTCAATGCTTAAACCCTCCTGTGTTACGCTGGCTGAGAGTCACTCTAGTCTAGAGAACAGGGTTGCATCTTCCCTTGGGGGGATGAAAGCCCCGGGGTTCCCAAGTGAGGGGACTCCTTGAGGGGGCCCACGGCAGAGGCAGGCGTGCTAAGGCTCAGAGAGGTGGAGGGGCTGACCCTGAGAGAGAGTGGACCCCTGATAAGGGCTGTCTTACTGAAAGGGGCACCCCCCCCCATGGACCGCACGGGGCCAAAAGTAGGCACAACCTGTGAGTCTGTGACAACGTGGTAGCAGAGGATGGTTGGCGGATGCACCCTGTAGAGATGGTTGGCTGTGAGCGCAGGTGCTTTGCAGTGAGTGGCTGGCAGTGATAGAAGGAGGATATTGAAAGGAACCAGCAGCATTGAAATGGCCTATAACCAGCTCCATAAGAGTGACCAGGCAGTCTGTGCAGGGAGAGTGCTGAGCGTGGGGAGGCTCACTAAGGAGCAGCTGATTGCTCAGCTTGTAGAGAAAGACCAGCCTGAGGAACAGGGTCAATACCCTGCAGGGGCTCCAGGGGTGCCTGGAGAGCTGGTGAGTAGCCGGGGGGGGGGGGGGGGGAGTCTGTGTATGTGCGCAACCCGACTCCCCAGCCAGCACAGGGGGACCCCAGCCGGGTTCCTCCCTAGAGGAGCTGCGGAGACTGGAACTGGATCTGAAAGTGAAGGAGCTGGCACTGGAGGAGCGGAGACTGGCAGACTGCACAGGATAACACAAGCACGAGATGGAGCTGGAGGAATGGTGGGCCAAGAGGGTCTGCCGGGGGGTAAGTGGGGAAGGGCCCTGGGATGCCAGTGGTGTGGAATCGAGACTCCAAGCTGCTGCCCAATTCAAGGAGGGAGGGGATCATTAGGTGAAATAACTGAAGTGTAGTTAATGCAGAGCTGCTAGACAGATGGAAGGCTGAATGTTTTTCACAGACACAGCTGTTAATGTAAAAGGCTCAATGCAAATATTAACATACAAGCACATCATGGAGAATATGGGACACTTCCCAGATGATTTTATTTCTATTTACAAAAAACTGGCTTGAGAGACAGATGATTTTTCTCCCAAAGGTGCCCTGCTTTTGAAAGGGAAAATTCAACCCTCTTCCTGAAACTATCCTCCAGAAGTTTCAAAAACTAAGAAGCACATTTCTGTATGAACCAACTTGGAATTATATCTAATGTAGGAAGATAACCACTTGAAATTTCAGATGTTTGGAATAAGCAAATTATTAATGTTTTCTTTAAACTGGTTGTGAACACTACATCGAATTAAGCCCTAGCATAGGTGGGCCTTTTGAAATAAATGGAGTTACATCTGCTTACAGTCGGGCTGAATGTGATTCCATAAAAGAAAACAGAATAGAAATTATTTATCCAAAATGTGAGGCGCTGGAAGTGTTATGGCTGTAACATACTGCAGAATGTAGCACATCTATTAGGGAAGTGGAAAGGATTGCTACACCTGTTTTTTAGCCCTGACATGCTATACACTCAGTGTTAATTTTCATGGCATGCATGGCACAAAATATAGCAACCAGTACTGCTTGCTTTTGTACCCTAGCCTTTTAGTGATGGTAAAGGTGAATTGGTAGTGTCCAGTAGAACATACTTTCACCTGAGCTGCTGTTGTTATGCTTGTCTCATATCCCAAATATTTTCTACCAAATCCTGCATTACTTACTTGGGAAAAATTCACATTCAGGAAATTTGGGACCTGACTTTCAGAGGTACTGAGTACCTACAGCTCCCACTGACTTCAACTCAAGATATGGGTGCTCAGCAGCTCTGAAAATCAGGCCTTTTGAATTTCACGTGAGGATTACTGAAAGCTGGACCAAACTGCACTTCATACGATAAGTTCAGTGTAGGATGATGTTCTTTGTGAATTATTTGCAGAGTAATCAGAATCCATTCTGTGATTCGCAGCAAGAAGAAGACACCTTTGTCCCAAACACTCACTGAAAATATAGATCCAAATGTGTCAGCTAGATTCAGTTGACTATGTGCTTCAGTTTTGCAGATATGAAAACCCTTCTTACCTACAGGTCCATATAGTGAGCAGATCTGGGCAAAAAAAATTGGCCAAAACTTTTTTTGGCAGCACTAAAACAGTCTGCAGATTCATGTCTGTTTTGCCAAACTGTTCATATAAACAAAATTCCAAAATGTTGAAACATTTAATTTTGACATTTTTTTAAAATGAAACATTTTGATTTTTCGGTTTGAAATTACTTTGACATTTCCTTCAAATTTATTTCTAAGAAGTCAAAAATGTAAAATAATTCTCAATCAAAATGAAAAATTTTGTTTCACGTTGAACCAAATTTTTCATTTGACCCCCCAAATGTATTTATTTTTTTACTTTTTGCCAAATTTTCATGTGCTTGTCCCAAAATTATTTTTTTAATTGGCAGCAAATTGAAAAATCTGTTATTTACACAGCTTTAGCAGTGAGATCTGTCACAGGCTCATAAGGATTCCAGTTTAATTCTGTTGTCCTATTCACAGAAAAATCAGGAGGTACACATGTAAAGCTCACCAAATTTAGGTTGCACCCTTCTGATTAGTTAGCAGTTGTGAGGCAAGCCTGAATATGCTGGTTAACTGTTGTAAAAATAATGACTTATAGAGACAATTTGTAAAAATGTATCTTGAACCAGGCTCAATTTTTGTGTGCACTAAGTTACATGCATGCACTGTTTGTGTACATCATTGTCTGGCTATACCAAAAGGAATACGGGAGACATTTGACATGGGTTTAATCAGGCTGCAACTTTATTATTAGATGTCTGGGACTATCTGGCAGATAAAAATATACAGTGCCGGTAACTCCCCATGTTTATTGCATAATTTTCGGGGTGGGGGGGGAGGTGTTACCAGATGCCCCTCTTTTTCCATCTAGGTCCCTCCAGAAAATCCATTGCTGGGACCTTATCATCATCCTCCTCTTCCGTAGGGTGGTTAAGGTGGGCTATAGGAATGAGGGATTGGCTTCCTGTTGTACCAGTCATGATAGTCCCCAACTGCCCCCCATTTGTTCCTTTAATGAACACTTCTTTTTAAGTTCTTTTCCAAGCCATTTATCTGGTTACTGTATACCTTTCCTATGGAGTACTTGCACTGGACATCCACCCTACATTTCAAAAATGAGTTGAAATACAGCCTATCACCCTTCATGCCATGCATGAACAGAGCCCTTCCTCTGTGGGGAAGGTAAAAAAAACCAACTGCACCCAAGGCAATATGGTAGCAAGGGAAAAATTCCTTCCCATCCCCCTTAAACAAGGGGCAGCAGCTAGCGCAATGCCCACAGCATGTCTTGACTAAACCTGATATTTCACCACCTAAATGGGAGGGAGGGTGGGTCCTGCTTCAGCTTGTTCCATGTAAAAGGGAGGCCACAGAGCTACCCCTTTTAAACCCTCATTCCTAGGGGATGGGTCAGCGACCACACTGACCCTTTTGTGGCAATTTTCATCTCCCCCACGCTATAAAGCACTATCCCTTCATTTGACCAACCAGCCAACCAAATACTCCCCCCACCCACACCTATGCTTAAAGGTATAGGTGGTCATTGGTGACCATATTACTTATACAGTGCACAGTTGGTGTATAAATTGTTGGTGCATGAATAATAGCGTGCAAAAATGTTGCCTAAGGTTGTGTGTGCACAAGTGGGTTTTTAAATGTGTCCCAGAACACTTTGTCTGAACTCTCTTTTTAAGTTCTGTAATAATTGCTTCTCTCTCTTCTCCTAATGTTCTGAACAAGAGAGTAAACACCATGCTAATGAAATTTACAGATGTTTCTATGTTTGCAGGCATTGCAAACACAAGTGAGGAGAGAGAAAAAGCACAAAGAAACCTAGATGAACAGAAAATAATAAAATAATATTCAACCTGGAAATATGAAAGTTATAAATATCTGTGGGGAACACATTCACATCACTGGGAGGTACAATCAGGAGGTTTCTAAAAGGGGACAGGTGTCTAAAAAGCAATAATGCTGACAGTCTAAGGTGTGACAGTGGGTATCTTGCTAGACATGTGAGTGGGCATCAGAAGAGAGACCAAAGTAGTTTTCTCACTTATGAAAAGTATCACAGTGCTAGGAGCCAACAGTCTCAAATGTCACTACACCTGGAATATCATTTAGTCTGGGACCCTTATTGTCCGAAAGACCAGAATCCAAAGGAACAAAAAAACTTACAAGGTAACTAACAAAAATTATTTACAAGAAAAGGTTATGAGTTAAATATCTATATCTGTGCATATAAATCTTCATTATGCAGTATGGAAGGAAAGTGATAAATCTATATATGTATATGAAGAGTATAAACACTAAGGAGAAAGAGGAATTTATTTAGAACAAGGGAGTATAACTGAAAATAATAGGATTAAAATGAGAAAAGGAAACATGAAGGTGAATTAAAGTAACTTCCTGACATCATTTATAAAGGCCATGAAGAAGTCTCCCAAAGCAAGTAGTGCATCTACTGGCACCTATAAAACCAGAGGAAAACACAATAATGTGCAATAGGGGAATGGTCCTGCAATGAAAGGAGCTGAACTAAAGACCTAATATGTCTTTTCCATCCCTAACTCTTACGTTTCAATGGGTGATGTTATATATTAGCATCTACCATCCCCTTAAGGGAGCTTACATTTGCAATTACTGTTTACAAAATGGCATTAAAAAAGATCACTGTAGTAAATGAAAACTCCACTAGGTGGTTCTGGTGTTCTTCTAACAAGTATCAAGAATTTAGAGTGTTCTAATTGTAACTTCTTGCTTCACCATCAAATACTCACGTCTCAAACGATGCTGCATCTGTCAGAACCTAAAAATGTGGATATTTTCCCAAAGGATATATTAATATATGCTTCATAATTAATCTGGTTACAGGAATGTCAGTATGAGATATCTTAGTATGGTTAAATTGCATTGGTGAGTTATACTGTAGTGCTTATCAATTAAATCACTGCTGGAGTTACATTCTCCCCCAAGTTCTACTGATGCAGCTTTGCTGAAGTCTGTAGTTTGCATAGATGCAAGTCAAGATAGAACTTAGTCCAGTAAACATGACCATATCATTTCAGTGGACATTGACCCAGTTTTATTTTGTAAAGCAGCATTAATCTACTGTTATCTTTAAATGACTGGAATATGTTTAGAGGATGCTGCAAATTCTACCAGAGTTAAAACCAGGGGATTTTCCCCTTTATATTATGTAGTTTTTGGTGGCTCTTTCCTTTCCTTTTCTTTGGTGTCTGCAATTAGAGCTAGATGACAATTTCAAAAATTTTGACAAATCCAGTATTCACTTGAATCAAAAATTGAATTTGCTTCAGCTGTGTTTGTTGCTCACACATTTGAGTGAGTGAAATTGAGTGAATGAATTGACTGTCTGGAATGTTCAGATGAATTTTAAGCAAATATTAGCGAATAGTAATGAAAATAAATGTTTAGTGTTTGCACTAAAAACTTGATTCTAAGACATGCTCATTCAAAGATGGAGCAGAAACCATGCTAATGAACTATGTGTCCAGTAAAAATTAACAGCAAACGGTAGCTCTCATGTAGAATTTTGAATACTGACAACTAAATGCTTATGAACAAATCACAGATCAAACATTATGTTCTTAACAGACAGTGCAATCTCCAAAAAAAATTAGACCAAAGGGAGCGCAACCAGCCCTTCCAATTTCACTTCTCACCTTCCTTCATTTCTCCCACTCCAGGTAGCTGCTGAATTAACTTTTTGAAGAATATTGACACCAGTTGTCTTTTTTTATAGTACTTTCTACAGACATTTCAGACTTTGAGTAAAACAGTCTCTGTTAAAGTGCCTTTAGGCCAAGCTTTTCTTAGTTCATATTTGTGCTGCTTTGTTCTCGCAGCTGCAGCAGTTCATATGAGTAACTTCTCAAAACTATGTGCACCTGGGTTAGGTCACTTTTCATTTCTTTTGGTGAAAATCACCCATTCCCTCACAAAACCTGGGAAATGAGATTTGTCCAAGGTACAAAGCTGTAGGGTTGTACCAGCTGGCTTTATCTGCTATGCCAGCCCATTCCCTTTGCTTTATGTCCAACAGCTCTCTTAAAAAGGGACTAAATTTGCTGACAGATGCAGGGAGGGTGTTGTGTTTTGTTTTATTTTGTTTATATAAGGTGGATATAGGAGAGACATTTATTTCAAGCAACGGACGAAACTGAGATTTGAGGCTGTTTGCTGGCAAAGTAGAAATATATATATATTAAAAAAAAACCTGCTACACCAGTCACCAGTGTGATGATATTCGACATGCAAAATAAACAAATATAAAGAGCATTAGGATGTGCTCATTGGGCCAATGTTCACAAAATTCCCTATTTTTCTGGGCAAAAAGAGAAAAAGCCCTAGAGAAATTCTAACACAAGAAAAGGAAACAGTTCTTCTGATGCCACAATACCTCTTATCTTGCAATAGCCAACTATCCATCTAAAAAAATATAGAAAGTGTGTGAGATGAAATACTTTTTAACAATCCCCAGGGCTCCAGGCAAAAAATACAACATAAATAGGGGCTCAAATGTACAACAGATTATGATGTGTGTTGAAATTGTGGCACTGGCAGACCAGGTGCCAACTCATGCCAAGGTCTCCAGGCCTCACTGAACACTGAGAAATGTGTAGCTGGAAACCAGTCTGGTTCTCCTGTGTGATAGTACTGTTAAAATTAATTTTAGAGATATAAAAAATGTTTAGCCTTGATTAAATGCTTGTAGGATGTTGCATATATTGATCTCTTACAATAGCCGTATCCCAGGGTATAAAGTCATATTGAGTGTTTGCATTGTAAACCTCTGTAACTGTGCAACTCAACAGGAAAGAAGCATTAATTATTATAAAGCTCGCACATTACAGAAGCTTCTATTACTTTTTGAAACCTAAAACTGTAACTCATTTTTGTGTGTATGTCTTAAGCTTGTAAATAACTCTCATTTCTTTTTCCTAATTAATGAATCTTTAGTTAGTTATTATAGAATGATCTACAAGCATTGTCTTTGGTGTAAAATCTGAGGTGCAATTAATCTGGGGTGATTGGTCCTTTGACTCTGGAAGTAGCCGGAATATTATTGTGATTTTTCATGCAAGGGGTCAGCTATCACAGAGACAGGCTTGCCTGGGTGGCAAAATAGGCCAGAGTGCCCAAAGGGATTGTCTGTGACTCCTGTTAAGGCTGCTACAGGGCTTGACGAGTTCATGCTTGATACTTGGTTGATTAAATCTATGTATAGAAGATACAATCAATTTGGGGTCTGCACCTTATTTCTCAGCAGTCTTCCCTGAGGTTGGCACTCACAGTCATGAGCCACTCAGAGCTTGGCAGAAATACCTTTGTGGGTTGCTTTATTTTAGAAGATCAATAAGACCACTTAGATGGAGAGAGATTAATGTAGAGAGATTAATTCTCCCGTAGCTAAGCCCTTTGTGTCCTGCAATTAATCACCCGATAACTAGTTTTAAACACATAAATGTTGAAATTCCATGCATTTACCAGTGCAACATGTGGCAACTGAGGAGGGCATTGGTGATAAATAGATATCCCTGAAAACTTTTTGACCTCTGTGCTTCAAATGTCACATATTCCCAGGGATCTGAGGAGTTAAATAAGAATTGGATGTTACTACTTTAAAGATCATTTGATCACTAATATTCTACATTATTGGCTACTGGGGAGTATCATTATGCCCAATGCTATATATGGGGAAATGGAGGGAAACAGTGATGGGGAGTATATGGTGTGAGGACCAGCGAGCCTGAGCTACCATGCTTCATTTTAGATCATGTGTCATCTGTTAGACAAATGAGTGGTACAGAATACTAGAATTCCAATAGCCACATTAGGTGTGAAAGCAAAATAATTTTCAGCCAACACTTGGCATTTAGAGTGTGTCTCACTTCTGGGAATAAAAACAATAGAAGTGTTAAAATAAACAACCCTTTCATGGTGACTTTACCATCTGCACTTCCATAACTAGAATCATAGTCAGTAAATGGAAAGATTTTCTGTTCTTTTCTTCTGGTCTGCTCAATGCAATGCTTCTATTCTGTCTTTAATAATGTCTGTCATTGTGTACTATTATTATTAGAGTACCCACCTATTGTATGTCATTTCTAAAGAGAACATATAAAATGTCACTGCCAAAACTGGCAAATTTTACATTCTCTTGATAGTACAATGTTACAAACTATCTTAGTGTGCCACTAAAAGTCAGCAAGTCTTTAAAGAGTAGCTTCAGTCTGGATTCTAATTTCATACCTGTTTTTCAAAGCTCTAACTCCTTCATTCATTTCAGTGATACATCTCCAAGTTTACACAAGTATAACTTGAACTGGAATCAGGGCCATGAAGCATAGCATGTTGCAAACCTACAAGAAAACTTCTGTGACTTTGCTGGCAGATTTACAACAGTTACTATGCAGTTGGTCCTCTGATTCCCTCCCAATGGATGATAATTGTCTGAGTTGAGACTTGACAATGTCAGACTCTTTAGATGTGGAAAGAATCTGAACACTGACCTTGTTATCGGATTCAATGGACATTGTCAATTTGAAAATCATCTTTTTCAACTGTTTTTAGAATATTTGTCCTTTTACTAATCTGTTTGTCTATAGCTAGCAGTGTTTTATTTGGCAACTTTTTTTGGTGGACCTTACGTACTTCAGCCTAGGAAAATGTATCTCAACAAACACCAATCTAGGAACATGCATGTAATTGTTTTTTATTGGTTGATGGAGGGAACAGCATGGTGAATTGCCTGACAAGTGCGAAAATTACAGACATCTGGTTAGATTTATGTGCAGTGATAGGGAGAAGCCAGTGGGTATGGTACTTGTAAGTACCAATGACATAGGGAAAATGTACCCTGTTTCCCCGAAAGTAAGACATCCCCCGAAAATAAGACGTACTTCCAGTTTTGCCTCTCGCTGTAATATAATGTAATGTAATTTTGGGAGCAAAAATTAATATAAGACACTGTCTTATTTTCGGGGAAACACGGTAGGAGAGAGGTCCTGGAGGCCAAATTTAGGCTGCTAGGTTTGAGTTCAAGACAACCATGGTACCAGTACTACACACAGAGGCAGGCAGAACTGCAGAGCCTCAATGCATGGATAAAACAATAGTGCTTGGAAGAGGGATTTAGGTTTATTAGCAACTAGGGAACCTTTTAACAAAGGAGGAGCCTATAAAATTAAAAAAGATGTAGAGGAGTTTTAAACTAAGGGCTGGGGGGAAATTGACAGGGATGGAGGAGCACATGATTCAGACAGACATCCTTTAGGGGAGGAGTTATTCAAGGAAATTCTCTAGATCCTAGTAAAGAGGACAGGATAGAAGTTTATAAAACACAGATAGGAACTGAAGAGAAACAGTGAGATGAATGAAAAAGAGTCCCATTCAATTACATCACTTGAAGGCAGATAATTAAATATTCACAAATTGTATACATGCTTGTACACAAATGCTAGAAATCTAAATATTAAGATGGGTGAATTTGAGTGCCTTGTATTAAATGAGGATATTGTTATCATAGACATGATAGAAACCTGATGGAACAATGATAATCAATGGGACATGGTAATACCAGGGTACTAAATATATTTTGGAACGATAGAGTTGGTCATTCAAATAGGGGAGTAGTACTATAGGTGAGAAATGTACAGAGTCAAATATAGTAAAAACTCTAAAATGAATTAAACTGTGTACCATCTCTTAAATAAGATTATAGCGGTAGGGATATACTACCGACAACCTGACTAGGATGGTGATGTTGATTGTGAAATGCTCATACAGATTATAGAGGCTACAAAAACAGAAAACTTAATAATAAAGGGTGATTTCAGCTCTCCGTGTTGACTGAGTACATGTCACCTTAGGATGGGATGCAGAAATAAGTGATTACTTCTTGGAGCAGCTTGTCCTGGAACTCACAAGGGGAGAGACAATTCTTAATTTAGTCTTAAATGTAACATCTTTATCGGGGGGCGGGGGGGGGGAGAGAAATACCAAAGAAACCCAACTGAGTAGCATTTAAATTTAAAAAGGTGAACTATACAAAAGATGAGGAAGCTAGTTAAATGGAAATTTAAAGGAACAGTCACAAGAGTGAAGTGCCTGCAAACTGCATGGAAACTTTCTTAAAACCCCATTAGAGAGATTCGAAGTAACTGTATACCCCAAATAAAAAAACAACATTAAGAGGACCCAAAAGATACCTCCCTTGCTAAACAGAGTAAAAGAGATGGTCTGAGGAGGTTTGGATGTCTCTCCCCTTCTGACAGGGAGAGAGGTGGCACCCCCTCACTGCTTCTCGAGTAGGGCACACAGCTCAAAGCTAGTGAGTCCGCCTGGTGATTAATCCAATTAGCAATTAGTCCTTCTGCCAAATCCCTCAATCAGGGCAGTGAGCACTTAGCAGGCCTGGCCAGCAATCAGCCCAAGCCTTAATTAGTCTTTTCACCCAAGTCCCTCAATCAGGGTAGTACACAGTTTATAGCTCACACTGTGTTCATGTGATATAGCCCAGCTGTTCAGGGTGGGGAATTAGCTCCCAACTGGGAGCAACAGCAAATGCGCCTGGCACCCTCGCTCTGGCAGCACCAGACCAATTCAGGCCTCCTGGCCTATTAGTGGGAGGTGGCCACCCTTCCCGGGTGAGGTGCCCAGGATAGGGGGACACAGCCCCTACCACTCCACTGTGTTCCAACCAAGGGCCCTGTTAGTGGTACCACTAGGTCAGCAGGGATCTGCCTGCAACACACTGGCCAGTTCACAACTCCAGAGCCAAACCTGGTTCGGCATCCCTGGGCTCCTTCCTACCCTCCCTAGTTTGGGGTACTTGGGTTCCAGGGTTGTTCTCAGTCACCCCAGGGTAAACAACCAATGGCAGTCCTGGCAGTTCATCAGCGTTGCTGGTCTCCAGCAATTCAGGTAACTCCTCTGGTATGGCAGCCATCTCCTTCCGCTTCCTGCTCCTCTGACAGCCCTCTCCCTACTAAACTAGGAAGCTGGCTTTTTATAGTCCACCTTCCTGTCCCACCCTTCTGCTTCCAGTGGAGCATCCGCAGGTGGCCTGATTCTGTCCACTAGGGGGCAATCTCAGGTCTCTCTCCTTCTGACAGAGCAGGGGCCGCTTCTGCTTGCTACAGATGGTTAGAGACAAAAAAGACATCCTTAGCAATTGGAAGTTAAATCCTAGTGAGGAAAATAGAAAGGAGCACAAACTCTGCTAAGTCAAGTGTAAAAGTATAATTAGGCATGGCAAAAAAGAATTGGAAGCGTAATTAGCAAAAGAAATAAAAGCAAAGAGCAAACAATAATATAAGTACCTCAGAAAAAGGAAGCCTGCCAAACAATCAGTGGGGCCAGTGGATGATCAGAGTGATTAAAGGAGCACTCAAGGAAGACAAGGCCATTGCAGAGAAACAAAGTGAATTCTTTGTATCGGTCTTTACTGCAGAGGATGTGAGGGAGATTCTCATTCTTTAAGTGACAAATCTGAGGAACTATCCCAGACTGAGAAATCAGTAGAGGAGGGTTTGGGACAAATTGATCAATTAAACAGTAAATAGTCACCAGGACCAGATGGTATTCACCCAAGAGTTCTGAAGGAACTCAAATACGAAATTCCAGAATTACTAACTGTGGTATGCAGCCTACGTCTTACATCACGTTAATCACGTAGCTGAAGTTGTGTATCTTCAGTTGATCCTCCCCCCTCCCCCCCCCCCCCCGGAAAGACCAGCCCCTAGATGTAATGTGTTGGGGAAGGGGCCCAACACAGCTTTTGTAAAGGGAAATAATTCCTCACAAATCTATTAAAATTCTTTAAGGGGATCAACAAACATGTGCACAAGAGTGATCCAGTGGAGATAGTCCACCTTGATTACATTGGCCTCGTTAGAACTACAGAAGTAACTTTTCCTCTCTTGATATTCGCTCCTTCTTGTCAACCTTTGAGTATAGGCCACATCGACCCTGAATTGGCCTCGTTAGCACTGACTTCTCCCCACACTTTGGTAAGGCAACTCCCATCTTTTCATCTGCTGTAATATTTATACTGATTACTGTATTTTTCACTTCATGCATCTGATGAAGTGGGTTTTAGCGCATGAAAGCTTATGCCAAAATAAATTTGTTAGTCTCTAAGGTGCCACAAGGACTCCTCGTTGTTTTTGCTGATACAGACTAAAACAGCTACCACTCTGAAACCTCATAGAAATAGTGTACTTGGACTCTCAGAAATCCTTTGACAAGGTCCCTCATCAAAGGCTCTTAAGCACACTAAACAGTCATGAGATAAGAGGGAAGGTCCTCTCGTGGATCAGAAACTGGTTAAAAGATAGAAAACAACAGTTAGGAAAAAAATCATAAATGATCTAGAAAAAGGGGGCAAACTGCAAGGTGGCAAAGTTTGCTGACATAAAACTACTCGAGATAGTTAAATTCAAAGCTGACTGTGAAGGGATCTCACTAAATTGGGTGATTAAGCAACAAAATAGATGAAATGCAATGATGATAAGTGCAAAGTAATGCACATTGGAAAATCTAATCCCATCTATACACACAAAATGATGGTGTCTAAATTAGTTGTTAGCACTCAACAAAAGAGATCTTGGAGTCATCATGGATAGTTTTCGGAAAACATCTGCTTGATGCCTCAGCCAAAGATGCTAAAAGAACATTAGGAATGGGATAGATAATAAGAAAGAAAATATCATAATGCCACTATATAAATGCATGATATTCCCACACCTGGAATCATTGCATAAAGTTCTGGTCACTCCAGCTCAAAAAAGTTGTAATAGAATTGGAAAAGGTACAGAGAAATGCAACAAAAATTCTTAGTATCCATACGAGGAGAGAAGATAAAGACTGGGACTGTTCATCTTGGAAAAGAGATGACTAAGGGGAGAGGGTATATGATAGAAGTCTCTAAAGTCATAAATGGTGTAAAGAAAGTGAATAAGGAAGTGTGATTTACACCTTCACATAACACAAAAAACAAAGGTCACCCAATGAAATTATTAGGCACCAAGTTTAAAACAAGCATAAGCAAGTGCTTCTTCACCAATCTGTGGAACTCATTGCCAGAGAATGTTGTGCTGGCTAAAAGTATCACTGGGTTCAAAAAAGAATTAGATACATTCATGGGGCTAGGGCCATCAATGGCTATTAGCTAAGCTGGTCAATGAAGCAACTCCATGCTCTGAGTGTCCTCCGACTGACAGAAGTGAGGAGTGGATGACGGGATGGATCACTCGATAATTGCCCTGTTCTCTTCATTCCCTCTGAAGCATCTGGTCCTGGCCGGTCTTGGAAGACAGGATACTGGGCTAGATGGCACATTGGTCTGACCCAGTACGGCAATCTTTGCATTCTTAACAGGGAGTTTTAATTAGTGTGGAAAATATTCCATTTTTGTCTCTCCCAATTCAGTCTTATAGGCAGCCGTTTGAAAGGTTTAAATTTAAATTTGGACTCTAACGTATCCTTTTGACATCGTGCTGTAAATATCGCCTTAGCACAGATGGTGATTTACTTTATTACTGTATAGTCCTCTTAAAAGCTGAACTTTTAAAAACTTGGGCAAAGCAAGGATATGGAAATGTCTAAATCAGCGGTCCCCAAACTTTTGAAGATTGCGCCCCCGCATGCCTCTGTCTGGAGCCATAGCCAGCAGTGAGTCTGTGGGCTGGTGTGGGACCACCAGTGGAGCCGCGCCAAGGCTGAGAACAGGGCCAGGCACAGGGTCAGGAGCCAGGACGCAGCTGTACTAGAGCAGATCTGGGGACAAGGAGCAGCTGGATAGCGCCCCCTTCCTGCCTCTGTGGGGGCTGGCTCAGGCCCCACCACATCCTCCTGACATGCCACACTTTGGAGACCTCTGGTCTAGATGCTTGTGACACACACACAGATAAAAATTCAGATTATTTGAAATTGTACGATTTGTTAAAGTGGTGTATCTAATTACCAATTTACATTGCATCAGTCTTCTGTTTCCCAACAGGCACGTATGCTGAGATACCACGATTTGCTCTCTATGGGTATAGTTGCTTGCTTTAGTTGAAAACAATAACTTCATTTGATTACATTGATTTTGTAAGAAGAAGTCTGCTACTTTTTACTTCTGTCAGCTCTGTAGAGCCAACCCAGTCATGGAAGAATGAATTAAATTATTTCTGGTTTGCACATTAGCAGAGTCATTAAGTTATAATTGCGGAATCTTTGCTACCATTGACGATGCATGAACCAGAAAGGAGCCAACTTGACATTCAGGGGCCAGGCTGAGTTTTCAGTACCGTCATTTAGAAAAATAATTTTTGAAATTGCATACTAAGTCAGTATGAAAGACACAGAGCTCCATGATCCAGTTTTATGGTGCTGCTTTGCGGACAGCATGGAACAGTATTTTAGCGGTAGCAAAGATGAGAAAATAATGGATTTTTGGCAATAAAGGGAGAAACAGCAATATTTAGCAACAATCTGGAAATATGAAGGGAAATGAATCCTATATGACACCATGTTTGTGAGCCTGGGTAAACAGAGCATGAGGTGAAGGATTGACATCTCCTTGGATATACTGCAATTTGGTTTTAGGTAAGGGTCATTGTTTGTTACATGTTACAGTTAGTTCACTGGCGAAAACCAAAAGTCCCTCAAATTGTCTAATCTGAACAGTAATTTGTTATATCCCTCACATGTTGTTTAGTCAGAGTATGATGATAGGGTTTTTCTTGTGAGGCAAAGCACAGTATTTCCTGTTGCTTATGTTAAAATCCCTTGTTGTTTTATAGGGTTGTGAAAAGTTCTCCCTGAATATAATTGGCTGGATTTTTATACAAGTATGTTGACCATTTTCTGTACACTTTTTTGTATCCGTGACCAAAATATTTGGATCTTTGTGCAGTTTCCTACATGCATGTGCAGTGACCTATTTGCCCATATCCTCTCCAGCAAATCTTGGGAATGTTAGACATCATTTGGTTGGTGATTACTGGAGTATAGATGTAGCATGTAGTCATTTTCTATTGAGAATCTCTACATGATGGAGGTAGTGATGTGTACATTTTTGAAGCGTATCTGCCCAAATATCATTTTAGAGTGCCTTGAAATTCGGCATTTCATTTTTCCTTTCATTTTACTGTGTGTGGTAACTTAACTATTTTAGCTTTATTCAGAACTTTATAAAGCATGAATACTGTATCTTTATCTGGTTGTCTGAATCTTTTCAATATATTTTAAAACTCTAAACACGGTTTACTGGATGTCTGTTCATCTGTGATTGTAGTGTGGTTGCCCCTAGAAAGCCAACACTTACCAACAGATATCACACAGTTACCACGATTATTTCCCTTTCAATTTAAGGATGGGGGGGGGGGATCTGGGTTATCCCAGATGAAAGTATATGTTAATTGTTAATGAATCAGGATTTTTTAATGGTTACTAAGGTAATAATCTCAGAGATCTGAGTTCAGGTGAGTCAGACATGAAATCATTTACATGTGTAGGGGTTGATCTAGTATATTAGTATATTGTGCTCCCATTAAGCTCTGATATCATCAAGGCAAAATCAGGGATAGCAGAAATGTTTATCAAAAAGCTCAGGAAAGTTTTGTCTCATAGGAAATAAATGTGTTTTAACTTGGCTTTTGTATATTTCACCTTTGCATATCTATGGGATGGATCTAAATACTTATATAATCCCATCATTTTAATATCTGAGCATCTCCTAGGTATTTGAAATAGCTATAACAATAACTAGTTCTCTCTCTTTCTTCTCAGACTGTAAGAAAAATCCTATAGTCCTTGTTAGTATAATGGTTAGTATCCTTCCCTCTCACATGGGAGACCAGAGGTCAGTTCCCCAACAAGGAGGCAAATGTACCTTTGTGGGGGAGGTGATAGCTCTGTAGTTTATGCATTGGCTTGCTAAACCCAGGTTTGTGAGTTAAATCTGTGAGAGGGCCATTTAGGGATATGGGGTGAAAATTTGTTGGATGATTTAATGGGGGATTGGTCTTGCTTTGAGCAGCAAGTTGGACTAGATGACCTCCTGAGGTCCCTTCCAACCCTGCTATTCTGTCATGCTTATTTTAAAACCACTCCATTAATGTCATTTTGTGTGCATGCTGTCCTTTTTAAACTGAAGGAAAGCTAAAGCAAAGAAAAGAAAGGAGTTTTTCATTGAGTTCTGGAAGTAGTGAGTTTGGTATTCACGATCTTTTATCAGATTGAGTCCATAGGCTCGGCCCCAGGCCTATGAAGGTTCTGTCTGTCACAGTCACAAGCCGCTCACTGTTGGTTGAGAGGTTTCATTGTTTCAGTGAAATGTAGCTGAATTTTACAGGGGCATGGGCATGGTCCCGGAGACAGAGTTGATTTCTTGGATAGCTAGGGACAGTTGTGGGGGAGCATTGACTGACAGGATGGAGAACTTGAATTGGAGTCTGTATTCACTGGGGAGCCCATGCAGAGAGCAGAGCACTGGGATATGCATTCACAGCAGCTTTTACTGCTAAACACATTGTTTGTGACTTATTGTAAGCACCATAAGTTGTAACAATCAAAGCTGAAGATCACGAATGTGTGGATCCCCTTGGCCAGATATATATTCAATAGGATGGAATACAGATGGAAGTGAGCCATGGCTATTTGGGCTTGAGTTTTGTTTCTTCCTGTTCCTTGTTGATCTGTGTACTCTCTCATGAGCATCCCATGTTCTAATTTTGTTCTTTTCTTGTTATACAATAAAGATAATTTCTAACTGAGAGTACCATATGTTTGTTCTTTGCATGTGTAAAATATTAATAAAAATTTGTCTGAACACTTTCACAAATGACATTATTCAGAAAATGCTGTTTAAATTAGGGATGTCAATTAATTCAAGCAATTAATGCAAAGCAAATTAACTTGGATTAATTGTAACTAATATTTTAACCGTTTTAAATGCATAGTTAAACAATAATAGAATACCTACTTACATTTATTATATTGTTCAAATATATTGATTTCAGTTAAAAAACAGAATACAATGTATGCAGTGCTCACTTTATATTTTTTATTACAAATATTTGCACTGTAACAAAAGTAAACAAAAGAAACAGTATTTTTCAGTTCACCTCATACAGGTGCTGTAGTGCAATCTCTTTATTGTGAAAACGACAACTTACAAATGTAAGGTACATTTTAGTCTTAACCATCAAATGAAAGTATGATTGAACGACTCACATTTATTGGCTCTTCCGTTTCTGAGTAAGATTTCACGGTATGACAACTTCTCAGTTTTGTCACTGCCAGTCCGAGCCCCACTCCCCAGTCCAGAACAATGTGGTGTATGTGAAAATTGCTCAGAGGCTGGCCAGAGCTTGACCACAGAACTAACAGTGCTAGGACAAAAGATAATTCAAGTGCACTTTAATAAGGTCTTGGACAACGACCAAACCTCCAGGCTGGGAAGGCACATCTGCTCCTTCCTAAATGAGTTGAAGCAGATTCTGAAGCGTACTGCATCCACTGAGCCTCCCATGCTATTGAACAGCATCCAGGAACAATCTGGTGGCGTGTGGTGGAGGGGCAGAAGTTGGCAGCAGGAGCAGCACAAAGGGGGGACTATGACAGGGATGGGGACTCGGAATGCTCCAGATTCTAGGGACTGACTACCAAAGCCCACCACCGGGAATGGAAGAGAGAAAAAGGAGAAGAACCCTCCAGACAAGGTATTTTGCTCAAGATTAAAATGATTTTCCTGTGCGTGTTTTTGTGGGGCCAGCAGCTAAATTCATTGGTGGATTCATACATTTTGTCATTTTAAGTGTGGATATGGCCTCCAGTATGAAATAAAGTTCCCCTGCCCTGCTCATCCATTTATAAAAAAATCCAATAGGGCCCTATCAAATTCACGACCATGAAAACATGTCACGAACTGTGAAATCTGGTCTTGTGTGCTTTTACCCTATGGCAAACAACTAGGGCATAGGGATCCTAGTGTGTTGTTAATTAATGCCTAGAAGACCAACTGCTTACATAAAGGAACCATCTCAGCCCCTTGCAGGACCACTACCTACCTTGTGGTCAGTTTCCCACCTTTGCTATGAACCTGGTTCTAGGCAACTGCTTTGTTTCCAACCGTGTTGTTTCTTCTGAGCCTAGAAGTACATAGGCCTCCCCACTGGCAATTGAATTACTGACAGCAAAATGGCACTAGAATGGCACAATTTAAAAGTTTCAGAATAGACACAGCCATCATTAAAGCCTATTCACAAAGCCAGATCTATTTATCACACTGAGCTACTTAGCAAGTACCAGTGGCCTAGCTGGTAATTGCTATTCATGAATCAGCCCAGTTGCACTTAGGTGCTGGGACTGGACAGCTGTCTACTACAGGTAACAATTTATCTTTGTTTTAACCTTTATCTGTTTACCGGGTTTCAGATCAGTAAGCCACTTAAACCTCCATTCTCCCAAGAGTTTGCAAGGCAAAGTAGCCTTTTCCTCTATAGTAGCTGAGGAGGCCTGTCCACATCACCAGAGTGTCAGCACTTAACATCAACTTATGTAACTCAATTGTCAATTGAACAGGGCAGGTTTGTGCAATACAAACAGATCTCTTAGACTGGTGCTAGAGCATCCAGAGCTGCAGTGTCTACCACCGTGCTCTCATTTAAAATCTGGTCCCATAGGAATGGGGGTATGTAAGACCCTAGGCTGAACCCCACTCCCAAAAAGTGGTAAATATTAACAGATCTTCAGATAAGGTAAATCAGTATAGCTCCTGTACCCACATATCTTTCATGTGTTTCATATCTGAAACACAGTCAGGAAATGCACTGCATTGAATATCCTTCATGCTTTTCATTTCTGTTCCAGATGCTGCTGCCAGAAGAGAGAAGACAGCACAAGACAGGAAAGGCCACACACCAGTAAAAAGAAGCCAAAATGAGGGTCAGCTGCAGAACAGTGCTGCAAGCTTCATAAAAAGAGCAGAAGACTGGAAGATGGCATCTTCCTTGTTTTACATAAGGGGCCAAAGAGGCCATATGATTTGCTAAAGGCTCTGGAGCAAGGGAGAGAGGAGGAGGAATAAGCAAGGAAAGGAGGAGGATAACGCTCTCTAGTTGCCTATTGAGATCAGTATCTACCAGCTCTTATTTAATGTTTGGTCCCTGAGGGATGAGTATATTTAAGACCCAAGGCTGAACCTTTTCCCACCCCAAAGTGGTAAATTTAATGGCACCCAGGATAGCACTGCAAATAGAGAAAGAATGGGGTCTGCAGAAATCGATGCAACACGAGGAGAAAGTGGGATGGAATAAAACTGAATGATGTTTAGACGCTGTGGCCAACCAGATTGAAGACTTATGTCAAATCTGTGTACAAAAAAGCTCAGATACAGCATTGCCTAACTCCAACATTCGCTCTCAGGCCTCCTCCTGCAGGACCAGAGCAGCAAGTCAGGATGCCTCTGCCCACCACAGAAGTGGTGAGGTAAAGAACAAAGGTGAAAGGAGATTTTCATTAAACCCAAACAGTTTATTAGCCCACAAGACACAAATAACTAACATACTGACATATCGTAAGAGTATCCACAATACGGCAGTTGTTAGAGACCAAAAACCATGTGGAAAATGAACTTCTCCAAGCCTTTACAAGCTCTCTTCACTGGTCCTACTTCCTCCGGATCATTCTCAGTCAAACAACAATTTCCTTCCTCCGCACTGCCTTCCCTCCAGCTGCCCTGGGAAGAGTCTATATTTTAAGGACTTTCAAGCAATCCAAGTGTGCTTTGCCATTAAAAGACTGATATCCCAACCTTCTCCCCTCATTCCTGAAATGGCATACTCCTTCCTCACAGTTGCAGAGCCAGTCTTCTCTGAATCGGGACCTGAATCCTCCCTTCAGATAAGAGAGGCTAGCTTCCTGTCTTTCAACCTCTGGAACTGGGTAACCCAGGTTTTCTGTCACTGGAGGAAAGGGAAGAGCTGATCCACCCTTTTCTCAGACCTTCAGATTTGGGGCCTATGACAGAGTTCACTCACCAGAGTGGCACTTCCTGCTGGTTGTCTCAAGGATTAGCTCTCTCAGTTGGCATGCCCTCTTATGGGGATGTCTCTCCTGCTGCCCTGTTTGCCTGCAGACCCATCTGAGCCCAGGAACTGCAGCATCCTTTTCATGACTCAGCCCTCCAGCTGTGCCACCATACATGTCCTCCCCCTTCTGGGCAGGAGAGGGGGGGAATTAGTGATTGCAGTCCAAGTCCTGCCAGGTCCCCAGTGGTGAGTGGGAGAGAACCCAGGCCCACCCGATATTCCAGGTCCCAGCCCAGAGACCCTGTGAATAACAGCCTCCTTCTGCTCCTCTTTAAACTCCATTCTGCTGCTTCAGTTCCCCTGAGCCCACAGCACTTTCTTTGCCTTCTCAGGGCTTTCAGCCAGCAATCCGCAGCCAGTCAGGAGCTCCCCTCTTGCTCCCCCATTCCCTGCCAGCAACTGCCCTGTCCAAGGTGCTTCCTTCCTGCAGCCTGCTAGGAATACAGTCCTCTCTCCTTGGGCTCCCTGCAGCAACTGACTGTCTTGAGCCCTGCACCTCCCTTTTATATAAACCCCTTGGGCCCTGATTGGCTGCTTCATGCACAGTCCCGCTAGGCTGCTTTTAACCCCTTCCTTTCTGGTGTGGGGTGAACAGCCCATCGCAGGGCCCCTAACAAAACATGAACAGGGATATAAAGTACAGCTGTTAGGGCTGGTCTCCACTAGGGGGGGAAATCGACTGTAGATACGCAATTTCAGCTACGTTAATAACGTAGCTGAAATCGACGTCTCTACAGCTGACTTACCTCCCGTCCTCATGGCAGCGGCGGGCAGCGGCGCGGTCCCCTATCGACTCCAGCTTGCGCCTCTTGTGGAGCTGGACTTCCAGAGTCGACGGGGGAGCCGCTGGCGATCAATTTATCATGTCTTAACGAGACGCGATAAATCGATCGCCAAAAGATCGATCCCTGCCGGCTCTAGTGAAGACAAGCCCTTAGTGAGCACTGATTTGTTCTTTCCTGAGACCCTTTCTTTACTCCCCACTGACAGCTTGTCCTGTCACATTCTCCTTTCTGCCTTCTCTGGAGCAAAATCAGAGGTAAACTAGGAGACACAATCTGTGAGCACATTTTTATACTCCTGCTCATTTCAAATAGCAAAATGATGTGTCCGCCTTACAAGGTACCACCTACTTTCATACGAGTTGTCAGCTTTCATGTTTTACTATTCATTTTGAGGATAAAAATGTCATCCAGGGGAAAAAATCCATCCACTGCACTGCCCGTTCTCTTTCTAAACCAGCCTATATTGCTTCTCTCCGAAAAAGCTTTCCGCTACTTGGCATTGTGCTCCTTCCTTTTTCCTATAGCAATGCTGCTCCAAGACCATCTTCAGAGGCACCTACCTGAACTATGAATGTGGGGAAAAACCAAGCACTGAAGTACAAACTGCTCATGTATATTCTTTTTTAATGCTTTGCAATCCAGGTGTACCAACTTGCAACTTCCAACATACATCACAGAAATAAGGAGGAGCTTTTTCCCCAAAGTTCCTTAATGGAGGCAGCAAATGAAGAAGAGGCACAATTCTGCCTATAAGTACTAAAGTCCAAACTCAGCTCCCATTGCCAAAAACAAATTTCCTCCTCCCTTCTGGGCATATCTTAAAACAAATAGTGCACAAGGCTTTCTCTCAGGTGGGACAAAGTAGATGGTGGGATTTACAACTCCCTCACAAGGAGCTATCACATTAGTCTGTAGATTGGGCTTTCACATTTTCATTAATTAAATGTGAGGAATGAGAGGGAAAACTATAGTGAAACCACCACTTCCCCAGAAGAGAGGCTGCCTGCCTCATTCAAGGTTTTTTCTATCTGTAGCATCTGCCCAACACCAGAAGCTTGTTAGCTTTACTGGAAATTAAGTGATCCATCTCCAGGAGCACTTCAGTCTTGTATGTTATAAATTAAGACTTCTTGCTAAATGAACAACTTTCCAAGAGAAGTTGTTCTGCCCACTGACAGAACAAATATGTTACTGCTTCTGCTTTATCCCAGTTTGTTTGGGTAGGCAACAATGGTCATATTGTCTCTAAATGATCACCTTGTCATTTACATTTTTATGAGCAGTTGCTGGAAACCTAACAAAAATATTCTTTCAATAAACTCTTTGGGGCCAGGTTTTGGTGTGTCTATTTGTACTGCACGTTGTCCAGCATGTTTTTGCCAGCAGCAACAATAAAGAGCTGGTCAAATGCAACAGAATTATTCAACCATAACAAAAAAGAAAAAATTGACAAAAAATGGTCAATTAACATTCAGACAGCTCTAAGAATAATAAGTAATCTGAATTTGAGGTAATGTATGTCCATTTGCTATTCTGAATGAAACTACTTTTGCTGTAATGTATTGTTAGTTTAACTAAGCTCACAAGCTTAGCACTCTGGTGGTAACTGTGACTAAAGTTTTGCAAATAATCCTAGTGAATAATGTATTCAATTAATTTTACCTCAGCTTCTATATGTGAATTAGTCAAGAGAAGCTTTCTATTTTATCAGATTTATTCACTATTTGAACTATTTCATGGAATAATTTCTCTGAATAACTCTAGCTCTACAGATTGGTCACAAGTGCAGGTGTCAGCAGTAGCAGGATGAGCTCTACCCTGACATCTGGTGGTGAATTGTGGTGAGTTGTTGAAAACAACTTCAGGGGCTGATCTTATTTGCATAGGCACACCCACCCCACCTAGCCTGAGCTCATAGCACCCAAATGGTCACTTCAGCTGCTGTGGGATTCCCAGTTTCTCTGTAATTGGGGCAGGAATGATAAAGTGTTGTTACCCTGATCATGTGAATCAAGGACTGTGGACATATATTTAGCCTTTGTTATGATGGAGGGACTCACCAAAACCCACTGAATTGAGAGAGGTTGTGGACAGTTATCTATACCTTTTGGTGAGGGTCTTGTTTGAGGGCCCTACAAACCTATTGCACCCTGCCTCTCTCCACTGTGGAATAGCAGAGCTAATTTTTTATTCCATTAACAGTCTAGTTTCAGCCTGCTAAGCTGAACTCACTTTGGGCCCAGTGGTGCACCTGCACTAAGGCTCCCCTACTATAAGCTGAAATCAACTAAGGGCTGAAATCAACTAAGGGCTGAAATCACTGAGCACTATGTTAAGTAGGGGGGCTGAGGATATATTGCTGAGCAGAGCAGTTTGTTAGACAGCTGGTGGAGCGGAGCAGCTGACAGAATGGAGCAGTTCATGGGACAGCTAGCAGAGCGGCTGGCAGAGTGGAGCAGCAGACAGAGTGGAGCAGTTTTGGGGACAGCTAGCTGAGTGGCTGGCGGAGTGGAGCAGCTGATTGAGTGGAGTGAAGTAGAGCGGAGCGGCGTGGCTGGTGGAGCAGAGCAGTTCCTGGGACGGCTGGTGGAATGGAGCGTCTGGCAGAGCAGCTTGTGGGACGGCTGGCGGAGTGACTCACGGTGAGGGCTTCAGCAGAACCCCATGGAGAGGCAGGGCAGTCGGCCTTGGACCACGTAAGGTGCCCCTTAACCTGGCCCCCCTTTTCCACCCAGGCTGGGAGGTAAAACTCTGCAGATGAACTTTTGAACTCTGCAGAGACTTTTGGGTTGTTGGACTTTTGGGGTTGTGGGACTTTTGGGGTTGCGGGACTCAAGAACCAAAGGGAAAGGACATAGCCCTTTTGCTTGGCGGGGGGCCTTTCTGGTTCATGGTTTGTTTTATGAATCCTGTTTGTGTTGTTTCCCCAATATAATGCTGCATTGTTTCTCTCTGTTATTAAAAGGCTTTTGGTACATTCAGACACTGTGCTTGCGAGAGGGGAAGTATTGCCTCTTACAGACACCCAGAGGGATGGTATGTGGTTGTCCCAGGTCACTGAGTGGGGGCTTGAGCCAGTTTTGCATTGTGTCATTGGAATAGAACCCCTAGATACTGAACTCAGCCCTTGTTGCTGCCAATTCTGACGGGCAGAAGGGTTACACAAGTATTCAAAATTCAAATATTGAGCTGTTTTAGAGACATACAATTGGAGATTGTATGTTTCTGTTCCAGGACTAGTTGAAAAAAACCTCAGATTTCTGTTGTGAATATTCATGTTTTCAAATTCAAAATTTGCTTTGTGTGAACGTTCTCTAATAAATGCTTTAAAGGATCTGTTTCTGTGAACAATCCTACCATTAATCTCATTCTTTGCAATATGCACAGAAAATAAACACAAAGGACTGAAAACCCAGCCAAAGTAGGTTCAGCATGTTTTTCAAGCAAATCTTAATGGAAATGTTGAGCTATGCTGTGAGATCTAGTTATGACCCCATTGATCAACCCGGATTTCCTTGGGCATGCTCACCTGAAGGTTTCTCTGAGCTGCCAGGGTAGAGATGACCTCATTTTCTCTAACTGGAAAATGGGATCATTTAGATCCTGAAATCTATGGACCTTTGAAATAGAGGAGATAATTTGTAAATTTTAGATAGCTTATGCTGAGGTTACGTGCAGGTCTAAGTCACCCTTGTGCCTCTGAGCATGTGTGTAGCCAACTTTACATACCAGCTGTAGGAGATCCGCTTGTCGCCCACTTCAAAAATAGTCAGGAGAGTCCCTTGTGGCTTCACCAGTGTCCTTTTATTCAAGTGCAAACCCCCACCACCTATTTACAGCAATATACAAGTTAGCTCTGGTTTAGCTCAGCCCCAGCCCTCAGCCGGGCTGGCCTCAGGAATGGTTAGCTCTAACAGGCACCTAGCCTCAGCTACCTTCCTTCTAGCTCTACTTCCTTCCCTGCACCTTCTCTCTCTGTCTCCTTCTCTCTCCTCCTCACACTGGGCTTCCTCCCTGCCAGGCTTTTATATCCCCTGGGGAGGCTACCAGGTGCAATTCATTTGGCCCTAATTAGCCCAGGGCTGCACTCTGCTAGGTAATCAGCTTCCCTAGCTTAGGGAAGTTGCTAGTAGAGGCTTTTGCTCTCTTAAAGGGGCAGCAGGGCTGGCTCAGTCACTCCTGGCCAGCACCCTGCCACACAGCCCAAAGTGTTTAGCTGTTAGTAAATATTATTTCTTCACTAGAAATTTTACTGACTTCAGTGGAACTACACTGATTTACAGCAGCAAAGGATCTAGCCTTGATTTTTTATTTATCTATTTAATATCACTTTTCAGGAAGCCTTCATAGAATTTTGTAAAGCAAATGACTTAAACATATATGGACTTTTAAAAATTAAGCTTCATTGTTAATTAGGCAAATGTAATGTTGTTAGTAAGAAAATCACACACTAATCCCAACAGACTACAGTTAATGGAGAAGATGTACAGAAAAAATAATTTGTATGGCTATAATTTTGTAACAGCTAGTAGATTACAGGCAAAGCAGATGCTTCCCTTGATTCATTTCATTGCTAAATTTGAATTAGATATTTATCAGCTATTACTATGTGAAAGGCATCTCCTTTGTAGTCTTGTCTCAGATACCACTTGATAAAGCAATCCGTAGAGCACTAGGGAAGACAGGGTATATGTAGACTTTTCAGATGAGCAGAGAAATTCAGTTCAGATCGTTTTGATTTTTTCCAAATAGGTTTATAGACTGGCTTCAAACCTTCCTGACTGATACTAACCTTGTTGGTAGCACATTTTACCAGTAACAATCACTTGCAAATTCTAAACATATGTATCCGTTAGGTAAAATAGCACGTCCTACTCACCTCTCCAACACCCGAGTTTGTGCGGAGTTGGTATAGGGCTCACAAACTGTCAGAGACCAAGTTACACAGACACAGATTCGTTGATCAGCGGGCTCACATTTCTCTTAGCTCAAAAGCTTCAGAGTAAGTGTGGCAACTTTATTAGGGGTAAGCATCAATATTTATACACAGAAGTAAACAAAGGAATTAACAGGTCATAATGGTCATGCATAATCAATCAAGATTCTGCTGGGTAAAGCAGGTTAAAACCAGCCCTACATAGCTCAAGAAATGTAAATCCCAAAGACAAAGGGGAGATGGCTACTTAAGGGGGGGGGGGAGGTCAGGAGCTGTCCGCAGGTCAGAGCTTTGGTCAAAAAGTTCAGACAGAGCCCTCAAGCCAGGGTAAAGTTCAAACTCAACATTCCTCCATTTGTAGCTTTGGTACAACTATTTACCAAAAGCTACACCCCATTTTAAGGAGCCAAGGGCCGCTTGGCGACTTCAGCCTGGGCCAACTCGAAAAAAGTGGGGCCCTTGGTTGAAATAGCAAAAGAACAAGCTGACCTACATACGTTTATGAGGGAGGGGACACACTGAATACAGCAACACAGTATTATAAGGATTACTATGGCCCCAACAATACCCACTAAGAGTCATTTAACCCACCCAAATCCCGGCAGCCAATTCCATAAGGCTCCCCACCAATCATACGGTGGTTGGCCAGTGGAGTAGTTCTTAGCCATTTCCCTTAGATGTTTGGTACGTTGAAAAGTGTCAGAGTAGGTGTCATTTACAAAAAACACAGCATTCTTCATTTATGAGGGCGCAAGTTCCTCCTTGAGCTGCTAACATTATGTCTAAGGCCATTCGGTTTTGTAAAGCTAACTGGCGTAACTGGGACAATTCCCCAGCCTGATTCTCAAATAGGGTCGCAGTTTCATTGGTTAAAGATTCCAGTAGTCCCTGTAGGCGGATGACACCACCCCTTAAGCTAATGAGACCAGCCCACCGCTGGTCAAACCATCCACGACAAACCATCACGGAGATTAATATCCCAGTAGGTCTCACAGATGAATGTGGGGAAAATGAGGCGGGGGGGTGAGGGAGATGCGAGAAGGCGGTGCTAGCCACGCTAAATAACATGACCCTGCCCAATCAGGGGAGAGGAAGTAATAAGCTTTGGACCCACACACCCAGTATGTTCCATACAATGCGTTTCGGGTATTCCATTGCTCAGAGTAGGAGGTAACTCACCACCCGTTGGACCACTGTTCCCCTGGTAACGCAGAGGGATCATTGTGCGAGCTGCAGAGGCACAACTTGGTAGTGGTATTTTTAAAGGACAACGTAGTACTGCTTGAGCAGTTATAGAAGGCAATCGTATGTGTCTTAGCAGTTATCTGGACACCCTCGTGATCTGAGCAGGGCTTTTTAAAAGCTGACTCTGAAGACTTGCCCAACCGTGAGAAAGTTGGATCGGGATGAGGGATCCACATATGGGATAAGTGGGATGCGCAAGGCTTGAAGCCAAGATTTTTACTAAAGGCGGTGCCATTAAAATACATGTTGCATTTACTTGTACCCACAGAAGTTGACCCCTTTTCTTTAACAAAACATAGTGATCCTGTCTTGTTGGTTACCATGAGATACCTGTTAATTGGCACTCCTGTTTTGGCCCATGTAAGATTGTGTTGGACTGGATCTTTTACTCCATCCGGTGGCATCCAAGTCATATTAGCAGTGGTCAGGGGAATGGGTGTGAAAGGGAGTTCCTGTTCTGCATTTACTGGAAATTGAGTACATACCCAGCAATTACTTCTATTTCCTAAAATATGAGTTTTAACTTCGTGGGAATACCCTGTTTCCCCGAAAGTAAGACATCCCCCGAAAATAAGACGTACTTCCAGTTTTGCCTCTCGCTGTAATATAATGTAATGTAATTTTGGAAGCAAAAATTAATATAAGACACTGTCTTATTTTCGGGGAAACACGGTATTTAATAAAAGCATTATCCTCATGAGCAGAAAATAAACTAAAAAGGCATAGTAAAAAACATACAGTTGTCAGAATAAAAGGTCCTTTCATATTTGCCAAGTCAATTTAAGTCTGGTGTCTGAAAGGGGTAAGCTGGTCCACTGGTCGGAGACAGTGTCCTCGGTGGTGGCAAGAGCTGCTGGTCCGTCACTGTGGTCCACTACGGCTGGCTTGACGTGGGAGTGGTGGATCCAGGATTTACGTCCTTCCAGGAACACTGCAGTCTGGGTTGTTAAAAGCACCTGGTGGGGTCCAGTAAACCTTGGCTGGAGGGCGTCGCCACGAACGAACTTTTTGGCCCAGACGAAGTCCCCTGGTTGGAACGGGTGGATCTGTTCTTCCAGCGGCACGGTCTGGGAAAACTTTGAGGCTTTCCAAAGGGTACGGAGGCAAGCCTGCAGGGAGAGAAACTGACATGCAGTCATGTGATCCCCTCCCAATAGTGAAACATCAGCACGTGGTAGCGCCCCACCTTTGAAAGGGGGGTCCATAGAGCAGTTCAAAGGGGGAGAATCCCAATACACGGGTTGGGTGAGTACAAAGGTGAAACAGGACCAAGGGAAGTACCTGAGGCCACTTTAACCCTGTTTCCTGACAGTATTTAGCCAATGTAGACTTAAGCTCCCTATTCATACGCTCAACTTTCCCACTAGACTGGGGGTGGTAAGGTGTATGAAAGGAGTGTGAAATGCCCAGTCCCTGTTCTAAGCAGTCAAGGACATGACCAGTAAAGTGAGGTCCACGATCTGAGTCAAGCACGAGAGGGACGCCAAAACGGGGTACAATGTCTCTAAGGAGGATTTTCGCCACTGTGGCAGCAGTACAATTAGCAGTAGGAAAGGCTTCGACCCAGGAAGTCAGAGGGCAAACCAAAACAAGGAGGTGCTTTTTCCCAAAAGCCTTTGGCATATCTGCAAAGTCAATTTGAAGATGTTGAAATGGAGCAGCAGGCGGAGGTCTTCCTCCCTTAATTTTGTTAAGAGGCGGAGCAGGTCCATTGCGCTGACACGTGCTGCATGCTTTCACTATTGGCAGGCAGTAGGGTTGAATGCCTGGAGCATACCAAAAGCGAGCGATGGTGTCCACAAGGGCATGCGTGCCATAGTGACCCCCCCTTATCATGGTGCCAGCGAACTGCCACAGGGTATGTGGAGCGAGGGAGGCAGGGTCGGCCATCCGGCATAAGCCAGGTCCCTTTGACCAGAGTGGCTCCGAGGCTGTCCCACGACTGCAGTTCAGTGGCGGGTACTGGTACGGGGTGCGGTGGAGTAAAGGAGGAGGCTGCAATAGCCAAGGTGGGCATGGCTAAGGGTAAGACGACAGCCGTCTGGAAACCTCGAAACTTCCAGAGGTGGATGTGACAATGCACAACTCCAAAAGCATACTTGCTATCAGTAAAAATGGTAACGGTCTTACCGGCGGCCAACTGGCATGCTCGGGCCAGGGCATAGAGTTCGGCGGCTTGGGCTCCCCAGTTGCCTGGCAGCGAGGCGGCCTCTTGAATGTCCCATGCGTAACCGGTGAAACGTTTGCCATTAACATAGAAGGAGCTTCCGTCCGAGAAGAAGATGCAATCAGGGTTGTCCAGTGGTACGTCAAACAGGTTGTCCCTTATCTGTAAGACGCTATAAACCACTTCCACACAGTCATGCTGATCCTGGAGGACTGGCAGGTCAGGAAGCAAGGTAGCTGGATTAAGGGGCCCACACCTTTCAAAAATCAGGTTAGTGTCTTCCAAGAGTTCGGCCTCTAGCTGTTGCTGACGATGGGCCGAAAACACTTGGGTTGTGCCCCTACGCAGAAGGGCTGACAAGGCATGAGAGATCCAAACCATGGTAAAATGACCCAGGGTCAGGCTCTTGGCCTTCGTGATCAGCAGGGCAGCTGCTGCCAGAGTCCGAGTGCAGGATGGGGTTCCCTGAGCGACAGGGTCGATCTGCTGAGAGTAAAAAGCAAGCGGGAAATGGTGGGGCCCGCTCAGCTGGGTAAGGACGCCACTAGCAATTCCGCCCATCTCGTGGACAAAAAGGTGAAAAGGTTTGCTGTAATTGGGGGAGCGGAGAGACATGGAGGAGGCCACACTGTCCTTGAGTAACTGAAAGGTTTGGATCGTGTCCGGGGACCACTGCAAAGGGTCAGGAGCAAGGTTAGCAGTGAGTCGGTGGAGCGATTTGCTTAACTCCCCGCAGGAAGGCAACCAGGGGCGACAGAAGCCAATTAATTCTAAGAAACCTCGGAGTTGTTTCTTGGTGTTTGGCAGAGGGCAGTTTTGGATAGTCTTTATGCGAACTGGGTCCATTTGTCGTCCCTTTGGGTTAACAGGAAGCCTAGATACCGGACCTTCTGTGAGACCCACTGAATCTTGTTAGGGTCTACCTTGTGGCCTCTGGTGTGTAGGTATAATAAAAGTGCCTTACCATCGATGCGGAGGGCAGCTTCTTCGCGGTTACCTAATAGGATGTCATCTACATACAGGACCAACGTGGATCCCTGCGGGCTGGTGAAGCTTTCCAGGTCGTGGCGGAGGCATTGGCTGAAAATCGTAGGATTGTCTCTGTAGCCTTGAGGAAGGCATTGCCAAACATAACTTTGTTCCTTCCACGTGAAACCAAAGAGATACTGAGAGTCTGGGTGCACAGGAATGCTGAAAAAGGCTGATTTTAAGTCAATAACAGTGAGCCACTCACCATCCCAGGATATTTGGCTGATGATAGTAGCTGGATCAGGAACCACTGCATGAAGAGGGACCACATACCGATTAACAACCCGTAGATCCTGTACAAAGCACCAACGAATAGGGTCTCCGTCCTTTTTAGGAGGCTTTTTGACAGGCAGTATAGGGGTGTTACAGGAAGTGCGCTGAGGGCGGACTAGCTTCTGTGCAATGAATCCCTCGATAATGGGGCGGATGCCCTCTCGGGCCTCCAGCAACAGAGGGTATTGAGGGACTGACGGGGGTGGGGGGGTAAGGAGGGCTTAACTTGAATCCTTACTGGCTCTGCCGAAAGGAGCAGGCCAACATCAGTGTCAGAAATTCCCCAAAGGGTTAAAGGCAAGTCAGTGAGGTCAGGGGGGAGAGGGAGAGGGGGTTCCCAATTACCCGGAGTCGGGGCCGAATCTCCTAACACTGTCATTAATAATCCCACCCCCTCAGGAGTGCAGGTTAAAGTAGCCTCAAGTTTACAGAGTAAATCCCGGCCCATCAAAGGGATCGGACAAGCTGGGGGAAAAGAAAACGATGAGAAAAACATTTATCAGCATAAACAACATTCAGAGGCAAAGTGAGTCCCAGAGACTGTGGGTTGCCCTCCACCCCGGTCGCAGTTTTAACCTTGGAGGATAGCCAGGGAGAGGGGGCATGATTTGAGAGAGAGAAAGCTCCGGTATCAATGAGGAAAGAGACAGGCAGGCCTTGGACTGAAAGGGTTAGACGAGGCTCTTTGCTGGGAGGGGAGAAAGTGAGGAAGGAGCCGGCCAAAGACATTAAGGAAATAAGACCATCACATTGTTTGCCTTCGCCCCCGGGGTACCGTCATTGAGGAGGCTGTTGTGGCTGCTGCAGCTGCTGCTCTTGTCTGTAGTTGATCCAGGCCTGGGGAACGGGCTGAGCTGGTGGTGCAGGGATGTATTCGTCCCCGGTGTAAATATCTGCGGATGTGGCCGGACCCTCTGGGCGTCCCCAGGGGCATTCACGTTTAAAGTGACCGGGCTGTCCGCACTGAAAACAATTTTCCGGCTGCTGGAGTTGCCAGGACTCTTTTCTTCGAGCATTTCACTGAACTTTTAGATCCATTTACTACAGACAATTTCAGGCTGTTAAGAGCTGAAACCTTTTTGATCAAATCACTTTTACACTTTTTAACTGCATCAAACTGCCTACCTATTTTTCCTTCAGGAACTCCCTTAGGCAACATTTTACCGCTCACAGAAATCCTGTTCTTACCCTTTTCACCTAGGGCTTGTTCCCAAGGAATGCTTTCCTGAGCAACCACAAACTCTTTCTGGGCTTTACTCACATCTCTGATCCCCTTTCAGGCAAATTCACAGACTCACTGAACAAGAGGTTAAAGTTATTCTTTTCCCCTGCAGTTACAAACTCAGAACTATTTTCTTTCTGAGTTTTAGCTGAACCCATAACTAACTCTGACACTACAGTAAAACCCCAATTTAACAGACCCCGATTTAACGGACTTCCGATGAAACAGACAAAATTTATGAGCAAGTCCGATGCATCCCAAATCCGTTTTTCGCAGGCTGGCTGCCGGCTCCCAGCTGCCGCCCGAGTCCAGGCAGCGGGAGGGCTGGCTGCCGGCTCCCGGCTGCCGCCCAGGTCACAGCAGCGGGAGGGCTGGCTGGCGGGCGGGCTGGCTGCCTGCTCCCGGCTGCCTCCCGGGTCCAGGCAGCGGGAGGGCTGGCTGCCGGCTCCCAGCTGCCGCCCGGGTCACGGCAGCGGGAGGTCTGGCTGGCGGGCGGGCTGGCTGCCTGCTCCCAGCTGCCACCCGGGTCACGGCAGCGGGAGGGCTCGCTGCCGGCTCCCGGCTGCCGCCCGGGTCATGGCAGCGGAAGGACTGGCTGGCGGGCGGGCTGGCTGCCTGCTCCCGGCTGCTGCCCGGGTCCCGGCAGCGGGAGGGCTCGCTGCCGGCTCCCGGCTGCCGCCCGCGTCCCGGCAGCGGGCGGGCTGGCTGCCGGTTCCCAGGTCCCGCCCGAGTCCCGCCAGCAGGCTGGCTGGCTGGCTGCCGCCCCGGTCCCAGCAGCCGAGACCCAGGTGGGATGGCTGACGGCTCCCGGCTGCCGCCCGGGTCCCAGCAGCAGGCGGGCTGCGGAGCTGCCGCCCCGGCCCTGTGGCGGGCGGGCTGCTGCTCCGACAGCTCGGTTTTTTTTTTTAATTAAATAACGGACTTTCTGATTTAATGGACACCCCCTCGCCCGAATTATTCCGTTAAATCGAGGTTTTACTGTACTGCACTTTTCTTAACTATCACAGGCTGAAAAACACCTTCTGTCTGCTCCACAGACAAAGAAGATTCAGACACACATTTTCCTTTCCTAGACACACAGCTTGGTATTTTCCTTTTGGCCTATTGCCAAGTGATCGCTTCTCCCGAGGTGGGCCCCTCCATTTCCTCCTTATCCCTCTGCATAGACTCCGATCCTGAGTCCTGCAGATTCCCCTCTGCGCCCTGGAGAGATTTCCCTTGTGGAGGAGTGAGGGCAGGTGCAGTGGGGACCAACTGGCGGGTTAAAACACGCCATGGTTTACACCCTTCATCGAAATAACATGGAGGGGGTTCACTCTCGGGAGAATACCTGACTGCCATAATCTTTAAAGATTTCCACAGCTCTGCTGCAGAGTCCAAACAAAATCAGTAACCTAACTGTCCCGGATGGTTTTTTTCGATCTGGCCCTCTACTCCTCTTTAAAGCAGCCTGCTCGAAAGAACCATACAAAGGCAACCTTTCTTCCAGGTTGGCCCATACTGCGGTATTCCCAGTTAAATTTCTTACACACAGCGTGTACAACTTCCTCTTAGTCACACCCTTCTGAACTGGTAGTCTTTCCTTATAACACAACTCATTCATAATGCTCAAAAAAGCTCTGAAAAGGGACACTAGTCCCTTGACCCATGGTGTCTGACAGAAGCCCTCCAACTGGCGTTTATCCTACCGTCTAGTACACGACCACTCAATATTGAATTGGCTGGGAAAAATCTCCCTTGGTGCCTGCCAATTCGTATATGAGTGATCCGACCACTGGACAGAAGTACCGCACCAGAAGGAATCCCAGGACCGGCCCCCAAATTGTTAGGTAAAATAGCACGTCCTACTCACCTCTCCAACACCCGAGTTTGTGCGGAGTTGGTATAGGGCTCACAAACTGTCAGAGACCAAGTTACAGACACAGATTCGTTGATCAGCGGGCTCACATTTCTCTTAGCTCAAAAGCTTCAGAGTAAGTGTGGCAACTTTATTAGGGGTAAGCATCAATATTTATACACAGAAGTAAACAAAGGAATTAACAGGTCATAATGGTCATGCATAATCAATCAAGATTCTGCTGGGTAAAACAGGTTAAAACCAGCCCTACATAGCTCAAGAATCCCAAAGACAAAGGGGAGATGGCTACTTAAGGGTGGGGGGGGGGGTCAGAAGCTGTCCGTAGGTCAGAGCTTTGGTCAACAAGTTCAGACAGAGCCATCAAGCCAGGGTAAAGTTCAAACTCAACATATCCATCTGTGAATTAATTTTCTACATGATCAAAGACTAGAGGGCTAAAAGATGAGCATCCCATTTCCAACTTAACATATGCGGGTTCTTCTCTAATCTATCATGTGATAATAAAAACAAACATTAATGCAAAACAAAACTAAACCAATCAGAATCTACCTCCCCCACCCCTTCTGTGTCTTTTATTAGCAAAGTAAAAGAACTCTAACTTTAGGATAAAATTAAGATATCTATCACTGTTCCTTGTCCTATAGGGTCACAATTAATTCAAAGATAATATTTTTTATATATAACTACATACAGTGATTAAAATTTAAATTCTAGGCCACTACTATGTAAAGTCTGCTTCTCTGTTTTGCTGATACAACGGATTGCCACAGGCTGATGACTTTTACCTGCTTGCCCATGATCCCACAGTACCATTTGATATGAAACACTTAATTACATTTTAGTTAACCTGCCTCTACCCCTAATAATATGCAGCAAAAATAGAAATAAACAGAAACAGGTGATTGTGCTCCCCTACCATGGTGCACCTAGTATGAAAAGAGCCATGTATGTAAAAATACTGATCATTACAGAATATTTTCCCAACCTCCATTAGGGCCCCATCCAGAAAAGAACATGAGAATGGCCATACTGGATCAGACCAAAGGTCCATCTAGCCCAGGATCCTGTCTTCCGACAGTGGCCAATGCCAGATGCTTCAGAGGGAATGAATAAAACAGGTAATCATCGAGTGATCTATCCCTGTCACCCATTCCCAGCTTCCAGCAAACAGAGGCTAGAGACACCATCCCTCCCCATTCTGGCT
Organism: Sternotherus odoratus; assembly: GCA_032164245.1. Taxonomy (NCBI): domain Eukaryota; kingdom Metazoa; phylum Chordata; order Testudines; family Kinosternidae; genus Sternotherus; species Sternotherus odoratus. The sequence goes on along the minus strand of JAVMKO010000001.1, from coordinate 72,803,811 downwards.
AATAGCCATTGATGGACCTTAAAAGCACTTAAGCACCTGTTTATCTTTAAATGTGAGTAGTTCCACTTATTAAATAGACTTGAGTGGAACTACTCAAAGCTTAACTGATTTGCTGGATTGGAGACTATGAGCATAAGAAGATAGTATAACAACCGAGATTTTCATTTTGTCCACTCCTGATAGTAGCTAGAGATAAATGCTTGTGCCAATCTAATCAGAGGCAATGATATTTTTACAGCAAGCTTTAATAAATTAAGTAAAAAGTACCTAATAAACATTATAGTTTTGGAAGAATGCTTTGTTTATTTTGCTCAATGCAGCACTTCGAAATCTTGCAGGGTAAGAACCATTTCTTGATACGTATAAACTGCCAGAAATATTTCTTTTTATGTTAGCATTTCTGAGCCTCCTATCATCAGCAAGAATCTTGTATAGTGAAATTGTAATATATTAAGTAATACCTTTTATTCAGTCAGATATACCAAAATTGGTATAATATACATTCCATTATCATTAACACTTACATTCTAAGTTGCAGATTAACTAAAAGGCTAAATTTTTTAAACATATCTAGCCAAATTCTGCCCTTTCTTACACTGATTTGATTCCAAAGTAGCTAACAACTTCATTCTGGAATTACAGAACTATAAATGAGAGCAGAATATGGGTCATTAATTCGATCACAGACTTCCCTTCTTCTGCTCATATATGTTCAGTGTGGGTTTTAATTTCTGAAGCTAGTGGATGCTGTTTCTGGCAACTGTATGCAAAACTATAAAGACCTTCCCTATAAACAAATTGATTTCTAGAGTGTATGGGGGATGCACTTAAAAAGTGCACTCTGATTTTAGAGATATTGCATCTATACATATTTGCTAAAAAAAAAAAAATGCTTCAGATAGCAGTCCCATTTGAGAGCCAAAAAGAAAATTGCCATTTTCTCCTATACTAATTAATTTAATGAAAATAAACACTAAGAAATCCCTTATGTTTTATGATGGCTTGTTCTTCTGCCTTTTTTTCAGGCAGAGGGACAACCATACCTAACATAGGACCCCTGAAGGAAAATCTCTAGAAATTCCTGGAAGCACTGCCACCTGTTGGATCATAGCAGAATGGGAGCCCTCAGATATGTAGATGTTAATGATCCATCACCTCTGCTATACTTTCTATAAAGAACAGAAGATACACACAGCCCTCCATTTGAATTTTGGGTAAGCCTCTTTAACATAGCTTTTATGAAAAGATGTTGTTGGCTTACCTGAGGCCCTCTGGGATCACTAGTGTGTGATCATCTCTTTCTCTGATGTTACTAAGTAAAATTGTAATAATAAAGCTAAATACCACCAACTGAAACCTTTTTTTTCATTTATGAGTCTCATCGCCTCAGACAATTGCCAAAGATTATTATCTATCAACATAAAAAACTTAGGAATATGAAACAAATATAAAAGCTATTCTTCAATGAGTAGATAAATGAAAATCTAGTATCCCTAAAAAACCTCTTGAATAATAAAAAGTGTTGACAAAAGTTCCCATCCTTCTAGAAATCAAAAAGAACAAACCTAAGAGCCCAACTTCCCTTCCTTCCTTTATTAAAGCAAACTGAAAAACAAACCGAGACTGACTTGAGGCAGAATTAAATGACTGTGCAGTTGTTTTCACAGTACTACTGGAAATAAACTCTTATAGATACTAAGAGCAACACTATCTGTCCTATGTAGTCACAAGATAGGTCCAATTTGTTATGAAGCACCCAATACATTTTTAAAATGTGCTTCCAAAAAGCAAGATGAAACAAGAGTAGAAAGGTCACATTAGACAGCATCTGAGTGGCTTGTGAAAGGGAAGAAAGAGGGATGAATGACTGCAGTTAGAAGAAACACTCTGAGAAGCCTGTAATCATCATTGAAACAGTGAATTAAAATAGCACTCTCAGTCATGGTGCATCCACCAATCTCGAGGTAGCAGCTATCGTACTGGGTTGTATTTATATATTGAAAAGCATGAAAGCAGCTCTGTGAAACACCTGCAGCAGACCTTAAGCAAACTGCCTTCTGCAGCCAGCGGTTCTGTAGTAAATCAGAGCACTTTGAACAATTCTCCACAGTAGTGAAAAATCTTCCACATAATGATTGAACAAAATGTTGCTAATATTTTTCAAGGCAGAGATTGATCTGTTCATGAAATCTCTGTAAAATCTTCTCACCAGACTGCCTGATTCAGTGTTTGTGCTCTCTGATAGAGCTGTCTGAGTGAGCTTTCCGTTCAGAGACCAAACCCAAAAAACCACACCAAAATCTGGAAAAAAAAATTGCTCCTGGTCAACTTGAAATAACAATTTTTAGTTTTTTTCTTGCTGAAGTAAAAAAACAAAAACAGTTGTCAGGTCAAATAAAATGCTTTCCTGCATTCCTACATCTCAAATGTTTCATTTTGGGGGTGTTGTTAACCTTTTTTGTGTGTTATAGTTAAGTCTTGACAAAATCTGAAATGAAAACTAATTTCCAAATGACAGGTTGAAATGTTAAATTTAGAAAATATTGAAATTAAATGTTTCCTATACCACCGCCACCATTTTCCACCCAACTTTATTTACTTTGTCTGTCTAGATTCACAGACAATTTCAGTTGACCAAACCCATATATTTTGGCAAACTAACTATTCACTGAAAAATGTTACCTAGCTCTGCCTGTTAATTTATCCAGGCTTCTCTGTTACAATTTCTGGATCTGGACCTTGTGATTTTCATTCACATATTTTACCTGATAATTCCTTCATGCATCTTAGACCTGGAACATTGGACTATCTCAATAGATCTCCATTGCTTTAACTGAGGTTGTCCCTTTTACTATTAATTCTAGGATTAGAATCCCCCTCTGCTGTCCCTCCTAAAGTTTATTATTCTTTAGACCTCATCTACTCTTCATAAATGCAAAGCTAACATACCGCTAAGAAATCTAATAAACTAGTTACGAAACATCTGCCCTACTTTTTCTGTATAAGTAAATAACCCAGCTCTTGTGCCTCATTTTCATGCTCTTTCCCATCAGGTTTTGATTTTGACAGTACAACAAGACTGTTTAGGAAGACAAATGTCAGTTTAATAGAAAATATTACCAAAAACATATATAAAGAATTACCATAAGGAATCCTCTAATGGGCCTTTTAAATAAAAATCTCAAAGATAATACTTGGTTTTCCAAATTGTGGTCTTGGAATGGTATCACCACCAGCAAAAAAATAGCTACCTGCAACACTTGGCAAAAGCTGTTATAAAATCTAAAAAGATATCATAGAATAATATTCAACTTTCCCTAAGGTAGATACTTCTATTGCTCAAATAATCAAGAAAATAGTTAATCATGGAGTATAATCTCAAAAGCGCCTCTGATTTTTTTTGGTGAATCCATGTCTGCTACAGTCTCAGTAAGAACTTCCTTATTCTAAATCTAAAAGATTTTATCTTCACTCACATTCAAACTCTAGGATAAGCAAGTATAAAAGTGTTTTGAATCATGTCTGTATTTTTCCATGTATGATTTTGTAAGTGATATTACCTGTTTTCCATCCTATAGTCTCCTTAATTCCAGTCTCACAAGATGGAAATTCTGATTAAAAGCCTGTGGAAATGACTCAAACGTCAAGTCATTTTTCTAAAACTCCCTGTTATAGCTAGAAAATTTTTAGAGATTATTTGAGTGATGCCAATAAGAATGCAAGAAAGTACAAATTCCTGAGGAGCCGAAGGAGAAGAGTTACTCTTGTAGCCAAAGGGTCAGATTTGTGTTCCTTGAGCTGCATGAAATGTTCTTCAGCTGAATGTATTCCACAATCTAGCACCTGGTTAAAGAATTCAACTTTGAATTCCTGTTTGGAGTCTCTTAATGGATTATCCCATGCCTTGTAATCAAAATGTCATCTTCTTTGGTGACTCTTGTATTCCTGAATGGGTGAGAAAATAGCTTCAATGTGAAGTTCCTTTGCCAACTTCTGTGCACTCTTCAGAACATTTTGAAATCTCACATCTGACCAGTAAAACTATAGGTATGACTTCGCTTTGTCCAGTTGTTCCATTGCTCCAGCTATATCAAGGTCAACATCTTGGAGTCTCTTGATTAAAACTTTTATTTCAAACAGAATGTCATACCACAACACTAAGCCATACAGAAAATTTAAGTTAGGTATGTTTCTGGTGATTCCATTTCTCTCTGCCACTGTTCTCCCACAAACAGTTCCTGTCATAGCATTATCCTCCACAGTGGCAACTATGGCATCATCTATCAAACCTATCAATTTGGTGGTTGATAGGCTTTATCACCTCCACTTGACTTTCCCGTTATGTGGCACTCAGTGATTTCAGTGTCAGAGGGGACGTTCCCAGATGTTGCTTCAAAATTTGCCATCAATGATTTAATGCAAAGAAAAATACATAGATGTTTTGAATTACATTAAAAAATTCAGCACTAGAAACTGATGCTGCATTACTGACCACCAAGTTCAATGAATGAGAACTGCACGGGACAGAAAAAGCTTGAGGCTTTAACTCTCAGATACATGTCTGCACTCCTTTGTTCTTTCCTCTCATGTTGGCACCATTATCGTAGCCCTGACCTCTCATGTCAGCTAACTCAATTTCCATATCTTACAGCTTTTTAAGAAGCACATTTTTCATACCAACTTCTGTAGTATCATCAATGTCAATAAATTCTAGAAAATGCTCCCTGACAGTCACCATTACAGGGACATTTTCACTAGGTTCATTTGTTGTTACAAAACGCACCATTAAAGTCATTTGTTCTATATGGCTGATGTCAGGTGTGTAGTCCAGAAAAACAGAGTAATATCTTGTTGACTTCAGATCTGCCACAGTCTTCTGTTTGACTTTTGTTGCCAGTAACTGTATGATCTTAATTTGATTTTTTTTTCCAAGGTAGTGCTGTGTATACATTTCTTGGGTGGTGATTCTTCTAAGATGCTCCTGGAGTACAGCATCAAACTCAGCCAACAGCTCCACAATTTTAAGGAAGTTTCCATTGTTTGGCACATACAGCTGATCTGAAGTGCCATGCAGTGCTAGGTTTTGTGTAGCATTCATTCTCACAATATCAATCAGCCTTTTCAGAACATTTTGCCAGTAAAGAAACTCTGATGCAATCTTCCCTTGATGCTGACCAGTATGGTGTCCTTTAACCTTAGTCTCATCTCAAGCTCTTTCCACCTATGGAATGCTCTCTGGTGATTTCCTATCTCCTCATGGCATGGCAGATTTCTAGCCAGATTTTTCCAGTTCTTTGTTCCTGTACAGCCCAATGTGGCTGGAACATTAGACTGGAAGAGTTTGCAACAAAAACAGTATGTAGCATTCTGGGTTTTAGAGTACATAAGCCATGGCCTCTCCACTTTGTCCCCATTGGGGATTTCACGCCACTAATATGTTGGATGGAAATTTCTGTTTTCATTGTCTTTGGGGAACATGGAGTTTTTCACTGGCTGTGGCCCATGCAGTACAAGGAAGTCCCTCAGGCTACTGCTCAAGTGGGTCCACAGTCCTGGATCATCTAGACTTAAGGAACTAAACTCAGCACCAGCAGCTGTTTCTTGCGCCTCTGCCACACTCTTCTCTGATCTACACTTTTCTTCGGAGTGTGCATGGTTACATCCATTTGAGATGGAGATATGGATGCTGCAGTAGCTGCCAGGTCACCTGCACTCTGACTAACTGAAAGATCAGGCATCTCCTCACCACTCACATCCTCACTGGGGCTGGAAGGCTCATCATAAACATTTGTGTCTATGTATCTCAGGAGAGCTCCTTCCTGCTTAGATAGAAAAGCTTCCTTTGCTTTCTTTCTTATTTCTGCCCCAGAAGGATGTTTTCTTCTTTCACTCATGACTGATGTTCTGTGCCAGCTATAATGGCTCTCAACAATGACATGAAGGGGACAAATAAGCAGGCTGGTAGCAGTACTTGAGTGAGAGAAGATGTCAGCATCTTAAGGGTGTAACTGGCTCCTCCTACTTCAGGTGACTGCCTGTTTTCCTCAAGTAGGTTCAGGGAAGCAGCAGGAAACAGGAAGCTCCCTGAAAAGCTGGTGTTAATTAGTCCAGGTTCCTGTGGGTGCTAGAGAGGTACATAAGAGGCTTCTCCTCCTCTCTCTCCCTGCAGCTCCTGCTGCTTTGTTATTGCCTCTCACCTTTTCTCCTGCCTGCCTGTTCTGTCTCCTGTGCTCTCCTTCCTCCAGCACAGCACTCCACCATCTCTGTGCATCTAGAGCAGAGAGAATACATATGCACCAGCAGCAGCCACAATTTTCTATACTCTGGGCCTAGTGGCTCTCACAAACACACAAACACACACACTGGCACCTGAGGCGGCTGCCTCCATTTGCCTCATGGTAAGGCCAGTCCTGTCTTCTAGTCAGATGAATAAACAATAAAAATGAAGAGTTGCCAGCCCAGCATTGTTAGCCTGCATAGGGTGAAGATTGAAAATTTTCTCACACTTGTACTGCTATTACTCAAATCAACAGCCAACTGTAGATTATTCAAGATGCCTATGCCATTAAATGTTTCTCTCTCCTTTCCCCCTATTTTGTAAGCTCTGTTCAACTATTCAGCCCAAACAAGAGATTAGCATTTCTACAGAGGATCCGGAATTTCCTATCCCAAGTAGCTATTACTCTGATCCATTCTCTCAAATCATGTCATGTAAGGTTATTCAAGATACTGTCTATCCTGCAAGAGGATCTTAAACCTGGATGATTTAATCAAATATGGTCTGAGGCTTCACCTTCAGGTGGAATACATTTCCTTTTCTCTTTCAAGATGTTTAATCTGACGATTTCTGCTATTCATAAGAGCTGAAGATGGCCTGCTTTCTTGTCTCTTCCCTCCATTCCCTCTCCTTACATCACCTGGTCATGTGGTCATCATTCCCTCCCTTTGGAATATTATCAGTTTTTTTCCAAGCTCATGGTAAGTCTCAAACAATATATTCCTTCTGGTTGGCCGACATTCATCTGCTTTACTATTTATACAGCTGTGATGGGATTCCCGGGGTACAGCCTAGACCTGTGGGACCACTGTGCCTCCTTAACTCTCCAGCCTGAGCTGTCTCTCACAATTCTTTGTGACAAGCAGCAAATCCCTCCAAGTGCTGTTATCACTCAGCCACCAGCATACAGACACACCCAGCTAAATTGCTCTCCAAGTCACTCATGAACTATACAGAGGGAAACACCAGAAAATCCCCCAACTCCCCAGCATGCACTCCAGAAATATATTGTCTTATCCTGCTCAAGACCTTTCCTTGAACAATACAAGTTCATTGATTAGTTCATCACTTCATCAAAGGATAATGGACATGTATCAGCCTTTGTAATCTGAGCAGATTAAACAACAATTAAAAAGTAGTAGTAATTTTGGCAGCCTCACATTACAAAGATATTGGCATTGATGAACAACAGCCATCCCTTGAAAGCAGGAAGAGAAACATTGCTCCCCATAGATTGGATCTCTAGGAAACACATAGACCTCTACCTCCACTCCTTTTGTTTGAGAGTTATGAGGATAGAAAACAGAGTTAAATGCAAACTTCAAGATGTCCATTAGAAAGGCATAGGACACAGCTCAGTTTGCCCCCCCCCCCAATTTAAGAGAGAAATTATACTATTTTGACTTTCATCCGTTAAAAAAAGGTTTACAGAGAGTAGAATAAGCCATGAGAGCAGACAAGTATATACTATGACATACACTGCTTTCCTTCTGGGGGGGGGTAACATTTCAAACCCAGATAAGCCTTCAAAAGTGGCACCTGATCCCACAATAACAGTGGTAATGCTGTGAAACCAACAAGGATCATGAAGTCCTTCCACTTTTCTTTCTGTTTCCCAGAGGAAACATATGGCTGTACAGGAGCACAGTGCAGATAGGCTAGTGTAACTGAACACTTCCTTGAGACTTCGGAAAGTGAAGGAACAGGAAAGCAGTGAGCAATAGAGAAATAGAAGGAAAGAGAAAAAAGTGAGGAAAATGAAAAAGATAGTCAGAAATAAGATTTAAAGAGGGGGAAGAAGAAGTTGCTAACAGCAACTGGACGAGACATGAAACAAAATATCTTAAGTAAAACCTTCATCTGGAGTAATATAGGTGGACGTTCTCTCCCACTTCAAGTGCAATTAAAATTAAAGCCCTGACGGTGTCTGCAGCCTATTGCTTAGTCACTGGCATTCTCAATTTTTGCTTACAAAAACTAAAAATTGCTATTGCTCAGTATTAGAGTGTTCCCTCTCCTTCCTGCACCCTTCCAATGCTAACCTTGGGGCAGGAGATTCAGACGATTCTCTTTTAAGCTCTGCTTGAACACCTGGTCTCCTTCATCTGTTCCCCATCCTCTCTCCGGTCTGTAGTGTAACATTTGATATGTAAATTGAGAAAATGGATCAGAGAACACAACAGAATGAGCTTAGCAGATGAGAGATACACCATGAGCATGTACAGTACATTTACAGTAATGTGGAGAGACAGAAGTATCAACACATCTTGCAGATTGTAAGATACCCTTTAATGTTCGCTGACCACGTAGCTCAGGGTACTAGCAGTAGTACACAGCCTTTTTCTTCCACTTCTGGGTAAATGCTTCTACTAGTCTGACACAGGTTGTTCATACTCAGAGTTGTTGTGTAATGGCTGTTCGGTGGTTTGTGTGAAATGAGCTTGACAGTCTCAGTTTCAGTTTCCACACAGGGCACAAATTGTCAGTCTTGCTGGAAATCCAAGTATAAGACCAAGGATTGAATGGACACAGAGGCAAAATTGTTCTCATGTCCCAAGAGATGATTTCTCCAGAAATGACCTGAAACACATTGTCGGGCCTGTTGGTATGCTGGCAGTTCCACTGCTCATGCTGTGCCTGTTCTGTGAGGAAACATTAAGATGGGAGAATGAAAAAATGTCAGGGAAGATGTTAAGAGATATGGATACATTGGGGAGTGGCTAAAAGAGAGGGGGGGATAGCTGAGGTAATACAAAAGTGAAAATATAATATTAAATTGCAGGAAAACTTCTGGAGGACAAAATATAGGTAAAGAACTATTCATAGGAAACTAAATAATGAATTGCATCAAAAGGGGGGAATAGTCTAAAAAATAAATGAAAAATTGTATGAGATAAAAGAAACTGAGGGACACTGTAAAATGTATTAAACATAAAAATATGAGGGAAAACAAGAATGTGAAAAGACTGAATAAGGTACAAATGCAATGGCCAGGGAGCATATCATCTGAAGTGTGGATACATTTCAAATGTTTGTTTACACTCCTTAGAATAAATCATCGTATTTAATCCATTCTTATTTTCTCTAAACAAGTTATTCACAAGCACTGTACATCTGGGTTGCTAAATCTTAGTTGAAGTTTTGTGATATTTAGCAAAGAATTTGGGGTGTATTTATAGGTGTGAAAAAATAAACCTCTCTTCACATTTGATAACTGAAAATTTTATCTTCTGCTGAATATGAAAAAACCCTACTTTTTTATTGGTGAATGTGACGCTGCACTCCATATGATTTTATGAAAATATGCTGAGGAGTGTGAATATAATTAAACTGTATTAAGCTTCATGAAAAAGGTCGCTTGTAAGGTATCATTACAAAGCTTATAATCTACTGTGTGATCATCTGATTTGTATAAATGTATCATTCTTGTATCTGAAACTAGAAATATGAAATGTAACTCTGAAGTCCTATTGTAATTATGAAATGCATGGGCCATTAATGGTGGTTTGGAATCTTGATGGCTCCGATCAACTAGGACAATTGGTTCTAAATGGCTGTTTATTTGCAAACCTTCCTGTGAGTCAAGCCATGAAGAATGAGTGCTTGGGGTCTCACAAGACATGTGACCATGTCACCTGGTGGGCCCAGACTAGAAAGAGGTCTAGTCTGTGAAAGAAGCTTATTGGAACATCTCTGCTGGTGAGATTTACCTATATTCAGTTTCTTAAATGTATTAGGCTTAAGCTTGCATGCTTTGTAACTAACTTTGATATGTCTGTCATTACTTGGAACCACTTAAATCCTACTTTTTATACTTAAAATCACTTTTGCTTATTAATTTTCCCACAGTAAGTGGTTGATACCTGGGGGAGCTGTGCATATCTCTCTATCAGGGTGGACAATTTATGAATTTACCCTGTATAAGCTTTATACAGAGTAAAATGTATTAATTTGGGTCTTGTATCCCATTGATAGCTGGGTGTCTGAGTACTGGAGACAGGAGTGCAATATTCTGTTTCTAGGCTAAATGCATTATTGGTTGTTTATCATGGTGGATTGTTAGATACCCTCCCTAACCTACTGGAATACTGGGACTCAGAATTGAAGTCTGAAGATTCCTTCCATGGTTCCCCATGATTTATCTGGGTTTTGCTAGCCAGCAAGTATTTTCAAACTATTTCCGTTTCAAATACATTTTCAAACTGCTATCAGGCAGCATAGAGGAAGCACTGCTGAGCACTAGAATCCTGACCAGCATTAATATGAATAGGTTGCTCCACCTGTATTGGCAATCACACAATGGGGTGGAAGTGGAAGATCATTATTGTCATTATGCTACATGGACATTGCTAAGGGAGAAGGAAGAAACAGAGAAGTTATTTCTGTATGATATTTCCCTGAATTGACTTCACTCAGTAGAGCACCATCAGCAGTGGGCCTGACCAACCAGCAACAACTGAACAGGATAGTGCTGCAGACCTGGGATGATTAGTAGCGGCTGCAGAACTTCAAGATGCTGAAGGCCACTGGCAATCTGCAGAGAGCTCAACCTGGAGCTGCAGGGTCAGCCCATTAGGGTGAAAAGCAAGAAGTCACACCCCTGATTTCTATCAGCCAAAAGCTAACCAACATAGTCTTGGTAAATCAACCGTTGGAGCTGTTGTCTTGGAGGCTGCTGCTGCTCCAGCTCATAAGTCTTGGCAATGTACAGGGGGTTGTTAACAGCTTTGAATACTTGGGGTGCCCAGATTGTATAGGGGTCATTGATAGGATGCCTATTATTTATCCTCTCTTCCTCAGAGTTCATAAACAGAAAAGGATTGTTTCTCCAGGGAACTGCAAGGTCTGGCTGATCACTGGGGCAAGTTCACTAACATTAACATGAATGTGGGTGGTCTGAAATAGTCCAAGATGCCAGGCTCTTCCATGCAATGAAAAATGGAATATCTGTTTCCAAAACCAATATGGACATTAATGGTGTTGGGTTCCAGCTATTATTCTGGGAGATCCCAGCTTCCTCTCTGGTTCCCTGTCATATGAAGTTGTTAGGGCTAACTCAGTTTCCCTCGCTCCTTCCCACCTGTATTCTTTCTCACCAGCAATCACATAGTTAAACTCCCAAGGCTTGTAAAAGCATTTGCTTGAGTCTTAGAGGGTCAGTGAAATATTGCTTTGACACCCGGTTGTTGTGGTAACCTTCTCAGTCCCTGGAATGTAACCTTGTCTCAGACAATAAGCAGTCTGTAAACCCATGCTAGATGAGGTGGTTGTATCTCCAGATTGCATTATACGTATGTAACGACTTTGCTAGAGAACGAATAGACTCTTATTCATAAGCTGGTTAGCATCATGTAAGCTTTCTCAAGGTCCCCACACCAGGTGCCTCAAGAGGGCACTGACCTACGACTGATGTCAGGGTTGGCTGATGTGCATGCTTCAAGTAGGTCTTTCCCTCCCTCCACCCATTCCCCCTCCCCTTTGAATATACTCTATAAAAGTCTGCTTAGTACTGATAATAAAGGGAGCTGCTGCTAACCCCCTTTCTTGACCGAGAGGAGGGTGCCTCAGTTTCCCCTTTAATCAAAGTTGAGTTGTGTGTTTCTTCAATGGTCTCTGACAGCTTGTGAGCTCCTTGCCTCAACGCCGCCACTACAATCCGGAGTGTACGGTAAGGGGGAGAGACGCGCCATTAATTTTCCCCTGACAAAGTCTTTTACTGGACACTTGGATAAGAGAAAAGAGCTGTTTAGCTATACACTGAGTGGCTGTGGCATGACTGTGAATTGTGCATTTGGAAGACTGAAAAGAAGGCAGAGATACCTCTTGACAAGGCTGGTGTATTTTCCAGAGGGGAGCTGCATTTGAATGCTGGGCAATTTCGTAGCAGAGTCTTCCCAGAGAGAGCTGCTTGCAGACACTGTATGATTCTACAGCTGGTGCTGTACCTGTGTGTGCTGCCAGTGGCTGGGGAGCCTGATTCAGCAAAACAGGGAGAGGGAGCCCAGGCTAATGGAGCAGGTAGGCTCTGTGAAACTCCAGTGCATCAGGTGGCACCCTGGAATGGGGATCCAACCCGTCACAATGTGGTGCATTAATACATGCCAGAATGGTGCCCCTCAAGCTGTTGCTGGAATGGAAGGCAAATGCTACCTATATGGAGAGCCCCATGAAGGCAGCGTTGCCTTGTAATATGCGTGCCAAACTAGATTGCTATCTTTGACTAACATTCTCGTTTATAATACCAGCTGATCAGCACAAAGTGTGCTACAAATAAATAGATGTTGGCAGCTGCAATGCATGGCCTGTAATGAGTTTACTAATGCAACGTACTGCGACAAATGAGTGCTTGTTGAAAAGCCTTTTTAACCCTTGCAACTGTGAATGCCTGATGGAGTCTATGCAATAGGAAATGCTTAAAAGAACCTTTTTAATCTCAAGTGCTCCGTTGACCTTGTTTAACTTTACATGTACAAAAATCTTAATATTTATAAAAGTTCAGGGCAATGACGAAATCTGTGAATTTTCCATAAGTGAATTTTCTACTCGTGTATTTCTTGCTATTTCTTTTGCTACAATAAAGTTGCCTTGGGTGCAATGAATTTGTCTTTTAATTTTTTCTCTCTGTTGTGTGGCTGCCAACCTTCATAGTGCCATATAGCCGGAGGCAGAGGCAGTTGAGGGGTAGGGAACATCAAGCAGCATGGGGAGAAGGAGTAGGCCAGTATGTCTGGGTATGGGATTAAATAGTTATTGGGAAAAAAAACACTTTTAACTGTTAAATTTTCTGGCTTGCGCCCCATGTTGAGGCTACGGGCACTGCACAGCGATGCACACATCTGCCTCTGCCGTAAAAATATCTACCAGCCATGGCAGCATGTAGCCAGTACCAGAAGAAAGGTTTCCAGATGGCCATAAGCAGACACAAAAGCAAATGTAATACGGCCCTTTATGTGATCCGCTCAGCTGTGCTGTCACTCTGGGTCTCGGGGGGGCATCTGCAGCTGGTTCCTGGCTGGCTCTATAACACTGTTTGGCTGCCTGGGTGCTTTCAGTGCTGCAGGACATTGGCAAAATGTTCATCATACATTGGGTTGTGTGGTGACATTTCAGACAAAATCTGGCCCAGCTAGCGTGCACAACTCTTTTGTCACTTTTGCAGCTCCAGACTAACACGGCTATCCCTCTGATACTGGATACTGGGATTGTTGTCAGAGATCTTGGTTTTGTCTTTGGTGTTTTTATAATTCTGCCTCAGCTCCTTGGCTTTGGTGCAGCACTGACTCATGTCTTAGAAGTACCTCGTCTCCAATAGCTGCTAGCAGATCGTGGCGGGGTTCTGGTGACTACAAGAAAGATGAGACTGAACATGAGCCTCTCCTCAGAAGCAAGGAAGTCCAGACTCTCCCCATGAGACCACACAGAATCACAGGTACTGTGACTGTAATGGACTCAGGGCCTGTGGACTTCCCACAAGATGGAATCGCTAACAGATGCACTCAAATATGTGCCAACGTTTAAAGAGAGAAGGGTCAAGATGATCCCCAGACTGTGGAGAGTGCTTAGGTAACCAGACAGGCCATCCAGATGCCAAGGAATGCCGTGTGGGGGAATAGTGGGAGGACTACCTGAAGTAATATTTGAAATGGGGATGCATCCACACAAACCTTATTGTGCCATAACTCATTCTGAAATAGTTATGATGCTCCCATAGTGGGTTAATTATAGTGAGATAAGATGCAACAGAAAGCAAAACAGATTATTTGTGTGAGAATGCCAGGCAGTTTATGCTAAAAAAAATCTTTCCCCGGGAGACAAGGCCTAAATTTCAAAAAGACGACGTTTTTAATTACTGAAAAGGTTTACTTGTACCTTTTCAGAAAGCTAACGCTCTCAGCATGTTGAAACCACCACATTTGCATTTATTTTTTCCTGCATAACAAAGATTTAATCCCCTCTAAAACTTCTCAATACAACTTTTGATATGGAATCACCAGCAACACCTCCAAATTAAAACAGAAAATCTCTACAAAGTCTGGAGTAGCTAGCTACCACAGAGGGTAAATCAAACCAATAATATTGAAAGTAAAAACCGAATTCAAATAAAAAATTATTTTTTCCTTAATAGCATTTTTTAAAATTGCTCTTACTTTCTGACAATGAATATGCCATCTCCTTAGCAAAAAAGAAAACAGCATTATCAGTAGTTTTTTATATCCGCATCTAATCCAATATGAAAAATTGTAAGCAATAACTATGTTTTTTCTTTAATTCAATATGGGCTTCATCTAAAGCCCATGGCAACAGTAACAAAAGTAATATTAGCTCCTTAAACTTCATTAGATTATTATGTATTTAGTCTCTTTGAAGACGATATCTGAATCCTCCTCTACTGAAAGTTCCCTGGATCCAGCATAAAGTGTCTTTGATTGTCTCCGGAAAAAAATGTAGCAAGTATAAGAAATAGGTCTGTTTTATCGGATATACTTTGTTTACCTTAATATTTGTAATTAGAAAAGCTTCCGTGAGAAAAAATTAAGTATATTCTTCGTATACTATCCAGTTTATCATATAGCAATGTCTTTGTTGGTATGCTTCTATCTATCTAGTTTGTGATCTGGCCATTGCCACAGAAATATCTGGGCATTTGTTTGTGAATTCTCTTCTTACTGCTCAAGTTAGTGCAACATGGTGTGACAGGATGTGTATTATGCTGAGACACTGCTCTGACCATTTCTGTTGTTTGAGTGTTGCTACCATTCAAGTCATATGTGGTGACATTTTTGCCTACTGCACGCCCTGGAATGTCTTACTGAGATTAGAAAAAAACCCGATATAAATATCACTCTTATTCTAAACTAATACAAACAAAAAAGAAATTTTTTATATAAAATAATTATTATATGGATAAAAAGTTTCTAAGACTGAAATTAAAATTAAAAATCAAACGCATAAAATACTTGTTAGTTTTTTATAACTTTTCTTTTCTTATTTTTAGGTTATTGTTTTCCTGATATGGACAGCCCTTTCCCCTCCCCAGATGCACCAGCACCCCAAGGCATAGCCATCCCTTAAACGAAACTTTGGCTTACATTCTTATCTCTAAAAACAGTTGAATCAGGAGTTGTGTTCTACTCCAGATTCATTATGTTCCTTTGTACAAGGCAAAGTACTTGTGTAATAAAGTGTGGCTTAGAGCCACATCTCAGTTTCCCAATTTCAAATTGCCACTTTGTCTCTAAGAATGTGTCCAGGACAAGGCCCTGAATAACACTTCAGTGCGGGTTATTGACTTCTGGCCCAGGAAAAATAGGACTCCCTTCGGAGACCATTAATATTACTACTTAATCAGCCGAAAGAATTGCTATTGGTGACATGAGGCATTCTTTCTCCTTAAAGGCCTAAGTATGCTGTCTGCACCGTGTTTCCAGCCTGGAACTGAGAGACCAGGCCATGAAACTGATCCAAGGTCTCATTTATGGTAATGAAGAGCACTGATCAGAAGGCCGTTGAGCCAGCTTTGCTCTCAAAGATTGATGGCATGTACTTGGTGTTAGGCGAATAGTAAACAGTAGGATATAGCCTTGATTTTATTCTAAAGTGTTATCAGTCTTAGGTGGCCTGTTCTTATTTTGGAGTCCTGTTGCTCAATTTCAACAATTATTAGCGCTGCGTTGTTCTCAGTACATCCAAGCCAGTTATTATTAGGAGTCATTAAAACACAGCTCGGTAGTTAATTAACTTGGTCATCCAAAGAGATTATCATTCATTAAATAACATCCTTTTTTTTCCCCACTAATGAAATAATTTAACTATAATAGGAAAACTGGCAAATAGGGGAGAATTCAACACAATTGCCTTCCCCCACTGCAGTTCACAGGAGGAGGATTGGACCCTCTGTCCCAAACTGAGGAAGCAGGGATGCCCTAAGCAACTAAATCATTGTGTTAATATTTTTTTTAATCTTGCTTTTTTTTCCCTTTTAGTGTCTTTTAAAAGATATGGTAGAGTTTCATCTAGTAAATACAGGAAACACGTTTCAATGAAGAACAAAGTAGCAGGGAGCAGGATGGTTTCGGATGAGCATGTTAGCCCTGGTGCTGATGGTGGTGGTGTAGGCATGAGCTAATGACCACTTTCTACGTCTCACTGTCAGAGTGCTTGCCTTGACCCTCTTTGTGGGTTCGTCTTACAAAGTGCTAAGCAACTCCTGGAGCACCCTCAGCCCCCATTGACTTGCTCAGTTCCTTATGTGTTCAAGTTCTCAGAGAGCTGGAGTCAAGGGGTGCTATCCTGGCCCTGTTGACAGTGGGCAACTGAAAGACGGAATGGGAAGAAAAAATGATTTAATCAGAAAAGGTCTGGAAAGGAGATTGAACAGGAGTTGATATGGTTTTGTGCTCTAGGTTCTAGAGCTAGTTGATATTTCTGATATTTGTTTGTATTTAAATTGCTCGCATGGGGGAAAGAACATCCGTTATCTTCCCTTCCCCCTCTCCCGCCATGTGTTTGGAAGAGAAAATTCCAGTTATTTTCTGATTATATATAAGGTATTGTCGATTAACCCTTTCACTGATGAGCAGAAGGATTCATTTCTAATAACTTACACATTTGCAAAGTGCTGTAATTATAGCCCACTGGTTCTCATAGATCTGCAACTCGTAAAATGCATTTGCTTTATTTTCAGAGTTTGCATATAAATTTCCAAATTGAATCATCAGGTTTAAGAGCACGGCTCCCATTGACTTCCATCAGGGCTTGAATTGGAGGCGGTACATGGTGGTGTGCTTTACTGGCGCGTCTGTGTTCTAAATGTTAACACTTAACTCTTTAACTGCTCATCAAAGCAAGTAGAAAGGAAATGAAGACTCGCATTATGAAGATCTACACTATCTATTCTGAGCGACAGCTCATTGTGATGCACAAGTGGGTGGACTTGATAAATACCTTCATTTATTTTTATCCTCAATCCAGGAGGAGCTAAGCAGAGCCCAACAGGGCATTTGAGTATCACCTAGGGGGGAACTAAGCCAGAGGAGCTTAGCAGAGCCAGGGAGCACACAGGATCATAATTTGAATACCAGTACAATCTGCTGAGCATATCATTTTTGGCACCACATGGACGCAGCGTATTTTGTAGATGGTGCTTGAAAAAAAGCCATTACTTCCCCTGCACACCCCTCTCCCCCAACTCAACCTCTGACTTCCATGCAAGTATTACTAGTTATATGCCCAATGGTAGAATTTGGGCCAGTATGTTTGCTACACTATCTATAGAATAGTGAAATGAGAAAAAATAAAGTTAAGCTGTAAACAGGGGCAACTGACCAGTAATACTTACCCCGGTGTATCCTAGGGCTTGTAGTCCCCTAATAGTGGCCAATCTGCTAGGAGATGGGAGACACAGTGGTGCAAAGTGCTGACAGCCTTCACTCTACCAGGACCCTGGAACTGGCCACTCAGCCCCTATAGTGGCTAGTGCTGGCTAGAGACAGGGCACATTGACAGGGTGCCTGGATGATGTGTTAATTTAGTGCACACTCCCTACAGTCTCCACTGATAGGTCTCCTGTGGAGTCTCAGCCATAAATTAAAGCTGTCCTTCCCAGCAGAACCCAGAGGGGATAAGAGCAATGTATACCCTACCTGCTCTCCCTTTGGGGTGGTTCTTCTTGGAGCACATGTAACACTGACAGACCCCAGTCATCAGTGGGATTGAATCTTGGGCCTCTGGAGTTTAGTGCATGAGCCTCTGCTAACATGGCTGTTAGCTAAGGTTGTAGTAGACTCATTAATCTTGAAGTGGTCTCAATGCCACTACATGGGACAGAGTTGTGTGAGTTACAAACAGTTGCTCCAGTGCCAGCAGAAGCCACGCAATCATCAAGTAAAGCATAATAGAAATGTGTAGACTGGAAATGTTCTCTAATCATCCTTGAAATGCTTTATAATGAAATGGGTAGCCATTAAATTTAATATGCAGCAGCTGTTGTGCTGTAACTATTTAGTGTGACAAATATTTCATATATACATTATTTATGTATAACTGTACTCTAAACCTTGCTTAACACTTTATAATTCATTGATAGGCAACCCTTCAAATAAAATATTACCTAGGCCCGGGCATGTTCATATAGGAATGATATGAAGATGGTAAACATAAGACAACTATATGGTGCTAAAATGTAACTTTCAAATATTTCTAAAGAACAACATTTTGAGAGCCACAAGATTAATGCTTGAACACTTATTGATGAAGTAAAAAAGCCATTTTTTTTTCTTGGACTATGTTTTTCATACCAATGTCAAGATAGGGAATTTATGTTTAAGTGCAGTTCTATTTTGAAAAACGATTCAGGGCTATATTCTGCCTTTCTTACTTACAGTGAGTAGAAAGTTCACGTGAGAAGATACTGTATTGCTATTGGCACCAGTGGGCCTACTTATGGAATAAGGTACTAATCGACAAAAGTAAGTCTATCACAATCTACCCTGAGTGGTTTTCAGAATAGACATACGCTTTAACATAAATATCCAAGAGTAAATTAGCATGATGGGTTTCCATATGTGTTGGACCACATTGTGTCCTGGACTGCCAGTCACCAGGACAAAAGTACCATTGCCACAGGAAGTCAGTGGGGTTGCACCAGTGTAACAGAGAGTAGAATTTGGCCCACCATGTCTCAGTGATTTCCACAACTGTGCTTAGTTTACAGATAAGTTTTTCTAAGTGCCAGCCCTGCAAACTCAAACCGGGGACGTTCATTTTTACATTTCATCCCAGCAATAAAGGTTCTTCAGGTTTTGTTATGCCCTCAGTGACTCCTGTACCATCCTAGTGCTGTCAGTAGGGTTTGCTGGGTGGAACTGAATGGCACTTAATAAATAATGGTGTTAATGGTGCATAAGAATTAACAGAATCCAGCTCATGCTTATACATTGGTTCTAAATGATTAAGAGGAAAAGGAACTAGTAAAACACACATTTTGTTTGCTAGGGTCAGAGATACAATTCAGAATACATACAGGTAGCTGAACTGTTCACTAAGAAAGTGCCTTTTTTATAGTCTCTTTTCAATGTAGACCTGCACTTTAATTTTAAAATGCCTTGAAAAAATCACAATAGATTACAGCAAGACAAGATTTTCTTGATCCATTGTATCATTTCTTGGTGACTGGCTTTCTCTTATCATATCAATGAGACAAACCTGTGGCGAAGATGGAAATATAGAACTCTGGTTTCCTGACTCCTGGTTCTGCGTCTTAAATAGAGACTCCTGTAGGGTAATCAAACTTCAGTTTGTGACAGGGTGACTCCTCACTGTACTGTCAAGAAGGGAGCTAAGGATAGAAATATTATAAGGAATAATAATTAGAGGCATAGGATTGTAAATTGCCAGGTTAGTTCTTCTTTTCTGTTTGGAAAATCAGTACCATGTTTGCTTTTCTTCCCAATTGTCCAGGATTTTTCAAAAATAATTGCCAGTGTTACAGTAAGTTTATTAGCTAATTCCTTTAATATCTTAAAAGTTGAAATAGCTTCCTTGGACAATTTCGGTTTCTTGTTTTCTTTTTTCAGGATACAGAGTAGTTTGTTGCACTTTAAATATATTGGGCTGAATTCTTTGGTTTGTCAAGTTCACTTTGTACCACTTAATGAACTTAAAGCAGCTGAAGATTGCTGCTGGAGAATTCCCCCAGAGTAAAGAGAATCTCTGACAGTGTAGAGCTGATGACAGCAGCTCCCTGCTCACCTCCACTGTATTCTACAATGAAACCTCCCTCCTGACATAAGGCCAGAGGGGACTGGGAGGGACATGACACAGCTCTGTCAGTAACATTCTGAATAGCCTCAAACACAAAGCTAGTGTCCAACTTGACTGCTTGTGACAGGGTTCGACTCACCGCTGCTGTCGCCTCCTGCCGGTCACTCTGGGAATTAGCTCTCGACCACTGCGGAGCGCCCTCGACATGTGGTGTCAGGCCCACCATTTGTTCTGCTGCCCGGGAACCTGAATTGCTCCCTGCTCAGCGGCGTCCTCTTCAGGGCAGTCCTCGTCCATTTCAGGACACTGCCCTCTGTCAGTGCCCACTCCTCTGGCCTCACCTCCTTCCAGGGGTGGGGGTTGTTAACAGCAGTCCTCTGCTTGCACCCTGCCTTGGTGGCCAACCACTACCCTATAGTCTAGCCCCTTGTCTCAGGGGCAAGTTGCGGTCAATCTCGGCCCCTCTCCTTGATGGTCAGGTGCAGTGCTAAAAGGGAAAGGGGGGAGGGGGGGGGGTCCTGACCCAGGAACCCTCTAGTGGCAGCCTCTCTCTAACCTTCTTCCTTCCCCTGCTCTCTGACCTTCTTCCTTCCCCTGCTCAGTTTCCCTCGGCCACTTCCCCTTTGGCCTTATGCACCTTCCTGACCCTTTTTAGCATGGGCCGCAGCCTGGCAGGTAATGGGCTGGAGCTCCACTCTGCTCCCCCAAGCCTGCCCAGCACTGCTCTGTCCAAGGTGATGCTCCTTTCATCAGGAGCCAGCCCTTCTCCCTTGCTGGCCAGGGAGTGACTGCCTTCTCCCCAGTTGGGCAGCCTTTATAGAGGACCTAGTCCTGTCTTGATTGGCAGTCCCTTCACTCCACCCTGATTGGCTCTCCCAGGCCTTCTCTGATTGGCTGCTGGTCTGCGCAGCCTCCCTGGCCTGGTTCAGCCATTTTTCTCAGGGGGTGGGGCTCCCCTCACCACACTGCTGTAGGAATGAACCTCCAGGCTAGTTCTGGCAAATGACTGTGGTGAGCAAGACATAGCTATTAGTCCTTGTTGCCAACCTCTTTCTATTTGAAATCTAACATTCTTCCCCATTTGCCTTGGCAGTAACTGGTTGGCATTCTTACTGTAAGGTATCGTTTGCTCTATTTTCTTGGAATATAGTTCTTTTGTATCTATTTCATAGTTAACTCTCTTAGGCTCAAGCAGCTGGTTAGATGTCGACACTAGAGTTTTGTCCTGTACAAAAGTCTTTGTATTGGTGATCCTAATAAAAGATAGCTGTCCATCAGTTTTAAAATGGGTTTAGCTTAATCAATTTTAAAACATTAGAATTTTAGGGGGAAATTTCCCCATTTTTGACCAGAAATATATTGACAAATTGGAGGGGAACAAATAAACATAGGGCTTGAAGGACTGATTTGTGAGGAAAGATTAAAAACTAAATATGTATAGTTTGACTACGTCCCAAACTCTGTGAAACTGCATACTTGCTTAAGTATTTGCAGGATCAGGCCTAAGTGGAAACATAAGAGTCTTCAAATAGCTAAAGAGTGTAAAAGGAGGAATAAGGATGATTTAGTATGCTACACAAAGTTATAAGAAGTAAAGGGATTAAATTAACACAGGAAAAATGTAGATTGAATATTGGGGGGGGAGGGAATTGTGTTATAAAGATGCATTAGGCTGTTGCACTACCTCCCAATGGAAACAATAGAAGCCCCATCTGTTGGGACCTTTTAAACTAGACTGGACAAACACTGGAAATAATATTGCAGGGAATAATCTCGTGTTTGCAGAGAGCTGAATGGGATGATCAAAGAGACCTTCTGCATCTCTAACTTCTATAAATCAATTTAATATAGAAAAGTGTGAAATAATAAAGTGAAGGATGGAAAATGACATAAGATATTATGCTTTAAATGGCCACAGCTGTGGGCACTGATAGGAAAAATGATATGGATGTAATAATAGACTGAATTTTATAACCATCACCTCAATATCCAGCAGTGTTTAGGAATGCAAACAGAACACAGGGATGTGTCAACAGAGGAGCAGAGCTAAAATCAGAAGCAATTACCTTACAAAGGGCTGGTGAGACCAATCCTAATGTACTGTGCACAATTTTGTAGGAAGAATAGTACAAAAATTAAAATAGGTAAAGATAAGTGTCTTGAGAACTATACTTACGGAGAAATATTAGCAAAGTTAAATTTGTGTTCACTGGAAAAAAAATAAAATGGCTCATTATAAAATTCTGATAGATTAAGGTCTATGTAATTCTCGGATACAAAATCTGGTTGTTAAAGTCCTTAACTTTGGAAGCCTGGACTCCATTCAGGACCTTCCTCCATGAGCCTCATCCTGACGGATGTCCATGCGTCCACACCACCTGCCATTTAGGGATCATGCCACCAAGTTTCAGTAAGCATGTGATTGTACCTTTGATATGATGGGCTCTAGGATGCTGTACTTCCTCCCCGTTGGCAGCCTTCCCATTTTATCTTTCTACACTCCTAAAAATATCTTGAAATGCTTTTTTCCAATGGTGTTTTTAATATGACCATGGCTAGCTGAGATACTACTTTTATTACTCTCTTCTTCATTCTCCTTTTTCATTTATTTATTTTGTAGTGAATTTTCTTGGTTCTTTTATTCATTTCAGATTTTAGTGGTGTATTTCTAAATCATCTTATGGTGTATCAAGTTTTTAATAATGTCCAGAAACTCAAAACATTTGTTGGGGGGGTGTTTCATTTTAATTTGGCAATTAAATTATTTTTTATCATAAAGTTAATGTCAGTAAACTCTTTGAGAAATAATACTATGCTAAAAATAAAAGGACAAAAAGCAAAAGCGAAGAATGGTTCCTTGTTCCTGAAGAGAAATCATTAAGGTGATATTCTGCATCCCTGACTTCTAATGCAAAGCAACAGCAGGTTGGTAGCAATATTTTCTACAGCTACTCATGAAAACTTCCTAAGAGGTTTAAGCCTTCCAACAGTTAGAAGCCTTCAGGAGAAGGATGCAGCCAAATAACTTTGAGCACTTATTTACTTACAGACTTCTCAATAGCACTTTATATGTGTCCTCTTTAGAATTGTTTATAATGCTAAACCCTGATCCTGCAAACACTTACACGTATGAGTAATCCCATTGATTTCAGTGGGTTACTCACAAGTATAAATGCTTTGCCAGATGGGGCTGAATGCATGCTCTGATTATTTTGTAATTTATTTATTTAAATCTCTGATTCACTTTCCTTAAAATATGTTCATAAATATTTCACCTGTCTTGAAATTGAAACTACAAACACTTTGATAAATGGATTGGATGGTTGCCTAGTTTCTGTAAGTGCCTGTGTATCCTTCACTAAAATACTATTGCGTAACTGAAAGAATCAAAATGCCAGTGAATTAGCAGAAATATTTCTTTTTTTTTATCTGATTACAGATTGGGTCTTTGCATATATGCTAATTTTAAACAAAGACCCAATGTTTTAATCAGTTATCTGGAATATAATCACTCCATGGGTATTTAAGAATTATTGCTGAACACTTTATGGGACTAAAATAGCAATTTTAAAAAGCTCTTTAAAACAGGTCAGGCTAGGTGCAGAGAATCGGAAAGTGCACAGTAGGCAAAAAAAGAGAAGAAAAGAACAGAAAGAAGACATTTGATAATGATTAAGGAACTGGTGTTGTATAGCAAATGGAGACAATAAGTTATATAATAAAATGTATTCATCCAATTATCCAAAAAATGAATCAATTACAGAAATTTTCTAGGCAAGAATTTTAAAGTATTCAACTAATCAGAGCCAATGATTTGTATAATATGCAATATGGAAATTGTACTGGTGTGTTACTTATAAGAAAGAATAGAACTAACTGAGCAACCAAAGCAATTCTCTGGATTTTCTTTACAGAATTTCCATCCAAATACAGAGGCCTGATACTATTTTAGTAGCACATGAGATCTGACAAGATCACACTCCACAATGGTAAAGTTACAAGCTATAAAAAGACAGTTCCAGCAGACTAAGATCTGCAATAGTCAACAGAATATAAAGTGCCTCATTCAAGATAGTGATCCTGCATAGACAAGTTTGAATTTGTTTGCATTTTCAAGATTTTTTAAAGAGATGCCATCAAGTTAAAAATCTGAAAATTGTTTCCCACTATTATATACTAACTGGAAAAGATTAGAGAAAAGCATTAATGTTTCTATTTTTTCCGCTTTGTTTACTTTGTGCACTGACGGCATCGTGTGTAATCACTTTCTTTGCTTCTCCTATATGTTACTTATACTGCAGTTGATGTCCAAATCCTATTGTGCTAGGCTCTGAACACACACAATGTAAAAATGGTGCCTGCGCGGAAGAGCTTGCAGTCAAAATAATCAGTGCAGTCATTCAGTTTTATTATGGGTCCTTTCACTTAGCAACAGGAGAGAAAAACATTATTTTAAGAATAGGAAAATATGGTTCTAAAACATCAAGGATAGCTTAGGGAGCTCAAGGATAGCTTAGGGAGCTCAAGGATAGCTTCCATACCTGAAACTACTTTTAACTCATTTCTTCAAACTGACTGGATTTCAGGCTGACAGTGTCCCTCCAATGCTTCCTCTAACAGGCAGATCCTGTAAGATTTAAAAAGCACAACAAAACAAAAACACAACACTAAGGAATAAAGGGGCAATTCGAGATCAGGTAAACACATGGGTGACACCTTGACCTATTGAAATCAAGGAGAAAATTCCTCTTAACTTCAACAGAGCCAGGGTTTCATTCATGGGTTTTAAAGAATTGCATCATTCATGCAACCACTGGGAGAATAAAAGGGACATGTTCTTTTTACTGTCTTGTTCATTTCCCCCCATGATGTTGATTTCCCCCACCCTCTTAGTTTCTTCTATTCTTGTCCTTTTCTCTCTCACACACACAGATACCACTTTTTATTCCCATGTAGTTGCAACTCTAAAAACTAAAAGTTCTTGGAATGATATGGGCCAAATTCACTCTTGGTGTAACTTGGTGCAACTCAGTTGACTTCAATACAGCGGCACCTCTTTACATGAACAATGACTTTGGCTTGCCAGTGTTAAACTAGGATAAATGGCTAACCAGTGCTAACCAGTCAATGAACTTCTGTGCAATCTAATCTGTTTCTTTTGTGAACCCATTGCTCCATCAGGCTTGGAAAACAGGTGGGTTTTTATACAGTGTCCAAACACATGAAGATTTTATTTCCTTTATCAGCCTTCTTTACAGTGCCCTTTGGTATAAAACTGTATGTACAGCTCCTCGGGGTTCTAATCAATACTCAAAGCCAGTGGCTCATCTGAATTCTTTTCGGCAATTATCTTTAAATGTTCTCCCTCTCCCTCCAGTTTAACCCCATCTAGTAGGGAAAGGGTTTTCACAGAACCACGAGGGCCAAACCGATGACTTCCCTAGCCTAGCTGTAAAACCCAGACTCCTTATCAGCACCAGCAGCTGTTGCGTTAGTCCAACAACAACTTTATAGGGCTCTGGCTTCCGTACTCAAGTCTGTGCTGGTGTCTCCACCCATCTCAGCTGGCTGATCAGTGTCTAGGGAGGGTTCTGTTTCAGCAGGTACCTTGCTTCTTAGCAACATTTTCTTCTTCGAGTGGTGTCCCTGTGGGTGCTCCACTCTAGGTGTTGGTGTCTAGTATCAGAGAGGTAGCCGTGTTAGTCTGGATCTGCAAAAGTGACAAAGAGTATTGTAACACCTAATAGACTAACAGATCTTAGGGATCATGAGCTTTCATGGGCTAAGACCCTGGTGCGTCCCTGCACTGGAGATCGGAGATTTCTCACAGCAAAACTCAGTGAGGGAAGGGTGTGCACAGGAGTCATCTCATGCAGCTGTTGGCACCTCATATAGCACGCACTTCCCCAACTGTACCCTCAGTTCCTTCTCAACCATCCTAGCTGCAGATGAAGCTCCACAGCAGTACTCTCCTTGATACTTTCTGAAGAAAATAAGTTACAAGTTACATAGGAACCTCTTTTTAGTCTATACTTAGTTACATTGTTTAGTTCCTCTTAGAGGTTTTTCTTCAAAAAAAAAAAAAAGAAGAAGAAGAAGAAAAAGAAGATGAAGACAAAGAAGAAGACTTTGTCTCTCCTTAATGCCCCATTGAGGAATAGTTTCTACAGTTTACCATTACGATGAACTCCCACCTTAATCTCTGGAGAGGGGGGAGAGACTTAACTGCAGTCATGCTGGGCTCAACAGGATTTAAAAAGTGTGACTCCTGCCACTAACTGATGCCTGTCTCTGCTGGCCACACATCCTGCATTCTCTGTCTGGGAGAAACTCATATCTCCCAGAAATGCATATGTTGCACCAATTTAACAGCAAGGGAAAGACGTGACAGGGATCTCCACTTGAAAATGCCTCTGCTGGAGAAATCCCTCCAACTTCCACAAGAGACGTCCTCTGGGAGTCTCATAAACTGAGATCCCTGAGCTCTGATAAGGCTCCAACTTCCAAAAGTGTCAGGAAGCGAGCCTCAACCTCTCCAGCAATGGTCTCTCAATAAAAGAGAGCTTCCCCAGTGAGGTCTTTACCCACAGTGCTCCACTCATCCAAAGTGAGCATTTACAAGGCACTGGGTTCCTCCAGCACCATCCCTCAGCGACCCCTGTTGAGCCCTAACATGTGGCACCAGAGTTTAGATGTCAAGTCTCCTCCATAGCACCAACTACCCTGGTGCAGAGCACGGCACAGGCAGCAACACCGCAATCAATGCTGCCATCACTGGCATCAATCCAAGACTTGCTGCCACCTCACAAGTCAAATCGAGCACCAGTCAGTGCTCCAATGGTCGACTGAAACCCCAAGGGAAGACCAGCTCAGCTCCTGCATCCTGCTGACATAGCTGTTTCTTCAGCACTGCAATCACCTCTGCTCAGCACCAAACACTCCCCAAGCTACATAGCACAGTACCATCCTTCATCTCCAGCACCACTCTTTATGCACAGTGGCAAGGAAGGAGATGTGTAGAACAACCACAACTGCTCTCAACATTCATTCCCATCACAGATGAGACCTACATGGAATGCTGTGAAGCCGAAGCCTCATCCCTCAGAGCATTCATACTGGCCTTACCCATTACCACTTTACCCCAAGCAATGGCCATGATGGGGTCTTTGGCCCACATACCAGAACCCTTATTCTGGTCCCAGTTCCCCAGCAACAGAAGTACAGAATACACCCATCAGTACCACACAGAGAAACCTGTGACCTCCCTGAAATTGAGAAAGAGACAGAAGAGGAAGAGATGATTCACCACCTTCCCCACATTCATCTGCTGCACCAGATGAAGTAGTGACACCGTCTACCCCTACAACACCAGATGACCTGAAACAGTTCCAAGAATTCTTCAAAAAAGTTGCAAACAGCCAGGAAATTGCCTTATGTGAGGTGCAGGAGAAACAATATAAGTTGTTAAAAATCTTACAACCAGCATCATCGACCAAGATTGCCCTCCCTATGGATGAGGCTACAACAGAGCCTGCAGAGGTAATATGGCAAACACCCACCAACAAAAGGGCTGACAGAAAATACTTCGTTCCAGCCAAAGGCATGGAATTTCTGTTTTCATACCCTTAAGCCTGCTCTCTGGTGGTAGAGGCTGCTAATCAGCACAGTAAACAGACTCATTTCCGCTCCTGACTGCAAGATAAAGAACACAAGAGACTGGACCTCTTGGGGCAGAAAGTTTACTCGTCAACCACCCTTCTGCTTAGAGTTGCCAATTATTCTGCTCTACTGGCAAATAATGACTACTCTAACTGTAGTAAAAAAACCAAGAGCTTGAGGAGGACCTCAAATGTCCTCAACTCAATACCATTATCAACAAGGGTCAGTTAACAGCCCGCACAGCACTGCGATCCTCAATAGATGTAGTAGACACAGCTGCCCAAACAATCACAACAGCTGTGGTTATGAGAAGAACATCATGGTTGCAGGTTTTGGGAATTCCAAAAGAACTATAACTAAAAGTGGAGGATCTCCCTTTCCATAGGGATAAACTATTCTCATCTCAAATAGATGACGTCCTCCATACCATGAAGGCCTCCCAAGCAATGCTGTGTACACTAGGCATACACCCACCGCCTGACAAATGCCCTCGCTTTACACCAGAGGTGGGCAAACTTTTTAGCCCGAGGGCCACATGGGGGTTCAAAATTGTGCCGAGGGTCAGGCCAGGAAGGCCGTGCCTCCCCAAACAGCCTGGCCCCGCCCCCATCGGACCCTCACCCACTAACCGCCCCCTGAGTGCTGCCCTCAGAAACCCGATCCATCCACCCACACACACACACACACTCCTTGTCCCTTAATCGCCCCCTCCGGTAACCACTCCACTCTAACAACCTCCCCCAAGGAACCTACCCCCTATCTAGGCCCCCCTGCTCTTTCTTCCCTGACTGCCCCCTCCCAGGGCCCCCACACCCCAACCACCACCCCTCAGACCAACCCCCTATCTAAGCGCCTGCTGCTCTTCGCTCCCTAACTGATCCCTCCCTAGACCCCCGACCTGACTGCCACCACCCCCACCTCATCACCTAAGCCCACCCCCTTTCTCACCTTGTTCACCCCACAGCTTGTCAGGCTCCGCCGGCACCCCAGCTGGGGGTTGCGGGGTCCTGCGACGCTCTGCCCAGTGCCCCAGCTTGGTGCCCCGCAGCTCACCGCACTCTGCTTGGCGCGGGGACATGCGGCTTGAGGCGCTCCAGCCAGGGGCGCAGGACCCAGCGGCAAGCCACACGCTGCCCATCGCGGGGTGCTGCGGCTTGCGCCACTCCGCCCGGTGCATGGCCTCACGGCACTCCACTTGGCACCCTAGCCTGGGGACGTGGGGCCCCGTGATGAGCCCCGCTCTGCCCGGCACCCCCAGCCCCGCAGCACACTTTGCAGATAAGCAGCACCCCAGCTGGGGAGCGCGGGACCACCCGCACAGTGCCCCCGTGGGGCTGGATAAAAATGGCCAGCAGGCCACATGTGGCCCGTAGTTTACCCACCCCTGCTTTACACCATACGAGAGGTCACGAGACACTTTGTTTAACCACAACCACAGTACTTCACTCAGAACAGATCCAAACAATGGGCTCAGAGAGGACAAGCTCCACAGAACCAGGCCTCCTCCACCCATCCATCTACATCTAAGCCACAAGTTTGAAATCTTGGTCGAGGGTATGCACGACCTCCCCACACTTCTAGAACCAACAGACACCTCATCCCACAATTCTGGTCACTGCCTATGCCCATTTTACCATGCCTGGTCTGCGATTACCACAGATCAATGGGTTTTGGAGATCAGACAATTTGGCTACTCTATTCCTTTCACAGACATCCTCCCTACCTTCTCCCCTTTCCCCGTCTCTCTTCAGGTGCCCCTCTCATGAGCACTTTCTGCAAAAGGACGTAGACCACCTCCTACTGCTGGGTGCTGTAAAACCAGTACCACATCAGTACCAAGGGGGCGGGGGAGGTTATTCCAAATATTTCCTGATGGAGAAGAAAGGAGGGGGATGGAGACCAATCTTAGATCTCTGAAAACTCAACAGGTTCATATGCTACCACAGGTTCAAAGTGGACACTCTGGCCACAATTATCCCAGCGCTAGATGAAGCCCTCAATTTCCAAGATGCATACTTCCATATTGCAATACATCTTGCCCACAGATGGTTCTTGAGATTCACAGTAGGACCCAACCACTACCAATACAGTACGGCTAAACCACCCTGAACACGCCCGATCCCGTCTGATCTTGGAAGCTAAGCAGGGTTAGGCCTGGCTAGTACTTGGATAGGAGACCTCCTGGGAATACCAGGTGCTGTAGGCTTAACATGGGCGTGGGGCTAGCAACTCCACCCTGTAAGGGAACCAATTGCTACTGAAACACCAACACCAGTTGGTGGCCCATGCCCTGGTTGGGGGGTGATGGGCAAAGAGAGAGACTACCAATACAGGGTCCTTCTCTTCAGACTGTCCACTACTCCCTGTGTATTCTCAAAAAATTAGTAGCAGCACATTTATGATGCAAAGGAGTCATAATCTTCCTGTATTTGGACAGTTGCCTTCTCAAGGATGCCAACCAACAAGAAACAACAGGCATGATGAAGACCACAATAATTGTCTGCCACAAAGGGTTTGGTATATTTACCAAAATATTAGCAGAGAGTTTTGTTGTGTTCTTTTTTTCTTTCTTTAGTCAGATGTAGCATGTGATTTCAGTCATGTCCCTTGCTTTTGACTAACTTCACAGTTGTGCTGACTGAAGTAGAAGCTCAAGTGATGTGCCCGATATCACACATTATAAGTGGCTCAACCTAAATCAGAACCCTAAATCCTCATCCCTTCTTTTTAATCGCCAACCCACACACCTTACTGACAGAGAGAAATGTGTGTGTGTTTTTCCATTTCACTGCACTAGCTCAAACCTACATGGGTTATATATGGTAAAAGGAAAGTAGTCTAGACAGAAAAGGAAAGAAAAACAAAATTAATTGAAATGTTAAAAGTACTACATTGTTTATACCAAAAAAACTTTATTCGGGTTTTGTTTTCTACCCAGGTCATTTAGTTGTTACCCTTTTGTTCTTTCAGTTTGTCTTATCTGAAGTAAATAAATTATCAACATTTATTTTTGTTACCATTGTCCTGAGTGCTTTGACCTCCATGGTTATAATTTATTTGATAAGACCCCAATACTTTAAAATGGGATATACACCATGCAATGAGAAATTATACACTTTATAATGTATTCATCAGCAACAAAATTGCCTGTATCAGTGATGGACAGAATCAGGTTGATTTCACATTCCGGTCTAGGCAAGGATCTTCAAAATGTTGATTATCCTGAAGCTACTTTTTCTGATATTCTAAAAATGGCTGTTGCATAATTATCAACTGTCAGTGCATTCTCAGACAATGGTGCAAGTTGGGGGGATATGTATCTAAAGATGGAAACTACTTAAGCAAAAGGCCATTAACCAAGGACTAGATTATCAGCTGTGTCCATCTTCTGCTGGGTACCTCACATAAGGGGACTGTCAGGTTATGACTTGTTGAGTCTCTACTTTATCCCACCCTGAGCAGTGCAAAGGAAGTACAGTGGGGCAGAAAATCTGCTCCTATATTTAACTCTGTGGCCTTGTAAAAGTATTTAGCAAAAAAGGTATGGGTTTGAAAGAACAAGTGACTCCTCTGAGAGGGACCATTGAGGAACATACAGTTGTGGTTTCAAAGTGTGTTTCGTCAGAAATTTCCCAGTTTTAAGTGTCCAGAGCTACATACAGCGAAAGACTTACATGCTTAATTTCAACATGTATTAAAGTAATATCGATGCTATTATATAGTATTGTTTTTATTTGTTACTTTATTGTTTTAGTCAGCATTTTCTCATTGGTTTGCAGAAGCAACATCTGAATACTGTGCTGTTGATTCACTACCAAACATTGTTTTATAGCTGGAGTTTTCAGTCTGTTATGCTTTATCATTGTTAATAAAGAAATTGCATCATTAAAATATTATAGACAAAATTCAGAAAACCTGGCACAGAGAAGTGTAAATCGTACCTTCCCTGATCCAACTAAATTCCCTTGTCTGGAGGTGGGATTCACCCAGCAGATGGTGGTACCCCATTGGTGTTCATGCTGGTTTCTGATGGGAAGTGAAAGCTTTATCTTTTTCTAGGTGGCCATAGAACTCTCTTAGTGGGAGCAACGGCGAATGGCTGAAAGAGTGTCCTCCTTGACATCCCTGTCTGTGCCCCCTCCAGACAGTGAAACCAGTTTTTTGAGATGTGCTGTCTTCTTATATGTCCATTCCCCCAACACAAGCAAAGGTAGTGTGACGGATCGCTCTCTCACCCCTCTCAGGAACAGGCAGGAAAACCCTTCTTTGCTTCAAACAGTGCTCTTTAATACACAGTGCAGGACCCCACCACCAATATATACAGCTTTGTACAGTCCTTCAGCATACAGCTCTACAGCTCACAGCATACAACTCTTTATAGTTCAGCTCTACAGTTTACAGCTTTACAGACTCTATATAGTCCAGCTCTTAACATGCAACTCTAAACAGTTCTAAACATACAGCTCTGACTAGCTCCAACCACACAGCTCTGAATAGCTCCAAACCACCACCACCACTCTGGGCTTGCTTCCTGGCAGGCCTTTTATCCCCCTGAGGAGGCTGCCAGGTGCCACTCATCAAGCCTGAGCCCTCTGCAGCCCAGGTGGCTAATTAGCCTTTCCTGCAAGGGAGGTTTGCAGGCTGGTGCTCCCTCTTAAAGGGCCCGCAGGGCTGGCTCAGGCACTCCTGGCCAGCACCCTGCCACAGTAGCTACTTTGTGTTCCCTGCCTTCGTGCCCTAACAGACTGCCACCGGGGGCCTTTCTCCAGGCTAATGCTGTTTTTTTCTCAGTGTTGACTCTGGGATGAATCTGGCCCTATATATCTTTATTTTGTGTGTTACATGTTGCATTGGTTTGAAAAATCATTATAAAACAAAACCACCACTTCGTACTGTCTGAATCAGAAATGTAAAAACTGTTAGAACTAGGCTTAATTCACTGTAAATAATCTGATTGGCCATTGTAATTAGTATAACATTGCTTTTGGAAGTATGTTTGATAGATAACAATGATGAAGACTATCACAAAGAAACTGCAGAGTTACAATTTGTGATAGTATGAACTACTTAAATGATGACACTGAACTCTTTAAGATGAACTTGACTAAAATGAAGAGTATCATTTCCACAAGTCACCACAAAAAGCACATCAGAAAAGATAGAGAGATTTCTAAGATTTCCCAAGGAAATGATGTGAAACCAGGGGATGAGGACACTGGTCGAAAAATACTCAAACTCCAGCACCAGAACTACCAGAAGACACTGTTCCAACTCCTCAAAAGAAGTCCTGCAACACTGTTTTGGATTATTTCAGCATGACTTGAGCCCCTGTATGAAACAGAACAGTTAGCAAATCCTCTCCGTGAAGAGACAAAGTTGGCTGTCACTCTAGCTACTATTATAAGAAGAGTGGTAGCACATACTAGAATTTGCTTTTCCTTTAAAAAAAAATAGGAAATTACATTCAAAAAGCTATTAAAAGAATGTTATTTAGATTGCAAAGTCAGTCACTCC
Source organism: Sternotherus odoratus (assembly GCA_032164245.1). Taxonomy (NCBI): domain Eukaryota; kingdom Metazoa; phylum Chordata; order Testudines; family Kinosternidae; genus Sternotherus; species Sternotherus odoratus. The sequence goes on along the minus strand of JAVMKO010000001.1, from coordinate 72,770,600 downwards.
AAAATCTGGAAAATCCTAGAATTAAGATAGCCAGTGCAACTATTATTTGGCATCCTTGTGCATCTACGTTATGATATGAGAGGTACTGTGCCAGAGACTCGATGGAAGATCACTAGGGATTTCACTATCAATTTTATGTGGAAGGCACTTAGATACTATGGCGATGGATTTTATAGTATAAAATCCTAAAGTTGATGGATGCATGGTACATACCTGAGCACTAGCCAGAGCCACCACCAGTGCTACCACCGATTACACTTCTATTTGTTAGCTTGATAGCTTAAAGAGAGCTAGCGCATGTCTGGCTACCTAAGCTAGAAAGCATTCTCCCAGCTGCAGTGTAGACATACCCTACAGTCTTAATTTACATGATGACATACTATTTTTCCCGCAGCGTCCCTGCCTTATTCAATGCACAATGCCTAGTGAATAAATTAGGGTTGTGCAGTGAATGAGGGTCCTGTCTGTTGGCCTCCTTCCTCATTCATTGTAGTAACTGGAAGGTGTGGAGCAAATGAGAAAAGAGCGAGGACAGTCTTTTGGATAAGGCAGTTGAAAGCCACCCCAAAAGATGTAGCAAACCACCAGAGGGAATGTGGCAGGAGAACAAAAGTGCTAATAAATAAATGCATTTCTATAAGCCAGGTAAGTGCACAACTAGACAGTTCTGAGAAATATTTAAAATGTAAATTAAGATATAATCAAATAATTAAGATAAATATCATAAACAGAAGTCTCCATTGGCCAACTACCTAGTCATTGCCACTTAGCAATTTGCCTTTATTCACGGCATCCTTGTGCCATGGTGCTGCTGATCTGAAATAAAATCTAAGATGGCAACACTAAAAAAAGAAATGAAGGACGTGCAAACTTGGCTGTTTCACAATTTAACTTGGATATCTGATCAAATTTCATTCTATAGATAAGTATTGTATCTTTAAATTGAAGTTCATTCAATTATGTGAGGCATCTCAAAATTCTCCAGCCCGCCATTCCCTAGCAATTTGCATGGAAATGAGAAATCCAGGTGCCAGCCATACTAACTTGGAAGGGACTAGTATAGAGAATTCCCCTTCTGCTTTCTGTCTTGTTCAATAACTAGACTTGAAAGTATTAGATATTTATTGGTAAATGTCAGTAAAAATCACAGAGAGACAAAAAATACAGTCGATTCTCGATTATCCAGGATGATAGGGAAAAAAATAATTCTGGTTAATAAAATCCTGGATAATCACCGTCCATAGGAAATATGGGGAGTGGGGGTTGATTCACCAGCCATCCTGCGCCGGGGGAGGTGGTGTCGGTTCTCTGGCTGCCCTACGCCCTGGTAGGGTTTTTTTGTGTGTGTGCTTGGGGCGGCAGCAAAGCCAGAGCCGGCCCTGTGAGTTGCGCATATATTTTTTTTGACATCCTGGTTAATCCACATCCTGGTTAATCCAATCCTGGATAATCAAGAGTCTACTGTAGTTCCACTGATAAATAATTGAAATGTACAGATAAGCACAGTAAGAAAAATGCTGCTTGAGACTTTTAGAGTCAAAATCCAGTGATTTAGATTTTTTAATTAGGCTTGTTACAAATGGACTAGCAAATGAATACTAAAAAAGGTATGATTTGTTGATTTGTATATTTGATATGTGATGCTGACACTGTGTGGTTTTACTGTTTATACAGCTTTAACATTTTGAATCTCAACAGCTACTATCATTAAATAATTATTGTCTGCCCCTCCTCCCCCATAACTTCCTGCAACAATGAAAAAAACATAATCAGTAAAAATCTAAAAAAAGCTTCAAATAAATATTGATATTAATCTGTCAAAAATATTTTAAAAATAAAAATCAAATGCTGCTAAGCCTTTCAGTAATGTTTGCTCTGGTATACAGGTCCCAACCCCTGTGAATAAGGCCCTGGGCCTGCTCAGGAATTCAATGGGACCATTAATGAGTTAGTGAGTTTTTAAGGGAATTAATTTAAAACAAATTTTTACCTGAGAATTAGGTTTTATAAACCTACTGAATTTTGATCACATTATATCAACGTCTATAAACCTGTTTCTTTGTTTTATTTACTGCTGAAAGGGTTAAAAGACATTCATCATCATCATCATCATCATGTTCCTATTACTCCTGTGGCATTTAGGCCAGTGACAAAGTTCCTCCATTCCTGACTGTTTCTAGCAAGTCTTTCAATGGTTCCCCAGCTGTGTCCCAGGTGTTTCAGGTCAGCTTCCACAGCTCCTCACCATGTTGTTTTCAGGTGGCCTCGTTTTCGCTTGCCTTCAGGTGTTCACCTTATTGCTACTCTGGTGATGGAATCAGTTTCCATCCAAAACTCATGACCGACCAATCCAGCTCCAACGCCTCCTGGGAATGGTGATGCTCAGATCCTCTTGGCTGCACTGTGTCAATAGATCTTGGTTTGAGATGGTCTGGGCCAAAAGATATGGAGCATTTTTCTGAGGCATGTTGTATGGAATGAAGATAGTTTGGACATGTCATACTTTCTCATTCCTCAGCATTCTGTACTTTAAAGTAGTGTTGAAAGTACGCAGCTCTGATAAATCTTGAGTTTGGTTTTGGTGTTGTATTTTGATGACTTCCAGACTATATTTAAGTTCCTGAAGGTGTTCCTGGCTTTATTGATTTTGTTCCGGATATCCTAGCTTGTTCCATCATCCTGGCTGATGATGCTGCCCAAGTATGTGAATGTTTCTACACTGGTGGGAACATAATCCTCTATCCGTACTGGTGATGGTGAGGCAATATTAAAGGTCATGATATCAGTTTTATTGCAGTGGATTATCAGTCCAATTTGCTCCCTGAATGCATTGAGTCGAGTTGTTTATTCTTGTATATGGTCTTGGGCATGTGATAGGAGAGTGACATCATCTGCGAAGACCAGGTCTTCAAGGGATGAGAAGAGTGTCCATTTAAGGCCTCTTGGCATGTCTTGTGTTGTACGCCACTTTAAAAGACATTACAGTATTGGAATTTCTTCTTTTATCTGAAAGCAACCTATTTCTTACACTATTAATCTATTGAATTATTATAATTGTTCAGCTAATTGGATAGCAAAGGAAAGATATTTAGGGATAGTGTTCATGCATCATGGGAGAAAGAAGCCAAATTATGAATGGTTCTAATTCCAGATTGATGAAAGAATGAAGATATGAAGTAACAAAAGTTGTTTGTTTGTGTCTTTTAATTCAAAGTTTCTCCAAAGATGTCCAAGTAATTCTTGTTTCATTAATAATTAAAAGACAAATTCTGACCTGATGTAATTTCATAGACATTAATGGAGTTGCACTGAGAAAGAATATGGCCCTAAAATTTAAAGAAAAGTGTAAAAACTTTCAATAGCTGAATATATGCAAGAGGAGGGAATACTTGAGAGGAGAATTGCAATGTTATTATGGAGGTTACAAGACACTGCTCACATAGAGCTCTTTACAGGACTGGGACATAAGTGGTCAATGTCATCTGTGGACTGGTACTAAAATGTTTACATCATAATATTAACCCAGTAAAAAAGGATTCTGTCTCCAAAATCAGATATAGGTTTTACATCTGGCTCTGTAGCCTGTTTTTCATTTAATCAACCCCATATTCATTATTCTCCATTTATATCATAGATGCATTAATGTTCTTAATGTAGCCATTTCTGAAAATTTAACATTTAACAAAATGAATGACTGACTTGCTTATGTAAATGGTAAAGAATAAAATATGTGTTTTTTTAAAGTACAATATTAATTTATGATTGTAGCTATTATAAAAAGAGAAATATGTCTCATAATTTGCTGCCTTTGAACAAAAGCTTTAGATTAATATGTCTATAGAATCATTTTGGCTGGAGGTGACTTCTATGGGGTCATCTAATACATCCTCTTGTAACATGCAGGATTGATTTAGTTATTTATAAATAATCCCCAAGAATAATAAATGGGCTATTCTTATACAATAGTTCAGTCTAAAATGTCAATGTCAAAACCTCCCTGTGTTGTACCATCACCTCACAGTTTGTATAGTTATACAATCTTTCCTACTGTTTAACTGTTTTCCCATCTACATGTTAAATTAATTGTTCATTCTTTGATTAATCATAAAAATTGATCCATTTTATGACATCCCTTTAATTTTTTGTAAATAATTATGTCTCTTTTAGCTAGAATGAACCTATTTAACTCTGTTAACAGTCCCTCATAGGTCTTGTTTTCCAAACTTTTTCAGTTGTATTGCTTTCTGCCAAGCTTTCTCCAAATTGAATGCATCTTTTCAAAAGTATGGTCCCCATATTGCTCAATATTCATGATCGTTTTTCAGGGGCCTATAGGAAGTGGTATCTGAGGCTTAGGGAACCCAGTGAGCATGGAGAAAGAGGCCAAAGTGCAAATCATGGGCAGGACAATGAAGTGAGGTGAGCAGGTGGAAAAGCAGTCTGGGAATTCCTTCCCATTGCCTACTGGCACCAGACACCAGTGGAACTGCACACAAGGAATAGATGGTGATACTCTGGCTGGCACATTAGTGATATGTATGTTATGGAGTCCCTGGAAGAGGGGTATTTTGTGCAATCACAGACTTAAAGCGAGCCAAGCCTTAATTTGTTATATATATATGATATTCCCATTACGTAAAACAATTAAATATAGCATTTATCTCTTCTACATCAGCTTTGAACTCTTTACGTAGTGTGACGGGGCAAGGCCAGATGGCTATGGCAAAGTAGTGAGAAACAGGTATGTCAGCCCCAGGTTATACAAATCCCTGGTACCATTGGCACCAAATGGCAGTTGCTCCAGGTTAATCAAGACATCTGGGGCAAATTAAGATCTTTCTAGAAAGCAGTGGAGATAGCTAGGCTGATTGGAACACCTGAAGCCAATCAAAGATTGGCTGAAACCAGTTAAAAACCTCCCAGTTAGTCAGGTGAGTACATGTCAGGAGCTGTGGGAGGAAGTTGTGCTGTTGGAGAGACTGAGCGGTAGACACCATATCACACACAAGGAAGGAGGGAGGCCCTGAGGTAAGGGTGAAGTGGAGCTTAAGGAAGTGGGGACTGCTGTGGGGAAGTAGCCCAGCGAATTGTGTGTGTTCTGTTGCTAAAAGGTAAACCATCATAGCTGATACTAGTAGGGTCCCTCGGCTGGAGCCCAGAGTAGAGGACGGGCCAAGGCTCCCCCTTTCTGCCTCCCCTAATTAATCACTGAGATTGGGAGATGACATAGACAATGCAAGGAAGGATAGCTTCTCCTCGCCTCCCTCGCTGGCTTATGATGAAAATGGCACAATAGGCTGTGACCCTTGTCTCTAGAGAAGGGCTATGTTGAGGGTTACAGTGAGCCTCTGAGGCTAGCTAAATCTGCCAGGAAACGCAGGATCCATGGAGACAAGGACAGAGATTTGTCACAGTAGGGCTTGTCTACACTACAAAATTAAGTCAACTTTATCTAATTCAACCTCAAGCCTCCAAATTAATTAAGTCAGTTGTGTGTGAACACACCATGGTCATTGTCTCAATGGAGTGCGTCCTCACTAGCAGTGCATCAATGCACAAAGCAGTGCATCGTGGGTAGCTATCCCAAAGTGTAACTTGCTGCAGTGTGTTTTGGGAAGTTTGTGCAATGGCACCAAAACATTTTCGCAGGGGAAAATGGGAACATTGTCAGCATCCTGTGATGCACTGTGCTCAACAGCAAACGATCCAGTGATTTTCATGCCTTAAAACCACCGTGCATACGCCATAACCCTAGAAGCCTGGAGACCTGCTGAGTTGTGCACTCTTGCTGGGAGCATCTCAAACACCGCACACCTTCTCCTGCAGTATTTCCAGAGCCAAAGTAGGGTCCACCACATGGATCATAGCGAAGTCCTGCAAGCAGCCCTGCTGCAAACCATTGAATTAAACAATTCACAGTTGCTGCTGGCAGTCACAGAGTTGAGTGCCATTTCTGGTCCCATGAAAGGAGCACTGACTGCTGGGACTGCATCATTTTGCAGGTATGGGACAACGAGCAGTGGCTGAGGAACTTTCGAATGCAGAAAGGCACCTTCCAGGAACTTTGTGCAGAGCTCTCCCCTGCCCTGTAGTTCAGCAACACAAAAATGAAAGCTGCGCTGACAGTGGAGAAGCGAGTGGTGATCTTTGGAACTTGCAATGCCAGAAGTTACCAGTCAGGGGGGAATCAATTTGGAGTAGGTAAATCAACCGTGGGAGCTGCTGTGCTTCAAGTGTGCAGGGCCATTAATTGACTTCCGCTACGAAGGGGTAGTGAGTCTGGGAAATGTGCAGGACATAGTGGATTGTTTTGTCGCAATGAGATTTCCTAATTGCAGTGGGGTGATAGATGGTATGCATATCCCCAGTCTGGCATCAGACTGTCTTGCCAAAGAGTACATAAACTGAAAAGGATACTTTTCAATGGTGTTGCAAGTGCTGGTGGATCACAGGGGGCATTTCACCGACATCAACGTAGGATGGTCAGGAAAGGTTCATGATGCGTGCAGTTTTAAAAACTCGAGTCTGTTCAAAAAGCTACAATCAAGGACGTTCTTTCCAGACCACAAAATGAACTTTGCCGACCTTGAGATCCATAAGTTATCCAGCCTACCCCTTGCTCCTGTGGATCATGAAGCCATACACTGACCGTAGTTATCCCCATAGTTATAGTTGCCTGCTGTGTGCGCCGTAATATCTGTGGGGAAAAAGGGAAATTTTCCGCAGCGATGGACATTTGAGACAGATCACGTCAGCCATTTTTGAGCAGCCTGACACCAGAGCAATAAGAAGAACACGGCAAGGGGCACTGCATATCCGCGAGGCTTTGAAAAGTCGTTTCAATAATGAGTCACAGTAATGTGAGATGCTTGTCAGCACTGTGCTTTCCAAACCTTCACCTGCCTTGTGTCACTGTCCTGTAAAGCCAACTCCCCACCCAAGCCCACTGCTTCCACTCAATAAAAAACATTTACTTCCTGAATCCATTTACTTTATTTAACAAACATAAGTAAAGAGGGAGAACAGGTAAAAAAGGTAACCTTGTGGAAAAGGGGTTGTAAAGTTGGAACGGGAGAAACATTTTCAGCTGTGTAACATAATACCGCATTCCAGACCATCAAAGGTCAGTGACTGGGTGCCTTCTGTTCCTTGTACCCTCTCCCTGAGTTAAGTGAAAGGGATAATGGATGTTTCACCCCCCCTCAGGGAACACTTGGGGGAGGGTGATTCTGCATGAGGCAATGCTGGCTGGCCGTCCACCAGGTTCTGCAGAGGGACTCTACTCTCCTGCTTCCTTTCCTGCAGTTCAACCAGACGCCTCAACATGTCCATTTGGTCCCTCATAACCTGAAGCATCTCAATCTGCACTGCGTGCTCTTGCTCATTGGAAACTTTCCCAATCTCCATGTCCATGTCCAACTTCTTGGACAGTGAAATCTTCCACGCTCAGGGTCGGCTCTACATTTATTGCCGCCCCAAGCATGGCAGTCAGATGGCCTTTCGCTGCATTTCTGCAGGAGGACCGTCAGTCCGGCGGCTTCTGCTACCCCGCTGTCCAAATGCTGCCAAATCCACGGGATGGCAGACCTCCCGCAGCAATGCCACCAAAGGACACCTGACTGCCACCATGACAGCCAGCACTGTGCCACTTCCCACAGCCCCCATTGGACCAGGATGGCGAACTGCGGCCAGTGGGAGCCGTTATCGTCAAATGAGCAAGTAAATAAACTGGCAGGGCCCACTGAGGGTGTTTAACTGCCAGTGCCATGTACCAAGGTTGCAATCCCTGATCTAATCCAGCCCCCTGCTCAAAGGAGGGCCAATCCCCAAATTAAATCATCCAACAGATTTTTGCCCCAGATCTCTAAACAGCCCCCTCAAGGATTGAGCTCACAACTCTGGCTTTAGCACGCCAATGCTCAAACCACTGAGCTATCCCTCCCAGATCTATACTAGCTGTTATTTATCATTTTACAAGTGTTTGCAAATTGATTGCTTATTTATTTGCTCCATTATCTCTCTAGGTACAGAAGTTAAGATAACTGGTCTGTAATTCCCCATGTTGTCCTTATTTCCTTTTTTATAGATTCACACTATATTTGCCCTTTTCCAGTCTTCTGGAATGTTTCCTGTCTTCCATGACTTTTCAAAGATAATTGCTAATGCCTCAGATATCTCCTCAGTCAGCTCCTTGAGTATTCTAGGATGCATTTCATCAGGCCCTGGTGATTTGAAGACATCTAACTTGGCTAAATAATTTTTCACTTGTTCTTTCCCTATTTTAGACTCTTATCCTACCTCATGATCACTGGAATTCACTAACATCTAATCACCACCAACCTTGGTGAAAACCAAAACAAAGAAGTCATTAAGCACCTCTGCCATTTCCACATTTTCTGTTATTGTCTTTCCCACCTCATTGAGTAATGGGCTTACTCTGTCTTTTAATGTATTTGTAGAATGTTTTCTTGTTTCCTTTTATATCCCTAGTTAGTTTAATCTCATTTTGCACCTTAGCTTTTCTAATTTTGTCCCTACACACTTGTGTTATTTGTTTATATTCTTCCTTTGTAATTTGACCAAGTTTCCACTTTTTGTAGGACTCTTTTTTGGGTTTTAGATCCTTGAATATCTCCTGGTTAATCCAGGGTGATCTCTTGCCATACTTCCTATCTTTCCTAGGTGGTGTGTAGTGTTTTCTCTTGTCCCCTTAATAATGTCTCTTTGAAAAACTGCCAACTGTCTTCAATTGTTTTTCCTCTTAGACTTGCTTCCCTTGGGATTTTTCCTACAAACCCCTGAGTTTGCTGAAGTCTGCCTTCTTGAAATCCATTGTGTTTATTGTGCTGTTCTCCCTGCTACCATTCCTTAGAATCATGAACTCTACCATTTCATGATCACTTTCACTCAAGTTTCCTTCCACTTTCAAATTCTCAACCACTTCCTCCCTATTTCTGAAAATCAAATCTAGAACAGCCTCCCTCCCCCCCAGCTTTCTCCACCTTCTGAAATAAAAAATTGTTTCCAATACATTCTAAGAATTTGCTGGATAATCCTGCTATTTTATTTTCCCAACAGATGTCTGGGTAGTTAAAGTCCCCCATCACCACCAAGTCCTGTGCTTTGGATGATTTTGTTAGTTGTTTAAAAAAAGACTCATCCACTCTTCTTCCTGGTTTGGTAGTCTGTAATAGACCCTACCATGACTCAACCTTGTTTTTTAGCCTTCTTAGCCTGACCCAGAGACTTTCAGCAAGTCTGTCTCTTATTTCTATCTCAACCTCAGTTCAGGTGTATACATTTTTAACATATAAGGCAACACCTCCTACCTTTTTTCCCTGCCTGTCCTTCCTGAGCTAGCTGTATCCTTCTATATTAATATTCCAGTCATGCATATTATCCCACCAGGTCTCCATGATGCCAACTATATAATAGTTGTGTTTATTTACTATCATTTTGAGTTCTTCCTGCTTATTCCCCATACTTCTCAAATTAGTATCTAAGATAATGATTTGATTCCAACCTTCTCCTCCCCCAGTTATGTCTTGTCTCTCTTATTTCTGCTAAAACAGCCTATATTCCCCCCAGAGTCCAACTCTTCTCCCAGGTCTCCATGTTTTTGACTTACCTGTGGACTTTGGTCACTGCCCTCATTGAACCCAGTTTAAAGCCCTCCTCACTAGGTGAGCCAGTCTGTAGCCAAATATGTTCTTCCCCTTCCTTGATAGGTGGACCCCACATGCCAAACTCAAGAAGCCCTGAAGCATATTTAGCCACAGCCTGTGAAATGAATCTCTGCCCCTCCTGACTGGTAGAAGCAAATATCAACTATCTTCACTCCTAATAAAAATTGTTAATGCCTTTCGTAGAGAGAGGCATACTTGCCAAATTCACTAAAAAATACAACAGTCCCACCCAATCTTCGAGAAGCCAAAAATGGACCCTGATGCCTTAACTACCATCTCAGCTCCAGCTGCCCATTCCAGGGCAAAATAATTGAGAAAAGAGTAACACCAAGCTTCAACATGTGACATCAGCCAACATTTTGGCTGCATGACAGTCAGGGTTCTAACACTGAAGGACTGCCTTCTTATGGTCATGAGAAGAAAAGGGAAATATGCCTATCTCATTGAGCTGGAAGGACCTTAAGTCCAGCCCCTTAACTACACTAGCAGGACCAAGTACTGTCCCCTGATGGATTTTTTTACCCCAGATCCCTAAATGGCACCCTCAAGGATTAAACTCACAACCCTGGGTTTAGTAGGCCAATGCACAAACCACTGACCTATCTCCCCTCCCGGAAGTAGGCAGACTCTCCATGTTCACATTGATGGACCTCTCTGACACAAGGTAATGCTGACTTGCCTACATGATATACCAGGAATAGCTTGCCTAGCATTACAATGATTTCATTCATAGTTTTCTTGCTCACCTGTAGTATCCCACTTGGTTCCCCCCCTCTTCTCTTCAATATATAAATGAGATTCCAGGGAGAGTGTGAGACACCATCAGCTCAGCTGCCAACAATATACAGACAACACTCAGTTATTTGAAGACACAACCTCCATCACTACTATGTTACCCAAATGCCCACAAGAGATCAGATATTGGATGGAATCACTGGCTCAAGCTGAATCCAGGTATCAAAGTGATGATGGTTGAAAAAGGGAAAGATGTTGAAGAATTAGCTACAATAGGGAAGAATTAGTGACAACATTGAATGAGTACAGCCCCCATCATTGAATGAGTACATCAAGTTGGTGCAAAGCCTTGTGGTTCTGTTTGATACCTCACTAAGCCTAGAGGGCAAGGTAGTGTCAGTTTCTAAAAATGCCATCTTTCACCTCCAGTTTGCTAAGAATCTTCACATCTTTCTAGGACCTGGCCATTTGTTACTCCCAGGCTGAATTATTGTAAATCACTATATTTCAAGATGAATATGAAGATGGTGCCCAGGCTCTAGCTGGCATAGAACATGGTTGCCCACGTCCTGTATGGTCTAGGTCATAGCGATCACATCAGATGTATGCTCATGTCCCTCTATAAAATGATGGGGTCTAAATTAGCTGTTACCACGCAAGAAAGAGATTGTGGTGTAAATTGTGGATAGTTCTCTGAAAATATCCACTCAATGTGCAGCAGCAGTCAAAAAAGCAAACAGAATGTTGGGAATCATTAAGAAAGGAATAGACTATAAGGCAGAAAATATCTTATTGCCTTTATATAAATCCATGGCACACCTACATCTTGAATACTGTGTGCAGATGTGGTCACCCCATCTCAAAAGAGATATATTGGAATTGGAAAAGATTCAGAAAAGAGCAACAAAAATTATTAGGGCTATGGAACACCTTCCATATGAGGAAAGGTTAATAAGACTGGGACTTTTCAGCTTGGAAAAAGGACAAGTAAGGGGGGATATGATTGAGGTCTATAAAATCATGACTAGTGTGGAAAACATAAATAAGGAAATGTTATTACACCAGAACTAGGGGCCACCAAATGAGATTTAAAACAAACAAAAGGAAGTATTTCTTCACATAATGCACAGTTAATCTGTGGAACTCTTTGCCAGAGGATGTTGTGAAAGCCAAGATTATAACAGGGTATAAAAAAGAAGCAGATAAATTCACGGAGAATAAGTCCATCAATGACTATTAGCTAGGATGGGCAGGGATGGTGTCTTTAGCCTAAGTTTGCCAGAAGCTGGGAATGAGTGACAGGGAATGGATCACTTAATGATTGGGGCACCTGGCATTGGCCACTGTCAGTAGACAGGATACTGGGCTAGATAGAGCTTTGGTCTGACCCAGTATTGCCGTTCTTATGTTCTTATTGTCTCCCAGTCAGTTTAAGGCCCTAGTCCTAATTTTCAAAACACTTAATGGATCAAGCCCCTGCTACACTAGATACTAAATTTCAATCTGTTAACTACCGAGACAATACAGATAATAAAACTCAAGACAAAGCACATGACAGCTGAGGACAAAGCATACTCAGTCACAAGGATCCACCTATGGAAACAACTTCTAATGGAGATGAGGCAAATTGAGAGATTAACCATCTTTAACAAATGCAGAAAAACGTTCCTCTTCAATAAAGAATTTCCAGCACAGCAAGAATGACACTCACAACATAGACAATCCATATACTATATTTACTATTTCATATTTTAAAAAAATATTAAAATGTTTTATTTAAATACATTTGTTTTTATGTTTCTGAAATTTTAAAAAATCAAATTTCTATTCCACAAAAATTTCAACATTTTGATTTTTTGTTCTAATTCAGAACAAAAACAAATTTCAAAATGTTAGAATTTCCCATAGGATGGAAATTCCATTTTATTATCAGATGTACTCAAAAATAGGTCCAATCATGCAATCCAGTCTGCACAGGTACAAGAGTCTGCCCATGTGGATGCAATTACAGGATTGGGACTTTAGGAAGCAGCATAAGATATTCAGTCAAACAGAATGACTCCCCAAAACCCCTTCCAGGATTTTGTATTGAATTAGGCCTAAAATTGTCATGTGTTTATTTGGCAGATCTCCTTACATAAATTCAGTCATTATACAGAAGTTTTTAAAATATATATATTGTGAGACTGCCTGTCTGCACATCCATTCCAGTATTTTAAACAACACACAGTAACCATCAATTACACAAGTGGGCATTATAATAAAAGTAACTTTGTTCACTTTTATTAAACCTGTATTACTCTATCCAAAGTTAATATTATGCTTTACAATTTTTTCCAAAGTGTGGGTTAGCAAATGAATCATTAAGTGTCAATTAACTTTTCTATTTATGCCCTGTCAGTTAGGATTTTTTTTTGTGGAGGATGGGGGGGAAGGGAATGGTCTGCACCATAAACACATTTTATTGTTGTTAACACAGTAATGAAGTAAGACTTTTATGAACAGTAAACATTTACTGTTTGAGTTATGGTGCTTTTCAAAATGTTTCAGCTCAGCATTGGTTTAAGACATAATTAAGTCTTTGAGGAATAACATTTCAAAAGGGCCTCAACCAAACAGTAATCCTGTGCACGAAATAACTAATGTATGCAATTCTGTGCACATACACATGCAAAATGAGAATGCCAGCAAACTTCACTTTTGTTTTAATTTGTAAGTGAATTTAGTGACTCCGCAAATAATAAACTCAAGAGTACTGGCTTAGTGTCTATAGGAGCTGTTGAACGGTGACTTCAACAGCTCTGTCATTGCACCTCAGACCTGATCTGCGACATCTCTCCCTCCTTTAGGTCTGGTCTATGCTATAGAGTTAGGTTGACATAAGCTAACTCTGTAAGGGCTTGTCTAGTCTAGACACGATATATTGACCACCGAGCATGCTCCCATTGACTCCTGTACTCCACCGGAGCGAGAAGCAGAAGCAGAGTCAACAGGGGAGCGTCAACCATCGTGCTCCCACCAGTGTACATTGCCCACTACACCGACCCAATAACATCACCTCTGCAATAGGCGTAGTGCTTAGGTCAGCATAGGGTGATGCAGTGTCCATGTAGACACTGCATTATTTACATTGCCTGTTGGCTGCCAGCCCCACATGGGGCTCACAGCTTGAGCCCCCCTGCTCCACTTAGGTAGGTGCAAGTGCTACTAGTGAGGACGTGTCTCATTCACCAACGGCAGGAGAATAGTGTGGACACCAACAGCCAATTGAATTACTGTGGTGACTGTACATTGACCTATCTTAGCCTGGTCAACCTAATTTTGTAGTGTAGACAAGGCCTTAGTCTTTCTTTTGCAGAGGCTACAAATCATACAAAATTTTAGTGTGTTGACTTTGGATTTTAGAAATTGGTAATATGGGGCAAAACCACTAAATTCACTTAACGGCAATACCGGGTCAGACCAAAGGTCTAGTAAGTCCAGTATCCTGTCCTCTGACTGTGGCCAATAGCAGGTGCCCCAAAGAGACTAAACAGACAGGTTATCATCAAGTGATTCATGCCCTGTCACCCATTCCCAGCTTCTGGCAACCAGAGGCTAGGGACACCATTTCTGCCCATCCTGCCTAATAGCGATTGATGGACCAATCTTCCATGAATCTTACTCCCTTTTGAACCCTGTTATAGTATTGGCCATCACAATTCCCTCTGGCAAGGAGTTCCAGAGGTAGACAGTGCATTGTGTGAAAAAATACTTTCTTGTATTTGTTTTAAACCTACTACCTATTAATTTCATTTGGTGGCCCCTTGTTCTTGTATTATAAGGAGTAAATAACATTTCCTTTTTTACTTTCTCTCTACCACTCATGATTTTATAGACCTCTATCATATCCCACTTAGTTGCCTTTTTTCTAAGCTGAAAAGTCCCACTCTTATTAATTTCTCCTCATACAGAAGCCGTTGTATACCCCTGATCATTTTTTGTTGCCCCTTTCTGAACCTTTTCCAATTCCAACCTTTTTTGTTTGTTTTGTTTTAGTAAATCCAACATCTAAAATGTTAGGCTCTGATCCTACAAACCACACAGTGGACCTGTTGAGGGTATGTGGGCCCAATGGCAGAATAAGGGCCTGCGTTTTTTAACCCACTAATTCCTAGAGTAAACCTTGCAGTCTGTTGGAACTGTACCAAAGTAATGTAATTTTCACTAGAAACCACATACATCACATCATTGTGCTTAGCTCATTACAGTAAGATATTTTGACTTGGCAAAATTCTGCTCTTAGACCCACTGGGCAGACCTTGATTATAATGTGCTCCTCTTACATACAGAAAACTTCCTTTGAGGGAGCAAAAGAACATTGAGAGCCTCCATGGGGATCTGCAAGTGCAATTCTGCCCTGAGACATTTTTAAAAGTTAAATATGAAGGAACTTCTCTTTTGTTTTATATTTCCTTTATTAGTGGATGCTGTTGGTGCTCAGGGGGATGCCTGCACTGAAGGAAACAGTCCGCTGGGGTGGTTATTTGTTCGCATTAACTCATGAATTTTAGATTTGCTAAGATGTATTTAACCAGTGATGTAAAACAAAGTGGCTGAGCTGAGAGGAGAGACAGAGAAGCTGTTTGGGAGCTGGTAGGAAACAAAATGGTTTTCTCCTCCTCTCTGTAAGTTGCAGCCGCTGCAGCCAGTGACTTCGCCCTGGCCCTGCACTTTCGGGGTCCTGCTGTCCGCCCCCGTTCCCGCTAGAGGAGCGGGGCGACCTGTCTCTGCCCCGCTGGGGGGGGGGGGGGTTTCTACCTCCAACCCCACCTGTCTCCTCTGTGACCACCCCTCCCCCAGACCTGGCTCCTGCGCGGCAGGCCCCCCCCCGGTGCCCCAGGTGCAGGCAGCGGCGGCCGGCTCCCCGGGGCGGCATGTGGGCGCCTGACGAGCGGCCGCCGCCCCCTCCCGGCGCGGGGGAGACACCGAGAATAACCATAGTAACGGGATGCAAGCGGGGGCCGGCGGTGTGTGTGGGGGGGGGGGCTCGCAGCAGCCAGCGCGGCGCCGGGACCCATCCAGCCCCGAGGTGCGGGGGGAGCGCGCGCCCCCCGGCCCAGCCCCTCCCCCGCAGCCCAGCGCGAGAGCCGGCGGGCGCGGAGCGAGCCGCTGCCCCTGTCCGGAGCGCGCCGCGGGCGCGCGCGGAGGGAGGCGGTGGGGGAGCAGGGGGGCGGCGCTGGCTGCGCGGGGGCGCGCGCGGCGCTGCCGGCTGGCTGGGGGGGGGGGAGCGGGGGGAGCGCTCAGCTGTGCTCGGCTCCGCCGCGCTCCTCCTGCCTCACTCAGCGGGGCAAGGCAAGATGCACAAAGGCGAGGAGGGATAACAGCTGCAGCACAGAAATATCCCCGAGAGCAGCAGCCTCCCGCCCGGGCTCGACCCCCAACCTACGTGAGTAGCCAGTGAGCCGGGATTGCCATGCCATGGACCGCTGGTCCCCTCCCTGCCTCCAGCACCCCCTCCGCAGCCCCCCGGGTTTGGTGGGGAAGAGCCATTTCTGCAAATGGGTCAGGAAGCCGAGCCTGGCGGGGCTCACACACAACCCCCTGTTTGCTGTAGTTGGGGTTGATGCTAGGGATTCTTTTATGTTAACCTGTCTAGCTGCCTATTTCTTTGCCCGCCTTGCTTCAGCTTGGTGGGGTTGGAAAGTCCAGGTGATCTCAGGGCTCGGTTCTTTCCGCCACCCACCCAAATGCTCCATCTTCAGGAATGTCGATCGATCCTTGTTTTTAAAAAAATGAAAACGGTAAAGCGAAATGTTAATCGCGTGCGGTGTAGTTTCCGCTGCCTGATGGAGATGGTCCTGTCGTCTGGTGAGTTTTCATCACCTCTGAGTGGTACTGGGAGCAAAAGCTTTATCTACACTGTGCTCTCTCCATGTATTTTAAGCAATGATTAATCTTTTGGGGTGGGGGAGAGTGGGCATATACTTCCAAGTGATACACCCCGGAGAGCTATAATATAGCACGGAGAGCCTGCAATTGCTGCTTTCCTGAAGGTTGTGTCAGCATTTGCATTGTAAACCTCCTCTATTTTCAGTGACTTTATAACTTGGATGTAATTTGCTCCGGACTAAAACTTGTCAAAGAAGGTCTCAGCTTTACAGTCGTACTATTTTGCCCTTTTTGTTTAGACATTGTCAAGGAAATTAGTTCAGCTGTTTAAGGGTTATGAATGTGAAAAAGAAAGAAACAGTGATGTGTACAGGTTGAAATCATGATTCATGGTTTCATAATTCAAAAAGGCTTAGACTTTAAAAATAAAGCATAACAAGTCATTATTTTATATTCTAAGGTTGGTAGTATTGATATTAGACTATTATTTAGAATGCTACTTACTGCACATGTGCAGTAATGTTTTTCTTTAAGGTATTTTAAGCATGTGGACTAAGACATTTTCATGTATCTTACAAAATTCCTTTCCACTTTTGTACATGTATGTGAAGTGGTTGATTGCTGGCAATGCATGCCCGTATACATGAAATCAAGACTTAATTCACAGTGCTCTGGACAGCAGCAGTATTTACCAAATGAACCATAAAGTCCAGTTTGGGGAACATTACTAACAAAAAAAAATCTCATTGGTTCCTTTGGAAACATTATGGTCTATTGTGTCAATGAGCTACAAACTAGTCTGAAAGTAGTCTTTGCTGACACAGTCAGTAACTCTCTTTTGGATCCATTTTAAAAATCTGCATATTTATGTGCTATACTGTATATGAGAAATAATAAAATATAATATTCTGCTGAAGAGATAAGGTCAGCAAAATAGAATGTTGTCACAGTGTAATGGTTTCCAAATTTTAAATGAATGCCAATACAAATCTAAGGCATTTACGTAAAATGAGTAGAGGTTTATTTTCAAAGCAGGACGCCTTGATCCTGCAATGTATAATTACCATGATGTTATAAAACTCAATTCCGATGGCAACACAAAGTGTTTAATGGTGCTATAAAAGCAATGGAGATGTAGTTATTATAGCTGATGAATTTTGGTGTAGTAATTTGACACTTGTTCACTATGGAGGTCTTTTTTCTTTGATGTGCATTTGTAACACACAGGCCTCTTGATCTTTCAGTTTCTTACAGGTGTGCTTAACTTTAGGCATGTGGGCTGTCCCAATGATTTCCTCTGTTAACCATATGTGCAAATGGTTGCAGGGACCAATGCTGGTTGGGACCAGCAAAAATACCCATATATATCAGTGGGGGAAAAGAATCTTGTAATATTACTGATCTGTTAAATTTTGTTTGGTTTAAAGAAAGGAGATCTGGTGATCAGCCAATGCCAGACAAGCTTATCCATAAAAATGCAATTATAAAAACTTACTGTGCTTTTGTATATTAATTCAAGGATTTACAGGCCCCTATCACAATACATCTAAGCACTGTGTAGTAAAAAACAAAGTCAGATGGTTAAAGACTCAGTTTTCCTCTTTGTCATACCATCAAAAAAAACCCCACTCTCCACTTTCGAATGGATCAATTTCCAAATTACTTAGAGGAATGGAGAAAAAATGGGGTAGAAGATGCAAAAACAAGACAAGGGAACTCTATCTGCAGTTTGCAGCCTTCCCTAAATGCAGCCAGTGAGAGAATAAGGTAAATCTCTGGGTAGTAGTTCTGTAACTGAGGACGTTCAAGAAGGACCATTGTCCCAGCTCAATTATGAATAAACTTAAGTTCCAATAACAGACTACCATTAATTGTGTTTCAATGGTGGATATTTTTATATATTTATTTGTTTGCTTTTAAATTTTATCAGCAATCTGGGTAGTTCTGATTCCATTTGTCAAAATTACACATTTTTGAAAAATCTTCCTGTGTATTTATCTGTTAAACCATAATGATAAGCATAATGAGCTGCAGTCTTATGTATATATCAAACTTCCACAGTGCTCTGAAGTTTACTCAGATATTGTCAAACCGTGGACTGAAGTCCCCTAGACAGTTGGTCCTGGGAGATTTCATTTTGCATGCAGGATAGGGGGTTGAATTATTGGGGGTGGAGGGGGGGGGAATGAAAGGTACCTTTCTAAGCTCCATACATACTCCAAACTTCACCTACTTAAGACAACTGAGAAACAAAACACCACTCTCTCTAGACTGTAGAGAGGTTCATAATGTTGCACCTTTCCCATGATTTGCTCAGCCTTGATTAACAATGTTGAAAATTTAAATTATAATTAGGCTTCAAAGTTAGCACATCTTTTAGATGAATTGACCGGTTCATACCTCTAGCAGAGTTATTGATTCAGGCTGTTTGCAGACTCAGGCAGACATCAGTTTATACTTGATTCACATTTTAAAAGTTTTCTTCAGAATTGCAAGAGCTAGAGAATGCTCTTTTTCATTGTAAAAAAAATGAAAGTTAAATTCTGGGGAACAAATGACACCTCCAGAGAATTGCACCAGCCTTCTGAATCACCACAAATCAACACAATTCATCCTTTGGTGTAGGCAGTAGCAGTGAGATGCTGGCACAAGGCCTCTTGGTCCTCATGCCATCTCATGTCTAGAACAACTAATCTTTGATCCCAGGTGTTAGAGATGTTCTAGGCCTTATCACTGCAAAGGAAACGGAACTAGGGAAACAATTGCTGTCATGGTTTGATCACTGCTTTTATGTCACAGGGGTTCTCAAACTGGAGGTCGGGACCCCTCAGGAGGTCACGAGGTTGTTACATGGGGGGGTTGTGAGCTGTCAGCCTCCACCCCACTTTGCCTCCTGCATTTATAATAGTGTTAAATACATTTTAAAGTGTTTTTAATTTATAAGGGAGGTCGCGCTCAGAGGCTTGCTATGTGAAAGGGGTGACCAGTACAAAAGTTTGAGAACCATTGTTTTATGGAGATTTAGTGATCCCTATTAATTTTCAGGTACCCTGGAAGATACGTCTTTTCTCACCCATTCCAAAGTACAGGTTGTCTGATATATCTCTGCAACAGTTCAGTTGTACACAACCACCAGCATGCTCCTTCCTTCTGAACCATCTTCAGTAGGTCACCTTGATTTGATTACCTGTAACAAATGAAGAAGTGAGAACACCACTAGGGAGTTGCTGTGAGAGGTCCAGCGATTAATCTGTCTCTGACATAAAGAGTTTTTGTAACGCTGTGCAGCAGTCAGCATGGGGAGAAAGACAGACCTTTTTTCTTCTGCCTTTGTGTTTGCATAATGTGCACTAAATTGCCCAGAGCTAGGGATTGAAATCTCCTTTATGAGATCCAGAATAACAAGGTGAAGGTGAAAGAGGGCAGCCATACTATAGACCTACGTCCCAAGTGGAGAAACTTGCAAACAGTATGCCTGACTTCATGTTAACTGTAT
Source organism: Sternotherus odoratus (assembly GCA_032164245.1). Taxonomy (NCBI): domain Eukaryota; kingdom Metazoa; phylum Chordata; order Testudines; family Kinosternidae; genus Sternotherus; species Sternotherus odoratus. Next base: position 72,750,812 of record JAVMKO010000001.1, on the reverse strand, counting down.
CTGTGCCCATTCTGACTGAGAGGAATGTCAGCTACTGTGAAAAAAATATTATCAGGGCTCTGCTAAGGAAAGCAGCTCTGGACACCAGTTTCCGCAATAACTAACATCCTTGTTCTAGGAAAGATAATTGAAAAAGTGATAGCAAACCAACTCCAAAAACATCTCAGCTCTGACACATTCAAAACTGTGTGACAGCATGGAAACGGCTCTTATTGCCATGGTTGAGCTTCCAAGGGCACTGGAAAAGGCAGGTCATCTTTGCTGACATTCCTCCATCTGCAACAGCCTTCGACACTATCATTCATGAGATACTTCTTACGCAAACTGCCTGCCACAGCAAGTGTGGATGGAATACTTTAGAACGATCCTGCTCATTTCTTTCTAGTTCTTCCCGGCTGGTGATGATGGGTGTCTACTCTTCCTTACCTGGGCCCTCATATGTGGGCTTCCACAAGACCCTCTCCTGTCACCTTTTCTATTCAACACCTATGTGAATCTCTTGAGGGAATCATAAGATGATATGGGCTGCAATGTCATCAGTATATTGGTGATATGTCTGACCCAGACACCACCATATAAGGCTCACAAGAGCAGGGATTTAGATTGAAATCTTTGCCTTTCATCTGGACAAGACGAAGATGATGCTAATGCTCAATGGGAATAGCTTTCAGGACCTGGTAAAATCTGTAACTTCTCCATCAACAGAGGGTATCTGCTGAACCATTATCAAAGTGATCCACAACATAGGGACACTGCTTAGAACCACCTTTGCTCCTAGGTTCCCAGTCTACAAATGGCAAAAAGATTTTGCTGTTCTTGTGTTTCCCCATATCTAGATCTTATCTCAGTTATCCATGCTTTCATGACCTCTTGGCCAGATTGCCAAAAATGATTCTAGTAGGATTCTTCGTAAAAGCAGTTGGAAATTCCTGCTAGTTCACAATGCAGCCAGCCATTTGAGTGGGGTGGTCAAATGAAAACACATCACACCTGTACTTGTGCTTCGGCGCTGTCTGCTATTCAGCTGCTAGATGAAATTCAAGGTGCTTGTGTAATATACAGTTACCTTAACTGAGGTGATCGTAATGACCATCAGATTATTCTCCAACCCACCAGCTGATGTAAATGCATCTGCAGTGTTTGAACTCAGTGGCCCATGAGTCAGATCTAAGGGAGTTGCAAGCAGGTCATTCTCTCAAGTAGGCCTGTGCCTTTTGGAATTTGCTGCCCCCCAGAAATACATTTAAGCACATACCTGGAGACATCTAGAAATTGCTCTAAAATGCATATCTTTGTTCAGGTGTTTCCATCTGGTCACTTAGAAGATCTCGAGTCCCCGTGTAACTGGACAGATTCTTCTCCATTCTCTTTTAAAACAGCAGGCCGCAGGGAATCGATTGGTTCTACTCTTATTTGAAATACTGAAGACCAGATACCAGGGTTCTGGCACTTTGTACTAATAACAACAAATGAAGTCAGTTTAGGATTTAGCCCATTAATTACATTCTAAAATACTTTCCTCGGGCAGTATTTTTCTTTGGGGGGAGGGGGAATAAAATAGTTTAAAAATCAGAGAAAAATATAATGAGAAATATTACATAAAGGAAGGTGAATCATTCTTTCACTTGTCCTGTGGTAGCTAAGTAATAGCTTGAGAGCTGATCATGTAATCCCTTAATTAGGTGAGTGGTCCCACTGACTGCAATGCAAGAGCAGACCCTTAATGTAGTCTGTGACACGAGCATGTATTACTTAGGACCCCGTCCTGCTTTGATTGAAGTCAGTGGGAGTTGTCTCAAATCAGTGGGAATAGCAGACCTATTAGTGTGTATGTGCTCCAAAGAGCATAGTCAGAGCAGTTTCTTTCTTCTGATTCTATGTTCCATTGGTGAACATCATATTATACCTAATTTGTTTTAATTTCTAAGCGCTGCAAATGATTTCAAACTCACAATGAGATAGAACGAATCAAAAAAAAGGAGTGAATGTGATTATCCCTGTATATGAAAATACAAAGTGAATGACAATGTTCATCAGAGTTTATTGCTACAGTATCTATTTAAACATTACCAAAGTGTGTGGATAAAGAGCAGCTATAGATTCAGGTGATGTGTTTATAAAGGTTGGCCATCTGTTTGTTTGCTTATGGGTCTCATCCTGCTAACATGGATCCACAGGATTGGTGCTGTTCCTCCAACTTTCAGACAGTCTCTAGGAGAAACCCCTCACATGTGCCGGACCCCACTACAGGTCTCACTCGTCCTGCAGGGTAAACCATGCAGCTTCACTGCCTCCTTAGATTGCACCTCTGGGCCTTCAGCACTCATGAGTCACATCGTGAGCTCCATTCAGCAAGTCCAACTGAGACAGACTCCTGATGGAGACTTGAACACTCTTCAGGGATTAATACACCTCACCAAACATTTGCAGTGACACACAGTGTTGTCAAAACAGTAAGATTTATTCGTGACCTGGAACACAGGATAGGAAGTCTTTACGGTAGTATAGAGAACTGAAGCTTAAAGAGTGTAGTTCATTTTGGTTAGCCTAGAGCCCAGCCAAAGTGCAGTGAACCCTTGGTTCAAACTCTGTCAGTTTCTCCATCTGACTTCCTTGGTCATACTGCAGATGTGAGCCCTGAGTCCTTCCAGAAGTCAACTCTTATTTCCCCACCTCACACCTTCCAAGTCATTTGTTCCCCTGCTAGAGAATGTTCCTCAGCCTACCTTCTGAGAGGTGGGGAGATCCAAATTCCTTGAGTCCTTGGTGGCTCGGTCTCAATGTCTGGGCAGTTGGATTTGCCTTTCTCTTCTCAAATGCTCCATTGATATGGGGATCTAGCCACAGGGAGATAGACAATGTCCACACCCTTGTCTCTTAGCCTGCCCTGAGAGCAAACAGTCCCTTTTCATCCTCACTGCCGCACACAGGGGAAACTGAGGCACGCAGAATAGTACAAATAGTACTATTTTGTAAAAATAGCACAAAAAATTCCCACTTTGTCACACCTGCTTTCATTGAAGTCAGTATCAAAACCCACATCGACTTCAAAAAGTTCCAGAACATTTTGCAGAAATAATCTAATATACTGATGTTTTATTTTGCTTTATAACTTCTTACATAGTTTCAAGTGTTGTTTGAATTCTTGAGTAAGCAACAATTTAGAATAGTTAAAAATTAGAATTAAAAATAACAGAAGGTGCCTAAGCAGAAAAGTCAAGTCTGTATAGAAACACTAAAACATTTATGCTATTTAGTTATTTTGATATTTAATTTTCCACATATGACTTTATAGATCATCCCAAAATGTGGTAAAAGTACAATGTTATCAATCATACAGTCACCTAGAAAGCTAATTTTTAAATTAAAACCCCCGATTCACCTGTCAAACATCTATCCTGCAATTATATGATAAATGTAAGTAAATCTATAGCACTTTCCATTAACAGTAATAAACTATCATTGACGTCAGTGGGCTCAAAATGCATAGAAAAATATTTTAGTAAAAATTATTCTGTTAATGTTTAGTGAAAAGCGATTAACCCGCATTACAGAGCAGTACTCACATTATTATTTTCCTTAAAAATCTGAAAGTGAATTGGTGCTCATGAAAGTGAGAGGAGAGTCTTAGCAGTAGCCTGAGTCAAGAAATCAGGAAGGAAAATTTTTCACGACACTGTGCTCGTGCATCTCAGTCCTGATTGGCAGTGTCCTATGTCACTCCATCCGCAGACCTCTCATGAGACTGATTATGTATTTATTGGCTTTCCAAAATATCCAAATAGAGACTCAGATGAAATGGTCAAATGCATTTTCATTTGCAATCTGATATGGGAACTCAAGTTTCTAGGGATGTACTTGTCCATTGCACCAATCTGCTAGGGGATTCCACATCACTGATTAACTTTAGAAACTGAGCCTTGATGATAATTTTCATATCCTTACATGATGGGAATAAATCTTTGAGCTCATATAATTTTTGCAAAGTTTCATCTATTCCAGGAATAAGAGGATGACAGCTGTGCAGGAATAATATGCATTATATATTTTTCTACTTGTACTCAATCTACTGTAGTTGTTTTGTTATAATGTGAGTAGGCATCTTTATGGCCATGTTGCATAACAGGGGTAACAGGTGGCACTCCTGTTTAGAGTCTCTGCCTGTGAAAATTTTGAGAATGACATTCAGTGATTTAGGGGTAGTACATAAGATCAATTTCAGAAATTTGTTCAATCCTTACCATCTCAGAACATATCTATATTGCTCCACTCGATCCAGTCAAATGCTTTTTCTACATTAAGCATGATCACTGCACAATAATAACAAGCAGTTATATAATATTGTCTATGTTGAGGGCACTTCCGAAACATTCTCTAACGCCACCACCCAACCACTATGTGATGCTCTGTAAGGCTGGAATAAATGGAGCATCTCAACTGCTCTATCTTATCTGTAGCTGTTCAATTTTTCACAAAATGTAGGTCTTAATTATGAGATTAAAATGCAGAGCTGCACCACGAGGTAGGGGAGAGGGTCACTTGCTATCTTAAGTGGCGGTGCTTAGAGGCATTGGGCAAGATCCTCAGCTGGTGTAAATTGTCATAGCTCCGTTGATTTAAATTGAGCAACAATTTGTGTAAGTTGAGGATCTGGCCCATTATGCCTATGTCAAGCCTACGATGCTTGGATATTGGTGGGAGGTGGTGCTGAGCAACGGCTCTTGCTGTGTGTTTTTTTTTAAAGGTTGAATCAGCACTTCCCTCAGCAAAGCAGATGCTGGTGGAGCAGCCTATCCAGATGTACCTTTTCTGGGGAAGCAGGCATTTCATTAGCTCACCACATTATGGCTGCCTCCAGCATGGGTCTACTAGGGCAGAAAGGGCTGCCTGAGCCCTCCACTGCGTCCTGTGTACCTTTGCTAGGCAGGACATATTTTAGTAACACATAACTTATTTACTATTGAACCTGTCATGTGGAGTAAGCAATCAACTAGAACTTCAGAGAAAATGTCTGTGTTGAATCAAGATACAGGCCAAAATTTTCAAATTGTATTGCCTAAGGTTGGGCTCCACATTTTATCTTTCAGCCCCTAAATAGAAGTGGCATGATTTTTCAAAGGTGTTGAGTGCCTGAAGCTCCAGCTGACTTCAGAGGGAGCTGGGGTTGTTTAGCATGTCTGAAATTCAGGCCAAAGGCCCATATTTAAAATTTTTCGCTCAATTCAGGTGATTTTCCTCTGGGCTACCCTCCTTTAAGAATATACAATCAGGCAATCTGTCTGGCTGGAGAATTTTACTGAAATCCTTTCATGCTTCTGTTTAGAAAACTAAAGGATAATGTTACAGATCATATTTTCACAATAATAAGATAAAATAAAAATAACAACTTAAAAATACTAATTTCAATAAAATATTTAAATGTTTTGAAATAGTCTGGACTGATGCATATTGTCTAAAAAGTGAGTTCTCAGTGTAAGATTTTCCTCTGAATATTTGAGTACATTCAATTACATAATTAGGGTTTTTTTTTAGTATAAATATGTATTTTATCCTAATTTTTGTCTTACAAAAATCAAGGACATAATGAAGTATTCTTGACGTTGATGGGAAACCCTATAATGTGATTAATTCCTGGCTCAAAGTATCATTTGAGTCAACAGAAAATTGAAAAGCTTTCCTGTTTCTAATCAAGATAGGGTCACAATTATTTTCACAATTAGAGGAAATCTAGGCCTTAGTCCTGTTGCCAACTGGTGCTGATGGTATTGGACACACAAGGTACCTAGGGTTTGTCAGTGCCCTGTAGCTGGCAGTCCACACCTGCTGAGCTCCCAATGCATTCAGCAAGGTGATAACCAGTTTCCCAACCTACAAGTCCTTGTATTGCTACATTTATCCTACCTTCTTGTTCTGCTGAGGGTACGGCTACACTACCTGCAGATTGGCGGGTAGCACTCGATGTATCTGGGATCAATTTATCACATCTCACCTAGACGCAATAAATCGATCCCTGAATCGACTCCTATACTCCACCTCAGCAAGAGGAGTACGCGGAGTCGGCGGGGGAGTGGCTGTGGTCGACTTGCTGCTGTGGGGACAGCCAGGTAAGTCAACCTAAGGTACTGCAACTTTAGCTACACTATTCCCCCCCCCCATAGTGTAGCCCAGCCCAAAGAGAACAGTTCCCTGATTCCCCTTCACCTGCACAGAAGAGTGCAGCACTTGTTCCCAAAGAATGTTTGTTTCACTTTGTTATAAAAATATTTCCTTTGCAAAATATGCTTAGAATAAAAATCCTCTATAAAGAAACAAGTACAGTAGACATGGTGAACAGATACAAAACTAAAGTTTCCATGTTTTTATAGTCATATTGACATGTACGTTACATATTTTGACCTGTGCAATACTTACATAAAACAGTCTTCTTATTATTACAGAAATAATTGCAGTATATTTATTTCTGGAGGTACAAATATGAATTTAAAAGTTTGTCTTTACTAGTCTCTTTCTTTAAAGATTTCTGACCTTCACAGTATATTTTGATTTTCAGCTTAATGTGAGAATATTAAGTTCACTTATCAGTCCTGTGTTCAAGTGTTATACAGTAGCTGTGTCTGCTATTCCTACCAGTGTTAAGTGTGGAAGTGTCTTCTTTATAAAAGCTCATTTTTAGAGCATTTGTATTTCAGTCACAAGCAAATACGTTGGTTGAAACTCTGGAATACTACGCCAAATTCAGCAATGACATAAATAGTGGTGTCAGTTCAGCAAAAAGATGTAGCTGAATTTTTTTTTAAAGTATAATTTGCATTGGTTTGGGATGTTACAGGGAGGCAAAAATCTAACTTTCATGTAGAGGGAGCACAAAGAAGTGATGTAGCAAGAAAAACATTTCACCCGAGAGAGTAAAATAAATGGGTTTAGCACTTTTAGTTTATCTTTATATCTTCTTTCTATACAGTCCCCTTCTGCTTCTTCAGCATGCTTCCACACACTGCACGCCGCACCAGTGCAAGTGACTCTGCTTTATATTTTATATTTAACTCCCACGACCAGATCTTGGTTTTTGCTCTGGTCCTTTTGTGCTTCTCCAGTGGTGCAAAAGGACTGGAAAGCTGCCCTATCAGCCCAGATGAGGTTTTCCTTGACATAGTGGAAGCTTCGGCTAGTGCAGAGCTGACTATACAAGCTCTGTGCTACATCTGCTGGCTCTGTTGCCTCACCATCAGCATGGGGGCATGTTGGGGAGAGAGTAAAGGTATTGCTGGAGGCTGGAGCTCATTCCTAAAGGGTTGTTATGAGCCAATGAAAGTTAGATCAGTCCGGATGGAGCTGTAAGTGATGTGAGCTCTATAGTAGGCCCCCAAAGCCCTGGGGGTCGGGGGAGTACAAATATGGGCTAAAGAAACCTTTGCACTCCAGCACTGATGCTGATGGAGATCTGGACTCTGTGTGTAACTTGCATCACCACTTTATTCAGACCAGAGGTTTCCATAGCTGGTGCATCTGCTTATGAGAGGTCTGAGTTTGCCTCCACAAAGTCTTACTTGGGTGCACATGCATATAACTTTTTAAAACTCATTATAGCATTTTTTAATAACAGAAATGCAAATAGTTTACTGATTTTGGAGATGTGCTGCTGTTCCTTAAAAATATCCTTTGTTAAAAGAAACTTTATGCATATTGTACGTTGTGGTGTGTAGAGTATTTTTGTTTACACTGTAGAGACATTCCAAAGAGCTGAATTCATAAAGACATTCACAACAGCAGCCCCCATTCCTGCTTTTTCCACCCATCCCTAAAAACTTGTGACCAAGTGGAAATTTCTGTAACCTGAAAAAGGAGAAGAGTAAGAATCCCAAGAAATTCATGATGGACTTTGCTATTACCAGTCTATTTGACATGGAAGGTGTCAAACCTATGGGATTGGACAGATATAATTTTGGCCTGGTGTTTTTAGCCTACAGTCTGAATTTTCTTTCTTTTGTAAGTGTAAGTTGGTGCTTTCATGTAAGATAGTGATATTACTTTTGATTTACAGTTTGCTAAAACTTGTCATTCATGCAATTTAACAAAAAAGTCAGATAATCCTAAACAGGTGGTTCTTTGAGCATTGCCTGTGTGGTTCCATAGTCTTGCATGATAAGGTTGCCTATGTGTTGAATTTGTTACTTAGGCACTGTTACCAGCACGTTTCAATCCATGTTATCTGTTGATTCCATTTTGGAAAGGAGTAAACACCAAGAATCAAAACTTCTGTATTAGGTAAGGTGACCGGAGGTCTCAATTTTATAGGGACAGTCCTGATATTTGTGACTTTGTCGTATATAGATGCCTATTACCACTACCACCACCCGTCCCGATTTTTCACACTTGCTATCTGGCCACCCTAGTATCAGGTGACCTAATTACTACGGTTCCTTTGACACCAAGAGACCCAAAAGCCATATTGGCAAATTCAGCAAACAGAAGCATGCTTGTATCCACTTCCTTGTGAGTACTGTACAAATCTTGGACTTCTTCAACATTTCTATTGGTGATGGACCTTGCTGCTCTAGGAAGAAGACAGTCTGTGTTGGGTGTGCTCTTGTGCATTTTAAATAATATAGGAACAGAGGAATTTTACAAGTGGCTGCTTCTTGGATGTCACTTTAGAAACTTTTCCATGGAAGGGCACAGGTTATTCACTTGGTATTTCTTGCATCCAAACTTAGATCTAGTCCAATGTTGTCTTCCTGAAGTTTTTACAATTTCTGTAGTCATATCTATCAAAGACTTCAATTACAGAATTAGCTTTGTCAAATCTATTTAGGACCTGTCTCAAGTACTCATCAGCCAGTTCATTGAATGTGTGGAATTTATCTGCAGGCATCATTTGTATGACAGATATGGCATTTCTGATGTACACTCTGGTTTCTTTGTGGCATGCTCTTAGTTTGTGGATTCTTTCAGCTTGAGCTTCCAGCTGATGCCCTAATTCTGCTTTTGTCTGTTCTTCTCATAGTTCCGTCAGCATGGAAGAGGGACATAGGCACAGGTTCTACTAGGTGACTAAGAGCAGTTGCCATTGAGATGTCATCTCTGCAGCTTGCTAAGGACAGGGCTCTGCAGAAAACAATGTCTGGAGTGAAAGCTTCTGTGATTATACCGCCATTGCCAGACCTATACTTGGCTTTCTTGGCCATATCAGGAAATCTTTTGATGCCAGATTTCTTGACTGGGCTTAAGAAGCTATATGTCCCATCAGAATCAAATGTACCTCTCACAAATCTCTCCATTTGTTCCTCACTAACATCTGCTATTTTCAGTAGAAACGCTTGTACATCTGATGTTACATGCAGTCCAGTAGATTTACTAAGCACCAGTGGATATGATTCAGGGTCAAATGGGTTTGTCATATTGTGGATGATATAGGTGATAAGAGCTGTAACATGCTCTTCATCCCTCTTCAGTGCAGAGGCAAGGACTTATTTGTGGATTCTGTTTTTACTGCTTCTTTTTAGGTCACTTCTTTCCCTCATAGCTGTTGCATATTCATAGTATAAAGCTGTGTCTTGCCACTAACACTGACCTGTGCATAATTGTCACTGAATTAAAAAAACTAGTTTCTAGACTATTTTATAGGCTAGTACTGCATATGTAGGCAATTATAAATTAAAACCTTCTATCAGGCAGACTAGGGGGTTAAAGTGGAACTGGTTTGAGACAGTATTTTGAGCTGAGCTGGAACCAAACCTGACCCATGCTATTCGTTCTACTGACCCTTAACTGGGGAAAAAATGGGTTATTGGTTAAATCAAGCATGGGCAAACTTTTTGGCCTGAGGGCCACGTCGCGGTTGCAAACTTTTATGGAGGGCCAGGTAGGGAAGGTTGTGCCTCCCCAAACAGCCTCGCCCCACCCCCATCCAGCCCCCACCCATTTCCTGCTCCCCTCAGAATCCCCAACCCATCCAACCCCCCACCCCCTGCTCCTTGTCCCTGACCACCTTCTCCGGGACGCCCTGCCCTAACCATCCCTTGGGACCACACTCCCTATCCACCCTCCCATCCCCTGAACACCTCCTCCTGAGAACACCCCCTGGGACCGGACACCCATCTAAGCCCCCCTGCTCCTTGTCCCCTGGCTGCACCCTTCTGAGACCCCCCCCCCACCCTAACTGCCCCCCAGGACCATACCCCCTACCTAACCCACCCAGATATTACATAAAATAATCTTTCAAATGATATTTGATGTGGGTGTATTTAGGTTGGGTACGTTAAACTCCAAAAATATGGTCCTTTTTAGAGAATTGCTGCATGCCTATGTCATGACTGAGATCTTCTGGTTTTCTCTTTGGTGTGCTAATAGTAATAGACAATCTGCCCTTTGGAAGTCTTGACATTGGAAGTTGAAAGATTCAAGGGCTGCTTTTGAGATCTCCAGGTTTCTATGCTCCTTACTCCAAGAAACATTATGCCATCTTCTATTTCCAGAGATAGGGGTCATCTAGACCATGTAGATGTTTGTGGTCTTCTCAAATAAAGCTAGTTTTTACTAAACAGAAAAGTAGATGTCTGAATCTGTCTTTGCTGGTTTGCCTCTAACCATGTCAAGGAGAAAACATGAGGTTTGACAGTTCTGTCATAAGCCTTGAAACAAGTTTCACAAGGAAGTACTGAAGAACAAAATAATCTCTCTTTGCCAAATAGGAACATTAGAGAAGATCTCTTAGCTGTACAAAAGTAAGGGGCTCTATTCAGTTACTGAAAAGGGGATTTATGTTGCAAACTGGATCCAAAGTGCTCAAAAGATTGTCAAGCAGAAATTAACCAGGGGGCAGCTCGCGCCTAGGGGAGCCGACGGCGCCGCGCGGCCACCAGGCGGGGGCGGCTCGCACCTGGGGGAGCCGCCAGCGCCGCACGTCCACCGTTAGCCAGGCGGCGAACGGAGGAGCCGCGGGGAACCGATGGTAAAGGGGGTGTGGGGGGGAGGCTGGGGGGCAGGCAAGGGGGTGGGGGGGGAGGCCAGGCTGGGCAGGCGGGGAGGGGGCAGGAGACTAGGCTGGATGGGGTGGGCGAGGCGTGGGTGCGGGGGGGAAGGAGGTTTGGTGGTGGGGAGGCTGGGCTGGGCGGGTCAGGCATGGGGGGCAGGAGGCTGGGTTGGGAGTAGGAGGGGGGAGGACGTTAGGTTCGGTGGGATGGGCCGGGCCAGGCAGGGGTGGGGGAGGAAAGGCGGTTAGATGGGGGGAGGCTGGGAGGGGGTAAAGGAAGATCACCCCCTACACCCAGGCTGATAGCGGGAGCTGACTGGGGCAGGCGGCAGGACCCTGGCTGGCAAGGGGCCAGCAGGGGAAACCCCAAAGCAGTGCAGGGCTAAGCACTTCGCCTGCCATTGCTTTGGGGTTTCCTCCGCTGGCCCCTTGCCAGCTGGGGTCTCAGCTCCCGTTGCCAGCCTGGGCTTCCTGGGGGGGGAGGGGGGGGAGAGAGCGGCCCACGAATGACATCATAAATGTCCAAATGGCACTTGACAGAAAAAAGGTTCCCCACCCCTGGTTTAGAACTATGTGTTTCTTTATCCTACAGAGAAATTCCTGAAGCATTTACTTCATGAGTTTGCTCTGGTGCCTGAACCACTCCTGTAATGGTGGCATTTCCCAAAGTTATGGAACCTCAATATGAACCACCGTCTGTGTTATTTGCACCACCTCTCACTAAAGACTACATCCCAGAAAGGGAGAACTTCATTTGTGGGGAGTCTAAGATACAGGCATTGATCCTGACCTACCCTGTGTGGTAATCTGTAAGAATAAGGTGGTCCTTTGCCCACATCTCATGTTCTTATAAAAGGTGATCTCTGATTTCTACTGCAGCCAATCCCTCAACCTATCTGTCTTCCCTCAACTTCCATTCACCACCAGATGAAGCCAGACTACTCTAGATATTGAAGGCTGTAAACTACCTTCTAAATAGGAGTAAGCCAATCTAGATAGTTAGTAGCACTTAAAGATAATAGTAGGGGCCACTCAGGTTGCACCCAGAGACTGTTCAAGTGTGTTTATATTCTGCATACTCTTTCTATGAACTAGCGAGACCTAGAAGATGTATATAGTCCTGTCATGATTGACCTAGCCAGCCTCAAATACCGACTGAGATTAGGGCATTTTTAACCACTTCCAAAGTAACTTTTACTGTATGTCTCAGCAATGTTTCCAGTACAGAAGTTGCTACTTGGAGTTGTGTTTATTACTTTCCATAGCATTACTCTTTTGGTTTAGTCTCTAGATCTGTAGTTCAATTTGGGAGAGTAGTTCTGCGATCAGTCTTTGAGTCCTCAGAACCTCTTCCCTTAGGGCTTCGGGGCTGTTCGTTAATCACTGACAGTGGTGATCGTAGCAGGCAATGCTGTTTTATTAAAGAATGCTTTCTTACTCTAATAATTGAAGCCCTGCAGGATGATCATTTTCGTGAATCCACACTTCCATTATTTCAGATTTTTCCTGTAGTTTCTTGGTATATAAGTAGAGGCACCTGAGTCGCAGTCAGGGGCATGCAACCTTTTTATACACTGGCTAGTGAGGGTACATATGTGGGCCAAAAGACACCAGTAACTAGAAGGTTCCAAGCTTACCCTGCAGAAGTCACGTCTTGCCCGAGAATATGGATCCAAACCAGAAATCATCTTGAATGATTGTTCTTTCTTGGTTACTGAGGAATTTGCACAGTATAAAAAAACCACCATAATCTGTCAAAATGGAGATGAAATATTATGCAGTCAGGGGTGTGTCTTTTTCTTTTTTTGGAACACTGGACATCATTTTGTACACCTGACAGTATGCTAAAAAGAGCTAAAGATTCTGTAAAGAAGAGTATTGTGCAATGGTGCATTGAAATAAGAAAGAAAGGAATTGCAGTTAGTGTTAATGGACCTGACATTTTAAAGTTCCTATTGAAGCAACACTAAAAAAAAAATCAGACTTGGCAATATTAATAGTATGCTCTCTCTCCCTCCCTCTCCATCTCCTCTTCTCCCCTCTCCACACACTTCTGTCCATAAAATATTCCAAGAAGCACCTCAGCAGGAACATAAAGATATTGTCAGTGTTGTGTACTTCATGTTTTATCTAACCCCAGCCTTTGAAGATACTTATAAACGAGGATCAAGCATATTTTATTTAAATTTTGAATTCCTGAGCATTGGAATGGATTATTTTTGTGTTCTTTCTGAATGTTCTGTCGACATTCAGATTGTTTTTGCAGTGTAGCAGTGACTTTGCTCAGTTGCTAGGTAACAAGGTATTGCATTATTTGCAGGAGCAGTAGATGGGTTGCTATTAGTGGCAATGAGTTATACAAAATGTATTAGTATGTATCGTAGCATTAATAATAATTGAAGTTGCTGATTTTATTTATTCCTGTTAGTAGAAAAAATATAATTAACCCATTAGAATAGTTTCCCTACTGCAGGGAAGAAAACAGACTGAGCACTAAGAATGTCCAGTTTTCCAGCAAACTAGCTAAAGACGCACTATGTATTTGGCAGACTTTCAGATAGATAAGCTTAAGATATAATTCTATAAAATGCTACAATAAAATGTTAAAAATACAGAGAATTTTATTAGGACAAGTTTTCACAGATGATATTAGTTTTCTTTTTCACAGGCAGGCTTGGTTTTCCAGCAGCATTAAGTTTCCCTCTGCAGATGAAGACCTGACCTGTCAGTCATTGGGTTAGAAGTTGGTTCATCCCCTCCAGCAGCCTGCCATTTCAGTTCTCCCTCCAAGCAGACTAGCCAGTGGTCTAGAGACTTTTCAGGGTTCTCCTTTCTAGGAAAGAAGATTGAAAACTCAGAATGGACCTGTTTGCCACTAAGATAGACCATATACTTTTACTCCAGATTCAAGAACTGAAGAGAGAGCCTTGGATATTCTCTGAGCCATTTCCAGATGTTCTCTACTATGTATTTTGTGATTCTACTATTATCTATGCTTACCTGTGAGTTGAGTGATTTTCCTGATGATCCTGATGTTCCCATTTCTCAGAGCTGGTGAGACTCTTCTCCCATCCTCCAAAGTCTCTGCCTGTCAGACAGGATGTATTAACTCGGGGCCCTCTGCAGTTCTTAGATTCTAAAAGACTCCACTGAACATCATGGCTTTTATGAAAAGTCAATTAAACAGGAAAGGCTGCTTGGTCCTAAGTGATGGAATCTATGTTACCTTAAAAGTAGTTGCCTATCACATATGTCAAAATCTGGAAAAAATCTGTGCATGATATCAATCTAAACAATATTAAGCTAATCAATCAATATTGCCCAAATCCTTGATTTCCTCAACGATGGATTTTCCTAGGATTGAAGTTAAACATTTTGTAATATTTGTTAAACTTTGTACTCTGTAAGATTCATGAGACACTCTGTGTTCTACACTTACTCAATTGCCTGTGTCTCATCCTAAAAAATGGAAAGTCAATATTGGTCCCCTCTCAAAAATAATCAATTTCATTGGGATCCCAATAGATTCAAGGATTTTTAGAGCATTTTTGCTGACCAACCATTTTCAGATCATTCACCGCTTTTGTCTGGGGCTGCAGTCTCAGCCCTCTACTGCAGCTCAGGTGTGTCTGAGGCTGGTGTGTCACATGGCTATGTGCATAGAGGTTGTATGTTTCGCCAGATTGTATCTTCTCCCTCTCCAAATGTGGCTGAAGTCAGTCTATCATCCAGCCCATCATCCCTCAGACAGATTGGTCTGACTGCCTCCACACATCCTGGATAGCTCAGGGCAATGTATTCCAGGGCATTTCTTTTGCTTAGCCCCCACTGACTAGGACGGTTGTCACCAACTGCTGTTGATATGCTGGGGAGCACATCTGAGGTTGCTGAAAGTTCAGGCCCTGTGGTCAGAACAGGAAGCTTCACTGCATACCAACATCCTGGGGCTTTGGGTCATCTGTGATGCCTGTCACACTTTCCAAGATTACATGAAGGGCTCAGAGGTTCACATACTCACCTTCAATATTGCCGTGATGTATTATATGAACAGACAAGGGGTAACGCCCTCAAGTGTTCTGTGTTAGAAGTTGATCAGGCTCTGGTGGTTTTGCATGAGGAAGCGCATTACTTCAATGGCCAGCCCCTTACCTGTGATCCAGAATCTACTTGTGGATCACCTCAGCAGGAATTTATCCCTGAGTTATAAGTTATTTCTGAAGCCTAGTTCCCTGTAATCCATCTTTGCAGCTTGGGACATGCTGGCGATCGACCTGTTGTTCATAAGAGACAACAAGAAATGCCATCTGATTGGCTCTTGAGGGAGGGTCTCAGTCAAGGCTCCCTGACTGATGCCTTTCACCTGAGTTGGGAATGGGTGTTCTGGTATGCTTTCCTTCCGATTCCGATCATCCCACAGGCCATAGTCACACTGAGACTGGAGTGTGCCTTGGTCATCCTCATTGCTCCAGCATGACTGAGGCAATGTTGATTCTCTGACCTGGCGTTATTGATTTTGTCCCTTCATCCTAACCTCCTGATTCAGCATCCTGCGCTAGGCCCTCTGCATCTCACTGAGTGGTGGCTCCATGGTTAAATGAGGAGTAAGAGTAATGTTCAGAGGCTGTTTGACACTTTCTACTCAATAATAGTATGACTCTACCAGAATGGCCTATTTGGTCAAATGGAAGCATTTTTCAATGAGGTTGTTTGGCCCATGGATTTAAACCAAAGCTGTCCATATCCAGGATGTCATGGAGTACTTGTTATATCTTCAGTCATTACGTCTTGTTCTTATTTTAATTAGGGGTACATCTGGCAGCTATTTCAGCATTTAATCTGCCCAGCCCAGGGAGGTTGGGTTTTTTCAAATACCATGGTAACAACACCTACAAGATCTTCACTAAGCTTTCTCAAAACTACAATACCCGCACAAGGAAATAAGGACACAGATCAACAGAGCCAGACGTGTACCCAGAAGCCTGCTGCTGCAAGACAAGCCCAAGAAAGAAAACAACAGAACACCACTGGCCATCACCTACAGTCCTCAGTTAAAACCTCTCCAACGCATCATCAATGATCTACCACCCATCCTGGACAATAATCCCTCACTTTCACAGGCGTTGGGAGGCAGGCCAGTCCTGGCCCACAGACAACCCACCAACCTTAAGCAGATTCTCACCAGCAACAGCACACCGCGCCATAACAACTCCAACTCAGGAACCAATCCATGCAACAAACCTCAATGCGAACTCTACCCACATATCTACACCAGCAACACCATCACAGGACCTAACCAGATCAGCCACACCATCACTGGTTTATTCACCTGCACATCTACCAATGTAATAGATGCCATTATATGCCACCAGTGTCCCTCTGCTATGCACATCGGCCAAACTGGACAGTCCCTACGAAAAAGGATAAATGGACACAAATCAGATATCAGGAATGGCAATATACAAAAACCTGTAGGAGAACATTTCAACCTGCCTGGACACACAATTACAGGTTTAAAAGTCACCATATTGCAGCAAAAAAACTTCAAGACCAGACTGCAAAGAGAAACTGCAGAGCTGCAATTCATTTGCAAATTTGACACAATCAATCTGGGATTGAACAAAGATCTTGAATGAAATAATTTTGCTAATTACAAAAACAGCTTTTCCTCTCTCCGAGTTAACACCTCCAATTCAGCTGCTAGAGGAATACCTCACCCTCCCTGATTTGAGATAACAAGCTGGTTCAGGCTGCTTGGACTAACCTTGTTACCTCCTACCTGGTTCTTGCCTACTTATCTACACCTGCCCCTGGACACTTCCACTGCTTGCATCCGACGAAGTGGGTATTAGCCCATGAAAGCTTATGCTTCAATTCTTTAGTTAGTCTTTAAGGTGCCACAGGACTCTTTGTTACCTCTGCTATTCCAGACTAACACAGCTACCTCTCTGATTCATGGTAACAAAGTTTTAGAAAGGAATCCTTTATCTTCACCCATCCTCGAGAGAACCAGCTCCTTTTGTGAGACCTTAAGATTTTAGCAGCTCCAATGGGACCTCGATTTAAGCCTTTGGTGTGTTCTTTTTCTCTTTTGTGTCAAAAAACTCTGCAGACAGAGGTGGTAATAACATCTATGAGGAGAGTGTATGCATTGCAGGCTTTTATGGCAGAGCTTCCTTACACACAATCCTCCAAAAGTAAACCTTGCAGCTGCACCCCAACTTTTATCTAAAGTGCTTTCTCAGTTTCATTTGAACCAGGCGATGCATTTACCTGTGTTCTTTCCTAAACTGCACTCAGCCCTAGAGGAGCAGCATCTTCACATGTTGGATGTCAAGCTATGTCTAGCCTTTTACCTGGAGAGTACTAAATCTTCTTGTGCTTCGCCTCATCTGTCTGTATCAGATGCAGACCGAATGAAGGGACAGGCAGTCTCTTCGCAGACATCTCTAGATGTATCAAGACAGCATATGAAATAGCTCTGACTATGCCCCCCCACAGAGTATAAGCTAATTCTACATCAATGGTATTTTTAAGTGACATTTCAATATTGGACATTTGCAGGGCCACCATTTGGTCATCTCTACATGCATTTACGAACCATTATGCCATTACCACAGCATTCAGAGTAGATGCAAACTTGGGAAAGCAGTTTCGCAATCCTTGGTTAACTAGATTCTGAGCCCCACCTCCTGCAAGAAGGAAAAAACAGTTACTTTTCTGTACTGTAACTGTTCTTCATAGAGCTGTGATGCTGACGTGTATTCCACAACCCACTCTCGATCCTCTCCACATCAGAGTCTATACCCCTGATATTTGGTGTGAAGGAATTGAGGGGGGGTCAAGGTGATGCCACCTTGCATAGCCAGAGGAGGGGCTACAGAGATGAGATGTGAGTGCCATCACTACAGGTATTGCTAGGCAAAATTCTCTGGTTCCACTGCAATGGATAAACACACACCTACATGGAATATGTGTCTGCATCACATCTCAAACAAGAGATACAATACAGGTAAGTAGTTGAGTTTTAGATGACCCTATAGTTTATTAAATCTTATTCTCCTCACTTTTCTCTGTCTTGTAAATGTAATCTGTTATTTTAGGTAATACACTTAGGAATTAATACTTATCATTTTTTGTATTCACTATAAAGATTACACTTCTTTCTCTGGCAAAAAGTGTACATCTGTGTAATGTCCCTCTTCTATTTTGGCATTTGTGATAAAAAAGCTGGCTGTTTGAGATGTCAGGCAGGAAAACACAAACTTTTTCCTCTTCAAGTAGAGTTGTTTCATGAGGGAGAATGCTTTGATTTTTTTTCCACAAGGACTATGTTTTGTTTATGAAAACAAAGAGCAGAATAAGAATTCAAAGCATATAGTTTTATATTTATACTAGCAAAAATACCCAGCGTTGCTTGGGTCAGTCGGAGGTGGGGAGGGGGCAGACAGCTGAGCGAGTGCGGGGTCCATTGGATGGGGGCAGAGAGCAAACCTGACACCCCCACCTCACCCCCTGATGAAACCCGACACCCCCACCTCACTTACCCCTCGACCAACCCCGACTCACATTTTAACACCCCCACGTCTCCCCCTACCAACCCCAACACCCCCTGACCAACACCCACACCTCACCCCCCCGTAGAACAAACCTGACACACCCACCTCACTTTCCCCCCAACCAAACCCGACACCCCTACCTATCACCACAAACAAACCCGACACCCACACCTCACTTACCCCTCGACCAACCCCGACCCCTCTTCTCACCCCCCCCAACCAAACCCAACACCCCCACCTTACCCCCCCACCAAACCCAACACCCCCTGACCAACCCCAACCCCCACACCTCACCCCTCACCCACCCAGACACCTTCCCACCCCCCCAGACCAAACCCGACACCCCCCGGCTCACTTACCCCCCGACCAAACCCGACACCCCCACCTCACCCCCCCGACCAAACCCGACACCCCCACTTCACCCCCCGACCAAACCCGACACCCCTACCTCACTTACCGTCCGACCAAACCCAACTCAGGTCCGTCGCAGGTGGGGAGGGGGCACAGAGCTGAGGGATTCTGGGGTTCTGTTGGAGGGGGGAGGGGGCACAGAGCTGAGGGATTCCGGGGTTCCGTTGGAGGGGGAGGGGGCAGAGAGTGAGTGCGGTGTCTGTTGGAGGGGGTATTATGACATCAGAACTATGTCACAGAGAACAGCAGCTGCCCAGCTGATGTGATTGGCCTTTAAAGAATTTCACCTCTGGGGGGCGTCAGAGGTGAGATTTGAAAAATTTTCGACTCTTACGTTCATTAGGACCCCAAAACCTCTAACTGTACCAAATTTCAAGTCTCTAGCTCAAACGGTGTGGAAGGAGTAAGCTTACGTACATACATACATACATACATACATACACCATTTGACTTTTATATATATAGATTATTTAAGGCAGACAGTGAATGTTGTGGGGCAGATCCTAGAGTGTCTGGCCAAACTGCATACAGTACAGGTTGGGGTGGAAGTACAAAGTTGAATAAAGCTCTGCTTTGTACTGTCCTGATTCTGGGACTTGTGTGTATGGCCAACATGTCTTGTGATTTAGGGCATTGGCTTAGGATCCAGGAAATCCGGATTCAATTCCGGGTTATGTCAAAGACTTTCTGTGTGACCTTGGGCAAATCCCTTAATTTATCTGTGCCTTAGTTCCCCTTCTGTGTTTAAAAAAAACCCTGTAAAGCTTCCTATCTCTCACCCCCTATGCATGGGTGATCACCCCGCAACTAGATACACTATGTCTACAGCCAGATTTTACCAGTGTTGTAACACAAAATAGCCACACAGCATGAGAGGGTCTGGTCCTGAATAGAATTAAAGTATGTGCATTTAAACAAAAAAGTGAGTGTGTGATCTGTTATAAAACTCTCATGTGGGGATGTGAGATAATTGTCACGGGAAAATTAGGGTAAAAAACTAGATTGCATGTAAAATAATGAAGTGATCAAAGATTATTAGTGATTATGAAAAGTAATTCTTCTGGCTGCAGGGGAGTCAGAAGCCTGAAATGCAGCTGACCTGCCACAATTTCCTAGTCCTAGTCTCCTTGGCAATCTTCTCTATGGAAGCATCTTGGAGGCTGTGGAAGGGCCAAAGGAGTATTCATGGCATGGTTATCAGATTCACAAATTGCACAGATCCAAGGAAACTGGCTGCACAATAGCATATTCTGTGTCTCTGCATGTCATTCCACTGGTGGTATTCTTTTAAACCAAATACATTTAGTTTTTCACTGTTTTTCCTCTTCCTCCTCTCGATTTCACATATAGGCTCTTGTCACATGAGTCTGATCTCCCTTTTTAAGGCCTTTGCATAATTTCTGTGAATTTTGCAATATATGTTCAGGCATTGAGAAGAGAATTAGACCCCTTCAACTTGGACTGTTCTCACTGACCTAAATTCTCCATTTTACCTTTCATAAGCTATCAGTATACAAAGACTCTGTGCTGCTGCAGGAAGATAAAACGTGTAGGTTTGTATTCCATTTTTCGAAGAAGCTGGATAATGGGCATAGAATGGAGGCAGGCAGCAGCCCATCAGAGTGGTTCTATGTTGTATTAATGTATCTGAGTTAAAAGAACGTGTCATCTTTTGCTCTTCACTTTTCTTTGATTATTTTTAGCCTGCTGCGAAATAAAACATCATCTCATAATTTTCTTATTCTTAAATCACTTTGCTCAGCCCCACTTTCATTTATCTCGTGAATCAGGAAGCCTCATCTGAGAGCATGAATAATGTTTGGAAGTAGTTTCAAACACAAATGTTAATACTGACTGGAAAAAATATATATATATGTTCAAGCACATATTTTGTGATGGCTAAGAAGACGAGGTTATATTATCCCCTACACAGGAAAGCTGTGACAGGTTCACTTGGGGGTTTTCCATAGATGATTCAGTTGGAGTGCTTGTTTGCCTCTCTTCTCTCCACAGAATGAGAAGGAGTTTTGCACTCCAAATCTGTGGATATCCCAAACTCTGTGGGGAACATTTTAACGATCTTGGGCCATCTGTGAAGGGGTTGGGGTTGCTGCCTGAATACCCTGGTTCCCCTCTTCTGACATGGCAGCATTTTTCTTCTAAAGATCTAGACCATGATGACCTCCCTGCTTGCTCCCAGCAACACGCTAGTATTTACTGTTCAGACAGGGAAGGGATGAGAGCTCATGGTGTACAGTGGAAAGCAGGTAAAGATAATATTGACAGTGACCTCATTATTTTATCCTACTATGTCCTGCTGGTGTGAGAGATGCTGCTTCATATAATAGCAATCACCCAGCATCGGTTCCAGAGAAAGGAGAAACACAGCTTAAAAGTGCATATCTCCTTCTCACCCTGTTTTGCTCACCTCAGCAGTATAATGGGATCCAATCATGAAAATAATGGTGGAGGCTGTTGGTGGCTGCCTAAAAGTGTGCCTAAGGGCAGTCACAGACCTCACTGAAGTTTGATCTAAGGGCAGTCACAGACCTCACTGAAGTTTGTGAGCATGGCTAGCCACACTTAATTCATGCTTTGTTTAGTGTGAGGGCCTTACTAAATTCATGGTCCATTTTGGTCAATTTCACAGTCATAGATCATGGTCATTAAAATTGTAAATTTTGTGATTTCAGCTATTTCAATCTAAAATTTCACAGTGCTGTAATCATAGGGGTCCTGATCCAAAGAGGAGATGGAACGGGGAGGGGGTGCAAGGTTATCGTGGGGGGGGGGTGTTTGTGGTTATGCTACCCTTTCTTCTGCACTGCTGCTGCTGCTGTCAGCAGCACTGTTTTTTCAGAGGTGGGCAGCTAAAGAGCAGCAGCTGCAGCCCGAGAACCCATCTCTGAAGGCAGAGCTGTCGCCAGCAGCTGTGCAGATGTAAGGGTGGCATGGTATGGTATTACCACCCTTACTCCCATGTTGCTTCTGGTGGGGTGCTGCCTGCAGAGTTGGGTGCTCAACCAACTGCTGCTACTGTCTGGCCACCCAGCTCTGAAAGGCAACCCCCTCTAAAATAACCTTGTGACACCCACTCCCCATAACTCTTTTTTGGGTCAGGATCCCCAATTTAAGAAATACTGGTTTCCCCCATGAAATCTGTATAGTGTAGGGTAAAAGCACATAAAAGACCAGTTTTCATGATGTGTTTTTTCATGGCCATGAATTCGGTAGGGTCCTAGTGATAGCTCCTTCCTGATGCTACTGCTGCTTTCACAGGTCTCCTTCCTGATTTTCCACTCAATGCACTGACCAGCAAAGCAAGGTCTGAGTAGAAGCTGAGCCATGTTGTCCGAGGGGTTTCTCTGGAAACTGATGGGCTCAGGCATTTTTTGGTTACAGCCATCTGCCTCAATGTATGTGAAAGGAACCAGAAAGTGAGCAGACAGCAAAGGAAATCATGTCACAGTGTGGTCCTGGGAAGGATCAGAATATCAGGGTTGGAAGGGACCTCGGGAGATCATCTAGTCCATCCCCCTGCTCAAAGCAGAACCAATCCCCCATTAAATCATCCAACAGATTTTTGCCCCCATACCTCTAAAAGGCCCCCTCAAGGGCTGATCTTACAACCCTGGGCTTAGCAGGCCAATGCTGAAACCACAGAGCTATCCCTCCCCCTAGAGAGAGCTTCTTTTGGGAAGAGTACTCCCTCCTCCCCCTTCCCATTCTTTCTCCTTTGGTGAATGGTACTACATCCTGCTCTTCTCTCCTCTCTCCCTCCAGGTTGCTTGTATCTACCCTCTGCCCATTTCTTCACCCTCACCGCTTCATTCAACTTGCAGCCCTCGTTCCACTCACCAAAAGAGCCATTTATTTGATTTGTTCTTCACCAAACACTGCTGTCCCTCTGATCATTCTTTGATTTTCTCCGTAGTTGATTATTTTGCCCTACTTTCTCATCACGAGGTCTGCCCTGCCAGCTCTCAGCCCTGGCTCACCCCTAATATCCACTCCCTGTGCTGCTGTTCATATGCTGCAGATCAACTCTGGTGGAAGTCCTATGACCAGGCTGATGTCTTCCACTACAAAATTGTTCTCTCCTTCTTCAGTTTTCCATCTTCCTAACTAAGCAACTCCTAAATGTCCAAATTGACTCCTATACCTGGCAGCACTGTCACTTTTTCACCAACTCTGACTCACTCCTCAAGCCCTTGTGACTCCATTGCTTTTTTGGCACAGATCTTGCTGACGTCTTCCAAGAGAAATTGACAAAAATGTAATGAGATCTTCTCCCTCTCTTCAACTCACCATCTCTTCCCCTTCTACAACTCTCTCTCCTTTATTGCATCAAACATAAGCTACTTGTCATCACTTACAAGGCAATTCTCAATCTATCCCCACCCTACCTATCATCTGTCATTCACTACTAAGATGTCACCTCTCAGCTCTCATGGCAGGCCCCTATCACCCACTTGCTAAATTTTCAAGCAAGGACGTTTGTGTCTTCTCCCATGCTCCCCCTCAAGTTTGGTTGATGCTCCCTGTAAATAGTAGTAGACATCCTTCAGTCTCAAGAGACCATGGGTATGCACGCCTGGGAGATAAAGAATTTACTCCATTGCGGCTGTGGCTGAAGAGATCGACTTGAGAGAGACAATCTCTGCTGTACCTGTCACATTTAAAAGTGATGTTTTGACCCATTCTGTGAGCTCTTTTCTCATCTGCTAAGCTGGACTGCTTCCTCTTGTAACTTCAGAGACCTTCGTTTATCTCTTGTTTCCAAACGCTGCAGTCTTGAGTATGATCCTCCCAGTTGTCCACATCCATGTCCATTCATTTGAGGTCTCACTTGCACACATCCATGAAATGCAATTTTGGGCGCCTTTTGGGTCTTTTTCCAGATGTCAATTTGCTGTAGAGGATGTCCTTTGGGATACACTCATCATTCATTTGACACGCATGCCCAAACCAGAGGAAGCATCTCTTTTTTGAGGAGTGTTTGCATGCTGGGTATGCTGACCTGCTTGAGCACCTCAGTGTTGATGACTGTCCCTCCAGGACATTCCATAGATTCAACAAGGGCAACACATATGAAAGCTGTTGAGCCTCTTTTCCTGATGAGAGTATAAGGTCCAGTACAACATAAGGTCCCATGTCTCACTCCTGTACAGAATTTATCTCATTAACCTCATTCAAATCATTCCTTAAAACTCTCCTTGGCTATGAGGCCTATAAAAACTTGACGGTGTTAGGCTACTGATATGTTGAGATAATTGCCTATCATGCTGACCGATAGTCATAAAATTGTAGAAATCGAGGGCTGAGAGGGACTTTGAGAGGTCAGTTCCAGCCCCTTTTGCTGTAGTAGGACAAAGTAAACCTAGACTATCCCTGACAGGTCTTTGTCCAGCCTGTTCTTAAAACTCTACAGTGATGGAGATTCCATAAGCTCCCTTGGAAGCCTATCAGAGTTTATCACCCTTATCATTAGAAAGTTTTTCCTAATATCTAACCCAAATATCTCCCTTGTTGCAAATTAAGACCATTACTTCTTGCCCTACCTTCAGTGGACAGAGAGAGTAATTGATGACCATCATCTTTATAACAGCCCTTAACAAATTTGCAGACTGTTATCAGGTCTGTCCTCAGACTACTTTTCTCAAGACTAAACATGCCCAGTTTTTTTAACCTTTCTTCATAGGTCAGGTTTTCTAAACCCTTTACCATTTTTGTTGCTCTCCTCTGGACTCTCTCTCTAATTTGTCCACGTATTTCCTAAAGTGTGGTGCCCAGAACTGGACAAAGTACTCATGCTGAGGCTTCACCAGTGCCAAGTAGAGTGGGACAGTTACCTCCCATGTCTGCTAATACACCCAGAATTATATTAGCCTTTTTTGCAACTGCATCACATTAACTCCCATTGGATTGGTGATGCACTATAGCCCCGCAGGTCCTTTTCAGCAGTGCTACCAACTAGCTAGCATTCCATCACTCTGCAGTTGTGAATTTGATGTTTCCTTCCTAGGTGAAGTACTTTGCACTTGTCATTATTTAATTTCATTTTGTTGATTTCAGACCAAATCTTCAGTTTGTCAAAGTTGTTTTGAATTCTAATCCTGCCTTCCAAAGTGCTTACAACTCCTCCCAGCTTAGTGTTATCTGCACATTTTATATGCATACTCTTCCCTCCATTATCCCCATAATTAATGCTGTCGCTGTGTTTCCCTATACTCTCCAGTCTCTATCCCTTTGTTATCTCTTGTCTTACACTTCGATTGTAAGCTCTTTGGGGCAGGAACCATATTTTTTCTATATGTTTTACGGCCCCTAGAAAAATGGAGTCCTGCTACATAGATAGGGCTCTTAGGCACTGTAATAATACAAATAATAAAAAAGTACTGGAAAGTCATACTTAGAAATTGTGAATACGGAAACTGCCCCCTGTTGCTTGTTCCTACTATGATCAGGGAAACGGGCCTCTGTGTACATTTTGTGTAAATAAACAGGATTTCATCAAACAAATACCTAACTCATATAATGAATTTCTACTCCTAAGAGAAATAACCTGGCAAGCCCCCCCAAATACTGGCTAACCGCTTGGGCAAAGGGGCACAATAATTTCCATCACTGTCGTCTCTATAGTAATCTCCCTTACACAGTTTAGTCAGGAAGGAATATAAATTATGTCATACAAGGCCAAATGCAATATAGGAAATGACCAAAATAAAAGGAGTAGAGAAAAAACTTTCACCCCTAAGCAAAAAGGAGCACCAATCAAATATCTTCCTGTTGTCCCTTAAAATAGAGCTAGTGACCAGTTATTCTCAAATATCTTGTGTGTGTGTGAGAGAGAGAGAGAGAGAACGAGAGAGAGAGAGAGAGAAAACCATCTAACTCCATCCACGATGTCAGTATGTTTGGTAAATGTGGCATGTGTGTCATTTAATTTAAAGGACTATGAATGACGTACATGAATCACAGTATGCTGTTCTATATGTGAACTCTATAGTCACTCTTACCTTTGCTGTGCAACAATTAGCTTGTGGCATAACATAGTCTGGAACTATCACAATGGCTTTTGCCTCAACAGAACTGTTAATGATGGAACAACCAAAGGATTAAATTGTGCATTCACTTATATTTGAGCAACCCCTTGTAAATTTGATCTGCAGAATCTTTATTACTGCTAGTGATGTAAGAGCCAGAAACAACATAAACTTGCTTTTCACATCCTGTGTTGCGTTTGCAGGCTGATTATTAGGAACACCTTTTTACTTGTAAATTTAGCAAGCTTGACCTGGAGGTCACTGAAAGGCAATAGAACTGAAAAGTGATTATGTATAAAGGGTAGAATACACTGCGCTTCAATATATTCCCAAATCTTCACAATTTTGTTATCAGTCTTTCAGTATTTGATATTTTTACTAAAAGCCCCAGCTCCTGGAGCTGTGAGATTGTGAGAAGATCAGTTAGCATGGGGGAGGCAGGGAGGGAGAGAAAGAGACTTCCAGCCCTCATGGTTGCAAAGAAAAACTTTAAAATGTGATGCAAGTGTAATATAAAAACTCAAAAACAAGAATTCAAATAAAGAGAACTCAACGTTTATTATTTAATAAATGGTGCCTAGCTCAAGTGTTTGAATGCTTGGGGTTGGCAAGACTGTACGGTATTGCTAACCTCAAGCATTGAAAAATCAAGTGTTTTTTTGGAAATGATAACAAATGATAAATTATTTTTGTTTGCCTTCTAGTCCGAGCCTTTAGAATTAACTTGCTTCACATTTTTTAAGCTTTTCCCTGTAACTGTGGGTCTCCAGATTCCAAAATTTGGGTTTTTGAGAAAAGAGTCTCAATAAAAAAGTCACAATAAAATCAAGAGACTTGGCAACACTGGTCTGCCTCCCTCTCATGTAGCTTTCTTGGCTCTGGCATGATAACACAATAAAAATACAAACTTCTTTAGTCACTAATGTAAACAGATCTGAGAATGAATATACTCATAGAGCAGTTCTGCTGAGTAAGGAAGTACCACAGTCAGTTTTCATAGTAGAACCACAATTTGAATGTGCCTTTTCTGGGATGCCGTGCAATTTCCATTTCTTTTGGAACACAAATGCTTGAGTGAAATTCTGGCCCCACTGCAATCAAGAGGTGTTTTGCCTTTGTGACATGAGGCATGACTTGACAGAGGGTCCTGCAAAGAAATTGATATATAATCTCTGTGTTACTAGTATACATTTAGGCTTGGAAGGATTAGAGTTTTATCAGTAAATGTCAGTAAACATCGATTTCACTGTCCGCACACAAACCAACAAAAATATTTTCATTGCTAACAATCAAAAATTACAGAGAGACAAAGTAAGAATTATGCTACTGGAGAGCATTTACTTTGAATATTTTGACATGTGATGCTGACATTTTGAGTTTTACCAGTTACAAAGCTTTAACTTTTTGAATCTTAACATCTACTCTCCTTAAATAATTAATTATTGTCTGGCTCCCTCCATAATTTCCCCAAACTATTAAATTGATGTACAAATTATAGATTAAGCCTTTTCTATTTTTCAACTGTGAAGATTTTTAAATAGATAAACATTTAAAAAGCTTCTGTTGAAATTCTAAAAAAAATTAATTCTGCCATCTAGATATATAACCTTTTTTGAAAAAAAAAACGTGAGTTGCTAATGTAGATATGCTTCAGATAATGTTAATCTGTTAAAACTAGAGTCTATATACACTCATATGATTGAGTAATTCATTTAAAAGCAGGGCCTATATTTGCAGGAAGAAACCAGGAATCTTGGATCTAGAGCACACACATAAAACTCGCCCCAGATAAGGCACCAACTGTGAGTTGAATGCTAAGCATGTAAATCGAGCTTGTAGATCTCCTACAGATCTATAATACTCTGCTCCAAGAGGGAGGCAAACAAGCAGCTTTTCAGTAAGATGCATTGTCTTGCTCAGGCACAGATTTCCACAGGCAATGGGGAGAAAAAAAAACATTTTCCTTCAGCCAGCAGGATTTTGTCCTTAATGTTTGAGTTAATGAAATGTCTGACCTATTGAATTACTTTTCTAACCATTACCCACTTTAAAATGCATGAAAAATTTAATACTACTAACATAGCAAAAATGATTTGTGTCTTGAATGTTCATTCAGTGCATAATAAACTGGGAGTATTTGGATAACTTTTCAGTTTGGTGCATAGAGATTTAGCCATGCAATTTTGATCATAGTTAAAATGATAATAAAAATGTTTCCCATTTAATTCTAGATTATATTTCTCAGTAAACAAATACATGGACCAGATACTTGGCCCAATTTGTGTCATCCTAGTTGTGCAAAGCAGCTTTAAAACTATGCTATTATCTTCTTTGCATTTCTTTCTTTTAAAAAGACTGGTGAACATATGAGATTTTGTTTAAATCTACAACTACCTAAACACTGTTAAAGTAATTGTCATCTTGAAATCTGCAAGTTGTGGCTTTCCTAACTAGTCTTCTACTGATGCATCCTGGAATATTTTATTCTTTAGGCATTATAAAACTTATGGTACCTTTACAAAGAAAGGAAAATACCTTTCCTCTCATCATATTCTGAGAAGGTTTGTAATTTTGTCTCCCATCATCTACCAATCCACCTTCCACACAGCACTGTGATGCATAACACACATTATGCTTTCTACATTTTGTTTGACAAATGAAAATTGCCTTGGTTTTAAACTTGGCGTACACTATATGAACAACTCTATTCAAATCTTAATTACTAATTGCTCACTAACTATAATGTTGCACATCCAAGAAATATCTGAGATGGTCCTTATCCTACCCCTCTGCCCATTTTGGTTGGTGGCTAGTCCTGCTGCTAGCCAAACACAGGCATATATGTGCAGGGTTTAAGGAACGGGAGAAGAGTCCTTGCACATTTTTCCCCACCCCTTTGTATACACATGTGTACATTCCCCCCGAAACCAGTGCGGAATCAGCTCAAAGAAGTAATATGGCCTCAAGTTGCAGTATAATTTGCCGGGGTTCTTACATGCCATGGAACCTTCACTTTGGGGGACAGTGGAGGAGGAGTTAGGGGAAATGTGTGAGCATGGCTCCTTGGGAGAAATGTCTAGGACAACATTTTCAGAAAGGGATACAGTACAGCCTCTGGGTTTGTCCATGCAATTTTTTGCAGATGATTTTTGTGTATGCAAATGATAGCATTTGTATGTTCACCCTCAACGTCTATTCAGGATGGGCTTTGTACATGGATGTACCATTGTTTGTGTACATAAATAATGGTAAACAAATAGTTCCATGCACAAGTGACTGCCTGTGCACATATAGAGGCCATATTCTGAGGATTTCTCTCCTAGCACATAGGCTCAAGAGGGTATATAAAATGGTGGACATCATCATGACTGGTCCAGGGGAAAATTACCCTCTTCTCTGCCATAATTTAAAGTGAGCTGTGTGGGAAAGAAATTCAGCTAGTTTTTGGTGTATGGCTGCTTGGTGTTTGTTTTGTAAAAATAATTCCATGGAAATTTTAAAGTGTAGTTTGTGTAATAAGGCGTCCTTCATTCCTTTTCAGAATTGTATTCTGCTTGTCAATTGTTTCACAGTTTTGCACGTAGTTTAAATGAGAGCTGGACTATGCCTCTTTAGCATTGAAATAAAGTTAAATAAGTATTCCACCAGCAAGCAGAAGGAAGGGGTTCTTATAATACAAAGGTGTAGGAGAAGATGGATAATCTTGCTGATACACACACATGCCATGTTTTCTAAAAAATAAAATTCCAAACTATTGCTGCAGGTATGCTAAAGCTGCCTTGTGTGGCTTTGACATGAATGCCAATTCTTGTCCTTCACATTTCACTTGGTACTAAAATAATATGCTG
Source organism: Sternotherus odoratus (assembly GCA_032164245.1). Taxonomy (NCBI): domain Eukaryota; kingdom Metazoa; phylum Chordata; order Testudines; family Kinosternidae; genus Sternotherus; species Sternotherus odoratus. The sequence goes on along the minus strand of JAVMKO010000001.1, from coordinate 72,720,979 downwards.
TTAAATTAGAGTATTTTATTAGTATTTTCTGCATTATGCCATAATACAGTTCAGTTTATACACTGAGAAAATGCATCAGCCAGTTAAGCGATTTAGCATAAATCTATCCGTTGGTTCATATATTTTGACAAAGTTTTTTATATCTAAAATTTAAGGTTCACAAGCTTTTAAAAAAAACGGGAAATGGTGTTAATAAGTGCACTCGGACTCATGTTTGTAAGGTATTATTTAAAAGCCATTCTGCAGAATGCCTTATATTGATAGCACATTGGATATATACTACTGTAGTTACAAGGTATATGTATCACTAATAATAAAACAATAACATTGTTTTTAATAGTGAATTAAGGCATCCAAGGCCCCAGTTCATAACATGAAAAAGATTTGTTGCACTATTTGTAATGGTAGCATCATAGGGGAAAGAAGATTGATTATACACAAATTCAATTTTCAGAGTAGAAAGTGGAGGTGTTCACCATTCTCTTTCACTTTTTAGCTGTTTCTCTGGGTGCAGAATAAGAACCAAAGGTTGACAGGCCAAATCAAGGTGGTCACCACAATAGATGATGCATGCAAAGGGAATTAAGTACTAAGGTTATACATACATTCAAAATATTTCTTATATATTATTTTACTATTTCAAAGGATAGCCTCAATTAACTCAAAACATATTTTATTATTAATCCAGCAGCTTGCCTTTTATTTTCTTTACGGTCTGTTTTGTCTTGCCACCCCACCTAGTCTGGTTTTTTTCTCTTACTCTCCTTCAATTTTGCCATTTCTTCCCTATTCTTCTGTCTTGTTCAGCTGGTTGGAATGGCAAAATGAGGTATGGACTCAAATTTAATTGCTGAGCCAGGTGGGAGAGCACAAAGAAAGAGAATGGACCAAGCTGCTGGGTGAAAAGGAACTCGGGTGGGCTGCTGAGCTGAGTAGGAGAGAGAAAGTTTTAAAAGGAAAAGGTTAGAAAATGAGAGAGAGAAGGAACTGGAAACTGCAGCGAGGGAGAGATTAAAGTAGTCTGAATAGCTAGTCTGAATAATCTCTTTTCTGCTACTCATTTATCATTGATTCCACAATTCTCATTTTACCTTCTTATTTCAGGGACTTACACTGGTTGCCTCTGAAATTAGGTAGCTTCATTGAACATTTTATTTTTAGCATTTAAAAGTCTTTGTGTATAAATCTATTTGTGGGTTCCAAATTTTTCATGTTCATGGGTTTTGGTTTACACTGCCTTTTCCTGTGTTGTCTGTGTACCTTTGCCTTTGTTCATTTAACACTGGTATGGGAAAATTTTCTGTCCTATGTGATATCTCTTTACTAGACTCTCAGTTTATAATATGTCCATAAAATAAGTTTGTTTTTTCTGTTGTTTTAATGCACTTTATTAGTTGTAAGATGTTGTGTATTGTTGGCTATGTGCCATATAAATTCATAATGAAGCATACAGAAATGTACTCAGTACACCCACAAGCAAACCAAGACCTTTCAGTTTGTTCCCAGAGGTTAGATTCCAGCACTGCTGCAAAACAGCTCTGAGCTGGAATGGTGTTCTGGGGTGGTGACGTGGAAATGAGAACGCTAAGCATCCCACTCTGCTTCAGAATTCCCCTCTCCAGCAGTATCACAACAAGCAAGTTTTGAACTGGAGCTTCTATGTCAATATCCAGAGGGTTATTCCATCTGAAAGCTATTTTCTAGCTACTCTGGAGCAAACTAAAATATTTGGGTGTGGTTCCACTATGTTCACTTCTGTGTGTTCTAAGTTAAAACATGCAGATTGTTTCCCAGTTTGAAACTCAAGACCTTTATTTTGCATCCTGGATTTTTTTTAAAAAAAATATTCCATTGATATTACATCACATACTAAGTCTCCAGGCATGATACATGTGGCAAATGATTTCTAATTGTCCATGGTAGACTAATGATATAACTTCAGCTTGCACCTCCAAAATTGATCATGTACTCTTGGTTCACGGCAAGAGAGGATATCTGAATCTAGAAATCTCAGTGGGAATATTGGGACTCAGTAAAATACAAAAGATATACAGTCAGAAAAGATGAACTGTACATTAATTCTATTAAGAAATGTATTAAATATTGAATGAATCCCTAAAAATCAGAAAATTAAACCTACCATTGGTCATAGGGGAGTTTAATGTGATACTTTTAAAAGACATCTTAACCCTCTCCTAAAAAAAATTTCAATACTTGTACTTAAACAACACAGTCACTTTCACTGCAGTGCAGAAATTCTGTTCTCTTTCGCTATTGAGTTTCCGTGACATATCTGTAGCAAAGAAAATATGAATGCAAATCAGGAGTAGAAATATTTTGAGCTGTACAAGTACAGAAAGTGTGTATTACTGCAGGAGCAGCAAGAGCTTAAATGTCAGTTTTCTTCTAGTCGATTTTCTTGAACTATACTTTGCTGTACCCTAAATATAAAAAATATATTGAGAATTTAAAGAAATATAATGTAAATTGGATGCGCACAAAAATAGAGTATTTGAAACTATACTTACTTAATAGTTCCTAGATTTAGCCTTATTTATTTATTCATTCTATCCATAAATGCAGTCAATTATTTAATATTGCAGTTCACATCAGACATAAAATTTAAACCTAAATACGCATGTAAAAAAGTTATATATTAGAACACTGAATGACTACCTAAATTACATTATTATTTCATCATTTTAACTTAATGAAGTCTTTTTTTCTCTTTTCTTGTTATTCATACTGTCTCTGCACTTCTGATTCATTATTAATCATAGCTCATGTGGTGACTTGCTATAAAATGTTCATGACAGGTTGTTGGGGTGTTTTTTTTTCTGTAGTGAGTTAATTTAATATGTACTGTAGCTTACATTTCTGGAGCGATGATGTGAAAACCTGTTTGGCTTCACAAGAATATTGTTGATTAATATTCCCAGTGCTGTATGTTCAACATACAAATTAATACTTTTTTTCCTTTCAGATTTATAGTTTCAAGCTCTAGCAAAGATTCACATTCTACTGTCTTGTCACAATAAATGCAGATCTGTGGTGCCATTATTTCCAGTCCAAAGACTGATTCTCTTGTGCTGTACTAGCATTTGTAAAATAGGATTTATTACAGAAAGGACTGAAATCAGTTATATAAGATTTAATAAGAGAAATGTAAAATGATTGAGGTAGGAAGAAATATATAGGAAGGGCTGTAGGATCATATACAGTAATACCAGGAGGAATTGCCTGAGGGCTGTAGTAGATATTGAACTGAACATGAGTCAACAATGTGACATAAAAAAAAAAGGCCAATTCTATACAATTTAGTATACATTAATGGGAGTAATGCATAAAATAATAAGACCAATTATTCTACTCTTATGATACATCTTAGGTCTCTGTTGGGGTACTCCACATAGTCCTGGGTTCTTTTTTATTAAAACAGTCACAATTACAGAAAATTCAGGGGAGATCAACATATAAGATAAATGTTTGAAAAATAAGAAATATGGTATCAGGAAAGGGCAAAGGAAAATAAAATTGATCTTGTACTCACTTTTTTTGCTGCTTTATCATTTATAAATGTAGAAGTCTAAAAAAGGAATATTTTTCAGGGAGTAGGGTAGTGGGTTTCTTTTTTAATCTGTTTGTTTTGTACATTAGAAACTCAGTCCTGTCCCGCCTGGAAGACGCTTTGATAACTGGAGAATTAGTGCAATAAGCATGCTCCATCTAGTGAAAACAAGACTGAAGGCAATTGCAGTTCTCTGCCAATATGTAGAGGGATGTTTATAAAGGAAATAATGATTATTTTCAACAAGAAGAGAACAAGAAGCTACAGTAGATCAAATTTGGGTTAAATATTAGGGGAAATGTTATAACTCCACAATAAGACTGGCTAGGGATTAGATCAAGAAAGATTTATAAATTACAATATTGGAGATATTCAAATATAGGACTAGTTACTCAAAAAGGAATGAATGGTTTGGTAATAATCCTGGGCATGATTGTCATGTCCACCTCCCTCCCCATATTCTCCATATATGGGTCTCAATCCATCAGTGAGAAGAGTGTCTAGCAGAATTGACAAATTTCTAATCACAGAAAAACAAAGACCCTGGCCTTGCCCCTGCTCATTCCATCCCCCCTCCCTCCGTCGTTTGCTCTCCCCCACCATCACTCACTCACTCACTTTCATTGGGCTGGGGCAAAGGGTTGGAGTGCGGGAGAGGGTGAGGGTGAGGGCTGGGAGTGGGGCCAGAAATGAGAGGTTCAGGATGCAGGAGGGGGTTCCTGGCTGGGGCAGGGCATTGGAGTGTGGGAGGGGATGAAGGCTCCAGCTAGTGGTATGGGCTCTGGGGGAGGGCTAAGGAGGAGGGGTGCGGTAGGCAGCTCCAAGCTGGGGCAAAGGGGTTCAGAGTGTGGGAGGGGACTCAGGACTGGGGCAGGGGATTGGGGCATTGGAGGGAGTGTGGGGTGCAGGCTGCAGGCACTGCCCCCACAGCTCCCACTGGCCATGGTTCCTGGTCAGTGGGAGCTGTGGAGCTGACACTTGGGGCAGGGGCAGCTCATGGAGCCCCTGTGGTTGCCTCTATACTTAGGAGCCAGAGGGACATACTGCCCACTTCCCAGGAGCCATATAGGGATCCCAACAGCCCCGTGCCAACCGGACTTTTAACGGCTCACTCAGCAGCACTGACCAGAACCACCAGGCTCCCTTTTCAACCAGGTGTAGCAGTCAAAAATTGAACACCTGGCCACTCTAGTGGCTAGGCCAGGGGTGGGCAAACATTTTGGCCCGAGGGCCATATTGGCATTGGGAAACTGAATGGAGGGCCGGGTAAGGAAGGCTGTGTCTCCCCAAACAGCCTGGTCCCCACCCCTATCCACCGCCTCCCACTTCCCACCCCCCTCAGAACTCTCAAGCCATCCAACCCCCACATCCTTGTCCCCTGACTGCCTCCTCCTTGGAACCCCGCCCCTTAAGCACCCCCTGGGATGCCACCCCTATCCAACCCCCCCTCCTCTGACACCCTCAACCCCTATCCACAGCCATGCCCCCTGACAAGGCCCCCAGGACTCCCACACTTATCCAACTGCCCCCTGCTCCTTGTCCCCTGACCAGCCCCTCCCAACACCCCATGCCCACCCACCGAGCTCCACCCCCATCCAGTCCTCCCCCCCCCCCTGTGCAAAACCCCTTTCGAAATGCAGTCCCTGAACATGGGCGGAGGACTCAGGAGGAGCAGGGGCAGCCACGCAGCCAGAGAGAAGTGGCCGTTTCCACTTCAAAGCGCCGCTTCTCTCCATCTGGCTGCGTGGACGCCAGGTGCCCTCCTGAGTCCTCTGCCTGCATTTTCTGCACTCCCGTCACCCGCACCTCTGCCTGCTCCTCTGGGGCCGAAGGTGAGCCTCGCTCCCTGCTCTCCTCTACCCCTGCAGTACAGCCCCCCCCCCCCCACCTCCACAGACAGTGCGCCAGTGCTGAAGCTGCCCCAGTGCCCGGCCCTGTGCCAGATGAGCCGGAGCCAGCCATGCTGCCAAGAGTGCTGGTGGTGCAGCAAGCTGAGGCTGTGGGGCAGGGGGAACATCAAGGGAGGAGCCGAGGCTCGCCTGCCCTACCGAGAGCTCAAGGGCTGGGAAGAACAGTCCCGTGGGCTGGATGTGGCCCGCGAGCTGTAGTCTGCCCACCCTGGGTTAGGCCCACTGTAGTCAATGGGGTGCTATGTGGATACAGAGGTATAATCATGTGGAGCTCATTGCAGAACTGAGATAATGGATTTGATTATTTGGTATGGAAGGGTGGGAGCCTGTACATAGCAGACTGTGTCCCTCTGCTATGTACATCGGCCAAACTGGACAGTCCCTACGAAAAAGGATAAATGCACACAAATCAGATATTAGGAATGGCAATATACAAAAACCTGTAGGGGAACACTTCAACCTGCCTGGACACACTATTACAGATTTAAAGGTCACCATTCTGCAGAAAGGGAACTTCAGATCCAGACTGCAAAGAGAGACTGCAGAGCTTCAATTCATTTGCAAATTCAGCACACACACTTTGGGATTGAACCGGGATCTACAATGGTTGGCTCATTACAGACATTGTTTCTCATCTCTCCATGTCCACACACCCCATTCAAATGCTAGACGAATAATCCACACTCCCTGATCGGAGATAACAAGCTGGCTCAGCTTAATTGGACTAACCTTTTCACCTCCCACCTGGCTCTTACCTGCTTTTCTATAACTGCCTGTTTGTGAACACTTCTACTGCCTGCATCCGACGAAGTGGGTATTAGCCCACGAAAGCTCATGCTTCAAAACTTTATAGTTAGTCTTTAAGGTGCCACAGGACTTTGTTAACTCTGCTATTCCAGACTAACACGGCTACCACCCTTATTTTTTCCAGCGACCTCTGAAAAAGATCACAAAATTGAGGACTCTATGGAGGGGGGAATTCTACAGCATTCTACAGTAACAGCCCATTGCAGTAACTTTTTATAAGAGAAAATTGGGCTGGAAATCATTGAAAGAGAGGCTTTCCCATGATAATCCATGGGTTTGTGGTTTTGGTCTAAATGGAAATACGCCAAGAATAGCCCTTCTCACTGTGAGTTTGCCAAAACTTTGAAACACAAGAACATGCAAAAGGTGTGTGCGTAGTAAATATTATATCTGTATTTATATATATTACAAATTAAAGAAATAGTTTCATAGGGACAGCCAAAGACTTGGGGTTGGTTTGTTTTTTGTTTTAGCTTTTCCTTTTAATTACCGAAAGGGGTTAGCCCATCCTTAATTGTAAGTCACAATCAGCCTCCAGTTTTGAAAGCGCCTCAGTAAGTTCTGCCTAGTTTCTTCCCAGTTTGTTTCAAGATCAAAACTGTTTTTGCTTAGGCCATGCTAATGTTGAATGTTTAATGAAGAAATCTGCATAAGATGTGTATGATTTCAATGGCCTAATGATGTCAATTTATCTCAAATAGTGCAGGCTATGAATCTGTTGTGTTGGTATTTGTCATGTTACTTAGAGCCACAAGGGAGAACTCTCTTCAGCTATTGATAGATGAATATTTTTTGCCATTTTATTTGTATCCTTTTGTAACCCATCTTCTCTGATAATGTTCACCTCAAGGCATGAAAGGAATAGATATTTTGAGAAATGCTTTTGCTGTCCCCTCACTGCCCCTGGTGGAGTTAATCCAAGTGTCCTGCTGTGCTCACAGAGTCTGTTTTCTCCCACCCACAGTGCTTCCTCCTCACAAATTAAGAGTCAAAGTACAGCAGGATGCCAGCCTGTGATGTATGAGATAACTGGCAATGATGAACATTGTCTTTCAAGCTAGTAACTTCATGTAGTTCAGCTGATTCTCTAGGAACGCTTCTGTGATACTTCAGGATATATGTGAGGATGATACTTGTCTTCTTTTTACTGTAACTTCCCTCTGTTGGCATATTGACATTGTTGAGGATGATTCTTCTTTCAAAATGTACAAACAAAGTTTCACATTTTTATTTTTAATCTCTTTGTTTGTAAAGTGACTACACTTATGCTATAATATTAATGCAGTGTTTGATCAAATATTGAATTCAGAGACTTAGCAGGTAAGGATGAGTAACAGTGGCATTTTTTGGAAAAAAATGTCATTTGTTTTTTATTCTCTGCACATCACTGTTTAACACAAAGCATCCTGAATGCAGGCAAAAATTGTCTTCACTGACAGTTTTGCTTGAGTAAGGCGTGTAAGATTTGGACCCATACTGTTCGGGTAAGTTTGGTGCAGGGACCCAATCATTTACTAAATGGAAAATTCTCAAACATAATAATAATTAGGTTATCAACCAGGGAGCTGTCTGACTTGTAAATGTATCAGCAAATGGAAGCTACCCCTCCTAAATTAAATGACGTTTTTCAAAAGCATTTATTCTGATGATTAACAAAAATTTTCAGATCAGATATTTGACTTTCTCTGTGCACATTGAAGATGGCTTTTGTAGTATTCTGTGTGAGGTCACCATGTTGATAGTCTGCATTAAATTTTAATGTTAAGAGGAGGTGTCCAACATGATATTGTATTAGTTTTTTATTGTTTCATTACCATTTTTACCATGATATATAATTGCCTGATGTAAAAACAAACTTGTATAATCAAATTTCTATTCTAATATTTTTCACTATAAAATATTAAAATAATTACCCTGATGTTTAAAAAAAGGATTATTTTTGTTCCATATGTATCAAGTGTCTATTTTTATTATAATTGTGAACTACAGTAAATTGCATTCTTTGTACCAAGTGGCAAATCATTATTTGCTCCCTTTGGCATTCATTGGAATCATCATCATCATCATCAAATTATTTTGGCACTTGTAATATATAATTCTTTTTAGTAATTCAGCGAACACTTATTAAAAGAATGCACACTTTCCTTTTACCTGGAATCTATAATCTTGATAGAACTGTGTCATGCTTAGCAAATGCATCCATTTTACTCCAGTGAGTATCAGAGATTGCTGTAGAGATTCACATTTCATTTTTTAGATTTCACCACCCTAAAAGCTGTTCATCCTTGTATACAGATTTCACATGCTTTGCTAGCAGCAAACTATTTGAAATACTCTCCAAGATTAGAAGAACGGTGTAGGATTCATTATGTTGCCAGTTACACAAATTATGCTTTTAGATTATCTGTTATGTGAATAATATTGCAAGGTAAAATTGGATAACACCCTGGAATTCTAGGGTCTCTGCGCTAGCCCTACCATAGAAGTAGGCCAGAAGAGATTCCCCAGGTCCAGAAACCCATCTACACTGCACATCTGGATCTGAGGGGTTGCAGCCATTATTTCAATTCTCAGGCAGACACAGAAGCCAATGGGAGGGGTTAGCTACATAACAATTCCATGTTCTAGTACTGGATGGGAGGTGGATTTCACCTATTTTACTGTACCCACGCCACCCACACGGAGCCTGAATAATCTGGCTTTGTGAGGATGGGAGAAGTACATTTCACTGTTTGTGTCTCTAAACCAGTTCATCATTAAGTGCTGTTTAAATAAAATGATAAATCATTTTTGGCCTTGTGACTCAGAATAAGCCAAGTTGATCATGATTCTAATAATTCTGCAGTGGAGAGGATATTGCTTAATAGCTTTTTAAACGTCTCAGATTAATGTTTTTGCAAACCTCAGATATAATTAAAAAAATATTTTATACATACTATATATTTATACAAACACTGTGTGTATATAAAATAAGAATTTATATATTACAAATATATAAATTCTTTGTGTGTGTAAATGTTTTTGTTACATCTGTGGTTTACAAAACTATGAAATCAAGATGTTTTAAAAAGTCCATGAATGTGTTCATTAAAAACTAAAGTAAAAGTTGTTCTAAACAAGTGATTCAGCATGCAAACTGAGACCAGTCATCGGGGGGATATAGTGAAAATCTTTACTGACCAGATCCAATTTAACAGAAATTAGGAGAAGACCATGATAAAGAAATGAAACTAATAATTTTCAGTTGAAACATTAAAGATCATCACTTACAAGCACAAAATCATTATTATTATTTTTCTATAGAACTCAATAACATGAAGTGCTTACAATCTAATATATTTTCTTAAGACACAGCTGATCCTGCCATTGAAGTAAAATCAGGTTGATGGCAGATGAGGCCCAGAATGTAAACTGAAGATTTTCTTTTGAAATCAATGACCAAACTCCCAGTAACTTCAGTGCTACAGGCTAATGCTTAAATAAACAAACATAAGATGCCTGAATCTGATCTTGCATTACAATGGTTTAACAACAGTGTAACTCAATTGGCTTCAGGGGCTGTATTTCTGATTTACACCAGCACAGATGAAACCAGAATCAGAACCCATAATTCCAGATACTTGAAGACATAAACCTATTGGCCCATCAGTACCCTTAGCTGCAGAACTCCATTCTGAGTTGTACTTGTGCCTTATTTTTCCAGGTGGATTATTTATCTCACTTCTTCATGACTGGCTTATAGAAAAAGAATTTATTAGACAACCATCTGTCTTTGTGGAATGTTGTTGTCACCAAGACAACTTGACATCTGTTTCCAAATGGTTAATATATACAGTAGAATAATGACACATACCCTGTATCTTTTATAAGACAGTCTCTCACCAGCTTGATGTACATGGAAGTAGTGACTTCCATTGAAACAAAGGCAACCAGAAATATTGTCTTCTTGTGTCCAGCTCAAGATAATAGCAGGCCGGAGTATTCCTTTTTCAAATGCATACATGGTGCATGCACCCTAAGGATCCTTCTACTGCATTAAGCATGCAAATGATCCACTGATGTTTTGGGGTCAGGGTTGTGGTTAGGATGGGGAAGAATAAGGAACTAGCCACTCTACAGTACTGTCCCCTCCAGGCTGGCTGGATTCCTGGATAAAAAGGTGGCTAGGAGTTAGCACAGCATGGAGCTGTATGAATTTGCATTATCTATGGCTGTTCCTGAGGAGCTGCAGGAGCACTCAGCTGTTGGCAGCATGGCACCTACGTGGCCATAATTGATTCTTAATGCCACCATCTTTCTAAGAGGAAGAGAGGGGCCAACAGAGTAGCATGGAGGGGCAGGTATCCTTTGCAGACGACTCCTGCTTCCATGGATCTAGCGGGTCCCTTCTTCACCAATTCCTAGGATCCCTGGGATTGAGACACTTCACTCCATGCAAACCCTTGGGGCCTAAGACCACATGCCCTTGAGGAAGGAATGCGTAACAAGAAACCTTGCAAAGTGAACATTTGTTTTTTCCTGCCTCTCTACCACCCTGCAGCAAGTTTCTCAGCAGGATGGAGCAGTGAGGCCCCATGTAATTGTATCAGCGTTGTCGTTTACATATATATGTACAGTAACCATTGTTCACAGTTTAACGGTTCAGCCATATTTATTTGTCAATAAAATGGAAGTGATTTACCCCATGTAATGGATACCAACTTTCCGCCTATGGCAAGGTTTATTGGGTAAATTATAGATCAGGAAAGATGGATGTCTGCACTAGCGGGACTGCTGTACTTCAGTTTCTTACAGTTTTTCTTAGGAAAGTCTCTGCTGTGTTGTTACTACTGCCTTGCCAGACCCTGTTATGACATGAATCCTGTGCTCCAGTATTTAAAAAAAACAACAACACTGGAGGAATATAAATTCTTTAAATTTTAAAAATGTAAAATATATTTTAATACTTTAAGTGTATAAAGTTCCACTGTGTATATGGGGTTATCACACACATTCAGAAACTGCTACATCTCAATGCTCTAATGGCTTACAAAGATGACTCAGATTTGCTTCGAGCAATTACAGCCAAACATGGTTTTAACTATATTTGAAAATAGATCCAAATACAAATTACTGTACAAGTCTCAGTGTGGACAAGGCCTGCGTTTCAGGATTTGACAGATCTTTTTCTATACAGCTCCAGTACTGTGGTAGAACACAGTTTGTATCCATACTTAATATGATTTCAAACCATAGGATTTTCATGTCTAGAAAATGATCTAGATATTTGCTTGAGGATACGTTTCTGACAGGAGTTCTGCTAATTTATAGATGTTTAAATTTTCCAAATCTTTATAATACCATACCCTGTAGCCATCACCCCGCTGAGGAAGAGCATCTGCAGAGGAGAAGTAGGGGGGAATCATTACTACAGGCCTTCAACTACAAAACTGATTCCCTGAGTGTGGGTGTGGATTGAAATCCAATTCGTTTTTACATTTCTAGGTCTCCTTTTTAGATCCTCATGACTCCATACTGCCTGATTCTTGTTCCCTGGATTCTTTCTTTTCACAAGAATTGTAGCCTTTCTAAAGCACCTGTTGCTGCAGTATATGAGGGCTCTGGACACTTAATTCCAATGGTGTTTGGTATTATTCAACCAGGGACCACGCTATGGGAGAAAAGTGGTGATACTCAATTTACTACCTGCCCACAATCCCAGAAAGCTTATGGTTTCACCTAAAGTGATCAGCAATGAAATAGTTAACAGTGTTGAATTTCAATTAGAAATTTCACTTGTTTACCTGCAGGCTCAGGAAGACAGCACCTGCTTGGTTCATATTTACAAGGTTTCCTTCACAACCCTGAAGCCTTAGAAATATGTTTTAATTAAATGAAGCTTAAATTCTGGAGGAACTGCTCATGCCACTAGTGAAATGTTAGTACTATTCTGAGCTCTATTTACTCTCTTGTACTGCTCCCAGTTCAATGGCATCGGGGTGCTATTGTCTGCTACCTGAGTCAGTCTCCAGCCTTCTTACCCAGCCATGGCAGTTAGTACTGCTGCTTTCTTCCAAGTAGGTGCCTGTTCCAAACCACTCCAAAACAAAGTCAACACACTATCTAGAATAAAAAACCCATCCCCGTTCTAGGGTGTGGATTTGATAATAAAGAAATTAAAAAGAACGTAATATTCTGCTCAAGCTCTCTACCAAGGATTGGCTGCTCTTAGGGTTCCTGATTCAGGACTCCCCAGCCCAGCCCCTAACTCCACTGTCTCTAGAGAAATGCTCCCACCTATCTTAGATCTGCCTGAGGTAAGGAGCTACTTGGCTCAGCAGAACCCACTTACCCCTTTTACTATAGGATCAATATCTGCTAACAAGGTGGGGTGCTTCAGGCAGCCCAGTTAAACTGTTCTTACATAGTATCAGAGGGGTAGCCGTGTTAGTCTGGATCTGCAAAAGCGACAAAGAGTCTTGTAGCACCTTATAGACTAGCCTTATGATCCTTAAGATCTGCTAGTCTATAAGATGCTACAAGACACTTTGTCACGTTTGTTCTTACATACTATTCACCAAGGTTCATAATTTATCAGGATTTGTTTTCTTGAATTCTGTTAGCCTTTATAGTCCCCCCCAAAAGAAATGTGTGTAAGTTTATGCCAACCTTAGCAGACATAAGTTTTCCTTTTCCAGCATCTGTATGTATGTAGTCACCAGGGAGTTACCAGGATACCTGTGTGTGTGTGTCTGTGTGTGTGTGTGTGTGTTTTCCACATCATCAGCTAAATCAAAAATCCAAATGCAAAATGTTGCAGTCATATTTTGTGAATTTGTAACGTTCCCTGGTGGAACGAATGGAGAATATGGAGACATAAATATAATATTACTTTAGCTCTATGCCTACATTTTTTTTCTTTTGACAAATGACTTGTTCCACTCTTCTTGTAATTGTATTACACTACCAAGTAATAAGCAAACTCACTACAATGGAAGTTATACTTAATCCAAAAATGTGATCTGGACTTGCACTCTTGTGGCATGTATCATGTTTGTCGGCAAAGTGGGAAGCAAATCACAGGCATGCTCTTTTGTCTCTGATACGAAAGTTAGCCTTAAGCTACTGTAAGAGTGAGTATGATTTACCACAGCCAAACTGCAAAAACTCATTTCACTGCTATGTATGAAATATGCTACAATCTTTACTGCATAATGCTGAATTGCATAACAATTATATGGATGCTATTCATTGACTGTAGAATTCAGTATTTGCCTATCAGTGTTACCTGATTTTGAAAATATTGATGGAGCACTAGATTGCTGTATGCACCAAGTAAGTGCAAGTCTCTTCATTCAATTGGGAGTCAGCAAAGAGACCAGAGCACTGGAATTGTGTTCAGAGTGACCTGTTGTGCTAAACAAATGATCTGCTACTATTTTGCACCAATGTGAGCATTTGGGGATGTTTTGGTTTCATTCCTCAATATGAGATGTACTGATCAAACATGAATGTCATGAATGTGTGTATTGCTTAGGCAAGGACTGATGTGATGGGGCCCAATCTCTTCAAGCAACTAACAAATATAAAATGGGCTTTTCCCTGCCATTGATAACTGGGCTTTCAAAGCTTTGAGGAGTCCGAAAAGACCCCAAGGCTGCACAGTGACTTAACAAATGCCCTCAGTGATGGAAGCTGTTCTCTCTGCTTCCTACCAGTATCACTCGAGTAATGCCTTGGCTGAGCTTTAACAAGTTGCTCCAGGTGCTGCTTATGGCTAGACATTGAGAAAGAAGACTGATCAATTGTTCTCCATGTCCACTGCAGGTGGGGCAAGAAGCTAGGCGTAATCGGCTCTATCTGCAGCAATGCTGTCAGACTTCAGTAAAAGTCAATGACAGGTTGCGGCCTTCCATTATTTATGTTTATTGCCTGTTACCTGTTCATGACTTTCACTAAATATACCTGTGACAGAATGGCTGCAAATGGAGCCGATTATGTCTTGCTTCTTGTCCATCCTTCAGTGGACACGGAGATCAAGTGATCACAGTCTTCTTTAGATAAATCCTCAACATATTTGAAGGTTATCAGATTCTCTCTCTCTCTCTCTCTCTCTCTCTCTCTCTCTCTCTCTCTCTCACACACACACACACACACACACACACACACACAGAGAGAGAGAGAGTCTTTTGTCAAGATTAAACGTACCCAGTTTTTTTAACTTTTCCTTATAGGTCAAGTTTTCTATACCTTTTATCATTTTTGTTGCTCTCCTCTGGACACTCCAGTTTATCCATATAATTCTTCAAGTGTGGTCTCCAGTAGTCCAGCTGCAGCCTCACCAATGCCAAGTAGCATGGGACAATTATCTCCTTGATTTTAAATAGAATACTAGTGTTAATATTCCCCAGAATATTTGCCCTTTTTGAAACTGCATCACATTGTAGGGTCATGTTCAATGTGTGATCCACTATAACCCTCAGATCCCTTTTAGCCGTAGTACTGCCTAGACAGTTATTTTGTAGTTGTGTGTTAGACTTTTTTCACCCCTAAATGTAGTATTTTGCAGTTGTCTTAATTGAAATTCATCTTGTGGATTTCAGACCAGTTCTCCAGATTTTCAAGATTGTTTTCATTTCTAATCCTGCCCTCCAAAGTGCCAGCAACCCCTCCCCATTTGTCGTCATCCACAAATGTTATAAGCATACTCTTTACTCTGTTATTCAAGTCATTAATGAAAATACTGAATACTACCAGACCCAGAACAGATCCCTGCAGAACCTTTGTAGATATGCCCTCCCAGTTTGACAGTGAACCATTGATATCTACTCTTTGAGTATGGTCTTTCAACCAGTTGTACATCCATTTTATAGTAATTTCATCTAGACCTACTTTTCTCTCATTTGCCTTTGAGACTATTTTGTGGGATTGTGTCAAAAGGCTTACTAAAATTAACATATATCACACCTACAACTTTCTCCCCTGCCCCCAACTATTCGGCCAGTAACAGTGGAAGGAAATTAGGTTGGTTAGGCATGAATTCTTGACAAATCTGTGTTGGTCATTACTTATCATACCATTATCCTCTGGGTGTTTACAAATTGATTACTAAATCATTTGTTTCATATACTTCCAGATATTGAAGTTAGGCAGATTGATCTATAGTTCCCTGGGTCCTCTTTGTTCTCCTTTTTAACGACAGGTTCTGTATTTGCCCTTCTGTTTGTCTCAGGACCTCACCCATCTTGGTGCTGCTTACATTTGATGTAACTTGGATGCAGACTTTAGTGTCTCCTGCATACTGCTGGCATTTCAACCTTTTGTGGTCTCACTGGCTTTCCTAATGTCTTCCTGTATATCTTGAATAATATGAAGAAAGCAAGATTCTGGGACTCTGTGGGCGGAGGAGTGGACTGCTGTGGAGGAACAGCTACTCACAGTGATCCTCAGGGTTCAATCTGAACAGATGGCCCTGGTTTTATGATTTTGCAGTGACCTCTGTAGCTGCAGGCAACCAGACTATTAGATGTTCAACAATATGAAATAGCACAGACAGGACCAGCAGGCTGAGTGCGAATGTAGTTCCCCTGTTTGTGGACAGGAGGAGGTCAACTACGAAAGTAACAATAGATGTCTTTGTTCTATGCCCTGTTCTGACACCAAATTGAGGGGGATCTACGATATCGGTTGCTGACTTCATGATCAGCTCGCTTAGAAAAGGGACTCTAGAGATCAGGCAGTAGTTTGGGAGGTCACTAGTGTCGAAGAATGGTTTCTCAATACTGTCTGGGCCATTGCCTGTTTCGGTGTGAAAGAGAAATCCCCTGCATCCGTGTCAGTGTTGACCGTCTCTATTAGTAGTGGCCCCACAATGGAAGGTGATACGTTCAGGAAGAAAGGAAGCAATTTGAAACCTGGAAGGATTCTGCAAAGAAGTGATTTTGCTACATCTATGACAGAGCAGAGGTTGGATCTCTGCCTCCTAGCTCGTTGGCATAGATTAATAGGAATTCTTTGTAACAGACTTAATTTTCTGTTACTGATGCTCAAGTTTTCTGCCTTGTCCTTACGCGCGCACACACAAACACCCTCTAGCCCCAAGGCCATATTTCCAACAATGGAGGGGGAGGTGAAAGAGAGAGTGTTTGCTTTGATGCTAGAGCATCAATAGAAGTAGTTAGGGAGTTGTAATGACTCAGTAATCATTCAACTCTTGATCAGCTTTTTATCAATTAAAGTCTGGAAGTTGGCAAGTCCAATCATTTTTGGTAAGAAAATAAAAACCCTCTCCACAGCAAGATGCCAACCAACTACCATGGGGGGTAGTTGGTTGTTGTCTTGCTGTGGAGAGGGTTTTTATTTCTGTCTAGAGGAGGACGGGGCCTGACCAGGATTGGGGGGAATCAAATCTGTGTTTCTTATGTGCACACCCTTCCTGGGAGTGTTGTTGAGTCTGTGTGTGGAGTCTGAGATTGCTTCTGCTAATCCTATGGTTGAGAGTTATAAAAGTATTTGCTATTAACTTCCTCCCTTTCTCATTTATTTCCTCTCCTCTTTTCCTCTAGCCATTAGTCTGACCACTCTTCACTTTTCTAGCACCACTATTCCTCCATTTCAGTTGCTCCCTTTAGTCTCCATTGCTCGCTCATGCCTGCATTCCTACATTTTCTACCCGTCTTTTCTTACTGGGGTTTTTTTTTTTTTTTGGTACTACTATTCCATACGGAATTCAGTCTGTAATCCCCCCCCCCTTTGATTTCTCTCTCCTCCCTTCCCTGCTGCTCTGCCTGTCTTCACTTTCCATTACTGTACCTGCTTTGCTTCCACCCCCTCATTCCTTATCATTCTTTCCTCTTTTTACTCTCTCCATCCTCCTTCCTGACCTGTAACCCCCTCCGCTAATCTTTGTACACCTTCCATGGCTCTCTCTCTCCATTTCTTTCTGCTTGACCAATGCAGAGTACTTCCTTGTTAAGAAGTTTATAGAAAAGGGGTTTGTTTAATAAGAACATAAGAATGGCCATACTGTGTCAGAGCAAAGGTCCATCCAGTCAAGTGTCCTGTCTATCGACAGTGGCCAATGCCAGGTTCCCCAGAGGGAGTGAACCTAACAGATAATGCTCAAGTGATCTCTCGCCTGCCATCCATCTCCACCCTCTAACAAACAGGCTAGGGACACCATTCCTTACCCATCCTAGCTAGTAGCCATTAATGGACTTAACCTCCATGAATTTATCTAGTTCTCTTTTAAACCTTGTTATAGTCCTAGCCTTCACAGTCTCCTCAGGCAAGGAGTTCCACAGGTTGACGGTGTTCTGTGTGAAGAAGAACTTCCTTTTATTTGTTTTAAATCTGCTGCCCATTAATTTCATTTGGTGGTCCATAGTTCTTATATTATGGGAACAAGTAAATAACTTTTCCTTATTCACTTCGTCCACACCACTCATCATTTTATATACCTCTATCATATCCCCCTTAGTCTCCTCTTTTCCAAGCTGAAAAGTCCTAGCCTCTTTAATCTCTTCTCAGATGGGACCCGTTCCAAACCCCTAATAATTTTAGTATCCCTTCTCTGAACCTTTTCTAATGCCAGTATATCTTTTTTTGAGATGAGGAGACCACATCTGTACGCAGTATTCAAGATGTGGGCGCACCATGGATTTGTATAAGGGCAATAAGATATTCTCCGTCTTATTCTCTATCCCTTTTTTAATGGTTCCTAACATCCTGTTTGCTTTTTTTGACTGCCGCTGCACACTGCATGATCGTTTTCAGAGAACTATCCACGACGACTCCAAGATCTTTTTCCTGATTAGTTGTAGCTACGTTAGCCCCCATTATATTGTATGTAGAGTTAGGGTTATTTTTTCCAATTTGCATTACTTTACATTTATCCACATTAAATTTCATTTGCCATTTTGTTGCTCAATCACTTAGTTTTGTGAGATCTTTTTCAGGTTGTCCACAGTCTGCTTTGGTCTTAACTATCTTGAGCAGTTTAGTATCATCTGCAAACTTTGCCACCTCACTGTTTACCGTTTTCTCCGGATCGTTTATGAATAAGTTGAATTGGATTGGTCCTATTGGTTTCTGACTGGTTCTTTGTTTAATTATTTTAATGAAAGTTCTTACTTGAGCTTTTATTATTTTTCAGGTTTTAAAAATCAGCTTGGTTGGCCACAGGAAACGTATTTTGGCATCTCTGGGAGACAGGCTTCACGAAGACCCTCCTCAGAAACCACCAAGGTCAATAACCCTCAGGGTAAGTTCCTAGCAAATTTGGTATCTTGTAAAGTCAGTAGACATTTTATAAAAATCATATTTTAAAAAAAACCCAAAAGCACAAAGAATTGTCACTTAGAAGCTAAGCATATAAAATGAGTTTTATCACTTTTCCTTTTTGTTTGCTGGTCTGTCGTGTAAGTCTGTGCTTTAGGGCATGTCTACACTTACCTCCAAAACGATCAATCCAGCGGGGGTCGATTTATCGCGTCTACTGAAGACGTGATAACTCAACCGCCAAGCGCTCTCCCGTTGACTCCGGTACTCCACCGGAATGAACAGCATATGTGGGATGTGGGAGTGTAAGCAGTCGACCTACCACAGTGAAGACACTGTAGTAAGTAGCTCTAAGTACGCCGACTTCAGCTACAATATTTTCATAGCTGAAGTTCGTAATTTAAACTGATTTAGCTCAGCTCACCTCCCCCCCCTTCCCCACCCAATGTAGACCAGGCCTTAGTTACACAGAGCTAACTGAAAACAGTGAGATAAACATGTATAGATATCAAGGTGTTTCTGGGTATTTAAAGTTACTTGTCTTACTCAGTTTCCATTAATAACCCCACTCCTGCAAGCCTGGTCATGGTGCCTCATAGGATTTTCCATATTCACTGTTTTTTATATTCCTCTCATTACAATAAATTCACTAGGATTCTAATCCCAGAAATTCTGCTTTCTTGATATCTGTTATCCTTATTTCATTATGGTTTGGGGACCCCATCTTTACTGTATTGTGTTCAGGGTAGTTCATGCTCATTAGCACCTTTTACTACGACATTTTCATTCGGTTCTTCCCTGTTTTGAATGGATTTGATTTGAGTATTTCCATGGTGACTGCTCCTCTGATTGGAATCTCATTCTGGAATGGATTTCCAGTTGTCAGGGGCATAGTGCTCCCTAGTTGTATTTCCTGGTGTTAGAAGGAGAAGATAAAGCTAGAATGGGAGCTGCTGCTGCCTTTTATTATCTTATTTTAACAGAAAATTATAGATTCTGTAACCTCCCTGTTTTTACCCTCTTTAGTCTCAAAAGCTATATATATATATATACAAATGCTTGGATTAGAAATCTGTAACCTGTTTTTTTATATAGTGGTAGCAAAAGTGTCTTTCAGTTCATTATGTCCTGCCCTAGAGAGTTGCCCAAATATAGGATTTTTTAGTTACATTTTATATCTTGGTTTATTGTGTGAATGGTCTCCTGGCACACTGCAAGTGCTAAAATAAAATAGAAATGGCCAATGGCTGAAAGTAGCACACTCCCAGTCAGTGGTTTCGATGCATTGGACTGGAAAACTATTTCTATAGGTAGGGATGTTTTCTCTTCTGCTGATGGAAAAGGTTTCACATCCTATGTTATGAGCGACATTGTACATTCTCAGGGTATGGTGAAAAGTATGCTAGATCTCCTCATATAATCAAGATGAGGATAAACACTTCACTGCCCAACAGCTAGAATTACTAATGCAGACAGTAACTAAATGTTATTCATCACTTTATGTACAGTTGTCTTCACTGGGAGTCCTAAAGGAAAGGACATGAGTTTGGATTAAGAGCTTCTACTCCTTCAATGGCTGAGAATACTGTATCATATAAATACTCAAACAAAAACATAGGGTAGTATTTACCTTATAATATGCACTAATGATTTTATTTCAAGCTGAAGAATAGTTTGGATATGGTGAGATGTATATCTGCTTCTGTAGGTAGATCTCTTTGTGTCTAGCACATTGAAAGAACCCTCTTTATGTGAAGGTTGCTCCTAAAAGGATGCCAATATAAGTCTTAGCTGGGCTAGTAGCCTCATAGACCACTTCAGTTTTTCTAGTTTCTACAGTAGCTTTAAACATTATTTTTAATGAAGAAAACATTGGTAAATATTAAAGCAAAAGTAACAAAGACACAGTATGAAATGTGGAGATTTATCACTCTTATCCAAGAGCAGAAACCTTCCATTGGAGGAGCAACCAACAACATTAGACCATTCCAGGCTTCCTTACTCTCCCCCGATCTCTCGGCAGCTTGAAATAGGGTGCATGGATGCAGTCCACAATCTAGTTTGGCTCCGTGGAAAACTGCACCAAGAATCCACTTTAATTACTCCTCTAAAACAATGAGAAGTAGGTTTTCCTCCCTGCGCCAGAGCAGCCATTTGCATCTTGGCATTGTTGTACAGTACCTTCAGGCCCATTGTTGTTTAATATTAAATACTTGTATTATAGTTATGCTTCATACACAAACACATGAACTGGCACATTCCCTGTTCTAAAGAACTTAATCTAAAAAAATTATCTTTATCTTCCCCTGGCACTGTTTCCTGATGCATGTGATACCAAACTGGGCCATCTGCTCAACACCTGGTCAGAAACCAGACTGTTCCTGGTAGTGGGGTTCATCTGTAACTCTTAACTTCTGATCACCCTAAATCTGGACAAGCACTCTTGTGAACCTCAGGCCAGCTTAAGTTATCCTTGCATGAAAACTTCTTTTGAGACGTGATTCAAAAGCACCTTGGGAAGCTAACACTGAAATTTGATGATCGCACAGAAGTGGATGCTGGCAAAAAGGGGTACACACATGGAGACCAAAGGTGTGCTGCCCAGTTGTGCAGTTGAGGGCTTCTGGAGAACTTAACCCTAATCCAGAAAATTGATCAGAATCCACTTAAGAAGTGACTAGTGTGTTGTGGGACAGATGTGTGAGGAAGAATTGATCCCGTGCAGTTGCTATACTAGTGCTTGCAGTCTCTATTAGTACAGCATCCATGCAGATTGACGTGGTGGTAGAGAGCATGCTGTTAGCTTTCCTACTAGCAAGTGGAACTTCTCTGGTAATTTTAATACCTGGGCACTAATGTTTGCAATTCTGTGTTTGGATGAATGGTGTATTGTTGGATGTATGAGAAGGTTGCAACTCCGAAACTACTCCAGTAAAGAGAAGGCCAGTTTCTTCACCTGTTATACACAAAGAGTTTGGCTAGATACTGATGTTTTCTGGAGCTCCGGGAGTTGTAATCTGTGTTCTGTTTCTCTCTCTAATATCCCCATATAAACTATATTCTGCAGGGCCATTACAAATTATAAGTAAAGTGTGTATCTTATATCTCTGCCCAATTATTTTCTCTCCCAACAAGTGAAGACTGCTGGAGCACAAACCACTTGGCTGCTCCATAGTGATGGTAAATTGCCCCTTAAAAATAGTTCAGGCATCAATCATGCCTTTACCTACACCCTGACAAGGGATGGTATGTAGCTGCATCTTCCCAGCAGCAACTCTGGGAGAGGACTTGACTTAGAGTTGTGAAATGGGGATGTAAGTTTCTACCAGCCTATACCAGTAGCAGATTACTTCCCCTTCCACGCTGCTCATTCTCTTCCCATCTCCATCAGCTTCCACCCACACAGGAAGAATAGTGTCTCCATGGAGCCTGCTTACAAGCCGGTGATGTGGGAAGGCTGTGAAGAAAATAAAAGTTCATTACTGCTCTGTACAAGTTGTGTGGGACAAGTCACAATCTAATACAATATAGCAGTCACTCATCATACATTTTTTCTTCAGGAAATGCTCCTACATTTTGTATATCAATAGTTCAAATATAGTTTTAAACAGGTTGCTTGAAGACATAAAAATGGTAATATACCATGCTACATTTTCCATTTCTATCCAGGAACCCAGCGGTAACCATACTCCTCCTCAGTTGTCTCCCTCACTTAGCCAAAGCACTTACACTACTGGTGGCTCCCTAGACGTTCCTCACATTATGATGCAGGGGGATGCAAGGAGAAGAAGAAATGAAAACTATTTTGAAGATATTCCCCGGTCAAAACTGGAGAGGCAGATGGCACAGGTAAGGCTAAAAAGCTGTCCTCATGCTGTTGATCAAAGAATTAAATCTGGTCATTGTTGCATATTCAGTTATTGGGGCCAGATCCAAATCAGCAAATGCTGTATCCATTTCAATTGCTTTTTAGTTTCAAAGAATGTATGCCAGGTTTCTGAATCCTAACCTAGATTTGTTTGTGCACATATATATAATATAATATTTTCAAAAGTGTGTGCGTGTACTTCATTTTAGACTTGTAGGGCCAGATTTTTAAATATATTTAGATGTCCCTAAATACAGGTAAATGCCTGTGTGCATTTGAAAATCCCACTAGGTGCCTCTTTGCATCTTTAGGTATCTAAATACCCATAAAAATGAAGCTCAAAATCCTACAAAGAGTTAATCTTATGAATGAATCTTTTGCAGGCTCAGGACCTACATTTTTAAACTCATAGTACTGAACCCATTTTTTTTTAAAGAAAGAAATACATAGTAGTAAGGAAAGAAATTCTGGAAAACAACTTTACTTATAGAGGAATAAGTTAGAATAGGACACAGAAAAAGATTTAGGCCCTAATCTTGCAATCTGCTTGATCTGGGCAGACCGCTGTAAAATGGATCCACACCCTCCTGTCTGAGGAAGTGCCCCAGAGAGGCATTAGTTATTAGTGGGGATTGTTTATACTTCCTTCCAGGAGGCCAAGATATTGACTAGTCTTAAACAAGAAATTGCTAGCCTCTGGCTCAAGAAGTCATCACTTGATGTTTAAGGAATCCCTGTCCTGTTTAAAAGTTTCCCTTCATGGGGAAACTTAATGTAGATTTTCTGATAGCAGCCCAAGTGCTGCTGATATGCCTATGGGATCTGGCAGAGCTGAATAGGGTTGTTCTTTGCTGACTCTATCCCATCCTTGTTGAGGGGTCTTAGAGCAGAGTTTAGGAGTAGCTCCTGCTCTCTGAGCGTCCTCTTATAAGCGGTTCCTTGTGGTTCCATTCTATAGCCCTGCCTGTTCTATACAGACAGATGTACAAGCTCCTGAGAGGAAACTCCATTTTAGGCGTCTGTCTGTCATCAGTATTCAGAAGACATTAGTTTCACTGCTCCTTTTCATGAGGAGGTGCCAATTCCTAGCACTGGCTGAGCAAGCAACCCAGGCAGAACCTCACTATAGAAAAGATAACCATGATACAGGTGTGAAGGGAAACTAATGAGGGGTATGACTACTTCCTGTACTGAGTGTGTCCGCCCTTTTCTAAGGAAGTTTGTAATCTTGGGGTTTATTTGGCCATTCTTAAAAGGTTTGTAATTGATTTATATAATGACTTGTGCCCATCACCATAGCACTAAATGCATCTCGACATTAAATCAAACTGTTCACAAAAGACAGCATAAACCAGCCCCCTTCCCTGTTCTCCTTCAACCAACCAGAAATAATGTACTGATGATTTTAAATCAAGCATATGCTTGACCGAAAAGATGTGTCTTGTACCACTCTAAAGGTCAATAAAGTTAAGCTATCAGCAAAAATGCCCCAGGATGGTCTCTGCTGTTCTTTGTGCATAGGGAGAAAGATACCAAGTCCCAAATCATGTAATGCTTTGCAGTGTAGCTCAAAAATAAAACTTGGAATTGCACCCAAAAACAGATGGGAAGCCAGTGCAGTTCATGGAGCACATTTGTAACATGAACAGTTCACTTCACTAAGCAGGCAGGCTGCTACATTCTGCTCTGTGTGAAGCTTCCAAGTAGTCTTCAAGCATAGCCCAAAGTAGAGCGTATTTGAGTAGTTCAACTTTAAAGTGGCAAAGACTGTGCAAATAACTATGTTAGGGTGTACATCATAGAGAAAAGGCTGCAATCTCTTTGTTAAATACGTGTAGAGAAAAAGCAATTAAAAATGCAAATAAAAAATGAAACCCATCTGCTACCTGGGAATCCAAGAGCAGTTGATGAATTCCAATTGTTAAAGCAAACATTTCTAGGAAAGTGAAATTAGGTGGGTTTTTTTCAAAGAAAAACTTGGCTGTTGTATAATTTTATTCTACTGCATTAGGGCTCTCATTCTAATCCAGAAACAGAGCTGGGGAAAGCTGCCCGGTGTGCAAGCTTGCTTTCAAACAAATCTGCTAGGCTTTCACAGTGAGGGGAAATTTGACTGATGTTCATGGGAGGGTGGGGGATGGGAATTTATCCCTGTACCTACGTAACCACTTTACCTACTGTAAAAATACTTCTTTGAAGGTCACAAAACTTGGATGTCTGAATATGAAATATCTCATTATTTGTGGTTGAGTAGACTGATTTGTGCACATTTTATCACTTGGTTCACACTCCCCTCTTCCTCTTTCAGTGTCTAATGTCTGGGGGTTTTTAATTACCATTTTAGCAATCCAGCCTGCCTCCTTTTCGCTTTCCTCTCTTCCTATCTTAATGTCCTGGTCCTCCAGAGAGGTCTGAAACAACCCATCCTCAGATACAAAGAGACTTTTCAGAAAAAAATAAATTTACTTTCCTGGAAAGGCCATCCTATGTGCCTCCTATCCTAAGAGAAAACAGGCATTTAGTACCTCTCCTGCTTCAATGCACTTGAAAAACCATTGAAGTGTTGTTTTTCCTGGGAGTTGGTACTTTGTGAATGACCTTCTGCTCTATCTCTTTCACTTTCTCAGTGAAAAACTAGGACTAGTCATCCTTCCGGATTCCTTCAGGATCCAGAATGAAATCACTGCTTAGAGTGGTGGATGTGTTGGCCTCTGAACTCAAATCAGCTTGGATTCGCAACTAGCTCTGCATTCGGTTCTGTGGTACTGGTGTATGCAGAACTCCCATTTACTTCAATAGGAATATCAGTGACTCCATGTGGTGACCATTCTCAGTTTGTCCAAGTCATGCTTTTAAGAGGTTAACTGGGTTTGCTCAGCTAATCTAGCCAAAACAGACATTCTAATTTAGTTGTTTTTTTCTCAGCATCTTGACATGTGCCCCAAATGCTTTGCTGAAATGAACCCTATTTATAAATAGGACTGGAAGGGACCTCCTGGGTCATCAAGTCCAGTCGCCTGCTAGCATAGGCAAATCCATTATGTAAGCCATTCACAAATTTATTAAGATCAATTTTAAAACGGTTAGTCTGTTGCCCCTGGTACTTCTAGGGAAAGGCTGTTCCAGATCTTTAGTCTCTCCCAAAAATTCCTTTTGAAAGTAAAGCATTCAGTTTGATCCTCAGCATGGACACACTGTGCTCTGTTGTATCTAGCATTCTGAGCCAAACATTTGTAGGTTCCTTTGGTTTGTGCCAGACTGACTTCTTCGCATGCAGTTATTGAAAGCGTCCTGCCCCCAGCTAGAGTACGTCTCACAGACAAGTCCTAGTTTGCATATTTCCTTTTTTCCTTAACCCTTTCTCTGCCAGGTTCCATTTAAGGGGTATACAGTACATCATAGGGAGATTCATGTACATAAGGATAGCAGGATCAAGGTGCTACAAGACTCTTTGTTGCTTCTTCAGTGCTGTAATTTTGGAGGGTTTTTTAGATTAATTTCTCATCACCTATTTAATGGGCACATTTTAGCTTACATTGAAGTGAGGCAACTGGATGAATGACAGTTTACAGATTTATAGCTTACTAAAAAGAGTGCATGACTCTGTCCATAGGCGTGCACAGCACATTTCATTAGGGTGTGCACCCAGAGAGCCCCGCCCTAGCCCTACCCCCATCCACTCCTTCCTACTTCCCGCCCCTTGACTGTCCCTCTCAGAATCCCCAACCCCTCCTGCTCCTTGTCCCCTGACTGCCCCCTTCTGAGACCCGCCACCTTAACTGCCCCCCAGGACCCTACCCCCTACCTGTCCCCTGACTGCCTGACCTTTATTCACACCCCCGCCTCCAGACAGACTCCTGGGACTCCCACCCCTACCAACTGCTCCCTGCCCCCTTAGAGAATCCCCAGAACCTCTGACTCATCCAACCCCCCCTTCTCCCTGACTGCCCCCTCCAGAGACCCTCCTTCCCTAACCATCCCCCTGGGATCCCACCCCCCTATCCAACACAACCCTGCTCCCTGTCCCCTGACTGCACCCACCCCTTATCCAACCCGCTGGCCCTGGACCTGTTACCATGAGACTCCTAGCAGCATGTTTGGCTGTGCGTGGCTGTGCGCATGGCAGTGGCATGTTCCGGGGGAGGGGAGAGCATGTCTGGCTCCCCGCAGAGCCAAACTCGCTGCCCTGCGGGAGCGCACAGCCCCAGCCCCCACAGCACTGCGGGCATGGCAGCATGGCTCCAGAGGAGGGGGGAAAGGCGGGGGAGGGGGCGGCAGCTTGCATCCTTGTGCACGCCTATGGCTCTGTCATTGTTCACTTTAGCTCTTTTCTCAACTTTATTTGATTTTGTAACTTTCCAGTGAGCTAATTTTGAGCATTAATTTAAAATCTAAAATCCAAAGAAAATATTTTAAAAGAATCAATGCATTCTACTTGTTCTGTCATTAATATGACACATTTTCACTATACGCTATGTATTAATCATCAAACAGGCTGATTATTGCATTAGATATCAACCCTCCTGCTTTTGTTAAGGCCATTTAATACTTCAGAGGACAAAAGGTTCACATCAGTCTTCTAAATCATACTCAGATCTTATTTCTAAATATCTATGGCTTATTTGCTGGATTGAGACAAGATTGGGTTAAATTAGTTTAACACAGGTGAGCCTGCCATTACAGGAGGTCAGACTAGATGATCACAGTACTTACCTTCTGGTCATGTTGTAGTACAGGGAGGTAAAAAAAGAGTAATGTAGAGATTTTCAAAGGAGCCTAAGCAATTTAGACACCCAAATCCTATAGAACTTCATTGGGATTTGAGTATCCGGCACCTTCTAAAATGCCAGCCAAAATGTAAAATCTTGGAAGTCCTAGAGATTGTTAAAATGTAACACAGATGATTGTGAGAAGGACTTTGTGAAACCTATCAAGACAAGACTGACTAGCCTGTGTATCATTGGTATTGGAAGCTGAAGATGATTTAGTGCTGAGCCTGCAAGTTATAGATGAACGTGATCGAATCAGCATATTCAGTGTAGCTTCGGTTACACTCAAGATTACTAAACCTTGAAATTGGACTGGAAATCACTGATTCATTTGTTTAGGAAATGAATGAAACAATTCCTGAAGGTCAAGAAAGGCAGCTTATGACAGGCAAAGGAACTCTTTTCAGAGGAGAATATTAATCAGTGTGCTCAGTGTCCGGTTAGAAAACCAAACTAGTGTAGATATGTGACTTGAGGATCCTTAGTTTGCCATAGGGGTCAAAGAAGCCTAACTGGGGCAATGTAAGGCTAAATGGGGCTCAGATTCATTCAAATGTCAGGGACTTCTTCCTACCTTCTCCAGTATGAGTGGGAAAAAGTTCTGCAGCTCCAAAATGTCAATGCCCCTGAGCAGTGCCCAGCTCTGTTTGCCTTCTCTTTGACAGCTGGAGCCAAGCACAGGTCACTTTGCGGATCATTACAGGAGACCATAGTGGTGGAGGCTGCTGCTTCTGAAGAGTGGTTGGCAAGTCTTTGGAGTCCAGTGCCTTCTCCAGTGGTGCCCACATCACGGTGCACTTAACGATCATGATGTTACCTACCATCAATCCTAACTGATAAACTTTATAGAAACATTATTTTTCCAGGGCAAGCCGCTAGCTGAAAAGCTCATTGATGACAATGGAAAGAGTCCTCTTGAAGTTAGTGAGGTTAAGATCAGGCTCTAACACCTCAAGAAGATCTGACATTTGCACAGGGAAAATCATGGGTATGAAAAGGAAATCTGGTTAAGTTGCCTAAGAAACGGTGCTTAAATCGCGGCTCTTTAAGACTAAAGATTTTACAGACAACAAAGAAACTCTAACATCTAGAGTAAAAATGCACCAGAGATTGCAAGACCAGGACATTGTTGTAATTTCATTACATTGGCCTTTGCATATTGTAATACTGTTGTAATGGGAAGAAAAACATTCGTTCGTATCTCAAAAGAGTGGGAAAAAATTGAATTCACATGTTCTTGGTCTAGGGAATTCACTGAAGATGGTACCAGGGCTGAACCCTATGTCCACTCCATTTGTAAGCCTTTCTGGGCTCTTTGTTTTTATTGTTTGATTGGATGCCCTATTCTAGAACTTAAGGGCTAGGTAATATAAGGGTATGTCTACACTACTCTCCAGATCAGCCGGTAGTGATTGATTTATTAGGGGTCAATTTATCGCATCTAGTCTAGACATGATAAATCGACCCCACCCCCACCCCAAGCACTCTCCCGTTGACTTCTGTACTCCACTGACCCAGAGGTGCAGGCAGAGTTGACAGGAGAGCAGCAGCAGTCGACTCACCACAGTGAAGATGCAGCGGTAAGTGGATCTAAGTACGTCTACTTCAGCTGTATTATTCTCATAGCTGACGTTGTGTATCATAGCTCGATTCCTTCCCCTCTGCACCCCAATGTAGACCAGGCCTAAGAGGATATTCGCTTGAGTGTGCATTTGAAGTAAAGTCATTCTAATTAATGTGGTGCTACCGTGAAATGTGAAGTTTTGGTTGATCTGTAATTGATTGAAGGATTAGGACTAACACATAGGAGCCTATACCGTAAGTAGAACTGTACCAACTAGCCGCAACTAAATATTTTTTCCAGTTAATCAAAAGTGTAATAAAAGCTAGAGAGGGGCAAATCAGACAAATTCGAAGATTGGGCCAAAAGAAATCTGATGAGGTTCAACAAGGACAAGTGCAGAGTCCTGCACTTAGGATGGAAGAATCCTATGCACTACTACAGACTAGGGACAGGATGGCTAGGCAGCAGTTCTGCAGAAAAGGACCTAGGGATTACAGTGGATGAGAAGCTGGATATGAGTCAACAGTGTGCCCTTGTTGCCAAGAAGACTAATGGCATTTTGGGTTGTATAAGTAGGGGCACTGCCAGCAGATCAAGGGGCGTGATCATTTTCATGTTCAGCATTGGTAAGGCCTCATCTGGAGTATTGTGTCCAGTTTTGGGCCCCACGCTACAAGAAGGATGTGGAAAAATTGGAGAGTCCAGCGGAGGGCAATAAAAATTATTAGGGGGCTGGAGCACATGAGTTAGGAGGAGAGACTGAGGGATCTGGGATTGTTTAGCCTGCAGAAGAGAAGAATGCGGGGGGGGATTTGATAGCTGCTTTCAACTACCTGAAAGGGAGTTCCCAAAAGGATGGATCCTAGACTGTTCTCAGTAGTACCAGATGACAAAACAAGGAGTAATGGTCTCAAGTTGCAGTGGGGGAGGTTTTGGTTGGAAATTTGGAAAAACTTTTTCACTAGGCGGGTGGTGAAGCATTGGAATGGGTTACCTAGGGAGGAGGTAGAATCACCTTCCTTAAAGGTTTTTAAGGTCATACTTGACAAAGCCCTGGCTGGAATGATTTAGTTGGGGATTGGTCCTGCTTTGAGCAGGGGGTTGGACTAGATGACCTCCTGAGGTTCCTTCCAACCCTGATATTCTAAGATTCTAGGAAAAGAGAATCTGTGAAAAGAGCTGCGGGACAATGTTTTCAGCTCTTTATACCTTGAACTTCTACACTATCTTCCAAGTGTTTTACAAATATTAATTATCTTCACGATGTCCTCGAGGCTACCCTGGGTAAATATCATGTCCTCCAATTTACTCCTAAGGAAACTGATGCACAGAGAGATTGTGATGTGGCCAATGTTACACAGCAACTTTGTGGCAGTCATTAATAGAACCCAAACCTCCTGAGACTCAGTCCTGGGTTTTAGTCTCTATGTTTTTATTCATTTGTCTGTATTGTGTATTTCTTTTTTTCTTTCCCCCCACTCTCACCTTTGGAGAGATTTAAAGATTATGGAGGAAATTAAGGACTCAATGTCTAAAGGAAGAGACCAATGTGCAAGATGATCATCTGCAAGAAGCAGTGGATTAAAGTGAGAATAATGTGTTTTATCAACAGTTGAAATTGTTGGTGAAATATATTATGTGAAAGAGTTCTTTACTATTGTAGTGGATTTAAGAAATGATAAAATGAGGATGAGGCCAGTGTGGATGAAAATCTTTTGTTCTGCTTTTAGTCTGAGAGTTTGACTTCTGTTTCAAAATGCAACCAACCAATGGAAAATATAAATGTTGAACTCAAGACAGACGTAATGTAAGAAAACCCCTATAAGAACCTAATGAAATGTTTAAAGTTTCGCCTTTTTAAAATTTATTATATTTTTAAATACTGAAAGATTGCTGAACCAAGAAGAATTTAAATTTATGGCAGAGGAAAAATGACTATATGAGACTTGTGACTGTATGATAAATATGTTACTAAAAGAATGTTGTCTTTTTGTATACTATTTGATCAGACTGTCATGACCCCAAAATTTCATCAAACTCACTTCTATGAAGCTCTAAATATCGCCTCCTAGTATGTTGAATATGGCTAAGTAAACTATAAAAATGGAATTAAGAACTAACTCAGTCATTTTAACTTGGAAAATCTTAATATTTTTCAAAAATGTAACACACTTTTGCTTTTTGAAATAATGCCGTGGGATGTAGATTAGATCTGCACACTGCTTCAGCGTTCAGAGTCCAAGAAGAATGTGCGACTTTAATAGTTGGTGTTAATGGTACAATTAATGCCACAAATGCTAAACCACAATGGGGACATATGTGGTAATGACTCATTTATAGGTTTCTCACTTATACAATCATTATTTTTGTAAGGATGATCTGGAAGATCCAGGGAGAGTTCCTCTTGACAAAGTAACTAAAATAAAAAATTCAAGGATCTCTGGAGTCCAGAGAAGAACTCTAAGATCCAACATCCAAATCTTTTAGCTCCCGGAAAGAACTAAGGCCCTCCAGGGGAGCTATGAGTGTTTTTTTGAAAAGCAGTCCATATATTTTAGGTGCTTAAGTATAGATAACTGGTGCTTAACTGTAGGCAACCAAATTTTAATATTATATCCTCTTATCTTAAATATTGGTTATTAGTTTAGAATTTTTGCGTCACATCGGCTGCCACTCTCCACCTTAAATCATCACCTGCACAGAAAGTCAGGATAGCTATGGTGAAATGTCTTCAGACCCAAGATTACAAAGATTTCCTTTGTTAAATTCATCAAGATGTTGACAGTAAAAGATACTTATGGGGGGTGTGACAGACCGCTCTCTCACCCCTCTCAGGAACAGGCAGGAAACCCTTCTCTTGCTCCAAACAGTGTTCTTTTATTCACAGTGCAGGCCCCACTACCAATATATACAGCTTTATACAATACAGTCTTCAACTCTATATAGTTCAGCTCTACAGCTCTGCATACAACTCTACAGTTCACAGCTCTATCAACTCTATATAGTTCAACTCCAAACAAGCACAGCTCTGACTAGCTCTTCACACACTCCATACCATCCCCACCACACTGGGCTTGCTTCCTGGCAGGCCTTTTATCCCCCTGAGGAGGCTGCCAGGTGTCACTCATCAAGCCTGAGCCCAGGTGGCTGATTAGGCTTCCTGCAAGGGAGCTTTGCAGAGGGTTTTTCTCCCTCTTAAAGGGGCGGCAGGGCTGGCTCAGGCACTCCTGGCCAGCACCCTGTCACAGGGGAGACTACATTTTTAAAAAATATATGTGGAAACTTGAGGGAAATAAAGACAAGTGAAAGATACTAGTTTGCTACAAGCCAGTCTGGGAGGAGTTGCAGGTTAACCCAGAGAAAGGCCATTGCTTTGCCAGTCACCAGAATGTTAGCAGTGACCTAGCCTGTCACCCTGCAAGGCATCCAGATTTCACACAGCAAAAGGTAAGGGCAAGAGTCACTTTCTTGCACACAGTTGTGTCTATTTGAATGCTAACTATTTTGGACACTGATATTAAATTCTTGGTGTTGTCTTTAGCTGCCAGCTATGCTGTGTATATTGTGGTTAAACTATTGATGTATTAATTGCTAGCTATTCTAGAGGCTGCAGTTTTGCATTTATCACGTGTTTAGTGCCTTTTGTTGCTGCCTGCTCAGGATACTGTGGGCAGTTCCCACGTCTGGCGCTTATTTTAGTTGCTTGGCTACTATGAAATGTTATCTTAGCATTTCTTGTAGTGTCACAGTAGCTTTCTTGATGGCATCCCACTAAGGAAATATGCAAAAGGGGCCGACAGACGCTGTGCCTATATTGTTCTGTTGCTTTTGCTACAGTTACTGCCATATGATCCTTACTTCACTGTTGTTAATGCAGGTTTTTTGTAAAATATTGGATGGACAGTATGAGACCAGTGCTGTCCATTTGATTAACTTGAGAGGGATGCAGTAGAGGGCAGTATTTGGTCCTAAATGTTTGAATGAAAGGGAATTACTGTTGGAGAGAGATGGTGGGTGATCACTTCACTTTACTCTCTTTCATTTTCTTCTGTTAATAGCTACAGTGCACATGGAATTTTAAAGTTATTTCACTATTGCTAATCTTTCCTATACTATATTTTTTAAGTAAGTCCAAAAAATGCTTTGCCAGCAAATAAATGAAAACTGACTAAGTGCTGCCATTTTTAAACTGTTGTTGCAATCTTTTTCTGTTCATACTTATTATTCCTGCTTTTTGATGGTTGTAGTGCATTAATATTTACAAGATGAGATGTAGTTTTCTGTTTATATCAGCAGTCTTCTGTCTGTGAGATATGGACCAACCAGAATGCAGGATTTCCTTTCTCATCGATGCATCAGGTTCATAATGTAAGATACTGTAATAAACGGCTACATTGTCACTGTATGGAAGTGTAATGTGTTGCCATGGTGTCGTTAGTACTTATATATGGGTGTTTGTGTTGAAATTGAAAAACAATTTGTACTGTCTGCTGATGTGTGGGATTATGTGTGTGTACATTCATTTATCATGGTGTCTGATTAGTTTTATGTTGATTGTGTGACTGGAGATGAAGGAATCTTTAGGTAGTTAAAACTTACCTAATGGTAGATTTGATGTCTCTTCCAGCACTTTTTGTTTGCTCATTTATTTTAAAGCAAAAATGTGTAAATTGCATAGTTTCTGCACCTGTTTTGTGCATCAGCCTTCCTGTTAATAAGTAGGATCTATATTCCTCATTCCTAACTGATGAACTTTGAATTGATGCCAGCTTTGCGGTGGCAGTTAGCCGTTTCTTGTGAATTATATGTGACCTTGATAATGCCCCGAATTGTGTACTTTATGTGAAAAACTGTGCTATTCAAGTGAGAGTAAAAAGTTATCTATAACATGCTATACAGAACTCCCTCTCAATAATTTACATTTTCCCCATATATGATACTTTTAAGAGGCTCATGAAGGTCCCATACACATGACATGACTGCCATCTTCAATTACCTCTCTGATAGGAGGATATCTCAGCTACAATTCTTTAGAAAGTTTCAGAGTTTCTTCCAGCATAATAAGAAACTTATCAAACCATTTAAAAATGACTTTTGTTTCAAAAAACAAAGATTTGAAAGGTTCCTGGCCATAGGATATCTATCTTCCAACAGGGGGTATTTAAAAAAAAATAGAACTAGATTTTGGCTGGTCCCGCAGAACACTTAAAATTCCTCTAGGGACAAAAAATTTAAAATCTCAGCTAAAAGTGCTGTCTTGTGTGTGCTCCTGTTTATAGTCCTGGTAACTAATGTCTGGTGCTGGAACTAAGGCACCTGGTTTTACTGGTGGACAGTTACAACAAATAGTCCCAGTTAAAAAAACAAAATTCAAAACCCTTTAAAACAGGCCTACTCTAGCGTTTGTGTCAAGTTTTTTACCTTCCGTATTATTATGAATGTGTTAGGGAGTTTATAAAAAAATGTTTGGGGATTACTTCTGACATCTCTGTCTCTGCAGTCAAATCCCTTAGTTACCTTGAGTCAAATTGCAGGAGGGAAAAATTAAAACTAGCGTATGTGCAGCAATTCTAAAAATGGACTAATAGGTTTAATCTACCTTTTCAGTGTCACTTAATTAATATCCAATAAATCAGCCTTTTCTAGGGCGAGAAGCAAGAATGGTGTGTTCCACTGGGAAGCTGGAAGTCTTCTCCATTCCCACAGATCTAAAGTACTGTAGGAACATGAGATACCTGACTTCAAAGCTTTGACATTTATGGCTAGAAAGTCCATCACTGGCGAAGGATTGAATCTTGCCCCACCGGAACCTGGCTTGGGGTAATTTTGTGATGGAAAGTCCATATTTGTAGGGAGGAAGAGAAGGAAACATTTCTCTCTCAGAGTAATTTAGGGAAAACAAACAACACAGTGGCTGTTGGAAGCTGCTGGGGGAGCGGGGGAAGGGAGGGAGTGATATCAAATGTTAAAATAAGGCCCAAGGAGACAGACTAGTGGGAATGGGACACTACCACAAGCATGTGATAAATTGCTCTGGTATTTGACAAACTAAAGACATGCAATGAATACATTTGTCACACATGTCTCCAATTCATCACAGCGATATCACCTCCACATGTATGGTGTGTTGTAATATGAACTGTTTAGTTGTTTGGTTATCTCTGGATCTTATGAATAAAAGTACTGAAATCAAAAGATTTATAAGAACATATGTGCTATTAAAAACTAAATTAAATGTGGTAGGTCCAGTGTCTTAGCTTACAAATGGAGACCATTGTATTATTTTTATAGTAGCTGAAAATGCACCAGGTACTTGTGAATGGGACTGAATCCCAGTATATGGACCATGAGTTAGTATCCAAACTCACCCCTCAGGTTTTTCATTATTCATAAATCAAATGTTTAAGCCTGAGCTTCCTCCTCAAGCCTACGGATCTCCTCTTGCCCAAAGAGCTGGTTTCACTCCTTCATATCCTGGATGAAATTAACTAGACTCCCCTGCCAACATGACTCAGCTATAATTGTCCTACTTTTCAGTACAGAAATTTAGTGACTCATCAGAAAATCCCTTTATTTCTACTGTGGGTCTTAGTGTCCGCTCTGTTCTCCCACAGAATAAATAGAAAGACATGGTTTCTGTCCTGAAGAGTTTACAATCTAACTTTAGACATGATGGAACACGTGAAGGTGAAAAGCAGTAGGGAGACGATGGAGTAAGGATAGACAAAGGCCACTGCTCTGTTTACACAGGCATGCATATTTGTTCCAGTCTGAGGATTTTCAAATAGTAACGGTTATTATTGACTTGGGAGAAATAGTTGGTATTGGCAATAGCATTGTCTAAAATTATGAGGAGCTTGGTCAGAGGCAATCAAAAAGAAATGAGATGAAAACATAACTTCAGCTGAATACTAAAGAACACGATATAGTTACAAAAGAGCATTACAGGGCTCTGTGGGTAACATGCCTTCTTTTTTCATCAATCAAAAATAATCCACATGTACAATATTTAATTTTTTGCAGCCTTTCTTAGTAGATGCTATTTCTACAAGAAGATGCAGATTGGAATACAGAAAAGGTCTTCAGCTCCAATAATCTGTCAGTAACAGTGGGTTTCTGTAGCTCTCTCAGCTGTGTTATGTATTTAGATCCACCATTCTAGTCCCAAGCACTTTTAGGGTAATTTTATCAATTATTTTTTATTTAAATTGAAAGGAAATAGGGTCTTTATTTCGATCATTATAATTATTAGTAGAGTGATTAATACAAAGGAATGGTATCTGCACAGTCCCTCTGCAAGTGTGTCATACTTGATCTTTATTGGTTCAGTTGAAGATTATTTCTTATTTCCTCATGATTGTCGCTTCTTAGTTCCTTCAGGCATCAGACCTGTCCGTTAGCAATATTCACTGTTTCTCCTGCCTCTGCTCTCCATTTACAGGCTGAAATATTGGTTCCTGAACAGCTCCTAAAGGTTCTTTAATACTTTTACTTTTAATATCTTTTGTACAAAAATAGTCCAAAGTGTAAATTCATTTACTCATTTTACTCCTTGTTTAATCTCTTACTGCTGTCTGTCCTCTGTCTGGAGGAAATCCTCGTAGGGCCAGTGCAGCATGGGGGTCTAGGTGGCAAAGAAAAAAAAAAGACAGAGAAGCTGTTGCCGCCGAGGCTGGCAATTTGCCGTCCCCACAGAGGCTGCCACGCTAGGCAGCTGCCTATGTCGCCTATTGGCTAGCGCCGGCCCTGGTCTAGAGACATGACCAAGTGTCATCTCTACTATGGGATTCCTGTTCCTACCTTATTAAGATCCTTTGTTCAAGAAACAAGGATCAAAGGCTTTACCTTTATGGTTTCTTTATTCCAGCCATCCTTTTATCAGGCCTGGGCCATGGCGGTGTCCTCTTGCTAAATGCATGAGGCATGCCCCCCTGTAGAACAGTTTCCTCCTATAAATTGTCCAGCAGATCTTTAGTTCATTAAAAGCCACTGTTGAACAAAAAAGTCTTAAGGCAAGAGGATTTCAAGTGTTCTGACATCTAGGGGCCCTTGAACAGTTGTCTATTTGGGATGACATAAACTCTCCTGAAGGACTCAGTCCTGCTCTCCTTGTAGTTGGTAGTAAATCCCCCATTGAATTCAGAAAGAAGAAAATCAGGCTCCAAATCCTTGACCTTTCTTTTTAGTCGTATTGAATCAGCATTTCTGTAAAAGAGGGTGAATATTCTCTGAACACATCACAATATACCATAACTGGAACATGTGGCACCACTGATTTTCTTCCAAAATGTGAATATTGCAGCTATGCAGTCTATACTGCTAACTTCTGCAGAGAGGCATTCCATATATCTGACTAGGTACTTAGAAGATCCCTATTTTTGGAGTATCTAAGCAACATTAAATAGGTAGATTGTGTATTATTGTACTGTACCATCTGTGGATGGCAGCAACAATCTTGGCGTTAAGTGGCTTCTACTTGTTTTATAATGTGTACACTTGATTTAAGTTATCACATTGGCAGGGTAATATTGATGTTTCCAGATTTATATCTTGCTTTTCATTGCAAAGTTGTGCAAGTTTCTGTCCTTTCGCTACTGTGTGACACATGAAAATGGATGTACCATCCTTGTCTTGTTTACTTTGTCCTAGATAAATTGATACGGTCGCGGTTTGCTAGACTTTTAAATTGCTCTTTGATTAGAATATTGCCATATGTTTTTACATCAGTTATTAAGTGTTTCCATAACCTTTTTAAAAAGGCATCTTAGCTGAATTCCATTTTTCTATTGATAGCTTAAATTACATAACTGCCAACAATTTGTTGCCAATTCCAACCCAAATTGAAAAAAGTATTGCAAAGATGGTAAATATCCTTGTAGATGTAGTGGCAGAGAAAATGGTAGAACAAATCAAAGTAGACAATAATCACATAAAAAAGGAAAACAGTAAGAGAGAGACCTGTTGCAGAAAAAGGGAGTATTTCTAAAGGTTGATCGTAGCCCCAGAATTATATATGGTAGGGAACATCCATGTCTGAATCATCAGGTTTGTGATGGCCTTTTGGATTGACCTCTACAACCTTTTCCTCTGGGAACAAACAATAACCCCGAAGAAGTAATATATGAGAAAACTACAAGCCCACTGATTATCCTGGAGTGGGTTGGGTACATACCTGGCCATGAAAAAAATGTCAGAAGAGGGTAACAGAAAGAGACAGAAAAATGTTAATCATTAATGTGAAAAGGAAATAGTTTTAAATATATAGGAAGACATCAATAAAAGGTGATCAAAAAATGTATAGGTAGAGAGATTAAAGAGAAAAGAATAATATAGACTACTAGCATAAGTGCCCGGCGCTGCTCGGGTCAGTCGGAGGTGGGGAGGTGGCAGACAGCTGACACCCCCTGACCAACCCCAACACCCACCCCTCACCCCTCACCCACCCCGACACCTTCCCACCCCCCGAAGCAAACCCGAAACCCCCACCTCACCCCCCCGACCGAATCCGACACCCCCACCTCACTTACCGTCCCACCAAACCCAACTCAGATCCGTCGCAGGAGGGGAGGGGGCCCAGAGCCGAGGGATTCCGGGGACCTTCACAGGTGGGGGGGGCACAGAGCTGATGTAGTCCGGGGTTCCGTTGGGGAGGTGGGAGGGGCAGAGAACTGAGGGATCTCCGGGGTTCCGTTGGAGGAGGGAGGGGTGAGCTGAGCGAGTGAGGTGTCTGTTGGAGGGAGGTATTATGACATCATCACCACCTAACTGCCAAGCTGATGTGATTGGCCCTGAAAGACTTTCACCCCTGGGGGGCGTCAGAGGTGAGATCCGAAAATTTTTCGACCCTTACCAGCATCTAGACCCCAAGACCCCTCACTGTACCAAAATTCAAGTCTCTGGCTCAAACGGTGCGGGAGGACTTCGCAGTCATACGTACATACATACACTCATACATACACCACTTGACTTTTATATATATAGATAATTATTTTAAAAATAAGTTAAAAAAACACAGCTCCTAGATCAGGAGATTAAAATTTGGAGATAATAGGGAGAAACTTAAAATAATATAAAACAGTAAGAACTATTCACAGCAAAGAGCACTGATACACACAAAACATTTACAATAAATTAGGGAATTGCGCTTTCAAAGGTCTGTTTATAACTATTTTTTGTTAACGTGAAAAATAAGCATATTATGAATTTGCCTCATTCCATAGTAAATTGTTGATGACTGTTGGTGGCAACAAATTGTCCTTGATTAGCTAATGTAGGCTCACTGCGTTGGCGCAAAATTTTGCTCTTCAGAATTGTTTTTTGCTTCCTAATATGTGAAATTGTCCCTAATTACAACAACAGATTTAGCTTTTTAGCCTTATATGTTTGTAGACAATAAGTACTTAAATCATATTAAGGTCTGAATTATTTGGATTGTTTGGGAAAATACACATATTGTATTATCAATTGACATAAATTGGGGTAATAGGAAATTTGTTAGCTGTGTAGAAAAGTCTGCAAATCAAAAAGCAGAATTATTTTTTTATGAATGAGAGCGGTTTTTCTGTATCTTACAATGTTTGAAGAGCTCTCATTTTCATACATATCTTTCAAACTTAATCATGTTTTTGAAAGAATTCAAGTGTTTAATTATTTTATTTGAAAAGTAAATAAATTAAGTTCAGGCATTACTAAACTGTACAGAAAATGACTCTTGGATTATAAACTAAACCATGAAAAGTACTATATAAATTGTAGTCATATATTATATTATTTACATAACATAGGGATAGTAAATACACAATAAATGTAAATTAGATACAGCAATAGAGAGCTTACTTTATAGCAGATTTGTCTGCAACCTATGTTACTTTTAGAATAAATATAATTTTCAGACAGGAGACTGGGGAGAACCTTCAATTACCTTACGACCGCCTAACGAAGCAACAGCATCAACTCCAGTACAGTACTGGCAACATCACCCAGAGAAACTCATCTTCCAGTCATGTGATTATAAAGCATTTGTAAGTATTGGTCAAATCACTGCTTTGGTTTCTGATAGATTGGACGTATATGTGTTTTTGATCATGTTAAATGCTGACAATGTTGAGTTTTTTTAATTTATAATATTTTCCAGGAACAGGAGGTCATTCTTTAGTTTTTATGGACCAAGGTATTTCCTCTGAAACAAAGCCATAGTTAATAAAAAAAAGAAGCAAACATCAGAAATATTTTTTTATTTTGGTTCTCTGATATATTACAACCCATGCATCCATAGCAACTGAGAAATGATGCCATCAGAAAAAGGCTCCAGGTCTATCCAAGTGACAGTGAAAGCAAATGGCACACTTTCTGTGACCCTGGCATTCTCTAATCTTACAAACTGATACTTTTATACACACACCACACAAGTTCAGCCACAATAGAATTTTCAAATAGTAATGTGTCTATTACAGAGATGTTACAAACACAGATAAAATTTCAAGGACTTATGGCCCCATATCCTACATGTATCCAGGGCCGGCGAGAGGAATTTTGGGGCCCCGTATGCAGATCGTGTGGGGGCCCCGTCCCCCACCGGTCTCCCCCCCTCCGGCCGGTCTCCCGCCGCCCGAGCCCCCTCCCCTCCCGCCGCCCACGGGGCCCAACCCCCGCATGAGCTCTGGCCGCGTGGCCCGGCCGGGAGAAGCAAAGGGGGCCGGGGGGAGGCTGCTGGGTGCCGGGGGAGGGGGCTGATGAGCGCGGCAGCGGCTGCCTGGAGCCGCGCCTTGCTCAAAGTCCCAGCGACAAGGGGGTACAGCTGCATACCGGGCCCCGGATTTAAGGGGGGGTCCCTTAAGTCCGAGGCCCGGTACAGCTGTACCCGTTGTACCCCCCTGTTGCCGGCCCTGCATGTATCAAACAAAAAAATGAAATCCATATAACTTTTCAGCTTTTTTTCATATTTTTCCTTACAAAGTTTACTAATTGACAGCTATTTGTGTTTAATGAAACTTTTCCTCTCAAAGCTCATCTTACCTTGCTCTCTGATCCAGCAGTCAAGTCATAATGAAACATAACCATTGCCCATTATTTCCATGGCACTAGATGAACATGTACATAAACCAAGGGTCATGAGTTCTTTGTCCTTGCAGGGTCAGTCAGAAGATAGAATATTAAAACACATAGGGCACTGACATTCTTTTACGCACAGGCTCTTATTTGGGGTGGAGCAAAGATGCAATGCCTCAGCTGTAGCTCCAGAAGGTTCTGTGACAAAATCTTCAGGGAGCCCAAGTTGTTATGACTGTCTTAAGACAGGGGAGGACAAACTTTTTGGCCCGAGGGCTACACTGGGGTTGCAAAACTGTATGGAGGGCCAGGTAGGGAAGGCTGTGCCTCCCCAAACAGCCTGGCCCCACCCCATCTGACCCCCTCTCACTTCCTGCCCCCTGACTGATCCCTCAGAATCCTCAACCCATCCAACCCCCCCTACTCCTTGTCCCCTGACCACTCCCTCCAAAGGCCCCCCCCTTACCGCCCCTCCGGGACCCCAACCCCTATTTAACCCCCCCTGCTCCTTGTCCCCTGACCACTCCCTCCCAAGACTCCACCCCCTACCCAATCACCCCTGCTCCCTGTCCCGACAGCCCTAACCCCTATCCAGCCCCGACAGACCCCCCCCCCCCGCAACTCCCACACCTATCCAAGCCCCGTTCCCCATCCCCTGTCCGTCCCCCAAAAGCTCCACCCCATCCGACTGCCCCCTGCTCCGTGTCCCCTAACTGCCCACCAGGACTTCCTGTCCCTTATCCAACCCCCTGGCCTTGGCCACATGCTTCTGAGAGCAGCGTGTCTGGAGGCCACGTGGCCCAGCCAGAGCGAGACAGACTGCCCCGCAGGAGCTCACAGCCCCGCCCTCTTACCATGCCACTCAGAGCAGCAGGCACTCAGGCCCCGCTGGAGCCTGACACGCCACTGCAACTCTGCCCAGAAGCAGTGGGCCAGAGCACTGGCAGCAATCTGAGGCTGGGGGGGGAGGGCGGCTAGCCTCCCTGGCTGGGAGCTCAGGGGCCGTGCAGGACGATCCTGCAGGCCAGATGTGTCCCCTGACTGCCCAGATGTGGTGGGCCAGATGTGGCTCGCGGGCGGTAGTTTGCCCTCCCTGCTGTAAGAGGATGCAGCATTCCTTCTTCCACACCTGGCCACCTGTGCTTTGTGCTCTGCCTTCCTTAGGGTGGGAGTTTTCATTCCCTTTGCTGTGAACACAGGCAGTAGAAGGAAGCTGGATTCTCATCCCTCTGGCTCTCCTGCAGGCAGCATCTGGCCACCTCTGCTCCTCAGCTGGTGCGAGGAGTTCTCAGTAACTGAGCCTGCTGCTGCATGGCTGATAGCACTTCGGGGGCTGGGACTGACTTTCCCTTCTCTCCCTTACCCTCCTTCTGCCACAGGCTCAAAATTGAAAAGGAAAGAGACACTTTTCCATGCCTGTCTGCCCATGTGAAAGTTTTGGAGGAAATGTCACGTGTCTGTGACTGTGTCCTGCTGTTGGAGCAGCACAAGAACCACATTGGGCAGGGGCAGAGCACAGGAGCAAAAGAGGAGGGGCAGCTCCTGGGTGCCCTCTCCTTGGGCCCATACAGACAGGGAGGCCTACTTTTGCCCAAACTGTAGATAAGCAATGGGCGGGTCCACACTTAAAATGCTGCAGCAGCACAGCTGCACCCATGCAGCTGTAGCGCTTCAGTAAAGACGCTATGACACAGATAGCAAAGCATCTCCCACCGACATAGTTAATCCACCTCTGTGAGAGGCAATAGCTCTGTCAACTGGAGATGCCCACACATCGATATAGCTCTGTCTACACAGGGGGTTAGGTCAGGATAACTGCATTGCTATAGGGTGTGGATTTTATTGACACTGATGTACGTTTATGGTGTTGACCTGGCCTATAACTGCAAAGGGAGCACGGAAAGACATTAGCTTGAGGGCTGGTCTACATTGAAAACTTACATTGGGTGTGAGAAACCCATGCCCCTGAGAGACATAGCTATACCAGCCTAACCCCCAGTATAGCCAACACTAGCTACTGTCTATACTACTACTATAGCTACTGCCTCCTGGGAAGGTGGATTAAATACAGCAATGGGATAACTCCTCCCATTGCTGTAGCACGTGTCTACACTGAAGAAGTACAACACAACTATACCAGTTTAAGTGTAAGCATACCATAAGACTATAAGCTTTAGTTTAAATGTTCTTAGATCAAAGGTTGTTCCAATGTGAATATTTTTCCTTAGGGACCCAATCTTGCTTCCACTGAAGTCAATAACAAAACCCCCATTCCCTTCACTGGAGCAGAATCGGGCTCTAACTGGGGCTTGATCCAAGACTTAGATAGAATCACAGATGTTTAGCTTATAGGCTTCCATTTCAATTTATTTTATAACCTACAATACTTAACTGAATAAAACTAGACTACCCTATAGTTATGCAGTTGCACTGGGCTTTCTTATCTTTCTACACCAGATAATGCACCAGCTAATGCTCTTCAATACTTCACTGTGCTTCACTACTATCTATCCTGAAATGTGTGTACCGGTACATTTTTGCCTTTTTACGGTCAGTGTATCTGTGGCACACAGGAGTGAACTAAAGTCTTTAAAGAGACTCTCTGACTGTAGGCCTAGAACCAGTATATTTTAACTATCTGTGCATATCTGTTGGCTCACATCAGCTGCACATAGCTTATCTTTACTGTTTTCTGCAACCCCATAATTATGAACAGTGATGTGATTTTTGCAGATGGCTGCTTTAAAGAAATGGTAAATGCTTCGTTTTGCAATCAGATGCAATTTTTGAAGATGGCATTCTGAAGCGCTTTCTGTTTAATTTGAGGAACTACTTGCTGGTACCACTTATAAGTTCTCCCTCTAAATTCATTTGTTAGTAAATGTTCCTGTTTTATACAGACTATGTGGTAACAACCTCCGTTTGACATTCCAGCATATCAAAAGTATATAGTAAAAAAATCCAAATCATATAATATTTAGGCTACCTACTACTATTCTGCTTTCCTCAGCTTTTTATCAGTCTTTTGTAGATTTATCTTGGTTCTGGATTTTAACTAAAGAAAATTGAATGTATTCTTATTTTAGTATTTAGGTTCTATGCTGGTAAAAGAGCTTAGAGGCACAGAATCAACACAGGATGCCTGTGCAAAGATGAGGGTAAGTCATTACATGTATGTTTTCATGGCTAATAATTGAAATAGCAGCTACTGCTGAGTGAACTAAAGTTACCACTTTATAATGCCACATTATCTATCTATTTTCCACCATCCTTGGAATTACTTTGGTATTCGACAGAAAGTCCATTCTGCTCTCGATCTTGAGTTTAAGTTCTTGATGTTTTATGCACATTTCGATTATCACACTAAAGCTAAAAAATTTGTATGTGTATATTTGCTTTATATGCCATGTTTGTTATTACTTCTTTGAAAATATTTCTTCATACATTTGAGCATGCATGTTAGTGAGAATAAACCTTTTTTATTTCATTAATGTTATTGCTCGTGCATGGTAATATAAATATACTTATAATATATGTTATATAATATATATACTAGTGAATAATTTATTATCATGTTACAAAGTCATTATTTCCTAATATAGAGCACAGTCCTGCAATC
The DNA here is from genome assembly GCA_032164245.1 of Sternotherus odoratus. Taxonomy (NCBI): domain Eukaryota; kingdom Metazoa; phylum Chordata; order Testudines; family Kinosternidae; genus Sternotherus; species Sternotherus odoratus. The sequence goes on along the minus strand of JAVMKO010000001.1, from coordinate 72,676,568 downwards.
ATTTACACATATGAGTAATTTTATTTTCAATAACAGTCCCATTCTGTTAATGAAACTACTCACATATTTAAATTTTTGCAAGATCAGGTCTATGGAGATAAATTCTTTTCTACCCTTTTAGAGGAAAAAATGGCACATATTTGCAAACTACTAAGATCAAGATTTTGTGTTGACATTGTGCCTCATTCTAGCTGCTTAAAGAAATTATTAGGAAGCCCAATTTGAATCTGACAAGTATAATGCTATTAGAAACACAAAATATAGACAGCCTTGTTATACAATATGTATCCAATTGTAACCTACTTTATTATGTGCACATTACAATCAACTTTGTTCTCATACACATGGTAGTCTGAAGTGGTTAAGAAAAATGAAGACTATAATTACAGTAATCTATTGCAGGTGAAAAACTACGTGCATGGATGAGTATAATCCATTCATTGGTTTATGGATCTTAGAGGCGTTTTGCATGATGCCTCTTCAGTGCTAGATTTAGCATTTGTATCTACTGTGGAGCTAGAAAATGTGTAAAACTCATGCAGTCAGACAACCATTTCCTTATTGGTTACATATCTACAGTACACAGGCTTTCACACAAGTTATTCTAGCCAAGAGCTGACGGTAATTTATGCTTTATAAAGTGCCTGAAGATCTGTGTTTTTTCAGCTGACTGCATACTAATAATTCTTACTCGCATCGGAAACTCCCCCTTTTGGTGGAAAGTAACCCCTTTTTTTGTTTTGAAGGGCCCACAATCACAAATGTGTGATTTTTAGGGGCTGGAGAAAGGGAGAGTGTATTATCTATGATTTAGGTTTTAAGCCCTAAAGCTCAGCATTAACCACAGGTGCCACAGGACTCCTTGCCGCTTTTGCAGATCCAGACTAACACAGCTACCCCTTTGATACTTGAGTATTAACTTCGTTTGTCAGAAATAGGCATACACAGATCTTAGGGTAGAATTTGGCACCTCGGTAATAGATGACATCCTCAATACATTTATTATCCTTGCTCAACTCAGAGCAACATCAAAATAATTATAAATATGCTACAGTCAACTTATGAGTGTTTAAAATGTCCATCACTTTGATTCAGATTTAAGTTACATTCCTTGAAGATGAATCTTATGAAAATCAGTTGAACAGGAATTTTAGATTTTCCCTGACAATAACATAGTTTTATTTATAAGCTATATGGAACTGATACAATTAAATACTATTCTGTTGCTTTTTAAAATTAAACTCTTTTTTAAACATTTTGTTTAGACAAAATTCTGCTGATGGTCTCATTTTTCATTGCAAGGAATATTCGCAGGAAAATAGAATCTTTCTTGTTTAGGATTTCACCTACTTGTGGTCCTGACTCTTTGGGCTTTCTCCTATTCCTGTTGAAGTCAATGGGGAAAAAATCATTGATGTAAAAATCTTTTAATGAAGGAAATGGTATCTGGCATTCAAAAAATTTTCCCTGTGTGTAACCAAGTGGTTTCCAAACTGTGGGCCAGTCCCCACAGGGGATGGGGAGGGAGCACCAGCCCTGGATTAACCATTAAGCAAAATAAGCACGTGCTTAGGGCCTCAAGTAAAGAGGGGCCCCATAGAGTTTTTTTCCAGTGCCGGATTTACAATGAAAAAACAAAATTCAGTCATGCTGAACTTTATAAAATAATTGTAGAAGACAATATTGAGTGTGGCCTTTCCAAATGTAGACATTTGCTTCCGTATATTTTTAACATTAATGGTCACAAATTGCACAGCTGAGCGTTCATTTTCTCGGTTGAAGTATATTAAAAATCCCAACAGAACAACTATGCAACAAGACAGGCTGGATGCCTTATCTCTGCTAAGTATTGAAGCAGATTTGTTATGTCAGATTAATTTTGAGGATATGATCAAAGACTTTGCAATTAAAAAATGCAGGAGAAAACTTTTTGTAGTATAAATAAAGTTATAAGTAAGCAACAGTAAACATTATTTTGCATCTTTGATTCATGTAAGTTAGAATGCTATGTATCTTCAAGGCAAGAAAGCAATGGAATAATAGGTGCTTTGTTTCATACAAATAATGATATTTATTCATTAGAATATATATGTTTTACGGTTTACTATTGTTTTTATTTTGAATTACATATACGGTATATGGGGGTACCATAATATTTTCAGTGCTTAGGGCCTCTAAAGGTCTTAATCCGGCCCTGGGGAGCACCACCCATCCCCACTCTGCCCCCAGCTCTGCTCCGCTCCCAGCCACAGCCTCATCTCTTGGCCATGGCTCCACACCCGGCTGTAGTCCAGCTGCCAGCCTCTCCCCCTCTCCCCCTCGCGTCACAGTCTCCAGCCACAGCTCTGCCCCCAACCTCAGAACCACCCTGAGCTGCGGCCCCAGCCTTGGCCTCCTTGGCCCTGTCCATACCCCTCCAGGAGCCACTGCCCTACTCCTGGCCGCAGCTCTTGGTGGGGGCACAGGCAGGAGTTAAGGGGCCATGAAAAGCTTGGGGACCATTGGTGTATCCTAACTGTTGGCATCTGTGATTTAGGGGGATTAAATAGTCCAAAGCCATCCTGGGTCCTAACCCTGTTACATTACTTATGTTCATTACTATATTTTATGCACATGAGGCTTTTTTATTCTTCTATTATGGTTCTGTTTTGCTTTAATTTAAATGCACTAAGAAGATGTGACATTTAATGTAGATTTGATTTTCTGTCGGATACCAAATTCTGCTCACTGGTACAACCTCATTAAAGTTAGCATGATTATACTGATGTAATACAGAACAAAATTTGACCCTTTGCTTTTAACTCTTATTTTTCCATGTACATTCGCTAAACCTGTAAGTTTATGCTATAAATGAACTAAGTGTTAGTCACTCTTTATGGAGTCTGACAGGTCTTGCTTTTGGAAAAGGATCTGTGAAAATTAAGTGCCTGGAATTTTCCTTAGTGTGGCTTGTGGTGCTTACCTTTGGACATATTCTGTTATAAGCAACTAGCAAAAATACCCGGCGTTGCTCGGGTCCGTCGGAGGTGGGGAAGGGGCAGAGAGCTGAGCGAGTGCGGGGTCCGTCGGAGGTGGGGAGGGGGCAGAGAGCTGAGCGAGTGCGGGGTCCGTTGGAGGGGGGAGGAGGCAGAGAGCTGAGCGAGTGCGGGGTCCATTGGAGGGGGGAGGGGGCAGAGAGCTGAGCGAGTGCGGGGTCTGTTGGAGGGGGGTATTATGACATCATAACTATGTCACAGAGAACAGCAGCTGCCCAGCTGCTGTGAATGGGCTTTAAAGAATTTCACCCCTGGGGGGCGTCAGAGGTGAGATTTGACAAATTTTTGACTCTTACCCTGATTAGCACCCTAAGACCTATAACTGTACCAAATTTCAAGTCTCTAGTTCAAACGGTGTGGAAGGAGTAAGTGAACGTACATACACGCATATATACACGCATACATACACGCATACACCATTTGACTTTTATATATATAGATTTCGATATTCCCATGATGAATGTTACCTTCCCATCAGTAGATGCACAAGTTTGAAAAAGACCCATCAGGAGGAAGTGTTTAGTCTTCCTTAACCCTTCCTAGAATCAGGAAAATTAGGAATGGACATAACCTACTTAGTATATGATCTGATTTATCCCCTGCCCATGCTGGATTATTCCCTACAGTACATTTTCTAGTTGTTTGTGTTTCTAGTTCTGAACCTGGGGGGTCATAAGCACCAGGTCCAAGTGAGTGGCAACTGCTCTCTCTTGTGTATGTAGGAACATGGGGTTGCAGTATAGAAAAGACCAGAACCACTGTTTTAATAGGGACCCCTTTTTTTGGTCATCCATTGTGCTTTTCGGGTTTTACATCCTAGTAAATCAGGTGATGAATTTGTGGAGAAAAAAAACTCTCAGAGGCTTCTGATAATGATTTCAACATGGCGCTCCCACCGAAATTCGGATTGCTTGCTTCTTGAAGCTTGTCGCTGCTCTTGCATTCATCCAGAATTACGGACATTTGGCAAGAACTGCACACCTGAGAAGGATTACTTTTTTCTCCCATCCACATAATTTGATTGGCTTGGATTTATTTTTATGTCTGCCTGTTCAGTTTCAGATGACTTCTCTTACAGCATCTCTCCCTCCTTCTGCAGACCACAGCACCCTCTCCTTATCTTCTTTCCACACCTGCTATAAGGTGACCTTTGGTATTTCGTGATTACATTTTTCTGTCCCGGCCCAAGATGCTTTTATTAATTATATTGAAAGACACATCCAAGGATTTAAGGCCTTTCATCCCTCTCAGCATGAACTGGGAGATAGTAAAAGCAGTTCTTTCAGATGTATTGCCTTTGCTTCAAATCTCTGTAGGAACAGGAAGACAGAATAGAATGCCTTTGCCTTCGAAAAAGAAGTCTCCTATCTGAAGCTGAGCAAAGTCCTGTTTCTACTACAGGATCACACTGGTGTCCACATATCTGAATTCCTTGACTAATGACTACGCCAAGAGGGCACTATGTTATACTTACTACCAGTTCTGTGAGCACATAAGTAAGAGGGCTACTTCACTGCCAGTAATTAAAAAACCCTAAAGTTGCACAGCCAAATCATTCAGATTCTAAGCAATCAGATCTACAGGGGCATTTGAGGATTTATATGAGAGGATATATTCTTTGGATCCCAGGGCCTCCAGACAATAGGAAGACTTTTCTGGGTATGAGGATCTGAGGAATCAAGGTTTTAGGGTCCCGATTCAGCAAAGTGTGTACTTAAATGCTTTGCTGAACTGGGATTTAAATACTAGAGTTGGAAGTGTCACGCAGCTCAATCCTTCCATCGTGAGTGATAAGGTAAGCAGACGGTGGTCTTTCTCAGCTGATGTACCTTATATGAAATGGAGAAATAGAATAGGCAGGGGCAGCCTGTCAAGGGCCAAATATTTTCCTCCTCTGCATGTAAAGAGGAGAAATTGGATGAAGATTGTGGCCTCTTGGGCTCAGTCATTCCTTTCTCCCCCCGAAACAAAAGTGAGAGAAGAGATCATTTCCTCTCTCCTATATGTGCCAGGGATTGGGGATGGCGGGGCATGTGGAGGAAGGGAAGGAGAATGCTGCATGCTAAAAAAGTCTTAGCAAAGTACTTCCTAAGAACCCCTGCCACTCTCCCCTCCTCCCCTTGGGGATTTAAGCGGTCATTGCCTAAAATTTTGGTTCTGTAATTTAATCTACTACAGCATGAACTTCACGTATTAGAGCTGGGTTTGCATCTCAGAGGGCTAAGATAAACAAAATTGATTAAAAAATCATACTTGACAACTTGAGGCAAAAGGGCAGCATTTGCCAGATGCCTATAAAAGGTATTTAGCTCCGGGTGATTAAACTGACTTGTGCAAAATATGATCTCAATCGGAGTTTGAATGTGTTTTGTTTGGGCTCAAACAAAAACTATGAATATGAAGAATGAGTGGGAAAATTGTTAGCAGCACAAGTCAATGCTCATCAAGCATAATGAATAATACCCATCATTATCATATCAGATGGCAGATTTGTACGTAGTTTGTCAGGTATTAACTAGAGAGGTTTTTGTATTCTTTATTTTTTTAAAAAACTTCATGAATCAGAAATAAATGGTGACTGTAGCTTACTCACATTTTTATTGGGGTTTGATATGTCTTTACTGCTGAAGATGAGCCAGAGTCTCTAGAAAAACTTGTAAGAAAGGAGGAAACATTAGCAACTGTACACTTGCTGAGCCCTGGGAAGATTCTGGGGATGCTATTCAGAATTTTGCAAGATCTACAATGATCAGCTGACCCTAGTCTTGTTAGGAATATTTAAGAAAGCTGACAAGACTTTTTGTGATACATCTGAATAAAGTAGTAATGTCATTAATACCGGAACAAAGTAAAGACCTACAGCAATGTACAAAGTACTATCCAATATCATTTATTAATGTTGTGTTTAAAGTATTGCAAGAGTGCTTGTGGGTTTAATGGAGAAACTGGAACCAAAATTAGAATATAATTTCTGAAGTTGTTTATAAAATAATGAATTCTGACTACCAATGAATGAGGTCTCTTTTAGCTAATGTGGCACATGAAAGATTCGCGCTACACGATCATCATGATCCTGGATATGGAGAAGGCATTTGACAGGGTGGAGAGGAATTTGTTTGCTTATCTCAAAAAGCATAATTTTTGGTTAATAGGATGCATTTATTTTAGATAAATCCAACCGCTTCTATTCTGTGTACTAATGTTGATCCTGATCAGCATAGACTTGGATCCACGTTGGCTCAAGGAATCTGCCAGTGAGAGTCTGACTGCAAGATTGGGGCATAGTTTCTCACCATTTCAGATATCAATAGATGTAAGAAAAGGATACTTCCAGTATCATCTTTTGTTTATTATGGCTTTGGACCTTTTTGCCATAGCTATTAGAACAAATATCTTCTCCAAAGAGATTACATTAGTATTATATCCAATAAAAATATAAATGATTTTGTAAAGCCTCATGGAACCAGAGAAGCTGGCAAATTTGATAGAATGTATGAAGTACTTTCAAAATTGGGCAAAAAGTGAATGTTTGTTACTATTTTCTCTCACACACAAATAACGTTGTCCAAGTGGATCACACAGAAAGTTGGTAAGAACATGTAATCTCCAGAATAATTGTGAGTAAAGCACTTGTGGGTAAGATAAGAGATAGTGTGATTCCTGTACTGAAACACTAAGCTTTTTTGGGGAGTGGGGGAAGGTAGGTGGAACAAATTGTCACTAATAATGTAGAGTCATGTTTAGACTTTTTCAGAAAATGATATTGACTCTACAGTTTAATTACATATTAGGTAATCTCCATTTATAATCTTCAGATAGCTATTGAAAGCAAATACAGGCCATAATTAGCAGATTCATTTGAGAAAATGGAAAGCCTGGATTAAACTTTAAGATTTTACAAACTCAGAAACTTGTACTCCCAATGTATGTATTTATTATGTTGCTAATGGCTTAGTATAATGGAGAAATCTCTTTAAATAGTATATGCAACATTCAATTTAATTAGGAAAAATCTGGAAATTAACATGATTCTATATTAGCTAGTATATTTTATTAAGTTGTTAAATCATAAAATATAATAAAATTATGAGTCTTTTTATTAGGGCTGTCAATTAATTGCATTTAACTCACGATTAACTCAAAAATTAATTGTGATTTTAAAATTTTATTGTGATTAATTGCACTGTTAAACAATAGAATACCAATTGAAATTTATTATATTTTGGGGATGTTTTTCTGCAGTATTTATATGCTCACTTTATATTATTTATTACAAATATTTGCACTGTAAAAATGATAAACATAAGAAATAGTATTTTTCAATTCACGTCATGCAAGTACTGTAGCGCAATGTACAAAGGTAGGGGTTTTTTGTTACATAACTGCATTCAAAAACAAAACAATGTAAAACTTTAGAGCCTACAAGTCCACTCAGTCCTACTTCTTGTTCAGCCAATAACTAAGAGAAACAAGGCTGTTTACCTATACAGGACATAATGCTGCCCATTTCTTAATTGCAATGTCACCTGAAAGTGAGAACAGGCACTGTTCGCATGGCACTGTTGTAACTGATGTCGCAAGATATTTACATGCCAGATGCACTAAAGATTCATATGCCTCTTCATCCTTCAGCCATTGTTTCAGAGGACGTGCTTCCTTACTGATGATGCTCATTTAAAAAAAAACTTAATTAAATTTGTGACTGAACAACTTGGGGAACAATTGCATGTCTCCTGCTCTGTTTTAACCACATTCTGCCATATACTTCATGTTATAGCAGTCTCTGATTATGACCCAGAACATTATTCATTTTAAGAACACTTTTGGTGCAAATTTGACAAAATGCAAAGATGGTACCAATGTGAAATTTCTAATGATAGCTACAACACTTGACCCAAGATTTAAGGATGTGAAGTGCCTTCCAAAATCTGAGAGGGATGAGGTGTGAAGCATGATTTCAGAAGTCTTAAAAGCACAACACTCTGATTCAGAAACTACAAAACCCAAACCGCCAAAAAAAAACAACAATCTTCCGCTGGTGGCATTTGACTCAGATGATGAGAATAAACAGGCATCAGTCCGCACTGCTGTGGATCATTATCAAGCACAACCCCTCATCAACATGGATTCATGTCCTCTGGAATGGTGGTTGAAGCATCAAGGTACATATTAATCTTCAGCACATCTGGCATGTAAATATCTTGCGACACTGGCTACAACAGTGCCATGTTAACACCTATTCTCACTTTCAGGTGACATTGTAAACAAGAAGCAGGCAGCATTATCTTCTGCAAATGTAAACTAATTTGTTTGAGCGATTGGCTGAACAAGAAGTAGAACTGATTGGACTTGTAGGCTCTAAAGTCTTACATTGTTTTATTTTCGAATGCAGGTCTCTGCACTTCTCCTTGTTGAACCTTATCGAATTTCTTTTGGCCCAGTCCTCTAATTTATCTAGGTCCCTCTGTATCCTATCCCTACCCTTCAGCATATCTACCAGTCCTCCCAGTTTAGTGTCATCTGCAAACTTGCTGAGGGTGCAGTCCATACCTCCCTCCAGATCATAGATAAAGATATTGAATAAAACCAGCCCCAGGACCGATCCTTGGGGCACTCCGCTCAATACCGACTGCCAACTAGACATGGAGCCATTGATCACTACCCGTTGAGCCCGACGATCCAGCCAGCTTTCTATCCAGCTTATGGTCCATTCATCCAGCCCATACTTCTTTAACTTGCTGGCAAGAATATTGTGGGAGACCGTATCAAAAGCTTTGCTAAAGTCAAGGAATAGCATATCCACTGCTTTCCCCTCATCCACAGAGCCAGTTATCTCATCTTAGAAGGCAATTAGGTTAGTGAGGCATGATTTGCCCTTGGTGAATCCATGCTGACTGTTCCTGATCACTTTCCTCTCCTCTAAGTGCTTCAGGATTGATTCCCTGAGGACCTGCTCCCATGATTTTTCCAGGCACTGAGGTGAGGCTGACTGACCTGTAGTTCCCTGAATCCTCCTCCTTCCCTTTTTTAAAGATGGGCACTACATTAGCCTTTTTCCAGTCATCCGGGACCTCCCCCGATCGCCATGAGTTTTCAAAGATAATGACCAATGTCTCTGCAATTACATCAGCCAACTCCTTTAGCACCCTCGGATGCGGCGCATCCGGCCCCATGGACTTGTGCTCATCCAGCTTTTCTAAATATTCCTGAACCACTTCTTTTTCCACAGACGGCTGGTCACCTCCTCCCCATGCTGTGCTGCCCAGTGCAGTAGTCTGGGAGCTGACCTTGTTTGTGAAGACAGAGGCAAAAAAAGCATTGAGTACATTTGCTTTTTCCACATCCTCTGTCACTAGATTGCCTCCCTCATTCAGTAAGGGGCCCACACTTTCCTTGACTTTTTTTCTTGTTGCTAACGTACCTAAAGAAACCCTTCTTGTTACCCTTAACATCCCTTGCTAGCTGCAACTCCAACTGTGATTTAGCCTTCCTGATTTCACTCCTGCATGGCTGAGCAATATTTTTATATTCCTCCCTGGTCATTTGCCCAATCTTCCACTTCTTGTAAGCTTCTTTTTTGCATTTAAGATCAGCAAGGATTTCACTGTTTAACCAAGCTGGTCGCCTGCCATATTTACTATTCTTTCTACACATTGGGATGGTTTGTTCCTGCAACCTTAATAAGGATTCTTTAAAATACTGCCAGCTCTCCTGGACTCTTTTCCCCTTCATGTTCATCTCCCAGGGGATCCTGCCCAGGAGTTCCCTGAGGGAGTCAAAGTCTTCTTTTCTGAAGTCCAGGGTCCGTATTCTGCTGCTCTCCTTTTTTCCCTGTGTCAGGATCCTGAACTCAGCCATCTCATGGTCACTGCCTCCCATCCACTTTTGCATCCCCTACTAATTCTTCACGGTTTGTGAGCAGCAGGTCAAGAAAAGCTCTGCCCCTAGTTGGTTTCTCCAGCACTTGCACTAAGAAATTGTCCCCTACACTTTCCAAAAACTTCCTGGATTGTCTGTGCACCGCTGTATTGCTCTCCCAGCAGATATCAGGATGACTGAAATCTCCCATGAGAACCACGGTTTGTGATCTAGTAACTTCTCTTAGTTGCTGGAAGAAAGCCTCATCCATCTCATCCTCCTGGTCTGGTGGTCTTTAGCAGACTCCCACCATGACATCAGCCTTTTTGCTCACACTTCTAAACTTAATCCAAAGACTCTCAGGTTTTTCTGCAGTTTCATACCGGAGCTCTGAGTAGTCGTACTGTTCTCTTACATACAATGCAACTCCCCCACCCTTTCTGCCCTTCCTGAACAGTTTATATCCATCCATGACAGTGCTCCAGTCATGTGAGTTATCCCACCAAGTCTCTGTTATTCCAGTCATATCATAGTTCTTTGACTGTGCCAAAACTTCCAGTTCTCCCTGCTTGTTTCCCAGGCTTCTTGCATTTGTGTATAGGCACTTAAGATAACTCGCTGATTGTCCCACTTTCTCAGTATAAGACAGAAGTCCTCCCTTCTTGCACCCTCCTGGTTGTGCTAGGTCCCGGAATCCCATTTCCCTGCTTACCTCAGGGCTTTGGTCTCCTTCCCCCGGCATACCTAGTTTAAAGCCTTCCTCACTGGGTTAGCCATCCTGCTTGCAAAGATGCTCTTTGTTAGGTGGATCCCGTCTCTGTCTAGTACCCCTCCTTCTTAGAATACCATCCCATGGTCAAAGAATCCAAAGCCTTCTCTCCGACACCACCTGCGTAGCCATTCGTTGACTTTTAGGATACAACGGTTCCTACCTGGGCCTTTTCCTTCCACAGGGAGGATGGACGAGAACACTACTTGCACCTCAAACTCCTTTATCCTTCTTCCTAGAGCCACGTAGCCTGCAGTGATCCGCTCAAGGGCATTCTTGGTAGCATCATTGGTGACCATGTAGAGAAGCAGGAAGGGGTAGCGATCCAAGGGCTTGATGAGTCTCGACAGTCTCTCCGTCACATCGTGCATCCTAGCTCCTGGCAAGCAACAGACCTCTCGATTTTCCTGGTCGGGGGGGCAGATAGATGGCTCAGTCCCCCTGAGGAGGGAGTCACCGACCACCACCACCCGTCTCCTTCTCTTGGGAGTGGTGGTCATGGAACCCACATCCCTAGAACTGTGCATCTCATGCCTTCCAATCAGTGGAGTCTCCTTCTGCTCCCTTCCCTCAGATACATCGTGTAGTCCACTCTCCGCCTTAGTATCATGTGGAGAGAATATGAAAACGGTTGCTCACTTGTACCTGCATTTCTGGAACATGGACGCTCCTCCTTCGTCTTCTGGGGGTCACATGCTGCCAGCTTTCTTCACCGGCCTTCTGTCCTCGCTGTGCAGCCTGCTCTGAATCTTCAGAATGTTGTGCCCATTTCCTTTTGCTAAAGCAGGAGGAGGGACTTTGTGCTATCCTAGACCCAAGGAGAACAAATGCATGCACTGCATCAGATTTAGAATGGTAATGCTTGCCTCTTCATACCATCTCTGCAGACTCAAAACTGTCTTGTTGCTCTTGAGTTACATGACACACACTTCTATAAAACTATCTGTCCAGCCCACAGGAAGTATCTGAGATTCACAGTGGGATCAAATCACTAGCAGTACAAGATAATGCCCTTTGGACCCTCTGTGGCACTGACAGTCTTCACAAAATGCCTAGTGGTAGCAGAATTCTTGAGGAGAGAGCGCATCCATGTATACCCTTACATGGATGACTGTAAAGCAAGTCCCAGCAGCCTAGAATATGCTACCTCTCTGGTCACCCAGCTAGATCTCTGACTGAAATATGAAAAATCATCTCTTACCTCTTTATAGATAGAGCTAATAGGCGCTGTGATCGACTCCAGATTGCAGAGAGAGTATGTGCCAAAGACAGGTCTCTGTCACTGCAATCACTGCTCCTTAAGATAAAAATCAAACCCCACTACATGGTACAAACTTGCCTTGAAGTGTTAGGCCATATGTCAGAGTGTACATGTTTCACACTGCTTGCCAGAGGGACATGTCATTAGTCCAGAGGGACTTATTTGTCAAAATGGAAGAGGTTCTTGATATGCAGGGCCAGCATGGGCCAGCAGGGCTTGACCCTCTGCATGCTCAATGCCAAAGTGCCGGGACTGTTTGCAGTATCTGAAGCAGCCTGGCATTTCCATCAGCTCCACTAAGGTTCACCTAGTAACAACATCAGTTTGCACAGGGGGATGGCAGCCATGTTCCATCTTTCACCTAGAGTTATCCGGATTTGTCAAGGGCCAGTTACATACTTATCTACTGGTCAAAAGGACCTGCTCCTACCTAGTACCTGAGCATCATCCTCTCAAGGCTTTCAGGATGCTCCTTACTTCATCCCACTCTGAAGACAGTCCTTATGGCTCACCTTCTTATCAGGACAAGGTGGTGCGGAAACCTCATCCCAAGTTCATCCCCAAGGCGGTGTCAGAATTCCATCTGAATCAGCCAATCTGGGTGACTTCTTCCTGAAACTCCCCAATTTCTAAAATCTGCAAGGTGGCAGTGTAGAGTAGCCTATTGACATTCATCAAATGCTGTGTCCTGGACTAGACGACCAAGGCAGATGCCAAGTTTTGGAGATCGGTACTACAATCTGTTTGACTAATACAACTGATACGACTCTTCCCGCCATCCAGAGTACTGCTTGCCTGTCACCTGTTGGAACATAAGGATGCACAGGGCCCATGCATAGCCCTGACAAACGCTTATATTCAAAAGAATCCAATCTTGCTCATGCAAGGCACATGGGCACCGACGTAGACTCCACACTGGCAACATCATCTCAAAGAACCACAGTTACTGTAGAGTAAATAACATTCATTCTTTTTGTTATTGTTGCTTTTCTTTAGAAATAGTCTCTCCCCTCTTATCTCTCAACCTTGACACGGAGATCAGCTGGTTTATGCAGGTGTTACATAGAATTGGCTCTTTAGGGATGATTTAAATGCAGACAGTGACCAGATATGAGTGGAGGTGTTCCATCCTTAAGGGTCAGTACGGAAGAAGACCAAAGGACTAATTAAGTGGATTAATGACATGTAAAAGCTGGTATCACTGGCAGAGTAAAGGGGGTGGAAGGGAAAGGAATTGACAGTGAAACAGCCAGGATGGAAAAATAGGGAGGGCAGAACTATGCAAGGCTTCGAAGGCAAGGACAGAAAGCTTGAACTTGGTGTATTTGAGGGAGTCTTGTGAAGAACTAAAAGAGATGGTGATATGATTGGACCAATAGACAGAAAAGATGGATTAAGTGGATGTGCTTTATATGGGTTAGGAAGGAGTGGATATTGTTGTTAGGAAGGCCAGACAGGCGGCAGTTATGTTAATTAAGATAAGAGACAGTCCCAGAACAAAAGATTTGGCTGTACGGCGAGAAAGAAAAGGAAGGAAGTTAGAAGCTGGGTTCCTAGATGATTAAATCTGTGTTGTCATGTTTATGAATATTTTGTCTGGAACTAAGTGTAGGCTGGGTGTATTGCTTGCCATTCTGATGGATGGTTATACAGAAGCTTTCATGAACTGACTGTCAACAGTTCTGTGAACTGTCTCTGAATTTTATGAAGAAGCTCATATTTGACATCTTTTTCACACACATGTTCCATTACCATCAGTACTCTTTTTTCCATGCTCAAGAGAAATGCAGATAGAATTAGTACCTTCATGCAGATTTTGCTATATTCTCTGACATTTCCATTTAAGCTTTCCTTTTTTAAAAAGGACATTTTTAGCTCTTCTGGTTACAAGAATCTTTATCCAGTACAGTGTCTTGTTCAGTCTGCCATCATTAATAAGAGAGATACAACCACACAAGTGTGCGCACACACACGTGCACGCGCGCGCGCACACACACACACTATATCTATCTATATATATAAAAGTCAAGTGTATGTATGTATGTATGTATGTATGTATGTATGTATGTATGTATGTACGTATGACAGCGAACTCCTCCCGCACCGTTTGAGCCAGAGACTTGAAATTTGGTACAGTGAGAGGTATTAGGGTCTAGATGCTGGTAAGGGTCGAAAAATTTTCGGATCTCACCTCTGACGCCCCCCAGGGGTGAAAGTCTTTCAGGGCCAATCACATCGGCTGGGCGGTTAGGTGGTGATGATGTCATAATACCCCCCTCCAACAGACACCTCACTCGCTCAGCTCACCCCTCCCTCCTCCAACGGAACCCCGGAGATCCCTCAGTTCTCTGCCCCTCCCCCCTCCCAACGGAACCTCGGAGATCCCTCAGTTCTCTGCCCCTCCCCCCTCCAAACGGAACCCCGGACTCCATCAGCCCTGTGCCCCGCCCACCTGCGAAGGTCCCCGGAATCCCTCGGCTCTGGGCCCCTCCCCCCCTGCGACGGATCTGAGTTGGGTTTGGTGGGACGGTAAGTGAGGTGGGGGTGTCGGGTTTGGTCGGGGGGTGAGGTGGGGGTGTCGGGTTTGCTTGGGGGGGTGGGAAGGTGTCGGGGTGGGTGAGGGGTGAGGTGTTGGGGTTGGTCAGGGGGTGTCAGCTGTCTGCCACCTCCCCACCTCCGACTGACCCGAGCAGCGCAGGGCACTTATGCTAGTATATATATATGGGGGTTAACTATGAAACTTGATTAGCAGAGACATTTACCCTCATTGTTCCTGGAAACAGACATAATCGCAGAATCTGGTTGGGAGGATCCAATTAGAAGATCTGATCATTGGCCCTCTCCTCAAGCTCATGATTATTTTGCTGTCTACTGTTAACTCTACTTTTTTCTCCGATACAGCAGCTATTCCTTTGTTTAGATCTGTGCTTATGATCTTATGTATATGATACTCCAGAAATATTGGATTTCATCTTATTAGTTGCTCTAATAATCTGTCTAGGTTTCTTTGCAGGTTGGATCTCTCTTACTGTTTAATCTCTCTGACTTTGGTGTTATCTCCATATTTGATTGCAGCTGAATTTGTTTTCCTGTCCAAAAACTAGATCACTGATCCCGCTTCATATTTTTCCCCATTTGTAGAGCTCACTATGAATGAGTACTCTCTAACCCCAATTTACCAACCAACTACTAATCCATACTACGATAGTTTTATATGGTCGAGTTTTGGTCCTACTTGTGTGTCATCTTACTAAAGTGCAAATGTGTCCATTGCATTCCTTTTCTCTAGCAAATCAATATCTGTGTTGTAGGCTGTGTTGGCAGCTGTTTCACAAGCCCAAAGCATAGTCAAGGGAAAGAGACAAATATTTAAATTAAAGTTTATTTTACTTTAAGTCAAATATATTTTTCCAGCGGGAGGAAAAAGAAGAAGAAAAAAATTTGAACAGGCTATATTTGCCAGTGCAGAACAAACTGTTCTAACAGCTGTCTTCTTTTTATTTCAGAAGTCTACAGAGCAAATGAAGAAAGTCCCAACTATTGTTCTATCAGTCTCTTACAAAGGAGTCAAATTTATTGATGCAACAAATAAGGTGTGTGTAATTGTTGGACATCAGATTTTATTCCTTATTGTGCCAGATAGCTTATCTAATAAAAGCCACATGGGGATCAGGGCTTGGATTTCAAGTCCCTCATCCCCTTTTTTCTCTCCTACCCCGAATAGAGAGAGTACTTCTCTCACACTCCCGAAACCCACTCTTGTGGACAAATAGAGCAGTTCTGGAAGGAATTGTGTCCAGTCTTCCCCCAGCAAAGGGAAGCGCATCACAAGAAAGGTTTGGCAGGATGCCCTTTCTCACCTGGACAAAATCCCCCAACCTGTTTTCCTTTTACGCAAAAAACATTATGCAAAAAAGTATGTGTTCTTTGTGTTTTGGCTTTCCCCACCCCCTATAAGTGTAGAATCTTTGGCAAGTGCCAATCTTTGTGAACAGCAAAGTGGTTTATAATGGATTCAATGCCTACACAGCAAGGGTACGGTTATGCTGTGGCAGTGTCCCAAGAGAACTCTAGGTTGTTTCAGACAACCCCTTATGGAGTGAGCGTACTTTGTACAAAAACTAGATAAAGTGAATCTCGGCTGTTTGTTTGGACCATGGAAATTCATGAACTTGCTTGCTTTTTATTTTTTTTATTTCTTTCCTTCCTTCTTTCAAAGCAAAATCTTAGTATAGATAAATGGCAAAAACCATGAGACTTCAAGTTAAAATGCTGCAAAAGACTCTCATGGGTTTCAACTAGTTTCAAAACACAAAGCTCTAAACCAGTGCAGGTTTACTCAATGTTGAGTCCAGGGTCACTTGACAGCTTTACAAAGGTTAGCAAAACTTTCAGTGAGCTGAACCTGTTTTCAAGGGTATAGCAGACTTGAAACCAGATGAGTATTATGTGGCTCCCGGTTTGGGGGTATATATTTACTATAGTTCTAATGTCTTTTGAACAATTATCCCTTTTCATCTTTAATGCAAAATTGGTAACACATTATGATCATATGGTAATGTATTACAGCTTTATTTGTAGGAAGCTAAAACCTTGCTTTTTAGTATAATTTTAATTCTGATAAAAATATTTGTCTAGGCCAACAGTTCTCAAATTGAGAACAAAAGAAATATAAAGAAAACTATATTATTGTGTTTTGCCTAAAGCAACATAAAATCAAATGAAAATTAAATATGAAGATTTTAACAAATGGGTGTCCATTAAGGCATAATAATTGTTTATTGTCATTTGGTATGAGTAATATGTTATACCGAAATAGAAATCAAATATATGCTACAACAGTTTAAGATTAAGAGGATTATTTTGGGTCTTCAGTTACAATTTCCTTATTTTGGATTTTTGCATAATTTGAATATAAAAAAGTATTGGAATGCTGCCCTTTTATCCAGAGTTTACTGACTCATTACTTCCTCAATTAGATATTAATAGGCCTTTCAGAAAACTTGCCAAGTATGCAAGTATATATTGGGAGGTTAGAAGAAGACAGGGGAGAGTGATTCAAATGACCAAGTTGCATATAATCTCCCCTCCAAAAAAAGAGACATTTTTATAGAACGCTTTTAATTTGCACAGGTGTTACTTACACAACATTTAGCCAGAGATTTCACTGACTGTGACATTAGCCATCATATATGTTATGATAATACTGTATGCTTGGTGCCAGAAAACAGTGTGTAGCATCATTATAGTGTTTTGATGAGTAGCGATGTCATACTGCAGACAGGAATATTCTGTGTTTGTGGAAATGCAGTAGCTCTATTGAATAAGGCTATGATTTAGGAAAGCACTTACCCATGTGGTGATGACCATCCTTATTCATTGACTCACTTTGACCAAGTGCCTTTGCTGAAATCGAGGCTTAAATCTATGACCATAATTTAGCCTCCTCTTTGACTTCCTGCATCCTCTGGCCTAAACAAGGTAAATATACAATAGTATTTTTACACAGGTAAACATTCATTATTTTCTCCAAAGCTTTAGACAAAGTTGTCTTTTCGTACATCAGGCAGACATGACTTGCCTCAGTCCCATTCTGTAGTTTAATTTGGCCATTACGTAAGTGCCCTTCTCTGCATGAACGGTTTAATTTCTCCATAACCCTCTTGCAGGATGGTCTTGGCAGTAAATTGAGATATATTGCCACGTTTTTCCAAAGTAATCCTTTTCCTGAACCCCCTTTAACAGCTCCATGCTTATACATGGCTGAGTATTGTTCATTCTGTTTGAGGTGGAAGAGTCAGACTGAATTTCTTCAAACTGTGCATGCAAAGATCCAGAGAATGCACCTGCAGGCCCTATCTTGTCCCATCTACCTGTGGGCTGCAGTGGCACTCATTGTTAGAACAGAAACAGCAGCATCAATGGGCATAGAAGCAGAAAATTAATAGTCTATTATAGTTATTCTCTCAGCTGTGTCCTGTGAAAGATGCCTCTCTCACACAGGATACCTGGTAAACCGTACAGTGCTCTCATTTGAAAAGCAACACAGAACTGCAGGAAAACTCCAGGATTTTGAAGTTTCCTGTAGGATTCACTGTTGATGATAGATAATATTTTGGATACCATTGGAGGGGCCAGAATTCAGTGGTCTGTGTAAGAAACTGAACACATGGTATTTTAATTTTTAATTTCACATTTTAATTAAAAGACATAGTACCTTTGAAATATTTTAGTACAGAGGGTGACTATAGCCTTAAAATGCTAAAAACAGATTAGGTTATTATATAAGGGTCACATACACTTAATTCCTGTGTTGATTGAAAAATAGTGATACTTTAGTTCTTTTTTTAACAGAATATTATTGCTGAACATGAAATCCGCAACATTTCCTGTGCTGCACAAGACCCTGAAGACCTCTCGACATTTGCATACATCACTAAAGACTTGAAGACTAATCACCACTACTGCCATGTATTTACCGCATTTGACGTGGTCAGTTTACGGAAGCTGTTTCATTTGACAATTTTCTTTTATAAATCATTTTCATTAAAAATGATCAGTATAGAATTAGTAATAGTAAATGTTGCATGTATTGAAAAAGTTTAGAAAGAGCCAGGTAGGTGATGAAATGACATCACTGCAGGATTACAAAGCATTTCTCTGAGATGTTAGTTCATTTCCCCTCACTCCTCTATGGAATAATTTTCCTCTGCAACAAGTTTGTTCTTGTTTCTCAGCTGTTGATTCTAACTATCAGGTTTGTCACACAGCTTTCTCCAAAGCTATTTAATACATACAATTCCTTTAACTGGGTGCTAAGGAGTTCTTTACAAAACGTTTGGTCACCCTTCTGAAATCTATGGGCACTACAAAGAAGTAAAACTCATAAATACTCTCAAACTCTGATCTATTTCCACGAAAACAACAACATATTGCACAATTATGCCTTATGCTTTTGGATCGTATCCAATAAGCAGTCGAGTAATTTGGCTCAATCCAGGAAAGCACGAAAGCTTAGCTTGAAGCATGGGAGTAGTCCCATTGAAGCCAATAGCACTGTGAATCCTGGTAATGAATGCATGGCTGAGCAAATGGTGTTAACAGAGGGGCTTTGGCTTCCTTGACCCTGGAATGCTGCTCCAGGAAGGAGAACTGCTGGAGGGAGATGGTCTATGTGCATCTTCCCACATTGACTCACCAACCTAGTAAGGAGGACTTTAAACTAGGTTCAAAGTGGGAAAGCAACAAAAGCTCACGTGTAGGTATTAAAAGAGATAACCTTAACAGAGCGCTACATGTTGGGCAGGAAAAGGGAAATTATAATAGGGACATAGGAACATCAATAGGGATACCAGTCAGAGAGCCTGCTTAACTTCTTACATGTCTTTACACAAATACAAGGAAAACGGGAAATAAACAGGAAGAACTGGAAGTCTTAGTCCATAAGATAAATTATGACTTAATGCAGGGGTGGGCAGTCTATGGCCCGTGGGCCGCATCCGGCCCACGGGCTCCTCCCAACCTGCCCCTGAGGTCCGGCTAGGGAGGCTGCTCCAGCCCCTCCCCCACTGTCTCCCTCCCCCGTGGCCTCAGCAGGCAGTGCAAGCAGCAGCTCTCAGGAGCAGAGCTGCACAACCCTGTGGCCAGCTGGGGAGCCTGCTCCAGCACCTCCCCCACTGTCTCCCTCCCCCACGGCCTCAGTGGGCCGCATGAGCAGCAGCTTTGGGGGGCGGGGTTGCGTAGCTGCATGTTTGGCTCCAGGCCAGACATTGCTGTGCACTCCGGCGGATCAGCACAGTGGCTTGTCTGGCTGCAGACCAGACACGCTATTCTAAGTGGTGGCGGGGTAAGCAGGCCATGGCCAGGCCTGGGGCGGGGAGTTTGATAAGGGGGCAGAGGGTCTCGGAGGATGGTTAATGGGGGGGTTGAATGGTGTGTGGGAGTCCCAGGAGGCCTATCAGGGGGCAGGGCAGTCAGGGAGCAGGGGGGTTGGATAAGGGGTTAGGGTCTTGGGGGTGATTAGGGAGCAAGGGGTCTCTGGAGTGGGGGGGTCAGGGAAAAGGAGCAGGTGACTTGGGCTGAGGTCTTGGGGGGGGTTATTGGGGTAGGGGATCTCTGGAGATGGTAGTCAGGGGACAAGGAGCAAGGGGGCTTAGATGGGGTGGAGGGTTTCAGGGTGGTGGTGGTTAGGGTTGGGGGTCTCGGAAGAGGGCAGTCAGGGAACAAAGAGCAGCAGGGTGGCATTCTGGGGTGGGCTAGAGGGGGGGTCTCCAGAGGGGTCGATCGGGGACAAGGAGCAGGGGAGTTGAATGGGTTGGGAGTTCTGAGGAGGCAGTCAGGGGGCGGGAAGATTGAAGATAAAAGAGGAAAAACAGGACTGACATCTTGGTACAGGTCTTCAGACAACCAAATCAGGATGAGGAGGTGGATGACGCATTTCTAGAACAAATATCAGAAATATCTAAAACTCAAAATCTGGTAGTAATGGGGGACTTTGACTACACAGAATCTGTTGGGAAAATATTGTAGTAAAACACAAAATATCCAGGAAGTTAGTTCTTGGACTGTAGTGGGGACAACCTTTTGTTTCAGAAGGTAGAGGACACAACCAGGGAACAGCCATTTTAGATTTGATGCTAACTGATAAGGAGGAATTGGTTGCTAATGTAAAGGTGGAAGGCCATTTGGGTAAAAATGATCATGAAATGCTAGATTTAATGATTCTAAGGAAATGAAGGAGTGACAGAAGCAGAATAAGGACAACCGACTTCAAAAAGGCAGACTCAGAAAACTGGTAGGTAAGGTCCCATGGGAAAGAAATCTAAGGGAAAAAAGAATTCAGGAGAGCTGGCAATTTCTTTAAGAGACAATATTAACAGCGCAACAGCAAACTGAGGTGAAGGAAAGATAAGAAGGATAATTAAGAAGCTGATATCAGCTGACATCAGGAGTTCTTTAATGACCTGAAAATCAAAAAGGAATCCTTTAAAAAGTGTAAACAAGGACAAATTGCTAAGGATGAGTACAAAAGAATAGCATAAACATATAGGAACAGAATCAGAAAGGCTGAGGCACAAAATGAGTTAAACCTAGAAAGGGACATAAAAGACAAGAAGAGATTCTATCATTAATAGCAAAAGAAAGATAAAGAAAAGTGTAGGTTCTCTATTTAGTAGGGAAGGAGAACTAATAATGGATGACATCAAGATGGCTAAGGTATTTAATGCCTATTTTGCTTCAGTCTTTGCTAAAAAGGTTAAGGGTGACCAGATACTTAACACAACTAATATTAACAGTAAGGTGAGCAGTACCACAAGCCAAAATATGGATAGAACAGATTAAAGAATGTTCAGATAAATTAGCTGTTTTGATGGCAATAGGACCTGATGAAAATCACCCTAGCATAATTAGGGATTTAGTTGAAGCAATCTCAGAACCATTAGCAATTACCTTCAAGAATTAATGGAGGATGAGTGCAGTCCCAAAGGAGGGCAAACATAGTATGTCTTTAAAAGGGGGAACAAAGAGAACACAGGGAACTATGGACCAGTCAGCCAGACTTCAAAACCTGGAAAGGTACTGGAACAAATTATTAAACAATCAATTTGTAAGCACTAGAAGCTAATAGGGTTATAAACTGTAGCCAACATGGATTTGTCAGGAACAAATCATGTCAAACTAGCCTAATTTCCTCTTTTGGCAGGATTACTGGCCTAGTGGTTGGGGGGGACCTGTAGATGTGATATATATTGATTTTTTAAAAAACCTTTTAATACAATCCCACATGACATTCTCATAAACAAACCAGGAAAATGTAGTCTAGAATAGATTAAATTACTGGAAAATGGGTGCAAAACTGGTTGAAAGACCATATTCAAAAAGTAATTAGCTGTCAAAGTAGGAGATGGATCTAGTGGGGTCCTGCAGGGATCTTTCCTGGGTCCCATACTGGGTCAATATTTTCATTAACGACTTAGATTATGGAGTGGTGGGTATGATTATATTTGCAGATGACACAAGCTTCTAACTATAAGCGTACTTAAGCACTGAAATAGGCTGCTAAGGGAGGTTGTGGGATTCCCATCATTGGAGGTTTTAAGAACAGGTTAGCCAAAGACCTGCCAAGGATGCTGTAGATATACTTGGTCCTGCCTCAGTGTAAGAGACTGGATTAGATGACAGCTTGTGGTCCCTTCCAGCCCTACATTTCTATGATTGTGTGTTTGAGTTTTCGTGTGTTGGGCCAGAGTGCTCAAAAATAAGAGGCCTAAACTTGCAATGTTCTAAAAGTTATATGTTTAGATTTTTACAGTGCGTTCAAGTAATTACACACTAGAAAAGCTGAGGGTATAAAACTTTATTTGCTAATATATACAATGATATGAAAATGTTATATCAAATGTT
The DNA here is from genome assembly GCA_032164245.1 of Sternotherus odoratus. Lineage (NCBI taxonomy): Eukaryota > Metazoa > Chordata > Testudines > Kinosternidae > Sternotherus > Sternotherus odoratus. The sequence continues at coordinate 72,654,241 of JAVMKO010000001.1, read as the reverse complement.
TACATTTACTTTGATAAAATATATTCTATATTTAAAGAGGAGATCACATAGATAGCTGAACTACAAGGCTATACACCTCTCAAGAGATCCTGAGAACACCATGGTAACTAGCTACCACAGTGAATTTCAAGTGGTAAGCTCATCAGAAAAAAACGGTTACTATCCTTTCCGTATCTGTTGTTCTTCGAGATGTGTCGCACATGTCCATTCCAATATAGGTGTGTGCATGCCCCAAGCACAGTCGCCAGAAATGTTTCCATCAGTGGTACCCATGGGAGTGGCTCTGGCGCCCGCTGGTGCCATGCACTCATGGCGCTGGTATAAAGGGCCCAGCCAACCCCACACCTCCTTGGTTCCTTCTGTCTGGTCAATTCCAATAAATAGGAGTAGGAGGGGTGGGATGGACATGTGCAACACTTCTCGAACAACAGTTACAGAAAGGTTAGTAATTGCTTTTTCTTCGCGTGATTGCACATGTCCATTCCAATGTAGGTGACTCCCAAGCAGTTGCACAGGAGGTGGGTTCAGAGTTCATGGACATGCTGACTGTAAAACAGCTCGAGTGAAACTGGCATTGTCCCTCGCCTGCTGAGTAATGGCATGATGACTAGAGAACATATGCACTGATGACCAAATCACTGCTCTGCAAATGTCCTGCGTAGGACCTAAGCCAGGAATGCTAATGATGATGCCTGCACTCTCATGGAGTGGGCAGTCAGGATAGCTGGTGGCAGAATACCTGCCTGCTCATAACACATATGGATGAATAATATGATCCACAACAAAAGTCTCCGAGCTGAGATAGGTAGACCTTTCACCCTTTCAGCAATTGCTATGAAGAGTTGGGTAGATCTACAGAATGATTTTAACCTCTCTAAGGAACACGTGGTCACATCTAATGTCCAGTGTGAAGATGTACCTCGCTTCCTATGTGATTTTGGGTAGAAAACAGGTAGGAAGATTGCCTGATTACTGTGAAACTGGAAAACCACCTTCGGGAGGAAGCTGTGGTGAAGAGGCAGCTGCACCTTATCTTTAAAGTAAACCATGTATGGAGCTCCCATGTGAGGGTATGAATCTCCGAGACCCTTCTGGCCGTAGTAATGGCCATTAAGAAAGTTACCTTCCATGAAAGGTATGACAGGATACATTGCCAACGGCTCATACATTTTGATAAGACCAGGTTTAAGTCCCATGGAGGGATAGGTTCTCGTATTTGTGGATATAGTCTTTCCAGGTCCTTGAGAAAATGGATGGATATCTCATATGAAAAAACAGACCAGCTTACCACCACGGGGGTGGAACATCAAAATCGCTGCAAGGTGGACCTTAATTGAGGGAATTGCTAAATCTTGCTGTTTCAGGCAAAACAAATAGTCCAGAATGTCCTGCAGAGACTACTGCATGGGCAAGACTCAACTCTGGGGAGCCCATATGGAGAACTGCTTCCATTTTGAGAGGTACGTAGCCTTAGTGGAGGGCTTCCTGCTCCCTCATACCACCTGGTGAACCTGCTCTGAGCAAACCAGAACTCTGGGATTTAGCCATGGAGCTTCCAGGTCATTGGGTAGAGGGAACTGAGATTCAGCTGGACCAAACAACCATGGTCCTGGGAGATCAGGTCTGGATTTAGTAGGAGCGGAATTGGAGCAGCCTCAGAAAGGCCTAACAGTGTGGTGAACCGGTCCTGCAAGGGCACACTGGGGCTATGAGAATGACTCATGCCTGATCTCACTTGATTTTTAGAAGAACATTGTGCACAACTGGGATGGGGGGAAAGCACAGAACACGTGATCTGTCCATGGGAGCAAGAAGGCATGAATGAGCAAACCCAGGCTGTGGCCTTGCAGGGAGTAAAACTGGTGACACTTCCTGTTGTGCCTAGTTGCAAACAAGTCTATCTGGGGAGTCCCCCATTGCTGGAAAACATCCCCTGCGGTGTCCAAGCGAAGTGGCCACTTGTAGTGATTGGCGTAAAACCTGCTGAGGCAATATGCCAGTTCATTCTGCAGTCCTGAAAGATGAGAAGGCTCAAAGTGAATTGAGTGGGCTATACAGAAGTCCAGTAAAAGAATAGCTTCCTGACGCAGGGGGAAAGAGCAAGACCCTCCCTGCCTTTTGAGGTAGAACAGGATCGCAGTGTTGTCCATAAGCACCAGCCCAAAATGAAATGCTTTTTGCCATTGATGTGTAATGAGAGTTCTTCTGGAGATCAGAGTCCTGAGGGGCCCTAGATGAGCTCCCTGGCCTAGCACTGATGTGTCTGAGACCAGGGATATTGATGAATGGGGCTGTGAGAAGGGAAAACCCATGCAAGCCACCAGTGTGTTCAGCCACCAAGTGAAAGAGGCAAGAACCAGGGAAGGAATCGTGAGGACCGAATCCAGATGGTGGCGGTTTGGCAAGTATACCAAAGCCAGCTATGTCTGAAGGGGCCTGAGGTGTAACTTTGCAAGCTGCATCACATATATACAAGAGGCCATGTGACCCAACAGACAAGAATGGGCTGTTGTAATGAATGGGCTGGTCCCTGAGGTGTACTATCAGAGATGTGATCACCTGAAACCATCCTTCTGGGAGGAAGGCTCATGTGTAGGTGGAGTCAAGCACCACTCCAATAAACTCTATCCTCTGTACTGAAATGAGGGTAGACTTCTGTGCATTTATGAGCAGGCCTGAAATGTCGAGTGAATGACGTGGAGGTTAGACACTACTTGACTTTTGGGCTGGCCTCTCATCCAGGTTTCGGTAGAATTGCACATACACCCTTGTCTTCTCAAGAAGGCTGCCATTACCAGCATGAATTTTATGGAGCTAACACCAGGCCAAATGGGAGCACTACAAATTGGTAGTGCACCTTGTTCATGACAAACTCGAGGAAACTTCTGTGGCCTTGGAAGATGGAAATGTGAAAGTAGGCGTCTCTCAGACTGAGGGCAGCATCCTAATTCCCTGGATCCAGAGAGGGAATAATAGAAGCCAATGAGACCATATATAAGATTTTGGCTTCTTGTGGTAGCTCTCTCCCATAGGAGTGATTGAACCTCCTGAGTCAGAAGTTGCTTATGAGGAGGGTCCCTGAAGAGGGATGGGGAGGGAGGGAGGGATGGGGGGTAGAACTGAACTGGTGGGTATAGCCCACTTCCACCATGCTCAGCAACCAATGGTCCGTAGTAATACACGATCATGCCCAGAGGATGGGGACATATGGTCTGTAAACAAAGAGGAAACAGGATCCAGAAACTCTGAGACTGGAACAGTGCACTCAAGCATCCCGTCAAAATGCCTGGGAGGGGCAGGCATTAATGCTGAGGAGGAAGAGGGCAGTGGTCTGTGTCTAACACCCCTGCCCCTTTACCTCTTTGGGTCCTGCCAGGCATGCACCAAGAGGATTAGTGAGGCCTATAGTGCTCCCTTGAAGTTGCCAGGGTATACAAACCCAGGGACTTAAGAGTTGTTCTGGAATCTTTCAGACTATGGAGCCTTGCATCAGTCTACTCTGAAAAGAGCGAAGTGCCCTTGAAGTAAGATCCTGGAGGGTTTGTTGAACCTCCTGCGTGAGGCCTGAGGACTGGAGCCGTGAGCTCCTACATATGGCCACGGTAGAGGCCATGGACCTGGCTGCCGAATACACTGCTTCCAGGGTCATTTGCAGGGAAGCCCTCACTATGGACTTCCCCTCCTCCACTAGTGAGGAAACTCCAGCCTGGCCTCTTGTGTCAGCAAGCCCTTAAACTTTAACAAGGAGTCCCATTTGTTGAAGTTGTATCTGCTCAGGAATGCCTGTTGGTTAGTGATCCTGAGCTGGAGACTCCCAGTCAAGTAGATTGTTCTACCAAACAAGTCCAGCTTTCTTGAGTCCTTTGCCTTGAAAGTCGCCTCCTGCAAACTCTGCCAATCTCATTCACTGGCAACAGACACTATCAGGAATCGGGAGGGGATGGGGGCATGAGTATACAGGAACTCATATCCCTGAGCCGGAATAAATTACTTTGTCTTAGCTGTAGGAGGCCAGCACTCCCCCCCAGCTGACAGTGGCTGGGGGGGGGGAAGCCCAGCCGGGGGGGCCCCCAGCCCAGCCCAGCCGGTGCTCTCCCCCCCCCAGCTGACAGCGGCTGGCGGCAGCGCAAGCAGGGCTGGCGACAGAAATTTGGGGGGCCCCTACTCAGATAGGTTGGGGGCCCCCCAGCCCGGCCGGGCCCCCCCCAGCCCAGCCGACAGCGGATGGGGGCCCCCCCCAGCCCAGCCGGCGCTCCCCCCCCCCCCCCCGGGCAGCGAGAGCTGCGTGAGCCGCCCTTTCTCCCCCCTCCCCCTCCCCCTCCCCCGGACAGCACTGCTGCCGCCGGCCGGGCTCACAGCTCCTGCTGGGGCCAGGCTCCCTTGTCCGGGGGAGAGCCGCGCCGCCTCCCCGCCCCTTCCCCGCTCTCCAGGTCCGGCAACAAGGGGGATGACAACGGGTACAGCTGTGTACCGGGGGCCCCCTAAAGTCGGGGGGCCCGGTACAGCTGTACCCGTAGTACCCCCCTGTCGCCGGCCCTGTGCCCAAGCCCGGGAGCGGCGCAAGCCCAGGAGCGGCGTGAGCCGCCCTTTCTCTCCCCCCCCCCCCGCGTCCTTTTTTTTTCTCCCCCCCGCGCCCTTTCTTTCTCTCTTCCCCCCGCGACCTTTCTTTCTCTATTCCCCCCCCGCGCCCTTTCTTTCTCTATTCCCCCCCCGCGCCCTTTCTTTCTCTCTTCCCCCCGCGCCCTTTCTTTCTCTCTCCGCCCCGCGCCCTTTCTTTCTCCCCCCCCCGGCCGCCCTTTCTTTCTCCCCCCCCGGCCGCCCTTTCTTTCTCCCCCCCCCGGCCGCCCTTTCTTTCTCACCCCCCCGCCGCCCTTTCTTTCTCCCCCCCCCCGCGCCCTTTCTTTCTCCCCCCCCCCGGCGCCCTTTCTTTCTCACCCCCCCCGCCGCCCTTTCTTTCTCACCCCCCCCGCCGCCCTTTCTTTCTCCCCCCCCCGCGCCCTTTCTTTCTCCCCCCCCCCCCGCGCCCTTTCTTTCTCCCCCCTCCGTGCCCTTTCTCCCCCGGACCCGGCGGGGGAAGCCCTACCGTGCTGCGGAGCCTCCCCACCCTCGCCCTTTTTGCAGGCGGTGGTGCGCCGCTGTCACCGGCAGGGCTCTCTGCTCCTGACGGGGACATGCGCGCTCGTCCGGAGGAGAGCCGTGCCGCCTCCCCGCCCCTTCCCTGCTCTCCAGGCCCGGTGACAAGGAGGGTACTACTGGTACTGCTGTGTACCAGGGCCCCCCTAAAGTCCGGGGCCCGGTACAGCTGTACCCGTAGTACGCCCCTGTCACCGGCCCTGAGTCAGGATATCAACCAAACTATGGGAGGACTCCTTTACTACCTCCACTTGTATGCCCACGTTTTTGGCCACCCTATTCAGCAGCTCCTGGTGGGCCTTGTAGTCGTCCTGGAAAAGCGACACGCCTGTTCTCGACACAGCCTTGTCAGGCAAAGAGGAGGCCAGCACCAACTGAGGGCACTCCCTCCACTCCTGCACTGACTGGATCTCGCGGCACCAATACCTGCTATTTGGTACCAGAGTCCAGATTGGACTCTGCCCTTCCTTCAGAAGCTATTGAATAGGAGCACCTTGACTGCGGTCCCTGCACCTGGGGAAATGCCCACAGGTTCCAAAAAGGGCACATGTGTACCGGCTCCTGCCAAGGAGGCAAAGTACCCAATGGCATTCCCTGGCTTGGGTTCACCACAGGGTAGTGCCAACTTGAGGCATTTCAGGGTTGACTCCTGAGTAAAAATTGCACAAATCTGTAAAATCCTCAAAGACTATATTGTGTGTGTATTCTTGAAACATTTCCCTTGACTATAGATCAGTTAGATACTTCAGAAACAATTCAGCTATGTCTGAACTTGCCTCTGTATCTGTTAAGACAGGCAGTGTTGCTAAGTGGTAAAATAGAAATGTCTAATTATTTTAAATAGCTGTTCGAGGCATTTAGAAGAAATTTTAGTTTTCATTAAATATTTGTATTGATTCATTTCTTAATGCTGAGATTTGATGTGAATAGGGAATAGAATGAAAATTAAATTTATATTTCAAAATATTAGGCCTTGGTCAACAAGATGTGTTATTAATTAAAGAGAGTGGAATTAATAAAACGTGAACCAGCTAGAATTGCCCTGATTGAGTCAATATGGATTATTAATTTTCCCAATCCTTTGAAAAGCTCGTAATAGCTACAGTGTACTCTCTCTTGTCCATAAGGCTTAACCACAAACATGTAGAGTTCCAGGTGCAGTAGATATAATTCAGTTTTTCTCTGCCTTCCAAGTAGAGACTAGAGATTCAGGATAATTCCAGTATCTTCCTTACCATGGGGATAGTGCTAAATGCCATAAGCACTTATAATAGCTATTTTAAGATGTACAGATAGACTTTCATGTCTGGCTGTTTTAACATAGTATTCTCCTGCTAGATACTCCTCACCAGGGTGCTGCCTGCTCAAATATTCTCTCTTGTGTTTTATTTTTTTTCTCAGGATGTAACATTTCTGATGCAAGCATAAGCGCCATCAAAAAAAAAAAAGAAGCTACATCTGCACAATATAAACATACAGTAGATTGAGATCACCTTTTCTATTTAAAGTACAGTACTTGTTTGTTCCTATGGTAGCTTGATCTTTCAAGCAGATTTTTTTCCCATAGAAAAAATACAACCCTGGGCTGCATATCACATTTCTGAATAACTGCAGAAGTTGTTCTTATATTCAGCATATTACAATAGCTCTTTCGAGCAAATCCAACTGGTAGTGAAAAAATGTGCATTTGTATTTATTTTTATTTCTAAGAATATATTTTTGGCAACTATAAAATAAATATTATAGAAACACAATTCTTTAAAATCAATAACTTTTGTTCCTCTTTTAACGTGCAAAAAAGGCTTCTTCTAATTTCACATTTTTCTGGGAAGAAGAAATCAAATTCAATGTAAGGAGAGATAAACTACAAGATTTGTAGATATTTAGTATTCAGGGGTGACTGTGTGCAGCTTAGCACACTCACATACAGAGTAATGTTTCTGCATGAAAATACCCAAAACATCAGACTTTGAGAATATTGTACAAAGATAGGACCTGATTCATCAGTACAACAAAGGCTCCTAGACTGTCCACTAGCACAAAGCAGCCCTAAGCCTGGTTTCAATTGCCACTGCAGCATTTCCTCCTCCACAGAGGGATCCTCCAACAATAAAAATTCACCATGGCATATCCTATTCTGAACTCCAGTTCACCATAGGGCACAGGCCCTTAGCGCATCTGGTCCGTGGCTCTGGGGATAGAAAGCAGACAGGCCTACAGCCTGATCTAATTCATGCCAGGCCAGACCAAAGCCTGCAGAACATAAAGCCACCTTTTCCTTCTTTCTTTTGCATCCCTCTAGACTTGTACTGAACAGTCTGAGGCTGGGTCAGAGAATTGGGACCTATGTATATCCATATCACATGGAAAAGCAAAAGGAATGTTAAAGGTGACCTTCAAAAGGAAAAACTGGACTTGTTCTGTTTTATTGCTTCATTATGATGGATAAAGGCAGCCTGAAAAAATTATTTTTAAAAAAGTTTCCTGATTGCCTTTATATTAGAAATTCTGGGCTCGTCTGCCTTTAATTTAAACTATTGTGATTGTGAACTAGGAAAATTATGAAATCCCATGAGACTAGAAACTGAAAGTTAGCAGTTGAGCAGGAAAGAGATTTTTAGTCAGTTGTTTAAAACTCCACTGTACTTTTGTTGGTTTTGCTAACACTTATTTTAATTCTCATATTTGGGATACTGGATGGCCTTACTAACCTACCCCCTTTCTACTGAGATGTGTTAGCTCACAGTAAGCGTTTAGAGACATATATATATATATATACATACATCCAGAAAAGCTTATCTAGTAAAACCAGGCAGCATTCCACCACACCAGTGAAGACCAGACTTGATAATCCTGAGCTTTAAGAAAAGAAGTGGGTGAAAAAAATCTTTACGAAACAACAGAAACTCTTCAGGTCCTTCTTATGCCAAAAACGGGGGGGCAAAATCTTTATTTTGGAAAATAATGGAAAATCTATAAAAACTAAAGATCAATGTATGATCTACTCCTACTTTAAATATCCTAGAAGTTTTAGTATAGCATCATAAAAGCATTAATAACACAGTGAAGATGCAACAGTAATATATGCACAGCCATATGTAAACACAATAAAAAGCACTTAATGTAATAAAACTAGGGCTGTCGATTAATCACAGTTAACAAAAAAATTAATCACAATTAATGGCACTTTTAATCGCACTGTTAAACAATAGAATACCAATTGAAATTTATTAAATATTTTTGGATTTTCAAATATACTGATTACATCGCAGAATACAAAGTGAACGGTGCTCACTTTATATTATTTTTATTACAAATATTTGCACTGTAAAACTGATGAAGAAATAGTATTTTTCAATTCACCTCATACAAGTACTTTATCATGAAAGTGCAACTTACAAATGTAGATTTTTTTTGTTACATAATTTCACTCAAAAAAAACAAAACAATATAAAACTTTAAAGCCTACACGTGCACTCAGTCCTATTTCTTGTTCAGCCAATTGCTAAGACAAACAAGTTTGTTTAAATTTACGGGACATAACCCCGCCTGGTTCTTATTTACAATGTCACCTGAAAGTGACAGGCATTTGCATGGCACTTTTGTAGCCGGCATTGCAAGGTATTTGCATGCTAGATATGCTAAACATTCGTAGGCACCATCATGCTTCAGCACCATTCCAGAGGACATGCTGATGAGGCTTGTTTAAAAAAACAAACCTTAATTAGATTTCTGACTGAACTCCTTGGGGGAGAATTGTGTGTCTCCTGCTCTGTTTTACCCACATTCTGTCATATATTTCATGGTATAGAAGTCTCTTGGATGATGATTCAGCGCATGTTTGTTTTAAGAACACTTCTACTGCAGATTTGATAAAATGCAAAGAAGGTACCAATGTGAGATTTGTAAAGATAGCTACAGCACTCAACCCAAGGTTTAAGAATCTGAAGTGACTTCCAAAATCTGAGAGGGACGAGGTGTGGAGCATGCTTTCAGAAGTCTTAAAAGCACAACTCTCTGATGTAGAAACTTCAGAACCTGAACCACCACCAAAAAAAAAAATCAACCTTCTCTGATGGCATCTGATTCAGATGATGAAAATGAATATGTATCAGTCCACACTGCTTTGGATCATTATCAAGCAGAGCCCATCATCGTCATGGACGTATGTCCTCTGGTACGCAGTTGAAGAATGAAGGGACATATGAATCTTTAGCACATTTGGTATGTAAATAACTTGCAAAGCCGGGTACAACAATGCAATGCAAACACCTGTTGTCACTTTCAGGTGACATTGTAAACAAGAAGCGGGCAGCATTATCTCCTGCAAATGTAAAGAAACTAGTTTGTCTGAGTGATTGGCTGAACAAGAAGTAGGACTGAGTGGACTTATAGGCTCTACACTTTTACAAGGTTTATTTTTGAATGCAGGTTTTTTTGTACATCAGTCTGCATTTGTAAGTTCAGATTTCATGATAAAGATTACACTACATTATCTGTATTAGGTGAATTGAAAAATACTATTTCTTTTGTTTTTTATTGTGCAAATATTTGTAATAAAAATATTATAAAGTAAGCACTGAACACGTTTTGTATTTGTGTTGTAATTGAAATTAATATATTTGAAAATTTAGAAAACATCAAAAATATTTAAATAAATGTCATTCTATTATTATTAAAAGTGTGATTAATCGTGATTAATTTTTTTAATCATGTGCCAGTCCTAAATAAAATAAATACAAAATAGTGATAAAACAATTAGAATACAAGTGACGAGACACTATTGGGTCAGGCTGGCATGCTGAAGCATGTTCGTATTACAACCTGAACTTTAAAAAAAGAAAAACAAGACAATCCACCTCTTCTGAATTTCTTTGTGATATCCTGGACATTTCCTGGCAGGATTAACTTACTTATTTTCTTTCTCACCCAGCCATGCAGGAGTTCCAAGTAGCACATGGCTCCACTAGTTTTGCTTCCCTTTCAGGGAACCTGAAGGGGGCTGTGTAGGCAGAAGTCCTTCACAGATATTGGGGGATCCACTGATTTATTTTTTTCAGTGTTGAACCTCCTGGTCATGCCACTGGGATCAAACCTTGTCCCCACAAATGCCCCAAGTGGAAACGCTGCAAGGGAACCATATGGCATTTCCACTCCCCTTCTCAGGCATAGCACATGTAAGGCACCCATATTGGTCAACTTCTATACAGTATTCCCATTCCAGTATTGAATACATACTGTAAATGAGAAATCCCCAAAACTAACCCAGTTTTTATCTAGATATTTTGCTGCAGTTGTCTTCCTGTTTTAAAAATCACCAGAAGCCTGAAGACTCTTAATTTCACTGCATCCTTGCCTCTTTTCAAGATGCTCTCTAACTTAATGCATGATGTATGTATGACTCCTTTCCCACTTACAGACATAATATTCTTTAATGTAATGAGGTCCATTCTCTCTACTAGGATATATATGAATGTATTTACTGGGCACTCCTATGTTTGCATGTGATTACTGCATCTCCAGTGCCTCTGTGGATTATTCAGGTGCTGGGCCTAGCTGTTGTCCCACTATATAATGTGCTAAAGAGGAAAATAATTTGCAGCATCTCATGAACAATTTTTAACTACTGCTGGAGGCAGGGTCCCAAACTACCTGGGCATTTTTTTCTGTCACTGCATGGCACATGCTGTGTTGCCATCTATTCCGTCATCTCATAATTATCCAGTGAAGACTGTGTCCTGATGACAGTGCACTTTACAGCATGGCATGCAAGGTCACAATGCTGCTGGACTTACTTTTCCAGGACCATTATTATTAGTATATTAAGATATAAGAAAGTTTTAGATACACACTTTCAAAGCAGCTAAGAGAACAATGACTGGGCCCTCCGCTAGGGGGAGAAGTTATGTAGCTGGTTCCATTCAGCTTAGAATGTCTTTACTCTGTCCAGGGCTAAGCCTGGGAACAAAGGAGACCTAAACCCCCAAAGATCCCAGAAAAGGGAAGGGGAGAATGAGTGAGCTGGGAGAACTGGCCCTGGTATGTCAATGAAAAAGCTGACATGCTGGAATAACTCATTCACAAGTAGGAGGAGCATGTGTTATAAAGTGTAGGGTTGTTCTTCCATCTCAGAGATGGGGAATAAGACAGGCCTTCCTGAGCTATAGATATAGAGGTTAAGATTAGGTAAGGAAATATGCATATAGGTCTCTGTTATTTTAAATCCACTTCTCGAAGCACTGTGTACATTTTGGCAAAATAAATCCTGCTTCGTTTTAAATAAGCTATTTCTGTAACTGTTACAGCATGATTGGCAACTAGGGGGTGTAACCCAGAGACCAAGTGTTTGGTCAGGAAGTGTTTGGCTCATGAGATTCCCATCCCAAACAGAAGTGAAGGCATGGACCTGTCACTTGAAAAGAGTGCACTCAGTGGACTGAAAAAGAGTCTTAGCAGGGACAGCCTCCCCAGGGACCTGGATAGCAGCTAATCACTACTGGATGGACAAATTAAAAAGTAAATTTTTCTATCTAGTCTATCACTGGACAATGACCAATGTGGGATGCTTCAGAAGAAGGTTTTATAATGAGCCAAATGCAAATCTGGGCCCCAATTACAATTAATCTCATCATTTGCATCGATGCAACTATCACATAAGGCAGTGGGAGTTGCACCTATGCAACTGACTGATAATGGCTCCTTTTGTTAGCAGGAGCCATTATCAGTCAGTTATGTTCTAGTTATGTTGTCACCCAGTGGTCTTATTCTTGAAGAATCTGACTTCTTTGGTAACAAATGCACAAAAAATGCACAGTAACCTCCCAGGATTCTCGGATGTTCAAATTCTCATTTAGAACTAGAATACCAAAGTGCCCTTTGGCCAGTTCCTGCAAAAGATAAAGCCTGAGAATGTTGCTCACGGCATTTTTAACTTGCAGCTCAGTAAAGTGACGGATGCATTTCTAACATTTTCCTTTCGATTTTCTGGAAATGCTCACTGCAGTTGAGTTCCCTCCTGCTCCTTTGCTATTCTCTGATAGTGCAGCACAGCGTGTTCAGAGACACAAGCGAAGGGAAGTAATGACTCAGACTGCAGATTTTGAAAGAGGGCATGTCAGGAGATCAGGCTTGAGGCAGAGCTGAGTAAAATGTTAAAGAAACAATGGAACAAGATGGGTGGCATCTTGAAGGTGAGTCAATCAAGGTTAGCTGGGGGATGAGGAACAGACTTGGTTGAGGAAGCATGTGGTTTGGCTCACCCTCCCCTTCCACTGGCTCTGTGATCTGTCACTAAACTAAAACTTATAGGAATTTCCCTTGAATTGTCATGCTGGAACACAGAATGAAACCACAGAGAAGAAATATAAGAACATCGCTGATCTATTGGTAATGTGGTTGCCCTGTGATAGATATACATTGAATCACAGATGTTGAAGATGGCCTGCTAGATCTTTTCTATCTGTATTATTTATATATTTCTACGGTAGCATTGACTTGTATAGTACAGTCATGTAAAAGTCTACCCCTCCTGCAGGATTGTCTAGGCAAGATTGCCCTCATTAATATTCATAAATGCTAATTTATCCTAACTCTAATTTTGAATGTTTTTTTGTTGTTCCAGAATTTAGCCTATGAAATAATTCTAACACTTGGACAGGCATTCGAGGTAGCCTATCAGCTCGCACTACAAGCACGAAAAGGAGGCCATTCTTCAACCCTCCCAGAAAGCTTTGAAAATAAACCCACCAAACCAATTCCAAAACCACGTGTTAGTATTCGAAAGTCTGTGGTAAGTAGCAAATAGGAAAATCCAAACCCGGCTATACAAAAAATATGTTGGCATGAATCTAATAGTAGTTTACATATTTGTTTGGTCAGAAAAGCACCCCCCACGATAAGCTAGGCCGCATCCACTCATCACTCCAAAGACAGTCTGCAAGGAGTTGTAGAATCTCAGCATGCCAACAATTTGTAACCCTATCTCAAACCCTTCCACTTTAAGGAGTTGTATATGTAGTCAGGCATCTAGTATGCTGTTATTCCACTGCTTGACATGTTTCAGTCTTTCCTTGTGTGATGGAGCTGCTTTAAATGCCATGGACTACAGTCAGGTTTGATTTACAACCTGTGCGATCATATCGACTTCACTGAGATTGCAACAAGGTGTAAATGAACACAAAATTTAGCTTGATGTATTTTATCCCTTTTTGTTTAGCTTTGACACTAGTATGAGACCACAACATTGATATTTTCATCTTTAGAAACTAACCAAAAACCAATCCTCTGAGGACAATCAAGTGTTAGCACAATAACCCTGTTGTCTTCTGAGTGCCTGTGACTTCCCCCAATACAGGATCAATGCAGATGCAAATCAATGACTGGCAAATTTTGATGGCAGAGAAATTTTTTTCAGAAAAGGGCAATCCTAATTTGCCTTGACTGAACTTTCAATTATCTTCCTCTTCCCCCTTTCTTTGTATTCTATCCTTTTATCTTTCTCCTCCCATCAGAACCAGCTCGTTCTCTTTTCTTCCCATCTTTTGATCCTCGACAGTCTCCCTGCTTTCAAAGCTCCTCTTCTCTGAAATCCAACCCACCTTTCTAATATTTTCTCCATAAGCCCAAACAGGTTCCCTGACCTGATCTCCCTCTCCACAATTCCTAACAAAACCACTGTCTACAGTGACATTCCACTTAAGAAGGAAAGGTCTTCAGTCTCATCTTTGGGTACTGGTTGTACTAGTCACATTATTTGGGGCATGTAAAACTTAAAGATGTCCCAGAATTCATTGGCACACACACAACGTCTTTTCTGGAAACTTGGGAAAGAGCTAGAAATTGTGAGACTTAAAGACAGTCCAAGAAATTGCTAAAATCTAACCTGTATAGAGCTCATCAGGAATTGTCCAACTAAAGGGTTCAATCAAAAAATGCTGACTTGCTTAAATGTTTCACAAAAATACTGTGGATTCAATGAATTTTTGTCAAATTATGGATACAGTTCTGCTGGGAACAGTGGGCTTCAAGGGTCCATGGTTCCTGGGCAACCATGCCGTCTGGCCTGGGTCCAGGGATCCCAGAGTTTCCAGGCTCCCTCTACTGAGCAGGAAATCCCGGAAGTCCCAGCTTTAACTGGGACTCAGCTCCTAACTCCAGAAGCAGGGAAGCTGAAAGTCCTAAAACCCTGGCTTGAACCAGGGCTCTCAGGGTTTCCAGGCTCACTGCTGCTGCAATCAGGAGCATGGCATACCTGGGAGCCATCGCATGGCATCCCTGGGAGCCATCGCACAAGATGTGGCTCTCTGCATCGAGGCTCCCAGCACTGCAGCAGACAACCTGAAAGTCCTGAGAGCCCCAGCTTATTTGAGAGTCTGGGGGTTTCCAGGCTCCTTGAGGCTCAACTGGATTCCCAGGGCAGTTAGCGCCGTAGGCTACATGAATGGGAGTTGGGCAGGTCAGGGAGCTTGGAAGCCTGGGGGTTCCTACCACAGGAGCACTCTGCATGGCAGGGCTGCCCCAGATCCATGGCTACCGGGATCCCCGGCGGCTGCTGACATGATTCATGGCAGTTACTACTGGTGGCCACCACAGATTAGTATCAGTGAAATTGACCCATACAAGTCAGGCTGAAACTAAATTGTAAAATGTCAAACTTCCCTGTGAACTGGAAAGTCTGAAATATGGTCAGCTCTAATATTGAAGTCTCAGAAGATCTAATGCGCAGCTGTTTGGCTCACTGTTCCCAGCAGAACTGTATTTGACTGAAAAGAAGGCAGCCACATGTCTAACCGAAAGTAAAAAATGTTCCGATATAGTTTGGTTTTTGGTGAAGTTGTTATTTCATCTAAACTGATGAAGTCCCAAATGAAGGCCTGATGGAACAATCAGCATGGCTGGCATCTATGTTATGAATTTAACTCAGTTGAAAACTCCCTTCTGAAGTGTGTAAATGGCACAGCGGTATTGTTCTTCTTCGAGTGCTTGTCCCTCTGGGTATTCCACGGTGGTTATGCACGCCACACGCACGGAGCCAGAGAAATGTGAAAGCAAGCGTCCATTGGGCCGCACATGCATCCCCGGTTCACCTCGTGCCTCCAAATGAGGAGATAAAAATGAGGTGACCACCTCCCCAGTTCCTTCTCACTGCAACGTAGTCCGGTTTGGAACCTCCAGAGTCCAAAGCTTCAACTTTCTCCTTTTTATGTGACTCTATGTACATATCTGTCAATAGTTTTCATAGTTCTAGAGCAGGGGTGGGCAAACTTTTTGGCCCGAGAGCCACATTGGGATTCAAAATTGTGCGGAGGGCCGGGTAGGGAAGGCTGTGCCTCCCCAAACAGCCTGGCCACACACCCCTATCAGACTCGCACTCACTTCCCGCCCCTTGACTGCCCCCTCAGAGCCCCCGACAAATCCAAACCCCACCCGACCCCCCGCTTCTTGTCCCCTGATTGCTCCCTCCGGAGATCCCCCATACTAACTGCCCCTCCAGAACCCCACCCCGTACCTAAGCCCCCCTGCTCCTTGTCCCGTGATCGCCCCTTCCAGCAACCCCTCACTCTAACTGCCCCACCCAGGACCCCCCCCCTCATCTAAGCCCCCATGCTCTTTGTTCCCTTACTGCACCCTCCCGAAACCCACCTACACTAACCACCACCCCAGGGACCCCACCCCCTATCTAAGCCCCCTGCACTTTGTTCCCTGACTGCTCCCTCCCAAGACCACCTACCCTAACCATCACCCAAGCTCCCATTCTTACCTTGCTCAGCTGGGCACGGCCTCCCGGCTCTTTGCTCTGGCCTGGCCCCAGCAGCTAGGCCCGGCACCCTGGGAAGGAACTGTGGGGCCCCCATGGCTCCGCCCAGCACCTCTGGCAGGAACTACGGGCCCCGCAGCTCCCTTGGTGGGAACTTGGGGCCCGCGGATCAGGGCGGGGAGAGCCAGGCCCATGGCT
The DNA here is from genome assembly GCA_032164245.1 of Sternotherus odoratus. Lineage (NCBI taxonomy): Eukaryota > Metazoa > Chordata > Testudines > Kinosternidae > Sternotherus > Sternotherus odoratus. The sequence continues at coordinate 72,638,154 of JAVMKO010000001.1, read as the reverse complement.
CGGCTGGCGTGCCAGGCTGGGAGCGCGGGGCCCCGCGGCTTCCCCCAGCTGGGCCCGGTGAGCGGGGTGGAGAGCATGTGGTCCCGCAGCACGCCGGGCTGGGAGCGCGTGGCGCTGCGGCTCCCCCCGGCTGGGCCCGGCGCACATGGCGGGGAGCGCGGTCCCCGCGGCTCAGCCTGGCACTCCGGGCGGGAGCACGGGGCCCCTCACCGTGCTTGCCCGGCCCCTGAGTGGGGAGGAGGAGGCCACTGGCACCTCTCCCCCCGCCAAGCGCTCGCGGGCCGGATATAAATGGCCAGCGAGCCACATGTGGCCCGCGGGGCGAAGTTTACCCACCCCTGTTCTAGAGTTTTAAAGTTTGTATCTGATCATTTGAGTGTTTCAGAGTTATTTAGTTAGTCTCCCTGACCTGGGGGTGCCGCATTATGCCCAGGACTCTCAGCTTCAAAATTTGGGCTTCCTGCCCACGATTCTTCTTGATCAGCATTGACCACCAACACTGCTTGTAGTGCCTCAGGGACACCCACATCATGGCAAGTTGCAATACCTGCCCTTCATTCTCCTGCCAGACCCAGGAAGTGTGGGAACTTCACCTTAGGAAGCACCTAATAAAAAAGACCATGAAGTCTCAGTCAGACCCAGGCCAGGGAATTCCCACCTTCCTGACGTCTCCCCCACCCCCATCAGATTGACTCAGTAAGGAGTGCACCTCCTGCTACAATGTCTGAGTCCAAAGCATAGGGGTCTACCTCCAGAGATCCTTCAATGGGGTCTTGTCAGGAGAGCTGGGAGAATTCCCATAAACATGATGCTAAGTCTTCCTCCAAAACCACTTCAAAGAAGTCAGAATCGTCCCTGCGAGTAAGCTCAGACTAAGCAAACTTAGTACGTCCCAACCATAACAAGAAAGCCCTCAAGTTAAGGGCATCCATCAGCACTGAATTGTGATCGAAGACACTGGTGCCTCTTGTACCCCCCCAAACACAAGCCCTGGGATCCACCAGCACCGATGAAGCCTGATCACCAAGAGCATCAGTTACCCACAGTACCATCTTTGTCTTCAATAGCTGTGGCACAGACTATGGTTTGGGTGGCCAGGACCTTTCTTACTCCGTGAAGAGCTGAGACACTCTCCTCGTGAGGATATTTCCCCTTTTCCCCCAGACCCAGAGTCTCCCACTCCATTGGGTCCCTCCCTTTTGCGAGAGGTTATAAATCTACCAGGGGCCAAGGGGCCAACTACCCCAGTTCCCAGGAGGTGCTTGAGCCCTGGTTCCCCCCCATACTCCACCCCCACTGCTCCCCTTCCCCCAAACCCCTGCCCCATCTGTTCCTGCCCTGCTCCTACCACGGCTCCACTCTCTGCCCTGGCCCCAGACCCACTCCCAGCCCTGTCTCAACCCCCTTTACCCTTTTCACATCCCTCACGCCGAGTCACACCCCCTCTTCTGGCCCCAGTTGGGCAGGGGCATGGACAGCAGCAGGGGGGCATGACCCTGAAAAGTTTGGGGACCACTGCACTAGAACAGTCTCCAGCAAGAAGTGGAATATTTCTTACAGTGAGTAGTGATAGAGTGAGTTGCTCTGCAGTACCAAAGGGGTGGTTTTTTGCTTGCCACACTCTCTCTAACACCCAAAAAGAAGGATGGTTGGAGACCCATTCTGGCCCTCTGCCATTTCAACCTTTCTTCAAAAACTCAAGTTCCTTATAGTGATGTTGGCATCTATAATTCCATCCCTGGAAAAGGACAAGTGGTTACAGCTTTTGACATGGACGCCTACTTTTGTGTGGACATCCACCCTGCTCACAGACACTTTCTCAGAGAAATTTATGGTGGATCTCCGACCACTTTCAATACAGAGTATTTCTTTTCATCATTGCTACCTCCCCGGGGTAGCTACCAAGGTGTTTTCTGTAGTAGAAGACTATATGAGATATCATGGTTGCGCCATCTTCTGCACTTTGACAGTTGGCTCTGGGTCATGCAAAGATTCCCGTGCATTGACTGACAATGCTGCAACTCCTCTCTTCTTTGTGGGGGGTCAGAGTAAATTCTGAAAACATCCATTGTCACCCCTACACTGAATTTAGACTTAACTGAGGCATCCTTAAATTCAGCAATGGCAGGGGCTTACCTGCCTAAGACAGGTTTCAGGCTATGAACACTATTATGGACCAGGTCATAAGCAACCCATGAGTACCTGTCAGGACTCATCTGTCTCCTAGGCCATATGGCCTCATGCACTTATGTCACGCTATTTGCAAGACTCTACCCTCATTGCCTACAAGCATAGCTCCAAACAGTGTACTTGCCAAACCGACAATCCATGAACATCATAATGACTGATCCCACCAAAGTGAAACTGTCCCTGTTATGGTGGAAGAATCTCCGCCAGGTATGTGTTGGTGTTCCCTTCCTCGCCTCTGCACCAGACAGGATGATCATTACCTGTTGGGTTGGGGAATGCACATGGACAATCATAAAGCACAAGCAGCTGGACATCTCGAGAGTCCAGGATGCGCATCAATGTTCTAAAGCCATGAGCAGTTTTAAGGATTTGCAAAGCCTTTCTCCTGGTCATTCAAAGTCACTATGTCTTCATAATGTTGGACAACATCACAACTGTCTTTTACATCCAACAGGGAGGAGCGAGGTCCATCCCCCATGTGCAGGAGCCATCAGTCTGTGGAACTGGTGCATCAGCAATCAGATTACCATCAGCAGTCTACCTACCAGGAAACCGGAAAGTGCTAGTGGACTCTCTCAGCAGACACTTTTTTGTCAATCACAAGTAGGAGCTACACGACTCTGATGAACAATATTCTCACTCTCTGGGACACCCCCCACCAGGGATTTGTTGACCTACCAAACAAACATGGAATGCAACATATACTGCTCCAGAGGAGCCATAGGTTGTCACTCACAGGATGATGCTCTACTGCTTCCATGGTCAAACCATCTGAACTATGCCTTCCTATGCCATTATCACTCCTGTCTCAAGTTTTGCGCAAGATTTGGCAGGATAGGGCACAAGTCATTCTCATTGTCCCCAACTGGCCCAGACAGTTTTTGTTCCTGAACCTTCTACACACGTTGTCTCAGGCACTGATCATTATTTCAACCTTCTCACTCTCCTGACCCAAAGGAACAGCAAGATCAAGTATCCCAACTCACATCCGCTTCATCACAGAGCCTGGATTTTGGATGGGCATCATCCTTAGGGTGATCATGTTCTGAACCTGTACAGAACATCCTTTTAACAATAGGAAGGATTCCACTAGGAAATGTTGCCTAGCCATGTGGAAGCATTCTTCTGTCTGAGCACATCGATGACCCACACCCCTAGAAGCTGCAGATATTGCTCACATTCTGGACTGTATCCTTTCCATGAAGAGAGCAGATTTATCTCTCAGCTCCTTATGGGTCCACTTGGTGGCAATCAGTGCATACCATCCACTTTCACAGGGCTACTCAATCTTCTCCCACCCACTGACTAGCAGATTCTGGAAAAGCCTAATCAGAACCTTTCCACCTAAAAAAAAAAGGGGGGGGGGATACTCCTCAACAGGACTTGAACCTTTTCTCTCAATATTCACCAAGCCTCCTTTTGAGCTATTAGCTTCTTGCTCCATGTCTCTCCCATGTCCATGAAGGGTGCATTCCTGGTAACCATCACCTCAGCCAGATGACCTTGGAGTGCTTATGGCAGATCCTCCTTTCATTACATTCATTCAGGACAAAGTTGCATCATATTTACACCCTAAATTCACCCCCAAAGTAGTCCCTGAGTTTCCTCTGAACCAGACAATTCACTTACCTATGTTCGTCCCAAAATCACCCACGTACTCAGAAGAAAAGATGGTCAGGCTTTAAAAAAAAAAATCTCAAAATGGATCTCAGGCTGTATTTTGCTCTATCCACTATCTAATCTTCCCCGTCCTCCAAGGGTAAGAACTCATTCCACAAGAGCACAGGCAATATCTATGTCATCACTTCAAGATGTGACATTACTTTAACATCTCTAAATCAGCTATGTGGAACTCTGTCCACACGTTTTTGAGATGCTGTGCTTTGGTACAGGACTCCTCTGCTGGTGTATCTTTTGGAATGGGAGTCCTTTGTTCAGCTCTGCCACCAATAGCCTCACAACTTCCTCCTAGTTGACTACTGCTGTCAGTCACCACAGTGGAATACACTTAAGAACCAGCATGAGAAGAAGAGGTTACTTACCTTATAATAGCTGCAGGTTCTTCAAGGTCCTTTACTGTATTCCACTCCCTGCCCTCCTTCCCCTTTGCTTTGGATCATCTCTGTTTTGCGGTAGAGAAGGAACTGGAGGGGTGGTCAGTTCGCTCCTCTCTTCATCTCCTCGGTTGGAGGTAGAAAGTGAACGAGGGTGCATGCATGGACCAATGGACGTTGTTTTCAAAATTCTCCAGCTCTGGGGAGCACATACGCACCCAAAGTGGACTACAAATAGGGACCACCCATCTCAAAGAACCTCCAAGGTAATTAACTGGCAGTTTTGTGATGTGTGACAGAATGCTTTGCATTGTAAAAGATTATCTTAGGAAAGAACAAATTTTGGCCATTGGTGCTGTCAGCTGGCTCTATATTAAAAAAGGTTAGAACACATCTCAGGATCAAGTCCTTACTAAAGCTTAGTTATAAGTAAGCTATGGTCCTGTATAGATTTCTCTGTGATGGCAAAACCATGGATAAATCCTATGACCTCTTCAGCACATGCAAAACTAGTACTTGAGATGTTTTCTACAAAAGTACTGATCCAATTAAGTGTGTGTATTTATTTGTATTTGTTTTAAAGCAGATAGATCCATCTGAACAAAAGACTCTTGCCAATCTACCGTGGATTGTAGAACCAGGACAAGAAGCCAAAAGAGGAATTAATACCAAGTATGAAACTACAATTTTCTGATACAAAACAGTCCTCTGGTTCTTGTTGTGCCTTGCACTCCAAGTAGTCACAGCACAGCCTTTCCTTTATGGCAATGTTTCAATCCAGTACAGAGGAAGACTGCACTGTAAGAGTGGCCTTGTAACTAACACAAAAAGGCTGGTAATCATTTCTTCCTGCAGCACTGACAGGAGAATGACTCTATAGGAAGACTTTTAAATTACAGTCTGCAAGGAGAGTGAGGAAATATTTTTCAAGCAGTCCTCTTGTGACTCCACCACAGTGCTTTCTTATTTGATTTCTTATTTTAGGATTCTACTTTTTAAAAAGTTCTCTAAACTAACATTACTGCTGCCTGTGAGTATGACATTTGGTTGATTATTTAAATCTTGGCGGGTTTTAACTGAAGTACAATTATTAAATACAATATTTGTGAAACCCCTGAACTCCTAAGTATTAATTACTTTTATTGTATTAAAAATAATCCTAATACAAAAAGAAATTAGTTACCCCAATTTCTGTGTGTGCTGGTTTTATATGTAATCATTAGTGTCCTTTGATCCTCTTTAAAAATAACCTATCACAGTGTGACAAAGGATGAGAATTTTATGATTAGTTAAAAAGAGGAATTAATGCACAGAAAATGTGTCTTGTATTAGATATTTTTATGGAAAAGAATATTATGGGAGAACATAGAAATATTTATGGGAGATGAAGTCAGATTAACTATGAAAGATTTTGTTTATTTTAAAGTTGACTAAAAATTGCTGCTGTACCTTTTGCAAAATATCAATGGTGGATGCACTAGTTGCTTCATCTGATGGGAGTAGAACAGAAGCAAACTAGTCATTGCACTACACATACAACAATTTATACAGTTTAATGTTGCTATAATCATGAATTCTGCTAGTATTTTTAAGAATCTCAACAGCGGTTCTAGAGAACATAATCAAAACTACAGATTTTGCTATCAAGGATTCTGTCAAAGAAAGCGTGTCTGAAAGAAGTTCTATTGCAGACATTTTTCTAAATAAAAAAAAGAAAGAGAAAAAAATTCCAAAGTAATAAAACTGTTTTCATGAAACAAAAATAGTTAAGCATTTGCTTGATGAAATGAAATTTATTTACATTTTCTTTAAAGTGTTTTAATTTTTTTAATGTCTGTGGAGTATTTGTATAATACCATAATGTATATTTATGTAGAACTGAATTATAACGGTGCAAATATCATTATAGGAGAAAAATGACATTTTAACGTATATTGTTCTATCCAGTCAAATTGTGAATCATTTTGATGTTCATTATAGAGATATTGATAAATTGTGTGGTTGTCTTAATGTTTTTTTATTATTATTATTTCATATCTAACTGAGCTTTTCAATTACAATCATCTATTGGTGAATTCTAAAAATGGATAACTGGACTTGGTTTAAAATTGATAATTGTATATGGTTTAATTAAGCCTATAGCTCTGAGTAATGAAAATCTTTTAATACAGTATTCAATTTACTTGAACAAATAGTTCCTTGTACATATTTTGCTTATTCACTGTTGATATGTATGTAGTAAATTGACAGTAAAAAATAACTGAAAAATATGGTACCAAAAGGAAAATTGTATAGGAACAAAGTAAATAATAGCCTCACTGCAACAAATACTTCTCTGTAAATATGCTTGGGCTTCCAGTTATAAATTTTGTAATTTTGTCATTTCTTATATCCTATAAAAGCACACAAAATAAAATGAAGTTGTACAGTCACTAATGCTTTGTGCGTCATTGTGTTATCCTTGTACCACACAAAGGGCCTGTTCTGAAGTCCAACAAACTTAGTGCAAGTACTCCCCTTGAAGTCCACGGGTTTTGCATCAGACAGTTTTCCAGGGTAAAATGTGCATGCGTAGACAGGGTCATACATTCTGTTAACTAAAGTTTACACCATTTTTGCATTAGGGGCCCAGTTTTAGTTAAAAGTTTTACCCTTTTCAAATCCTTAAATGTACTGGTTCTCAGCTACATCGCTGAGCCACTAACTGGCTATCCAACCCTGTGAGAGGCACAGAGCTTGGAACACGTTGAAGGCAGATGTAGGAGGTACAGGGTGACCAGCTTTTCAAGCTGAAAATCCATGACACCTCTCATGCAAGATAGTGACACTTTGTCCATGGGAACAAGGCAGGAGGAGTGTTTTATTGGGGGGGGGGGGGGTTCTGTCTAGATGCAAGCAAAAGGATTTGGGAAGGGGATGGAGCTGGATGAGGGCATGATTGGTCGGTGGCAGGGTGAACAGTTATCAGGGCGGATAGGTAGCATGATGGGTGGGTGCTAGATATTCAGGCTGGCTTGATGAGAGGTTGGATTTGGGGATGGAGGCTAAGAGAGATGCAGGAAGGCAAGTTCAATTAATGAATGATGGTGACTCTCCCAATGCTGTAAGTGGAGATAGGAGGCAAAGGTGGGAGTTCATAGCTCTAGAACATGAGCCCATTCACAGGGACTTTTAAAGGAAACATTATATTCCCTGAAACCTTACTCCCAGTGTTTGGGGTGGGAAAGGTAGGAGAAGGGTGTTAGCAGGCCCCACATTTTCTAGCAAGCCCTTTAAAGCTCCCCCACCCCCATCACTTGGCAGAGTTTACCTATGCTCAAGGGTTCCTCGTGTGTGTTTGGCAAGGCTTCACTCGAGCACTGAGAAGCAGCTATTGGTATCTGGCACATTAGTTACCAGCTGGTCCCTAGCTCCTGCAGCTGGTGAGGGAGGGCAGCAGCCCTTCCTCTAAAAAGCTTGATGTTCTAGAACAGTGTTTCCCAAAGTGTGGTCCATGGAACAATGGTGTTCTGCACGATGTTAATAGGTGTTCCGTGAAAGAATCGTACTTTTTAAAAAGGGTCTTTACATTTTTTTTTATTTTAAATTTGGCATATTTGAAGCCTAGTTTACAGCTCTTTTTGAATGACTGTAATTTAACATAAAATTCTTTTTCCAGTTATTGATAGAGCTCGGACTGAATATCATGACGTAAAGAGAATTTTGACTCTTGCACTTGATTTTTGTACTACCTTATACGCACAGTCCAGTTAGAAATAGTTCAAGTTATTTTAAATTTGTATTTTTGCTTTGTTTTGTAAAATAAAATATATAAATAATGCAATTTTTTTTAAACCCAAATGACTACAAAATAATATTGTAAGTGTTCCGTAAATATATACCAGGCTAAAGAAGTGTTCCGTAGCCAGAAAGGTTTGGGAAACCCTGTTCTAGAAGATTGTGGGATAATGCCCCTTTCATGGTCCTCCTCCTCCTCCTCCCCCCCCCTTCAACAAGAATGAAGATGGGGAGGGGTAAGCAGGCACAGGCAGAAGACAATAGACTGTGGAAAGCCACCAGTCTTTGAAACTCCCAAGAGAAGAGGAAAGTTTGGGAGCACACTCAGGCCACTTTTGAGGGACAGAGCATCTCAGGCATTGGAGGCCCTGCCAGGAGTAACTTGGATACAGCACTGGTGAGTTGACAAAAATGGGGGGGAGGGTTGGACATCATCTGCGGGGGGGGGGGGCGAGTCATAGTGAGGTAAGCAGGGGAGATTCCGGGTTTGAGGGAACTACTTGGATGTGGCAGACCGGAGAAAGCCGCTGGGAGCTGCTAGACTGACAGAGCTTGAGGAGGGAGCAAGCTGCCAGGGGTTAGTTCTGAGACAGGAGGGGGCTGATGTGGTGCAGAAACAAAATGATCTTTGGGGTAAAGGGTGGGGCTGGGAAGGCAGGCGTGGAAGCAGGGGGCTAGCTTTGAGAAGTGGCAGGGTGACAATGTGGAGCTGGCTGAGGGGCGGTTATAGAGAGTGGGTCCAGGTCCCCAAAGGTACCACGTGCCAGTGTGATCAGAACCGTGTTGGTGCATAAATGTTCACTGGGTGCCTAAGTTTCTACCTTTGGGCAAATGCAGTGGTGCCTCCCTCTAGGCATCAGAGCACCTACCTCCTGCCTAAGCCCCAGTGTGATCTGTGAACCAGGCATTCCTCTTTCCACCTGGGCCCAAACCACAAGGTGTGCTCAGAGCTTGCCTACAGGATTGATTCCCATTCAAAAATGAGGAAGAGGTGGTGGCACTGCACACCATGTGACTTAGCTCATAAAACTCTCAACTTGGCTGTGGGAGATAGAGGTTCAATTCTCCCCATAAGCAACGATTCTATGGGTGCTCTGAGGTTGGAGCACCCAGGGGGGGAAATTAGCAGGTGCTCTTCACCCACTGGTACCAGTCAACTGTTTATGGGGCCCCATGGGCCCCCATCAGCTGTTCGGTGGGGCTATCGGGGTGGGCATCAGCAGTTTTTTTCAGAGCTGGGAGCTGCCACTGATTAGCTGTTCCTGGCTCTGATCAGCGTAGCCAAATCAGCTCTTTCCCACAGTGCTGTTTAACTGTTTATTGGTCTCCAGCCAATCAGCGACAGGGACTCTGCTCCTGGGGTAGGGGCTGAGTCACCCCCATCACCACCCATGCCGCCCTGCCTCCTTCTCCTACCTGCTTCTTGGGCAGGCATGCTTTCCTTTTCACTCTGCAGCTGAGCAGCTCCCAACCTCGCTTCAACCTCCCACCCACCCAAAGGCAGTAGCAGCAGCAGGTAAGTGTATTTCAAAAGGAGTCTTGGGGTGAGGGTGGCTGGGGCGGGGAACTGAAACCCCTTCCCAGGTGGCTGTGCTGAGAGCCGGCACCGGGCTGCTGGCAGGGTGGCCATCTGCATGGTGGGGAGAGGGGCACTGGCTGCCACCCAGCTCTCTGCATCTGGCAGGGGGCTCAGTCAGAGGCATCTCCAAAAACACCCCCTGGATCCCCACAGCATAGAGAGACTAAGAGCACCAGTCCCCACCGGGCAGCTGGGCTGTGCATGGGGGGGGGGGAGTTTCCTGGGCTCTTGTGGGGTGCGGTGCCCCCCTGCTTGCCCTCCCTACCCAAGCAGAGATGTGTGCCTCTCAGAGACAGTGGCCATGTCCATGCAATGCACTTGGTCCCCCTCCCTGGGTGACTACCTCTTATGGGGGTGAGGGGGTGGAAGGGAATGTCTCCCTATCTGCCTGATGCAGAGAATATATTTGAACAGAGATCTTCCAAGCCTCCCAGGTGAGTGCTCGAATCACTGAACTATGGGCTAGCCTGATGGGGGGAGGGGGCCGTCCTCAGTCTCTCCTGTTGAAGATGTTCCATTTTGGATAGATAAGCAAAGAGTCATTGGACCAGAAAGAGAGAGCATGTGTGTATATCTGCTTGGTGGTGAGGGACCCACCTGGAAGGTCCAGTTCCTCTTCTCAGATAACTCTAATTATTTATACACAGTGAAACAGCTTCAGCAAGACAGTTTGAAACAAACCAATCTCTGAATAGCACATAGCTCAATGGACGGAGCACACGCTTGAGGTGGGCAACCCCTGTTCAAATCCTCTCTGTCCCTTTAGCAGAGAGGGGAAATGCTCCAGGAGATTAGAGAGGTTATAAAAATTCAAAGTAATAAGGAATTTCAACTCTCCTGATATTGACTGGGTACATGTCACCTCAGGACAGGATGCAAAGCTAAAGTTTCAGGACACCACACATGACTGCTGCTTGGAGCAGCTAGTCCTAGAACCCACAAGACAAGATAATTTTTAATTTAGTCCTAAATGGAGCACACCATGTATTCTAAGAGGTGAATATAGCTGAAGTGCTAGGTAATAACAACCATAATATAATTAAATTTAATGCCCTCAGGGTGGAGGGAGACACACCAAAGAAGTCTACTCAAGTAGCAATAACATCAGAAAGGGGAAACTACACAAAAATTAGGAAGCTAGTTAAACAGAAATTAAAAGGTACATAGTGAAATGCCTGCAAACTGCATGGACACATTTATAAACAATATAACAGCGGTGCAAATTAAATATATACGCCACATTAAAAAACATAGTAAAAAGACCAAAAAATGCCACTATTGCTAAACAAAATAAAAGAAGCAGTTGGAAGCAAAAAGACAGCTTTTAAACATTTTGGAAACCAAATCCTGCTGAAGAAAATAGAATGAAACAAACTCTGTCATAGGATAAGTGGGAAGATCCTCTCATACAGCAGTCACTGGTTAAAAGCGAGGAAACAAAAGGTAGGAATGGTCAGAATATGATAAGAGGTCTATACAATCATGACTGGTGTGGTGTAGAGAGGAGAAAGTTATTTACTCCATCACATAACACATGAACCAGGAGTCACCCAATGAAATTAATAGGCAGCAGGTGTAAAACAAACAAAAGGAAGAACTTATTCGCACAACACACAGTCACCCTGTGGACGTTGTTACCAAGGGATGTTGTGAAGGAAAAAACTATACTGGGGTTCAAAAGGAAATTAGATAAGTTATTGGAGAATAGGTCCATCAAGGGTTATTAGCCAAGATGGTCAGGGATACAACCCCATGCTCTAGGTGTCCCTAGGCTGGAATGCCAGAAGCTGGGGTTGGATTCCTAAGGATTGATAACTTGATGCTTGCCTGTTCTGGTGCCCCTCTGGCACACCCAGCACTGGCCACTGTCAGAAGACAGGTTACTGGGCTAGATTAACCACTGGTCGGACCCAGTATGGCCGTTCTTATGAGACTTGAACCTGAGTTTCCTACATCCCAGCTGAGTGTGCTAACCACTGGGCTGAAAGGCATAAACTCACCCCTGCCTCCTGCAGCCATTTTGTGTGGCGAGACGCAGGCACATGTAAGTCGTTCTCACAAGAAACAATTTTAGGCTCCCAGGTTGCCTGTTTCCAGGAGAGGGGTTCCTGGCTATGGATAGCAAGCAGAGCACTGTACCTCCCTACAGCTTGGTCTAAGGTGCCTAACTGTGCAAAGGAAGAGAGTAAGGACATATTCCTCTCATTGGCATCTCAGGTGGTGAGCTGGCTACCATGCTGGTTTCTGTGGATTGCATTCGTCACCATCTCTCACCCCTCATTTTTTTGCAGAAGGACGCGGGACGCTGTCAGGCTTTATGGCTCCCATTGCTGTTTAATGATATTTTTAAGCACCTGAAAGTTATTCGTTGCAATGCCGAGTGTTGCAACCCCTAAGTCAGGCTTTGTAGAGCCTGGCCTGGGGCATTGGAACCAAGTTACTGACCTAGCCTAGGGGCTAGAAGAACCATTGTTGCACTGAAGGTACGAAGTGACCCAGTGTGCCTACAAACCCAACAACTAGGGGACAGGGGCTGCGGTTCCTGCTGAGCCACAGTGTTGCCCAGCAACACCCCTGTACATTAGCTCCCACAGCCATGACCATCAGTCTGTGACTGTAAAGAAGGGAAAGTCATGGTGGATTTTTGTCATTATTTGCAGACGGTAGCCAGAGCCTGGACAGAAAGTGGAAAGTAGGAGAGGGCGACTTAAAGAGGTAAGTGTGACAATAGGATGGGTTTGGGGAAAATTGTGAACTCTATTTTGTATTAGATCAGTGTTCCCAAACTTTAATAACCCGTGAACCCCTTTCACTAAAATGTCAAGTCTCACAAACCCAGGGATTTTCTCCTTTACATGAGTATAAATAATAAGAGCAGTGATCTTGGAAATAGAAAATTTGTTTTTATGACATGCTTATTGCACACTATTATTTATCACTACAGTATTTCTTTACATTATGAAAATGGCAACACTCTTCCAAGAACTCACTTTCGTACCGTGTATCACTTTGAATAAGCCTGTTGTAAGACAAGGCTCCTATGTTTCATCACGGAGTATCAGATGTGAAATGGTATGAAGGCATTTAAGAAGCCAACTCAAAGAGTTCCTCCTACACAAGCATTCAGGTCTTGAGCAGTCCAAGAAAACAATGCATGTCACAACAAAACAAACTTGTTCTTCATAATCATTTTAAAAACAATATTAGCTGCCTATTTAATTTTTAAAATGGCAACAAATATCCACCTCCCTTTCCATTTCTTATAAGGAGTCTTGAAGTTTAAATCTCCTCGTGATAGATATGCTTGCTTTGATCTGCTTAGCTCTTGGAAGTCCAGGGGCTCTGGGCTGCTGGCCTGTGCTGCCCACGGTGCCTAGGGACAGCTCTGTCCACCCTTAGGGAATTTTTCCCCCAAAACCCCCTGTAACATTTCATGAACCCCCAGGGGTTCCCAAACCCCAGTTTGGGAACCACTGTACAAGACACTAGACACCTGTATAACACATCGGGCTTTAATTTGTAAAATATAAAAAAGCCAAAAAAGAATGTAAACATTGGATGGTAACAGATCACAATCCCCAGGATGATACACTAAACAAAGGAGCTCCCAACCATACTTGTAGCTGTTTCGATCATGTCACATTGACTGGTGGTAGACTGCACAGTGACACTGATTATATATGTAAGGGAACTGTTAGCCCCTTACTAACACTCAGTGGGGTGTTTTCATTATTAGCTCCCAGGACCTAAAGGGGGAGGGTCAATGGTCAATCAGGACCCTGAGACTGGCGGTCCCCAGGGGCAATGGGGAGAGGCCAGCACTCCAGATCAGCCTGACTGACAAGGCCGGGGGACTAATCAAGGAGTCAGGAGGGCAGGATGGGTCCCATCCTCCGTGTGAGAGCTGGAATTGCCTGGGGCAGAGGGAGAGGAGCCAGAACTGAGCTGGAGATTAGAGCTGGGCCAGATCTGGAGGGGCCAGGGAAGCAGCCCAGAGACAGACCCTGTGCTGGGAGCAGAGCTGCAGCCCCAAAGCCAGAGCTCAGCCCAGAGAGACAGACCTGCCCTGGGAGCAGCTGCAGAAACCAGAGGCAGAGAGGTCAGTGCTGGGGGAAGAGACATAGGGGCTGCCTGCAGAGAAGCCGTGTGCTGGGAGCAAAGCTGGAACAGCCAGAGGGGCTGTTCTGGAGGCAGAGCAGCAGCAGTCGTGGTGCTGAGGCAGCGTGGAGCTGACACAGAGGGTGGAACTGGGCTGGAGCCGTCCAGAGGCTGGGAGCGGGTGTGGACACCACCAGAGGCAGCGTCCAAGTCACAGCAACCCTGCAGCACAGCTAAGCAGGAGGCCTGGGCCCTACAAGGAACAGACTGAAAACTGTCCTGACACTCCAGAGACATTGTGTGTGATGCTCCCTGCCACGGAGCAGGGTGATGTGTTTTCCCGAACCGTTCTATTTCTTCCTTGTTCATTTTTAAGATAAATTGTTCATTAAATAATTTGCATTCGCTTTAAGTTTTATGTGGGCCAGTGAAGTGCCCAGTGCAGAGGGAGCACCCCGGAGTGGGGACACCCTAGCCTTTGACCTAGGTAACCACAGCACGGTTTGGGGTTAAGTCCCCCAGGAATCCTGGGCCCAGCCTTGTTGGGGTCACGAGGACTCCACCAGACAGGAGAGTGGAAGGGGAGTCCTCAAGGTCAGGGAGGCCTCTGGGTAAAGGAAGTGGGAGCGAGGACTCAGATCCTTCCGCTAGCCCATTTCACCGGGGTAGTGCAGAAGCCAGGAGAGTTCCCCACAACAGCGGGACTATTCCCCCGCTTACATACAGCTTGTAACTCCCCTTTTGGCTTATGTGTTCAACTCAGGTACAGATATCTGAGACTTACACTGATGAGGCAATTTCCTGAGGGACTTTTTTTAATGCACAATTAACACAACTGTAGCCTTTAATCCCACAGGCACATCTACTTGTAAAACTTTATGGTGACACCAGGATAACTGGCCAGCATGGCTATTTTGCAATATGCCTATTCAGCCAAAGCACGTTGGTGAAACTGACCCTAAAAGTTAAGATTGACACCATCGCTTCAAATTATTTGAAATATTACACAGCAAGATTCTTTTTGGTCATACAGTGTCAATATACTTCTGACATATTTAATCTTTTAAAAAGACACAAAAAGAAATTCCCAGACAAAACCTGTTAAGAATAGAGAAAGGGCATATCAGTAACTTAATGTAAACTACATTACAGAGATGTTGTAATCATCCCCAAAGCAAGCATTATAAACCCTGGAAATTCAGAGTTAAGGTTAACATCCAAAGAAATCCAAAAATCCTAGGGTATAGAAATACACAGTAGTAAAGGCACTTAAACAACCTTAACTCTGTCCTGTAGTGACACCATGAGGAGAAGAAATTGATTAAACTGGTTTCTAAAAACAAGTTAAATTTCTGAAACTATGAATACTACAGTGCCTTATGCGATAACCATATGTGTATAATTGACCACACTGCATTGCAGATTTAAGGTTGTTTGGGTGTCCTGTGTTTTACTATCCCTTGGCATACTTGAATCTATGTTCACACTTAGAAAATTCATAGGAAATTCATAGTTATGAGACAACCCTATAATGTATTATTACCCCAAATTACTGCTATTTAATCTCATCCTTATTTCTATTTTAACATCATTTTTATCTGGGAGTATTAATCTGGCTGTGGCTGGAGTTATGGTTTTGTGTTTGAGGGGGACTGTTAGGAATCAGATGTGTGAATGCAGGGCCGGCGACAGGGGGGGTACTACAGGTACAGCTGTACCGGGCCCCCCGACTTTAGGGGGGCCCCGGTACACCGCTGTACCCGTTGTGTCCCCCCTTGTCGCCGGACCTGGAGAGCGGGGAAGGGACGGGGAGGCGGCGTGGCTCTCCCCCGGACAGCGCGCCTGGCCCCGGCAGGAGCAGAGAGCCCGGCCGGCGGCAGCAGCGCTGTCCGGGGGAGGGGGGGGGGGGAGAAAGGGCGGCTCACGCCGCTCTCACTCCCGCTGCCGCCAGCTGGCTGCGGGGGGGGAGGGCCGGCTGGGCTGGGGGGGCCCCCATCCGCTGTCGGCTGGGCTGGGGGGGCCCCGGCTGGGCTGGGGGGGCCCAAACTATCGGAGTAGGGGGCCCCCAAATTTCTGTCGCCAGCCCTGTGTGAATGTTTCATTGTCAGAATTTTAGATTGTGGATTGTGTTTGGGTATTATGGCATCTGAGCAGAGATTAGTGTGAATGGCAATGCTGATGTAACTGCTGATCTCCTCCACCCCACCCAGTGATTTTTACTGATAGGAAATGCATTTGAGTAGCCTTAACTCTAAATTAAGAACAAATTTCCTCTGGGAACACAGAGGCTACTGTGACATCAGTCTTTGCTTAATGTGTTGATATTTTCCTGGTCCTTATCTCAAGTGGCATTGAATCTGATCACATTTGAATGACCTTTCATACTGTTTGCTACCCCAGAGTGCCTCCCTCAGCTGCTGAAATGCCATCCAAGTGTGTAGGAGAGGGTGGGTGGAAACAGTTTCTTGTCTCTGTGTCATTTTTTTGGAGCTCTGAAGAGGCAACTTTCCCTCAGTTTTTTCAACCGTCCTTTTTCCAGGGGTCTGCAGACCACAGGTTGAAAACCACAGAGAGCACACAAGAATAAAAGCTTTGTTCCTACTGCAAAACAAGTAATGCTTTTGTTTTAAATGCTGCCGTCACTGGAAATTCACCAGTCTAGAGCGCACCGCTGTCATGATTGTAGGACTAGCTTCACCTCTGTCCTCTTTGTGGTTTCTGAATGCAACCTCTCAGGCTTTAGGTATTGACCTACCTTGGGATGGAATTTCACAATTCTCCCACTCCTACACTGGGCCATGAACTACTATAATCTGTGTATCGAGCACCTCTAATCAGTAAGTCTGACTGAGTTCAGGCAACTGCTGTTCTTTCCTTCAGAAGGTCTGGCCAGTGACACACACTGATCAGCTAGACTTCTTAAAACAAAAGTACAGTAAACCCTCGATTTAACGGACCTCAATTTAACGGACTTCGGATGCAACGGACAAAATTTCTGAGCAAGTCTGATGCATTCCTGATCCATTTCTGGCAGGCTGGCTGCCGGCTCCCGGCTGCCGCCCGGGTCCAGGCAGCGGGCGGGCTGGCTGCCGGCTCCCGGCTGCCGCCCAGGTCCCACAAGCCGGGACCTGGGTGGGCTGGCTGATGGCTCTCGGCTGCCGCCTGGGTCCAGGCAGCGGGTGGGCTGGCTGCTGGCTCCCGGTGCCGTCTGGGTCCCGGCAGCCAGGACCCGGGCGGGCTGGCTGATGGTTCCCGGCTGCCGCCCGGGTCCCAGCAGCGGGCGGGCTGCGGAGCTGTCGCCCCGACCCTGTGGGGGCGGGCTGCCGCTCTGACAGCTCTTTTTTTTATTATTATTAAATAACAGACTTTTTGATTTAACGGACACCCCCTTGCCCGAATTAGTCCGTTAAATGGAGGTTTTACTGTAGTGTGTGTTTAGAATCCTTTTTCTCTGAATGCTTTGTTCCTACTGAAAAATAAACAGTTTACACACATTTCTATCGTATCAAGTCTGAAGTGCAATAGCAACTCAGCAGTAGCATCTCCTCACAGCACTGATTCCTCCCCCAGGATAGTTAAGTGGCCCACTCTGAAATATGAACCACCCTTTACGGGGATGTTGGGGCCAGTAGCAAAGGACTTAACAGGAGGCACATACGTGGCACAGGCAGCTTTGCCAAGTCTGTGGAACTCCACAACTCCTAGGATATCTATGGTCTTAAAGAACCAAAGCCCCTGTGAACTCCAGGGGTACAAAGGAGGAAACTCTATCCTGACAGAGTTTGCAAGTTTTGTTCCCTTCAATAGGTATTGCTGTGGAAAGAGATGATATGATCTTACGTTTGCAAATTTTTGATTTGTTACTATATTCTGTTTAATACATTTCCCAAGTCAAATTAAAATTTCCTGGCCAGACTGTGTAAATAAGGTAACAAAGAGTTAAAGGTCTTTTTAGTGGCTTCCATAAGCCAATCAGTTTGCATCTGTCTCCAGCAGCCATCCCCTGTTGGGAGCATCTTTCTTTGGTTACTGTGATAGTCAATGACAAGAAGCTCTAACAGAGATTTCTATCTTGCCGCCTACCACAACATATAACTTTGAAAGGAAGAACATTGTACCCTCAATAAACTTATTGCTTCCAGTAAACAGCAGCAGTTTGACAGTTGACCCCTCCAAAACCAGCTAAATGAGTTTTATCCAGTCACTCTTTTCACTACTTTTAGAGCAGAGGAAAGAACATGGTTGTTTTACTTCTGTTTGAGAAATTAATATAGTGAAGCATCTACCAGGCATTTTAATGTTTTAAAATAGTTTATGAAAATTTAGGTTCGTCAAAGTAGCAAAGAAATGTTATTGTGCCTATTTTTTAAAAATGGATTGAAGCTTTCCTAATATGTCAGCCAGAAGCTTACCTCACTTCTCGTAATCAGCATCAGTTCAGATCCCAATATGTATAGTATTCCCATCACTCATACTGCTAAACTAAAACTCGAGCAATGTTGTACAGCTTACTTTTAGAAGTTGATTTCAATATGTTGTCCACACATCTAGATCTATAAGCCTCAACTGCAGCCCTGCATTGTTCTAAGTGAACTGCACAGAACATCCAATTGAGTCACATGAACACACACATGCTATTGCCTGTGCACTGACCAACAGAGAGACGCAAATGTCAGAAGCTTTTTTTTTTAAAACAGGAAGTAACTGCTCTGAATTCTAGGTATACAGGCCTAGGACAGTTAGCTATACTAACTGATCATCTGGTCTTTCCGCAAGTGTTCTGTTAAAAAAACACCACCACACACTAAGCATTTTCTAATCCTCTGTTAAATACATGTCAGCTCCTCCATATTGTCTACAAAATCTCTCTCCAGAGATTAGTTTTTGGTTTAACAACCAATTTCCTCCCACTCCCCTAATCTTTCTTTTTACCCTTTGGAATGAAGTATATGAACACGAGCAAACACTCATAGTAATTTTAAGTTTCATTCTTTTCTTTATAAACCGTTTTAACTCTGACGTGCCTGGGAAAAGAAAATTACCCGTAATGCACTCTCTTGCTGAAGGTAGCAGTGCCATACTCTTGGATCCCTACTCCCAATGCATAACAATATTCAGAATGCTTCACACAGCTAAAGTGTGAGCCAGTAAACTGCGCTAAACCAGCAGGGTTTCAAGCATACAAACATTTAATAAAACTTTGAGTCCAGCGGAGAAGAAGGATATGGATCTGCTATAATTACTACCAATTATATATACAAGAAGACTTACAGGTAACTAATTTCCATTTTTAAAAGTGTAATATAATGGATCCACACACTTATCTATTAGAATGCTCCAGAAATACCTATACAAACAATTGTGTAAGATGAAAAAAATTGCCTGTTCCCTTTCAGATACATTATAGTGAAGTAGGATAGCTTTGTTAGTAGGAGTAAACTACTTCCAAAGAGTATATATAATATTTACATATACAGATGTGTATTATAAAATATTAAATATACCACTGATAGAGTATACATTCTGAAACAGGTGGAAAGTATACATTTGGTTTGCCTGGACCATGCCAAAGAGAGAAAACACACACAGACATACTGTGGGGAAAAGAGCACAAAAGAGAAAAAGCTTTGTGACAGTCTAACTTTTGAGATGAAGCTCTCTCTAGTAGATAGCATAAGCTTCTCTTCGGCTAGAAAAAAAAAAAGTCTTAACTTGCTCTTGGAGCAGGCCCACATACATTGGGTTGAAGTTACAGGGAAACAAGATTAAAAAGCTAATTAGTTTTGTAAACACCACTAGAACAAGCAATAGTTTGAAAGCTCCACAAGACACTGAGATTCTCCCATCTATTACACACACAAAGGTTTAAAAGAATACCAGTTGTTGTTGTTTTTTAAATCCAAACTCACTCAACAAGACACAACCGTAAAAATGGGATTTAAGTTTATGCAGAGAACAGTATGTGCTTGCTCTAAAAAATAACTCTTGGATAGAAATGGGCCGATATGCCTTTGACCACATGAGCCTTAATATTATTCAGGGCTATTAAGAAAAAAAACTTGGAAATATGTTACAGTCACTATGAGTTAGTAGTTTAGGAAGGCAGTTGGAGAATTTTTTTCCAATAATCTTATCTTTGGGTACGTTTGCCTTATATAACTGGGATTGAGGCACTAAGGGAAACTCTTTATTGCCTCTCATCTTGGGCTACATCTGGGAGATCCAGTTGTTCCCCTGCTAGGAGTGGTGCCCATAAGAAATATTAGTCATAGGACTTCAATCAAGGAAACTACATTGAGAGAGTGACAGTTAACAGAATGAGGAGTACTTGTGGCACCTTCGAGACTAACAAATTTATTTGGGCATAAGCTTTGCTATAACCCACTGCATCATATGCATAGAGTACAACATACAGTAGAAATATATATGTACACACACACACACACAGAGAACATTAAAAGGTGTAGGTTACCATACCAACTTTAAGTAGCTAATCACTTAAGGTGAGCTATTATCAGCAGAAGGAAAAAAAAAACTTTTTAGTGATAATCAGGATGACCTATTTCAAACCGTTGACAAGGTGTGAATAACAGTAGGGGGATACTTAACATGGGGCAATAGATTGCAGTTTGTGTAATGACCCAGCCACTCACAGTTTTTATTCAAACCTAATTTAATAGAATCCAGTTTGCAAATTAATTCCAGTTCAGCAGTTTCTCAATGGAGTGTTTTTGAAGTTTTTTGTTGAAGAATTCCCACCTTTAAGTCTTGTGCTGAGTGACCAGGGAGATTGAAGTGTTCGGCTACTGGCTTTTGAATGTTATGATTCCTGAGGTCAGCTTTGTGTCCATTTATTCTTTTGTGTAGAGACTGTCCGGTTTGGCCAATCTACATGGCAGAGGGGCATTGCTGGCACATGATGGCAATCAATTTAGGAGGAAGGGGAGGGAGAGGGAGAAGGACCCTGTGCGCCGAGTCCTCTGCACTCCCTCCTGAATGCTGCAAACCAGATGACTGGTGCGGGTAGGAGGTGAGGAGAGCAGGGGAAGGTGCTGATCTGTGGGGTCTGCTAGCAGGTGCTGGGGGGGGCAATAGGGGAGCTGCCAGCTGTGAACAAAGCAGGCAGCCAACCATCGTTATAGCAGAGCATTGCATAACTTTAAAAAAGCATGTTCTGTAATGGAGCAGGGATGCAAGATCGAAACAACATTAAGCGTGGAGTTACTGTAGGGAAATTCTGCAGTGAGAGTGTTATCAGATGCAGCTCTGGATTGAGAAACTATTGGGACTCTCAAAAGCAGATACGGGACAAGACCCTCCCTCTGCTCAGACCCCCTTCCGAAGCATAAAAGGGCCAGACTGGTGGCAAAGGACTCTGAAAGCTCTGTATCCTCCTAGGGGAGAATTTTCCACAATGCCTACCCTGGGATGACAGCCATAAGGCTGCTTCCCAAGTCCTCCCCCCCCCCCCTTCCCCAAGCCTTAGTGTAGGGATATGGGGCATGGCACCACAAGGGAAGAATATATGGGGCATGGCACCACAAGGGAAGAATGGGCTGAAATGACCCCATCTGGCATAGCCTGCATCTTGCCTTTGGCTTTCTTATCCTGGCTCATTCCCTAAAGCCTGCTGGAGCACCAGCTGCTGCAAATGCCTCAGGAGAAGTGGAACTGAGGAGACAATCTCCCCAACAATCAAATGCAGCCCAGTGACATGGCTGGGAATTAGACCAACACATTATTAAACTGAACCGTTAGTCTAATCGTTTGAAATACAATTTGGAATGTCTCTTAGGAAAACTCTGCAGTGTGTATGGGGACGTGGAGGGGGGAAGGTGGGGGAATGTCTGCCTGAACCACCTGCTTCTATGGAGACAGCTAAAACTGGAGGGAACTTCAGGAGGCAGGGCAGCTCCCTGGTACCTGTGACCAACAGGATTCATTTGGCCTGCAAGTTGCACACAGGTTGAAGAACCCATTGTAACAGATCCGGGGTCCTTAGCACAAAGAAGAAATTAGAAGCAGTAATAAGTCTTCTTAAAATGAATGTGTGATGTAGAACATCAGATTAGAAGAAACAAAACAATAAGAAATGAAATTAACATGACAGTGCAAGTTAAGGCAATGTACAGTTTCTTGAAAACACTGGTATTGTGGTGGTTGTCCAGCCTTCCTCCTTAGTACGGAAACTCAAGAAAGCAAAGATTCATGAAAATGTTAAGAGCAGCATTTATAGATAATGAAGTATCAGAAAACCTCTGCAGCAGCTTAGATAAGGAAAGTGGTTTCTGAAAAGAATACTTAAAACAGAGCATCACCCAGAGACTGAGGATGATTATGTTATTGATTTTAGCTGGCGATAAGGAGGCTAGATAACAAAACTGGAGATGTTCATTAATTGGTTTATTAGATTTGGAGGGAGAAATGTTTCTATTTGATCTGGCACTACAAGAGATAATGGGAGTACTAATGCTATCTAGATAAGTTGCTTCTGGCTAAATTTTGTTCCTTTTGTGTTAATTGGAATAAAGCTAAGCATCAAGGAAAAATACTGAATTTGCTGACTAAGCTATATTTCCCCCCCTAGATGTTACTATAAAACTGTCTTAACTATGTTATTGCTTGTCATTAAAAAAAATGTTGCTGATATATTTGGCCCCTCTTTTTTTTTTTTAAATCAATGATTTTATGTGAAGCAGCATTTAGATTTTATGTTCTCATTCTCCTTTCACAGCTCACATCTTCTATTTGTCTCCTCTGTTTAGAAACTTGAGCGACATTATTATTGACTCTTCTCTCATCAGCCATATTTGCAAGGCCTCAGATTGTCAGCTGTTGGAATTATTGTTAATGAAGGGCATTACCATGGCACAAAGTCAACCCTAAGCTCCTTTATTAAATCCAAAGGTCAAATGGCATTTATATAATTGCTCTAACCATGCCTAAAAGCCTAAATAATTACTACATCTAATCAGTGAAAGACACTCAGACATTTGATTTAGAAACTCACAAAGGACTAGACCTAAGGGGTACTCTCACCCATATTGACTGGCTCCAACTTGGTTAGGACAGGTACTATTAATGACCCCTTCAAGAGTTCATCATTTATACCTTTCAGTGAATAGCAATGCCACTGCCAATTGCTGATTTCTGCTAAAAACAACCACCACCCAAACCCACTTTGGGGCAATTTGGGAATGGACTCTCCTTCGTAGGCCAGGAACAGACAAGAATATGACTGGGCTCCTTTCCTCAATACATCATTGGTATGTTAGGTGTCAATATAAATTTAACACATCACAAGACTATTCTTAGTCTCTTAGAACAGTTTGGACAATTAGGCTTCTTTTATCAGTTACATTTTGAACTCAGCATTTTACAGCTTATCTTGCCAGTTACATTTTTTTCTTTAAGGCCTTCTCACAACTGCTATAGATCTTTAACTACAAAAGACATATTTCCCTTCATTCCTACACCAATGCCTTATGTTTGCCCATATGAACTACTGCTTTGACTCCACCTCTACAGATAACCTCAATCACATCGTCTTCTGTTCTTGCCTTACAACTTCCTACACTTACTTTTCTAAGACTTGGCTGTCCAGGTTGCAACATGTGCAGAATGCTACAGCCTTGCCTTGATGAACAAAACACTGTATCCATGTCATCTCCTCTTTCAAATGCTTACACTGGCTCCCTATTCATTTTAGGACCCAGTTTAAAATTAAAATCCTCCAGGAATTCACTCCCATATCTCACAGACTTTGTATAGCTCCACTTTGTTCCTCACTTTCTCCACCAATATAGCATGAGACTTTTTCCTGACCCTCACCCAATGATCTCGCCTGTTTTTGATGTAACTGCCTTTCTGTTGTTGCTCATGTGACATCCTTCCTAGCTAAGTACCTAATTGGCTGGCTGCTTTCAAATACATTCAAAATGCTGGCTGACTTTCTGTGCTATGCCTTTATGACGAACCGCATGAAGGTGGATTAAAGTCACATTGCACCCTTGGGATTCTGGGGTACCAGAATGGTCCCAAGTGTAATTTATAATTTATAGCCACCGTCTATGGACTGCTCTGTAGCCTGGAGTAGCTCAGAATCTCCTTTGCTGCTCTGTACTCCAACTCCCACTTGCTGCAGTATGGCTTATAAGAGGCTAGCAAAGGGGTGCAGTGACATAGAGAAAGCCAGAATACTGCTCCTTACCTTTTTATATTCCTTCAACCTTTGTTATTTAATGCTGACTTTATTACTTAACTTGCAAAGCATCATCTTATGCAGTTTGAAATTTCAGGATATTTTGTGCATTTAGATTGGTAACACACATGGAGAGATGATTTGTCTCCTGACTCTGCTTCTCTTTTGTGCATGTTGTGCGTGAAAAAGAATTTCAGCAAACTGCATTTTTTCATCTTTCAACCTTCCGCCCCCATGAAGTATATAAACTGAAGAGCTCCAAGATTTAGTCACAAATTAGGCTGAAGCAGCCTGGATTTTTAAAAATTATTTACATATACATGTTCAATATACAATAAAACCACACTCTTCTCTTACATTTTTAATTAATTTTTTTACATGCTTGACTGTATAACTTCATTACATTACCCGTATTGAATATTGCTTTAATACAGTCTAATTGCAGAAGATTATAGATGAAGAAATGAAAACATTTGGTTGCCATAGAAAAAACACTGATTTTAAAATTTATTCTGAAATACAAAATGAATAATTATTGGAATTGATAAAGACATCAACATGTTAAACATCCAAATACTGACGTTAAAAAGGTTTTTACTATTAATTGCAAGTTAAGGAAATCACAGTTACTACTGCCTGAGCAAGTTAACTAACAGAATTAACTTATCAGAACAAGGCTTACTTTAAGTTTGATTAGAAATAGCTTGTTATTTAAATAGTCAAACAATCTAAGTTAAGACAAAAGGCAGCTAGTGTAGAATATCTCAGACACGTTATACCTTTTACTGGATCAACAAATAGGTTTTAAAAAATCACATACTTTGGGGGCAAAAAAGATTTCTCTGCAGAAGATCCCCTGTAAACAAAGCTGACCAGGATAGCACACATTATCTTCATGGCACAAACCGGAGTGAAATCTAAACTTAAACAAAAGGAAAATTTCTATATTTTTAGCCCCACCATAGACACCAGTATTTTTGAACAAAAGCCTTTTGACCCAGTTCAATTCTCAGTTTAGCTGGCTATCGTATTTTTCCTCCGACTAGAAAACGAGTACACAATCTCCACCAATGCAATTACCAATGTCCTTTGAGTGTGTGCCTAAAGAGAGCTGAAGCAATTATTTTCTCCCTATGTAAGCCAAACTCACTACCCTTCTATAATGCAGCTCATCTCCATAAGCCTGGAAAACATGACGGTTCAATACAGTAGTACAAAGCTGTGCTGCTGTACCAGTGGGAGAGAGACTTGATTCTTCTCTACATTTATTTTTATATTCCTTAAATAGCACCAAGTTTATACTGAAAAATGAAATTCTAACAGTCATTAATTCTTTCCATTCTGTATTCATTAAAACAATGTCACACATGCATAGTAAAAGATCATAATTTTTGGTATTTCACAGTCACATTCATGACCTGAAAACATTTGCCACCAGACTTCTATAAACTATGATTTCCATATATTATACTCCTATTATGTCTTCTGCTGTTAACAATTATCTCTCCCTATCTGAATAAAACAATATAATTTTACCAACAGTGTAATAAGGTGCATACTTAGTATGCAAATCAAAATGTAAGAACAAACCATTAATAATAATAATGCTGATCAAAACCAAGATTAAATGCATGCTCATTTGCAAAAATTTACATAAATATTATACATACAAACATTTAATGAATGAAATATTGAAAAACACTTCACAGTTTAATGACTGTCAAATAGATTAGTGGAATTTTGTTTCCAACTCAAAACACTATCAGTTGCATGAGTTTTAACATCCACTGTGCGCAATGGATTTATTCCAGCATCTGTAGCACATAAAGAATGCCAAGGTTATCAATGGTCACATATACTTTGAAATTAGGGGACACATGTATTGACTTCAAGTTTGTTCCATTTGTGTAGAACGTTTGTAAGGATTGTCCAGTAGTTACATTCCACCACTATAAAAAGAGAAACATTTTAAATTAGTAAGAATAGAGTTAGAATACAAGAGGTTATAAAAATAGGTTTATCATGGTAGGCCTAGTTGCCCGTAAAGTTTTCTTCCTTCAGTTTGCATTTGAGGAAAGAGTCAAAATTCTTAAATAAAACAAGGGGTTCAGAGAGGGACAAAATTATTAGAAGCCTGAAAGAGGTTCAGATGAGAAAATATTGAAGAGATTGGGGCTGTTTAATTTAGAGGAGACAAATGATAAAGGCATATATAAAATAAGAAATGGAATAAAGAAGATTAAGTCAGATACCCCTTTTACCCCCCTCCTAGTATAAGAGCCAATGAAAGTGAAGAACAACATTCAAAACTGAGGAGATATATTTTTATATAACAATTACATTAAGGCCAAGAGCTTAGTTGGAGTCACAAAAGGATTAAACATTTAAAAGATAATGAGATCATTATCCATTACATTAGCAGGATATAAAATTTGTTTAAAAGTATATAAATTCAAGTTTTCCAGGGCATAAATTAACTACTAAATACTAGGAATCAAGAAGAACTTTCCCATGGGAAGTTTGCTCCATAATTATCCACAAACAAGTTTCTTTAATTAGCCAATGTCAGAGACAGAACATGGATCAAGGATTACATGGATCAAGGATCTGGTCCAAAATGGCAATTCTTAAGGTGCAGCTCTATGTTTCAATACTACTTTAAAATATTTTTTCCACTCCCTTCCCTGCCCTCGCCAACCCTAATAAGTAGCTGATTCTGGAAATCTTAGCAAAGACAAAAGGCCCAACACAATTTTAATTAAATGACTTGGGATAATGGAGTAGGAGAGCATGCTTATAAAATTTGCAGATGATACCAAGCTGGGAGGGTTTCAAGCACTTTAAAGGCCAGGTTTAAAATTCAAAGTGACCTTCACAAATTAGAGTACTGGCCTGAATTCAACATGATATAATTCAATAAAGACAAGTGCAAAGTACTTCACTAAGGAAGGAACAATCAAACGCACAACTACAAAATGGAGAACAACAGCTGAGAAGGATCTGGGAGGTTATTGTGGATCACAAATTGAATCTGAGTCATCAATGATGCAGCTGCAAAAAAGGCTAATATGATTCTGTCTTACAAACAACATTCCCGTTAATGTTGTATGCAAGACACAGGAGGTAATTGTTCAGCTCTACTTGACACTGGTGAGGCCTTAGTTAGAGTACTGGGTCCAATAGTGGGCACCACAATTTAGGAAAGATGCTCTCTTCTACACTCTTTCTAATTTGTCTGCAACAAAAATGATAAAAGGTCTAGAAAATCTGACCTATGAGGAAAAGTTAAAATAAATTGGGCATGTTTAGTTTTGAGAAAAGACAACTGGGGTTGAGGGGGGACTTGATAACAGTCTTCCAATATATTAAGGGCTGTGTAGTGGGGTGACTGCCCCACTCCAGTGGAGAAGGTTTAAAACAGCCCTGGGAAGGGCTATGGCTGGGGGCAAGCAGCTCCCAGGCTGAGTAGGGAAAGCTGGGCTGATTGGGAAGTAGGCTCAGCTGGGTGGCCACGCCCCAAACAGACCAGGCCCTTATAAAAGGGCTGAGGGGCAGGGGCCCGACAAAGAAGAGTCTCCTCTGTTTGCAGAGGTGGACAGGCCTGGCTGCTGGGAGCTTGAGTAGGTTCCTAGAGTGGTGCAGGGCTGGGGCAAGGCAAGAGGAGCTGGGGGACCTCCTGCCTGGAGACCCCCAGGCTGCAGGGCCTAGGAGAAGGTCCAACAAGGGGTACTGGGGTTGCAGGGGGCAGCCCATGGCTACTGAGGTAGAAGCAGCAGGCCAAACCCCCCTTGCCTGTGATGAGTGGCAATTATACTGCAGTCTGCCTCAGTGAATGGGGGCAAATGGTGACTGGCAGTTGCCTAGACTGAGGCAAGGTGGGGATAGAGGGTGGGAGTTCCCCAGGGAGGGGAGACCCTAGGACCTGAGGGGGTATTGCAGGGGTGCAGCACCCTCGGTAAGAGGGCACCAGGGTCCAGGGAGGGACTCTGGGTCAGAGCAGCAAGCGGGACTTCAGCCTACAGAGGGCGCTCCGGACGCTGACTAGCTAATTCCCGGATGGACCAGCAGGAGGCGACACAGGGGTGAGTCGCCGCCCCGTTACAGGCTGTTATAAAGAGGATGGTGAACAGCTGTTCTCCATGTCCACTGAAGGCAGAACAAAGTAGTAATGGGCATAATCTGCAGCAAGGTAGATTTCAGATTAGATATTAGGAAAAACTTTCTAACTATAAGGGTACTTAAGCTCTGGAGTAGGCTTCCAAGGGAAGTTCCAATGGAGTCCTCATCATTGGAAGCTTTTAAAAACAAGTTGGACAAAATATCTGTCAGGAATGGTTTAGGTTCACCTGACTCTCCCACGGCGCAGGGGGTTGGACTTGACTTCTCAAGGTCCCTTCTAGCCCTACATTTTCTATGGTTTTATGATATCCTGTCATTTTCCACACATGGAACTCATACTAAAGTCTTTGGAAGTTGTGTATAAAAACCAGATAATAGGATATGGCTTAATGAATCTAACCACAATAGTTTTATTGTAAGTCTCTAATGGATTAAACAAACGTCACCAATAGAAGTTTTTCCACCAGTGACAAATTTCAATTTCCTGTTTTAACTTGCATCCTTTCAGGAAATTTTTACAGTATGTGGCACTGTACTTTGGAAGACATTATTATTATAGCCTGTAGGAGACCTAGTTAGAGACCAGGACCACATACCATCACTTTTTAAATTCTTATGTATTTATGAAGAAAAAGTGAACTACCTAGTATTTGATGTTCAAATCTTACAAAATAAGGGTCCACTACTGCAAGGTACAGAGCACACAACTCTTTCTGAAGTTTACATTTTGGAGGCACTGAACACCCAAGATTGAGTAGATCTGAGGGGTTTTCAGCAATGACCATGCCCTTAATACAGGAACATTTGTTAGCAGGGGTATTTTGCTAACAACTTCATTTTCTACTCTTAATCATGATTTGTCACTTCTTCTTTGGTTGTTTTTATTTTCTTCTTCTAAGTAAAAAGAAACTCTATTTATTATCCTATTAAATAGTTCTTTTGCCAATATATTTATTTTACCATGCTAGATACAACATCAGAGAGATTTAGAAATGATCATAAATCCATCAATCATCCTAAATAATTATTAAATTCTATTTTCTCTGGCATTGCAAATACAGTACTGTGGTTTAGAGATCATAACTGGTTCAACATTTAAGATATATAGGAAAGCTTCCCTCCAATGCTATATTCAAATAACTCAAAAGACAACTGGTTTTACTCATTTTTTTAAACAAAAAAATCCTTTGTACAGAAACAAAGCATGAAAACATGTCATCCCCAAAAGAAACTTGAGAAAGTTGCAAGGGGGTTGTCAGAGGGAAACAGTTTTTAAAACTAAAATAGTAAATATGACCAGAACATCCTATACTTTAAATTAAAACAGTATTTTGTGGGGCTTACCTTAAGATATCCTCCACATGACACAAGCATATTACTCTCAGGAGAAAAACAGAGGTCTGTTACCCAGCCACCATGTGTTGACTCTCCTTCATCTACAGTAACAGGGCAGCAGAGATGCAGTAATTCACCTCTTGAGACATCCCAAATCTAAGAGAGATAATTAGTAATATATACAATCTATTAATGTCATTAAATTAAAAGGAGTATTGCTGCAAGGATGACAGGATTTTTTTCTATCTCTTTTTAGTACTAGAGAAATCCAACCTTTACTTCAAACATTATATTTGGTTACTAAGTGAGAGGGCAATTCAGATAACTCTTAATCTTACACCTTTATGGTATATGGAGGTTTTAATTCACAACTGACTCGGGGGAGACTAATTAATAAAGAATGCCAGTCATCTATAGAGCACCATAACCATCATCA
This sequence comes from Sternotherus odoratus, assembly GCA_032164245.1. Classification (NCBI taxonomy): domain Eukaryota; kingdom Metazoa; phylum Chordata; order Testudines; family Kinosternidae; genus Sternotherus; species Sternotherus odoratus. Next base: position 72,608,365 of record JAVMKO010000001.1, on the reverse strand, counting down.
CTACACCACCATAAAAAAAACCACAAAGTCAATATGACAAAATTTCCTGTTTTAACTTGCATCCTTTTCTGCTTCCAGGGAGTGAGGAATGGGCATAAAGCCACCTTATATTTTTCTTCTTTTTTTTGTGTAAAAAAAAACTTAACACAAAATATTCACAAGGAACCCCTAAAAAGGGAATCCATTCCTATCAATCCGTAAGTATGTTTGTAAAATGGACAATTCCAAGTACCACCACACAAGGAACATTGATAAGAGAGCAAAAACAGGTGATCAAATCCAGAGGTACACATGCACATCTATTCTGAATGCTCTTTTCTTGTATTTTTGTAGTCTTTACCCTCTATTCAGTCTAATCTTTTAGATACTTTTCTAAAGGAATTCAATAGCCTATAGTTTCAGATGACTTTCAGCTCAGTTGTGCACCCACTACAAAAAAATGCTGTCACCTTGATGGCAAAGGATCCACTATTTATTCCTGACCTCAACATTCCCTAAATGGCATAGGGAAATTAGATAGGCAGAATATAATTACTCAAATTCATATCTAGCAAGTACACTGGGCTAAGCACCCCTAGAGTAGTTTTGACTCAATGTATTACTAAAATGTCTCCAAATGTACCCTTATTTCTCCATTGTCATCTCCAGTGGCCAAGAGTTTGTTATCAAAGGAGAAAGTGCAGCTCCGCACGCAGCCTTTGTGACCATTAAGCTCATGAAGAATAGATGAGCTTTCAAAGCTCCATATCTAAAAATGAAACATTTAAGAAAACAGTAAAGATAAGTGGTACTTCATTGAAAGTTGATACAGTTTTATCTGTTCATTCCAACCAGAAACACGTGTTAACATAAGGATTAAAAATACTCAAAGTACATAACATTTAGTTTTTTTAGACAATATAAAGTACAAACCATTATTTTAGACAATATCCTATAAAAATATATTGTACACAATTTTTAAAAATTCCAAAAAAAAAGACATCTTAAAATGAAAAGTCAAAACATTTTGATATGTTGGAACTTGTTTTTCGGGTTTTCTTCTGAAACAAAATTGGAGCAAAACAGACTTGATTTCACAAAGTGTTTTGATTTTGAAGGAACTGCATATTCTGATGAAATACAATTTTTATAAAAATATTTGAATTACAAGTACTTGGGGAAGCATCCCCAAGGTGTCAGGGATGGTGACAATCAGCACAAAAATGACCGGTGCCAACTGAAGACAACTAGCAAGTGCCTGTGGGTGAGGCCCAGTGCGAAGGCAGAGACTTGAAAGAATGGTGCCAGCCACTGGTAGTGGCGAATCAGTGACTTGGGCTGACATGAACACCAAGGACTCAGTGACAAAGGGCTCTGCCTCGGCTCCAGAGACCAATGGTTCTCACTCGCCTTCTGGGAGGCCTTCACGGCTGGCTTACCCTTTATAGGGAGCCTTTGCAGGGTCCATCGCTGCACACGGTGCCAGGTGCAGCAGGAGAGTCCTTTGCTCTCTGGGTGCTGGGAGCTGAGAGGGGACTGACTGCGCCATCAGCCTGGGTCCTCTACTGCTCCCTGGAGTTGGTAGCAGATCCCTGAGGGAGGTAGTAGGTCCCCTTGGGGACATGCCCCCTTGCAGCTTCAGGGGCCAAGCAGGGCCTTTTGCCCAATGCCTCAACTTGCTTGGAGCTACGTTCCTCTTAGTCTTCTTCTTGGGCACTAGCAAAAGGGACTGGTATCTGGAAGAGCCCAGTGCCAGAGGTGCGCTATGCACTAAGGCCGAAGTGCTGAGAGTTGTGTCCAGCCAGGCCGGGTCTGAGGCTGGACAAAGAGCGGCCTCCATGAGGAGGGCCCTTAAGCGAATGTCATGTTCTTTCTGTGTCCAGGGACGAAAGTTCTTACAGATGCAACACTTCTCTTTAATGTGGGATTCCCCAAGGCACTTCAGACAGCTACCTGAGGGTCACCAACAGTATAGGCCTGTTGTAGTCAGAGCAGGGCTTAAAATGCAGAGACCGGGGCATGCCCCAGCAGGAACCTAATTGATGAACTATAGTACTTAACAGCTACTTACTAACTAATCTACTATAAACAAACTATTTGCAGCTGGAAAGCAAGGTTCAAGGAGTAGGGAAGAAAAAACCTTTGACCACTTGCAAAGCAAGGGAAAGAAACACTCCAAGCAACCACCATGGCTGGTAAGAAGGTGTAGGGTTGGTGGTATGGCACCCAAGGGGGCTCCACAGCCGGCCCTACAGATACCACTAAGGCAAAAGTCTCCAACAACTGTGCATGTGGGCATACACACACCTAGAATGGAATTGACATAAGTGAGCACTCGAAGAAGAATATATTTTCCCTGAGTTAGCTCTGCCCTCTTGGCAAGGCATTTTACGGGGCTGGAAAAATCAAAGGACAGCAGGTTCATTAGTGAACTCTCAGCCTAACCTAGCCAGATCCTTGGCTCAGCACTCAGACCCCAAAACAGATCACACTATAACCTCGCAAGCAGCAAGTAAGCAAGCATACAGACAAACTAACAGATGGTCACATGATACATATATATAATATGATATTTAGAAATGCCTAGAGGTATTTGGAGTAGTTTTTGGCTACCTAATGAAGTTGGTCTTAAGCACAAATAACAGGATATACTTATCTCATTGTGCAGATTTGTCAACATTACGTTTACTAACCTTGGCAGTTTTGTCAGCAGAGGTAGATGAAAACTTGGTGGCATCAGGTGAAATAGCACAAGAAAGAACAGCATCTTCATGGCAAACAAAATCTTCTTCTATTTTTCCAGAACAAATATTCCACACCTATAAATTATTATTAAAATGTAAAAAGTACAAATTACTTTTACAGTTTTTGATCAATTCAGTATCTATAAAACAGTTCTAATACAACATACGCTGAAGTACATTAACATCTATATATGCAAAATAGGAAAGGTGTAATGAGTAGTAAGATGACTAGTTAGAAATACAATGAAAATGTAAATTTGAGTTTTTAAAAATGTTGCAGTTTATACATTGTGCTAAATTACATAATGTAATGTAATGCAGAATTAGCCCAACAGCAGAGAAAGGAAACTATAATCAAAATATTCAGTTCAGGTTTTTTTATTGCCATATTTTCCTACTGGACTGACTCTAAAACAGGGGTGAGCAAACTACGGTCCGCAGGCCCTTCCTGACCAGCCCTTGAGCTCCCGGCCGAGGAGGCTGCTCCAGCCCTGCCCCCAGAGCCTCAGTGTAGTGTGCCGCCATTGCTTTGGCCCGCTACTCCAGGGCAGCGCTGTAGTGGTAGGGCTGGCTCCGGCAGGTCCTGAGCTCCTACTGCTCTGAGCGGCATGGTAAGGAGGCAAGGCAGCGTGTCTCGCTCCGGTGGGCCTGAGCAGTGTGGTAAGGGCTGTGGGGCCAGGCTGGGCTGGAGCCTTAGATAAGGGGTAGGGAGTCCCGGGGGTCTGTCGGGGGAAATGGGGGTGGATAGGAGTTGGGGCAATCAGGGTACAAGGGGGGCTTGAGTAGGGGGGTGGAGTTCGGGGGGGGGCTGTTAAGGTGGGGCAGTCAAGGACAAGGAGCAGGGGAGCTTAATTGGGGGTGGTGGTCCCAGGGCGTTGTTAGGGGCAGGGAGAGGTCATGTGACAGGGAGCAGGGGAGGTTGGATGGGTTGAGGGTTCTGAGAGGAGTGGGAGGGCACTGGGGAGGGGGTGGGGCCAGGCTTCCCTACCCTACCCAGGCCTCCCGCCATACAATTTTTAACCTCAATGTGGCCCCTCAGCCCCAAAAGTTTGCCCACGCCTGCTCTAAAACTTTTGTGTTTCCTGAATATAGAAGTTGTGCCTACTTTTAACCCTTGTTTATATTAGGATTTTAGAATCCAGTCTAATTACTTTGATGGAAAAAGAAAAATCACACTTTCTATTAATGCATCACATCTACAAAAGGGGCTTGTACTGTTGTGTGTGGCTTTATCACAGTTTCCACTTCTAGGAAATAGCCACGGCTTAAGTTGTATTCTTTGAAAATTAAATATACAGTTTTATGGGTTTTCTTGCTACCAATTAAAAGACAAAGTGCACCTTCTGTAATTTGTCAATATAAAGATATTTTATATTTACCTTAACTGTTCCATCAAATGACCAGGAAAGAAGTCTTGAATTTTCCAAAAGCCTAAAATTCTTCACTGCTTCCTTGTGACCTTTTAAAAATATATATTCTTCTGACTGCCAATTCCACACCTGCTTATAAACATAGAAATTGTAAGCTTTTAAAACAAACGAGTTCTTCCTCCACATTGCAAATATAATTTAACAGCTATTAACTTTTTTTTTTCCAGCAGAAAATATCCATGGTCTTCCAGTGCATCTAAACTATCGAAGGTACCTGGCTTTGTTGCAACTCACCTTGGGTAAGCACTAATGTGAGACAGTCAAAAAAGCCTATTACAATTGCCAGCTAGTAGAAAGCTCATGTGAATGAAGGAATGAAGTAACTCTTGAGAAAAGTCTGAAAAGGGAAAAAGCCTCCCCAATAAAATTTGTATAAATGTGACTTTCAATACTGTAACTAGCTAACATTAGCAGAGGTAACAAAGTCCTGTGGCACCTTAAAGACTAACTATAAAGTTTTGAAGCATACGAAAGCCTATGCTTCAAAACTTTATAGTTAGTCTTTAAGGTGCCACAGGACATTGTTACCTCTGCTATTCCAGACTAACACGGCTACCTCTCTGATTCTAGCTACCATTAGTGAGTTTGAAAACTTCCCCTGCAAACTCAAATTTGGGGTCTAAAACTCTTGATTAATTTCAGCCAATAACTTTTTACACTTTAACTCAGATTTATTTTACAGTAAAACAAATTTTACTCAGATCTATTATACAGTTAAAATATATTTCTGATCAAATGTCACTTTCTGTTTTAAAAGTTTGTATAGTTTTTTCTTTTTAATTTTAGCAACTGTGCATTAAACATTCAAAGGATGTCACTTTATTTAGAGAAATTATTAAAACAGTTCAAGATTTTTTACAAATTATTTTAAACCTACAGCTTTCTGCACCAAACAAAAAAGGTTAGACAATAGCCAAGAAAAGTATGTGGCTGAAAATCCAGAGAATTTAAGTGCTAAATTAGCCACTAGAGGGAATCCTAGAACAAAAAACAACTTGTCAGACAAGTTAAATAAAGGAATTAATAAAATTTTCCTTTACTCAGTAATTCTTACCTTCACATGGGTGTAAAAAAGAAAAATATAAAAAAAGAATCAGACTTCAGGCTCAATCCTAACCTCCCATATACAAGTGTGCATCTCCAAATATTTAAGTTAGCTACCTTAAAGGCACAATCAAGGGTCTGATTCAAAGCTCACAGGAGACAGTGAGTCTTTTAATTGACTTCAGTGTACTTCGGATCAGGTCCCAAAATTCTTAAATTACTAAATGGCTGTACTGTCTATTTTGAGAATCCATATTTCTTTACAATTAGGACACCTATTTCAGCTAAATTTTACCAAAAGGGTGTAATTTATTATTATGTGAACACAACATAGAAAGTTCTAAAACACACAATGGTCACCACACTACTTTAGATTTTACTAAACATTTGGTTCATTCTAGGTCATCAAAGAAGAGCTCCTTTTTCTGACTCGGTTCTTTTTGTTTCTGTCCAACAATATAAGCATGCACAATTACTGTAATTACTTAAAAGAAGCAATTTGCTGTCCCCATTCTCTACAATTTTTTAAACATGAAACACCTACCAGTTTTGCTGTAGGTAAAGCCTGAAAATTCTTTATTCTCTACATATCCATTGATATCAAAGAACCAATTCTGAATGTCAGTGGAGATTTATTTGTAACAAAATAAGTACTTCAGATCTTGTAACTTCAAATTATAAACAGTCAGAGCTATTGACCTTGGTTGGTCCCTAATCCACAAATCAAACATATTATATTGTATCTGTGGTTCTATGAACATATGTGTAGAGAAGTTGTGAATGATGCCATTAGAAAGATAGCCAGCAAGTTTCAACGGTGGGGTTTGGAGATGACTGACAGACATCTCCTTGTAAGTCCACGTTGCTCAATTGTGATGGCCCTCCATTCAAATGGACCTTGAGACTAACAATGGTCAATACAGAAAATGCATGGAGTTTGAGTCTGCACTATCTGTAGTGTAAACCTATTTTTTCTTTAATAGCTTTGAATGCTCCAATGTAAGTTTAATACATTTTCCACACCTGTATAGTTGAATCATCAGAGCTTGAAATAAGGGTCTGTCCATCAGCCGTAAACTGGCAATGTTGTACAGATTTCTCATGTCCAGTCCTGGATTTGAAAACTTTCCTATCTGACAATTTCAAAACCTTATAATAAAAATCAGAGAGATCATTTATGAAGAATTAAAATACAGTCATATATACAATGAACAGAGAAAGACATGTAAGCAAAATGTCTGAAGTAATGGAATACTATACAGTACTACACAAAAGTGAGTACTCAAATCTAAATCAGTGGGTGAGAAAAAAATCCATATGTTAGCCTGACCCTTGGAAAGGGTGAACAGATAATCTACGTTGTTAAAAAGTGGCTATAAATCCTTCAATTTCCTTTGGGTATCAGACATGTACATACCAACCTGTGTGTGAAGTTTTATATGTGCTCGTGTTTGTTGACTAATATATTCTGTGAATAGAATATGTGCGTCGTGAAACCAATATGTATTATTCGCACCATACAAACATCAGTACGTATTAAGCACATAAAAGTAATATAATAGCAGTTATTTACCTTAATTGGCCTATGCTTTTTATATAACCTTGCTCACTTATGCTAAGTATTCCATAACTCCTTGCACTCACTGAAGTAAGTTTTGGCTTAAGCAAACAGGGAAGCTGTCAAGACCAGGACACGAGTGCTTTATCATAGCAACAGGAAGAAAGTTACTCTTGCTGATCAGGGGGTGACCTGGGTTGGTTTACCCACTGGGTAGAGGAGCAGTTCTTTCCCCATAAAATAGGCTTACAATACCATTTCTTTTAATCTTCAAGAGCATAACATACTGTGTCATCAAAAATCAAAAGCTGAATTACTTATCCTCTCTCTTTTTAAACAAGAATGTTACTTTTGTATTAAAGAAAGCTAGTCAAAAATCATTAGAAACACTAACCAGTGTATTTACTCAATACTGCCCCAAAATCAGGGTACAATACCTTTACTGTTCCATTCTCCTCTCCAAATGCTGCATATTGAAGATCTTCACTTAGGCAACAGCAGAAAATAAGAGATTCCTGGGCTTTAGTCAGATAGTCAGTATGGCCTGTATTTCCATTAATTAGCTGCAACCAAAAATGTGGATTATTAAGCTACAGCAACTTTACCTTAAAACACATGATAAACGTACATCTTTTGTGGGAGCCACCATCAGACCACCACTGTTTTAGCATACCTACTTGAAGATAGGATACAGTACATTCAAATGTGCATTTATAACCCAGAAAGAAGTTATAAAAGCTATATAACTAGCTCCAGGCACTTGTTCTCTGGACAAAACAAATTTAAGCAGACAGGATTTTACAGCTCCTGCAAAACATTGTAGTACATCAATACTGTCAGGATTTTACAAACACCTAGCAACTGGGTATGATTAAAAAAGGATTAATATACACATCTATTACAGTAGGTCTTACCTACATGTCACCTCTGTCCACATAAGTTCAGCTATCACTTTCCTGTAATCTTCATGGAAAGATCTTTGGAATGCAATGATTCACAAACAAGTGAAAGCTTCTTTTAAACCAGTGGTCTCCAACCTTCTTATGCCTACAATCACTTTTTTAATTTAAGGGCAAGCCAAGATCTACCCATCTCTGTCCCAAGGACCTGCCCCACTCACTCTATTCCCCCCTTCCCCCCCCCCCCCGTCACCTGCTCTCCCCCACCCTCAATCACTTTCACTGGGCTGGGCTGGGGGGAGGGTTCGAGAGGGGGTGGGGCCAAGGGGCTCGCAGTGTGGCAGAGAGCTCTGGGCTGAGCCTGGGGCAGGGGACCGAGGTGCAGGAGGGGGTGAGAGGTGCTGGCTCTGGGAGGGGGCTGGGCTGCCGGGAAGCACTTAGGTCTGGCAGCTTCTGGTTGGTGGCACAGCATGGCTGCCACTAAAGCAGGCTCCCTGCCTACCCCGGCCTCACCCCACTTCCGGAAGGAGCCAACGCACCCCTTCGGCTCGGATGTGGGAAGGGTGTGACACATGGCTTCACACACTGCCCCACTCTGAAAGGACAGCCGCTGCAGCTCCCATTGGCTACAGCTACCCATTTCCGGCAAATAGGAGCTGCAGGGGTGGTGCATGCATGCAGTAGCAGGGGAGACCCCTACCACCTCCACCCCCGGGGCTGTGCTGGCCACTTCTGGGAGCGATGTGGCACCAGGGCAGGCAGGGAGCCTGTCTTAGTGGCAGCCCCATTGTACCGCTGGGGATCTCGATTGACTAAAAGATCTTCTAGGACTAACCAGTCGATAATTCTCAACCGGTTGGTGACCATTGTTTTAAACCACTTCTGGGGAATGAAGAAAAAAAAAAAAAAAAGCTTTACTTACAGTATTTTAGAAACAAGATTTTAGGGATCTATTCTCCCAGAGATGTGCAAAAGTAACTATACGTGTGCATTGAGGAAAAATAGCATAGTTTAAGTCTTTTAAAGAATGTATTGATTTTGACATGGGTTGGAGACTGAAACCTTTCACTGGGGAAGGTTATTCTAAAGATGGATGCAGGCCAAAACCAGCAGCATTTGTGTGGCTTCCTATGTCCCTTCCTAGATCCACAGGCAGGTTTCTGATTCTCATTGGTTAACCTCTTTTAGATAATGAACATAGGGAATTTGTTCATAATGTTCACAGAAATGTTAGAAGTGCTTAAAAAATTCACTACCAGAGGCAAAGTGGAAAGTTTTCCTTGGTGTGCAAGTGGATAAGAAGTCCTTTTTTTTTTAAAATGGCAAGTGGATACCTCTTCACTGGGGAGTAGTGTAAGAACCAACACATTCATATGCCAAACATTGTACTGAACGGACTTGGTCACTCCTAACCTTGCACACAAATCAACTTGCAACCTAGAGGAGAAATATTCTATACCCGATAATCAAACCCTCTGAGTCATCCAGTCCCACTTCAAAGTTGCAAAAAAATCCAACTGTATTGCAATGCCCTGCATCCCTTCTTATAAAAAAGTGGAAACCAGGTATATATGATATCAGAACTTGAGACTAAAACTGTTTCAAAATCAGTCATTGAAAAAGAAAATCTTTAGTCTAACACTGCAAACAAAAATTGCAATTGTATAGGTAAAATAAGAATGCTTTTAAAAAAAAATTCTTCTTGCTGGGAGAGGAGGTTTTGTCATTTTTAAAGTTATTTTATTTACACTCCTTTTGAGTATTCCTTAATAACAAGGAGATAAAAGCAGGTGGAAAGCAGAAGACACATTCTAATGTAAAACACTGCAAATAGTAAGGTGACAACAAAACAAACACATATATGAAGAGACAGTACTGAGTAAACAGGTAGATAGAACCATACAGATAAGCAAGATTGGGAAAATTTTCAGGTATCTTACCAACTTTTTTCTCCATGAGGAATATGGTTATGCATTCATCCTCTAATACATAGATGCGCAAATGTCCAATAATAGAAAAGGATGTTGGAAAAAAGGCCTTTTCCTATAAAGGTCCAAATAGTTGTAACAGATTTGCCCAATAGCAGGTAAATATTTGATATTTTCTTAAAGTATAAAATAATGCAACCTAACAATTTATGTCAAGTATACAATACAACCTCACTTAACAAAACTTCAATATTACACAGCCTCTTCTTACTTTACTGTAAAGATTTAGTAGCAGAGCGCTGCAATGAGAGCTCTATTATACCTTCCACTAATTTTATAACATACTACAAAATATTATAACTAGACAAAACGCTTTGCAAAAGAACCAAATACATTTTGTGATGCACTATTTTTGCTTTTTTTTAAAAAAAAGTTATGCTGCTTTTCTAATCTAGTTGAACAAGGACTAAACCCTTTGAGGTTCTGAGTACACTCCCCTGCCCTTGAAGCCTGCTGGATTTGCAAAGTCCCTAATGAAGATGTTATATTTGTCTAAGGTATTACTGTAAGGTGGGCAATAGATATAGAGCAAATGTACAGTACAGATAAATCTGTACCTATGACTTCTGAAGTTACTTTGAAAATAAGATTTAATCTCTAGTTTTAATCTAGTTCACACAACAACTTTAAAAAAGCTATGAAAAGCTGTTATTTTAAGTTCTAGTGATGTAAATAGTACAACTAAATCACTAATTACACGTGATATCAATTCTGGTAGATAGGATGTGAAATTCAAGAGTTCATATAAACTAAAAAAATTAATACTCCTGCAGTGATGCTTATTGTTCACTCCAAGCACTCTTAGCCCATATTCTCTGATAGTATTTGGCTCAAATTTCAGAAGAGCCAACTCTTCATGTCAAGCTTTTAATTCTCTCTATTATTCTTTAATAAAATTTAACAAGTGTTTTTTTCTCCCAAACTAAAAAAGTAAAGCTGCAGGGTAAGCGCTATTGAGAGACAAAACCTGGCTGCAGTAACAAGGTGAGAGCTCAATTCCACTCTTTGAATTTCTGCTTAACACTGAACTGGTCTTATAAGTCACAGATACATAGATTCCAAGGCCAAAAAGGACCACTGTGCTCATTTACTCTGATCTCCTGCATAATGCAGGCCACAGAATTTCCCTAGAATGATTCCTTTTGAATGAGAGCAAGAGAGATCCAATCTTGATTTAAAAATTGCCAGTGATGGAGAATTAATCATAGCCCTCGATTTAATTGTTCCAGTGATTAATTACCCTCAATGACAAAAATGTACACCTCATTTTCACTCTGAATTTGTCCAGCTTCAGCTTCTAGTCATTAGATCATGTTATGCCTTTCTCTGTTAGATTGAAGAGCCCATTATCAAACATTTGCTCCCCAGGCAGGCACCTTATAGACTTAATCAAGTCATCCCTTAACCTCCTTTTTGCAAAACTAAATAGATTGAGCATCTTGGGTCTACCACTATAAGGCAGTGTTCTTCATTACAAGGTCCGGGAGCCAGTGTCGGTTCCCATCGACCCTAAGTGCAGCTCGCTAAATTCCCTCTAAGCTGTGCAGCCATACAGCAGGCTATAAATAGCCAAGTAGCAGCTCTGAAGGGCCATGCAGCAGGGAGCTGGAGAGGAGAGAAATTGGGGGGGGTGTGCAGGAACTAGGAAGGGGAGCAAGTTGGGGCTTACAGGGCTGCTGTGGGCCTCTCCCTCGGCCCCTGGAGCTCTCTGCTACCGGAGGGGAGTGAGAGGCCTTTTCCACCGGAGCTCAGTGCTGCCTGCTGGCAGGGGGGAGAGAGGTTCTTCCATAAATTACCATAGAAGCTTGTTATGATATTTCAGAAATACATCTGTTAATTGTAAGTTAATAGTTCATGTGTACCACCTTAGAAAAGGGTCCAGTTACACTATTGCATATGAGTTGCTTGGACAAATAATGTTGCAAAAATACATTAACATTTTCAACTGATTAGTTTCACTATTTGCCCTCCATAAAAAAATAAATAAAATTTAAGGGTAGATTGATCAGAAAACCCTTTTCAAAAAGAATAAACTGATCAGTAAGACTTTGTCCCACTCACCCCTTTGTGCAGCGCGTGTCGGCTCTACTTGTCGGAAATAGCCAGTAGTGAAAAGAGCAAAATAAATGATATGTAATACAGGGCTTAGAAGCACAGACAACTATGCTAGATAGTTCCAATTGATTTGAAGTCTCATTTACCAAGGCAGCATCACCAGACCCTTGGAAGCGGAGCTTAATGTTTTATAAAAGGAATGCAGATATCTACCTTGCATTTCTCAATTGCCAGCCTTTTCCACCCAGGAAGATGTGGCTGTTCTGGATAAATACCCTCAAATCATTTAGCCTTGCATGCGTCTTTGATACAGTTACAGATCCTTGTAGTGAAGGTATTCTACTTTGGACTGCTAAAGAAAAACCTTGAGAGTCCGTCTGATAACTAACGTATCAGAGTTGTTCTCGAATGTTTGCATCTGATTAGAAAGACAGCAAGGAACATCGGAAACAAAATTTCTCTTTACATGTGAAAACTTCTAGTTTTCTTAGAAACACTTCCTGTACTTAAAATCATATAATAAATCTGACTAGACAAAATCCCTAACTCGCAATCTTTTCAGTTGTAATGGCTTCCAGGATGGTGCTCTTAAGTATGAGGAAGCATTCAGTCATTACATTTAAGATTTTGCATTGGTGACAGACAGCCTATGGAAACTTGCATAATTCATACTTCCATCACCCATTCTGTGCACCATTCCACAAACTCACTTCAGCAAGAGAAGCAAATTCTGAATGTGATTCTTCCCAAGAAGGAAGGAGAGTATTAAGGACCCAGCTGAAATTATTTCTTTCCCCAACTGACTTTGCTCAACAGCCACACTGTGCAAGACTTAGGTTTTTCAGATATTAATGCATCACTGGGCCATAGCTTACAAGATTCTTTTGTAACGGAAGGTGAAAGAGTGGATGTGCAGCACAGGGAGTAATCTCAATAGCAATACAGCCCTCTTGGTAAATGTGACCCCAAGAGCTCAGCTCTGGTCTAGTCCTCAGTGATCTTCTGTGTCAGTCTGGTCAGCGATGGAATAGCGATGGGAAATCATACAGAAATCTTGCTCGTTCTTTAGAGAAGGTGTCAACAGCTGCCACCTGTAGTCCATTTGTCTTTAACAAGTACTGTACTTTGTCTTTTAAGAGATGTATTTTTATCAGAGAAATCTGCTGGCTAATATAAACAAGGTGATGAATGGCTTAGCCAGCTTCAAGAGAATCCACTGAAACAAACTACACTCTCCTGGTTATGATATGTTTCTCATCAGGTGTTCTTCTGTTACATTTACAATTCTCTTTAGGGCCATTGTCCTGGATCATCATTAAAAAAGACTAATGAAGCATCAGCATTGCTTCCCTGTGACCTGTAATACAGATATCAGGTTATTTGTTTGGGGAGATGACCCCAAAAAAAGGATCCCAGTGAGTAATCTGTGCAGTGGCAGATTTAGAATTAGTGGGGCCCTGTGCTCAGCTTCATTTTGGGGGGCCCTCCTTGGGGAAAAAGAACATTCTCTCTTATCTCCCCCCATTTGTATTCATCCTCCTTCTATAAGTAATAGGAAGTAAATGAAAATAAAGTGAGGTACCTTGATTTTTTTTGTAGTCTTATTTTTCCACAGACCACTTGAAAATTGCTGAGGGTCTCGGCGGACCATATTTCCAAATATTGTTTGTACCGTTAGCTAGCTACTGTAAAGCACTTTGGAGAGGACTTAGTGTGCGGGATGGGGCTAAGGGCTGGGGGTTGGGGTGTGAAGCGTTTACCTGGGGCAGCTCCTGTTTGGTGTGAGGGGTGCAGGTAGGGATGTCATGGGGGGGGAAGGTTTAGGAGGCAGGGGGGGTACGGGACTGGGAGAACGGGGGGGCAGGGGACGTGGGGGTTGCAGGAATCAGGGAGGGCAGGGGGCTGGTGGTGTGTGTGAGAGGGTGCAGGAGTCAGGGCTGTGAGTGTGTGAGAGGGTGCAGAAGTCAGGGCTGGGGGTGCATGGTCTGGCCAGGAGTTAAGGTGCAGGAGCGGGCTGGGGGTTGGGGTGCAAGGTCTGGCTGGGGGTTGGGCTGCAGGAGGGGGCTCAGAGTGGAGTAGGAGGCTGGGGTGTGGAGCACTTACCAGGGCAGCTCCCATTTGGTGTGAGGGATGCAAGTGGGAATATGGGGGAGGGGTGCAAAAGCTCGCATCTGGTGCTGAGTGTGGGTGGGAATGCAGGGCAGGGGTGCTGGAGTCAGGGCATGGGATGGGGGGTGCTAAGTATGTGTGGGGAGTGCAGGAGTCAGGGCAGGGCACTGGGGGTGTGGGCTAGGGTTGTGTGGGTGCTCACGGCTATGAGCAGCTCACGGCAGGGGGTTGGGGGGGCCTATGAATAGAGGGAGTGCAGGGGCCCCGCCTTTGCTCCGCCTGCCCCAATTTCACCCCCTTACCCAAGGCCCCTCCCCCTCCTCTTCTCTGCCTCCTCCCTAGAGCGTGCTGTGGCCCCACTCCTCCCACTCCCTCCCGGAGTGACCTGAGCACCCGCAAACAGCTGTTTGGGTGTGGGGGAAGCCCTGGGAGGGACAGGGAGGGGGCAGGAATGCAGCACCCTCAGGGGCGGAGGCGGGGAAGAGGTGGGGGAGGGGAGAGCTTGGCTGCTGGTGCGTGCAGAGCCTGCAGCAGGAGCCCCAGGAGCTGGCAAGACCAAGCTGCCTAGCCCTGGCGCCCCTGTCGTTGGGGGGCCCTGTGCCAGGGCACCCTGTGTTTCACTGTAAATCACCTCTGGATCTATGGCTATCTGTAGCCTCTAGCAATCAACATCTCTTACAAGCATGTTATCTAGAAATGGATATAAGCATATTCCTTGGTGAATGTTCTGGGCACTATTACAAGAATAAATTGGGACACCTTGTATTTTATAACAGAAGGATGTGTCTGCAAACCTGAGTAAACTGCTAGTGGTATGTGGTGATTTGATATGACAGTAGGCTTCTCCCTTGAGATCTACGGACTTTAAAAAAAATCCTATGAATGGAACACTCATTAGCATGCAAGAAAGTTTCCAATCACAATCCCTTAGATCTGGTGCATTTGTTGAGGTCCTACAACGTCTTCAGAATGGAAGTGAAAACAGTATTTCTGTTTCTTTCAAAGAACAAATGCTAATTCTTTTTGATTTTCTCCAGGTTTCATTTGTTTGTGGAAGATCTTTTCTAAGACTAGGAGGAAGCAGGAAAGATTCCTTCATCAAATGAGGGGGGTTTCAGATTCTGGCAGATGGTAATATAGAATGCACAGTGTCACTTGAAGTGGAATGACCTGAATTCCGAAGGTTTCTGTGAAGGGGCAGAGCACTGGTACCACAGGGGTTAACCCTTCCTTCCTAGAAGAGGAAGCCATGCCCCTGGGGCTCTGCTGGGCATGCTCCAACTGGAGAACAGGTATAAAAGCCTGCAGAGTCAGTCTGGGCTGACTGCCGGAGGGGAAGGAGGCATGCCACCAGCTCCTGGAGAGGGACAGCCCGCGCCATGAGAGGGATGTCCTACAGAAATAGGTTGCTACGGTGAAGGACTGCAGTAACATAGTGAAGTGGGTGATTGAGGCATGGTGTCACCTCTGTTTCATACATTTGCAAAGTGATGGGCCTATTTCTGTTTACTTGATCCCTCAGAATATGGAGTCAATGGAAATAACTATCTGACCTACTACAATCACAGTGGCATCAATTTTGGTCCTATGGTAGCATCCTATCCACTTTTACCAATGATCAGGTGGCTGTATTAACTTCTAAACAGCTGGTCTCATTCAACCCTGGTTGAATCCACTAGGAAGTGGATGTTTCTAGATGTGATATTTTTCCAAACAGAGAGGAGTCAAATCAGGGTCAGCTGAGGAATTTTCGGAGCACCTCCTCATTTTTATTTACTCTCTAGCACCTCTGTTGGAAGGAGCAAAGAGAAACAAATCAAGGGGTAGTATATTCCTGTTATTGTTGAGACGGCTGATGCAGTGTCCTTAGAGCAATGTGTACTGAGTAAGAAAAGGTATCCATGCATAGCTGGATTGAAATCTTGCAGGTTTTCTGTAGTCATGTATCAAATGCAGCTCATTTCTGGAAGGCATCCATGGCACAGGCAGAGGGTGCCCCTGCAGTAACCTCTGGGCTGCAGAAGGTGATCAACCAGTTTTCCTGCAGCGATAACTAATGAGTTCAGTATATCCATGGACGGAATGGGAAGGACTGCCAACTAATGAAACAGAGGAGAAGCCACTTGATTGATGTGGAGAAGTTGGTGGGCTTGCCTTATGAGAATTTTCACCTCATTTACTGAATTTCTCCTCTGCCATGATTTGCTGTATAAAGTAGTATTGATGCAAATGACTTTCTTTTAATGCTTTTGTTGGCTCCTAGCCGAGAATTCTGGTTCTGCTGGATTCTCTGGAGGGGCTCCAACCTCTCCCACAGATTCTGTGTCCTCCTACTCAAACAGTCGCATAAAAGGGACAGGGGCACAGCAGCTCTGAGTAGAAAAACATTTGGTACCTTTGGAGGAAAGGGAAGTGGGCCTACTGCTTCAGTATGGGCCTTTTAATCAGCCTTGAGACAGGCTCTCCGGGCAGAGGAAGAGACAGACAGGTGAGGAGATGGAGACGGGGAAAAGACAGAAAATAGGAGAGAAGAGAGAAAAGAGGGGCGGGGGGAAGGGGGGAATAGGTAAGAGATCCCAGCAAAGAGGAAGATCCCTTTCTGGGCTCTTGACAGACTAAAAGGTAAAAAGGATGGGAATACCTAAGATTCCAGGTTTCCTCCTGCAGGGGAAAACACATCTGAAGGGAAATTGTCAGGGAGGTTCCTCTTCAGCCAGGCTTACACAGATGGAATGCTCTAACAGCCTCCTTTAATCAATGACCCAGATATGCCCCACTCAAAGGAGAGCAGCAGAACAAATCTGTTTCAGCTGTCCCCTCACACTACATCATATTTTTTGAAGTTCACCCAGAAAGGGCTGCCTGGCCACCTGCCAGCCAATCATGGCCTGATACGAAGCAACTGAAATAGGTGCTCTCCTGGTCAAAGGTATGTCTAGATCAGTGGTCGTCAAACTGGGGTGTGCACACTCTCGGGGGTGCGCAAGACCACACCAGGGGGTGCGTGAGACCCTGGTGCCGCTGCTGAGACCACCCAGGAGACTGCCAAACTCCGGGGTGGGCTATTTTGGTCCCGCCGAAATCCCGCCAGTGGCGGTAGCTTCCGGTTTTTGCGGCAGCATTTCGGCAGACATCCCTGCCCCGGGGGCCACCAGACTTTTCCCTCCACGGAAAGGGGCTGTGGGGAAAAAAGTTTGCAGACCCCTGGTCTAGATAACACAGGTTAAAACTCTGGAGACCTATCTTCATTAGCACTCATACTACTGCCACCACTAATAAAGCTGTAATAGTGGGAAATATGAAAAGAAAAAGCTACTGTAGACAGACCCTGAAGAATTTAAAATAACCACTAAAACAGAATGCCAGACTACTGGGACCACTGGTCTATTGTGACATGACAGTTCATGTGTGTTTGTGTTTTATGTGCTATCAGGGCCGGCGACAGGAATTTTGGGGCCCCGTACGGCAGATCGTACGGGGCCCCCCCCGGTCTCCCGCCGCCCGCGGGGGCCCCCCCCCGCCGGTCTCCCGCCGCCCGCGGGGCCCTCCCCCCGCCGGTCTCCCGCCGCCCGCGGGGCCCTCCCCCCGCCGGTCTCCCGCCGCCCGCGGGCCCTCCCCCCGCCGGTCTCCCGCCGCCCGCGGGCCCTCCCCCCGCCGGTCTCCCGCCGCCCGCGGGCCCTCCCCCCGCCGGTCTCCCGCCGCCCGCGGGCCCTCCCCCCGCCGGTCTCCCGCCGCCCGCGGGCCCTCCCGCCGGTCTCCCGCCACCCGCAGGGCCCCCCTGCCGGTCTCCCACGCCCCCCTGCCGATCTCCCCCCGCCGATCTCCCGCCGTCTCCTCCGGCCGATCTCCCGCCGTCCCCCCCCCCGACCGATCTCCCGCCGCCCCCCCCCGACCGATCTCCCGCCGCCCCCCCCCGACCGATCTCCCGCCGCCCCCCCCCGACCGATCTCCCGCCGCCCCCGACCGATCTCCCGCCGTCATCCCCCCCCTGCCGATCTCCCCATGCACCCCCCCCCCCCGGGGCCGATCTCCCGCCGCCCCCGACCGATCTCCCCACGCACCCCCCCCCCGGGGCCCATCTCCCCACGCACCCCCCCCCCGGGGCCCATCTCCTCACGCACCCCCCCCCCCGGGGCCGATCTCCTCACGCACCCCCCCCCCCCCGGGGCCGATCTCCCCACGCTCCGCCCCCCCCCCCGGGGCCGATCTCCCCACGCTCCGCCCCCCCCCCGGGGCCGATCTCCCCACGCTCCGCCCCCCCCCCCGGGGCCGATCTCCCCACGCTCCGCCCCCCCCCCGGGGCCGATCTCCCCACGCTCCGCCCCCCCCCCGGGGCCGATCTCCCCACGCTCCGCCCCCCCCCGGGGCCGATCTCCCCACGCTCCGCCCCCCCCTGGGGCCCCCTGAAGTCCGGGGCCGGTACAGCTGTAACCGTTGTCGCCCGGGGCTGTGAGCGAGGCGCGGCTCGGGCAGCCGCTGCCGCGCTCACCAGCCCCCTCCCCCGGCACCCTCCCCCGCCCCTTTTTGCTTCTCCCGGCCACGTGGCCGCAGCACAAGCGGGAGGTAGGAGACGAGCGGGAGAAGATCGGCCGGGGGGGGGGGGGGGGGGAGTCGGGAGATCGGCCCGGGGGGGGGGGGGAGCGTGGGGAGATCGGCCCCGGGGGGGGGGGGGGGGGCGGAGCGTGGGGAGATCGGCCCCGGGGGGGGGGGGGGCGGAGCGTGGGGAGATCGGCCCCAGCTGTAACCGTTGTACCCCCCTGTCGCCGGCCCTGTGTGCTATGCCACATTTTTTGGAGGATAGGATAGAAGTTAGTAAGTATGGAAGAGTTTTATCAGTCTCTCACTTAATTCACAATTTAGAAACTCATGGAATTGATCTGACGCCAACATTTGGCTCTAAAAAAAAGTAAAAGTTGGGGAAAAAAAAAAATCAATGGATATAATATCACATACAAATGTTTTTGACTCCCTTATCAAGAAACACAGAATTCTACCTTTCATTTGAAATGTTATGGTTAAAACGGAAGTCAAAAAACCAAAACATTAAAAAGCCAGAAGACAAACGTACATATATGTACACAGACAATAAAACTCAGACAATTATACCTGAAAAGAAATGCTTATTGGAGACTAATTATAAGTAAACAAATAACTTAATTGGGGGAAGATGCCGATTCCTCATTATTTCAGTGCTCTTAGATAAAGAATATTGATAATGCTGACATTAGACAGTTGTCATTCACCAGCAGAAAATGTTTAGAATTCGACAGTCTGAATTACTACATGGGAAATGTAGATCACCTTGCTGGTGCCATGCAATAGGGGCATTCAGTTTTCACAGCTATAAAAGTTAGTGCCATTGCTTTAAAATGCATAACTTCTGCAGATCCCAAAAGAGTTTACCCTGAAGGACCAGTGAAGTCATATACACAATTGTCTACTGAGTAAAAAAAAAAAAAAGCTACCTCTTGTCATTCCTGAAGCTTTAAATTTTTCTATTTGCTTTAGATAGAAAAGGCATTTTACAGGCTGAAAAAATACTTTTGGCTACAGGGATTACCTCATTCTGTCTCTTCCACAGCCTACAAACACTTAGTGTATCCCCAATAAGCAAGATTTTTAGATGGTTTGCATTAGGGTCCAGTTTCCTTAGTGCCTCTGTATGCAGAACTCACACAGAAGACACAAGTTGCACATGGAATTTGGTCTGCAATGGGTATTATACCTAAAATGCTGCTAGTGGCCAGCCCAGCAAGAAAGAATTCAGAAAGAGTTAGTGACAGACTGTTCCACCTTATCTATTTTGTCAGATGTATTGGGGTCTTTGTAAACACATTCTACAGCTACTTCTTGTCCCCAAAGAAACTGCTGAGAAAAGTCTAAATTACAGTAAAACCTCAATTTAACGGACTAATTGGGGCGACTGGGTGTCCGTTAAACCCAAAAGTCCGTTATTTAATAATTAGAAAAAAAAACCCAGCCTGCCCAATTAGTCCTTATTTCGAGGTTTTACTATACAGTACTCCCCTCCGCCAAAAAGCCGCCGATTTTTTTTAAAAAAATAAAACAGAAAAAAAAAACGGCCCTGGACCCCCATACACCCCGGCCCCAGTCCCCGCTTGCGGCCAGGGCTCGGGGCTCCAGGCGCCGCACTCCCCGGGGCTCCCGGCTCCAGCCGCCGCCCGGGGAGCGCAGCTGGATCCGTGCTCCCCTGGGCTCGGGGCTCACTCCCCGGGGAGCGCGGCTCCAGCCGCCGCCTGGGGAGCGCGGCTTGGGGCTCCAGGCGCCGCGCTCCCCCGGGCTCGGGGTTTGCTCCCCGGGGCTCAGGGCTACAGGCGCCGCGCTCCCCGGGGCTCGCGGCTCCAGCCGCCGCCCGGGGAGAGCGGCTCCAGCTGCCGCCCGGGGAGCGCGGCTTGATCTGCGCTCCCCGGGGCTAGGAGCTCTCTCCCCGAGGCTTGGGGCTCCAGGGGCGGCGCTCCCCGGGGCTCGCGGCTCCAGCCGCCGCCGGAGGAGTGCGGCTCCAGCTGCTGCCCGGGGAGCGCGGCTTGATCCGCGCTCCCCAGGGCTAGGGGCTCCAGCTGACTGCCAGGACCCGGGCAGCAGGCAGGACCCGGGCGGGCGCCGGCAGGTAGCCCGCCCGCTGCCAGGACCCGGGCAGCAGCGGGGAGCCGGTAGCCGGACCTTGATAAACGGATTTCAGATGCATCGGACTTTCTTTAAAATTTTGTCCGTTGCATCCGAAGTCCGTTAAATCGAGGTCCGTTAAATCGAGGGTTTACTGTATTTAATTCTGCTCACCACACTATTTATGCTCTACTTTCAATTTACCTTTGTTTTAGAACTTTTTTTGATACTCCAGGATTTTATAGCTCAAGGATCAGAGATATGTCTAAATATGCCAAAACTATGAAAAAATCTGGATCCAAGCCTTGTAGCTTGGGTCCATCTTTTTAAAGGATGGACTCAGAATCTTTTAAGACAACCTGCATTTCAGACATACATACATAAGGATGATGCAAAAAATTGTACATGTAAGGCCATTAATTGACAACTCTGTATAGTTAAGTAATTGTCTGATCTGACTTCTAAAAAAAAACAGGGTTACTTACCTGTAACTGTTGTTCTTCGAGATGTGTTGCTCACATCCATTCCACTATAGGTTAGGCACGCGCTGCGGGCCTGGTTGCCGGGTAGATTTTCCCCTAACTGCAGACTGGGTGAGCAGGGAGCCCCCTGGAGTGGCGCCACTGAGGCACTCTATAAGTACCCCTGCGACACAGTCTGGCCCTCAGTTCCTTCTTTGCCGGCTAAACCGACAGTGGGGAAGGAGGGTGGGTTTGGAATGGATGTGAGCAACACATCTCGAAGAACAACAGTTACAGGTAAGTAACCCTGTTTTCTTCTTCGAGTGATTGCTCACATGCATTCCACTATAGGTGACTGCAAGCAATACCTAGGAGGTGGGGTCGGGTTGACCCATCGCTGATCGTAAGACCGCTGACCCAAACGCCGCATCGTCCCTGGTCTGCTGGACTATGGCGTAGTGGGCGGCGAAGGTATGGACGGAGGACCAGGTAGCCGCCCTGCAGATGTCCGTAATAGGGACTCCCTCCCGGAAGGCCGCAGAGGACGCCTGCGCTCTCGTGGAGTGTGCTGTTACTCTCTCAAGCGGCTTGCCCGCGAGTTCATAACAGGTGTGAATGCACGAGGTGATCCAGGAGGAGAGCCCTTGGGCTGAAACTGGCTGGCCCTTCATCCTCTCCGCAACTGCCACGAAAAGTTGGGTTGTTTTCCTGAATTGCTTTGTTCTATCTAAATAAAAAGCAAGAGCCCTCCTAACGTCCAACGTGTGTAACTGCTGTTCCCTTCCAGAGGTGTGTGGCTTAGGATAAAAGACTGGGAGACAAATGTCTTGATTAACATGGAAGGGAGAGACCACCTTAGGCCGGAAGGCCGGGTGGGGACGTAGCTGCACCTTGTCCTTATGGAAGATAGTGTAGGGTGGCTCGGAGGTCAGTGCACGGATCTCTGACACTCTACGAGCCGAGGTGATAGCTACTAGGAATGCCACCTTCCAGGAAAGGTGTAGTAAGGAACACGTGGCGAGGGGCTCGAACGGGGGCATCGCGAGGCGTGAGAGCACAAGGTTGAGGTCCCAAGGTGGAATGGGACGCTTGACGCTCAGGTACAGCTTATCTAGACCCTTAAGGAAACGGTATACCACAGGGTCGGAGAAGACTGAGTGGTTCGACTGACCCGGATGGAAAGCCGATATGGCAGCGAGGTGGACCCGGATAGTAGAGGTAGAAAGGCCCTGATTTCTGAGGCCTAAGAGGTAGTCCAATATGCGTGGGATAGTAGCCTCACTTGGAACGATGTCATGTTGTCTGCACCAGGCAGAGAAACGGGTCCACTTGGCGGTATAGGTACTTCTGGTGGATGGTTTCCTACTACCCAGAAGGACGTTCTGTACCTCGGCTGAGCATAAGAGCTCAGGACCTCTCAGCCATGGAGTAGCCACGCTGTGAGGTGAAGGGACCGCAAGTCCGGGTGCAGGAGGCGACCGTGATCCTGGGAGATCAGGTCTGGCCACAGCGGGAGGCTGATGGGAGGGGCCCTGGACAGCCGGAGGAGGGACGCATACCAGCATTGCCTGGGCCAGGCCGGGGCTATGAGGATGACGTGTGCCCTGTCCAGTCTGATCTTCAGGATCACCTTGTGGAGAAGTGGGATCGGAGGGAACGCGTAGAACAGGTGCCCCGTCCAGGGTAGGAGAAAGGCATCCGTCAGAGACCCCGGGGAGCTGCCTCGGAAGGAGCAGAACTGGAGGCACTTCCTGTTCTGTCTGGAGGCGAAGAGATCGATGTGGGGAAACCCCCACTTCAGGAAGATCGGCCGGATGACATCTGGCCGAAGGGACCACTCGTGAGTCATAAAGGATCTGCTGAGGTGGTCCGCCAGGGTGTTCTGGATTCCGGGAAGGAAGGAGGCCACCGGGTGAATAGCGTGGGCTATACAGAATTCCCACAGGAGAATCGCCTCTTGACACAGGGGGCTGGAGCGGGCCCCGCCTTGCTTGTTTATGTAGTACTGGGCTGTGGTGTTGTCTGTCAGCACCGCTACACAGTGACCCCGTAATGTGTCCCGGAACGCCTGGCACGCGAGCCGGACGGCCCTCAGCTCCCTGACATTGATGTGGAGGCAGAGGTCTGACTCCGACCAGCGGCCCTGGGTCCTGAGTTCCCCTAGGTGAGCTCCCCACCCTAGTGACGAAGCGTCCGTCACCAGGGACATGGATGGGCTGGGGGGGGAAGAAAGGGGACCCCTCGGCACACATTGTCCTGGTCTTCCCACCAAGCCAGAGCGGATAGGGTGGCTCTGGGGATGGAGAGGAGGGCGTCCATACTGTCCCTTCTCGGTCTGTAGGCCACTGCGAGCCACGACTGCAGTGGGCGTAGCCGTAGTCTGGCGTGCTGTATGACATGAGTGCACGATGCCATGTGACCTAGCAGGCTGAGGAAGACCTTGACCGTAGTCATCGGACAGTTGCGTAGCTGTCTGATGGCCGACTGGATAGTGAGGAACCGAGGCTGGGGCAGGGATGCCCTTGCTACCGTGGAGTCTAGTAGGGCTCCTATGAACTCTATGTTCTGGGTAGGCTCCAGGGTGGACTTCTCCCTGTTGAGAAGGATTCCCAAGCGGTCTAACGTGCTGATAATGAGCCGCACGTGAGCTGACACTTGGTCCCTGGAGGTGCCTCGGATCAACCAATCGTCGAGGTACGGGTATAATTGTACCCCGCGGCGCCGAAGGAACGCCGCTACTACCGCCATACACTTTGTGAACACCCTGGGTGCGGTGGACAGGCCGAAGGGTAGGACGGCAAACTGATAGTGTTCCCCCGCTACCAGGAAGTGGAGGTAACGTCTGTGTGAGGGTTTGATGCTCACGTGAAAGTAAGCGTCCTTCATGTCGAGGGCAGCGAACCAGTCTCCCGGATCCAGAGAGGGAATGATAGTGCCCAAGGTGGCCATGCGGAACTTGAACCTGATCATGTAGGTGTTGAGTTCGCGCAGGTCCAGGATGGGCCGGAGGCCCCCTTTCGCCTTGGGGATCAGGAAGTAGCGGGAGTAGAACCCCTTCCCCCTGAACTCCTGCGGTACGGGCTCGATGGCTCCCAGTGTGAGGAGTGACCTCACCTCCTATACGAGGAGTTGCTCGTGAGAGGGGTCCCTGAAGAGGGACGAGGAGGGTGGGTGGGTGGGAGGAGTGGAGGAGAGCTGGAGCGAATATCCCACCTCCACCGTGCGGAGGACCCACTGGTCTGATGTAATGTCCGACCATGCACAGCGGAAGTAGGACAGACTGTCTCTGAAGGAGGGATCCAGGTTTATGGTTCGTGAACTGCCCCCGGACGCACCATCAAAAGTTGGATTTGGGCCCCTGGGAAGGCTTAGAGCCTTGTTGTTTCCCGCCCTGCCTAGGCCCTTGCCGCCGGCGGTAAGGGCGGCTTCTCCTGTGGGAGGAGTCCTGGGGCAGGCGCGCAGGTGGGAAGAATTTCCTGCGTGGCGGGATGAAGGGACGCCTCTGTGGACCTGGGGTGTGCATGCCCAGGCCTTTGAGGGTTACCCCCCAGTCCTTGAGGGCCTGGAGACGGGCATCCGTATCCTCCGAGAAGAGGGACTGTCCCTCAAAGGGGAGGTCCTGGATTTTAAATTGCATGGCCGGGGCTAGGTTGGATGAAGAGAGCCATGCTGCCCGGCGGAGGGCTATGCCCGAGGCCATTGTTCGGGCCGCAGAGTCGGCCGAGTCCAGGGCCGCTTGCAGGGCATGACGGGATATGTCCCTGCTTTGGAGCAATAGGGCCCTGAACTCCTGTTTGCCCTCCTGCGGGAGAGCAGTCTCAAACTTAGTAAGGGCCTCCACAGTGTCAAAGTGGTGCCTACTTAGGAGTGCCTGGTGGTTGGCGACTCTGAGTTGTAGGCCCCCGGAGGAATAAACTTTCCTGCCGAAGTGGTCCAGCCGCTTGGCCTCTTTGGCTTTGGGAACCTGCGCCTCCTGCCCGTGGCGCTCTTTGTTGTTAACAGAGTCCACCACCAGGGAGGAGGGCGTGGGGTGAATATACAAGTATTCATATCCCTTGGCGGGGACAAAATAACGCTTCTCCACCCCACGAGCAGTGGGGGAGATAGAGGCGGGGGTCTTCCAAATTGCCGCCGTGTGGAGTTTAATAGTATTAATGAACGGCACTGCCACCCGTGCCGGAGTGCCCTTAGTTGACATGGTGGTGACCGGGTCGTCCACCACTGGGACCTCTTCCAAAGGCAGGTTCATGTTTTTAGCAACTGCCTGGAGGAGATGTGGTAACTGGAGAGGTCCAAGGCGGGCAGGCTAGTTGATGAAGTGCCTGCCACTGCCTCTACCCCTACGGGGGAGGCGTAGGGACCCGGTTCCATAGGGCTACATGCCGTGGAGGGCTGGACTGCCGATGATGGTCCTGCCAGCACGTCCACTGGACCCTCTGAGCTCACCGGGAACCCGGCTTCAGACTGGGTTTCCCGGGGCTGATCATACCCCCATGCCGCCCACTCCGGCCAGGCAGGGTTCTGGGCGACTTGGGCTGGTCCCGCCGAGCGAGGGGACACTGAGGAGGAGTACCATGGGGCTACTGCAGTGGCCGACTGTGCTATCTTAAGCGGAGAGTCACGCCGGGTTCGCATGCCGGCAGACTCTCGACGCTCCCGGTGCCGTGGGCTTCTCGACCGGTGCCGGGCGGTATGGTGCCCATCCGAGGAGTCGTGGCTACCCGAACGGTGCTGCCTCGGGAAGTCTCGGTGCCGAGACGATGAGCGGTACCGGGGGGACCTTCGGCGCCGCGCCGGGGTCCGGTGCCGCTCTCTACACTCCCGGTGCCGTGGGCTTCTCGACCGGTGCCAGGCGGTATGGTGCCCATCCGAGGAATCGTGGCTACCTGAACGGTGCCGCCTCGGGGAGTCTCGGTGCCGAGATGATGATCGGTACCGGGAGGACCTTCGGCGCCGCGATGGGGTCCGGTGCCGAGGTGAAGGGCAGCGCCAGGGTGACCGGTGATGGCCGGAGTAGGACCGGTGCCGGGACAACGAGCGGTGCCGGGACGACGAGCGGCTTGTGGAGGGACGTCTCGACCGGTCTCAGCGCCAGCTGAGGGACCGGTGCCGGGAGTGCGACCGGTGCAGAGAGTACGACCGGCCCTTACCAGGGTGCCGGGACTCTGATCGGCGGCCAGAACGCTAGTGGCGCCAACGGCCAGGAGGAGACCTTGAGCAGGGTCTCAACTCCTTGCGGCGCCGAGACTGCGACCAGTGCCGGGCGGGTGACCGTTGCCGGGAGTCTGATCGGCGCCGCGAGATCGAGCGGTGTCCATGCCCTGCCGGGCTCCGACACGTGATCTCTGTCTCAGTCATGGGCGGCCTGCCCGTCGACCGGACTTGTTGCTGCGGGGCATCCCCGGCAAGCAACCCTCTCGCAGCAGTATATGCCTCCGGCGTGGAGGGAAGCTGCTGCGGAGTTGGCACCCCAAGTGGCAAGACCACTGGCATCGGACTCGACGGGGCCTCCTGCGGCGCCGGAGTCAGCGGTGCGGGTGCTGGCGGCTCTTCCTCAGGTCGGCTCCCCGGAGATGGCTGAGGTTGCGTGACCGGTACCGCGAGGTTGAGCGTTCCTCTTCCGCTTGGCGCTGGGGGAGCGCGACCGGTGCCGAGGCTTGGCTCTCGGCGGTTTGGGTGCGGGGTCCGGTGCCGCACTCGAGTCCGGGGCCGCCTCCATCAGGACGTGCCGCAAGCGGGATTCCCTGTCCTTGCGGGTCCTGGGCTTGAAGATTCTGCAGATCTTGGAAGAATCTGCCAAGTGCGCTGCTTCCAGGCACTTGAGGCACTTAGAGTGTGGGTCGCCCACAGGCATAGGCTTCCCACACTCTGAGTGCTTGAATCCCGGAGCCTTGACAGACAGAGGCTCCGGTAGCAGGGAAAAACCCCTGCACTTGACTATTTACACTACAAAGACTATGTAAACTAACAAACAACAACTACTAACAACGAACAATTAAGAGAACAATCAACTAGCTAGGAGATAAGGAGAACGCTGAAAAGCAGAACTCCTCTTCCGACTACCAGCTCCAGCGGTAAGGCCAGACTGTGTCGCAGGGGTACTTATAGAGTGCCTCAGTGGCGCCACTCCAGGGGGCTCCCTGCTCACCCAGTCTGCAGCTAGGGGAAAATCTACCCGGCAACCAGGCCCGCAGCGCGTGCCTAACCTATAGTGGAATGCATGTGAGCAATCACTCCAAGAAGAATTAAAAGTTAAACTGCAACATACTTGCGTGAAAGGATTTTTTGTCATTTAATATGAAAAATAATTTTGACAAAATCTGGACCGCATTTTGTAACAAAAAATGAATATAAGCATGTTTTCTTGTAAGCTATTATAGTTAAGCATGTCAGTGTTCTAAATTAGCTACACTAGTCACTTGATGCATCACTTCTACAGGATGTCACATCACATAACTGATATAATTTGACATAGCATGTATTCTTCCAAAATCTTAATTCAAAAATATGTCTACTACAAAAGTGAAGGCAACTACATGTGTGTGTTTAAAGTATTTGGTATGCTTACTTTCACCAGCATTAACAACTATTTGTGTTTTTAGCCCATACAGAAATATTGTACCCAAAATATAAAATATACACATACTAAAGAACAGCTATTTTATAACAGAAAAAGCCCTCTACCCTTCCAGTTAGCTTCAATTTGCATGTCTTCCTTTTCAAGGGAAAAAGCCCACAACCTTTAACAGCTCTTGCTCATTAAAATAGGCATAGCTCCTTTGTCTGGACCTAATGTACAGTAATTCAATCCTTTAAAGACTAAATTACAGAACATTGGCCATTTACATGCCAGATCAAATGCTTAAAATCAAAACCAAAAATAACCTAATTCTTAATGTGCTTTTTCTGTAGATTACAGAGATCTCAGGTGTATTACTGATTTATAATTGAAGTCATACAGAAATACACTTACTTGTAGATGCTTCTGATTGAGAATTGCTAAAACCATCACTTCATCATCCTGGAACACGACATCTAGTTCACGTTTTAACACAACAGCAGAGGACTTGCACACCTTCCTTGACTCCCAAATCTGTTAAAGAGAATAATGCATAAAGTTTCTATAAAGAACAGGATATAAAACGGAGTCAATAAATAAGAGAACATACAAAGTAAAACTCATAAATGGAATCATTTTAAATCACTGAGAATAGCTGCTCAATACTTTTAATGGTTTTCATTTATTATATTACTAGGAAGGGATGTACAATCCAAACAGATGAAAAGCAATATTGATATTTTTTCCATACTGACTGACTCCCCTATACTTCTATTCAGAGAATTCACATGCATAAAGTTCCTAACTTAACGAAGTTCCTAACTTGAAATCAAAGAAAATAATTTAAAAAATGAAAGTACAAGCTATTGCATTATATATTTCATTTGCATAAGAAGTTTCAAGAACATGAATACTGATTATGGACGTTGGGAAAGAAAAAACTTGGAACAGGGTCACCTCTGCTAATGGTAGCACTGTAGTTTATCATAGGAATTTAGGGATCAAAAAACATAGCACATATGTTTTACACAAGTACGTATCCTAAACAAGTAATAACATATAAATATGCCCATACAACTGGGAATAAAAGTTACCTTACCCTTATTGTCTGGTCATCTGACGCTGTCAGAAATAAAGATCCATCAGGAGAAAATGTCATACAGTGAACCCAACTCAGATGTCCTCTGCAATCAGCTACTTTTGAAAAGGATTCTGTATTCCACAACTACAGCAAAAATATAACAACGGAAGAGCCCAACTGTATCATCACCACTACATTCTAAATACGAAACACAAAGCACATACAATAACTTAAGAACATACCGTTTTTTCCTACTAATATTTGCTTTCAGTCTTCATTCTGAATATACCAACTGTAACATGGAGTTGTCTTCTGCTGTCACACTATTTACTACCAATATTTATTCTTTGAAAGATCAGCCTTTTTAGTTGTATAACTAAATTAATCTAATATATGTAGTGCTCAATGGATGGTTTAAATGTATCTGTTTTAGAAAATACGATACTCATATGGTTTGGGACTAAAATGGATAAAGTAAATATTCCATCCACTACTTTAAAATGGATCAAATAAGTATTCCATTCACTTGAATCGTCAAGAGCCCTGTAGTGTATCGGTATATAGTACAAGAGTCTTTTATACCATATTATCTCTTGAATACTGGGTTTTTCTGATTTAGTTTTCTTTTAACATGTACAGTTAAATAAAATATTCATTTTGCGACTTACATGAAAATATAAAAAATAAACATGATGCGCTAAATGAAAAATATGTACAGTTCAAAAACAATATTTCACCATCAAAATTATACCTCTAATAAAATGGGTAAAATAATTAGAAACGTGAAATTAGTATTCTCAGGACCTAATGTAATATCTTAAAGTAACTAAGTTCATTTTTGCACACATATGCACATGTGCAGTTATTGAAAAGTTCTAGCTCTCCAAAACTAATGAATTTAGACACCCCATTTTCTCCATATAGAATCCCAGGAGACTAATTAAATTATGTTAACAAGGATAGTCACTTACCTGAAGAGAATAATGTGATAAAGCAACTGCTACCAGCTGATTGCCAGGACAAAAGTCACAGTACTGGATTGTACTGTGGTGACTTATAAGGACTTCTGCTAACAAGTCATTGGTTAGAACATCAAGAAGCTGCGAACATATACAATTCTAATAATTATATTGTATTAATACCATGACTATTATTTAGCTGCTCAAAAACTGTATAAGACTTTTATGTACTTTACTACTGGCAAGTAATTAACTATGATCATTACTAGTAGTTTAAAGCACTCAACATGTATTCACCAATTAAGAGGAATGAGGTTTGTTAAATTAACAGACCCAGTCCTCTGTCAGAGAACAGTGTCCATTTCTTTACACTTTAATACACAATAATTACTCCTGAAGGAATTCTGCACAAAAAAAATAAAAATTATGTGCACAATATTTTAAAATTCTGCAAATTTTTCCAGTCAATAAATGTGGAGGCTCCAGCATGGCAATGAAGAACCGAGGTCACTGGCTGCACAAAGTGGGAGATCACCCTGCAGCCTCTCTCCTTCCCCCAGGACATGGACTCCGTGAGGCTGCACCTGACCCTGACACAGCACAAGGGCCAGGCCTGCCCCAGAAACACTCCAGGGTCCTGCCTCTCTGCACCAGGCACAACAGGTGTGAGCAGGCAAGCTCATCCCAGCAGGATCCAAGTGTGGAAAGGCTTAGTGTGGGGGGATCCAGGTGTGGGGTGAGAGGGCTCTGTGCAGGGCAATCAAGGTGCTAGCGGCTTGGGGGGGGAGGGGAAATCCAAGTGCAGGGGAGAGCTCTGGATGTACAGGCTCATTGGGAGGTTTTGGTGCAGGGGCAATCAATGGGACTCTGTGGGGGGTGGGAGGGAAGTCCAGGTGATGGTGGTTGGGTCTCATAAGGGGACATGGGGCTTGGCAGGGAAGGTATGAGCATGTGGGATTCAGCGTGGGCGGGGGCAGATGCTGGGAGACTGGAGCTTGGTAGGGTGGGTGTTTAGGTGCAGCTGGTTGGGGGTCAGTAGGTCTGGGTGCAGGAGACTCATCGGGGTGGTCTGGGTGCAGGGTGGGGCTCAGAAGGACGTGTAGGGGGTGGGATTGGGGGGATCTGGGTGCATAGGGCACCAGATGCAGAGGGTAAGGCTTGGTGGGGTGGGGTGTGGGAGGCTCAGCGGAGGGGTTTTGGTGCGGAGGGGTGTCTATGTATGGGGTTTCCAGATGCACAGAGGTTGGGCCGACAGGGGAGCGGCAGACGGGAACAACTCCCTGTGACCCCTCCCTCCATGGCTGAGGAGCAATGGGGCAGGAAGTGAAGGTGGAGGGGCTGTGGAGCTTCCTTCAGTCAGGGGAGGTTTCTGGGGGTGGGTCTTCCCCAGTTGCTCCTTGCAGAGGAAGAGCAAGTCCTGTCCTCACCCAGCTTAGAGGAGACTAGCAGCTGAGCCAGGCACAGAGTGGGAGTTACCAGCCAGGGCATTCCTTTTCCCTGCAGTGATTTTCCTCTCTCCACACTGGCTGTCCACACTGCTGGGGACAGTTTCCCTTTGCTTCCCCATCAGAAAGTCATTTTTCTGTGGGGAAGCAAAAAATATCTGCAAGAGACATGAATTCTGCACATGCTCATAATTCCCCCCGGAGTATAGAATATTTAAAATATATACTACTTTTGACCTCAAAACATGCTACATTGGCCTTACAGGTACTCTTAGAATACTGTGTAAATTAAAAATTTTCTTTTAAATATTTGTATGATGCAGCCAATTCAAAAAGGAAGCAACTTTGCATTAGTGCTGACTCCATCAACTATAGTCAACATGCTGTAAAATTGTAACTTTTCCTCAGTCATTTCATTTTTTCAAATCACCAAATATTATTAAATTAAATCTGGCAAATAGTCCATTTTATAATGTTTATTAAATAAAATTAAAGCCATTTGTGAGTTGTACAACTAATCCTGAAAGTATCTTATTTCTGCATACAGTACTAGAATTTAAAGGCTGAATGCTTTATCAAAGCTCTAAACAGATAGAAGGCTAATCCTACAACAATTTTTAATTCTGAGCTACTTTAATAACTCAATTGAAAGAGCCTGAAAAAATGAGTTTAATACTAATTATCACATTATGTCAAAATTAGACTTTGAATCATCTCCTGACTCAATCCACAATGATCTGACATCGTTTCTAACTTCCCTCATATGCCTTTAAGCAGGATACCATAATTCAGTAGTTCACAAACACAGTTATGCCTTTCCCTTCATGGAAAACATTTATAATGTTATCCATGTAGCTCCATACCCTCTAGTTGCAGGGTGTCAGACCTACAGCCTGCTGGCCACTTTCATCCATCTGCCACTCCCTCTGTGTACAAAGAGGACCTGGCCTTCTGCTGCTGCTCCTCCACAGATTATTCAGAGGGACCAGGAAGGAGGAGCAAGTTTGTGGGGGGTTAGGTCTTTCCTCCTCCTGCTGTTGTCACCAAGATTTTCAAACTAGTCTTCAAACTTTTACATCCAACTAGCTGCTTTGTTTCCTGTCCACTAGGGCGATCACAGAAAGCTCAGTGGAGGGGCAGTTTTTCAAATGCCCAGGGAGCTCTTGTAACTCAGGCCCCCAGGGCTCTCTAAACTATTGATCTAAACAGGAACACCATTTTCACCAAGCAGTTCTAACTTTCAGGTTAATTTATAAAGCTCCATACAATTTCTGAATAAGCTGTTTTATACATTTGAAAATCAGAAGTCAGACTTGCTTCCCCTCCTTAGTACAGTATATTTAATTCCAAGTCTTCCAGCCATTAGTGTAGTTCATACCACAATCCTTAGAACAGCATTTCCCAAACTTCATAAGTTGACCCCTCCTTTAGGAAACTCCCTGGACTCTTCCATATATTTCTATAAGGCCTACAGATATTAATTTATACATCTGCACTGTCTGCTCCTAGATAGTTTTTCAGACCCCACTTTGTTAAAGTGCTATCTCAGAATATGAAGAAGAGGTTGGTCATAGCTGCTCGTACCTCTCTCTCCCCTCCCATATATCAAAACAAGTGAATCTTTATCTACAGACATTTGCATAAATTCAAACATTTTTTCTCCTTATCCTATAAAATGTTCCTGCTATCCTCCACTAACAATTTGTACCAAAAAAACCACACGCATTTGGCAACAAAGTATGTTTTTAAAAAATTGACAAGGGTAAAACAAAACAGACCAAAGGAAAAATAAGAGTCTGAATATTATTAAGTACTTACTAAAAGCCGATTTTTGGCTGCCACCATTATTGTAGCACAATTTGCTGACCAGGAGCAACACTTCACTAACACTTCCACATCATCTTGGTGTTCATCTGCATTTCTGAAGAAGTCTTTTATATCAATAGTTTTCAGTTCATTTGCTGAACACACTTCCCAAACCTTCAAGAATAAATATATTAAAATCAGCCTTAAAAATCAAGTAATGTAGATGAAAGAAACTGATTACAATACTGATGAAGCACATACAATAATTTTAATTTAATTTCAAGATCAACTGGAATGTTACTGTCCATTCATGTATGCAAACAGGTTAGAGTGAAAAGAAGATAGCCCTTCTACATTGCTGTGCAAGATTGCACTTGAATGCATACGTAGTTCTGAGCATTTCTATACCAGAAAGGTATTGCAAAATTGGGGGAGTTCAGAAAAGAGTAACAAAATTATTGCAGGTGTGAAATATTGACCTTTAATTGAATTTAAGGAAAGATTAAAAGATTTTATATGCTCTAACTAGGCTGACCATACGTACCGTTTTGAACGGGACAGTCCCATTTTTTTCATATTTCTGGACCGTCCCATCTTTTTGACAAAAATATCAATTTTGTCCCGTTTTTGGGGCAGGTCCCAAGCTGCTTTCTAGGAGGAGGTTCTTTCTTTGCAGGACTCGCAAGAGCTCAGGTGACGAATCTTGCTACCTAAGGACAAGTATCAGATGTCAAAATCTCCGATGAGCAAACTGCGCTCATCTGAGATTTTGACATCTGATACTAGTCCTTAGGTAGGGAGAGGAGGCAGCGGACGGAGGGAGAGAGCAGGAAGGAAGGGAGGGATGGAGAAGGGGGGTGGAGAGAAAGGAGGGATGGAGAAGGGGGATGGAGAGAAGGGAGGGATGGAGAGAAGGAGGGAAGAAGGAGGAATAGCGAGAAGAGGCAGCGGGCGGCGGGCTGAAGCCGATGGCGGAGCAGAGCTGTCCGGAGCCGCAGCCGGGGGCCGAGCGCGCCGGCGGGGGGGCTGCCGGCCGGGTTTTATGAGACATAACCTGGCCGGCAGCCCCCCCGCTGGCGCGCTCGGCCCCCGGCTGTGACAGAAGTGAGACTCTATTTGCAAGAACTCAAATTAACTTTCCCCGGAGTGTAGAACAAAAAAACCCAGATAATTCTCCACTCCAGAATAGTTACACACATATGTGACTTTGACCTTGACTGTACTGAAGTAGAGCACTGACAAAAAGGAATCCTCCACATTTGAGCATACAACTGCACAAACTCCAAACAATGCTGTACTCTACAGCACTAACTAAAAGAAAGAGGCAGATTAGACTGATTTTTCTGATACAGTAAAAGATGTGGCTTTCACATCTTCTGCTATGTGCTCTGAGGAAGTGAAAGCACAGGCTGAATATTCACAGGTTAAGGTGTAGAATTTGAACTTCCCTTGCCAGAAAGATGAAGGATAGGTAAACAAAGTGTTCTCCCAGCAATGGAGTCTTAAAAGAAGAAAATATATTGAAACTAAAGTTTGAAACTAAAGTTTAGGTCACAGCATACCAAGTGCTTCATTGTAAATACAATAATTCAAAAATACAAGACTGAAATTTCTTAGAATGGTTAGAATTAATATTTGTCCATACCAAAAAAATACATATTGGATATAAATGGAGTCCTAGTAAACTAGGCACAATTTTCAAGGGTAGTTTACTGTACTGAAATTATCATTCTGAAGTGAGACCAAGATTAAGCAGCTCTCAAGATGGACTATATGACACCCAAATTAGATCTGTTTGTAGCAGGCAAGTTTAACTTTACGTTGTGAAAGAAGCTCATCACAAGGGGGACTGGTGTACCAAAATAAGATACTAAAAGAATTATGTATGTAAACTTGCACTGAATGGAACTGGAATAGTTTGCTGGCACTCATTCTTTGTGTTTTACTTTTAAATGTCCTGCTTCCCTGAAGCATGCTACAGAATTAACAATGCCCACCTGGCTGGCTTCTTTGTATATTTTCTTTGAGCAGCTATCCAAAGTGATTGTTCTTTGTTCCCACAGAAGCATACAAGTAGCACAGAAACATCAAGGGATCCTGCCCAATCACAGCAGCAAGTGGTGGAGACAAGAGGAAAACTAAATCTCCTCTCAGCTGGCACAGTGGTGGAACAGAAAAGGGAAAGAGATATGGGAGAAAGACAAAAAACAGCAACAATTTTTCCCTAACAGCTGGGAGAAGAGGGCAAGAAGTAAGCAAGCAAAGCTTTCACTTCTTCCCAGCTGCCTAGGTTTGGGAAGAGCGCCAAGTAACCACAAGCTGAAGCTGACATGAAAGATGGGGACTGTTTTATGGTGGGACTAGTTCCAATCAGAGAGAATTCTGGGTTCCTGGCCAGGATATTGTACAGGGAACCAACTAAGGAGGATACAGACAAATCACCCTCTAGCCAGTATTTAAACCCACCAGCTAAAAAGGATTCTGGTAAATTTTTCAAGCTCGGTCCCCAGATCTCATTGATGCATTCACCAAAAACAAACTAAACCACTTTTAACTTTACTTTTTTAACAGCAGCTACAATAGCTTTAAAAGATCTTTTACATTCCTGTTTTAGCTTTTCCTATGGTAAGATAAAAGCTTCTTTGAACAGTGATTCTAAAATGGTACAAGCTTTATGTTGTAACTATATCTCCTTTTTTAAAAGAAGAAAACATTACAGTATTAGGGAAAAGAGCTACCTTAACCAACCCCTCCTCCCAATACAAAGCAAAAAAACCCCTCCGCTTCAGCTGGTTTGTGTAAAAATACATTACATTCAAGAATACAATGAATGTTAGTCATTCCTGACTATCATATTGAAGATATATTTTAATATGTCAGATCTCTTTTCCAATAAATCTAAATCTTCTGTTATATGCATATAAAAATGTATTCCAAAAATCACACTCTCAATTAGAAAAGTTGCATGACAGGAAGGATGGTGAAGATAATGGACTAAAAATGAGACACCCTGGGTTCTATTTCCATCTATGACACAGAATTATTCTGTGACTGAGCAAGTTATTTAACCTCTGAGCCTTGGTTTCTCATCTTTAAAATAGGAATGCCACTCAGCTACCTCACAGTGAAATACAAGGCAGTATCAAAATGCAAAGTATGTTATAAGCCAATAATATAAATTTCCATTATAAAAAAAAGAGACTGGTTATTTACAAAGCATACCTTTAATGTTCCATCTGCAGAGCAACTAGCCACATATTTGTCATCAGGTGAAAATCTGCAGTGGCTGACAGAATTTAAGTGACCAAACATTGTATTTCGACAATGCTTTCTGTTCAAATCCCAAAGCTGCACAAAAAGTAAACACAACTGCTGTTTAATCAAAAAACAATCTAAAGCTGAGAACATCGAAAATTTTCCTACCAAAACCAGAAATCCACATTCAAAAACCGAAGAAAATATTTAATTCAGACTTTTCTTCACATTCACAGCAACACAGGGAATCCGGTGACAATACTCATTTATTAAGTTACCTTAACTTTTAGGCTGAGATTTTCTAATGTCTTACCTTGACCTACCAACTCATATGAAAAAAAATGCCTGTCTTCACTAGGATTTACCTCAAGTTTTTAACTTAACATGCCTTTTTTCCTTCCTTACCTGCCTTTTTTCCCCCAGTGAAGACAAGACCCTACTAACTAAATCAAAAGGACACTATACTTTTTCTCTGCATGCGGACTTCTGACCTTTTTGATCACACTCCCCTCATTTCTCTGAATCTCTCTTGATTCTCATCATAACTGGCCTTTCAGCATTACCTTTAGTTAGGATTACCAGATAGCAACTGTGAAAAAATGGGACAGGGGTGGGGGGCGCCTATAAGAAAGTCCCCAAAATCTGTCCCTTTAAAAATGGGATGGATGGTCACCCTACCTTTGGTGGGTCTTCTTTCTTTCTTTTGTCCTTTGTATTGGCACTATCTAGGTTTCTGTCCTAAGACTTCTCTAGTGCACTAAACAAGATATTTTAAGAGTGATTTTGGGTGCCCAATTTGACACACTTTAAAGGGGACTGAATTTTTAATGAGAAGGGAGGTGTTGAGCACTTTTTGAAAAATCAGATCCCTTTAAGTTGTCTCAAAAATTGAGGCATACAAAGTGACTAGTCACAGGAAAATCCTGGCCACTATCCTAACACATCATCCATTCCCATGGTTTTTACTACTTTTATAAAAGAAACACCTAAATCTATCACTCCAGCCTGTCCCAACTGGTCATACTTCACATCTCAAGAGTCCTCTCAGACATATCCTCCAGGATGTCCAAGTGCAATCTTAAACACAGTCTCTCCAAAACTGAATCTCTTCTAATCTTTGCCATCTGCCTCTCATCTTTGTCAACAACTATAATTTACTATCAATTATTTTGTGCAACCCAGGTGTAATCTGATTCATCCACCTTCTTCTCATTTCCAATCTCTTAAATAATTTGGGTTCTTCTTTTTATTACAGTTATAATCCAACCCAATATCCACCAGCCCAACTGCTAAAATCTTTCATGCATTGGTCATTTTTGCCTCAATTATGAATTTTCTTTTCTGATTTCTCCAATTCACTTCTTCAACCCACTTCTCCCAATAATTCCAAAATGCAGTTGCTAAAAACAGCTACTTCTCTTACTACTTCAGGATAACCCACTTTCCCCTTGAGTCTCATCAATACCTTTTTGTACCTTCTGACAACTAAGGAAGGATCAGAATCTTGAATTAGAAGACCATACATAATCTTTTCTTTCCAAACTGTCTGCGCTTATCTTACTCCATTCCCAATCTTTTCCACTAGCCTTTTCCCAAACTCTCATCATACCTTATAGCATACTGTCCCCTACTGATGGAGCAACATCCTTGTTCTATTCAGCCAAGTACCACTTCACCTCCTCGTTAGCCCCTGTAAAAACCCACTTCTAAGAATTCTACCTGCCTTCTGATGAATTATCACCATATGCTTCCTTACCTGCATTGTTGTCATGTGTCATGTCATACGTTTGTCTCATCTAATAACTTACAAGGTCAGTTTTTGGAGTCAAGGAACCTGTTTTGTGGTATTTATAAAGTGCATGTGCACTTACAGAAATTCATTTTGAATAATAAGCAGCATAAAAATAATCTCAACATTTCCCACTTACTTTGATGTAAGTATCATTTGAGCAGGTGGCTAAGAGAAGTTGATCATTTGTGTTGTTAAACTGGCAGCAGTTGACCTGTTCTACATGTTCTTCGTATACTTGTACAAGCTGACCTGTTCTTGAGTTCCAGATCTAAAAGAATTGATGTAAACAAACAACCAAAAAACCTGTTTGAAATATATTCTGTACAGTTATTAAAAACAGTGTGTGGTTTTTTTGTTTTTTTTTTCCAAACTATGCTGGAACATTTAATATAAATTAAATGCCATTTTCTCATAAGTTTGTAACTATTTGACAGCATTGTTTCCAGTAATATTTTAAAGAAGATGGGGAAAATGGGAAATTTTTACATTAAAAAATGGAAAATATTGTTATAACCAAGTAATAACAATTTGTGGCTAAGTGAGGAAAATAGAGGATGCTTTTAAAAACAACAGTGGTCAGACAATAAGCTTTTACTAAAAATGTGATCACAACAAGATGTGTGGAACTCTTTTTACATCAATTCACTCTTGCCAAAATACAGTCTTAGGGTACAGTAACTTCCCACTTAACATTGTAGTTATGTTCCTGAAAAATGCGACTAAGCAAAATGATGTTAAGCAAATCCTATTTCCACATAAGAATTACTGTAAAAGTGGGCGGTAGGTTCCAGGGAATTTTTTTTCACCACACAGTTTAAGTTTTAAATAATTTAATACTGGTACAGAGCACAACTCGGAAAGCAGCGAGGGCCATATTACTGCAAAAAACCCATCTGCGGGCTGAAAAGTCCCGCCCTCTCCCCACCCCATCCGCTTCCCCCCACCCCTACTCGCCCCCCGCAGGCCACACAGTGAGCCCGTGCAAGCCGCATGTGGCCCCCGGGCTGCACGTTGTGCAGGCCTGGGATAGCCTGCTGGGCAGCTGCTGCACAGGGAACTTAGGGGAGCAGGGAGTTGATAGGGGAGCTTCTTGTCCACCCACCCTGGTTCCAAGCCCCCACCAGCAAGCTGCAATGGGCTACTCTTCCTGCAAGCAATGGACAAAGCAGGCGGCTGCCAAATGATGTTAGAAGGGAGCATTGCACAACTTTAAACAAGCATGTTCCCTAATTGATCAACAACATAACAAAACAATGTTAACCGAGATGTCTTTAAGTGAGGAGTTACTGTACAGTAAAATCCCGATTTAACGGACCCCGATTTAACGGACTTCGGATGCAACGGACAAAATTTATGAGCAAGTCCGATGCATCCAAAATCCGTTTTTTCGGGGGCTGGCTGACTCCCGGCTCCCAGCTGCCGTGATAGTTTAGCATTATTCAGTAAAACCTCGATATAACGGGCTATTTTGGGCGGGCTGCTCGTTTTTTTTATTATTATTATTAAATAACGGACGTTTGGCTTTAACGGACACCCCCTCGCCTGACTTAGTCCGTTATATCGAGGTTTTACTGTATTACTAAAATGAACAGGCCTGAACCTTGTTGAAACATTTGAAAAACTGAGGCAATGTTAAAAAAAAATTCTTGAGTAAAAGATGAGTTACATATGTGATCCGACTACAATACTAAAGAAATATACAGAAGCGGTCAAAAAAACGAAACAAGACAAACAGAAGCAAGTGAAACAATACTAGCAACAAGCATGAAGAAAGCTATTATGATACTGATGTTACTCATGTTGTAATGATTCTGTTCACACACTCAGATATTATTATGCTCCAGTCAGACTGCAGAATCATAAGAGAATATGATAATAAATTATGCTTTACACAAAACGATGCTTTAGGAACGTCTAAAATAAGCATGTCTTTTAAAAATATTTTCAAGTTGAAAAACAGTACCTATTATACTTGGTCTCCACATAAGATATAAACAACGATCTTAAAATTGGTTCAAGTTTAGAAACAGAACTACCTGTTCTACTCTTAAGGAAAAGTGCTCATCACCATTACCTTACCTTCACTTTTTTATCCACTGAGCACGTTGCTACAAATCTGTCATCTGCAGAGAAAGCGCAACAAAGTACTTCATCATCATGAGCCTTTATTTCCAGAAGCTTCTCTCCACTTTTTGCTTTAAACACCTACACAAGCAGAGTATAACAAACACTGAAATTTTAGGCCTACAGTACTCTGACCTAATTTCAAAATAACTGCATGATGCATAAAATTGATATGTTCTCAATTTCAAAGTGCTCCTTATAATAAAGGGAAAATTGCCAAATAGTTCAGGCTAATTTTTTTTTATCTTTAAAATGTTTATAATGTCATAGAATGCGTGCCCAGAATTTTAAATATCTATTCTTTACAAAGATGGAACTCAGATCAGAGACCACTGGAACAATAAGAATGTGGCAGAACTGCTTAAAGTGAAATCTGGAGAGGGTTATAATTATTCTTTAAAATATTGTCACAATATTGTTACAATTTAGGCCTGAGATGAAAAACTTAAAACAGTGATGGGTGTAGTGACAGACAAATTAGAAAAAAAAATTGTCTTTGGGTACAATTATGTTTCTACTCAGGTTCTTCACTATTTAGTGTGCAAAATTTTGAATGCATAAGGACACAATAGCTTGGTTGTCAAGTATTCGTATTCATATTTTAAATCCCAAAGACAAAAAAATTACCGTATTTTTCGCCATATAAGACGCTCTGGCATATAAGACGCACCTAATTTTAAAGGAGGAAAATCTAGAAAAAAAAGATTCTGAACCAAATACTGTAGTAAAATATTTTATATCAACTGTATAAAGTTAACAGCAGTTTAAGAACAATTTTATGTCAACCATGTAACATTTAAGAACTATCTTTACTCTCATTAACAGTCAGTAAAGTCAGTAAACAGTGAAAGTAACAAAAATAAGGCTGTAATGTTATTATTCGAACCCCAAGAATTCCTCTTGCACTGGGGGGCACAAAGGGTTGGGGGGGCAGAGCGCAAGGAAGTCACAGAGTGGGGCGAAGGGGGATGACACAGAGAATCGGATGAGGGGGAAGGGAGAGTCCGGGTGGAGTGGAGGGGGTTGGCAGAGAGGATCGGTGAGGGGAACAGGAGAGCCTGGGGGGTGGGAAGAGGATTGGGGTGGGAAGGAGAGTCGGGGGGGGGGGAAGAGCACCCCAAGAGGGGTGCAGAGGGTCTGGTGGGAGGAGGAAAGAGTCCCAGGGGAAGGCACAGATGCACAGAGGATTGGGTATGGGGGAGGGGACAGTGCCCTAGGGGAGTCACAGAGGATCAGGTTGGGAGGACAGGGGAGGGGTGAGGCACAGAGGGTCAAGTGGAGGGGGAAGCCCCAAGAAGGGGCACGGAGGGTTGGGTGGAGGGGAGGACACAGAGGGTCTGTTGGGGAGGAGCGACAGAGTCCTGGGGGGAACACAGAGCCCCGCAGGGTCCCGGCTCCCGGGACCCTGCAGGGAGGGTGACTGCTGCCGGGGGCCAGGCGGCAGCCCGCCCCCGGCTCGATCCGCGGCGGCTGCCGCGCGCGGGCTCAGAGCCCCGCAGGGTCCCGCCTCCCGGGACCCTGCAGGGAGGGTGACTGCTGCCGGGGGGCCAGGCGGCAGCCCGCCCCCGGCTCGATCCGCGGTTAAATCGAGGTTTCACTGTATATTCGCCATATAAGACGCACCAACTTCCCCCCCCCCCCGTTTTGGGGAAGAAAAAGTGCGTCTTATACGGCGAAAAATACGGTACATATTCATATTTTTTTTCCTTTTATCCTCTATGTGGATAACCGTTTCGTGGTGTCTACATTAAAATGAGGAATTCTAGGTCTATAGATCACGAGAATCAGATTACTTAAACTATATTACGGACTTTTTCAAGTAACAAATAATGATTTTGAGGAAGAAGGGAAGACATTTCAAAGTCTTATCGAGGAAGGCCCTACAACAAAATCTTTCATTCCTAAATTTCCCAGACTCAGAATGGGAAGAAGTGGGGGGGGGGGGGGGGGGAAGCTACCATATACTTCCATCATCTTGCCAAACATTCTCATATTTAATTTTATGATAATGCAGAATCCTTGCTTAATCTAGACTACACTTCCCTACTCAAGAGCTATTGATCCTCAACAAAAAATTGTTCAACTGAATCTTGAGATGCCAACTGAAAGAGGACCACAGTAATTTATATTTGGCTTTTCTATGTTTTCCCTTTCTTGGTGAGTTGAAAGGGAATAAGAATGATAATGAAACAGATTTTAAAAAAATAATCTAATAATGATTATACTTAATGTGCAAGGAAAATCAGAATGTGTAATAAATTCAGAAAATTTGGATTTCCCAAATCTAAGGCCCACCATATTTTGGTTTCAGACAAGATCTGTAGGTATTGGTTGTGGTGGGGGGTACCTGAAGAGTAGTGTATTTCCAATTTTTCAAAAACCTTTTCTGTAGTATTATTTAACAAGGAATAGAATAATTATCAGCAAAATGTAGGCAAGTTCCGTTTCAAAGGCTATTTCATTCGATACACAGCTACATTTTCCCTTCACTACACTGAGGGACAAGGACAAGAAACAGACAAAAGATTCTGAAGAGAGGAATGAGATAGCCAGGGACTGGAACCTAAGGAAAAATGAGGATGATGCACAGAGGACTGCAAGATAACATAAAACAGATTCATATCAGTACCACAAAGTGACAGGTCTATGTGATGTGGGACTCCATACTCAGAAGAAACAATAGGCCTGTGACCAGATCAGATCCGGAGAACAGAATGTGCTGTCTCCCTGGAGCAAGGATACGAGATGGGGATGTGAGGCTGAAGATCCTAATGGGAGTGGGGAAAATATCCACTGATTGTGCAGCATGTCAGGACAAATGACACTGCTAGATACCCATTGGAAAGGATCTAGGAAGACTATGCTCGACTGGGTAAGGTGCTTAAAGAAGTGGGAACTCGGGTGATTTTCAGCAGAGTAATTCCAGTTCCTAGAGAAGGAGAGTGAAGATGTAACAAGATAATAAAGGTCAACGGATGGGTCACGGACTGGGCTAGGAAAAAGGTTATGGGATGATCGACCACTGGAAGGCATTTATAGAAAGACTGTTATTCTCAAAACTGATGGACTCCACTTGAGTACCTGAGATATTAAAGTGTTGGGCTCAAGGCTGGCATGACTGATAAGAGCTTTAAACTAAGAGATGAGGGGAGAAGGTTGGGAAAGACATGAAATCTCCATGTCTGGCTTCAATGCACATGAGCTGGAAAATCAGCTAATAGAAGATATAGCAAGGGATGATGGAACACCACAATCTACAAAACTGGGTGAAGTCTGAGGGAAACTGGAATTTCTGCTGCATTTGTGTACGAGTCTGGGCAAAAAAATAGATGAACTAAAACTACCAGTGCAGGTCAAACCAGTTATTATAGGGATTACAGAAACCTGGTGGAATAGCACTCATGATTGGAAAATAGGTACTGAAGTGTTTGCACTGTTTAGAAGAGATGAAAATAAAGGTAAAGATGGTGTGGTAGCCCTGTAAGTCAATGAAGCAGTCAACTCTAAAGACATACGAACAGTATGGACAAAACAGAATCTGTCTGGGTCAAAATCACTTTGGGGAAGGATTGTGAACGAGGTTTTATTGGGATAGTGTTAAAGGTCTTCTATAGATCCCAGGGTCAGATTCAGATATGAATAGTGATCTCTTTAATATTATTAGAGAAATAAATATTAGG
The DNA here is from genome assembly GCA_032164245.1 of Sternotherus odoratus. Lineage (NCBI taxonomy): Eukaryota > Metazoa > Chordata > Testudines > Kinosternidae > Sternotherus > Sternotherus odoratus. The sequence goes on along the minus strand of JAVMKO010000001.1, from coordinate 72,564,773 downwards.
GTTGTCAAGTGATTAAAAAATTAATCGTGATTAATTGCCATTTTAATCACACTGTTAAACAATACTGTATTAGAACATTTATTTAAATTTTTTTGGGGGGGGGAAGGTTCTACATTTTCAAATATAGGGTCAGGGCTGGGCACTCTGGGATTCAACCCTGCTTGGGACTCCAGCCCTGGAAGCTGCATGCTGTTGCTGCTCCAGTCCCACTATTGCCCAGGATGCCGGGGTTGCTCCAGCATCTCCACTGGCTCCAGAGCTGTGGGCTGAGGCTTCAGTCTCCTGTAGGGCATGCCTCCCGCCCTGCCTGCAGTATGCAATTGACTCCTCTTAAAAAATTAATGCATTAATTTTGCTTTCAGTTAATTACAGATGTTAACTGCAATTAATTGACAGACCTCATAAATACTTTTGGGACTTGTGTCATAATGGGAAACTAACTTCTTGGATGCAGATTGGAGAATAAATTCTACTAATGCTGGTGGGGATCAGTTATTCTAGGATGTGATAGATCACTGTTTTCTTCATCAAATTATCACTGAACCACAGGTCATGCAATTTGAGACTTGGATTTAGTAGGCAATGAGGACATAATAGAAGAGCTGGTTGTGAAATAACATTTTTTGAGTGATTACAAGTTGATTCAGGTTAAATTAAATGGAAGTATAACCATATTGCCAACTATGGTATTTTATTTCAAAAGGCTAAATTTTGGAAAGTTAAGGGAATTAGTTAGAGGCGGCGCTGGATTGAAGAGCTCAAGGACTTAAATGAAGAAGAATCTTGACATTTCATCAGATGAACTATATAAAAACTATGTTAAATTTTCATCCTTAGAAAGAGGAAAAAACTTGTAGGGAGAGGCTCAAACCCAGCTGGATGAATATCCACCTCAAAGTGGATATTAGGAGTAGAAAGAGAGCCTATAGGGAATGGAAAAAGGAGCAAAGAAAGCTAGACGTTTAGAAAATGTCGGAATAAAGTGAGAATTGTGAAGTCAAGCTGAATTAGCTGTTGCCAAGAAAATTAAATTAATAAGGATTTTTTTTATATATAAATAAAAAGAATAAGGAAGGATGAGGTTGGCTTCTATACAGTGTGGATGGGAAAAAGATTAAAGATAATCTAGGTACTGCCCCAAAACTAAATACTTTCCCTCAGTTTTCCATAACTGATAATATGGAACATGCATATGAAAGCAGTATGGATGATGAAAATGAGTGTCTAAAAATAGAAATTACCACATTCGGGTTGCAAGAAAACATAAAGATGTTAATGCGTTCAAATTAGGGAAACCGGACAATTTCCATCCCAGAATACAAAAAGAACTGGCACATGAGATTGTTCGTCTCGTAGTAAGGATTTATAGTACGTCTATCTATTGAGGGGTCATACCACATGACTCGAATATTTCTAACATCTCATCTGTATTTAAGGAAATATTATGATCCTGGCAATTACAGACCTATTGGTCTGACCTCAGTAGTACGTAAGATTTTAGAGCAAATTATGAAGGAAAGAATATTTAAATTCATCAAACTAAATGGTAAAAAGGACGCATGGCAACACGGGTTTACCAAAGGTAGACTATTATCAGACTAACTTGATTTCCTTCTTTGGGAAAAGAAATGATTTCTTAGATAAAGGAAGTGCAATATAGCGAATATATTTGGACTACAGTAAAGTATTTGACATGGTACCACCTGGAAAATTAGTCGATAAATTAGAGAAGATGAGGCTGAGTACAAGCATTGAAAAGAGAAAAGGGAATTAGCTAAGGGGAGAAAGCAATAGATTGTGCTGAAAAGTGAATTATGGGAATGGAGAGAGGTTACTAGCAGAGTTCCTCAAGGACAAAATGATTCAATATTTTTATTAATAACCTTGGCATAAAAAGTAGGAGTGTGCCAACTACATTTGCTGATAATATAAAGTTGACAGGTATTGTCAATACAGAAAAATCTCGATGACCTTAAAGACTGGAGTTACTATTTACGATGGATTTCTGTCACAAATGCAATGTCATGACCTGAGGTCTAATAATAAGAATTTCTTATCAGTTGGAAGTGACAGAAGAGGCAGGAGACCAGGACAGTCACCTGGACATTCACCTGGATGACTGAAGATGGTTTTAAATAAACCAAAGAGAATGCGTGATTAAAGGAGCCAACATGGACGTTCCCACCCCACATACCAGTGGTATCTTAAAAGTAAAGCCTATCTGAACCCAGGTGCAACAAAAAAGCTGTTGGTCAGCAGGAAAGAGGGGAAGAGAAAAGGAGGAAAAAAGATTGTAAATCTTATCTGGATTAAAATTGAAAATTAGAATTAACAGTCTCAAATTAGGTGTTAGCTAAAGAGGTAATTGACAATGACATTATTTATTTGTTGAAGAGAACAAAAAAAAGTGATTATTATTTAAATACCATGTGACCTTTGGACTTAAAGGAATTTATGGTTACATTAGTGTCCGGTGGTCTCATGTTAATAATAATTTCTAATATTATTAATAATTCTACAACTACGTTACTCAGGGCTGTGAAAAATTTAATCCCCTGGCCACCATAGTTAGGTGGACTGAACCCTCTCGTGTAGCAGTGGGTAGGTTGACAGAAGAATTCTTCCATCAGCCTGGCTACTGCCTCTTGGAGAGATTGATTAACTATATCAACAGAAAAATCCTGTCCTTTGACGGTGGAAGTGTCTTTACTACAGAGGCACTGCTGCAGCACTGTAGCTGTGCTGCTACAGATGCTGTATTGCAGACATGTCCTTAGGCTACATGATCCAGGGATGTACTTAAAGAAAAATTAACAAACAATCTAGTATAGACATCTTTATTATACTGGCTATAGCTGCATTGAAGGGATATTAACCTTTGAACCATATAATCCTGTATCCTTCTGAATAAAAAGATTACTCAAAATAAGTTATAAAGTTACAATAATTTAGGCACCATTGTCTATATCCCTTTGAATTATTTTCCTTCTGAAGTACTCTAGTTTCTAGGCATCCTCGTATAGTAAAACAAAAACAGAAAAACCTAAATACTATCTTGGCTGGATTGTCTTATATATTTTAGTTTTGCTTACATTTATGTATTTTACCTGTAAGGTTTTATCAGCACCACAAGAAGCTATTCTCTGTCCATCCTTGGAAAAGCACGCATGGTAAACTGCATCTGTATGGGGACGGACAACCAAACGGGAGAGGTTCTTCATGGATTTTTTATTTCTACAACACAGAAATAAGTCAATGATTTAAGAAAAATACTAGTATGTGAGGTTTTTTCTTTCCATCTAATCCACACACAAAAACGCCTGTACATCTATGATTTGCAGAGCACTTTAGTATCTTTCACTTTTGCCTTCCAGATTTCAGGGCATAAGAATAACACAGATTGCAAGATTCCCCGTGCACTATAAGGACTCAGATAGCTATACGATCTGGTCATCCAAGAAGTGGATAATGTTTGTAAGAAAAGTCAACAATATCCTACGTGCTAAATTGTTGCTTACTAGTACGGCACTTTCCTTTCAAAAGCATATTTAGGACAAGTATAGAATCACAGAAGTGTAGGACTAGAAGGGACCTCAATAGGTCATCTAGTCCAGTCCCCTACACTCAAGGCAGGACTAAGTAATAACTAGACCATTCCTGATAGCTGTTTAGCTAAACTTATTCTTAAAAATCTCCAATGATTGATATTCCACAACCTCCCTAAGCAATTCATTTTGGACCACGAAAGTGCACGAGGCCATGTGACCTATGAGTTGTAGGCAGTGATTTGGGGACTGTTTCAAAGTTTTGTGGCCAGTAGTTTTATGGTGTTGAAGTGGTCGGATGGGAGAGATGCCAATCCCCATCGGGAATTGAGGCTTTCTCCTAAGAACTCCAAGTGCTGGGTAGAGTGTAATGTGGATTTGTAGGCCGAGAGATAGGAAGCTATCGATGGTGAGCTGCGTGAATCAGAGAGCTTGGTCGAACGTTGAGGCTTTGAGGAGGCAATCGTTGAGGTAAGGGAATATTATGACCCCGTTTTCTGAGGTAGGCAGTGACTACAGCTAGGAGCTTAGAAAAAACACAGGGGGGCGTGGAAAGTCCGAAGGTTGAACCCTGTATTGAAAATGTGTCGAACTAAGGGTAAAATGAAGAAAACGTCTGTGGGCTGTAGTCACACGAAAATGTGTCTTTTAGGTCGAGGGCTGAAAACCAATCACCCTGCTTCAGTGCTGGGATTATGGTGCTAAGGGTAACCATCTGGATCTTTTGCTTTTGATAAATTTGTTGAGCCGCCTGAGGTCGAGTACGGGTCGCCATACCCCAGTTTTCTCTTCTGTTAAGAAATAATGGGAATAATACCCCTCTCTCTTCTGTCGTTCAGGCACAAATTCCACCGCTCCCAATTGAAGATGATGATGTACTCCTTGAAGAAGCAATGGCTCAAGAGAGGGGTTCTTAAGTCTGCTGAGCTCCATAGAGAAGGAACTGATAGACTGGCTGTGCATGCGTACTAATAAGGTACATTCAGAGCGGGGGAGCCGGCCCAGTGCGTGCATGGCTGGTACGAGTACTGCTGAAAAAATCTCTGAGCGAAGGTGCAGGGACGCACCTACAGCTGGAGTGGAGCACCCACAGGGACATCTCTAAGAATAACAATTTTTCTCCCTCTTCCTTGTAACAATCTCTTGAAAACAACTTGAAAAGGAGTTATGCCCCCATTCAGTCTTCCAGATTAAACAAATCACATTTTTTCAATTTTTCCTATAGGTCATGTTTTATCGCTCTTTAATCATTTTTGTTGCTCTCCTCTGGGCTTTCTCCAATTAGTCCATATCTTTACTGAAATATGGCACTCAGAACTGAACAAAAAATTCTCCAGCTCTATCTTAGCGCTGAATAGAATGGAAGAATTACTTCTCATGTCTTGCTTACACCACTCCTGCTAATACATCCCAGAATGATGTTCACTTCTTTTTTGCAAGTGTTACACTGTTGATTCTCATTTAGCTTGTGATCCACCATAATCCTCAGATTCCTTTCCACAATACTCTTTCCCATTTTAGCAGTCATTTCCCATTTTGTATGTATGCAACTGAATGGTCCTTCCTAAGTGGAGTACTTTGCATTTGCCCTTATTGAATGTCAGCCTATTTACTTCAGACTATTTCTCCAGTTTGTCCAGATCATTTTGAATTTTAATCCTATCTTCCAAAGCATTTGCAATTCCTCCCACATGCGTCTTCTACAGGTGTTCAAATCCTACCTTCCTTCCCAAGACATATCTCCATACATGTTACATTTTACATATATCTGTATCTACCTATCTTCTTATTTCTTTCTATACCTACATGAATTACTTTTTTCAGCATTAAGAACCAAACCTTGCAGTGTACTGCTTAGGTATAGAAGTGAAAAACAACAACTACCTACCCCAATTGAATTAATCTGCCATATTAGCTTTTTGGCCTTTTGGAAATAATTTTTAGATTTACAATTCCTCAATAGCTACATTTCTTCTTCTTCTTCTTATAAAAATCATAATCCTCTCTAAAAGTGTTTGTGGATTAATTGCACATAGAATATTGTTTTCAGATGAGTTGTTTAGTTTCCATGTATGTAAGAAACCAGTGTACCAAGAAGATTTTCAACTACTTACATCCATTCCAGATAAAATGCTCCTTTGACAAGTTCTTGCTGAGCTTGCAGTTTGGCTTGTTGATACACTTCTGAAGTCTCTGGTTGACACAGCCCTAACTGTATGATGTTAGGAAATGGCTGCCTTCCAAGAAGGTGTCCATTTAAAGACAGAAATTCCTGAAAGTTTTCACGTACTGTGCGATCCTGTGAACAAAACAGGTATGTTTGGGTAATATAGCCAGAACTCAACATGGACATTTTTCAAACATATATTATTTATATTTTTGCATCTTGCATAATGATTCTAATCTTTCAGAAGTGCAGAGCAAACAGATTTAATAAAATAGAATATTTGAAAGTAACCCATTTATTACACTGATTCCCCCAAAATAACGGGCCAGACACACAGAGTAGTCCCTTAATCCCAAAGCAACGCTCTTAAAGTCGACCAGTTACTTCACAGAGTAAGGGTGACAGAACATTTCCCAGTAGGATGTGGGGACTACAGGAATCCTACCTCAAGTGTTGCTTCTTACTAATTATAATCAACATTTTTACAACTCTACATAAATTATGATTTATTTATTTTCAGTCTTCACATTGAATATATATACATGCTCTATTTTTAGTTAACATATGACTTTGTGGTCTGTTACTCTTCTACATATTAATGTCCAAGAATTTATTTTTTCTTCCCCAAACTACAGGATTTACTGTAAGACAACTTCATAGTTAACCACTCTCTCTTTTGGCCTCTAACTAATTATTTTTAATAATCTGAAATCAAACAGAAAAACAAGATATCGTTAGAGACTATTAGTCATTTATCTTAAAGTAACATACCTTCTGATCCAATATATGGCTATATTCTACATATTCATGAATCAAATGAGCAGGCCCTACCAACTCCGTTTTTGCTTTTATCCAATCTAGAGAAAACATGAGAGCACAAAGTTCCTGTAAGAAGAAAAAAATAAGTTTAACAAAGATATATATAGAAGGAAAAAAGTTATTGCATATATACAATTGTTGTGTCTAGCATTTTTTAAATGTGTACAGTAAAAATCAACATCCTTCTAAGGCTTCAAAGCTTAAGGTTTGACAATAGATGGACATCAAAGGAAAAAAACCACCAAATTAAAAGAAGCCATAAAATTTAAAATTTATTAGTAGCAAAGTTTAAGAACAGGCTCATCAATTATGTAAGATCCTGAAAGAGGGATCCTCAGTCAGAGCCTGAAGTTACTTAGTATTGTGACATATAGAAAGAGAGAAAAGTTAAACTTCCCAAATATTAGTTGTAGTTAAATGGTCAAAAACAAGACTATAATTCAACAGTGTGTCCTACAAAGAATGATAGAGAAGATTTTTTAAAGCTTTCACAGTTCTGAAAAAAATCAAAAGTTAACGACTATGCATAAAGCTGTCAGGTGATTAGTCCTTAAAACCCACAAAGGAGTTTCTTCTGTGATCACAAGTTTGTTACAGATCCAGCCAGTAGGACAAATCCTTCCAATCCTTCCCTAAAGACTGAGGCCCTCTGGTGCACCAGAGGTCCTGTCCATTTACTGGATCAAGCAGAAGGCCCCGAGTCTATTTGAAACCAGGCTATTTTATCCAAAAATTCTTTCTTTGTCTGTGGCTCCCTGGAGAACCCAGTTTGAACTAGTATATTCAAACCGCTCCAGTGGGTGGCTTCAAAGTGATGATAACCAAAGGAATTACATTAGTATACGCCCTCCTTCTCGAGAAGTTGCATATAATCTCACAACACAAACACCTGTATTTGTAATACAACGAACTACAACAACATTAATCTGAATTCAATAAGATTTAACTTAATTAAAGTTTGTCCTGTGTCACATTAGGCTCTCAAAAATCATATACTTTTAAAATAATAAAGTTGGAGTTCTTTTTATTTTCCTTGATTTTTGAGCCTTCAGGATTCACATTATTAAGCTTTTCTCCGCAATTATGAGAAAGTTAGAAAGTTACTTTTTTAAATGAACAAAGATTTTGGCGTAACCACCTGGTTCTAAAAGCTGGAGCTTGGTTTTTGTGGAACAAAACAAAAAACAAAAACAGTGACAACAACAGCCAACAAAAATCAATCAACACCACCACAAATATTAAAAGACTTGCAACGAAATCACAGGAGTTTGCAACATTGAGGAAGAGGCTTTTGTAGGAAACCGTTAAATAGGGAGAGAATATGTGGTTGTGGGAGAAAGGAGAGAGAAAGTACGTGAGTCTGAACTTACATTCTGCATGTTGGCATTAGCCATGTGGTATGCTAGAAAGTTATACCAGTACATACAGTCCTCTTGTGCTGGAGTAGGTATATGTAGTGTATAATGTTTCTTGTACTGATTTACTATCTTTTTATGCAGCACCTGCAACAATGAATAGCAACACAATTTTCAATTAATACTACCGGTATATCAAATCCTGGGCTAAAATATTTCTATTGGTTTTTGGATTTAAAATATTTTATTGAATTAATGAACTCAAAATTTTAATTAACATCTCTATAAAGTGTGCAATAAGTGAAATAAACATTTAAGTTCACTAAATGCTCAAATCGGAAAGGTTAATTTTTCACCTGGAAAATTTTTCCCACAATATCTTTAGGGTAGTCCCATGTCTAGGTCAGGACCATATTTTCATTAAAGGTAATCCCAAATGTGTGGGAACATCACCATATTTGTCCAACATTGTAAACATATCAAGCACTTTACAAAATAAAATCATTCTATGACCTTAGGAGCTCACATTCTATATGCACAAAGTAATCATCTATTTGCTTTTGTACTGCAGTACATGACGACTGTAAGCATTTACGTTTTTTGCATTGCATATAAAATATTACTTTATAGAGTTAGGAGAAAGATATTTTGTCTTCAGGGAGAAGAGGGTCTTGAATTTATGAAGATTCTTTCCTGCTTTTAAAAAGATCACTTTTGGCTACTTTTATCTTCCAACTTCCTGGAAAATTTAGGGTGGGAGTTTCAAGAGAATCATGGGACCTATACTTTGAAGTCACCAATGTTTTTCTGAAAATCTTGCCCTAAATTCCATGCCCTCAAAGTACTAGGCTCACTCACTATTCATTCAGTAGTGAAACTATCGCATCCCTAGATGCGAGATGATTTTTGGTGGGATAAGAGGGAGGATTTCACATATGTCCTGCTCCAAGGATCACCTGCAGTCAAACCTAAAAGAAGCAGGACAATAAAAGACTTTCATCATCTGTACCCGTAAAAACTCAGTATATAATTAATTTCAGGTCACAGAGGATGCATTATTAAATGCCTACGCTCAAATTCTTCTTGAAGCTAGTTATCCCTCTGTGGGGAGCAACAGTAGCTATACCAGCACTCTGATCATTGGATCACCTCAGAGGCAAAGCTGTAAATAGATAGATTGTGGACAGGCAGGAGAGAGCAACAAGGCTAATTAACCCATTACCCAAAAAGTAGAAAAAGCACAAGGAGGAAGTGCTCAGGGAGGAAGAGAGACTTTTCAGAGGCAGAACCAGGAGAGATCACTCAGAGGGAAGATGCATTCTGTCTCCCCCATCCTTGGCTGAGTGAGCTGTTGCTGAGTGTATGCTATTGTAAATTCTGAGCTGCACAAATAACCCTAATCTATTTTAGATACTACTATGGGTTTATATAACCAAAATTAATAATAGTTCAGCCTTTGCATGACCTACTTTTAACTTTATTCTCCAAGTCATCCATGGAGCTTTGAATGTGCTGACCATTTGGTATGTCCAAGATATGAATTTGGAAACATTTATGCTCCAATTATGGAAATAAATTGGAAGTGAAATATGGGAAACTTTTTTTAAGATCTAAATTTAGAAGTTTTATGCTTATAGTCACACTTGAGTTGTAAACCTCTTTGTAACTTGCATAAGTAACTCTTTTTGTTGTTCTTTTTCTGTTGCTTTCTTTCCTCACTGTTAGTTTTGCTAAATGAGTGTGTGCTAGGCGATGAGGAGAAAAACTGAGAAAAACAGACTGTTTGCAATCATTTTCTCATTCCTTCCCCAGGTTTCATTCAAGAGACCACCAATATGCACATATTTTTATTTTCTGCATTTAAAATAGACCAAAATAGAAGTGGTAATTCAATTCTAGTGTCATCTTGACACTTCTTGATATCACGTAGTGATGTGGATATTGCATCATCTTCTAATAGCAATGGGTTATAGCCAGATAAATAAGAAAAACAGAAGAAATGTATTTAAAAGAATCTCATAATTCCGAACATGCCCACTGTCAGCTCAGCTCAATGTTTTCAAATTACTTAGTATCAAAATAGTCAAAAGTGATGAATGACTGAAAAAAAACCAGTTAAATTAATTTAATAGACATAGTTAAAGTTAACTGTATTAAAATCTTACTTTACAAAAATGGTTGGTTAACATTCTGTAACATAGGAATGATTTTAGACCATGGCTATTTTCTGTTACAGAAGCATATCTAACTCACTAGTCTGACCAATGATAAAGAGTAAGTATAAACTAGAGTTGTGGTTACTGTACCTGAAGCTGATTGCGATTCTTCTCTGTGAGGAAGTCAAGTTGAAGATCATGCAAATAGTAATGGAATGATTTCCCATTACGATCACAAAATAACAGAGATTTATTAACAAATTCTTGTAGTATATCTTCCACTTCTTCAGTCTCCATATCCCAAAGAATACAAAGCACCTAAAAAAACATTTTAAAACATAAAAGGGGTCAGACTACAGAAGTAATATGACTAATATCTCAAAATTACAAGAGGTCACAAAATTATTTATTTGACAACAAAGAGCACATTAATTAATGCATAAAACTTCCTATACAACAGACAAAACAATGGAGGTCAAAGTTAACTTTTCATATCAAACTAGGTTACTGATCAATCTAGGTTTACATAAAAATGCTCTTTAGGCATTTTATTAGCACTAAATATTGCCAAGAAATACCTGAAGTTCTTGAGGTGGGATTTCAACCTCCAAAGCAAACAGATATAGAATCTTTGCTTAAAATAACTAGAGGAAAAGGGGAATCTGATCTCCAAAATCTTTAGACTACCAGGTGGCAAGAAGTCAGTGCATTTAAAATGCACAGGGAAAAAATGACAAACACGGTAAATTGTAGTACAGGAGCTGTTTTAAGAATGCTACAGGTCTGACTGCCAGTATTAGGACCAGGAAAGAATGTTTCCCTATTGAACAAAACTGGCAGAGGCATGGAGGGTTATTTCATCTTCCTCGCAGTATCATGGAGGCAAGATAAAAGGAATAGGATGTGGAAGTTTAATGAGAAACTTACAGTAATGTTATTTTGTTACCATTTGCAACTGATGGCCAGAACAGATAACGGCTAAATGGCCAATCACAGAGGTAAATCTGTAAGTCTGTACTGGGACCAGTACATATTCATAAATGACCTGGAAAAAGGGATAAACCAGGAGGTGGCAAAATTTGCAGACAAAATTACTCTAGATAGTTAAGTCTGAAGCAGACTACAAAGAGTTACAAAAGGATGTCACAAAACTGGGTGACTGGGCAACAAAATGGCAGATGCAATTCAATGTTGATAAATGCAAAATAATGCAAATATCAAACTAAGATACTATGATATGTTGATGGAGCTAGTCTGCTGTAGTATTTATTTTTAAATCACCATGGTGATAAAAAAATTTTATTAGGTCATACACATTAAAAGAAAAAAAAAGTACTAGTTTTAATCAAAGTGAGGAGTTATAGGGCTCACTAACAACTATAAAACTTTTCAGTTTTGCTGTTATTACCTTAGTTGGCACCTTAACATCTTTTTGAAGGACAGAAAGATCTTTATAGTAGTCTTTAAAATTTTCATTTAACATTTCAACACTCATGGACATGGCTTCATCAAGTGCTTCATAATCATAAGATGATGACTTCCTTATTCTTTTAAACTGCTTATTCTGCAGCTGTCTGAGATAATACTCCCAACGATTAGGGAAATCTCGTAATAATGCACCTATCAATGACACAACAAGAGGGGAACCTGAAAAACAAGAAGAAAAAGGTTAAATTCTTAAATGGAGGTAAATTATTAGGCAATAGGATATAATAGTTAAATATAGTTGTTGATGAGGAAGTCAGGTCAGGTTCTTGTTTCTTCAACAAAGGTCTTGGGAGGTTGGAGGCCAGGCAAACAGAATAAGCTGTCTATGTATGTGCTTGTGATATGAAACTTTTGGGAATTCATTTGAATACTCTTTCTGTACGTACTCTAAACAGATTGAGAAGGGGCATAGAAAAAGTTGTATAGTCAAAAACCAAGATAACCATCCATTTTGTTACAAGTAGAGGTCCAGCAATAACTTGTGCCGTTCATTTAAAACAATACTGTATTACATGATTCATGTCCTTTTTTAGTTTCTACTTTATAGAAATACAAATAAAGTAGAAACTAAAATCTACAAATATTTCTGATTATAAAATAAAAACTAGCAAACTACATACCTTTGCATTCTCTTACAATACTATCAGCCTCTTCTGGCAGCTCTGTTATTTTCATATTAACAAACAGAGATAAAATTTCAAGTCCTTTGTCATGTGCTAATCCACTCTCCACAGGAACTTCATATTTATTGCCTGGAAATTTAAATTGAGTAAAAAAAAAAAAAAGACTTGGTAAAAGGTAGGATTCTAAAAGGCTTTTCCATTTCGCACACAAGATGACAGAATCTACTTGACAGGCTGTTATATTTTCATAGTCTTTGTTAACAGCACATAGAATGTTTTATGCATATACTTATGGAATCGGAGTGCAGCAACTCTATCTTGTGTCCCCTATTACTTCAGCCACCTGCACCCAAAAGAGGTATAGCATACCTGAGGAATCATTTTTATAACCGAGGTGAAGAAGGGAGTTTCCTTTCAACAGGAATGTAAACATTTAAATCAAATGCATTAGTTTTAAAACCATATATATATATATAATAATATCAAGACCTAGGCAAGGAAGAAAACATTTCTTACCAGTCACTGAGTCTGTCACACTCCTATCCCTACTGGTAATAAGAACTTGACACTGATTATCAAAAGCTTTTAATACCCAGGAATCCCAAATGTCATCCAGAACCATAAGACATCTAAAACAAGAGGGAAAAAAAAATCGGGATCAACTCATCACTTTTCCAACAAATATTCTGGAAAGTTATTTCACTATTAAAATGCTGTCTTTAAAAGGCATTAAACACTGCAATTCAGGGAAGGACAGTATGTTTTGAAGCCAAATATCTCAGAAAATAATTAAAAGATTTTGCCATTCATGGCTTGTCAATAGGGAAAACATACATCTTTGCTTGTAATGTATGGCTGCACGTCTTTGTCACAGCAGAAATATTAGGCAAGCATTCTGAGATTTTTCTTTTTAATATCTTTCAAGATAGATATATAAATATGTTTGCTGGCCAAGCTTGTGAGGCCTTAAACTCCACTCAACAGCATTTCTCTAGCTGTATAGGTATGTTTATGAAGTGTAACCTCTGAACACTGCATCCAATCAATTCCAAAATTTCAGGAGAATGTCCTAAGCATCAATGGCCACACTTATCCATTTGGGAGAAAAATCAAAATAATAAAAGGGGACACTGGAGGACATATTGAGCCCCATGTGATCTGATTAGCGCAGCTTCAGATTCAAGCACCACTGCAATTTTCTACAGATCAAAACAAACAAATAAATAACCAAATGGTTGATGATACCTATTAATGCCTTCTAGTATAACACTATCCCCACCCATAGACAATTAATTGCTCTCAGAGCTCAGTGCCACTGAACAGCCAGCCGAGAGAGGAAAGGAAACTTCAACTTCCTTCTTCCTGATATCCTGCCTCCCAGGCTGGGAAAGAGACCACCAACCATCACCTGTCCATTGCAATCCAGAGGGAAGAAAGGTACTTTTGGGGGGTGGGGCAGGAGTGGAGGGAAAGAGACATGCAACCCCTGACATGGCAGGAAAGAAAAAAAAAACCTCAGTGTGGCAAGAACTTGGACCCTGCTATGAGGGAAAGAGGGACACACAACACCCTGGGGGGCAATTGAGTGATCCTGATATAGGGGAAAGCAGGCACACACAACCCCTCACCATGAGAGAGTTTGGGGAATCCTGGGGATGAGAGGGTGGCACACAGAGCTTGGGGGATGGAATGAATGTAAGAAGCCCTGATGAATGCAGTAAGGTCAGCCTCCAAAAATTACAAAACATATGTCCTCCTAGTCAGTATGAAAACAAATAAGAAATATCCTACCATTTGTAAGATAACTAAAGAAGTTGCACAGAATGGCTAACTGAATTTTGCTTCCCATAGGACAAGTATGAACTTTTTTAGGAGAAACAAATTTCTAGCTGGCTTGGCTTGTTGTAAGTTTGGTTGTTTTTTTAATTTTGAAAACAGTTACCTTGAAATAATCCTGCCTCAAGATTTTGTTTTGATGTGACCACTCTCTATTTAAATTAACATTTTCCAGGGATCATACATTAAAGCAGGGGTGGGCAAACTACGGCTCACGGAACCGTCCTGTCCAGCCTGCCTGAGCTCCCGGCCAGGCAGTCACCCTTGCATTTTTTTCCCTGTTCCGCTACATCCACTGAAGAGGGACATGGTCAGTCACGAGAGCAAACTGCCTACCTAGCAGGTAGTATCGCCTTGTTTCCATGGCCCACTTAACGGCAAGGCATTCCTTCTCCACCACAGCATACTTCTGTTCCCTTGGGAGAAGTTTTCTACTAAGATAGAGGATTGGATGTTCTTCTTCCCCAGCCATCTAGGATAGGACAGCCCCTAATCCAACTTCAGATTCATCTGTCTGCAAGATGAACTCCTTAGTGAAGTCTGGGGCTATAAGTACAGGGTCACTGCAAAGGGCTGTCCATAGATTTGTAAATGTCCTCTCTGCTGTGTCTGTCCATCACACCATCTCAGGTTCCTGAGCTTTTATGAGATCAGTCAGGGCCCTTGCCCTGGTGGCAAAATGGGGAATAAAGCGTCGATAGGACACCACTACCCCCAAAAATGCGCGGACTTGTTTCTTGCGAACCTGTCAGGGCTAGTTTTGGATGGCCTCTAGTTTATTGAGTTGGGGTTTCACTACACCTCGTCCCACAATGTAGCCCAGATACTTAGCCTCCGTTAATCCTATGGCACACTTTGCGGAATTTGCGGTAAGGCCAGGACGCCTTAGGGTATCTAGGACAACTTCTACCTTTTCCAGGTGGGTTTCCCAGTCTGAGGTATGAATAACCACATCATCCAGGTAGGCAGCTGCATAACTGGCATGGGAGCGCAATAGCTTATCCATAAGGTGCTGAAAGGTAGCTGGAGCCCCATGTAGACCAAATGGAAGGACTGTATATTGAAACAGTCCCTCTGGGGTGGAGAAAGCGGTCTTCTCCTTTGCATCTTCAGCAAAGGGAATCTGCCAGTACCCTTTAGTTAAGTCTAGATTGAACTAGGCAGGAACCGGACATTTCCCAGTCGGTCCACTAACTAGTTTATCCGGGGTATAGGATATGCATCGAACTGGGACACCTCATTCAGCCGACAGAAGTCACTGCAAAACCTTGTGGAGCCATCTGTTTTGGGTACTAGCATGATCGGGCTAGACCATTGACTGCGAGACTCTTCAATTACCCCCAAGTCCAACATTTTCTTTCTTTACTTCTGCTCTGATTTCTTCTCTTTTGGCCGCTGGCACCCGATAAGGCCTCATCGTCACCTTGGCCCCAGGGTTTGTAATGATGTGGAGATATGTCTCAGTTGTTCATCCTGGTTGAGATGAGAATACATCTTGGTTCCGGTTGATCATCTCAACCACCTCCTCTCTTTGGGCTGGTGTTAAATCAGGAGACACCTTCACCTGCTCGGGGTTTTTGTTCTCCTGTAATGGGTCCTATTGAGCAACTACACACGGTAGTCCAGGGTTTCTCAAATTGGGGCTCGCAACCCCTCTGGGGGTCGCCAAGCACTCCCAGAGGGGTCGTGAGCTCCCGGCACCGCTTAAAAGCCGCCAAATGAATTACTTCTGCATTCGGTGGCTTTTTGGAGGACATGCCAAGCTATTTCAGGAGCACTCTGCATGTCTGCTGAAAATAACTGCCGAATGCGGAAGTAATTTATTCGGCGGCTTTTTGGCAGATATGCAAGGGTCCGCCGCGGCTGCCAATGTACGAAAAAGGGGTCACGGTTCTCAAAAGTTTGAGAACCACGGTGCTAGTCGTATGTGTGTATACTCCAACACTTCAGATGCAGTTCAAATTTTACCAAATTTTTGGAGCTGGTGACCCTTCCTTTGACATTAAGAAAAGTTTCCTCATCTCCTCCATCAAAATCTCTAATCTTAATCACACTTAGGAGAAATGTTAGTTCTGACATGGTTATAGTCTGAATTTTGAAATTTAAAAAAAATGAAATAAGAAGTGAGGTACAGTGTGTTAAAATACAATCACAATCCAATGTGATGAATGATGATGTCTTGTTAAGAAAAATATTCCCAGATACTGATTGGGAAAACACAGTCCAGTTTCACTTTTTCTCAGAAGGCAATTGGAATGCTTTATGAAACTGACAGAAAAATGGAGCTAGGCTTGAAAATCTTCACAACTAATGCTGGATCCTTGTTCAGAGGCAGCTGAATTCTGCTGAATTCCTGGCTAGAGAAAGTCAGTTGTAGCAGTTCTGGGTAAGGTCTGTCAGTTTGTCTTGCAATGGCATTGTTTGTGCTCTCAGATCAACAGCCTCTTGAATAAAGGGGCTGGTGATGAAACTCTCTCTTCCATGGACAAATCAGGAAAGTTTCTCAGGTGGATATGAAGTTCCCTGAGATGCGGATTTATAAATTCCTACTGGACACCAACTGCACCCTTGTTTCAGACTTAACTGAGGGAACTAAGAGGAAAAAATCCAAGCTTCTTCTTTGTACTCAGGAAGACCAATATCTAAGTTTTCTGGGGAATGTATCTATTCTGTCATGCATGAACTGACCACACAGATTCTGCTGCTAGTGAGAAAAAACAAGTTTAAGTGACCAAAGATTTCAGCAAGGCAGGTTAAGCGTGCCACTAACGTTGATTATTGAATAGGTCAACAAGGGGAGATTGCTGATCTTTCAGAAAAATCTGCACTTCTCTTCTTTCTTATTCTGAAAGAATCAGAATCGCACTTCACATTTTAAACCCATCTCACTTCAACGAGGAGTTGCTGTCATCACAATGTAAAACAAAACAAAAAAAGTCAAGAATTCTTGGAATGGCCCTTACCAAAGCTCACTACAGTAAACCCTCGATTTAACGGACCTCCATTTAACGGACTTCGGATGCAACGGACAAAATTTTTCAGAGTCTGATGCATCCGAAATCCGTTTGTGGAGGGCTGGCTGTGGGCTCCCTGCTGCCCCCCCGAGGCTGAAGCTAGGTACTGCCGCCTGAGTTCTCCCCAGCAGCTGGGCTTGCTGTTGCTCGAGGCTGAAGCTGCGGGTGTGTGTGTGTGTGTGTGTGTGTGTGTGTGTGTGTGTGTGTGTGTGTGTGTGTGTGTGTGTGTGTGTGTGTGTGTGTGTGTGTGTGTGCGCGCGCGCGCTGCCCGCCTCTCCGCAGCAGCTGGGTTTGCTGTCGTCCGAGGCTGAAGCTGCCGGGGTGTGTGTGTGTTGCCCACCTCTCCGCAGCAGCTGGGCTTGCTGGTGGGTCCCGGGAGCCGGGACCTGTGTCCGCTCTCCTGCCGCCTGAGGCTGAAGCTGCGGGGTGGGGGGCTGCCGCCTGGCTCCCCGCAGCAGCTGGACTTGCTGCCAGGTCCCGGAAGCCGGGACCCGTGCGGACTGACTGTCCGCTCTCTGTGGCCGCCGGGGTTGCAGCCGCGGGCGGGCTGTTTGCCGGCTGCGGGTTGCGGCCCGCTCTCTGTGGTGGCGGTGGGGCTGCTGCTCCCACAGCTCGGTTTGGGGTTTTTTTCCTTTCTTTTTATAAAATTTAAATTTTGCTTCGTTTTTAAGAACATTGTTTATTTGCTTAGTTAAATATAAGTACAGTAAAGTGTGTTTTCAGAAAAATGTTTGTTTATTTCGATTTAGATTGCATACTTGTTTATTACAGTCTCAAAACTACGCTGAGTACATAAGCAATAATACATACAGAACACTTTTCTGTGAAATTAAACTTTTCATACATACAGTACTTAATTTTAATTACACAAAAGTCAATTTTTTAACATATGCATTCGGAAAACCTACTTTCTTAAATAACGGACTTTCTGATTTAACGGACACCCCCTTGCCCCAATTAGTCCGTTAAATCGAGGTTTCACTGTACTATAAAAGCTTCATGGAGGACTATACATCAGTGTTCAAGCATTTTCTTGGAAACAAAAATTTGTGTGTGAACAGTCCTCTATTTTTTTGCCTGGCACTATCTATAGAGCTTGCAATACAGTTGGACCCTGCAATACCGTGATGATCGGGATCCAAAAAAACCCGATCGCGATAAGCGTGGGGTCGCGGTATTGCGGGGTTCCGCTGCATCAAAGCGGCACCCGTCGCCGCCATCGGGAGCCAGCCGCGCCCCTCGCTATAAACAGATTTGCGCTATTGCGGAACACAGTATTCCGGGGTCCAACTGTATTACTACTCCAACTTCATACAGAAGTCTCTGACTGCTTCCTCTAAGTTCATTTTTAGATACCTCTCCTGCTTGCCCTGGCACTGCTTTACAGAACAGCAAGTCTTCAGTACAATCAAAAATAGATCTCAAACATGTCAGAAGCTCTGCAGCTGCAGAGATGTTAGTTAACACTTCAAGTTAATTGTGATTAGTCACTTTTCCTCAAGTTTGAAAGTAGTTGGGCCTGTGGATATACTCAGCCATATCATTACTAGGACACAAAATTATTACTTGAATAAAGCATTACTTTCACTTTAAGAACCTGCTTCAAGCCCAACAACTTTTGGAACCAAGTCTATTGCTTAGAGAAGGATAAGATTTTCTGCAATGATATATGCCTTACATTGTTGTGTGACACATACAAGACATCTGAAAGGCATTTGTCTGACATTTGCTGATGGAGCAGTTAAATCTTGTTGATTTCTCCTCAGGTTTCTCTTTCAGTGACAGATATTTGGTTTCTGAATATCACCATCACTTGAAAGATTTCATATTCTTGGCAGCCAGTACTTCAGATCTGACCACAAGCTATGGTTTCAAGTCAATCAGTGAAAAAACATATATAGTATTTCTACATTTTCTTTTTGCCTTCTGAACCATCATTGGAATAACCTATCACTGTCTTTTTCAAAAAAGGACTCCTCTTTCCATGTCATCCCTCAGCCAGAACTAATCTCTAACATACACTGAACAACGAAAGCAACATTATTGAGCAAGGCTTAGTGCTGCCCTGTAGTGTCGTGAACAATCATAAACACGGTCTCTGGTGTTCCTAATGACACATTTTGTCATAGTCTGTGTGCATAAGTGCTTCATGGTGTTCATGTTTAATGGGAAGTGTACTGTTCTGAATAAAGTCCAGGCACAGAGTTACATGTCTAACATGATTTTAGCAGCAGAATATTCATATTCATGAACATATTCACATCTAGGACAAAGTCTACACTGAATCACTGGCAAGGGTTCTCACTTTACAACAGTAAGTTGATCTAAAAGGGATATACTACTACATAGCATACATTATAAATCCTTTTACATTTTTGTATATGTAATTTCAGTTTTTGCATGCCTTCCTGAACCCGCCACACACACACAGTCTGGGAAATCCTGACATAAGGACTTTCATTTGAGAATCACAATATGTTTAACAGTAACCCAATTTCCTGAAAATCTTTCCAGTTTTACCTTAACTAACACTTCCTCACAATTGACAGCATTACTTCCAAGGATATTCAAAGACTAGGTTGGAAAGAATTTAAAAAAGGTGACCATGGTATTACCTCATTTTACAAGTTTTGAAACCAAATCACAAAAAGGTTAAACAACTTGACCAAGATCATGTTCTTTTTACATATAGCCTAATTCCTCTGACATATCTTTTATCCCACTAATAGTACCTGGGGTATTTACGCAATATCAGCAGGCGAAGGCGGTCTTTAGCCTCCTCTATATTAAGCGGTGGCCTTTGTGAAAGAGAGAAGTCCTGGTCTAGTCTACTACAAAGATTCTGGAGTTTCATTAGGAGCCCCGCCTTGTCTTGTTTTCCAATAGAAATCCAATGTACTCCTCCTGGGAAGCAATCTAACAAAAAGATGATGCAAAGTTAAAACTAATATTTTTAGTTTAGATATATTTGCTATGAGTGACAAATACAAGCACAATTATGATAAGAAATTACTTAATGTAAAGCTAAGATGGGAATAAATTTTAGGCTCTGATAAGCAGCTGTCAAATTAGAGAAACATATTTTGAAATGTGAATAATATACTTCTACAATTCTAAATCCAAATACATTTGTACCTCACCCAAATAAGAGTAAACTGCTTATGTCCTTATTCAAAATAATATCCAGGATAGAAAGTTACTCTGGGGACATTTTTCCATGAATTACAGCAGTATCCAGTGATCCTAGAGTATCAGATGATGATCAGAAGTGTAAATAGTAGATGAGATTTTTTAAAAATGCCCAAATCATTTAGAAGTCTGAATCCATTTACCTGCAATGGAACTTAGGCTCTATAATAATTTATGAAAATTTGGTATGTGAATAAAGAATGGGCATCTATAATATTTCTATGACAATGCTAAAAGTACCTTCCAAGAGCTGGTGATCCCGTAGTGCTTCTGCTGTTAAAACAGACTTCCCACAACCAGCCATTCCATAAACAGTGACCCAACCTGGATCACTTCTTAAGTTGTACAGTTTCTGTTGAATTGCTTTTAC
Source organism: Sternotherus odoratus (assembly GCA_032164245.1). Taxonomy (NCBI): domain Eukaryota; kingdom Metazoa; phylum Chordata; order Testudines; family Kinosternidae; genus Sternotherus; species Sternotherus odoratus. The sequence continues at coordinate 72,544,211 of JAVMKO010000001.1, read as the reverse complement.
CAGATTTGGACGTGTAACAAATACAACTGGTCTTTGAGGTATTCCACCTTCACAGAGGACTGTCCTCACTGAATTTTAAACACACACACACACAAAAACAAAAAACAGAAATAATTTCTAAGTGATTTCCCCCACCCGCTCTTAAACAAACAAACAAAACACATGCAAAACAACAACAAAAACAAAGAACCCAAAACTTTTTTCCCCTCATCATAAAATCACTGGATCACCAGTTGCTAAAATCCATTGCTCACAGGTTACAAAACAGGCATCTTCTCTCACATTTCCCTGTCAATGACTACATTTCCACTGTGAAATGAAGGACTGGTCACTTGGGGTAAAGAGTGACTCACCCTCCATGACACATTTTTAGACCTAGACAATCAATAAAACCGCAGCAAGGCTGATGATACATCTGATCAAATGTGATATGAATGCTTGTGCCACTAGGTTCTGCTCAGAAACTATCACCTCATTTTACATTAGTCACAGAACACAAGTACGGCAGACAAGATGTTTATATCCATTTAGGAATGTATTTAGGATAATTTGAAATCTAGAATTTAAAAACCCCCACTTATGGTAGAGGAGAAATTTGAACCTATTTTTTAATATGTCCCAAGTATTAAATAAACATAAAAGAAAGTTTTGTGGGTGGGAAAGAAGTTTTCAAGAAGAATGAGATTTTCAGAGTTTGACTTCCACACTCAGATTCAGCTTCTCTAAAATATGCTGACAGGAAAGGTCTTTCTGACTATCACTTCACAGTCAAGTATTTGGATTTAAATGGAAATGTGGGACATGTAAGCCTTCATTTAAATAATAACCAACAGAACATTTCTTAAAATAAAGTTACTGGACATGAAACTGCACCAATTTCAGACAAAACCACACTCTCCCCACCCCATATGCCAGATGAAATGTGGCAACATTGGCTAGTGTCATACCAGATCAAACTGTCTCAGGAAGCAGTACTTGAAGCAATATACTTACTCATTTAATAGTAATTAAACTAGGATTTAATTATTTATCTTCAAGAATAGAGAATGCAAGAGTTCTACTAACCATACGAAGTAATTCCTTCCATAGACTTATTTCCATTACAAGAGGAGATAATAGGGATTCCATCCTGAAGACGACCAGCAAGGTCTTTGTACCCTTCATGAAGCAGTGCGTTATAGAAGGATATGTATGAATAATTATCTTTCCCAAGAATAATTTTTATTAGCATAGCAGCTCGTTCCTTCTGTGTAGTCTAACAGAACCCAAAAAAAAAAATTGTTATATACAAATCACAAAAATTGGGAGATCTATTGGGTCATCTAGTTCCAACACTTGGCTAGTTAAGGACTGTGCTTCTTATTGCCAGGAACACTTGATGATAACATAGGTTAGATCAGGGGTCTCCAAACTTTTCAGCCCGAGGGCCGCATTAACTATCAAATAGCAGTTCGGGGGCCGACAACACACTCGAGGTCCAAATAAAAAAGAATCAAAACATGGATGTTGTTTTTAATTATTTATTTATTATTATTTTATTCAGTTATTATTTAATAACACATTGATACACTACACATGAACACCTGTTCACTACACATGAACACCTGTTCACTACACATGAACACTACACATCAACCCCCCAACTGACCCACCCAGGTCTCTCCCCCAAAAACCTCCTTTCCTCCAACCCCCCCCCAACTGACCCACCCAGGTAGGTCTCTCCCCCCAAAACCTCCTTTCCTCCAACCCCCCCCCAACTGACCCACCCAGGTAGGTCTCTCCCCCCAAAACCTCCTTTCCTCCAACCCCCCCCCAACTGACCCACCCAGGTAGGTCTCTCCCCCCCAAACCTCCTTTCCTCCAACCCCCCCCACAACTGACCCACCCAGCCAGGTCTCTCCCCCCCAAACCTCCTTTCCTCCAACCCCCCCCACAACTGACCCACCCAGCCAGGTCTCTCCCCCCCAAACCTCCTTTCCTCCAACCCCACAACTGACCCACCCAGCCAGGTCTCTCCCCCCAAAACCTCCTTTCCTCCAACCCCCAACTGACCCACCCAGCCAGGTCTCTCCCCCCAAAACCTCCTTTCCTCCAACCCCCCCCCCCAAATGACCCACCCAGCCAGGTCTCTCCCCCCAAAACCTCCTTTCCTCCAACCCCCCCCCCCAAAATGACCCACCCAGCCAGGTCTCTCACCCCAAAACCTCCTTTCCTCCAACCCCCCCCCCAAATGACCCACCCAGCCAGGTCTCTCACCCCAAAACCTCCTTCCCTCCCACCCACCCCCCAACTGACCCGCTCAACCCGGTCTCTCCCCACATACCGGTTCGCCGCCTGGCAGTGGGTGGCTCCTTGTTTCGCCCCCTGTAAGTGCGTGGCGGTGCAGCGCGTCCCGGCCCCAGCTCTGAGCCGTCCCTGGCCGCCGGCGGCAGCCGAGCACGCGGCGGGTCCCGGCCCCGCGGCGGCAGCCGAGCACGCGGCGTGTCCCGGCCCCGCGGCGGCAGCCGAGCACGCGGCGCGTCCCGGCCCCGCGGCGGCAGCCGAGCACGCGGCGCGTCCCGGCCCCGCGGCTGGCGGCCCGCGCGGCGCTTCCAGACCCCAGCGTGGAGCCGTCCCAGCGAAAAGCTCAAAAGAGCCAAAAATTCCCTAAAGAGCCAAAAAGATCTCCACGGGCCGGATGAGAGGGCCTCGCGGGCCGCATCCGGCCCGCGGGCCGTAGTTTGGAGACCCCTGGGTTAGATAATGCACCTGAATTAAGACTTCAATTCAGCAACATACGCCTAAACTTTAAGTATGTAAATAGTCCCACATCAAGTTACACATGTTTAGGTACCTGAATCATGGCCGAAGATGTCAGAAAACTATTCAAATGAGTACTCTAAAACATGTTGAGCAGTCTAGAAATAGGAAAGTGATTAAGAAGATATGCATTTTTACCTGTGCTTTTACTTTCTCCTCCTCCTGTAATGTTAGTACTTCATCAGAAATCATGTGATCCATAATGTAAGAGGTCTTGATGTCTCTTTCCAATGCTTCACGATTCAGAAGCAAATGATTTCGAGATTTCACATCCATTTTTCTTCAGTGTAGAAAAAACAAGTGTGAACAGGAACATGAGCTAGTCAAGACATTAAGAAACTAATCAATTTCAAAATATATTTCCTTTTATATAATGTCACTTTAAAAAAGTGGCAACAGTTTTCCCAATATTAATTCCAGTTAAAATATAGCTTATCTTCAGTTAATTTCATGTTTTGAATTACTTCTTACTACAAAGTACACCATACGGCTAAACCACCCTGAACACGCCCGATCCCATCTGATCTCGGAAGCTAAGCAGGGTCGGGCCTGGCTAGTACTTGGAAGGGAGACCTCCTGGGAATACCAGGTGCTGTAGGCTTAACATGGGCGTGGGGCTAGCAACTCCACCCCATAAGGGAACCAATTGCTACTGAAACACCAACACCAGTTGGTGACCCATACCCCGGCTGGGGGGTGACGAGCAAAGAGAGAGACAAAGTACACAAGCAACCAACATTTCAGCCTACTACTGGTGTTTCTTGAGAACACTATAAAGATTTTCATATTATTCTCTCTCCAAGATGCTCAGATGCTTCTGTAACAAAAAATCCTGTGGCACCTTAAAAACTAAAGTATTAGAGCATAAGGACAAGGAGAAGCTTCCACTGCATGCATCCGATGAAGTGGGTATTAGCCCACGAAAGTTTATGCTCTAATACTTTAGTTAGTCTTTAAGGTGCCACAGGACTCTGTCACTTCTGCAATTCCAGACTAACACGGCTACCTCTCTGATTCTCAGATGCTTATGTTTAGCTGGGCTGATGAATGTCCTCTTCCACTCCATGCTGGTTGTGTGCCAATGTGGTGGGATGGCTTCCCCTCCGCCACGAGAGAGTGGGCTAAAACAGGCTAGAGCGGCTGAGTGGGCTGGCAGCAAATCAGGAAGGGCCTGTGGCAGGCCAATCAGGGCCAAGAAAGAAAGAGCCAGCCAATCAGGCTGCCGAGCAGAGCAGCAGGCAATTTCTCCCTGGCTGGCAAGGGAGCAGCACTGACTCCTGAAACAAGGAGTAGCACCACGGACAGAGCAGTGCTGGGCAGGCTTGAGGGAGCAGAGGAGGGCTCCAACCTATTACCTGCCAGGCTGCGGCCCCTGCTTAGAAGGGCCAAGAGGGTATAAGAGGCCAAAGGGGAAGTGGCCCAGGGACAGTGGTTAGACAAGGGGAGAAGAGGGCAGGGAGTCTGCCACTAGAGGGTTCCTGGGTTGGGACCCAGAGTAGGTGGCAGGCCTTCCCCCTCCCCCCCTTTCCCCTTGTACTGCACCTGGTCATTGAGGAGCAGCCAGAGCAGACTGCAACCAGCCCTTTAGCCGAGGGGCTAGACGGAGGGGTTGTGGATGGCCACTGCGACAGGAGCGGTTAGCCCCTCCCCTCTGGAAGGGGGTGTGACTGGACACTAGGAGGCACTGGTGGAGGGCAGTGTCCTGAAGCAGACAGGGACTGTTGGGAAGCAGATGCCGCAGAGTGAGGAGCAATGCAGGTCCAGATGCCAACACGGGAGACGAGAGGATGGGACACCACCAGCAGAGGGCGCTCCGTGGCTGATAAAGCTAATTCCCAGACTCAGCAGCAGGAGGCGCCGCGGTGGTGAGTCCAACCCTTTCACAGCCAGCAAAAGTAATTGTCTCTCCCATGCTCAGTCTCCCTGTTCTCAGTTCCTGGCACCACAGCAGCAGCTGAAGAAATTGCTAACAAAGTCTTGTTCAGTTCTTGCAAACCCAGCATACAGCATGCTTAATAGATGCTCTATGGGCATGGTATATGAGCAGTCGAATTGAAAACAGGAGCTGTGTGCGGATGGAATATGCTCAGTGCAGATGGAATCTTCCGAGAATTTAGCTGCCAAATTTTACCAAGCCTCTCCTGAGCATGTACAAACTGAGACTTTTTTTAAGACTTATGATTTGGGCAATTTTTTACAAGAATGGTAAAAGGCACAACCCTGACACCAGGGCAAGTCCCCCCTCCCCTCTCAGCCAAAATTCAAGTCCCGTCTCCAAAGCATGGAGGTATTTGAGCTTCTTAACAAAATCACTGAAAATGTATTTATTCTAACATCAAACAACATACTTTCCCTCATCTCATTCTCGGGAACTAAAAATCACCCTTAGGCAGACACCCAGTACGGAAACTTGGTTTAAGTTTGGCAAAATTAAAGCCCCCAAAACAAAAGATTCTCCCAGGAGTAGACAGTTAAAGAAACCCCTGTGCCCACATGAATCCTCACTGCAGGATCAAAGTATAAGTTACCCTAAAGTAGGAGAGAGGAGAAGAAAGGCAGAGAGCAAATTAATCAGTTGAGAGAATGCATTATATTAATGGTGTCTACCCTCAATCTCTTCCCAGGGAGAGAGGAGAGAGTGCACCCGGCTTCTCTGGGGGCAACAGACCCTAAGACTCACTTAGCTGCTCATAGTTTCCCACCCTTCTTCAGTTCACCCTCCCTCAGGGATCCTTGCCCCAGGGACTGTTTCCCCCTCAGCAGCTCTCACTGCTTCATCCCTAAGGGCACAGCCCTATGGCCTTACTACTTCTTGTATGGAGATTGACTCCCCATCACACCCCAGTGGCCCCCCCCAACCTCCAAAACCCTACTACTATAGGGTACCCTATGCTCCTCCACAATTACTGGGTCTCTCACCCTCCCAAAATGGCACTCCTGGCCGAGTCACCCCACGACTTCCCCAGAGAAGCTTCTGTTAGCCCCATGCCTCTGTAGGACAAGGGGTGAGCACTGAAGTTGCCTCTCAGTGAGGAACACAGGTCACTAGCTGCATGGAGGTTGGGGGAGGGGGATCACCCTGAAATCTCTCCTCCCCCCATGACACAGATTCAGTGATGAGGCTGCACCCAACCCTGACACAGAGCAAGGGCCAGGCCTGCCCCATAAAACACCCTGGGGCCTTGCCCCTCTGCGCTAGGAACACTGTGATCCCAAGTGAGAAGGACAGTCTTGCAACCTTGCCCAACCCAGCACAGCCCTGCTCCCCCTCCCCAAGGCAGTGATGTACATCTTTCCTGCAGGGCTGTCCTTAGGATTTATTGTCCTACACAATATTATTAAACTGGTGCCTCTATGCCTGACTTGCTCTTAGCAACACATACATAAGCTTACAGTATTGGGAAAACTTGCCATATGCACTTTATTAAAACCAGTTTAAACAAATTAAGCACACTATAATGCTGATGCACCATACTTGCACTAAAGAAGTAGCACTGTAGAAAATAATCTGATTTATTGACAGAATGATGCAAACACATAATTTTTTTAAGTTGTCAACAATTTAGTAGAAATTTGTATTAAGACTGAAACAGATTTATTTTTAATTAAAAGCAATCTTTCTGGCTTTTTTGGTTGCAAGAAGAGTAATAATGTCATCACATGACAAAGACAAAGTGATGTCTTGTTCGACTGCAAGAATAGCAAGGTCAGTCAAGTGTTCCTGACTCGTAGAGCAGAGATAGTTTTTAAATGAGCTTTAGTTTTGAGAAACTTCGTTCTCCTGATGCCACTGTTACAGGAATTGTCCGTAGAATACAAGTGGCAATGAACACATTAGGATATGTGTCAACAAGATGGCTGGTATGAATAAACTGTGCAAGGTCCATCACCAACTTTGTCATCAATGTTGCCACATGCAATATAGTCAATTCTTCACACAGTTCAAGTCTATTTAAATTAAAACTATCACTGTCCTTCAGGAGGCACTATAGGTTCTTGCACTTTATAATTAGCTGCTCTTGTTTTCCTATTTCATTGAATTTAGTTATATGGTATTAAACCTTTCATCAATGGTAGATATTGCTTTATCCATCACAACATTAAAAAATTCAACCTCAAATTTCTTTTCTGGATCTTCATATTCCGCTTGCCATTTTTTCCTCGAAACTCGTCACATTCAGACATGGAAATTTTGGTTCTACACCGAGTGCCTCTGCAAACGCTCTTGCTGTAACTTGTGCTTCTTTGAATTCATTTTCTCTGTACTTCACTAAAAAAAGTCTTGTGCATTGTTTAGTAAGGTAGATGCTCGATCAAGCTGCATCATTAGACTGCATTATTTTGCTTACATCTGAGATTTTAACAAGAATGTCATACCAGATTATGACAGATGTTAGAAATTTGAAGCTGGATATTTTAGAGGCCAATGATTGTGCTTCACTTTTAGCTTGTGGATCTGTGGCTTCTTCCGAAATAGCAACTAGTGCTTCATAAACTTCCTCAGATTGATCTCTCAACGTTTCTACACTTTCCATTATGCTTTCCCAGCGTGTCTCAGGTAGAAGCTTAACGGTAACACTACTGACGTGCTTTGAAGCTGAAAGAGCACATAAATGCACTGAAGAAAACCAAAAAAAAAAAAAAATTGCTTCTACTGAAGACTTGGCCATATCACACAAATTCAAATTAAGGCTGTGGCATGGTACAAAAAAGACTCGTGGATTTTCTGCCAGCAATCTAGCTAGTACACCAGCAATGATTCCTTAACTGTAATCTAAGCTGAATCACTGTCAACAAATCTCACTACTAACGACATCTGTTCTTGATTACTTATGTCTGGAGTGCAATCTAGAATTATGGAAAAATATTTTGCCAAAGAAACCAATGAAACAATTTTGTCTCTCACTTTACCGCTCATTAGAATGATCAGTTCATTTTGAATTCTTAACCAGATAGTGGTCATGTATTTCATTTTCACTTACTCTTCAGAGATGTTCATTCATCACTGTGTCAAATTTTCCCAGCAGTTGTACAAGGCCCCAAAAAATTGCCATTTTGGGCTGGTATAATTTCTCAACGCTTCCTCTAAAAGCAAGATTGTTTGTCAACAGATATTCAACAATAGATAGTAGATGTTCAAGAACACAACGCCAATGCTTCTTCTGACTCCACAAATCTTTGATTTTGAGCATCAAGAGTTGTCTGATTTTTTTAACCTTAAACTCAGCTCAGACTATTTGTACATACTTTCAATGTGGTGCTGTCCCTTTTCATGGTGTGGTAATGTGTGACTACGTTTTTGCCAATCACTAATATCCATGGTTGCTATGTCAAAATTGCAACTGTTGAAAATCTTGCATGGGAAACAAAATACAGCATCCTTGCACATAGAGTACACAAGCCATCATCTGTGAATAATTTCACCACTAGAAAAGTCTTTTGTAGTAATTGTTTTCTGTGAATTTCCTACCTCTAATGTCTTTAGGATATTCAAGACCTTCTATTCTCACAGGGCCTCTCTCAAGTATAATGGTGCATAATTAATTGTTTAAAGATTGCGGCCATGCCATGTGCCAATGTCATCTATATTTCATTCTAGTACATGGTTTCAACTATTGTACAGTAACTCCTCACCTGAAGTCATCCTGGTTAAGGTTGTTGTGTTGTTACATTGCTGATCAATGAGAGAACATGCATGTTTAAAGTTGCACAATGCTCCCTTATAATGTTGTCAGCTGCTTTGTCTACTGCTTGCAGAAAAAGCAACCTGTTGGAGCTAGCTGTTAAGGGCTTGGAACCAGGATGCTCCAGGAGCAGCCCTGCATCAGTTCCCCGCTCCCCTAAGTTCCCTATTTGGCAGCCACCCCGCAGGCTATCAACTGCTGGCAGTTCAGCTGTCCCTCCCCCCACTGCCATCTGCTGCTCCTTCCCTCTGCCTTGAAGCTGCTCCCAGGAGCCTCCTGCTTGCTGTGCAGTGGGGGTGGGGGAAGGGGTGCTAATGTCAGAGTATCCTCCTCCCCCCTGCTCCTGTTCGCCCCATCTCCATAGAGTGGGGGAGGACATGACACCGTTCAGGATGGAGAGAGCTTGGGGCAGCAGCTGCTGTCTCAATTTGCTGATCTACTTAAAAAGACAATGTACTTAGAGTGAAGTCATCATACTTTAAGGGGCAATGCGCATCTCTCTCCACACACACACACACAAAAATGTATGTATCAGTCTGCCATGCTGTCTCTCCTCCTTGCATTTGTGCTGCCTTGCAGAGTGTGAGGCTACATTAACAATGTGCTAACCCTTGAGGGCTCAGCCTCTAGTTCATCATCATTTAGCAGTAGGGCATTCCCTGGGAAATATCCCACCCTCTTCCACCCTCTGACTTCCACCTCAACGAAGCTTCACAATCATCATTGCAGCGTAAAGTATTAAACTGTTTAACACTTATACCGTGTATACATATATACAATATAGCCTTGTCTGGTGAAAAAAATTTCCCTGGAACCTAACCCCCTTCCTCATTTACATTAATTCTTATGGGGAAACTATATTTGCTTAATATTGTTTCACTTAAAGTCGCATTTTTCAGGAACATAATGACAACGTTAAGTGAGGAGTTACTGTAATTTCTTGTTTTGTGTCTGCATCTGTTTCCAATTATCGTTCTGTGTTTTATTGTGTTTCTGGAGCTTTGTCTGCATAAAAATTTTCTTTGGCAGTTACGTTATGATCTTGATCAATTTTGTTGTTTCATGATGTATAACTGAAGTATAGAACCCTTCTGTGCTTGTATTGCTAATTCTATTTCATCTTTCTGTTTTCTTTTTTCTTTTTTTTGTGTGACCCGGAGAGTTTTCAATCCAACATTATAATTTATAAGGATTTTTTTTTAAAGAAATAACTATAAATTAAATATTATTTAAATATTATTTAAAATAACTAATATAAGATAGCCTTGAGTTTGTGACCTTAAGCTAGTGTGAAGACACCTCACAAGATGCTACACCCTGACTGAGACACAACAGAGCTGAAAACCCATGTCATTTTTATGAAGTCTCTTTTTATTTTTAAATGTGCAGTGGGCATCAGTCTTTGTTAGTTACAACTCTATATCAACCTTATACTGTAAATAGATCAATGGCATTATCCAGTTTAAGAAGATGGATTTCCAAGCAGCAGAAAAATAGGACCATAGTTTTATTCCTCGGTAAAACACAAAGTGACTAAAATGAAGTCAGCACAGAATAATCTCATCTGGATTAAGATAGGACAGAAATGTTACAGAAATCCAATCCACTAAAATTAGTGCAGCATGGACAGAGACAAGCTAATTTCTTTTACCAGTCTAATGTGCCCTTGTTATAGAATAGAAGGACCCTCTCCAGGTTTTGTAACTCATCCTTTCTGATAACAGGGATTCTCAAACTGGGGGTCGGGACCCCTCAGGGGGGTCACGAGGGTATTACATGGGGGTTCACGAGCTGTCAGCCTCCATCCTAAACCCCACTTTGTCTCTAGCATTTATAATGATGTTAAATATATAAAAAAAACTTTTTTTAGTTTATGGGGTGGGGGGTCGCACTCAGAGGTTTGCTATGTTCTTCACAAGGAAGTGTCTGTCCCTTGCCTTTTTAACTCATGTTAACCATGTATTTACTTTGTAAAAGTTGGAGAAAACATTGTGAAAACTTCACACATTGGCTGCCCAACCTCTGGGCTGGCAACAACTATACTGACTCACTGAAGAAAAAAAAGCAAGAGAATCTTAATATGAGGTATGGTCATTCTATACACTAGTAAGGAGATAAGTATATTACAGTTGTTGGAGGGCCCTATTTAGCAGCAACAGGGTTATAGGAAAGCCTGTCAACATTTTTTGTTTCTCTGGTGAAAACTGGCCCACTCCCTCCCTCAAACCAAACTTGTCACAAATAATTGTTGACAACTTAATTTTCTGTTTTTGGATAAGATTGATTTTTTTTTAATATTGAAATTGGATTCAGAATTATTGGATTCAGACTTGTCAGCAAGGATTTCTGGCAACAAAGTTGTTAAATAACAATTCAACATGATTTTGATGAAGGTATTTAAAATGTCACCAAGACTGGTAAAAAAGGAAAAACTGGTCTATTTTGAACACTGCACAAAACATAAGGTTAAAAAAACAAATACTCAAATCTGATCAATGACAACACAATATTGCTTTCATGCTTGGCTCACCACCGGCCTGCTGGTCCAACAGCTGCAGTAGAGGAGGAAATAGGTGGAAAGTCACAGGACCCTAAAATCCACTTCTTTGGGTGCAGAGTGCTAACAGCAGCAACAAAGTCTTAGGTCAGGTCACACAACCAGGCATTCGCACCACAGACCACGGTGAAGTGCAGCATCTCGGGTCTGTGGGACCCACAGCAGAACCACTTGCCCCGCACAGCCCCCCCTGGGGTCAAATCAATCACTGCCAGACATGAGACACATTCCCCAGCCCAGCCAACTGTGTGCATTCCAATCCAGCCCATGTGGCCACTTGGAGCAGAGGCACTTGGGCTGGCTGCCAAGAATGTGAGTCAGTTTCACTTTCTTAGCATGCAGCCAGCCAGCCAGCCCAAGCATCACTTGGCGAAGTGGGGGCGCAGCCACTCCTGCGGGGGGGAGGGCAGGGAGAAGAACGCATGTTATGGGGAGCAGCAAAAAGATACTGCTGGACCCACCCAGCCCGCCTCACCTCACGGCAACGGGAAGAAAGTCTTACACAGGTGAGTTCTCCCACCACTTCCAAGAGACCTCAGAAGCCAGGACCCTCCCTCAGAATGCACCACCACATTCGGCTCTACAACCTGACCCTGCTCTTACCTGCTTGCTGTCCCATCCCAGCGGTGATGCCCCAAATTTCACAACCACGTATGGTGCATATCCCTAAGGATATAAGACGGCTGCTGGGGAGGGACAGGTGATCCCTCTCATGGCTTCCCTTTATTTCCCAGTCAGGATCTATCATTCTGCTGGGAAAGAAATAAATCTGCCCATGTACAGTGGCACAGAATTCTCCTAGGGGTATTATGTGGAGTTTCTTAAACCTGCCTCTGAAACATCTGGTTCTTGACACTATCTGAGAACAGCAGTAGTAAAGTAAATGAATCACTGATCTGCTCAGATCTGGTAAATTCGGTTCCTATAGGCTCCCTTTGGATTAATATTAATTTGGACAACATTAATATTTGGACAATTGGTTTTCATATTACATAAGAGTGTTTAAAATAAATCATGAAATTTAATAAATCAAAATTTTGGGCCTAAACTAATTATAAATTAAAGAGTATTTTAAAATGCAATATTTAATTAAAGAGTAATATGTGTTCTAATTGTCCCCAAAAAGATAGATCTCCTTTCAAATACATAGATCTCCATATTATGTCACCCTTTAGATGAGGAATCAGGCATGTACTAAAACGAACACACAACTGTCCAATAAAGACAAAACAATTCCTGTTTATTCTCATGTATAATAAATATACTGAATAGGAAAAACCCAACCAGCATTTTCTTGCATGTGATTAACCCGGGTGATGGTAATTACATACACCATGAAGCAGAGTTCCAAATAAAATAAAACTCAGACTGAAAAAAAATATCCAGGCAAGAAAAACTGCCTCTAAAATATAAACAAAATTCAAACCGGTATCCAGACACGCGCTAACGATTCATAGGAGATAATTTGCAAAGGCGACAGCAACTGCTGTGGACTCTCCACGTAACAGATCAGCGAGCAGAAAGTGAACAGCACCCTCCAGTCCCCAAAATCACAACGAAAGGCGGGGTCCCAGGCACAGGTTCGCCAACTTCCCGCCCGCCAAGCACGATGCCCCCGCCGCAGTAAACTCAAGGGGAGCTGGGCGCCAGCGACGGAGCGGGTCTGGCGCCCCCTACAGGGGGGTCGTGGAAATAGGAAACTTAACCCGGCCCGACAACTTTCTCCGGGGGTCGCTCCCATCCGCCGGGCGCCCGGTCGGTGTCACCCGGGGTCACTGACCGCCAGGTTAAGGCACCAACCGCCGTCGACTCGCTTCACGCCCCTCTCGCCATAAACACTCGCAGCCAGAGCGAGAGCAAGTGGGCGAGGCCGCTGGGGAAGGGAGGCGAGGCCGCTGGGGGCCCGAGCCCGCTGCACCCCCACGAAGTCCCCTCAGCGCCCCGGTGCTCCTCCCCAGTCCAGTTGGGGGCGCGCGGTTACCTGGCCGGCAGCCCGTGCGGCGCGCGGAGGTGGGTCTCGGGGAGGCCGTGGCCGCCTCGAAACAACAGGTTCGAAAGCCGGATCCGGCAGGGGCAGGCGACGGCGCCGCCGGACGGGGAGAGGCGGCCCGGAACCAGCGGCCACTTCCTCCCGCCGCGGGGCTGGAAGAACAGCTGGCCGACGCCCCCGACGGGCGGCCCCGCCCCTCAAACCACCCCGCAGCGCCCGGCACCTCGGAACAAAGCAGCAGCCTCCAACCCCGGCCTTAACCGCTGGGGCCTCGCGGGGGCGCCCACGAGCCCACGAGCGCGAGCGGCGGGCATGCGCCTGACGTGGCGCGCCCGGGGCGGCGGGGAGCAGCAACCGCCGCCAGGGGCGCGTGTCCAGGGCAGAAGTTCGTTTGAGCCGCGGGACTGTCCCGCGCCCGGCGCCCCGAGCGAGAGGTAACGGGGAGCTGCGGGGACGAGTCCAGGGGCCCTGGGCGGTGCGGGCGCTCGAAGGGCTGAGGAGTCGGGGTGGGGGCGGCGGGGAGGAATGGGGTGATTCTGGGGAGCGCCCCTAATGGGGCTGGGGGGAGCTGGAGGTGATGGGCTGCTGATGAGAGATCGGGGGGTGACGGGGGATTGCTGGGGGTACCGGGGGGGGGCGTTGGTGACTGCGGGGCCCCTTTCACCGAACGGCTGGTGTGACTGAGGGTTTGTTTGGTCCCTTTTCACTTCCCTTCCCACATTCGGGTGGGTTTGAATTCTCCAGGACTCTGCTTGTTCTCTGCCCAAAGCAACTCTTGACAAGTTTAAGGGAAATAGGTTCTGACATTTTTTTGTGCTGAGCGAGGGGATTTTTTTTTGTCCGTGCTTCACCCCTCAGACACCTCTTTGCATTTGTGTAACTCACAAACATTTCTTGTTAATCTTCTTATTTCTGATGGATTTAGTCCTTAAGAAGTAGCAGACGAAGTAAGTAAATATCTGGATAACTACAGAACGTATTTATCATACACCTTTGCCCACTTCACTTGCTTTTTCCCCACTAATCTATTTTCCTGGGATTTATTCTTAGGGCATGTCTTCACTACGACTTAACGTCAACTTTAACAACGTTAAGTCGAAATAAACATGTACCCGTCCTCACATCCATGCCATTAAAGTCGATTTAAAGGGCTCTTAAAGGGTATGTCTGCACTACAGGAGTAGGTCGATTTCCCTTAAGTCGATTTTCTAAAGTCTACTTTAGAAAATCGACTTAGTGTGTCCCCACAAAGGACAGCAGGTCGACAGTGGTCGACACTGTCTGTCCTTCAACTTTTGCAGGGGTCGACATAGCCCGCATTGCACTGTGAGTAGGTTGCCCACAGTGCCGGGAGTGCCGGACCCCCGCGCCCGCCCGAGCAGCCCCGTGCCGGACCCCCGCGCCCGCCCGAGCAGCCCCGCGCCGGACCCCCGTGCCCACCCAAGCAGCTCCGCAAACCCCCGCGCCCGCCCAAGCAGCCCCGCGAAACCCCCCCCCCCCCCGCCTGCCCGAGCAGCCCGGCGCCGGCTCCCCCCCCTCGGGTGGGGGGGGTTCGCAGGGCTGCTCGGGAGGGTGCGGGGGTCTGGCGTGGGACTGCTCGGACGGGCGGGGGGGGTTCGCGGGGCTGCTCGGACGGGCGGGGGGGTCCGGCACTCCCGGCACTGTGGGCAACCTACTCACAGTGCAATGCGGGCTATGTCGACCCCTGCAAAAGTTGAAGGACAGACAGTGTCGACCACTGTCGACCTGCTGTCCTTTGTGGGGACACACTAAGTTGATTTTCTAAAGTAGACTTTAGAAAATCGACTTAAGGGAAATCGACCTACTCCTGTAGTGAAGACATACCCTTATATTCCAAAAAAACTGCTGTGGTAGGAGGACTTTCAATGGGTCTCTACAGATGTTTACAACACTGCTTCAGACAAGTTTTTTCTTTCCACTTTACAGATATTTTTTTTTGCTGTCCCCAGATGATGAAATTTTCCCTTAAAAAATAACCCCAACCCTAACTCCATGATTGATATGAGTCAGTTCTAGGTCATTTGTGTCATGATCCTGAAAGTCTCGAAACATGAGTTTTGTTGCATTGGAAAACAGATTGTCAGCTTCCCACCTGAATCCAACAAGACTTGCCTTTAGCCCCCCAAAAGATCTGAGATATTGGACTTTAAAAAGGTGACTTATTTCTAAACTAGCTTTTTAAATAAACAGTCGCACAAAATGAAATGAAGAATTAAACTCTCATCTGCTAGTAGCTACTACACTACTAATAGTTTCTCATTGGAAAAAGAAAAATAGTCCAGTTCTAGGGGAATGGCTCAAAAAATACAGGAGCTTATTATGGAAATATTAATGCACCAGTTACATTCCCAACAAAATGGAGAACAAATATATATTTGGTTACTATTTATTTGATATCAAAATACATCCTCCTGCAGGAAAAAAATGCATCCCATTCAATTTGTTGACTGTCTGACTGAATTATACATTTATCAGAACAATTTAATAAAATCATTAGAAACAATAAGTCATAGATGTAATGTCATTTTATAATATGGTAAAGTGTCACATCCTGCTAAATAGAGACATAACTATGTGTGCAGAGTTTCCTTTCCCCAACAAAAATGGGCTACAGTGCCGCCAGAGCCCACTGGACCCATCAGAATCCAACTCACACATACAGTAGACTCTCGATTATCCAGGATGATAGGGAAAAAATAATCCTGGTTAATAAAATCCTGGATAATCACCATCCATAGGAAATATGGGGGAGGAGGGGTTGGTTCACTGGCTGCCCTGCATCCTGGTGATTTTTTTGTTGTTGTTGTTCTTGGGGCGGCAACAAAGCCAGAGCTGGCCCTGTGAATTACTTGTATTTTTTTTTTTTGACATCCTGGTTAATCCACATTCTGGTTAACCTGATCCTGGATAATCAAGAGTCTACTGTAAAAGACAATGCTGAGGGGAGAGAGCTAAAGGGTTCCTGGCAACTGCAGTTGCCAGCATGTCCTGAGGGAAGGAGAGGGCAGCGTGCATAAAACTCCATGCAAGCCTCAGACCATCACGTTGTTTCTCCCTCTGGATCCCTGTCCTCGGGAAGGGTGGGGGACACAGATGGCTGGGATCCTGGGGGGAGGAGGATGTGGGTATCCGGGCAAGAAGAGGCCTCATGGCTGGGCTCTGTTGGGGAGGTAGTGCAGCTTTCTGGGCTGGGAGGTCCTGTAGCTGGGCTCTGGGGAAGAAGGGGGTTTGGCTGGGTGCCACCTGAAACTGAGCTCCCCCGGTCCCACCAACCTGGGCTCCTTTTACACTGTACTGCAGCCTCTGACCAGCCTGCCAAGCTCTCTCCCAGGCTCCAGCACACATACAGATAGGGACTCACCCAGCTGCAGTACATACAGACACTATGATCAACTCCGCATGGGGAGGCTGCAGCTAAAGAACTGCCCAGCTAATGAAGCCCACCTCCCTCCCCCGGGAGTTTAAACCATTATTATACCATCTTGCGCTGCACAGTGATCTGTTTGGCGTAAGCTCATGAAATTTGTCCCCTCAACGTGAAGAAGGATAGGCAACAGCTTTCTGCCCCAAGTTATGACTCCCACACATGGTTTTAGACAAAGCAAAAATAAGTTTAACTACAAAAGACAGATTTTAAATGATTACAAGGGATAGCACACAGATCAAAGCAGACTACATAGCAAACAAACAAAACACGCAAACTAAGCTTAATAAACTAAATGGATTAGATATGAGTAGCAAACTCTCACTCTAAATGATTATTAAGGCTGCGAGTCTGTCATGGAAGTCATGGATTCCGTGACTTTCTGTGACCTCCATGTCTTCTCGGGCAGTCCTTGGGCCAGCAGCAGCAGTTTGGGAGTGGGGGCAGGGATTTGGGGGGCTCTTACCTCAGGGTGAAGGGCTCCACTGGTGTGGCCCTGCAGCTCCTAGGTGGAAGAAGGGTCAGGGGGCTCCGTGTGCTGCCTATGGTTGGCTACAGTTCTTGTCCAATGGGAGCTGCATGGCAGGTGCTTATGGCAGGAGCAGCATGTAGAGGCCCCTCTGCCGCACACCCAAACTGCAGGAACTGCGGAGCTAGGTAGGGAGCCCTTACCAGCCCTGCCAATCCTCTTCCCTCAGCACCAGCAAGGGTCCCACTCCTGGGCCATGTGCTGTGGCCCACCCCAGCATCAGAGGGGGTCCTGGCTCCCACACTGCTGCCTGCCTCTCTCTCCCCATCATCACAAGTGTGGGGCCCGGGCCACCTCCCTCAGCACTCACGGTGCCCCAGGACTGTCCCCCTGGAGTTCCCGTGGGCCTCCCGCCCAAGTTTTACTTAGGGATATATAGTAAAAGTCATGGGTATGTCATGGACTGTGAATTTTTTATTTACTGCCCAGGACTTTTACTAAAAATAACCCGTGACTAAAACGTAGCCTTAATCATGACTCAAGCAGGCTGCAGATATTCTTAAGGGACCAGTTGTACTTGCTTACAGCTTAAAAATCCCAGGTGTTCCTTTCACAGGCTAAAAATCCCTTTAGCCTGGGTCCAGCATTTCCCCCACCCCCACAGTTCAGTCCTCGTTTGTCTTCTGTTTCCCAGAATCTTTTTGGTGCGGGGAGTCAGTGAAGAACCACAACGATGTCACTCCCCTGCCTCAAATAGCTTCTGAATATGACGGGAACCCTTTGTCTCAAAGCTTGGTTCCCATGCCGGACAGTTGTAAAACATTGGTATTCAAAGATGGAGTCCAGTACCAGGTGACCTGGTTACATGCCCCTGTAGTGCTACAGAAGCCATTGCTTGGAGTCCATTTGTAGCATCCTCAGTAAGCATCTGCCCCATTTCCCCCAGAAGATAAGCTTCTTCTAAGGCCTCTTGTGTTCTCCTAATGGCTCATCAACCTGAATGGGCCCTCCCCAGTTAGCCATCTAGACCAGGGATTCTCAAACCGGGGGATGAGACTCCTCGGGATCACAAGGTTATTACATGGGGGGTCGCGAGCTGCCAGCCTCCACCCCAAATCCTACTTTGCCTCCAGCCACCTGGGGTTAAATATACAAAAAAGTGGTTTTTTTCATTTATAAGGAGAGGTCGTTCTAGATGAAGCGTCTTTTGCCTAGTTGGCATTCTTCAGGTGTAAACTCATTTGTAATATAGATAGTCAATATTCCTAACTTCAGCTACACAAATGATATATGCATTTGATACATGATACTGATAATTGCATATCATGCAAATGATACATGATACTGATAATCATATTCAGTAAATCATATTCTTTCCAATGATATCTCACATGACCTATCTTGCATAAAATACATTATCATCATGTAATCATATCACAGTAATATTACTGTGAAGAATATGAGGTGCAGTGTTATACTGGGCTCTGTGAGGGGGAAGAGGTTGTGGGTATCTGGCCCCTGGCTGGGCTGGGGGGGGGAGGGCGAAGGGAAAGAGGCAGGGAAACAGGAACTGGGTATCATAGGATTTTCTTTAACTCTCTACTCCTGAGGGAATTTTTGTGCCTCTGTATTGTTGTAGGCATACTTTCTGACATGTATTTTGAAATAAATTACCAAAATAGTTGAAACTGGTGTGATTATGTCATGATATTTTGACAAAAAAGGCAGAATTTTAAAGTTTGTATGCAGAATTTTTAATTTTTTGGCACAGAATGTGGCAGGAGTATACAGTAAATAATGAACCTGGCTTTATGGGTGGACATATTTTAAAAATTATAATAAAAATATTCCTAAATTAAACTCCCAAGATGATTCACGATCCCATATGTTCTATGTCTTAAATGTTTGTTCTCCCCTTTTGCTGTGTGAAAGACTCAAAGTATAGTAAAGTAACAAATTAGTTGATCAAACATGAGAAATAGTGAAACTGACTAAACAGTGCTGTCTTTAAAAAAACAAAATGTTTTCTAATTTCTTTTACTTACAGTAATCTTAAGAACATCTTGAAAACCCTAAATGCCTATGCAGCTTGAAGGAGTTAAAAGTTTTCCTGGACAATTGCCATCAGCTTATATAGAACCTAAGTTTTCATTTTTTTTAAAGAAATTAAATCTATAGTGCTATGGAAAATTAGACAATTTCTGCTATTCCAAAAGTATGGAGCAGATAGCTATGTAATGGAAAAATGAATAGTTATCATGACACTTTCTTGAAAATGATTAATGTAACTGAATAAACATCAGTGTGGTAGATATCAACAGCAAGCAGTTAATTTTTAGTTCAGTTGCCTAACTGCATTTTTGGGATGTCTCTGTGTTAACTTGAAAGGGACTAAACATAACTCATTTTGCTTTCTTCTGGTAGATTTCTGCTTGCTTTCTGTTTCCTAAAGACTTTCTTAAAATGTCTGACATGAAGCAAAGAAAGAAAGCTGGGCCTTCACCGAAGCACAACGAAGATCCACAAAAACAGAGCAATTATGGAATGATCTCCGGTCCCAGGAGTGGCAGCAATAGTCAGAATTCCTTTTGGATAGACTCACGGACAGCCTTAAACCTACTTTCCCTTGGTGCTTGTCTACTGCTGATGTGGTAAGTGATCGTCTAAAGGTAACTGGATACAGTTAGTTTCACACTTTCAATTTTACTCTTTCTGGTTTCCTCCATGTCATATATAATGGAATCCATTATACATCCGACAAAGTGGGTATTAGCCCACGAAAGCTTATGCTTCAAAACTTTATAGTTAGTCTTTAAGGTGCCACAGGACTTTGTTACCTCAACATTAGAATAGTGTTCCGTTCTGGTGTTTACAGTTTAAAAAAGATGTTGACAAAATGGAAAGAACGCCACAAAAGAGCCAACAGAATGATTAGAGGTCTGGAAAACCTGTCTTACATTGGGAGACTACAGAAACACAATCTATTTATCTTAATAAAGAGAAGATTAAGAGGTGATTTGATCATGATCTCTAAGAACCTACACTGGGATAAGATTTCCAATAGTGGAGGGTTCTTTAATCTAGCAGGCAAAGACATAATATCCAGTGGCAGGAAGGTGAAACTGAAAATTCAGTTTAGAAATAAAGCACTATTTTATTTTATGCTTTATTTTATTTACAGTCAAGATAATTAATCATTGGAATAATTTATCTAAGGATGTGGTGGATTCATCACCACTTGAATTCTTTAAATCAAAATTGTATGTCTTTCTAACAGATATGTTCTAGCTACACCAGAAATTTTAGGCCTTAAAGTCTATGGGTGAAAGACTGGCCCCAGTAAAGTCTATTGCGAAACTCCCATTTACGTCAAGAATTTCACCCAATGAATGATTAAGTTCATTTTCACCCAAAGAATGATTAAGATTGTCACAGGACTGTATAAATTAGAAGAATAAAAATTGCTTAATTTTGGTTCTGCTTAAACTGTTCCACATCAGGGGTAGGTACAGATTACAATTTCTTAGTTTTTGCTCTAGAACTCAGACTCAACAGTCCATTATTACAGATGCTCTGGAGTTCTCACTTTAATTGCTGTACGTTATTATAACAAATAATGAATTATAAAATCTATGTGAGAGAAAATAATTTTCTACATAAATTGATTCCAAAAAGAGGATACCCAGATACTTTCTTTATCCCTGCTTGTGCTGTGACAGTCTGCACTATCCCCATCTTGATTTTGGATTGATAAACTTCCAGCAAATTAAGCTTCTTTCACTGCCATCTTAGGGTCCTCTGTGTTGTCTCCCATTTCATCCTGGTTCAGCTATAGTGGTGCTGCTTGCCTACATGTCCTTATCTGCAATCTCACAAACAGCCTCCAGCATTTAAGTCACTATCAGCAATGCCTGTGTGAGAGCTGCAGACAGACAGCCACTCCTTGGCTCTTACCAGCCTTGGCTATAATATAGGATGACCCCAATACACCCCACTCTTAGATTTCACCCCAGAAGTATATGTCCTGTACTGTCCTGCCCTCTCGTGGACAATACAAGTATGGAAAGTCTGTTATGTCTTTAAGGTAAATGTGGTATTTTATTAGTTCAAATAGTTCATCAGATACTTCAGTTTAAACACATTGGATTAGATAAAACATTAGTAAAATGAGAGATTTTAAGTGAATCCAAGTAATGAGGCATAAAAGTTAGAAATGGTTACAAGAAAAATAAAGTAAAAACACGACTGATGCTCAGCTTAACAAACAAGGTTACATTCAAAGCAAAGTTTTTCTCACCACATGCCCTCAACAGTCTTACTGGTCAAACTTCTTAGGTCAGAATACCTTCTTCTCTTTAATGGCTGCTTTCTTTGTCCCTGCTTGTGTTGTGAATAGATAGAAAGAGGGAGAGAGAGAGGAGGGGGGTCCCTTTGTGGTTTTTATTTCTCCTTTTTATAGTGTCAGTCCTCCTTCTGGAAAACATTTCCAGCTGAGATTCAGGAGACAGAGGCTTGGCCTTCACTACACACTTGTCAGTATAACTACATTGCTCAGGGTGAAATGCAGTTATATCAACCTAACCCCCCATATAGACAGCACTCAGAAGATGGGAGGACTTCTCCTGTCCACATAGCTACCACCTCTCAGGAAGGTGAAGTTCATGTGCCAACAGAAAAGCTCTCCCGTTGGCATAGGTAGGGTCTGCACTAAGGCCTATATATCAACATACCTGCATCATGCAGCTGCACTGCTGCAGTGCCATATATGTTGACAGCCCAGAGTGCATATGTAAGGAGATTCCCTGCTGATTTTACACCTGTTTAAACTCCCTTCCTTCTTGATGACTCTGTTTACTGCTTAAATTCTAATTAAGCAGAGCACATATTCTTTTGTTTGAGATGGACCTGTTCGCCAGCTTCTGCTGTGTTTTGGAACATGTCAATAACATTATACAGAAAAATAGTATCAACAGAGTTGTCGCACATTTTATCAGGATTATATTTACCAGCAAATTCAGATAATACCCCACAAAACCTTCTTTGTACTAAGATTATTACAACAGTGTGTAGGTTATGGACACGGGTACATCTGTCAAACCCTCTTTATTACTATATGTTTAAGTTGTTGACTTAACAGAACTGGCAAAGTTGAAACCTATCAAAAAAGATAATTTTAATTAATGTTTTTGTTGTTTAAAATAAATGTAATGCTTGAGAAAGGTGCTGGACTGAGAGCCTGGAGAATAAAGAACTGGCACATCACAGGCAGCAGCAATACAAACTTTCCCACAGCACAATAGCAATGGCTAAAATTAACACAAAATTAGAACTAGCTTGTCCCTTCCTAATTCAGAGCTCCCACATATGGTTTTCAGAAGTCTGGGAAGAAAGGCCAAATTATCTTGTTTTGTTTAACTTGACCATCTAATCAGTTAACCATTTAAAAAAGTAATTTTCACTAAGGGCTTCCTTTACTATGAAGGTACTTTATAGGTCACAATGAAGGTGTTATGTAGGTTTGTGATCGCTAGTTGAGTGGAACACACACATGTATACACACTCTCTCACACTTTAAGTGCAAATTATTATTCGTTGCCCATTTCCTTATTTTGATAGTCTATAGCTTCAATATGAAGATAGACCAAACTCATTAAATAACCTCTGCTCTTTTCTAAGGCTCTGATCATGCAAGGAGCTCTGTGAAGCTAGAACCCCTACCCCCTTACAGGATCGAGGCCTAAAACATTTAATGCATACCAATTATATTCACTACTTTTTTATGATTTGCAGGTTCCTATTTCAGCAGTCAGGGCAACTTGCTCACATGGAAAAAAAGTATCATTTATTACAGCTGGAAGCTGGAAAATGCCAGGATATGGAAAATAAAGTTAATTTGATTTCTGAAAAGGTAATAATTGGAATTTCAATTTGAGAACTTATATTGAAAATTAGCTAAAATGTATTAATTCATATTGATTTAGTCAAAGTTAACAAATGTGTTTTAAGATTATAAATATTTTTAGATAACTAGAATTGCAATTTTGTCTCTGAAATTAGACCATTTTAAAATGTTTATTCAGTCATCTTAATGGGACATCTGATTGACCATCAGATCTGGCTTCTTTCTAAACTCTTAAGACTATGTTACTTAACATCACTGATGTAAGTGGATGCTTATATTGAGATACTAACATTGCTAAGGAAATTCTGACCTCATTGAAGTCAACAGCATAACTCCCATCAACTTTAGTAAGGCCAGTATTTCACCCTGTGTGAAATAGCTACTTGAAAAGGTTTCCCTTTACTATTATTTTTGTTTTTCATTGTTGATCTCTTCAGTACCTTCAATACTATTTTCATCTGTAATTTCATAGCAACAAAGTGTTTGATTATTTTTCTGTCTAGAATATGTATGACATCATTCACCAGATGTTTATAATCTTAAAGTATGTCAAATTTGCATATTAAGTAACTGTATCCTACTGTTTCTTTTCCAGAAACGTAAGTCCTCCCTGAAATTCATATGGTTCAATTTAGAAGTTGAGTTCTCAATATAGTTCAGCTACATATTGTTTTAAATACATTTGGCAGAAATTCTTGTATGGAAATTGGTCTTACTCCCACTTCAGTCTATGTCTTCTATACTGCTAATTTAAAATCTTAATACTTCTTGTCACGGCTGATTGCCCACTCTGACACTTCACATGCAGAAGGTGGGGGTCCACAAGGATTTTAAAAATTAATATTGGCCACTCCAGGCCTGTATTAAATTCCCAAGGTTACTGCTTCTCTCTGACCTTGGATAGGTAGATGCTGCCACTACCCAAGTGCAAAAAAAACCTTTGAAACCAGAAAGGCGCACTTGGGAAGTCCTTCCTGTGAGGTACCCTAAAGCCCTTTCATGCTCCCTCTGGGGAAGAGCTGAGAAAGAAAACAAAGGAAATTAGCTGTTTCCCCAGCTAATTAAACAACATATGCACAAACCTCTTAGGAACATAAAAATCCAATCCTGTTCTTCAAAAAAGGTAAACTTTATTAAAAACAGAAAGAAAAATCATCTGTAATTTAGGCTTTTGTTAGATTTAAAGAACCCACTTACAAAAATTAAACATCAAGAATAACCTTCTTGAGGTCCATCTTAAATGTTACAAGCAAAACAAAAACATTTGGGGTTAACACGGAGACGTGCACAAGCCAATAAGAAATAAACAGAAATAAATCTAATTGTGTCTTCCTAGACATTGCCTAATTTACTACATATTTGGGGTTTCAGTTAAACGATTTCTAGGTATGATCTGATGGTTTTTCTTATCTGGCTTTCAGCTTCTCACAGCATAACTGCTCCCTGTTCCCAAGTTTCCCAGAGAAGCACAACACACAGACAAAGGCATAGGCGCCAGCTGTCCCCGGCGCCGGTGGGTGCTTGCTTCCCCCAGCCCCACCCCAACTCCACCCCTTTCCCGCCCCCATTCCAACCCCTTCCTCAAAGTCCCCGCCCCAACTGCACTCTCTCCCTGCGCCTATTGGATCCCTTCCCCAAATCCCTGGCCCAGCCCCGCCTCTT
The DNA here is from genome assembly GCA_032164245.1 of Sternotherus odoratus. Classification (NCBI taxonomy): domain Eukaryota; kingdom Metazoa; phylum Chordata; order Testudines; family Kinosternidae; genus Sternotherus; species Sternotherus odoratus. The sequence goes on along the minus strand of JAVMKO010000001.1, from coordinate 72,519,703 downwards.
CCCTTGAGTGCCACGTTCCTCCTCCTCTCCCCCAGCCACACTGGGAACTAGGGGGAAGAAGCAGGCAGGCAGCACACTCAGGGGAGGAGTCACCCACGGAGTCCGTGCCTATGGACAAAAGGAAGATTTTTTTTTCCCCAATTTTTAAAAGTTCTAGCCCTCCCAATGGCTCTTTTGGTCAGGTGCTCACTCCTTTCCTTTTACCTCTGAGCTGGTTAACCTTTTACAGGAAAGCAAGTAGAGAACAATCACCAAGTGGGATTCCATAGCCGGCTGGCTGGCTGGGTGTCCACAAAAGGAAGCTATTTCCCCTTCTCATTTATCACACTGCTGATTTTCAGCAGTATGTTTTTCTTCTTTCATAGTGTTGTGTTATCTGTTAGAAAAGTTAGTTTTACTCCAAGATTATTCCCTGTATGGTAGAGATGATGAAAGCACGGCAAACCAAGTGCCTATAGTGCCATTTCAGCATTGATATTATAATGTCAGTTAAATGGGATGCAATATGAATCTCTATATACTTCAGTCTAGAGAGCTGATGGCAAACTTGGAATTCCCTTGTGTGTGCAGATTGGATACAAATCAATGATTTTTTTAAATGGTTTTTTTAATTTAAATTATTAAATTATAGTAAGTTTTTCTTTTTTAAAAAATTAACCTACATGCTAAATCCATGAGCCTCTATCAAAAACTTCTAGTTAAAAACTGTTTTTCTGTATAAAGAGGGTCAGGGGAAAAACATGCAACTTTTGAGGTCAAATTTTATAAATATATCACAATAGGTAATGTATTAAGAGCTTGTTTTATGTAATAAAAATAAAATTTACATGCTGTTGTGTGTTCAGGTAAATTTCAGTTACCATCCTAATGCAGTTTGAAAGAAATCATGTGTAAAAAAATCTTTATCTAGGTAAATAAGCAATATCATTCACCATTTTCTAACACACTAAAAATTTAGAATTATTAAGGATCTGAAAATACTAAGCTACATAATAGCTTAAATAAATATTTATGGTTATAATGTACCTCCTTGGTAACAAAAATATGTACCAAATCTAATGTATAGGCTCTATTTAGTTGTAAATAAGTATATATTAAAGGTTATATCAACCAATGGGAATGCTGCTTTCTTTAGAAAATAAAGGGAGTACAAATGGAAAAGCTGATTACAATCAATTATTTAAATTGAGGCTTTCCACTTGGTGATTTAAATCAGCAATTTAAATCAGTCCACCCTGCTTCTTCAGAATTTGGGCAGTATAATATTTTTACAAAAGAAAGTCCTATTGAGGAAATTGAAACAAAGGGTTGGCTATCCAGGGATAGTGCATTTATTATACAGAAAAACATGAATAAATTTCCCCCTTCCCTGAAAACTGTGTTGTAAAGATTATTTCAGTTGTTTCTAAACTGAAAGATTTTTATGTGCCCTTTAGAACTTCATTTGTGCTCCTCAGGTGATCAAAGAGTATTACAAACCTCTTCTGTGCTCCCTGACTGAAACTGTGGAACTCATTGAAGTCAGTGGCAAAATTTCCATTGACTTCACTGGATCTAAGGACTTGGGTAGCAATCGATCTGTTAGCAATCGATATCTCGCGTCTGGTGATATCTTATAGTGTAGTTAATACATAAGCATGAAATATAACTTTGCAAAAAGCTACAATTAGAAATTGATCGCCCGGGGCACCCCCGTCAACTCCGGAACTCCAGCTTGCCGAGATGCGCAAGCTGGAGTTGACGGGAGTGCGCCGCCAACTGCTGCCGTGAGGACGGCAGGTAAGTCAGCTGGAGATACGCAAACTTATGTTACATATCTGCAGTTGATCCCTCACTCCTCCCCCCCGCTCCCCCCCATAGTGAAGACCAGCCCTAGGATTTCACCCTGTCTTCTGCATGAGTGTAGTGTATTGTTTTCTTAGTGCTCTCATCTCCTGCTAGCTCACACAGTGAAGAACCACTAATATGTAACCCAATGTCTGGTTCCCAATATAATAGTGCATTGTGAAGACATTAGACTGCTGATCTAGCCCTGTATCACTTGATCTTTTGGTAATACTCTCAATTGTATCATTTAATTCTAGGTTGTGATATTTGATTTGTATTCTGAAGGTATTTGTTCTGAGTTGGTTGCTCAGTATTTTTACAGCAATAAGTTATGGCAGTTCATTTTTTGACTGAAGTTACTAATTCCTAAGTAACAAAATATGTGTGACTACCCTAAAAATTCTCTTTATAGCTTTCACATGCCAGAATAAATTGAAACAATAATATTTTAAACATATATTATTAAACTAAATAGGAAGATTGGAAATGTGTATCAAGTCAGATGGACTTTCTCCAAGAGACTGACTGAGCCTTATGTATATATTATACTCTGGGTTGTATAAATATAAGTGCTCTTTCAGTCTAATATTAAGTAGACATGGCCATTGTTTTGTGTTACAAATACAGCTTGAGTCTTCCGAAAGTATCCTGCAGGAAGCTACCTCATCTGTCTCAATGATGACCCAGTTTGAGCAGGAAGTGTCCACTCTCCGCAACATGATACAGCACATTCAGAACAGTGAGCAGACATTCTCTGAAAAGATGCAAAGCATTAATGAGACATTCCAAAATGTCATGGACTCCTGGAAAAGAAGCCTGGATGAAATGAATGCAAACACTAGTAGTTTAAAATCTGAAGCCAAGTTCATACATACTGAAGTTACGGCCCATATAAATACTGCTGATCAAAATATGAAGTCTCTTTCAGAAAGATTAAAAGATTTAGAAGACAGTACAATAAGAAATATTAAAACATTAAAAAGACAGGAAGAAGATGAGCTTTCTAGAGTTAAACAACAGCTGGAGTTGAATACAAAGACAGTTGAAAAATTAGAAGAAGAACAGAATAATTTGTTAGCCAGAGACACAGATTTGAGTCAGAAGCTTACAGACTATGAACCAAAAGTTGAGGAATGCAAGGCCCATTTGCCAACAATTGAAAATGCTGTTCAGTCCATTCTTAGAGTATCAAGTGAGCTGATCGGTATAGAGAAAAAAATGGAAGACTTGACGATACAGCTTTTTACTATGGAAGATGAGATGCTGAAAACAGTGTCAAATGTAATGGAAATGCAAAACGTTCTTGAAAGCATGCAATATGACAACAGCATATTAAAATTGCAAAATGAAATAATTGTTTTAAAAGAAAAAGTATATGACATTACAGTATCTTCAAATACAAGAGAAGTAGTATCCTTAGAATACAATCTAGAAAATGAACAGAGTGAGGGTGATGATCAATGAATTCAGACTCATTTTAATTTATGTATATTACTTGACAATATGGACAATATTTATAGCTCGGTTATGTTAATGTGTTTATAAACAAACAATAACCAAAAATGACTAGTCCAACAAATTTTTAAAATAGCAGGAGTCTTGTCATTGATTTTTATTGTCATTGGATCAAATCTTACATGCCTAAACTATACTAGAGAGAAAAAAAAGTAAATGTAATGGTATAGGCCAAAAGACTATTTTTCATGTATTTTATAATGATTATCTTGAATGTCCATGAAGTTCTTTTTTATTAAAAATGAAATTTTAACCAAAGTATTTAGATAAAAGAACATTTGGATGTTAAATCAGAATTTTAAGCACAGTATTCTGTATTTAAATTTATATTCCTTCATTTTTTCTAATTGTAGCTTTTTGCAAAGTTATATTTCATGCTTATGTATTAGCTACACTATAAGATATGAAAAATTAAAAACCTGTTTCTGAGCAGACTTTCATAAATTTGGTTCCATTCAGTAAAATTAGATCACAATTACACTTCTTTTGTGGGAACAAAATTCTGTTCTTGGTTAATGTAATGGAATTATTCCAGATTTACACGGATGTACTGAGAGAAAAGAATTTGATCAGGAGTCCATCCATACTATTCCATACAGGAGATCCTAGTAGTCAACACACGTGTGCCCCCAAAAGAGCTATGATTGTGATCTAATTTTGCTTACTGGAATAATCCAAAAGTTTTCTACTGATGTCAGTTTAAATTCAGAAAATGCTGTCCTTACAAGGACCCTTAGATTTTGGGTCTGCACCTAACTATATTACGGTTTTCTCTACTGCTAATAATAATAATATTTATTAGGGTTGTTGATTTAATCACAGTTAACTCAATTTAATTAACTAAAAAAATGCGATTAACTGAAAAAAATTGATCACAATTAAAAAAATTAATCATGATTAATCGCAGTTTTAATCACACTGTTCAACAATACCAATTCAAATTTATTAAATATTTTGGATGTTTTCCTACTTTTTTAAATATATTGATTTCAATTACAACGTAATATACAAAGTTGACAATGCACACTTTATTTTTTATTACAAATATTTGCACTGTAAAAATGGCAAACAGAAGAAATAAAATGTTTCCATTCACTTCATACAAGTAACATAGTACAATCTTTTTATCATGTAAATGCAACTTACAAATGTAGATTTCTTTTGTTACATAACTGCACTCAAAAATAAAACAATGTAAAACTTTAGGGTCTACAAGTCCACTCAGTCCTACTTCTTGTTCAGCCAATCGCTAAGACAAACAAGTTTGTTTATATTTACGGGAGATAATGCTGGCCACTACTTGGTCACAGTGCCACCTAAAAGTGAGAACAGGCATTCGTGTGGCACTTTTGTAGCTGGCATTGCAAGGTATTTATGTGCCAGTTATGCTAAACATTTATATGCTCCTTCCTGCTTTGGTAACCATTTGACAGGATCTGTTTTCATGCTGATGATGCTCGTTTAAAAAAGTTAGGCTTTAATTAAATTTGTGACTGAACTTCTCGTGGGAAAATTGTTTGTCTCCTACTCTGTTTTACCCACATTCTGCCATATATTTCATATTATAGCAGTTTCGGAAGATGACCCAGCACATGCTGTTTATTTTAAGAACACTTTTACTGCAGATTTGACAAAACACAAAGAAGGTACCAATGCGAGATTTCTAAAGATCACTACATCACTCGACCCAAGGTTTAAAAATCTGAACTGCCTTCCAAAATCTGAGGGGAACGAGGTGTGGAGCATGCTTTCAGAAGTCTTAAAAGAGCAACACTCCATGCGGAAACTACAGAACCTGAACCACCAAAAAAGAAAATCAACAGTTCTGCTGGTGGCGTCTGGCTCAGATGATAAAAATGAATGTGTCAGTCCACACTGCTTTGGATTGTTACTGAGCAGAACATATTATCAGCATAGATGCATGGTGGTTGAAACATGAAGAAACATATGAATCTTTAGTGCATCTAGCAACGCTGGCTACAACAGTGCCATGCGAATGCCTATCCTCACTTTCAAGTCATACTGTAAACAAGAAGCAGGCAGCATTATCTCCTGCAAATGTAAACAAACTTGTTTGTCTTAGTGATTGGCTGAACACGGTGTAGGACTGAGTGGACTTGTGGGCTCTAAAGTGTTAATGTTTTATTTTGGAATGCAGTAATTTTTTGTACATAATTCTACCTTTGTAAGTTCAACTTTCATGATAGAGATTGCACTACAGTACTTATTAGGTGAACTTAGAAATGTTTTTTATGGTGCAAATATTTGTAATCATAAATATAAAGTGAGCACTGTACACTTTGTATTCTGTGTTGTAATTGAAATTCATATCTTTGAAAATGTAGAAAATATCCAAAACTATTTAAATAAATGGTATTCTATTATGAACACTGCGATTAATTGCTTGACAGCTCTAATATTTATGCCTCAGTGGAAGTGTGTGTTCGAGAGAGAGAGATTAGACATGTACATACTTTACTTCCATTGAAGCATAGATGCTATAATTATTTGCAATACAGAAAACCCTAATGCAGTTTTTCATTAAAAAGTAATTAGTTTGTGCCATCTATTAACTCCTTTTCATGTCAGTATTGCCAGGTTTTAGTCCTGTAAGGCAACTGAACTTGGTGCTAATCACACTCAGGATCTAACTTCCATTTAAACATAAATCAATCCTTTTGAATGGCACACTGATAGGCCTAAAGAAATTATGTGACTTCCAATATAAACTGTTTTATTCCAAAGTCAAAACACAACTAATATATAATCTCAGCCACCAAGAGGTGTTTACGGCAAACTGTTCAAACTTTGCGCAATCAAGAGCTGCACTGGCAGCTTGCTAGAGCCAAAGAGACATATCTAAGATACATGAACATTGTAGCCACCATTATTTTCAGTGCAGAAATGTAATCTTCACAGATGTATTTAGATCAGACTGGAGCACTACACACTGGGATTTGTAGTATGCAAAGGCCTCTCCTCTGTATTGAAGTTGAGGGCAGCTAGAGGCTGAATTTTAAAACTCAAAGGTATATCTCAAAGTGCTCAAAGTTAAACACCTACAGCTGGCCCATGCCACCTGACTCAGGTTTGCAGGGTTCAGGCTAAGGGGGTGTTTAATTGCAATGTCGATGTTTGGACATGGGCTGGAGTCCAGGCTCTAGGACCCCACTGTGGGTAGGGTCCTGGACCTCAGGCACCAGCCTTAGCCTAAACTGCCTTAGCCTGAGCCCCACAAGCCTGTTTCAACTGGCACACACCTACTGCAGGTTTTTAACTGCAGCGCAGACAGACCCAAAGTGTTCACACATTGAGTCTACAAACCACATTTTGGCTACTCCTGGTTTAAGACTAAGGATATCCAAAATGATAAGTGGCCTTGTGAGCTGCATATGCCCATAGAAGTTTGCAGATTAACTCTGCATGAAACTGTTCTGGTCTCAATTTTCATATATTTACTTATTACACATAGCAATCTATAAAAATAATCTCTTATAAAGAGTTATGCTGCCCATATATGGTATATATATGGTATATTAAACCTATTTTTCCCCTTAATAGAAAAAATGTAATATACCTTGATGGTCACTTTTGTATGTATTTACTTTTCTGCTCAATAAAGGTGTGTTCTCAATGATTTCTCTGCCTCAGCTGGCACAAAGTTTACTTGGCTATCTAGATTGCTCCTCTCTTGTTTAACATTTTATGGGGAAAATTTTGCAATTAAACACACATTTTAACACTTTTCATACATTTCTCTTTCATATAATTATTTTTGGTTAACAATAGTAAGAACTGAAATCCTACTTTCAGCATCTTTAGACTGTAGGTTTTGATCAACCCAAATGCCATTGCAGACTAGAATACACAGTTGAACAGAAAGTAGTAGGCACTGGGTGTTACAGAGTCCTTAGTCTAGTTGCCCAAAAATCTAAACTTTGGGAATCACAGGCTATACCAAATGATCCTACATTCACAGGAGATGACCAAGGTTCTTGACAAGAGATGAAATTCTGCCTGCACTGAAACAATAGAAGTTTTGCCATACACTTTCCGGTGGCCAGGATTTCACACTAGATCTTTTCAGTCTGCTAAGTATGAATTTGTGAAAATGAGATAGTAATTACAGCCAGATAAACTAGGCTTTTGTCCCAGGAAAAAATAAGTACATTAAATAGTTTATTAGGGACAAAGTGGTGTAATACTCACTGGAATGGGTTCACTAAACATTAAGCATGTCCTATAAATGTGATCAATTTAATAGAAAGAACAAAGAGGGTAGTTCAGGCTGTAAATTTCAGATTGGGGTTTTATCATACAAGCAGCTGTTGAGCAAGATAATAAATGTGGATATAATTAAAAATAAAGTTAAAAACAATGTCAGCATCAGTGGTAAGAAAGTAAGCTGAATCAAGAAGTGGTTGGCAGACAGCAGTCAGAATTATACGTGGGCCCATATCCACTAAAATCACAATTAAATTAGATAAAAATTACAGTATCAAATGTATTATTTTAATTTTTAATTCAGTAAAAACTTATTTGAATGTTTTCCTGTGCAATCCAAGTTGCAGAATTTCCAGCTTACAACAGAATTCAGCACCCAGGTGCCTTAAATGTAATTATCATTGCAATTCATATAACCCCAACTGTGTGCTTTTTACAGACAAGTAATATACAAGAACTTACAAACAAGAGAAAGATGGCCTTAATTTTCAATGTCAGCTCCACAAGGGTATAATAGCAGGAGATGCAAATTTGAAAACAAAATTCTTGTTTGTAGCTGTAATGGAATGTCAGGGCCCTACCTGCCATATGGTCTTAAGGTCAACTTCTATAGATATTTACTGTTTTCTTCCAATCTGCGTTACTCCTTTAGAACAGACACCTTCATTCTTTGTCACAGTTAATCAATTTTACATTGCTGTTTACACAGTGTTATGCATCAAGACTTGTCTGTTCCTTCTACAATTTACATAACATGTTACAAAATACTAATGCACAAGTACTTTAAAAATATATGCACACAAATATCATGGGCCCCAATCATCCTTTTGCCCAACTATCAGTGTTAAGGGGGATACAGCGGTTTTTAATACCAGTACTCCATTGAGTCCATAAAAAAAGAGTCTGTCATACATGGTATCTTGTCCATTTTTACATTTTTGAAAGAGATGGCCAATAGAAAAATTGACATATAGGAAATCTTGATGATGATTCACTATAAAGTGCATACTGTTTCAGTTGCATAATAGCCATTTTCACTGTAATGTTGGGGGGATATATTTTGTTACCTTTTTAAAAGGCCAATCCCCATTTTCATGTGGGCAAAAGGAGACAAAAGATGGTCTCGACTTATAAACTGTTACATTGTTTTCAAATTGTTGACAAGAAGCACATGTGTAAAATTGTTTAGGCTGAAAGCTAGTGACAAAATGACCTTCACATATTTCTATGAAATAAATTGGCAAAACAGAAACTCAAATCTTCAGAGTTCTTGACATCTTCAAATTCTGGGATCTCAACAAATGAACATCACCTTTGTCTCTGACTCTGGAAGTGGGGGATATATGGTATACCTTGGCTGCAAAAACACCAGTCAAGATGCTAGACAGACACCAGTTTGGTAATTTCCTAAGAAATTTTTGCTCCTACACTCCCTTGTGTGTTACAGGATATCAATTCTGTTCTCTCTCATCTTCTTTTTGCCTTCTTTCTAATTGTTTCCAAACTTTGCCACTTTGGGATTTAATTTAACTTTATGATTTCACTATCCTAAGCAGCATGAAATGCTCCGATAACACGTAGCTTTTTTCAGCATTAAGAAAAATCAGTGGGAGGAGACCAGAGCATGCCAACTGGATTTCCTCTTGGACTGGAGAACTAAGTCATAGTCTACGGACTAAACTATATCTGTTTGTAATCAACATGTCTGCATACCATATCCTGCCTCACCCACAAAAAAAGCGATATGAGGCAGAAGGTTTTTCTCTCGTCTCATCTTGTGCATGTTTGAAGAGCAGGAATAGATCTTTTACAAAAATTAAGACAAATCAAAGAGTGGATTGAATCTTCTCTTAAGATAACTTTTAGTAAGAGCAGGAAATTGTTTAAACTTTATTTTCCCTCTGAAGGATTTTGCTGAATATGGTTTAAAAAATTGCCCCAAATGAATAATCATTTAACTTTTCAATTCCAAGTTTTCTTTTTGTTATGTGAATGTAATAAATATTCAAAAGAATTTTTATGCTATGTTTGCTCTAGGAAAAACAAGATAGAGTCCCTTTACAGAAAATTCAGGGATCACAATTAATTATTTTAAGTGGATTTCTTTCTAAAAGATATGCTATAGCTCAAACAGAAGCTATGGGATTAATGCAGAAATTACTAGGTGAGGTTCTATGACCCATCCTATGCCAAGGTTTAGAGTAGAAAATCATACTGTTCCCTTCCAGCCTTAAAAATTATGAATCTAAGGCATACGCAACTTCAGCTACGCAAATAGCGTAGCTGAAGTCGACGTATCTTAGGTCAACTTACTTGGGCATCCATACAGCGGCGAGTCCGCTTCTGTCTCTTGTGGAGGTGGAGTTCCAACAGGGAGAGCATTCGGGGATCGGTTTATTGCATCTACACGAGACGCAATAAATCGATCCCCGATCCGGCGGGTAGTGTAGACGTACAACAGTAAAAGAGGATCTAGTAATGCATATGGGCCTGTTTTCTATACTTCTCTGGAAAAACCAAGTTAATTAGTGGAAGTCTGGGATCCATGTATTGTGACAGAAATACTGTTTTCTAAAGACCCAGGTCCATGATCCATCACTGTTGATTAAGGTTTCAGAACAGAAAGATATTTCAGTGAAACTTAATTGCAGTTTTGACATGAACTTAGTTAAAATCTTGTGCTTATTTTGTGATATACTTTTATTTGTATCTCTCTAGTGTGAAAAGACTCAAGACTTAATTGAAAAACTGGAAGCTCTTCAAATAATTTCTCATGTTAAACATCTACAAGAGGATCTCTACGGCATGAAAACATGGTCTAAGAGCATAATCAAAAAAAAAGAAGAACTGCAGGAGAACTTAACAACTCTTTTTCATGCAGTTGTAAAAGTTGAACAGAATACAGCTTCTATAGTAAAAGATGTATCTCTAAAGATTGCAACAGTAAAAACTGACATAAGACGCATGTCAGGTCTAATGTCTGATGTGACCTCATTGACTGATTCTCTGCAAACACTAGAAGATAAAGTAGATAAAGCTGAAAAGAAGACAGTACAAAATATAGGTGATCTACTTACAAGTAGCATTGACCGTACTGCAAAGCTACGAAGTATTGCCTCTGATAACTCAAAAAGAATTGAACAGATTAAAATCACATTGTCTGACTTGAGAAATGATTTCAACAAACATTCAGATAGGCTTTTAAATCTGGAAAGTAACAGAGCAAAAGTTCTGAAGACAGTTACTTTTGCAAACGATTTAAAGCCCAAGGTGTACAACTTAAAGAAAGACTTTGCCCATTTGGAACCAATGATAAATGAGCTAACATTAAGAATAGGAAGGCTGGGTGATGATATATTACAAAGAGAGAAAGAAATTGTTTTCTTGAATGAAAAATTGTCCAATTTAACTACAGTTCAGACTGAGATCAAGGATATGAAAGATGAAATAACCAAGATTTTAGGTATGAATTAATTACTTTCTGAAACTAGATTTCCTAAAACACAGTAGCATTTGGAGAGCAATAACCTAATCAAGGCTGGTACTAAGACACTGAAAGGGAGGTGTATTTTAAAGGCTTCTTTTCAAAGCATACTGCAATAAATTTGGAGGTCAATCCTCCTCCTTTTGAAGAGTGACAAAAGTCCCATTTACATCAGAGGGACCCGGATCAGGTTCTTCATTAGCAAAGCAGGGTTTTTTCCCATGAATTATTTGTTTTGTATAACAAAAGTAGAATATTTTTACATAATTTAAAAAATGTAAATGATTTAATTGCTATTTTTGTTCTTACCTACAAGTTTGCTTTCTTGGTTACGGAAGGCCTACAGATTGACAAGTAGGTCTTCAACCTTTCTTACTGCTTTGAAGTCAGGGATAAAACTGTAGATTCCAGATTCAGGCTTAAACACAAGTTCACAAAACTGCAGCTTCATTTGATGTTCCTCTCAAATAAATTCCAACCCCAAGATTTTCCCAAAGTGTCTGGGGTTTCATTTTTATATTAAATCTATCAGTGTATTATGGATATAGAAAGGAGTGATGGCCAGAAATAAATTAGTGTTATCTCTGAAAAGGGAGGATGGGCAGAAGTTTTCCATGTTAAATACAAATTAGTATTTTTATCAAACTAAATGAAATCCTTTATTCACGACTGTAGTCACAACAGACCGGAGCTCTAGGATTTCTTTCAACAGCAAAGCAGAACTCTATGTAGGGACAGTGTCATGAAAGAGGTTCCAACCCTAGCAGAGGGCCCTCATTCCAATGTCTTTGGGTCCCTTGGCTGAGATGCCTCTGCTCTTCATTTGTCCCCTGCATGCACTATCACTTGATCTGTAAACTGCTAGGGTGATGACCAAAGTTAGCACAGAAGGAGTCACTGTGTAGGCTCAGAAACACCTGAACAGACCCCATCCAATGCTCTGATCAGAGAGAAGCATTTATAGAGCCATTGATATTTGAGATGGGCAGGTAAGAGTAAGAGATGGAAGAAGTGTACTAAAGAAAAGAGAATGTGAATAGATGTACCAGAGGCAAGACAAAAAAAAAACCATGGTATAAGAACAGCACTGATTATGAAGGAAATAGATTGAGAGAGGTAAGGTAAAGCTATTGAGAAAATCCTTGTAAGACCACGCAGCTAGAAGTCTTAGGGAATGCATACGGATGTGTTGAAAATTCCAGTCACTCTCCTCCTATATTTTCATCCTCTTTTGACTGGCTCTGTCTTTTTTTATTCCATGTCCTTTTCCTCCATTGTTGCTCCAGCAAGCTTTTTCCACTTTCATTGGTACCTCCCCACTACTCTGCTTCCCTTATCTTTCCTTCAAATAATGCTCTAAATAAGTTGGTTTATTTTCCCTAAAGTCATATAATAAATTATTTTGAAATAAAGGTTTTCATTCTTTGATCCACTCCAATCAAAAAAATGTCATTGCTAGACCTAAGACACAGAATCAAAGCACTTGCTATCTGAAATATCCTTGAAACAACAGTAAATATATAAAATACCTGGGTTTGGTTTGATTTTAGGGAGTTTCCATCCGTGAATTTCTTGTGCGTTAGATTCTCATCTCTATAAAACCAATTATATATGTAGAAATCACCGCCCAGTTAAAGCCACTACTCTTGCCTCTGGAGGGCACCAATGTCTTAAAGGAATGTTACGATTCCTTTAAAATGTATTTAAGGCAATCACTCTGGTCCATACTAAACACTTATCTGACATAGCTGTGTTGGCTAGGAGTGTGAAAAAAAATCACACCCACATAGACAACTCCCAGCATAGATGCAGTAATGCCAACAGAAGAATACTTCTGTCAGCACAGCTATCATCAGGGAGGTGGTGTTTTCATACTGACAACTCCTTCTGTTGACATACACTGTATCTAAATTAGGGACTATGCTGACATAGGCGCTATAGTGTAGACATGGCCTAAGAGAGGTCATACCAAAAGAAAAAGGTCCTTGCTCCAAACAGGAAATAAAAATTAGGTATCTACTACCCACATTAGCTGGATCAAGTTATGTTTGCGAAGATCAAGTAAATTCCTAACAGTCATCAGAAGTGGGGTGGCAATAGCAAGTGTATAGTGAAACCTGTGTTAAGTGACTTGCCGAAAGAAAAACAGGTTGCTTACTAGAAGTGATCTTTAACTAAAGTTTGATCAAAATATTAGAAGCTATGATAATTTTGTCAGGTAGTTATCAAAGGAAAGGACTTCTTAGAATTTTCCATATATTCATGTTCTAAAATATATTATATGGATGTTTCATATATATTCTCATGGCAGTCACTAGTACTAAGAAATATTCCAAACATCATGATCTCTTCCTCAGACTTATTTCATTTGTATTCTAGTAGTACTTCCAATATGCTAGGCACTGTACACACCCCAAAAGTGCAGGCCATACCCAAAAGACCTTGGAACCTGCACTATAAAGTGAGTGCAAAATTAATATACTAGGGACTTCTACAGACCTTGTGAATAAGCTGGCTCAGGTGGGTGATGAGAAAGATTTCAAAGCCACAGGTCATATGAGATCTAACAGCAGCATAGAGATATTCAAAGTGATAAATATATTCTAGACCAAATATATTTACATGACCCCTTAGCTTGTAACATATTTACAGTTCTCAACATGAAAGTGGGAAATTGTGCAGTCATGATGAAAAATTAGAAGTTCATTTGGGCCTGGTTGAAGGAATATTGACCAGTCAGCCAACCTCTGAGATGAGTATCTGAACATTTCAATATCTGCTCATTGCGGATAGCAAGTGGAAAATACAGAGGCTCAGGAACTCTAGCCTGATAGATTCAGGGAGGACAGGGCATAGGCAACTATTGGGACAGAAGAACAAGCTCTGCAGAGGGAATATTGAGTTGAACCAAGTACATAATGAAATGGTGAATACTAATCTCTAAGGAATAGGTCATGGTTAAATGTTACTGCCGCGGAATAGTTCTGGGTGTTCAAATAGCTGGTTTCAACTATCTTAATGACTCCAGCATTTAATTAGATTAGATGTAAGAGCACCTCTGCTTCTTGGGTCATTCAAACCTATAATGACTGAGTAGAACTACAAAATAAACCTATTTCCATCACTAAAGCTCAAGACAGTGAGAACAAAGGACAAAACAAATGCAAGTTACTGAAACAGCAGAATTTAGAACCTGAAAGGACCACATCATCTACTATGACCTCCTGTAGAGCACAGGCCACCAATACTATCCCACAAACTAAAGGCATGGCTACCCTCGCAGCTATAGAGAACTGAGAGTTAAAACCAGCCCTTGGAGAGCACAGTAGGGAAAGAGCTGCAGCGTGTTCACAGTCAGATTCAAGCGCACTGATGCGGCCACAATAGCTGCTTCTGCAACACCACAAAGAGCAGTGCATTGTAGTAGCTATCCCAGCATGCAAGTGGCTGCAATATGCTTCCAAATGGGGGGGGGGGGGAGGGTGGCATGGGACAGGGTGGGTCTTGTGTATGTTGGTGAGTGAGAGGGGATTTTGGGGGCCAAGAGCATGTCAGAATGCTGTCTAAGTTCAGACAGCAGCAGACCCCCTCTCTCACACACACACAACCGCAGCTGTGGTTTGATCGGCCTTAAGTCAAGTGGCCACTCTAGTCAGTTTTGAATGCTGCTGTAGGAATGTGGATATGCCCTTTCAAAGCGCTTTCTGACAGCTGCCATGCTTATCTGCTCTGTTGAGTGTGTGAGTGTGAGGGGGTCTGCTGCCCACTCACTGCGTGTGGTTTAATTATGCTAAGAGGAGAGCTCTCTTCAGTCAACATAGAGCACCTACACAGGAGACCTTACAGCAGTTCAGTACAGCTGTGATGCTGTAATAGCTAAAGCCTAAACTTACCTTTTGCTGATTCAACTTCTGCTCCTAACCGGCACTTCCCCTCACTCTGAATTATTTTGGAGGGTAATTTTACATGGACACCCAAACAGCTTATGTCCAAGAGTGAAAGAACATAGATATGGCAACAATTAGAAATTCAGATTAGCTGCAACAGCAAAACACCCATAAAACTTAAGCCAGGATGGATGTAAATGGAGCATCCAAAAATGGGAGTTTAGTTGTAAATCAGTTCTTGCCTCTGATGGAATGATGTACTAGACACCTAGTATGTGACTACTGCACACTATACCTCAGAAGAGGCAGAGTAATCCTGCCAGAAGAAAGCTAAACTTAAATTAAGCTGGCCAGAAAAAGCTCCTCCTGCAAGAAACAGGAAAAGAACCTAAACTTATCCACCCACTTTAGCTTCTTTAAAAAGGAGCACAAGAGTGATGTTACAGGCATCTTACCCTCATTCCCCAGAGTGCTGCTAGAATATTGTATAGGATAGCAATAGGTAGAACCAGTAAGTTCTTAACAAAGAACTGAAATTAATAGGCAAGTTAAAAACAAACCAAAGAAGTATTTTTTCCACACGCTTAACCTATGGCATTCCTTGGCCTTCACATTCACTGGCAAAACTATAACAGAGATAAACTTATGGAGAGTCCATCCATGCTTATCAGCCAGGATAGTGTCTCTAACCTGTTTGCCAGAAGCTGGGAATGGTCAACAGAGGATGAGCACTTATTCTGTTCATTCCCTCTGGGGCACCAGCTAATTGGATGGTAGGAGTGGTATGGCCATTCTGATGTTCATTTACCTTATTATAAACCTCAAACTATTCTTGCATTTCTAGTTTGGTAAAGATATATTACAATAATGAACTTTGGAATAACAGATACATATAAGGTGGTACAGGATGTCTGGGAAGGTCACAGACTAAGGCAGTATGATGTCTTCAATGACAAAAATGACAGTGGATTTAAAATGGGCAAGGTGATTTAAAGCTTATTTCTCTGTTACCTATCACTCATATCCTGGTCCTTAAGAGCATTCACCATGTAGTTCTGGCCTTAATGTTTTTTGTTACTTACACAGTTCACCTTAACACTGTTTTCTTAACCAGTGATCGAAGGTTTTGTAATATTTGCCAACATTGTTAACTTCATCTTGACTCCTTCATCACTCAGAAGCTGCTAGAAGGGGGGGAAAAAATAGCTGAACTCTACACCATTCCTCAGCTAATAACTTCAACTGGTCTGTTTCCTCCTGTTCTCCCCTCACCACTCTCTTCTGTTGAGATTGTAGAAGAGAATCATACAACAAAATTAAGTTTTCAAGAGGTACTCATTCACTACAAGAACCAAGCTGGATGTTTATTATATTTTGTCATTGTGCACTGCATCATCTCTTTAGAGAGAAAGGTAAATGAAGTACAACTATCCATATTGTTTATGACCAGACTTAACCCGTACATACTTTCAAATAAATACCAGAAGCATTATTTAAGCAGACACCTAGTAATTTTGATACTGTGTTGTGGAAAGCAGGGGTGTTTGACAGGTACAGTGTTTGATATACATAAAATGAAAGCAGTTTTCTGTACTTCTAAGCCAGCATGTGCATAATCAAATCTGGTTGCCATTCCCATGGTAAGCAACGGAATGAGGAGTTGCTCCCCTCTGGACAGTACACAAGAAGAGGGGAGGGGACAACCCTGCCCCAGGGGTTCTCCCCTCCACTCCAAGACAGGATTAGAGTTGCAGTGCTGGGGCAGAGGGTACTACTGTGTGTGGTTGATGCACCTTTAGGGAGTGGGGTGATGAGGCAGTGGCAGCAACTGCCAAGGAGAAGGACACTGGCCTATAACTGAAACCCTTTGTCTCCCCCCATGAATTTGCACCTGGGTGGGTTGACAAAGAAAAATGCTTGTGACTAAAGTTGGGAATCATTGAAATAGATGATTGTGATTCAGTGTTCATGCATCATATGGAGTATGTGCCACACCAAAAGCAGAATCTGGTCAACAAGCCAGCATAAATTATCTGGGCTGAGGTAAGTGCAAAAGAGCCCTACCAGGTAAGTGGCTGATGCCACCTTTCCAATGCCATAGGGTGCCCCCTATGCTGCACTTCCCTGGCTGCCATTTCACAGTGCAGATGGTGGCTGCGTGAAGCTATGTCGTCTTCTTTCAGACTACTTTAAATTGTGGGACAGTCTCCTGCTATCGGGACAGCCCCCCCGCAAAATTTTGTGTCCCTAGAACTGCATATGTGCTCTTCAGCCATAGCTCGGGACATGGTGCTTACCCTACTTCTCTCAAGATCTGAGAAGACTCAGTGACCTTTATGAGATGCCAGCTCTTGCAATTCAAAAGCTTCTAACCTCTGGGCTCACTTAAAGAGTCAAGATACAGTATTTGCTCTTGTAAATTTAAAAGTTTGCATGTATGATACCAAATGAGACACTAATCACTCTAGTTCCCATTTATTTAAACAGAATGACAATAGAAGTTTTTGAACCCTCATTTGGGATAAGGGCACAACCAATAATTGCATCAGATACAGAATTTTAGTCTCCTACATGGTCAAATATATAAAAGTTTAATAAGCGAAGGTTCTCATTGATGCTGGTCAACCAAAAGAGTCAGTCCATGATGGGTCTATTCAGTTAGAGCAAGCTTCTTCTTTAGGGATTCTGGCATTTCAGGTGGAGGTGGACGAGGAAGTCTGAAATAAACCTTGACCGAATCATAGATGAACCACTGTAGTGCAGTCAGCGTCCCAATCATGATAATACGGGCAAACAGACCCTTCCATACCCCTATTGAGTAAAGCATAAGCATTAGCAACTGGCAAAGATTACATATAAACATAGTCAGGAGTTTTAAAGTTCTTACCTCTGAATCCAAGCCTCACTAGAACCTGTGACGCCGAACTGCCCTTTTCCTTATTCAGCACAGACACCACAGAGTCAGCAGGATGAGAAACAATGGCACAGAAAACACCAGCTGAAAGAAATATATCAATACAGTATTTAGTATTTGCTATAGTACAGTCAAAGGGACTCCCATTAGCCCATAACTACCATTAAGGGAAATAGCAAAGGAAGAAGCAGAGCCATGTTTTTCATGCAACTTAGTAGCCATGTAGCAGGGAGAAGGTGGCTGCCATAGCTCTTAAATCCTGCCAGAACAGAGTCTGCTCTTGCGTGGCTTAGAAGCACTGGACTGCAGTCATATGCAAGCCTCACTTCTTGTGATAATCTCTATCCTATCCCAACAGTGGGTCTCTGCCCCTCTGATCCACTAACTGAGCAGCCCTCATCTGCTCCTGTAAGTCTCCTGTCAGACAAACGCCATAGATGCACTATAAATTTAAGGGAGTCATTTACATAATCACTTCCTCCTGTAAGCCTTCCTTTGCTCTAAGCTTGTTCCTTCTGCCCAAACCTGCATCTCTTACAGCTTAGGAGACAAAGGATCTCATGATTGCACTTTACATAAGGAGCAATGTTCATTACCTTTCATAATTCAGTTGAGTCAATAAAACCACAACCATTTTTCATTTACCTACTCAGTCTTCTCATAACTTAAAAAGTGTTGTAAATTTTTCCCTGCCTAACCTCATTAAGATGATCAGAAGGAAAAAAAAAAAAGTCCCTATTTTCAGTTACATAGTTTCTGAAATCACTGTAGTAAAAACCCAGAACATAAGAGTCTCCCAGAAGTGTCTGAAATATATGAACTACCAGCATTCAAAGGCTTCCTTACCAATGTAGCCAGCTACAAATGTGACAACCAATTGTTCTGGCTTGGAACATTCACTCCGGGGCTTCGGAACCACATACTTGTAAAGCGCTTCAACTGTACGCTCAAAGCAGGCAAATTTCATCATTGTATATGGAATTTGTCTCATCCATAAAGGAACAACGCCTTTGTAGAACCTTAAAAGTGGAGAGAGAATTGTAACAAATGCTAGCCTACTTTGGAATGCAATTCTACTCTGAAATGTAACTACCGTATTTTTCGCCCTATAAGACGCACTTTTTCTTCCCCAAAACGGGGGGGGGGAATAGTTGGTGCGTCTTATAGGGCGAATGTGCGCCCCGGTTCCCCCCTCCCCGCCGCGGGCGGGCTGCCGAGGCGCTTTTTTTTTTTTTTTTTTGGTCCGGCGGGGAGGGGGGAACCTCGGCAGCCCGCCCGCGGCGGGGAGGGGGGAACCGGGACGCTCCCGGCAGCCCGCCCGCGCGGCGGGGACGGGAGAGCAAGGCGCTTTTTTTTTTGTTTGTTTGGTTTTTTTTTTGTCCGGCTTTTTTATTGTAAAACGAGGGGGCGTCTTATAGGCCGGAGCGTCCTATAGGACGAAAAATACGGTAAATGGCACTGAAGCAGCTCCAATTAGATATACAGGCCACTGAAATGCAAATTTGTTTGCTTATTTTTACAGTTAGGAAATCTAACTGCCAGACCTGCAAAGTGAAGCTGTGTTTCTGGCTTGTGCCATCTACTTAAACAATTGTACAGGCTCCAGTGTTCGTCAGAAAGATAAGCAGCTATGTATGACAGGAAGGAGAAAAGGTGATGCCATTTTGTAATCAGTCATTTCCATATTATAAGAGGAAGTTAATAACTCATGTCTGCATACCAGCCAAGTCCTGATAGTGAGAAATGACATGTAGATCTACAGCCATTGGTATCAGAACACAAGGCAAATGTGCAGGTATATTACTCTCACATGCCAATGACTCAAGCATCTTTGACTGTACAACAAAAAGTTGCTGAATATCAGTTGACTGGAACTACTAGAAACTAAAGTTAACAAGCAGAACTCAGAACAAGAGATATCCACAAAGATGGATCTAAGGAGCATGTTGACTACATTAACTTGCCATCTTTGGCAGCCTCTGTTTTGGAAAGGTAATCATTTCCTGATAGTCTGTTTTGATATACAGAATCTTCTAAGTACTCTTCACCACTTATGTACAATATATGACAGGGTAGAAAGCAAAGAGTCTGCTTAATGCTATAGCCACTGTTAAGGCTAAAACAGAATATTTTCCTTCACTAATAGGGATCAAGAACTTTTTACATTCCAGCAGAGAGAAACAGATACGGATACTTACGCCCATACACCTTCTTCTGCAAACATTTTTGGAGCAGCTTGTCTCAAAGTGTTAGCATATCCAGGCTGTGTCTGAATGCGAACCTTTGCAGCTTCCATTGGAGCCAGAGCAATATCAGCAAAAAACTCTGCACTGGCAGAGGCAGCCAAGTATAGTGATGTGCGCCACAAATATGAATTCTCCTGAAATTCAAATGGAACCAACAATTTTATACTGAAGTATTCTTTCAAACTGAATTCAGTATTTCCATTGTACAGTAAAGCAAATTAACTACACAAATATGCAAAACAAACTGGGTTTAAAAATAATGTGGTAGACAACTTAAGTTTACCTCTCCTAGAAGGTTACCATACAGGACTTTGAACACTTCATAGAAACCAAATTTGCAGAGCCCTTGCATAGAGTATCCAAAAAAGGTTGGTGCCCATCCTTTACCCAGACCACGAAAGCCATCTTCTTTAACTGTAACTGAGAATCCATTGAAGATGCTTTTGTATTTTTGTGGGTCCACCTAAACAAATTGGAAAGTTAGCTACGTGGTACAAGCAGTATGTTCCCACACACCCATCTGCAGTAAGTTTTCTACCCTCTTCACATAATGCCACTATACAGATTTCTACACTAAATTACCTTTACTTATCCGAATGGTCATTTACTAGTCTCAATTATTTGGCTTGTTGCGGTCAGCTGAAATTCATGGTCTTTAGATCCTGACATGAGAAATGATAATTTGAGTTCTTTTTACTGTGTCTCCCATATCTATAGTCATAAAAGATGTGACCCTTTGACTACATTAGGAATTTTGCTGGATAGCTTTCCACACAACCCCTCAAGTGTGGGCACCTTTATACTGGTGTAACTGTGCTTATGCCAGTTCCCTGAACAAGAAGCAGTTTCCTCAGTATAACTGTTTCCACACTTGATGGGCTATGCCAGAACAGCAGTGTCAGTTACAGATGTATTTTACTGACCATGGCTCTGCGGGCATAAAATTTAAGTGTAGACTGAGCGCTAAAACTCACCTCACCATTTGCTCAGCAACAGTAGTAGCATTATTCAGTTACTAGTTGGATTTTTTTTTTTTTTAACTACAAAAATTATACAAATTTTACTACAGATTCTTAAGTAATCTTGGGCCTAACTTGTTGCTCACCTCACTATAGACTTATCAAGGTCTCACCTTCCTTCGGTCTTATTTCCTGTTCTTATTTTTACTTCTGTATACCAGGAATACATTGCAGAAGATGTAAATTTTGTACTGTGAAAATATGTTTGAATGATATTTCAGTAATAATCCAGTATTCAATTTAATAATGTTCTGAGAGTTAGACTAGCTTTTTAATGTTGTAAATACTAAAGTCAATCAACTCAAAACTACTGCCATATCATAAGATAGTTAGCCTTCCTCTAAATCTATATGAAAATTTCTTGATTTTGTACATTTAACATTAGCGTCTCTGAGACTCAGGGCAATATGAAAGAAGGAAAATGCCATACAAAGCCATAAGAACTTACAGGGATGACTATGGGGAAGATGGAGCAGAGATTTGTAAAGAAAAGTCAAAAGACACTAGATTTCATATAGATCAGGGGTGGGCAAACTATGGCCTGCACACCCATCCTGTCCAGGCCCTGAGCCCCAGCTAGGGAGGCTAGCTGCTCCTGCCTCCCCCGCAGCCTCAGCACACAGCCAGGCAGCGCTCTGGGGGCATGGCTGCACGCTCCAGCAGCATGTCTAGCTCTGAGTTGGTCCCAGGGGGAAGGTATGTGGATAGAGGTTGGGGCAGTCAGGGGACAGGGAGCAGAGAGGTTGGATAGGGGGTGGGGTCTTGGGGGTAATTAGGATCAGGGGGTCTCTGGAGGGGGCAGTCAGGGGACATAGGGCAGGGTGGATTGGAGGTTTGAGGAGGGCAGTCAGGGGCAGGAAGTCAGAGGGGGGTGGATAGGGGGCAGAGCCAGGCTGTTTGAGGAGGCACAGCCTTCCTTACCCGGCCCCCCATATAGTTTTGCAACCCTGATGGCCAAAAAATTTGCCCCACCCCAATACAGACTGTCCTTTTAGTATACAAGTCAATAAAACAGAAGTGTCAAGCATGTCTAGTTACTTTAAAATTCAGGATCTGGTGCCTCTTTAGAGCCAGTTTTACGGATGCAGTTTCAGAATACGAAGTCACAGAAGTGCTCAGTTACCTGCATACTTTTAGAAATTATGAATATTCCTCTATTTAGAGTAGAAGGAAGTTTACATTAAGTAAAACATTTAACAAGCTGCAGGTTTTATTGGTAAAACATTAATATTTGACTGCTGTGGTTTCAACCCAAACCACGTACAAGAACTTATGATGCCTTCACCTGAAGTAAATGTACGTGACTGAATGCTAGTTAAGTTCACTGTATCTTTCATAATGGGATCATAACTTCCCAAAAGAGTACACCAACTACCAGCATTAAAGGAGGTTTACAGATTCCTGAATGACATGCAATTCTAACTGAAAGGAGTTAAAGACTATTCCTTTAAGCAATCAGGAACTATTGCACTGGCACAAAGTTCACACATCTGAGACTGGGAGACATGAATATTACCACCATTACGTCTGCTAGTTCTAGAAATACGGCTCATCTCACAGAGTAACCTGAAAGCCAGTGAATTTCTAGCAGTTTAGAGGTTTAATCTAGCTTTAATCTACCTTGCTCTTGGAGCATAAGACTTTGGCTGAACAGCTGCTTAGCGGTGCCTTTAACCAATGAATGTCCAATAATTAGAGATTCTTATATTTCCAAGTAATTTATACGTTCAAATGGAATGGGCGTTCAGTCTTTCCAAGTCTGCTTAATCATGTTTTACCATTTGACTGTTGGCCTACAACACATCATATAGTCATGGATATCTAACCATGCAAGCATTAGTTTGATCTGGAAACTCAAGTAATTCCAACTTTTAGTATCATTTTAACACAAGCGTTAGTTTCTAACTGCTATGCATTTTCCAGTTGTTCATAAGAAAGGCTCAAACTAACAACTCAATCCATGCACCAAAGTCTTCTGTATTAATATTGATTTAACTCTTACATATGGAGTCATGTAGCTGAGAAACTACCTTCAGAATATTTCCCCCTACTTCCAGAATTCAAAGAAAGAGCTATATTATTCCTATGCCCCCTCCTCCCCTCACACAGGTGTTTTCACTAGTCTTTGGTCACAAAATATTTAAGACAATTGGTGGCAAACTTCTGAATTAAGTTTTGCCATGTGTTTCTCAAAAGCACGTTTCTCAACATTAACTGAGATTTCAGCCTTGCTTTGTTTTAGCCAAAAGTGATCAGAAGTCTCTTCATCTATGCTACCATTCATCTGCATCACATGGATGCAAAATTCTTTATTAATCCAATGGATGTTAATTTAATCAAAAAAAAAAAAACCCCACAAAGCTTGCTTATTCTTCTTTCAACCGAGCTCTAGTGTTAAGGTTTACACTATACCCATATTAAAACTCACAACATACAGCCTCAGGACTAAATATGAAAATAGAGCAAGTTAAAGCAGCTCTGGAGTTTGTTTAGTTCAGATACAAACCTGGATACGACATTTCACTAAATCCAGAGGTACGACTGCAGTGTGCGTCAGGCCACAACTTAGGACCCCACCAAAACCACAGAGAGCATAAAACTTGAGCGAGCCATATTCACAACTGTATTCCTCTGTAGCAAAAAAATAAATAAATAAAGACACCATGCTTTTATATAAAACTCCATGCACAGCTGGAGAACATCTTGCTTGATGGATAACTTACTCCTCCAGCTTCTGTTAGCAGACATTTCATCACACTTCAGAACCATGCTTTATAAGTTCTACCACATTCAACATGCAAAACAAACCTGAATTCTGCATTTAACCAGGTCTAGGGGAACCAATGCTGTATGTGTTGTGCCACAGCTAATAATCCCACCAAGGCCACAAAGGAGAAAGAATCTGCCTGAGCCATATGCACAGCTATATTCCTCTGTTTAATCAGAAAGAAGAGTGTTAAAGTTTGTAAATGCCTGTGAAGATATCCAGAATTTCATGTTTAAAAGCCATTTCCAATAATGCTAAAGTATACTATATTAGAAGTGGTCTTAATGATATCTATCTCCCTGAAACAGATACTGGTTGGCTAATGGGTTGCTCAAATACTATGCCACTGGCTCCTGGCTTCACTCCTAATTTTTTGGACCAAAGGAAGAGTAGCTAGGTCAAGTTCCAGGTCTGCCAACTTGAAAGTGTCCATTTACATTCTCATTTGTTAAAGTTTTCATTGATAGAACTTGTCCTTTTAATGAAATCTTGAGCTAAATTTTTAAGCATCTCACTCTTTAAAGTTCTTAGCCTGACTGTTCCAGAATGTTTAATTTCACTGTAATGTGACTACACACAGGGTGGAATTTCTTCAGTTGTGAATTGCTTCAGTTCCTTAGGTGTTTTATTAAAGTACTTGCCAGGAATCAATTTAGCAGGTCTGGTGATGACAAGCTAAGCCGATGGCAGAGCACTCCCCTGTGGACATCTGAACTCCCACCTCCCTGAGAGGAAGAAGGCAAGTCGGCAAATATAACCCTGAACTTGGGCTCTCAAGATGTGCAAGAGCTGTTTTTCAACGTTAATCCAATTTCCATCCAAACGCAGACTGGACAAATCACAAATTTAAAATAAATAGTGAAGGAATGAATCATTTACCATATTCTAACATAATTTTTACATAAGACACGGACTAAACATATGTTAAACTACACAACTATGCAAGTTTTTATACTGTATATTTTCCTGGTCAGCAAGTTTAGTAGACTACATTTATTTATTTATTTTTTAAAAAGTCAATATGTTTTAATGCTTATGCCAACCAATGAAAACGCAACAGTACAAATGCAAAACCAGGATAGGTTAATCAAAGTTTCCTGGCTTGCTAACTTAAAGCTGGTGATTTAAATCAATATAAACCATATCAGTTTATTTCTGAAGCTTGTTCATTTGGAATTGTAAATGTATGTATCCTGTTAGCTTAAGATCTTAAATTTCAAATGTAAAGTTTACATGTATTTTTTGTAAACCATAATTTAGCTAGCGTTCTTGGCTTTTTAATCAAAGAAAATGCATGTTTAGTTCTATTACTGGAGGATTCCCATTATCCCAAAGCAGAAATACTCAAAGTAGTCTTACATCCAAAAGTTATGCTTTCAGAGTCTTATTCTTGGATGTTTCCTTCACATGAAACCACACTTGTTAAAGTTCATTAAGTATTTTCAACTTTGTTACTATACAACAAAATGATTCAGCATAGAAACAATGACAAATGTTCCAAGTAAACTGAAGAAATGTTTAAGTCAAGTCAAGATCCAGGGACAGGATCAGGTGGCCTCCAAACATAAGAAAAGATTAATGTTTATGTTATTTGCTTTATTCTGTTTAAGTTAGGGTCAGGGACAACTTTCCAGGAGAATACACTGTGGCCAATACCACCTCTACAGTTTCTCAGGAATAATCCAGAGTCTTGGTTAGCACAAAGTCAATCAAAGGTACAAAAGGACAGAACTGATAAGCCAGTACTTGTAGAATATGCCCTCTACTAAAGTCATGTACTTCATGCTTTCTCTGTCAAGACTATTCTTAAGTGATCTTATGCTAGGTGCACTTGACTAACATCAAGACCAATCGATTCTGTTCCCAGTGTCTGTGAGCTGCCTTGGGAAAGTCACTGTTACTTACACAGCTCAATTACATATCTATGAAGTGATATGTACACTTTTCTACATCCAGGAATGTAAATTAGTATGTGGGGTGCTCAGTTACTCATCACTAAAGAAAAGCCTGTATTTATCCCTCTCTGGCCTCTTTGAGTCTCTTTGCAGCACATTAGTGTCTGTGCAACCAAGAAGGGAGAAAAGTACATAATGAAGTAGGAGATCATCTGTTCTTTAAGAAAAGATGAGGTCTTAGCTATTCATTTTATATACTAAAGCCCAGCATTTTAATGGGAAGCGGTGTGGCTGAGAGGTTAGAGCACCAAATCATGTATCAGGAGACTGGTTGATTTTCATCTCAGTCACTGGCCTGTTGGGTGTCCTTGGACAGATCACCTTTATGACAGTTTTCCAGTCCATAAAATGGAGATAGTGATATAGACCTCATTTGTGAAGAGGATTGAGAGCTAATTAAATAAGAGTGCTAGCATTATTAACTGGAAACTTTCCTTGATACAAGTCTCAGTCATTGATTTTTTGTTTCTTTAATTACTATTGTTACCCACACAAGATTATGGTCACACTGCAGAGTCTGACATGTCTAGGAAGATGCCTTTATATTGATTTCCTAAAAGAGAAAGAAAGCTATTTCATAGAATTATGACTGCATGTGAAATGCTAAAAATTTAGCTAGGATATTCAGAGAAGAGGGTGGTACTTTGACTAATTGATGAAATTACCTAGATTTCCAGTTTGCATCCAATTATTTTTAAATATTTACAAAAATGTGTAAATCTTTCAAATGGAGCTCACATTATAGAAAACATTTCAAGCCATTCAGGATTTTCAAAACATGCCAGATCTATTCCCTCTATTAGCAAGATCTTCCTCTTCCCTTTAAAATCCTGGGTGTATGCCATACAAGATTTACTCTCTATAGAGAACATGTCCTTATTTTAACTTAAAACATGGATGGTGGGTCCAGTCTATAGTGATGTGTGCCAGGGAAATACCCAGAGGAAGGAATAAGTGACTGGCAGTCCTCGTAGTATCTACCAGCACTTCCCTGGGAGGCTGTGAATCAGCCACAGCAACGCTGACCTGCGCCCCACCACAGTTTTCAGGGGCTCGGGAACTGGCTCTCCCAGAAGCGGGGGACACAGGCCTGCGGCCAGGTTACAGCGGAAGAGCCGAGCCGAGACGCGTTAGGGGTGACCGTGAGACACCCGCGCATAGGGCGGGGCGACTGGACCCTGAGCACCTGGGAGCCGACACAGGCCAGGAAGGAGCCGAGGCTGGGCGCGTCTCCCCCGCCCCGTGCCCTTCCTTGCCCTCCAAAGAGCAACGGAGAGGCCCGCTCGAGGCGGCTCCTCCCCAGCCAGGCCGGCCAAGCTCCGGCGGGCAGAACCCGGCCTGTCCCCGGGACGGAGGGGCTCGGGAGGGCGGCAGCGGCCTCCCTTCCAGCTGCTCCATTTACCTTCGGCGACAGAGGCGGCCGCCAGGCTCCTCCTGGGGCTGGGCGGCTCGGCGGGGTCCGGCCGCTTCCTCACGCCGTCCTGGAGCAGCTGCAAATGCGGCGCGTGGAAGGGGTTCAGGCGGGCGAGCGGCGCGACGGACGAGAACATGGCGGCCTGGGGAGAGAGGCGGGCACGGAGCGGGAGTTAGCAGGGGCCGCGCGCTCGCCGGGACTCAGGCCTCAGCCCCGCAGCGAGCAGGGCCCCTCAGCTCGGGGCCGCGCGCTCCAGGGACAGCGCGCGCCGGCTCGGCCCCGCTCGCGAACACTCACCCTCTAAAATGGCGGCAGCGCCCACTCCAGGTTCCGCGGCTCTACCGGCACCTCCGCTCAGAGGCCGACTATCGACCCTGCTCAATGACTTTGTCCTTCTCCGGCGCAGGGGGCGGGGCAGTTGGCCAACAAACGGCGATGTGATTGGTGGAGAAGCTCCGAGGACAGGAGTTACCGTGATGACACCTTCGAAAACCCAACCCACGTCTTCTCTCACGCATGCGCACTTCTTTACACCCTCCCCCCCCGCTGAAGTGTCCGGGGCAAGGAGTGTGGGGGAGGGGCAGGGCGAGTCATTGACTTTTCTCGGACTTTTGGGGCCCTGGCACGGTCCCAGCCTTGCTGAGTGCGCGGGGGCTGACGGCGTGACGCTGCTGGAGTCAATGGAAGCAAAAAGGAACGTCCCCTAGGTCTCTAGTCCACTTCTGTGTCTACACGGGGGACATGTGTTCCAGGTGGTTTTAGATCCATCCCGCTAACCCCGGGGGTGGAGAGGTTCCAGTTCCATCGTGGCGTGGGCTGGTACCGGCCATCCCTGCGGCCTGGGCAACTACATGCTGCATCAGCTGCAGCTTTCATTTGCTGTTTGATCTCAGGTAGAATAAATTGCACTTGAAGCAGATGCAGTAGTCCTGGAGATGATCTGTATCACAGTGACTTGGACCATTTTTGAGAGGAAAAAGTACAATTTGCTGTCCAGTCAAAGATGAAATTAAACATCCCTGCCCAAAATAGCTCTGTCAGACTCTCCACTGCATTGCTCCATATTTGCATTGGTGTCGCTTCTTTAATTTCAATGGTGTTACACTGGTGATATGCCCCCAAGTATTGCATCCCTTCATCTCACTGGCTCCCATGGAACTTCCCAGTGTATAGCCTGATTAGTGCAGTGCCCTAACTTCACGGCAAATTCAGACTGTATTGCCTGAGCAAGATGATGTGTAGGAGAACAGCCAGTGAGAAAACATGTGGCAGTGTCAAGCCTATCTTGAGTGAAGCAGATTGGGCAGGCTCCAGTGTGCTCCAAGTAAGGCAAGGTCAGCTGAATACAGCTGCATTCTGTGCATAGTTCAGGGAGAGAGCGTGACATACAATTCAGATTGTGAGGTTTAAAATACAGCAGGCTATTTTGTTTCTCAGTACACAGTAAAGAAAACTTTGAAATGAACTCTTCCTGTCCTGGTGTAGTCACTTGTATTCAAAGAACTCTAGGAAACATAGTTTTACCTCACAGGAAAATGCTGATGTTCTTACAAAACATTAGAATGGTTTTGTAACTGTAATCAGTATTAGGGCTGTAATTCTAAGATGGGTCATAAAGGAGAGCTGTGGCAGCCATGATGTTTTCTACAGATTGTTTTCATATTTAAAAAGTTTCATTCCCAGCACCTGGATAAAATTCAAAAAGATTTGGGTGCTCTACTAAATTAAAACTCAGTGTGGGCCTGCCTCTCATGCCTTTCACATTGGGATAGGTCCTCGGTCTGTTGGTAATGGGATTGGTGCCAAGACTACGATGCTCAGGCTGCCAGTGCCAAAGTTGTCTGCTTGAAGATCTTGATGCTGTGGATTTTGGCACCTATTTTGATGATCTCTTCACCCCACTCAAACCCTGAGTATGGTACCTGCTTTGCTGGGGCTTTTGCCATGAAGAGCCTTCTTGACACATTTGACAATTCCCATTTCCTTGGGATTGGACTTTTACAATTTACACAAATAAATGTAATTTGAGCCTTGTGTCTCTGTCATATCCCACACCCAAAAATCTAAAGTGGCAGATCAGTCATCCTTCAGAGATATGCCCTTCCCCACAACAGAAGACATCTGATTGCCTGTCAATCTGCTATAACTTTGTATTCTACCTGTAAGAAGAAAGCTAGGTTGCTTGTTGTCTAAGCAACAGGAAGTCTTTGCAGATGAATAAACATGGGAAAAGGTATAACCTGGGACTTATCTAAGTCAATCTGACTTATGAAATGGCCACAAAAGTGGCACAAGAGAATACCCGTATGCTTCATTTAAACATCTAACAACCTTTATTTTTCAAACTACTAGGGATGGTCAAACTCATTTGCCTAACTTTAAACTTTCTAACATTGTGGGTCCAAAAACTTAAGGTATAACCTTCTTGACTTTGTATGCAAGCTAGGCAAGACTCCTTTATTTCATGGTGGAAAGGTGGAAAGGTGAGAAGGGTGCAGAGTAGGAAAACAAACCCAGAGAAACTTATAGGTGGGAAAACTAGGAACAGGGGAGAGAATGTCTAGAAAGTATTTTTAAAACAGCTGGGGGTGTGGGCAACTTAGGGCAGATAGATTCAAATGCATCACACAGAGCTTCAACAAAAAAATGTTTCTTTGGAAGAAAATAAGTTTTAAAAGGAGGAAGTTTGCAAACTCACCTGTTTGGCAAAACCCACAATGTAAGATCTACTAAGTTGCAATTTCCACAAGAATTCCTCTTTCCTACCAGCATGTATTAAGCACTGGAATAAATTGCCCAGGGATATTGTGGAATCTCCATCATTGGAGATTTTTAACAGCAGGTTAGATGAACTGTCAGTGATGATCTAAATACTTAGTCCTGCCATTACTGCAGGGGCTGTACTAGATGACCTTTTGAGGTTCCTTCCAGTCCTATGATTCCCCCCTTATACATGCTGCAGACTAAATGAAAGAACCTCCAGTCAGCAACTCCCTATTTAAGCAGTCACTTTATTCTATCCTTGACATTTTCATTCTAGTTTCATTTGAGTACCTGTTTGCCAGAAGCTGGGAATGATTACCTGTTCTATTCATTTCCTCTGGAGCACTTGGCACTGGCCATGGTTAGAAAACAGGATCCAGGGCTAGATGGAGTTTTGGTCGGACTCAGTAGGGCCATTCTTATGTACTATTGTGCAATGAATTTTGCTGCTCTATTGAGTGTTTCTTTATAGGAAGTTTTGTTATGGAAGAGGCAGTCTAGTGTAAGCAATTTGTCAGAAATTGACATTTTAGTACCCTAAATTTTGGGGGGTACATTACCCACTAGATCAAACTGATCAAGGCAGGAACTAAACTACGGTGTCTATATGACAATGCAGCATACTAACAAGTAGGCTAAGGAACTAATCTCCCATCCCCCAGTTGACAAATACCTTCAAGGCTTCAGGACCAGGATGGGATTTGATCTGAGACCTCTTGGAAGAGTAGAGTCCTGACCACTAGACAAATCTCCACACGCCTAAAGTTTTTAGCCACACACTATCAAATCTAGCAGTCCACAAAGTAGTTAGGCTTCAAGACAAATCTGAATATAACTTTTCAGTCTGGGAGCTACGGCATCTAGCCCAATCATTTGTGACCAATACTGTCATGTGTCAATGAATAAAAGCCACACATTAAAGTGGTGGACTCCAAAGAAAGATGCCCTTTCACTACATTTTTGCAATAAATTTAGGAGACATGACAATTAGCTGCTTTGGAAAATTTTACCCTAAGCCACTTTTGAAAGTGGCACGTGGAAGTAAATAGGTTTGAGGAGCCTAAATCACTTAGCTGCTTCTGAAAATTTTACTGGCATGAAGACTTTCCCTAAAAGTGTGCAATTTAAGTTTGAGAGCTGGATTTAAGAAAGAATTTAGGCACCTGCCACTTTAGATACCACCAAGATCCTCAAGACACCCTCTCAGCTACTAACTCTGTGGACAGCTAGAGTTTATGGCACTTAAGTTTCTGCTAGTGAGCATGCACAGTCACTGCAGGTTAGGTGCCCCTCTCACACATTCCAGAAGAATCCTCAAATTCAGTGTTTCTGCTGCCTAGGTAGTAGGCAAGGATGCCCGTTCCCATACGAAACGGCCAGAAGTTGTGTCTCCCTTATAGCTCAGTGGTTAGGACACACATGCTGGTGGGCCACCACATTCAAGTGGCCCACTGCCTGATAGGGACAAAGGATTTGAACTTGGGTCTCCACCCTTCCTCTTCAGGAAAATCCCTAATCATTGGGCTGTAGCACATCATCGAGCAGATCTCACTCTTTCCTGTCCCACAGTGTATAAAATAGTTTAGAGCATGGGGATTGGACATGGAGTCCTCCACCTCTCTCTAAACACGGACTAGAAGTTTAAGGGGGCACCCTTACTCCCTCCTCTGCTTTGTTTCTTTAAAAAAAAATTAAAAAGTTGTTTGGTTTAGTGTAGGGGTACTGACAGTGTTGGGGCCCTGTAGTACACAGGCTGTATCACATGTTCCAGTGGTCCCTTCTAGCCTTAACTCTCTAAGACATTCCAAGATGTAGTAAGTGCTTAACTTCCTCAGAAATGAAATCCGAGCAATTTCCTACTAGCTACCTTAGGTAACGTCCCAATCAGTGTTCTGGCAAGTTATGAATCTCATTCTTAGGTGCCTAAATCTCTACCTGCATGGGGCAAGGAGTCTAGGCACCAAACTCTGGTCTGTGTAGTCCACTGGGAGTAAGGCTCGTACAAGTTGTTAGGCATTGCAACTCAACACTGCAGCACTTGGATGGCAGGAGAGAGATCACTAAATTATTATCTGTTAGGTTCACTCCCTCTGGGGCACCTAGCATTGGCCACTGTAAGCAGACAGGGTATTGGTCTGGCTGGACCTTCGATCTGACCCAGTATGGCCATTTGTATGTTCATTTTAGTCCCTTTATAGCTCTAGCCAATAGCCCACTACTGGATGTTGGATAAATAAGATCAAGTTGACTAGCATAGAATCGGAGAGGTAGCCGTGTTTGCTGCTTCTGCAGATCCAGACTTAGTCCTGTGGCACCTTAAAGACTAACAAAAGTACTGATGCATAAGCTTTCATGGGCTAATACCCACTTGCATGCAGTGGAAACCGATGATCGGACGAAGTGGATATTAGCCCATGAAAGCATACTTTTGTTAGTCTTTAAGGTGCCACAGAACACGGTCACTTGACTAGTAAAGGTGTTACACCTTTGACAGCTGATCTTTACCAGCTTATTTTTCTATAAGTGTACAGTGACCCTAACTTCCACTGCAATCATTTGAAAATGCACGTGGTCAGCACCTTTAGAAAGCTTATATGCCTCTCTCTCTAGGTGAAAGTGAGTATACTTAAGAATACTTGAAAGGATTCATTTGTAATGCCTTAAATGAGTGCCATTACTCCAATATAACATAGTTATGCTGTTTCCGCTATAGCTTTAGAAGGTGTATATAAATCTCCAAAGCAAGCATAGCTGAATGAAACAAAATTACAGTCACTGAAAGTACAATTAAATTTTAACAAATTAGCAGTTTGGAGACAGGTCAATCAATACATAGTATTTGTAGGGGGTGGGGTGGTGGTAAAGCTATACCAATCCATAATAGGTTTTCTATCCCACAGCAAGTGAAGTAAGTTAAACCTCTCAGTTCAGTAAAAGCAAAATGGTGCAAAGCCCATATAGTTCTAGAAAAACAGGCTCAATTTAGAATTACTGTACATAAGACATTTTCCCAAAACAAAGAGGTAACTGGAATCTCTATTAATGATTATTACACACAGTGAAATTTTATTTTGGGAATGTTTAAAATTTTTTTACTTCAGTGGCAGAGGGCTTTAGAATGTTATATATTGCTACACATTTTAGATTAGATTAGAAAAAAGCAAAGCCCTTCATACAGAATACGTTCTAGCAATACCACAAGACAGCAATTAAAAGTAACTGATTTCAGTACTTATGAAAATAAGCACTAATGTACACATTACATCTTTTATTTTTCCACATTTTGACACAAAAAAGTATTCTTACAGTTTTCTAGAGGATGAACACAAGTTTTACGATTTGATTAAAATCAAAAATTAAAAGAATCAAAGTATTTATTTTAGACAAAAAGCTATTGCTTTGCTACCAAATAAGTAAAAGTTGCCTCAAGTACATAGCAAGTAAGTTTCCATAAGAGCAACTATGAACTAAATATTACATTGTATCTAGTTACAGTAAAAAGATACTACTATATTAATTTATATTCTAAGCTTTTTTTTAAAAAGAGAAAGTACCACTTTTATAAGGTTACAATTGTAATTTTGTATAGAATATGCAATATGTTGCAGACTTAAGTGCACCAAATTTATACATTCACTTTATATTCTATTTCAGACTTCATGGTTGTGGGGGAAAAAAAATCTGTTGCCTGTAACTAGGTTATGGAATATAGAATGTTTAGACATATTTCCACTGAAAAAAGAAAATAATCAACTGAATCCAAAACAAGTAATTTTAACCTAAATTAAAAGTCAAAGCATAACAATGCCCTCTTCACATCAAACATGAAACTTCATGATATAGGGAGTATCCAAGATGAGTATAGAAGCAATGCATTTTCACGTTAACATCTGCAAGGAGTATCATCTTAAGCTGTGTGGGAAAGACTTGACAAATTATGTTTGAAGAACACAGCCCTGCATTAATTTTATCTGCAGTCTTAATCATGCTGGTGAAAGATTTAAGATGTAGCGAAAAGCTTTAGACTGAGTCCTTCAAACAAACAACAACAAAACTGATTCAAATAATATTTTGGTAGACTATTTTGGATGCAAATTTTAATTTCACACATATTACTAATAAATAAATTCCTCTATAAGGAGGGATCTGTTGCCAATTAGATTTGTAATTATTAGGTTCCTACAACAGTATTAAGCACTAAAATTAAGGGCTACAATTAAAAAAACCTGATGTTATTCTTAAGTGGAGTTATTAAGACCTTACAAAAAAGTATACAGCAGGGTTACAGTTACATTTACTAAAAGTTACAGTATTACAGAAGAGTTTATTGCCAGACTTTCCCTACAAGCTACAATATCTCTAATTCAACTGAACAGTTACCATAAAATGCATCCAAGAATGCATTTCCCTTTGTCAGGTTAATAATATCTCCTCCCTCCTCGCCCCCACATTGTGTAGTAGAGAAAAAAAGTACAACCTCTTTTCTGTACGTAGTCAAAGCATTTAAACACAGCTTCACATTTTACTACATTTTTGCCCTTCTCAGCTTCCAAGTTTGCAAAAACAAATATACAGTTTCTCAAAAATGAATTTAAAGATGTCCACATTAAAAAAATAAGACTACAAAAAGTCCCAGAGATCTAAAAAATGTTACTCATATGGCACAAAGTTATCTCCTACTAGTCCAGAAAAAGTTACTGATGTCCATTTATACGGTCTTGTTTATTTATGCTTCATTATTCAATTTGTCAAGTTGCAATCACATTTGTAAGGAGTCCTTGCGACTACAGTAGGGAAGAAGAGTTTTTTTTTTCCTACAATTAAAAAAAACGGAGACCAAGTTGGGTGTGCCACAGGAGATGATCAATCAGTTGGGGTATCTGGCTCAGAGACGCCAAGATATTTAGAAAAAGGATTTCCTTGGTTGGTTTCCATAGATTGATAAACTACAAACAAGAAGACTGACACAATAACAAACAGCAGAATCTTTATCCACATGGGAATAGAGCGTTTTTTTATTGTTGGTTTCTCTGGTTTGTCATCTGCCGAGCGAAGATATTTTGGAACATATTTAGATGAAAAGGTTTCCTCCACTCTGAAGTCACTGAGCTCTATAGGTCGGCCAGCAGCTCCTTTGATTGGTCTGCGGCAGCTAGCACTGTTAATTAAAAAGAATAATTTGTCACGTTTAAGTGAGCAATCTAAAGTACATTAAAAAAAAAAAAAAAGAGTTTTAGTTTAAATGGATTAAGGATCTGTTGTGGATCAGAATGCACATCAGATACTCTGTTTTAAGATGTTAAAGACAGATTTCACTACTGCCCATGGGTAAGCTTTCAGGCATACAGCTCACATTTTACTTTCTCTTTTTCATCACTGGTGAAGAATGTGTCTTTCAACTCTGTATGCAGAAAGATTGATGGGATACACAAGTAGCCAGACTTAGGTATCAAGCAGGACGGTCACATAATGAAAAATAATTAAACAATAATATATTATTTAAATATTTTGGGGTGTTTTCTACGTCAAACATACTGATTTCAATTACACAGAATGCTTGCCAAGGTGGACTGGATGAGGCTCCAGGGGTTGGCAAAAATACGTTAGTGCTTTGGTAGAAGTCTTAGCTATCATTGTCTTTCCTCAGGAAAGGAAGAGTAAAGAGGTTGAATTAGTCAAAGCAGCAGTGCAAAGAACAAGAAAAGCTGCTTTGGGAGGGACTACTCTCCTTGCCCTACAGTGGTACCACAGGAAGCAGACCATACTGATAAAGAGGAAGTCCCAGATTTTAGGGACATGGGGGAAAGACATTCACTGATATAATTTCCTAACTATTAGAACAAAAGTGGTTCTGATGCATGCAGTGTTTAAAAATAACTGCACCATACGTCAAATTGTCTCTGTTGGGACATTTTAAATGCCAGTAACAATGTCAATGCTTCCTGCACAGCAGCAGTGAATACTCACTTCATTTAACTAAACTAAGGTAAAAGCTGTGTTAGCCAGCACTTCAACTGTAAAGCTCAAGAAACTGGTATTTCTGATATCTCCATTAAAAGTCCAGTTGTTGTGGGGCCAGCAGGTTCCCTGCCTGGCTCTTGGCAAGCGGCGACACGCCCCTGCTGCTCCTAAGTGGAGGAACGGCCATGGGGGCTCAGTGCACTGCCCCATCTCACTCCATACGCTGGCTCCGCAGTTCCCATTGGCTAGGAACTGTGGGGGCAGCATCTGCGGGCAGAGGCAGTGCACCGAGTTGCCTGGCCACGCTTCCACCTAGGAGCAGCAGGGACATGTCACCACTTGAGGTGAGTGCTGCCAGCTCTGGCACCCCAAACCCACTCCTGCACCCAAACTCCCTCTCAGAGCCTGTGCCCCTCCTCTCTTCCCCCATCCTTGAGCCCCCTCTTACACTTAAACTCCCTCCCTCCATTGGTAAGAATAACTCTTTGTTAACTGGAATTTTTGATAACCAGGATCCCCTCCCACTCATGCCAGATAAAGAATGGTTGTACAGGAAAAGCTTTAAGGAAAAGACAGACATCAATGCAGGTAGCCTGTTACTCTAATCTCATTATCACCTTATACTTCCAGTCTGTGCATTTGCCACTGTTGTCTATTTATAAGAGCTCCTGGGCACAGACCACCTTTGTTATGTGTTTGTAAGATTACTACCACAATAGGGCTCTGGTCTTTAGGTGTTACTGTTGTACAGGCTGAAAACAAGAATTCTCACTTTGTAGCAGCAATCAAAAACAAAGCGTTTGGATGCACAAGAAAGAGAGAGTATATACACTGAATACTGCTTAATATCTGCTCATTCAATCGCAAAGATTTAGCAGAAATTCCAGAGGTTTCACAAATACGTAATAGGAATCAGGAAGCATACAAAGCCTTTGGTATGTTGAATCTCAAAAGACTGGGGTGTCACGGTACTGAAATAGTTTGGTACCGTGTAGATCAATGGGTGCACGAAATATTATGTGAAGGGGGTCATAACAGGTGTCTTATGTATGTATCTATTCCATATGTGTGTATCTATTTTGTAACTAAAGTTAAAGCTTCAAGCTGTACTTCAAGCTTAGGCTTGGCTCCTGTGAAGGCTCAGACAGGCTGGGGCTGCCTGATGGCCCATTAAGGGACATCAACCACACAATGGATTTTGTATATGCCTGTCCACACCCAAGCTGCTCTAGGAATGTCATTGCCTGGTCAGAAACTGAATCCTGGAGAAGTCTGGTGATTGGACCTTGTGACTGTGAGCCTCCATTTTGCAACCACACTCTGCAGAAGGAGGAGGGTCTTGGCCCAGAAGAAAAAGTCTATAAAGCCTGGAAGAACATTCCCCATTTTGTCTTTACCTCCAGACTTCAGCCTGCCTTGTTTCCAGCTTTGGATGGAACTTTGCTACTCTGGGAACTCTGGACTAAGGTGCTGACCCACCCCTAAATGGGGTGCATCCAAAGACTTTGATTTGAACCTGCAGTTATTCTACCTTTGCTGCAAGCCTGAGCTAAGAGATGTGCCATTACTGCATGTAATTGATTTATTTTAACCATTCTTAACCCTCACCTATACCGTTTTCCTTTTATAATAAACCTTTAGATTTTAGATTCTAAAGGATTGGCTACAGCGTGATTTGTGGTAAGATCTAATTTGTATATTGACCTGGGTCTGGGGCCTGATTCTTTGGAATTGGGGAGAACTGTTTTCTTTATTTGGGGGATTGGTTTTCATAACCATTGATCCCCAGGACAGGTGGCTGCTGGTGGTGATACTGGGAAGCTGGAGTGTCTTAAGGGGATTGCTTGTGTGACTTGTGGTTAGCCAGTGGGGTGAGACCAAAGTCTTTTCTGTTTAGCTGGTTGGGTTTGCCTTAGTGTGGAAAAACCCCAGCTTTGGGCTGTAGTTGCCCTTTTAGAAGCAATCTGTCCTGATCTGACACTCACAGTTGGATCCCACCAGGAACAGCACCGTCACATGGGGTTACTTAGTTTAGAAGATAAATAAGAAGCATATGATAGAAGAATGAAAAATAATGAATGGTACGGAGAAGTCAAGTCAGATGTTTCTTTTTACCTTCCTACATTATATAAGGAGGAAAGGAGATTTAATGGAATTCAAAAAAGGCAACATTTTTAGAATAAGATCTCTTAAATTTTTTAAAAAACAAAAACAGCTAGTGACTCAGGGAACTCCATCTCAAGATATTGTGGCCAAACGCTAAGAAGATTCAGGACTAGAAGTTCTATACAGGTAAGAACATCTAGTTACATTAAGCAGAATGCCTATATTCTCATGCTTCAGTGCATAAGGCAATCACTAATGGACAGAGATTAGAAACCAAAAGAAAGCTGTGAACCAGATACTCTATGATTTTTTGGCAAACTTTCCTTTGAAGCAACTGGTACTGACCAAAGTCAGTCCAGTGTCTTGTCTTTATATGGACCATCAAGCTGCTTATGGCATTCAGTGCTCTGCTGAAGCAGTACTTCTAAAAACATGTCCTGGACCTGTGCATATCTTTCTGCCTGGAACACAAGCTAATAGGATAGTTTTAGCCTCAAATAAGTTTTACCATTTTTACTATTTAAAATCCCATGAGGGAATACTGGACTTCATTTCAAAAGAAAGTGAAGTGGGTTAATCTGTGTAATTTTAAAAAGAAGATTCCTTATCCAAACTAATTCCATTCATAGAGGATTTATTTACTTTTAGTACCTGAAGCCTAAATCACACCACATTTCAATAATGTTTGGGATACTAGAGTACACTCTTGTTAGCCCAGCTAAATTCAGTTTTAGTTCTAATGGGATAAGTTAATTTCAACAGTTATATGCAGAAAGGCATGCCACCTAGCTCTATGGTGTGCTGTGAGGTTGAGCCACAGAATACAGATTAATTCTTGGAAACTTCTTAGCAATAAAACCTAATTAAACCCAGAAAAATGTGTCTTGGTTCTATCAAAATTGAGTAAAACCTAAAATACTTTAATTGTACCTAATTCCTGTAGGCGTTGATACTTCATATGGGAACATTTCCTTAAGAATATCTCTCTCTACTCTTCGTTCTTCTGCTACTGTTTTCTCCACCACCTAAGGGAACAAATAGAAGAATTATAAAAACTTTACCAAACTCAATAGCTCTTTTTCCTCTAGTACAGATATTTAGAGTGACCATAACCCTAGGTGATTTGACAGGGAGAATTTGGTTCACCCAGTGAATTTTAAGAAGCCTTTCCTGGATTTTAATTGTTGGTTTAAGCTTTGTTACTGGCAGCTGTCTAGGGATTTTTGGTGTCCAGATGCATTCAGCGTTGTCCTCAATTTCCTTCAACATGAAGAATACTTTGTTGTTACTTATGCAGTACTTATACACCAATCAGACAACAATACAGATGATCAAAAGGGACTAATCATCACCTCTATCATGGCTGTGTTGAGCAGATCACTGGATTGTGTGTGACCAATATTAACAATATGTTTATGAGGACGACCTGTTTCCTCTTGCTGTGGTAAGCGAAATTGCTGCAATATAGCAAAACACTGACTGCAAAGGCTTATTGGGATGAAGACAGTAAAGCACTTGTTTTTAATAAACGTAATGGGTATCAGCTCAATTACCAACATGGTATCAGATCATTTCTGTATGTAAATGAGGAAGCCCATTTCACATATTACATGAAGATATGGACACTAGTTTTTAAAGATTTCCTATTTTTAAGAATGAGTTTTATTCAAAATGAGCAATGCAAAAGTTAAAGTCTATTGATTTCTATTGGGAAAATAGTAATGCTGCAGAACAACATACAATATCAGGTCTAAACTTTTTAGCATTAAAAAAAAAAAAAAAAAAAAGGTTTCTAGAGATAATAGAGTCAAAAACTGTAGAAGCAGGGGCATTTTAGGTATTCAAAGAAGAGGCAGATCTACTCCAGTAATGTTACCTTGGAGGTTTTTGGTTTAAAATAATTCTATTTGATGCTCTAAATTAAGCCACAGACTTGGATCAATTTTTCAAAATTCAAGAGCCATGTACTCTCTCTCTATTCGACTAACTTGACAAGGAATTGTACCAAACAAAAAAACAAAAACAAAAAAACCCACGCAACATGCTACACTGATGACAGAAGCAGCACAAAAACTGCAAACATGACCCCAGAAATGCAAAATGGCTCAAAGTAAGCAGATGTTTTATTGGCAAAACTTTTAAATTTTACATTCAGTCAAGCCATTGTACAATGCTAGTTTGATCTGAATATCCTCATGCCACCTGTTAATGAACTATACCCTCATTCCCACTTCTGCAGGAATGAATAAATAAATATTAGAACTCTGTCCAGAAATAATTATAGCAATCTAAATTTTAATTCATTTACTTCAGCTGTCATCAATGGTTTCTTTGGTGTTCTTCTGGGCAAGTCTGAGAATTCACTGATTGAAAGTGTAGGAGCTGCATGCTTGAAATTTCCAGGCACCCTATTGACAACCTGCTGAGATTCAAATTGTTCAGACTCAATTAACCAAAATACAATAGAAAAACAAAAATAAGAAAATCTGTGTTAAACATTTGGGTCCTAAAAGTTATCATTCAGAAGAGGGGAAAAAAAAAAAAAAAGATTAAAGAGGAGCTACTTTGGAAGAACATTCTAAATACATTAGCAACATAATTTCAAACAATTTTTTTCTTAAAGTTTAGTGACAGAAGCTCACAAAACACTCGCGGCAGGTTTGTTGCACGTATTAAATAAAATGGACCCTCTATAAAGGATGTGGTACTGAAGTTCCCCAACCTTCCACTTTTAAGAAAATAGGAACTATCCTACTGGCTCAGACCAGGCCAGCAGCAGGAGGCTTCAGGGGATGGTGCAAGAACATATGCTCATATAAGACGGATAAAATGGAGAGGGAAGCATATCTGACAAAGTAAACACACATTAAGTATTGGGGGCTATCAAGTAGAGTTAATTTGTTTAAACGAAAATGCTTTCTAGTGCAAGTTAAAAGGTACATTACAGAAGGATACCACGTGTATAATTTATTAGATATATTTACTAGGGTTTTGTTGCTTGAAGCCACTATAGTTTCAGCTATGGGAGTACCCTCTGACATTACTGCATCACCTACAGGCAACTGTGCTGTAGTTTCCACCTGTTTGTTTAAAAAAAAACAAAATAAAAAACAGTGAGTGTAAAAAATATTCTCTAGGGCCCTGACAATCTCAGGAAAAAGTAAAACAAGGCTAGATTGCAATAAGCCTCTCATCACCCTTTTCCTTGGTGTTCTTCTTGATACTCTTGTAGACTCCCTAGAAACTGCCTGAAG
Source organism: Sternotherus odoratus (assembly GCA_032164245.1). Classification (NCBI taxonomy): domain Eukaryota; kingdom Metazoa; phylum Chordata; order Testudines; family Kinosternidae; genus Sternotherus; species Sternotherus odoratus. Next base: position 72,478,367 of record JAVMKO010000001.1, on the reverse strand, counting down.
AGGTCCACTTTTTGAAGATCCACTTGTCCAGATAGCCTCAGTAACTCCATCTTGAGAATAGTTCTAATCAAGCATCAAATACATTAGCAAGCACATAAAAGCCATGTCCCAACACTGAAGTGTCCATAACTAAAAGCCATAGAAGCATGCATATTCCAGATGTATGTGTAGCACACTTGATTTCCAAATATCTTGCCTTCTAGCATACTGCATTAATATTGGATATCAAGTGATTGTATTCAACACTACCCTTAAGAGGATTCCTATTTATATGGAGTTGAACAATGTATTATGACCATCAGAAAAAAGTGAAAGCTACCATCTCTAGAAAGTGTAGAGTATCATCACTGGCTAAAACCTGATCTCTGGCTTGAACCTGGATAAGAACCACTGATGAACCGATATGTCATTTTACATTTAACTCCGATATCTTGTCTTCATAGATTAAAAACAAATCTCATGCAAGAAAGAGGTGTTACCAAAACCCTTTACTCAGATGCAATTGTAGCTCCTCTGAAAATCTCCCCATCTTATGTTCAAAGACACATACAGCAGTTTGAAATGCATCCAAAATTTTTTGCCTAACTACTTTTGAAAGTCCCCCCCCCCATAACTGTAACAAGTTTTATATCCATAAATTAAGCTTTGCCCATTCCTTAAGACCAAAAACTTGCGACATAATTAGTCAAACCTAAACCAGTTCATTAGATACTAAAAACAAATGGCATACTAGTGTTACAATAAGATTTAATTTAGGAGTTTTGCAAGGGCTTTATAGCCATTGGAGGAAAAAAGTCATTTGCCACAGTAATAGTATTGTGGGTTTAAGGAACTGGGAACACCCTGTTCAAGTCTCAGAGAGTGAGGAAAGACCTCAAGCATAAAAAGCTGCAGATTTACACTGGCAACTTGAAACAATTAAAAATTCTAAATCTGTAAAATAGAGCCAACATTAAACAGTTAAAAACCAGAGTTACCACCGTATTTACAATTTAAAAAAAACAAAACAAAAAACACCTATTTTTTGAGGGAAAATGTTATATTAGTAAAAAGAAAAAGCAAATAATCTGAAGCCAGTAGTAAAACAAACGTAATGTGCACATTTTCCTTTTTAAAAGAAAGGGGGGGGGGGGGGAAGAGAGGAATAAATAAATTCAGGAAGTTTGGTAGTTTGCTGTTATTTATAAAATACCTCTTTTTCCCGACATCAGCAAAAATAAAAAAAAACCCACCTCAGATTGAGATTACCCCCAAATACATAGGAAGTTGCAAGTGGGGCCCTGAAAAGTCACACAAGAAATGGTGGATCCTCCTTTGTTGTAGGAGATTCCACTGACAGAAGATTAGGTCACAGAACACTTTCATATTTTGCAAGATTTTAACAAAGCAGTCTGGAAGATAATTTTCTCTCTCTGTTTCCAGTAAAGAATATCCTCCAAATCAAGTAACTCTAATATAGCTAGAAGTTGAATATCAGGATTCTCTGCAGGTTTATTTAAAAAAAAAAAAAAAAAAAAAAGGATTGCTTGTTTATTGTTGCTACAAATTCATGGGAAGGAATACAAGTTTTTATTTAGGTAAGACAAGTTATAGTAATTGAAAAGTTTAGGAGACTAAGTGGTGAATTTTTAATTGGATTTTGAAAAAATAAAATAAAATAAATGTCACTTCCCACTAGATTCCAAGTTTGAGCCTAATCTGTTGGCAATATTTCTTTAAATTGTAACAAAAACTCTTCTCAAATTAAACATATTCCCCCCCCCATCAAATTTTGGATTATTTCCTTTCCTAAAAAACAAGGATTTTTGAAAGTTTACTGTACTTTACTGAAGTTCATTCATAAATCTTTGCCTGTTACAGATTTCAGATTATATCATTTGCAGCTTTAACCACTCAAAGTTCTTTCAGTTTCTACTGTGGGCATTTAGCATTTCCATTTGCTATATTTTAAAGAATATTAATGGGTCCAGGTGAGCCTAGCTAAAGAGAGGGTTATTATGGTTTGAACTAGTATATAGTCATAATTTTGAAAGATGTCTGAAGAGTTTTACTATTCTCATTGAGTAAACCTGGTGAATTGGATAAGATACCAGCTGAATTAACACTGGGTCATGGATATTTTCAAGAAAAAGCCACACGCTCCAGGATAGAGACTCAATTTTTCAAGAGAGATTTGGATACCTCAACATCTGTCATGTTGACATGAGTGGGAGCTGCTGGAAGAGCATCAATTTTGGGGAGGAAGGAGGTAAGGTGAGGAAGAGGGAGGGAGGGAAATCAGGCATCTTGTTTAGGAATCTAACTCAGGTATTCATTTAAAAAGGATTCTTGGCTGATAAAGGATATTTAAACATCTAAAAAGAACATTCTGCAGGCAACAATTTTGAATTTTTGCTTCAACTGGAAAGAGCAGAAGTGTTCCAGTATAACAGGTTGATTTTGATTCCCAAAGTGAACTGGAACAGTTGTGACAATAAAAGTTAAATTAGCATGTCTATGTATGCCCCAGCCCAGGCAAAATTAAGTGATACTTGGATGTCTGTTTCAAAAAGGTATCAGACAAAATTAGTAAGAGTTCACCATTTCTGAGACAGCCACTGGTGACAAATTCCAAAGAAAAATTCAGAGGAGTGTGCACTAGTAACAGTGACAAACCAATTTTTTTTCTATTTTGTCCCATCATACTACCAGCTCACCCTCATCAACATAGCACATACAGATCATTGTGAAGTTCTACAAAGGCCAGTTACTCAAATACTTGCTCCACAAAGATACCACTACCTTTCTTCAACAAAAGAAAATGTTGGTCAAGGCACTACACTACCACCAGTCAAAACTGAATCATCTGATGAAATGCAATAATCTGGACAAAAGGATATTCACATTGACATGCTAACTTCACAAGGGTTGATTAGCTACAGGTATTTGATAAGTTGAACGCCCGAAGCCCACATAATCAACTCATTTTTTTTAATAAACCTATCTACACGCCCTGAAAACCAAACACAGAAAGCCTTCATTAAGCAAGCTAGAGTGTATCAGCATTTCAAAGTGAGGCACTCAAAAGTTAGTAAGTGCCCATGTGTGTATGCATTAATAGTATGTGACTGTACAACTGAAGACTGTTTCCCCCCCCGCCCCCAATTAATATGTTCTTCTCTTAGGATAACCTCCCCACCAATTTTAAGCCCTCATTCTAAAGCACAGAGGCATGATGGCTCTCAAACAGATACCAGGAGATTTTAATTAAGCAAACAATTACTTTCCTTAACTTTTTTCTGAGCAAACTTTACAGAGCTGATTTTGCTGAAGGTTCCAAAAATGTTTCTTAGACATTCAACAAAGAAATTTCAATAATTTGGCAAATTTAAGTAATTGAAAACTGTTTTATAATGGAAATTGTTATGCAATCTTAACTACAGCAGTGCTGCCTACAATATCATAGGAAAAAAAGCAAAAGCTAACTTTAGCAGAATATAGCTGCTAATCTTAAATGTTACTGAGTAGGCAAAATATTAAAAAATAGCTCCTGGATTAACTAAGGCTTGAGTTGTGTTTAATTACTGCATGATTCCTGGAAAACTTGTGATAAACAATTTAGTCCACTTAAACTATTAACCACATGTTAATATTAGTCAAGTGCAATGTGAAAAATTCAGCTATTACAAGTATCTTACCAACTTGCAATTGTGAGTAAAGTGCCATTAAAATAAAAGATACCTGATTATGTTCAACAACTCTTCGTTTCAGTGTTACTGGAGTCTTTGTCTTGGCCTTCAGTGGTTCTCTCTTCTCAAGTCTGAACTCCACCTTGGGATCTGAGAATAAAATCATCACAGTTACTCTTTGATTTTTGGCTTTTTCAGTTGCCAAACAGAAGAGCCTACTAACATTCTATCTAGAAAAAAAAAAAGTGGGCATCTTAAGTAACGGTCAAGACCATAACATAATCCAAATAATGCACTTTATTAAAATAGACCATTTTAGCTGCCAGAATGGTTGAGTTATAACTTACAATAGTCTCTTAATATAACTAATATGGGCAAGCTAGTATGCAGGTCACTCCCAGATGTGTTTGTGTAATCCCAGCCTGCCAGTCTCATCTCTGCTCTTACCAGCCATGGCTAAACTGGAGGGTGAATCCAACTCTCCCCCAGACCTGGATTTCCCAGGAAATGTATGTGTTGTGTGAGTGTATATTATTCCCTTAAAGTAATAATGGACTTCATACATTTGGACTGCCCAAGAGCAATCTATTATATACACACACACACACAACATGGCACCTTAAATGGTGTTACCTACACATTTCAAATTAAACATGCTAGATCAGATAAAACGAGTTTATTAAGTAAAAAATTAAGTAGGAGTCAACAGTGTACCCTTGTTGCCAAGAAGGCTAATGGCATTTTGGGCTATATAAGTAGGGGCATTGCCAGCAGATCGAGGGACGTGATTGTTCCCCTCTATTCGACATTGGTGAGGCCTCATCTGGAGTACTGTGTCCAGTTCTGGGACCCATACTACAAGAAGGATGTGGAAAAATTGGAAAGAGTCCAGAGAAGGGCAACAAAACTGATTAGGGGCTTGGAGCACATAACTTATGAGGAGAGGCTGAGAGAACTGGGATTGTTTAGTCTACGGAAGAGAAGACCGAGGGGAGATTTGATAACGGCTTTCAACTACCTGAAAGGGGGTTCTAAAGAGGATGGATCTAGACTGTTCTCAGTGGTAGCAGATGACCGAACAAGGAGTAATGGTCTCAAGTTGCAGTTGGGAAGGTTTAGATTGGATATTAGGAAAAACTTTTTTACTAGGAGGATGGTCAAGCATTGGAATGGGTTGCCTAGGGAGGTGGTAGAATCACCTTCCTTAGGACGTTTTTAAGGTCAGGCTTGATAAAGTCCTGGCTGGGATGATTTAGTTGGGGATTGGTCCTGCTTTAAGCAGGGGGTTGGACTAGATGACCTCCAGAGGTCCCTTCCAACCCTAATATTCTATGATTCTATGAAAAGATAGATTGAGTACCAGCAATGAGGCATAAAAGTCAGAAATGATTAAAATCAGAATTAAAAAAGATAAAGTGCCTTCTAGTTCCCAACAGTTTTCGAGTACATTAAAGGCTGTCACAAGGAGGATGGAGAACAATTGTTCTCCTTAATCTGAGGATAGGACAAGCAATGGGGGTTTAGGTTGGACATTAAAGAAAAGCTTCCTAACTCTTAGAGTAGTTAAACACTGAAATTACACAACCTGCATAGGCAATTTAGCTCCATCATCTAACCTGCTCTTAAAAATCTCCAAACACCTGTCAGGGATAGTCTACAGTAACTTCTCGCTTAACATTGTAGTTATGTTCCTGAAAAATGTGACTTTAAGCAACATGATGTTAAGCGCATCCAATTTCCCCAAAATTAATGTAAATGGGGGAGGGGGTTAGGTTCCAGGGGAAAAAAATTCAAAGACGTATATAAATGTAAAATATATTTTATAATATAAATCACACACACAAGTTTTAAACAAACAAATAAATATTGTACACAGCAATGATGATTGTGAAGCTTGGCTGAGGTGGAGGAGTCATAGGATGGAAGAAGGTGGAATATTTCCCAGGGAATGCCTTACTGCTAAATGATGAACTAGAAACTCAGCTGAGCCCACAAGGGTTTGCACATAGTTGTTAATGTAGCCTCATACTCTAAAGTCAGCACAAATGGAGGGAGATGAAACAGCATGGCAGACAGAAACACACCCTGTGTGTGTGAGAAAGATGTGCATTGCCCCTTTAAGTACACTGACCCCACTCTAAGTACATTGCCTTTTTAAGTAGATCAGGAATGGGCTTTTTACATTGCATTTTTCCGACCACCTCCTTTATCTTTTCCAGCTCTCCTTTTCCCACAGATTTCACGACTAAGTGAGACCATTCAGATTATCAAGTTTAACCTCCCGCATTTGAGTAATTGCAGCACTGAGCCTTAATATCTTTTAGACACCCACAGTGATGGAGAATTTACCATCTCTCTTGGTAATTTATTCCAGTGGTTAGTTCTCCTCACTGTTTGAGGTTTGCCTGCTTTCCTCTGACAAATCTCTCTACCTCCTCCACCCATCAACACATAGGCTCGTTCCTGTCATCCCCTCCTAATTCTGCACTTAAGGAGACGTATCTGGCTTAGATTCCTAGCTCACCTTATCCACAGAAAGTAACAGTGCCAGCTGTTCCAGTATCTGTCTCTCCTCCTTCCTCATGAAGAAGTGGTAATGTCTGAGATACAGTGTTCCCAGCTAATACTCTTAAAGGAACAGTGCCTGGGCTACTTTGTTGCCAGGCTTGATAGCTTCCCAAAGAGGAAAGAACCAGCAACTCTGCTCCCTAGCTTTACTCAGCCCACTCGCACATCCAAACTCCAACTTGCTCCATGCACCAAGTTTTTTCTAAACCCTGAGACAGTGGTCAATATTGGTGAGCTCAGCTTCAGAGCCAATCCCAATTTTGAGATAAAGTTAATTCTGTCTCCAACACATTGTCAGTGTGAAAGAATGCTATGTTTTATTCTTGCTCATAAGTTCCATCATGTAGGTAGTTACAACTACTCATTCTCAACTCTAGCAATTTATATTTATTTTGAGATTCCACTTTATTTTACCTTCTTCATTGTCACTGTACTGATCAGAATCATTATTTCCATTCTGTTTGGTGTTCTCAGCTGATGAAGAAACGGTTGATAGAGGTGTCGAAGACCCCAACTCTGGGCCTTGTTCCTTCAGTTTCTGCAATTTCTTCTCATAGATCTTTCTTGTAGTGGCTGTAACAAGGCAGAAAATATATTCAAATAATTAAGATAGACTGAGCACCTTTACTTGATTCCAATAATGGACCTTCCTGATTTACAGACCCGTAGCAGTCTTACTGGCCATTTCTGTTACAATTTGCCTCTGTTTGGCCAAATAGGTTTAGAAAGTTTAAAGGTTACTCACAGGATGTGCCTACTTGAAGTCACTTACCTGTTTTATCTAATCATGGATTCCTTGAGACATGCTAGAATATGAAGCTGGATCTTTGCTTGAGCCATAAGGTGTCCCTTCCCCAATCAATCATGCAAATGACAGGTTAGTTTAATTGGTTAGTGGGTTAAAAAGGAAGATGGATCAATTCTTCCATAGCAGAACTATTCATGCAAAGCCCATGGAGGCTGTCAAAGACCTGAAAGTAGCTGATGTTGCTTTGTTTCTACTCAAGTATGAACTACCAAGTTTTCCTTCAGAGGGAATGGCAGTGTCTTTCTCAAGCCAGCGTGATCATTTTTGGCAGGTCACCCTGTCCGTTCCAAATCAAATTAAGGAATCTTTACAATTATAGGTTAAACATTTGGATTTTGCAGGTGGCTCTTCCCCCAGTGTTACTTTAAGGGTTTTATGTACTTTTTGCACTGGCTGTTGATGCATACTTTGGGACAGAAAGCCAGCACTGAAAAATCTGAGACTGGCAGTATGGATTAACATATCTCTGTAGCTAACAGTTCCATTAGAGTCTTTTAAAGAGACTACTGGCAGGCTTACGAAACAGGCTAAGTGTATAAAACAAGCTAAGTATATCCTACACCAGCAATTTGGATGTGTGAACCTATTTCAATTGGGGGAGGGAGTCTTCCCATAGCAAGCAGTTTAGAGTAGGAAAGTCCAATCTTTGGTGTTTTGAAGAGACAGCTGGCACCTTCATCTCAAAGTAGTCGCAGTCTACGATTACTAGTCTTGGGGATACATATCAAAGGAATTTTCAGGGAGAGGGAAGAAAAAACCCCTCACCAATTTATAAACAGGGAATTGCAGTGTGAGTGAAAGTTTATATTTGAGTTTCCACTTCTGCTTTCCCAACAACTCCCTAATGTTACTGTGAAGCATGTTTTCTTAAAGTCAACTTGCTGAGCAATGCAAATTCTCTCTTAACTGGTTAGTCTGCCGTACTGGTGACCTATGAAAGTCATGAGCCACAGAAAGGTGCATCAATTATTTATTGGATATATGGAGGGCTAATGCTCAGTTTCTCAAACCTACTCCATGAATTGTATTTGTTCAGACTACAGGGGGAAAAAAAGCATTCTGAACAAGGTAGATGAAATCTGATTTTTAAAAATCACATCTATTTTTAATTAAAAAAATAAGCCTATTTAAAATTGAATTTGAAGGTATTACAACCTAGGTTTAGGCCTAAACTTACTATAATAAATATAGCTTGCATTAGATAAAATATTATGCAGTATATGTTTGCTGCTGAAGTTTGCAAGTTAGTCCAATAACTGACCTGGTGGAAGTCACTAGCTAAGCACTTAGCTTAATAATTCAACAAACTCTGGTTCTATCTTTTGACATCAGTAGCCTCTTCTGCACATGCTCTCTTCATTTCAGTTTATTCAGTTCAATTATTACTTCAAAGCTGACAAATTAATGGAGCTGAAACAGCAGGAAATCTTATCTTTCTCTTCCAAACCACAAACATGAGCTAGGTGGGAAAGAATGAAATCTACAGTTCTAAAAATCTTGGAAGGATCCTATGACCAGAAACAAATCAGTTCACTAACTATAGACAATACTTTGTTTAATAAGTCAGTTAGTCTTAAATGTAAGATACGTTTCGATAAACAAATTTTACCTTATGTATCCAGCACATTTAAGGTAGCTTTATTTTTTAACAAAATAAGTAAATACTGTGGTTTTGTGCATTTTTAATTGCATTCCAGTTTCCATCCAAACAGAGCTTGACACAAATCACAAGTACAAAAATTAATCTAGTAAAATAAAGCATCAGTAACAAAAAGATAGATACAGAGTCTGACCGGAAAGTACAAGGAAATGAAACAATATTGGTCAGCACGAGAAGCAGTACACCAGGAGCCTAACCATTGTCAATTTTTTGACTAGGCCTCTTGGCAACGTAGAGCATGTTTTAATAATTACAACCAATTAGGCTCTTTAAGGAAATAACTAAAGTACAAAAGCAAAACAAGATTAAAATAGATTTCAATCAAGGTATAATTGCGGATTTAAAATCAACCCACTAATTCCAAGGTTGTACAGTCTTCTCATTAAATGTAAATTGTTTAATTTCACATGTATGGATATTTGTAAGTTAAATTGCCTGTTTGTAACAATCATTGCTAGAGAAAGTTTGTACTTCAATTAAAGAATCAGAAGTATATTGTATTTTATTTTACTTAGATCATACTTCTCACAGAAAATTTAGAGTACCCTATTAGCCCTTTACACTGTAAGATCTGGAGCACAGACCATATATCACTTGTGACACAATATTCGTATGTAATAATACATAGTAAATCAGTAGCATTTGGTATCTTTTTACTTACCTACAATTGGACCAGGGGTCACTCCATATTTTACAAGTTGCTCTTGAAGATCTTCATTACTGAGCTCTGTTACATCTAGGTCATCTTTCTCCTCCAGCCTGGGTTTGTCTGTTTTCTTTGTGGCTTTCTGTAAAGGGAAAAGGAAAAGGAAAAAAAAAACAAAAAACCTACATCATTTCTCCATGCATTACAAAACCAAAGTCTCTCTCCCTATTGAAGAAGTAGAGAGAATACATGTGGGCTGTACTGAAGCAATAGAGGACAGTAGTTTTGGTATTCACTCATTGTTTAGTAGTGTTACTTTTATCAATACCAGATACAAATATTTCACACAGCATGGAAGTCTTAAATGAACATAGGCCAGTTGTCCAGTTTTAGAAGTGAAAGAACAGTGTATTTTAAGAGCCTCGGAGATCAGATCTTACTCATTTTTCTTATCTTCTATGCTGGAGACTAGCACCAGGCCATCGCACGTCTTATCTTTCCTACAATTGGACAGATCAGGTTTGAAAACTTCCAACACCTATTTGCCCGAAGACTATGCCTACTAGCCCATCAAGCCTAAAAATACCTTTGACATCACACCCCACAAGCTGTGTGTTAATTTAAATTTCCAGTGGCATATCTTCATGCCCACCCACTCCCACCTTGCAGGACCCCACTACCCTTGTGGACACACAGGAAGTCTTGGGCCTTTGAGAATCTTTCCTCTTAAAGTAGTAATGGGATCATGAGCTGCTCTATTCCTGCCGCTCCCCACCATTCTCTGGAGAGTTGCATACATTTTAGTAAAAAAAAAAAAATTCCCCAAATCCTATCTACATTATTGCTGCCACTATTGCTACCACTGGTGAAATTCTAAGTTGGTCATTGCAGACAAAGCCAGCAAATCAGTCACTTGTCTAAAACTTTTATAATTCTCTGCCAAGCTGCACTATTCCTCAATAGAAAATGTATTCATGTCTCACCTGAACATTTCCTTTCTTGGAGTAACAAATCCTGCAAATCCAAAACATTGGGTACTCTGCTCTCTGCAGCCTTGAAGACCAATCGAACCTGTCAAAGGCAGGAGAGGTGTGGCTTCACCTCTGAGAAACTGCCAGTTGCTACACTTCCATAGTTGAGGAAAAATAAGTATTAAGACTAAAGAGAAAAAGCCTCCTGCAAAGCAAGGATTTCAGTGAATAACTGAATGCCAATTAATAATTTGCTATCCTTTCCCAATGAATAGCCCATTCAGGGTAGGTGGGATGTGTGGACCTCTTTACTCCAAGAAAGGAAGTTTTCATGTAAGAATCAGATAAATGTCCCTATTCTTGCTTATAATGAAGCACATGGCAGATCAGTGAAACAGGGATTTTATAGCTGTGTCCACTCAAATGGGGATGATGGGGAAAAGAGGACCATATACTAAGTACAGATGTTAAAGGGAATAACCCTTTCCTGATGGGTGCTCCTCACTGTAGTGTTACAAAAACTATCTACCAAACCAGCATCCGATGACTGGATGTTCAGCTTGTAGAATTCAAAGATGGTATAAACAGATGACCTGATACAGATTTTCCTTGTGTGAGGCAAAGCAGCTAAGTGATATTTCTGCCCATGAAGCTGCCATAGCTCTAGTGGAGTGAACTTTGATACTGGAAAACAGAATTAGGATTTTTGACTTGCACGCTTCAGAGATGAAGCATCTCAGCCACCTGGGAAAGAGGGGGAGGCAAAAAAAAAAACAAAACAAAACACACCTCTCCCCCTCCTCCCCGATAATAAAGTACAAAAAGCATTTGTCTTTCTGACCTGTGAGCTGAATATGCACTTTGAGAGGGCTGTAAACATCCAAATACCACCAAGATTTGTCTTTGGAGTGCGACAGAGCTCCTACGTCATCTATCCCATGCTAAGACAAGACTATAATAAGAGACATCTGCTGGACATCTGGGGAAGATGAAATTCACTACTTATCTTCTACACTAAGGATTATACACAAAGCAGCAACCTGATCTCTGAGAGCCCGAAGTGCCAGGCCTAATCCAAGTATATTTTGAAGAAATCTGAGAAGATGTGGTATCGATGCAGATGAGGGGGACAACACTGTTGTCCTAGCATCAGTGGTTTGAAGCTCAAATGAGTCCATAAATATGCTGAATTAGTATATTTATTTTGGGAAGCTACAACTGTGGATATTGGCACACTGAATAATCTCTTTGGCCTCAGCGACTCTGTTCAAGAACCAGGCAGCTAGGCTCCGATTGTCTGGATTCGGATCTAGACCTCTCAAAGTCAATATTCACCACACAGGTCAGAAAGACATATGCTCTTGTACTTTATTATCCAATAGCCCTTGTAAAATCATCTCTCTTCTGAATGGAAAGCACTTGGGAAGGGTTTATACGTTGTCAAGGAGATTGGAGAACCAAGCCTTCCATGACCAAACTGGGGATACCATAATTATGAGTGTTACTTTCTCTCCTCCTGAAGCATTCTGGTGAGGAGAGGAAAAGTAGGGGAAAGGCATTAAAGGAACTTTTTGATCATCTTTTCAACAAGATGTCTGTTGCCTTGGTTGTGAACCAACCAGCACGAGAACAATGACCCGCCAGTTATGCTTCAAAACTTTATAGTTAGTCTTTAAGGTGCCACAGGACTTTGTTACCTCTGCTAAATCTCTGTGATTCTAGTCAGAGGAAAATAGATCTACTGCTGAGACACTACATTTCTTTACCAGGAGATGATGCACCTTTGGGCATAGTTCCCATTCTCAATTATCTGATTTTGCCTTCAGAGCAGTCAGCAACATTCCATTTTGACTTTGATGTGAAGGAAGCAAATGGGCAAAAAGAATGCAATCAAAGGCATCAGGAGGTGAGCTTCTCTCTGGAAGACTTTATCTGACATTATACTCCAGGGAGGAGAGCAGGGGAACCAGGTGTTGAGTATTATTTGCCCTGCTTCACTCCACAGACTTCTGCAGCTTGAGGGAAACGGATTTCACTGTGTGCCAACTAGAGGAATCCCCCGAATCAGACTCTTCAGAAGATGAAGGGGACTAGGGTCTTTTTTTGGAATGTTTTATTTTGGGGCAACTAGAGGGGTCCAAATATATAAGAGACCACTTTCTTATGCCTCCCCCTTGATCCTCCTCCTCCTGAGGAGAAACTTCAGACTTCTGGTTCTTGGGAGTGGGTGGTCCTTGTGGTTACTCTTATGTGTAGCTGTCTTTTCCTGAAAAAGAGGAGGTTTGTATTGGACTGGGTCAAAAAAGGGTTTCCCAGGGTCTCATTCTTTGTTCAAGTGAGATTCCTGTATGTGGCCTGGAGATGTGATGGGCACCATGCTCCAACCCCGGACATTCAAGGAAGTCCTTGGCTCATTTGCTGCAATGAACTTACACTAGTGGCAGGAATGGAGGGAAGCGGGGGCTGAGGGCTCACCTCGTCTCTGGCTCCCTATCAGTAGCTCTCTGCCACTGCAGCAGGGCACACCTGCTCCACAGCCTGACAATGTGGCTGAGAATGGGGACTTTGGTGACTGGGTGGGAAACCTTGCTGACTGCTACCATGTGTCAGCCTACGGTGGGGGAGGGGAGAAAGGGAGCCACTGCTTGCTGATCCAATCATCTGTGCCAGGCCTGGGTGGTTTTCCTATTGAAATACTATCCCTGCTTTCTGGGAGCTGTCCCACTCAGGGAGGAAGGCTGCAGAAACACTACCCCTGCCTTAGCACTTCAGGTGGCTGGGTCTCCACACAAGAGGCACAGATTCCATGTAAGCATTTAATCTGCAGAGGAGACAATGTATAGTTTTCCCACTTAGCCTTCTCTGCCAGGCTGCCCTCTGCCATAGTCCCAGCAACTGTTTAACTGTTCATTCAGAGCAGCTTTTAGCTTTGTATAAATTTGCAAGCAAATCTGTTCTTATTTCAGGACTCACACTACTTTAAATAAAATTAAATGGGGGCATTAGTGGCAGGGTTTGATAGTGCCAGCATCCCAACTGAAACTGGATGATTATCAACTGCTATGGATTTTCCACAAAGTAATATGCATCTTCTTGGGCTCTGGAGCAGACACTTGAATTCTTTTGGCCCAGAAATTCCCATGGTGTGCTGCTCTCTATACTCATGCAAAAATGGAAGCTTCTCAATGTCTAGTTTGAGCCTGATCGAGCTCACAGCAAGAATGGAAGGGTCTCTTCAGTAGAAACTATTACAGCTCTTTACACTTTGCTTGGAATCCCTTAATTCCTGAATCTCAAGGAGACTAGATTAGTGTACAAATGTAATCCAATTAGGGGATTAGTCATATCCCTTAACCACGTGTACCCCACTTTTCCATACAAACATCGTAATTGCCTCAATAACTACTTCAAAAACAGGTTTTAAAACCATCAAACCTACGATATAATAAAACTCAATTCAAGAAAGAAAAAGCCTTTTAAAAGTTTACTTATTGGTCTGTAAGTCACACTTAGTTTGTAACATTAAACATGGTATTTATCTTTACCAGTTTCACATTTGCTCAATTTTTCTTACTTATCCTCACTGGTCAAGGCAATTAAATAATTAAAGACAAACTCTAGTCAGCATGTTAAAACTTAGGCTGGATTCTCTAGTAAGCATGTGATTAGGCTAGTACTCTATTGTAGTGGTGTTAAGGCACTGACCAGACTGACACTGCAAAACAAAATACTCTGCATGCCAGATGAGTACAGCTAGGTGGAAGGGAAACTACAGACATTTAACATTCAAAAGAAAATTTTAGAATGTTACCAGCATCTAAAACATGCGTTTTTGGACAGATATCAATTCATCTAGGGCAAGTAGGAAACTTCCCCAAGCTACTGCTATTAGCTTTTCCAAATTCAGAGCTTTCATTTTGAAAAATAAGTTTAAAGATGTTAAGGATGCAAGGAAAACCTTCCAACCACAGAGATTAATCTGACGCACAGATGTCCTAACTATGCAGCCAGTTCTTGTGTCTCCTCAGCTATCCTGTAGCAGAGTGAAAACTCTTGCTAGTTTTCATTGCTCTTTATTCAGATCGCTGTGGGCAATACTAAAATTGATAAGAATCAATTAAATTTCATCCTGCAGAGAGCAGAAAATGTAGGGTATTCAATGGGAAGGTGTGGACAGGAAGACAGGGTTAAATAACGAAAACAATACCAGCCTTTGACAAGCCAGAAGCTTTAGAGAAGAGTAATGGGAGAATTCTCTGCCTACTTTCACGGCAACCAGAAGACTTTGGGATAAGAATATCTTCTTCCTTCTCCCCCACTTCCAGCAAGGAGTGAGAAGTGGAAAGACTTCAAGTTTATCATATAACCAAAGGCAGAAATTAAGTCCCCCCTCACTCTTCCTAAGCAGAGATCACAGGACAGCATCCTTGTAAGAAATTTCAGTCTTTTCCAAAAGCAAAAGGGTACAGGGGTTGTCTCTCACATAAGCAGTGCACCTAAACAGTCATCCTTCCCTATCTTTCATGCCCTCCATGGCACAATGGAACAAAGTTCTAATGCAAACATCCCTAAATTCTGCACTTTTCATTTGTTCTATCATCCCCTTGCCTTTACAAAAACTAAGTAAGGCACATTGAACAAAAATAATCAGTCATTTCAGGGATTTGGAGCAATCAATTTTTTACATTGCTCCACTCCAGCTCTGGGCATAAACCTGCAGCTATAGGCTCTGCTCCAAAGCCCTGATTGTTATAAAACTAGTCCAACACTAATCATTTTTTCTGCATACTCAGTTGAACTATCTCCATGAGCATTATTAACTACTGTGATCCAAGAAAGAAGGAGGAAAGGCAGATGAACCACTGGAAATCTGACTCAATCCAGCTGCATTTCTGGTCCTTCCCCTAACTGCAAACTGGATATCAGCTTTTGCTTCCTAAGCCCCTGCTGCCCTCCTCCACAGAGCAGTGCAGACAGCATGCACTATAATCCAGTTAACTCCTGTCATGGAGAGAAAGCTGGAGAGCAAGAGGCAGCTGAAGGTAGATAGGGATGCAACAAAAAGTTGGGGTTGGGCGCCTGGCTGCAGCAAAATAGCATATTCCACATACACCACAGAATTCTGTATTCTGTGGCATCTTAGAAACATACCAAATTCAATGGCCGTAAACCACTGGCACCTCACCCAGATAAGAATAGCATATCATAAGGCTGTTTAATGCTCTCTGCAGCTCTCTCTCAATAACTTTGCACTTGGTTCACATGTTTACTGTGATCTTTGCAATAGGCCTGTCAAGTAATTAAAAAAAAATAATTGCACTGTTAAATAATAGAATACCAACTGAAATTTATTAAATATTTTTGGATTTTTTTCCCTACATTTTCAAATATATTGATTTCAGTTACAAACACAGAATACAGAGTGTACAGTGCTCACTTTGTTATTTTTGATTACATAGTATTTTTTAAATTTACCTCACACAAGTACTGTAGTGCAATCTCTTTATCATGAAAGTACAATTTACAAATCAATTTTGTTATTAACTGCACTCAAAAAAACTTTAGAGCCTACAAGTCCATTCTGTCCTACTTCTTGTTCAGCCAATAGCTCCTTTACATATGCAGAAGATAATGCGGTCTCCTCCTTGTTTACAATGTCACCTGAAAGTGACAACATGCATTCACATGGCACTGTTGTAGCCGGTGTCACAAGATATTTATGTGCCAGACGTGCTAAAGATTCATATGTCCCTTCGTGATTCACCCACCATTCCAGAGGATGTGTGTTCATACTGATAAACAATAGAATACCAATTTAAATTTATTAAACAGTGCAATTACAACTGTGATTAATCAAGGTTAAGATTTTTTGAGTTATTGGGAGTGTTACCTGCAATTAATTGACAGCCCTACTTTGCAACCATCAATGCTAGAAGCCTTTACAAAAAAGGGGTGGGGGGATGGGGAGAGCTGGGATTCTGGCTTGTAGTTCTGAAGCAAAAGAGTGAATTTTAAGGCTACAGATTCTATGGCAGGGGTTCTCAACCTCTCTTTTTCTTCCTCCGTCTCCCTAACATGCTATAAAACTCCACAGCCCAGCCATGCCACAACTGTTTTTCTGCATATAAAAGCCAGGACTGGTATTAGGGGAAAGTAGCAAACAGGGCAATTGCCCAGAGCCCCCTGCAAAGCTAAGTTGCTGAGGCTTAGGCTTCAGCCTCAGTAGCAGGGCCCGTGGGCCTCAGGCTTCAGCCACATGCAGTGAGGCTTTGGCTTCTGCCGTGGGCCCCCAACAAGTCCAATGCCAGCCCTGCTTGGCAGACCCCCTGAAACTTGGTCATGGCCCCAGGCCCCTGGTTGAGAACCCAGCTCTATGGCATCCTGCTAGTGGGCCCAGTTCCATTAAAACCAGGTGTAAGATTTCCAAGCCCAATGAGTAGGTGCATAGATGGGAGTCGGGTGAGCAAAAGAGACTGACAAGTTAAAGATAACTACTACTACAAAAAAAGTGGGGAAATGATAGGAAGTAGAACACCACAGAAAAAGAAAATACACTGTCAGCAGTTCAGGAGATAGATTATGATTGGCTAGGACTGCCAGCCCAAGGCAGCAGGTGCCAGCCAGCAGAACAGAAGTAGCGCTGGGATCTGCACCACTTTCACCCCTCTGCCCTCTTCTCCTCCCCCAGAAGGGAAATGCACTGTTCTCACCTCCCCTGGGGAAGGGGTCAGGCTATTTTCACACACCTCTGCTGGGAGGGGGACAACCCTGCCAACTCATGCCAGAGCTGAGTATGGAGCTCAGCTGCTGCTGAAGCCTGGCCTGTCAGCTGCTGGATCTGGAGCCTGAACTGCACTTTGTTCACAGTTACAAACATTTCAGATTTACTGACAAGCTCCATTATGAAGGTGTCCATAACGCTGAGGTTCTACTTTAACAGAATACCAATTTAAAGTATTTTGGGATGTTTTTCTACATTTTGAAATATACAGATTTCAATTAGAACACAGAACACAAAGTGTATGGTGCTCACTTCATTACTTTTTACAAATATTGGCAGAGTAAAAAAACCCAAAAATAGTAATTTCAAATTCACCTCAAGTACTGTAGTGCAATCTCTATTGTGAAAGTTCAACTTACAAATGTAGTTTATGGGGGGGGGGGTTAAACATAACTGTGCTCAAAAACCATATAAAACTTTAGAGCCTACAAGTCCACTCAGTCCTACTGCTTGTTCAGCTAAGTTTGTTCACATTT
The DNA here is from genome assembly GCA_032164245.1 of Sternotherus odoratus. Taxonomy (NCBI): domain Eukaryota; kingdom Metazoa; phylum Chordata; order Testudines; family Kinosternidae; genus Sternotherus; species Sternotherus odoratus. The sequence continues at coordinate 72,460,789 of JAVMKO010000001.1, read as the reverse complement.
ACAGGAGATAATACTACTAGGGATGTAAATGCTTAACCAATAAGCATTAGGGTTATTGTTAACCAGGCCTTAACCATTAAACCCGTTGGCAGGCTGGCTGCACACCAGCCCTGCCCACCGAAGCAACCTCAGTTAATGGTTTACTGGTTAAATGATAACATTTTAATAGTTTAAACTTTAACTGGTTAACTTTAACTGATATTTACATCCTTAAATGCTACCAACTTTTTACAATATCACTTGAAAGAGAAAAAGTGTTTGGATGGTACTCTTATATCCAGTGCTACAAGAGATTTACATGCCAGATATGCTAAACATTCATATGCCCCTTCATGCTTCCATTCCAGAAGACACTTCTATGCTAAATTTTAATTATTGTTTAACAGTGCAATTGTTACTTCTTTAAATCTCACAACTGTGATATTTTTAATTGTTTGACAGCCTTTACTAGTTTTGAATATGACTCATATTAGATAACATTTTAGCATTTGTCACACTTCAATTACTAGATTGGGTTATTTGACCAATCCTACAGCTGGTCAAATATTAACAACCAAATGAGATTAATACCAGTGAAATTCAAATTATTCATAATTTCCTCCAACATTTGGCCAGCCCTAGTAGTAACACATTTAAAAGAATAGTTGATTGACCACACTGTAGTTCAGTGCAACATTAACAGCACATACGAGTTTTAATTCCTTTACATTGCATGGGACGTGGGTTCGGAGTAACGGAAGGGAGAGGAGTCGTGGAAACATGCCTTTGCCACCCTTGCTAGTAGGCTTAATCTTCTGGCTAACAGAAGTCAGAAAAATTTTTCACAGGCCCCCTCCTCAGCATTGTTTTGCTTTTGGACATGTAAATGAAAACTAAAGTGAAGTTACCCATTGTGCGTAACTTCAAACGTTAAGCTTCATTTCCCGAAGTTTAATGGCGTGACTATTCTTCAGAGAGGTAGATTTGTCTGAAGTTTAAGACTTCAACCACCCGCATTATGTAAATTAAAAAAAAAACATTAGTAAAAGTATTTTATCCATACTAATGTAAACAGGTGACTATTTTGCTCAAACCTACCATCACCAACTCCTTAAATTTTCTTCTGCAAGGGTAAGTCAACAGCATTTGGGCTCAAAGTGGAGAAAGGTGAAAGTGAGTACTTGAAATGAATGGGGTTAGACTAGAATTCCCATCTGATCCTTTGTTAGGGTTTAATATAGTTGTAGATATAAACTGGTTTATAAATAACGAGTAATTTAAGTCACATCTACACTTGGCTTATATAGTTTTAAAACTATTGTTAATCTCTTGCCAGCCAAACAGTGTTCTGTCAAGGTAAACTGACAAAATCCTGGTCTACACTAAATAGGATTTTTTTTAATATGTAAATCTATGAGATTCCCTATGAATGATGCAGGTCCGCTACTATCAGTAATAAGGACATAAAAAGGTTACAGTTAATAAGCAGACTTCCTTGCCGATCCAGAAAATGTGAAGAAGCTGGATAGGATCAATGATTATCTCTAGCTCTGTATCACTGGAGTTTAGAATTTCCTGTGGCATTGGGAGATAAGGTAGGTAACTACTCTGGATTACTTCCTTCAGGTTCCTATGAATTACAAAGAACTTTGCTCACAGCAGGGCTAAGTATTTGTTGTTATAGTTGAAGCACTGTGTTTTCAGCGCATATGACCACACATAAATCCTGACAGCAGCTTGATTAGCAGAGGTCCACTAAATAGTTTCAAACATTTTAGATTTAAAAAAATATATATTTTACTCACTTACAGAGTGCATGAATGTAGATATTCCCTTTCTAAAGTTCAGGTACATATCTGAAGGCTTTTCATCCAAGCTTATTTTAGACCTTTGAATGGATAAAAAATGCTCATTTCTTAATTAGAGATTTATAGGGAAAAAAGCCCTATAAATTTGATCAAATTCCATTTGATGGAAGTTTGTAATGGGGAAGAAAGCAGAGTTATTTTAGCTATTGTGTATGTTGCTATCTGGCTGCATGAACTGATGACCACCAGATACTTCAGGTATATAACTACATAATATTTCAGATCCATATCACAGAATTGCTTCTTAGCTAAGGACAAGGTTTCTCCTATATTCTTCCTATAGGATCTATTATGATGGGGGCCTGACACCTGACTTGAGGTCTCTAGGCTATACTGCAGTACAAATAAGTGATAGCTTACAAATACAAGCTAGCTTACAAATAGCACAGCTAAAGAGGAGCGTTTCCACTTCACATGTCAAAACAATCAGTCTTTCTAGCTCTAGACAGATGTACAACACTAATGTTGAGTCTGAACTATTGATTAAGCTTAATCTTATCCCAGACTTGATGTCTGTCTGAACTTTTAATCAAAGCTCTGACCTGCAAACTACTCATGACACCCCCCCCCCCTTAAGTAGCCATCTCCCCTTATCTTTTGGAATTTACATTTTCTGTTTTATCCTGTAGAATCTTGATTGATTATGCATGACCATTATGATCTGTAAATCACTTTGTTTACTTCTGTGTATAAATATTGATGCTCACCCCTAGTAAATTTGCCACACTACTCTGAAGCTTGGAGCTAAGGATAGTGTGAGCCCATTGATCAATGAATTGAAGTCTGTGTAAGTGGTCTCTGACAGTTTGTGGGCCCAAACCAACTCCGCACGAATCTCGGGTGCTGGAGAGGTGAGTAGGGACTTGCTTTTTACCTAACAATTTGGGGGCTTGTCTCGGGATTCCTTCTGGTGCGGTGCCTCTGTCCAGTGGTCAGATCACTCATATACGAATTGGCAGGCGCCACGGGAGATTTCTCCCAGCCAATTCAATATTGAGGAGTCGTGTACTGGACAGCAGGGTAAACGCCAGTTGGAGGGCTCCTGTCAGACACCATGGGTCAAGGGACTAGTGTCCCTTTTCAGAACCTTTTTGAGCATTAGGAATAAGTTGTGTTATGAAGAAAGACTCCCAGTACAGACAGGAATGTCTAAGAAGTTGTACACGCTGTGTGTAAGGAATTAGACTGGGAATACCGCGGTATGGGCCAACCTGGAGAAAAGGTTGCCTTTGTATGGTTCTTTTGAGCAGGCTGCTTTAAAGAGAAGTGGAGAGCCAGATCAAAAAAACCATCCGGGACAGTTAAGTTACTGATTTTGTTTGAACTCTGCAGCAGAGCTGTGGAAATCTTTAAAGATTATGACAGTCAGGTATTCTCCCGAGAGTGAACCCCCTCCATGTTATTTCGATAAAGGGTGTAAACCATGGCGTGTTTTGACCCGCCAGTTGGTCCCCACTGCACCTGCCCCTACTCCTCCGCAGGGGGACTCTCCAGGGAGCAGAGGGGAATCTGCAGGACTCAGGATCTGAATCTGTGCAGAGGGTAAGGAGGAAAATGGTACCGGAGAAACCTCGGGAGAAATAATCACTTGGCAATAGGCCAAAAAGAAAATCCCAAGCTGTGTGTCTAGGGTAGGAAAGTGTGTGTCTGTATCTTCCTTGTCTGTCTTTTTTTGGTCTGTTTTTCGGCTTGTAATAGTTAAATGCAGTAGTGCCAGAGTTAGTTATAGATTCAGATAGTTCTGAGTTTGTAACTGCAGAGGAAAAAGAATAACTTTAACCCTTTGTCCAGTGAGTTTGTAAGATTGCCTAAGAGGAGATTTTGTAGAGATCTGTCTGATGGGCCAAAGATAATCATGAATGTGAATAAATCCTAGTGAGAATTTGTTGTTGCTCAAGAAGCTGTTCCTTAGAAGCCCTAGAGTGAAGAGAACAAAGACAGAATTTCTGTGAGTAGTGAAGTGTTGCCTAGGAAAGTTCCTAAAGGAAAACAGGTAAACAGTTTGATGCAGTTAAAGTGTAAAAGTGATTTGAATGGGGATAGCTTTGAGAAGGAATTGAGACAGCCCTATATCCAAGTGGCTGTGTTTCACCAGTGATAGAGAAACAAGATTGTTCAAAGAGAAATGTCCATGCTAATTCTGCAAGTAAACAAGGTCTGTGTCCCAGGTTAAAAAAATAGTACAAATCTCACCTCTAGAGTCTAGACACTTTGAATGTGATTTGTAGTCTCTTACAGAATCTAACATCTGATCCCCTGTGAAAGCAAAAGTAAGTAAAGAAAGAACAGAACTTTAAAACTAGCTTGTTAGTAAAAATAAATGGTATCCCTTTTAAAACTAGCCCCTGGGCTTACTTCTCTGTCTGTGAAAATGCAAATTACTTATCTGTTAAACAAGACAGCCCTTCAGGGCAAGCAAATTTAATTTTGTTAAATAAAACCTCAAAGTAACCCTAATAAACCGAAATTCTAATAGTGTTGACCCAAAAGCATAGAAAAAATAGTAAAGAAAAATAATTTTAGTGAAAATAAGAAAATGTTTTAATGTCTTTAAAATGTCTGTAACTAAATCCTTATAAGAAGTAATCCAAGCACAAAGATTAGTTTGCAAGTATGCAGCTATGCATGGTTTAGCTATATTTGTTTGTAATGCTAATGGTGTTTCAGATCAGTGTGTGTTACAAAAGAAAAAGTTAACAGTAAAAGATTCTGGTAAAGATAATTGTATCCTTTTAAGTTGTAACTAGCTTTAAATCCAAAAAAGCAAGCCAGAAAACATCTGTGTTCATGCAAATTACCTAATTGATAAAAAGTGACTGAAACCTGGTTTGCCTAAAAACCAAAAGAAAATAATAACTGATTCCCTTAAAAAAAAAAAAAAAAAAGTGGAGATATAAAAGGTTCAAAGAAAGCTGATGCCAGCTAACAAACTATGCACTTACTAGCACAATAAGAATTGTATTTTATGTTCTATGTTTGTCTTAAAATGTTTTGTCAATGTGGCCAAAACTGTGTTTGTAATAAATTGTACATAAGGCAATATACTGCAGAATTGAAATATAAATGTTTATTCAATTTGTAATATAAAATTGTTTTTACAAAGTTAAGGTTTAAATATACTTGTTATAATTTCACTAGCTAAGAACAATGTGAACAATAATTTTCAATTGAAATTAAATACCAAGACTTTGGAAGCATTAACATGACAAGTTAACTCACTCCTCAAATTGCACATGGAATTCTTCTGGCTACCCCCAGATTTCTAGCCAGAGGGCGAGGGAGGGAAGAAAGCTATTAGACACCAGAGGTACCAAGTGGCCTCAGCAGTTAGTATGCTTGTCCTGTTCTGTTACTCCAAAGCTCTGTAATTCAGTTATTTTTATTATAAAAGTGTATGTAAAACTAAAGTACTGTATAAAAACAATGTGAGATAAAGAAAAGTGTGTGTGTGTGTGTGTGTGTGTGTGTGTGTGTGTGTGTGAGAGAGAGAGAGAGAGAAAGAAAGAGAGAAAAAGAGAGAAAAAAGGGCTAAAATGCCACTCAGTTGTAAAGTTTGTAACACTGCCAAGTATTAATGAAATGTGTTAGTTTTTTTGTTGTTACTCACAGGTAAAGAATACATTACCTAAAGATCCTGAACAGCAACACCTTGGGACTGTCCATTACCATTGTTTTTGTGAAATACTAAAGACTGATTAACTGTCTGGACCCATGTTTTACATTGTAAAAGGATTTGCCTGTCATATCAGCAATTCAATCAAAAGGAGTCAAAGTCCATCCAGAACCTGGCCCTGAGCTGTCTTTCTTTTTAAAAAAGCCTCAAATTAACTTTTCTGAACTGCCATCCTGTGTATAGCATTTCATACCAAAAGAGCAAATGCTTAGACTGTGGACAAATATCTCTTAAATAATTTTATCCCTAAGTATAGGTACCCAAGATGACAGACTTAAACCGTGAGTCTCATTTTACAGAAACAGTTTTTCAGCAAGTTATGAGTGCCTTGAGAGTTCAGTAGAAGTGCCACACACCTTGGCACCTGCAATCTAATGGCCTGGTTAAAAGGACAAATATGCAAAGACACTGGTCTTAACTGGATAAATGCATTACTCCTTGTGCTGCACAATCTCCATGACACTCCTAAAAGTCAAGTTATCACCTTTTGAACTACTTTTTGGCAGGCCTTCCTCAGTTTACCTAGTCAAATATTCCATGACTGCTGATTTGGTGCTTGAAAAAGCAGAACTAACTTATTTTGTTTTACAGCTCCAGAGACAGACTAACTCTCTCCGCAGATATGAGACTGCTTTTAAATGTAAAAGCACACCCGATAGAACCTCGTTCTTAAGTCTTTGTTAAAGCCTACAAAGAAGTTCTGCTCTAGCCCCTGTGAAAAGGACCATACCGAGTGCCTTGGCCACCCCAACCATCATCAAGGTGGCAGAAAAGGAAGCCTGAATTCACCACGCCTGATGTAAGCATGCCCTTTTCCCAGATGACAACGAGGCAGCTGAGGCCTCCACCCTCGACGGACCAGGATGAGAATTAGACGACAGCGGGGCAAACCCAAGCCCTAGCAACTGGAGAGGGGACGAAGAAGAACCCTGAAGAAAAGTGGCTAGCGAAGGCCGTGCCGGGTCTCAGCCTGAAGATAAAATTCAAAAGGACTTAATAATGTTTATCAAATTAAAGTATTAATCAATTTTAAGTTATTAATCTTAATATTAAGCAAGATTTATTTCATCAGTATAATGTGCTTTTTTATTAGATATTCCCAGAAAGTCAAAACCTGTATTTTGAAAAATAGAAGTGATAAATGTGTACTCAGTTCTTAGTAGACGCAAGATAGAAACTCCTCTGTGTACCTACCCCTCTGATTATTGTTAACATGACTTGAATGCTACCAAAATAGAGATCTGGTCCAGCATAATGTAACATAAGACCAAACAAGAATAAGAAAACAAACAAGTATTTCATAGTAGCTAACAAAGAGTAGATGCAAAATCTACTTCAAATATCAGTGCCTCTGCATAATGCTGACTCGTGTAGAGTCTTTTTAATAGAAGTCACTTAGCATTTTTTGTGACAAGTAACTCCTGGTTGGATAAAAATAGAGCTTCCACCAGTAAATTAGCACTTTTTAGAACATATTATGTACGTAAAGCTACAGTCTATCATGAATTGCCCTAAAACTAAAAGGGTTCATGTTCAGAATGTTTGTTTAAAAGACAAACCAAGCAATTAATCTCAGTGAGAGTCTATCCTGAAACAAGTGGGCAAGTCAAAATGGCCTGAAACATAATGTTAGCTGCCCAAGGAAGAATATATGCTCTCATGAATGAGAAATGCTATGTCTTTGCAAATATCTACCTCAACACCCCAATACTGGGTGTGCCTAAACTGAATAGTACCTATAAATTAGTGCATAATTTAAAAGCTGAAAGTAATTTGCTTTTAAAATATAAAAGAAATTATCTTTAAAGAGGAGGGAATTGTGAAGAAATTATCTTTAAAGAGGAGGGAATTGTGAAGAATGTTTTTCTAACTTAAAAGCAACTGTATTATGAATGTTGTGTAGTATGATTTTAAATACAACATGTGTTTTAATGGCACCTTTAGTAAAACTCTTAGTGAGTATTGTTGGGGCCATAGTAATCCTTATAATACTGTGTTGTATTCAGTGTGTCCCCTCCCTCATAGACTCATGTAAGTCAGCTTGTTTTTTTAGGCCCTACTCTTTTTGAATTGGCACAAGCTGAAGTTGTCAAGCTGCCCTTAACTCCTTAAACTAAGATGTAGCTTTTTGATAAATAAGTTATACCAAAGCTACAAATGGGGGAATGTTGAGTCTGAACTATTGATTAAGCTTAATCTTATCCCAGACTTGATGTCTGTCTGAACTTTTAATCAAAGCTCTGACCTGCAAACTACTCATGACACCCCCCCCCCTTAAGTAGCCATCTCCCCTTATCTTTTGGAATTTACATTTTCTGTTTTATCCTGTAGAATCTTGATTGATTATGCATGACCATTATGATCTGTAAATCACTTTGTTTACTTCTGTGTATAAATATTGATGCTCACCCCTAGTAAATTTGCCACACTACTCTGAAGCTTGGAGCTAAGGATAGTGTGAGCCCATTGATCAATGAATTGAAGTCTGTGTAAGTGGTCTCTGACAGTTTGTGGGCCCAAACCAACTCCGCACGAATCTCGGGTGCTGGAGAGGTGAGTAGGGACTTGCTTTTTACCTAACACTAATGCTCACTATACATTATCAGCTTGTATTAATGGACTAAAGGAGCATAATGTTAATCACAATCCACAGAACTGGTCACATCCTTAGTGCATACTAAAACAGCTAGGCTTAGCCTTTTACTGTTTTAACGCTTACTGGAGCTACCATTCCTCAGATCGTATTTCTTTTAAATATAATCCAACATTTGATCATACGGACTCCAGTACCCTTTCCAGAGTGATACCAGAAATTCAAGCAGGGAAGCCCTCACATAGAGCACTAAAAATAGACTGTCAAGGAACTATTTAACAGGTGGAGGGAAAAATAAAAAAAATCCATTGTTTGCAAGTAATATGTTCTTTACGAAATAAAAATAAGGAGACAGATGCACTGAAGGTCCCAAGCAACAAGTTGTATTCATTTTTTTCTGCAAGGCATGGGGGAAAAAATACCACCACTCCTAAAGTAGTGTGAATTGACTTCATCAGTGCAAACACAAAGTTATGTCATGTCACAACTGTTATTAAACTTGACTAAGTATGTCATCGATTCTTAGAAGCACAGGTACAAGATGTGTTGTGTTACAGCAGCGGTTCTCAAACTTATTGAGACCGCGACCCCTTTTCCTGCTCCGGCAGCGCGACCCCTCCGCCGAAAAGCCGGCCCCCAGTCCCCACCGCGGGCGGGCTGCTGGCTGCGCGCCGGCCCCCAGTCCCCACCGCGGGTTGCGGCGGCAGGAGCTCGCGACCCCGTTTGAGAAACCCTGTGTTACAGGATGCCATTTTTACATTCAAAGAGACCTTTGACATTTATAAAAATTTTACAATTCATATATAACCTAGTAAGTGTATGCACAATTGCAATAACACAACAGTAAAGCAAATCTTTGGCTTTAGCAGCAAGAGTACAATGAAAATCCACTTCTTACCAATGTTCCATAAGTAAGAAATGGAAGTCTCTACTCTTAGCAGCAAGGCGTCTACCACATATTTGTTAGCTATTTGTGAAAAGGAATCTGAACACTGGAGAATTGAGCCCTAAATGTCCAAACAAACAATTAAAATCAATGGTGGTTCCACACAGTTTTTCTAAGATTGCTGTTTTAGCTTTACACCCTCACTATAACCAAGGAATAGCTTATGACTTGCAAACACTCTTCAACATGAACAATGACAGATCCTTCAAAAACCTGAAGCCTTGCCAACTAATCTCACTAAGACTGGGATGGGGAGGGTGAAAGAATGCAAAAGAGAAACACTCAGTTCTGCATGTTGTCCCACCCCCACCTTTGCAGCTGAGAAAAGATCCCACACAGATTGCTAATCATCAGGACCCTTGTTGAAAATAAAACGATTAGAAGAGTTTTGCCAAAAGTTAAGATCTCTTGTGTTAGGTCAGATCAGTCGTTCTACTACTCCAATAGCTTGTCTTCAACCGTAGCTGGTACCACATGTTTTAACTTGTGGCCCTCAGGCCAAAACGTTTGCCCACTCTGATCTATCCTGTACCCTCTTCTCCCCATCAATCTACAGCAGGGATCGGCAACCTTTCAGAAGTGGTGTGCAGAGTCTTCATTTATTCACTCTAATTTAAGGTTCCGTGTGCCAGTAATATATTTTAATGTTTTTAGAAGTCTAATATGTAACTAAACTATTGTTGTGTGTAAAGTTAACAAGGTTTTTAAAATGTTTAAGAAGCTTCATTTAAAATTAAATTAAAATGCAGAGCCCCCAGTCAGGTGGCCAGGGCCGAGCAGCGTGAGTGTCACTGAAAATCAGCTCGCGTACCGCCTTTGGCACCTGTGCCATAGGTTGCCTACCCCGATCTACAGTCACGCTTTCCTGCCCACCCACATTCCCCTTCCCCATCAGCACAGTCAATTTCAGTGTGCCCAATTGCCAAGCTCAGTCTCAGTTCTCTCCCCATACCCTGACTCTTCGTAGAACTCTCTATCCTCCATCCCAATGGCTCCCCGTCCCAGCTTTTTCCCCAAATCCTCTAGGGTCCTTGTCTCAATCTACTCCCCTCCAGGGCCTCCATCTTGTCCCCTTTGCATTAGAATCACACAGTTCTTCCACCAAACTGCCTGAGCCCAGAAATTAGGGTATGGTTAGACTATAGATTATAGCGCGTTTATTTGTAGCGCTTCCCAATGTAGCGCAATAGGTATCGCGCTAAAGCCTGTGCAGATTGAAACCTTGTAGCGCTAAATAATGGATACATTTGTAGCGCTTCTGGCAGCAGTAGCAGTTGTGGGATAAGGCAGGTATCCCTGCATTCAGCTGGGTGCAACGTGCTTTGAAAAGGAGGGGGGAGAGGGGGACCTGGGAAGTTGTTCACAGGGAGACGAGATCTGGCTGTCAGTGAGTTTTCGTTAGCGAAAACTGACAGGCTGTCTATTTCAGACACACAGCTCCGTCCGAAAGCATTTTCACTGGTTATTTGCTGTGTGAGTTGTTAGAGAGAAACTGCAAAGCTACTTCTGCTTTTATAAAACAACACCTCACGTCATTTGCCTTACATGGCATGTTGATTGTCTTGAATGGCTTGCTGATGGCCTTAAATGGCTTGCTGATGGCTTTACATGGCTCGGAGGCATGCAAGAGATCCCATGGGTGTCCACATTCCCACCCTTGTGCTATAGCGCTAGCGTAAAAAGGCTTATCACTCTCGGAAATGAGGTTTAATACTTGCGCTTTAAACAGCGAGTCATTTCGCAAAATCTCCTTTTGAAGTGTGTATGCTATGAAAATTATTGCGCTACTGGAGGGTTTTTGCGCCGCAAAGCGCCAGTCTAACCATGCCCTTAGGGAAGGCTCACTGAGAACATAGGAAAGCATTTCCTTGCTCTCAGGCTGAGGCAGACATTCAGCATGAAATTTCAACACAGCTGATTAAAATTCAGCAAAGTTTAAGCAAATGAAAAGGAAGTCTTATGACGGGTAACGCTGAACCTTAACAGCAAGAGATACTTACATAGCTGCCTGTGAAATGAAAAAATCCCTACCCCAAACACCAAGATTAATTTGAAACAAGATGCAATAGTATGAGGGAAAGGGGGTAGAGGAGGAAAGAGTGTAATGAGATCACAGATAAATTAGCTGTATTCACAGATTGATATACGGTAGTAAATCCTTTTTTTTTTTAAATCTGCATTCTTAGGTGCTGCTTAACCAGCCATCATTAGTTGACAGTTCTCTTTTTCCGTCATGTTTTAAGTTTGTTGCCTTTCTACTTTGTCCCCCTCATTCTTGTATAATGAGAAAGTGAATAGGCACACCTGACTGATCATACACAAATCAAAAGCCTTGAGAGCAACTCCTGCACCCAAAGCACATGAAAGATTCAGAAGCTCATTATGTTAACTATGAACTGAAGTCTTGTATGGAAGTTGGAACAGGGAATGCAGCAGAAGGCTTCCACACACTTAGTCTGCCATTTATGGATAACCAGAGCTCAAGTTATTGAGTTGATATTAGGGCTATGCTCTGCAACTGTGCAAGTAAGGCTGCATGGCCCTAAGATGTTAATTCTTAAGCATAGCCTAAGAATAAGTCATGTCCAAAAAGGTACCAAAATAAGGAAGCGTAATATAATATCTGAAGTTCCACAGAGTGTTTCAGGACATATAATGTGCCAAAAATGTATTCAATGGACTCAAAGTTACACTAGATTGTGAATGTTTTTACAAGTTAACACTAGTCTTAGCCAGGGTGGATAAAAATCAATTTTTAAAATTTAAATCTGATTTTTCTGATTGCTTTTAGGGGGAAAAACCTTTTTATCTGAAGAGTCTTAATTAAGATACATTATAACTGAAAGATCTCATCATGGAATAGGGATTATAAAGTCTAATTCTATAGTATAAAAAAATATATTCATGTAATGTTTAAGAAAAGTTTTGTAAAGGAGTTCCAATAGTACATGGATTAGGGACACAATCTTATGGACTTAATTACAAGAATTAAAAAAAAAAAAGAGAGAGACCAGCACTCGAGCTCATTTTCTTGCAAATATTCTCAGTACTCAGCACTATGGTCAAACCTTAAACACCGAAGAAGAAGAAGAGTTGGCTATGACATGGACATCCAGCAATCATCCCTCCATAATGCCAACAATAATAAACTTCAGAGCGAAGGGTGAACAATTCAAGAAATGTGTGTTTGCTGATGTTGTTTTAAAGGAAGTCACACCATGAACTGGTGGAAGTCATTTAAGCACTTGGATTCAGAGACTGCTGAAGTGATAATCTCACTTTTAACAGCAGTAGCTTCTTCTGCTGTTGTAGAAAAAATATTTTCTTCCTTTGGATTAATTCATTCCAAATTGAGAAATTGTTTGGGACCCGAAAAAGGAGGAAGGTTCCCCCCACCCTTCCAGATTATGAACAAACAGGAAAATGAAGGTGAAGACTTCACGAAGGTGAAGCTAACCAAGTTAGTTGCAGAAGCCAATATTTTAAGTTTATTATGTTGATCTGACTGACACAGTCGATTTAAATTTTCTTAAGTATTTCATCTAACTATTTTAATTAAATTTAATTAAAAATAATTTTTAACAAAAACAAATCTGATTTTTAAAAACTTGAATGTTTAGTAAATTCAAAAATTCATATGCTTGTTAAAATATTATGTTTGCTGTTGAAGAAAAATTCCAAAATATATAATGTTATTTATTGTTTTAGTTAAATAAAACAACTTAAATGTCTATCTGGTGACATTGTCCTCCTAATACAGTCTGGCAAGACATTCATATTTGAAGGTTTGATTAACCTGTTGAATTGGAGATATTTATGAAATCATTGGGAGGTGAACTATTTGCTTCATTACCTTTAATACATGAAATAACCAAACAATCATTCATTTTCTGAAATAGTTGTAAAACTAATCTGAAAAGTTTTCAAAATAAATCACTAAAAATGCAGTGTGCACCTTCTAAAAAATGAAACCTATATTCATCCTGAGTTGTGAAAAATATGTATTAATGTTATAACCACCATCAAGAGTGCACTTTTATGTAGAAATCTATGATTTCTGACTAGTGATTTAAATCAAATCCAGCCTGGTCTTGGCCTTGCACCTTCTGCATTTTTATAGAACTATTTGCATTTCCAAAGTAAAAATTGTTTGATATCACTTTACCATTAAGGCCCCAAGTACAGAATACAACAGCTTCAGACAGCTATAAGAAAACTCTGAAGTTCTGGGCACAAACTACAGTAGTGAAGCTTCTGTTACAAAGTTACCAAAATTCTCAGATTAAATTAAAATTTTAGTAGGAAAAGTATTGGATCTGTGTGTTCAGTTTAGAACCATGTTTTAAAAGGTCACATGCAAAGGATTTTTAAAAAATTGGGTTTATTCTGCATTTTTGTTTCCTTATGATGTACAAGAGAGGTCCAAAAATCTTTGGTATTTGATATTTTCCTGATGGGTTTTTTTGGTGCCTCAGAATTATGAAGCATGTCAAGGCTGGCTTTCCTTGGTTTTGAGGGAAAGTTTCTTGAAGGAAGAAACATTAAGCTTTAAAGAAAGGCAATCCAATCCCTCAACTTCTACTCAGGCATTTGACTTCAGCATTAGAACAAAAAGTAAGTTTAATAGTCCGACATAAAAATCCCTTCCTCTCAATTGCTCAGCTTTCAGTTTCTTGACCCAAGATGTACCGTATATACTCGAGTATAGGTCGACCCGAATATAAGCCGATGCACCTAATTTTACCACAAAAAGCTGGAAAAGTTATTGACTCGAGTTTAAGCCGATATCAAATCCGGACAAAAAAAAAAAAAAAGCACCTCGCTCTCCCGTCCCCGCTGCGCGGGCGGGCTGCCGAGGTTCCCCCTTCCCCGCCGCGGGCGGGCTGCCGAGGTTCCCCCCTCCCCGCCGGACCAAAAAAAAAAATGTGCGCCCCGGTTCCTCCCCTCCCCGCCGGACAAAAAAAAAAAAAAAAAAAAGCGCCTCGCTCTCCCGTCCCCGCCGCGCGGGCGGGCTGCCGGGAGCGTCCCGGTTCCCCCGTCCCCGCCGCGCGGGCGGGCTGCCGGGAGCGTCCCGGTTCCCCCGTCCCCGCCGCGCGGGCGGGCTGCCGGGAGCGTCCCGGTTCCCCCCTCCCCGCCGCGCAGGGGAGCCCGCCCGCGCGGCGGGGACGGGGGAACCGGGACGCTCCCGGCAGCCCGCCCGCGCGGCGGGGACGGGAGAGCGAGGCGCTTTTTTTTTTTTTTTTTTTTTTTTGGTCCGGCGGGGAGGGGAGGAACCGGGGCGCACATTTTTCACTGACTCGAGTATAAGCCGAGGCGGCTTTTTTCAGCCCAAAAAGAGTATATACGGTACTCGTTTCACCAGCTGCTACTTACTATACAACATTTCTTTTTTAACACTAGAAATTCAGACAAGAGGATGGATTTATTCTGGACACTCTCTCGTTTCTGCTATCACAAGTCACCTTTAAAAAGGTACAGGACTTTAGTCACCTGGAATGTAAAGATCAAAAGATCAATTCATAAAACTCAACCTAGCAGTGATTATTTATTACAAGTGTTTTATCTGAGACCCATCCTCATGGTATCTGGCTGTATTTTAAATTAAAAGCAAAATTATTTCCTCTCAAATAAAGTTTACCCAGTATAGGCATGGTCTGCATGTCCATCACCCCACTTTCTCCTTGCAGGCATGCTTAGGGAGGGGTGTGTGAACCAACTTTCTTAGATTGTTGGTTGTTCCCTAAATCTGTGCACTGAACAAGGCACTTCCTATAGCATATCCACTCAGATATAGTAAGTACAATGACACTTAAAGCATTCCTTAGATCAAATCATTAACTATTTTTTTCCTCCAAAAAGGAAAGAAAATAGACTTGGTGGATCGTTACCAATGTGAACAGAAACATTCACATTTGTATGAGTTATTTCAATGCAACTGAATCTGCGGGAGAGCTGTAGGTCTGTTTAGATCACAAAGACAGTCTTGTGGACAGAAGTCTGAATTTCTCTTCCTTTGATAAAGTTTAAGTTTCTGGACATTTAAGTCATGGGCAAATAGGTCTAAAGATTTGTAATTTACTTAATTCCATTTATTTTTAAAATATTTCACATACAGAGACAACTTCTTTAGCCAAGACGAGGTACAGCATAAGAATAGTGGATGCTACAAACAGGAAAGATTCTGTTGTTACCATATTATTTTTTTCTGGATATAATAAATAAGCATCCATCACATGATTTGCCATCCAGCCACTTCAATACTAAAGTTCACAGAAGCATCAGCAAGACACCTCGATCTCCCAGCCTAGGCAAACATAGTCCCGCCGTCACTCCTTGCGCCGGCAGCCGACACCCAGGGAACCCCCGAGCTGCAGGGGAAAGCGGGCTGTCCCGGACACAGCGCACGCCCCCGTTTGAAGTTACGACGAAAGGAAATCCCGGCAGAGCGCCCCTCTCCCCGAGCAGGGAAGGTCCCTGGCTGCCGGCGCAGGGCGCTACCCCCGCCAGTCCCTCCCGGGGCAAAGACCCGCGCGCCCCGCAGAGTGAAGCCCCGCGGGGGGAACAGCGCTGCACCGGGGAGCGCGTATCCGCTACCGAGAGCCGCTGTTGCCCTACGCGGGGGCCGCCAGGAACTCCGGGCGAGGGGGACGCCTCGAGCTCTCCCCTCACCCGAGTTAAAGCTCCGCACACGGGCCGGGGCCGCCAGGGCGCGCTCCGCACCTCGGATGGAGCGGGAAGCGGCGCACGCCGCCTGCCTAGGGCCAGCTCCCCGGGGGCGGGTCCCCAGGCGCGGGAAGGGCAGAGGAGCGGGGGCGGCGGGCAGGGGCCGCCCCAGCCCTTTGTACCGCGGCGCCGGGGTCACCCGAGCCGCGGGGGGTGGGGGGTGTCTCCTACCCGGCCGGGGGCGGCTCCTCCTCTGCTCCTGGCGCCGAGCGGGGTGGGCTCCCTCTCCTCGTCGCTGGAGAAGTCGGGCTGGGCGAGCGCGGCGGGCGCGTTGCGGGCGGTGAGGTGCTGCAGGTAGAGCTGCACATACACGTCCTTGCGCTGCTCGCCGCCCGGCAGGCTCACATTGTTGGCGATCAGCTCGCTCTTCAGCTTCTCCTTGGTCAGCACCCACGGGTCCGCCAGGAACTCGGGCATCGCCGGCCTCTGCCGCCCTCCCGGGAGAGACACCAACAAAGGGGGTGGGGGGGGGAATCGCCTCCCCTGCCCAGCGCAAAGAACCCGACAACTCGCGGCGCGCTCGGCGAGAGGTTCGCCCGACCGTCAATAAAGCGTGTCCGGATTGGCCGGGCGAGTCACGAAGTTGGACTGCTATTGGCTGCGGGGTGGAGGGGGGGGCGGCGCAAGGGTTCGACCCGCGTTAGTGCTTTGCGCGAGAAGTAGTAACGCAGTTTAAATTCGGCTCAGGCGGGAGAGGCGTTGGCATTGTGCCGTCCCCCCCCCCCCCCCCGGGCGGGGAGGTGCCATGATCCGGACACCTCCCCCAGGGGAGCACGAGCGGCCGCCTGCCGCTGGTCGGTGCTAAAGACTCTTTATGGGCACCACACGAGCCCCCCGCCCATACGAGGAGGCGGCCGGGGTCTTCGCTGCTGGAGCGGGGCGGGGGCGAATCCCTGGCTAGGGAGGAATTGCCCGACTCCGCTGGAGTCGCTCTGCGGGAGGCGAGCACGGCGGGTTTTGTGTTTCAGTGAGACATTTAAGAGCCTCCTAGAGCCCGGCGTGAAGTCTCCCATTGGTCGCGTGGTCCCGCCGCAGGTCGTCTGAAGCCAACCCCAGTGGCTCGATCCGCCCCGCACAGCACCGCTTGTCCCCTGCGTGTCCTTTGCCTGTCAAAACTGTCACTTTCGGAGGCATTGTGAAGTGCCTCCTCACACGCGGGCCTGGGCTTCCGGGATTCTTCAGGAAACCTCTCTGGGCACTGATCGGAGGGAGGAAATAAAATCCAGGCAAGAGATCGTCCTTGCTATTAAAAGCTGTGAATACTATATCACAAGTAAAGAAATAAATCCCTTTTAGTGTATTGCAAAGTTTGAAAGGGATATTGCCCACGACTTGAGTCTCGGATACCACAACTTTCCCACGAGTGCAGGAGTGTGCCCATGGGGGACAGGTTGCAGGATTGGGACCTGAGATTGCAGGGTCCTTAGGTCAGTGAACTCTGAGCTCCAGTCTGCTGGATCCATCTCCGACTACACTGGTTTCAAGGACTGAGGGTGGGGTCTCAGGGTGAAGTGTGGGTAAGGCCACAGCCTGGGTTAGGGAAGGTTTAGCCTCCCCTGGCCTATTACATCTGCTGCCGGTGGTGAAAATTAAATCAGATTTTTGTACAGCTTTTTCCAAAATTGCACTTCCCAAAACTAGTGAGGGCTGCTGCACCCTGGTGGATTCATTACAGGGTTGACAAGCAATGTTTACTCCCCCAATCTTCCACTGTGTTTCCCTGGAGCAGTCAGTTTTAAATTGCAGTTGAGGCTCCTTGGAAACCTGTGTGTATAGACTTCTGAATCAGAGACTGCCCTGTCCATGATTCCTCCCAACATACCAACAGCTACTTTGGGGGTTGAGCTGGCCAACTAAGGTCTTCCTTTGTAGAAAGAGTTTTGAATACCCCTTACACAGGGGTGGGCAAACTACGGCCCGTGGGCCATTTTTATCTGGCCTGCGAGCTGGGGCCAGGGGCATGGTGCCAGTGGTCCCACGCTCCCGGGTGGGCTGAGTGCAGTGAGCTGCGTGGCCCCACGCTCGGGCTGGAGCACCCGGCTGAGCACGGTAAGCGTGGAGGGGAGGGGGAGGGCTTAGGTGGTGGGGTCCCCAGGGGTGGTGGTTAGGAGGATCTCGGGAGGGGCAGTCAGGGAACAAAGAGCAGGAGGGCCTAGATGGGCTGGGGTTCTGGGGAGGCAGCTAGAGTAGGGGAGTCTCCGGAGGGGGCAATCAAGGGACAAGAAGATGGGGATGGGTTGGATGGGTCGGGAGTTCTGAGGGGGGCATTCAGGTGGTGGGAAGTGGGTGGAGGTCAGATAGAGGGTGGGGCCAGGCTGTTTGGGGAGGCACAGCCCTCCCTACCCAGACCGCCACACAATTTTGAACCCCTATGTGGCCCTCAGGCCAAAAAGTTTACCCATCCCCGTCTTACACCATCACAGCCCCACCCCTGAACAGATTTTCTGCCATTGCTGGATCGGTGTTGTGCCAGAAGAAGTCAATGCTGAAGCTAGCTTGGGAACTTCAGTTATCTTGCAGTACAAATAACCATTAATGAACTATGATTAAATAATTTCACACCTATTGAAGAAAGGGTGTCTCAAAGCAAGTACTGTTACAGTATTATGTACATGATCAGGTCAGTTTGTAAGAGAATTAATTGGAATTGTGGATGGAAATTGTTTTTCCTTATTGACAGCACTTTGAGCAAGTATTTCTGAAACAAAGATATGTTGACCACTGTCGTCCATTTCCATGCTCCCATGAAACAAATCATATTGCCTATGCTTTATTAAACATCACCCAAGGCTCATACAGGTTTGATACCACATAATGGGTGTCTTGGAAATGCTTAAGAAAAATAGAATCCCTGTCCCAATTTAAAATTAATAATTCAAAATGTAAATAGTATCTTTCATCCAGAACAACCTTAAAGTGCTTCAAAAACTGTAAGCATACATAAACACAGCACTACTGACTAACATCTAACTCTGAGGTAAGAAAGCAGCAGCAGAGTAGAACAGAGCATACCGCACAAAAGCTGTGTCAGAAACCTAGTTCTGGTTTTACACTAGTGTAAACCAGGAATAATTCAACTGATGTCAACAGAGTTACATTACTTAAAAACGTGCAAGGAGAGGATCATATTTGGAAAATGTTGATCAAAGTCATCAGTGAAAACCCCCAATCTTACAAAAAGTGCCATTGATACTACTGAAAGTCTATGCAGACAATAACAGGATTTCTAAATTTAAGATCTCTAGTTTGGTTTCCCCTGCTGTCCCTTAACAGGATTAAGCTGCTTCTCATATTAGACTGTGCATATTTTCATAAGATGATTGGCCCTCTCTTTTTTGTGTATGCTTCCTCCAACAGTGAAATAATTTAAAATGTTGACACTTGTAATTGTTATACTTCCATGTTAACACTGTATTGTGGTCAACAGGCAAATGTCACACCTCTCAGGGCTATTATTACAGATTATCTGCAGACTCAGGTCTTGTCTAAACTGCTCCACAGTTTGGACTAACTCCTCCTTGTAGATGAAGAGCACTACATTATTGTGCACTAGAATCTGTCTAGTTCATGCTCACAGCATTCACACAGGGGAGTTACAGCACAACATTTTGGTGTGCGTTGCTATTCATACCCGGGAACTGCAGTGGAAGTGTAGACATAGACTATGGTAGTCACCACAGCATTGGTTTACACTCAGTTTACAATTTGAAGGTTATTTCCCCATCCATAGAAACTAGAGGCTAAAGGATTGCCTGCACAAAAGATTTTTTCCAGGGCATATCTATACTACAGAGACATTAGCTACTCTGGCATTACCCCGTAGCGTAGATGCAGCCTACACCAACAGAACATTATTTTTCCCCATTGGTGTAGGAACACCACCTCCTCAAATGATGGTAACTATGTAAAAAGAAACAGACTTTTCACATCACTGAATAATGTTGCTATGTTGACTTAACTTTTAAGTGTAGACTAATACACTATAATTATACCAGTTACATTGGTATAATTATACCAGTATGGTTAAACGACTATAATTATACTGGTATAATTCCCCCATGTAGGGACTCATTCCTGGTTTACACTTAACATTCAGATTGACCTAGATATATCACTCAGAGGTGTGAAATAGTCAGACCCCTAAGTGCCATATTTAGTCAATTTAGTCAAGTCAATTTAACCACCAGTATAGACACATCCAGACTGATAGAAAAATTCCTCTCTTGACCTAGGTACTGCCGCTCAGGTAAGTGGATTACCTATGTCAAAGGAAAAATGCCTGAGTTGCTGTAGTGCCTGTAGATATGCCCTTTATTCTGGAATAAGAGTAGCTTTCTTGGGAGGCAATATAAGCTAAATTGGAAAAAGGTTCTCTTCTACTGCAATGAGAGTGTCCACATGGGGTGTTATACAGGTATAACTACAGCACTTTAAATCAGATTCTAATGCATACCAGGAAAACTTCCTCATGTAGACAAGTCCTTAGGGCCAGATCCTTGAGGTGAACTTTGTACTGTGGAATGGCATGAAGATAGTATAGCCAGCTTTACACCTCCTAGGTGTAATGGGTATTAGAGGCATGCCAGAAATAGGGAAAGAGTAGTAGGTGGCATGTCCAGGATCTACTGCTTCTATTATAATTTCTACTGGAGGCCTGGAAGGCCTGGACTACTTCTGAGATGAAAGATCAGGTGCACCTGAGGATCTGGCCCTTATTTTTTTGAAATGAGAGCTTAGATTCTGGAATGACAGACGATAGCTAGAAAAATTTACCAAGTCACTACAGACCAGCCCAAATGGACCCCTGCTTCCAATGTTTTTATAGGAAAAAAACTGCCAGTACGGTTTATTAGCTAACTCGTATCCTATAGAGTATTGAATGCAAAGCTATTGGCTAGTGTTGGAATAATGCAATTTAGAAACAACTGTATTATGAATGTTGTATAGTATGATTTTAAAAACTGTCTCAAACTGTACTTTAGCTCCCTGTATATGAACTCTCAACCTCTAGCCTGGCATGCATCTTAAACTCATGTTTACCCTGCCACAGCTATGCAGGCATCATAGTGTCTGAATACCCCTAAGTATCCTGAAATCTCCTGTTTACCAGACAGGTAAATGGAATAGATTAATATCACACAATGGATGTGATAGCCATTAAGTGTTCTCACCTGTGTAAGTGTATTGAAAGCCCTCCTCCCCTATTCACACCTGAGTATAGGGGCATGTCTTCACTATCACTTTAAATCGATGTTAACGACGTTAGGTCGAAGTAAACGTGTACCTGTCTTCACATACATGCCCTTAACGTCGATGTAAAGGGCCTTAAAGATCGATCTTGGCACTCCAGCCTAACCAGTGGCATAAGGCTAATCTCGACATTCCAAGCTCGACCGTGGGCTAGTGAAGACGGAACCCGACATTAATAGCCTCCAGAGGCTGTCCCACAATGCTCCATTCTGACCGCCTCACTACTGCTCCACTGTGACCGCTCTGCGCTGCACTCTGAACTCGCTGCTCTGGCCAGGTAGATAAGACCCGGGAACATTTGAATGCCATTTCCTGTTTGGTCAGCGTGGCCAGCTCACCTGAACTGATCAGTCGCCATTCAGAGCAATCAGCAGCACTAGCCGCCATGCAGAGCTCAGCATCACAGGAATCCATGATGAGCTCATCTACCCTGGAGACCAGCCAGAGGAGAAGAGCTCCAGCATGGTCCACTCGTGAGGTGCTGGATCTCATCGCTATCTGGGGAGAGGAATCCGTGATGTTGGAACTCCGCAACAACAAACGGAATGCCAACACCTACGGAAGAGTCTCCAAGGCCATGCTAGAAAGGGGCCACAACAGGGACACCACACAGTGCCGCGTGAAAATTAAGGAGCTGCGGCAATCGTTCCAGAAAGCCAAGGAGGCAAACGGACGATCAGGGGGCGCCCCACGGACATACAGGTTCTACAATGAACTAAATGCGATAATGGGGGGCGCCCCCACCACCATCACGCCGGTGTGCGTGGACTCCACCGATGGGATCATCGTCAGGGAGGAGACTGATTCCGAGGAGGACGAGCATGAAGAGGAAAATCTCACGGAGCAGCAGGAGCCCAGCGGAGAACCCGTGTACCCAGAGAGCCAGGAACTGTTTGTCACCCTGGAGCCAGTACCCTCCCAAGCCTCCCAGGGGGGTAAGTGTTTCTTTTTTAAGTGATTACATGACGCGTGATTTTGTAAAGGAAGCATTTATTAATGAGTAACTTGCCCTAAGGACTTAGCGTGCTTTCATTGCTGGTCAATTTCTACTCAAAGAGTTTGTCAATATACTCCGGGATTGACCAGAAGTCCTCCGCGGACATTTCAAGGAAGCTATCCAGGAGGTAGCGATGAATCCAGCGCAGCAGATTTCTGGGGAGAGCCGCCTTATGTGGTCCCCCGTGATAGGACACCAACCCACGCCACGAAAGTAGTAGGTTGTCTGGTATCATTGAGCAGGCTAGCATTGCGGCGTATGGACCCGGACTTTGCATGGACTCAAGGAGCATGCGCTCCCTATCTCTCCGAGAAATTCTCAGCAAAGTGATGTCATTCAGGGTTGCCTGTTTGAGATACGGACTGCAATTAGTAGGGAGATAAAAAGATTCCCAGCTGCAAAGTACTCTTTTCTGCTGAGGACCGACCAACCGCCCCCCCCCCCCCCGCCCGTAGCGGTAGCTAGCAGGGAATCTGAGGAGACGGCACGCGGTTTCCTCCGCTTCAGATCCAACGCGCACCCCACCCCCCCCACCCCCAGCCCGTAGCGGTAGCTAGCAGGGGATCTGAGTAGTCTGCACGCGGTCTGAAGAGCCCCAAAAAGACCTTAGCCCTCAGCAAGAGTTTTTTTGGCATTTGCTTTGCAGTTTGCGGTTTCAGTGAGAGCCAGCCACGCGGTGGGGGGAAGGGGGCGGGGTTGCTCTACAGTATGCAGGCGCCACTTTTAACTTACCATGGCCGGCTGCACGGTGATTTCAGAAGCCGTCTTGGGCTGAGGCACGCATATGTGTCTGAGATGCTCTGACTTTTCTGTGAGCTTTTAGGTGTAGAACATGACCTTGTACAGAAATCATATCAGGCCTCTGAATACTGAGTTTGCAAATGGCATAGTACTCCCATTGTGTACCGTCCGAGACTGCATCTGCCTCCTAACCTTGAATGTATCTGTCTCATAACTTTCAAACTTTCTTTTCCCACACTCTCCCACAGATGAACAACAACTATTATGTCACAATCCCCCGGCCTCCTGCTCCCACCCTGCACCGCAGAAAAGAAAGCGTAAAAAGAAAACGCGAACGCGCGATGAGATGTTCACTGAACTCCTGGAGAACTCGCGCGCTGAGGCAGCCCGCCAGACGGACTGGAGGGAAAGAATGATACAGGCAAGGGAACGAGACAGAGAGGAAAGGAATCGAGAGAGAGAGGAAAGGAGAGCCGCTGCAGAAAAGAGGGAAGCCGCTGCAGAAAAGAGGGAAGCCGCTGCAGAAAAGAGGGTAGAACGTGAGGAAAGACGCATGGATGCTTTCCTCCGCATAATGGAGGACCAGAGCGACATGCTGCGATCTCTGGTGGAGCTGCAGCATGCCCAAAGACCACCTCTGCAGCCCCTGTGCAACCACCTCCCCCCCCCCCAACTCCCATAGATTCCCCACCCAGACGCGGGGTGAGAACACGGGGGGGCAAGCTCCGTGGGCCGCTCCACTCTACCCCACAAGCCAGCAGAAGCAGCAGCAGCAGCAGGCTGACGTTCTCGGAAAACTTTTAAAAGCTGCTGTGTCTTGCCCACCCCTCCTCTCCCCCCTTCACACCCCCCCCCCTCCTTTGCCCGCTCCTCCCCCACTGCGACTGCCGGTTTCCCTCCAGGATACCAGGACAGTGATCCCCTGTATTTGTATTTCCGATTAACCAATAAAGGAACCATGATTTTTCAAACAGTGATTTTATTTCCTCTGCAAGCATGGGGAGGGGGGAGGAAAAGCATGGGGAGGGGGGAGGCAAAGAGGGTTCAAGGGCAGCAGGCTTAGAGCACAGCAAGGGAGCAGATTCTCAAACGCCATCTCGGCCGCTCATAAAACTGTCTTTCAAGGCGTCCCTGAGGCGCAGGGCCTCATGGTGGGCTCTTTTACTTTCCCTGCTGTGTGGCTGCTCATAAGTAGCAGAAAGTAAATTTGCCTCTGCCTCCCAGCCCGCCATAAACGTTTCCCCCTTGCTCTCACAGATATTGTGGAGCACAGAGCAAGCAGCTATAACAATGGGGATATTTCTCTCGCGGATGTCTGAGCGAATGAGTAAGGAATGCCATCTCCCCTTCAAGCGGCCAAATGCACACTCCACGGCCATTCTGCACTTGCTCAGCCTGTAGTTGAACAGCTCCTGACCCCTGTCTAGGGCTCCTGTGTAGGGCTTCATAAGCCAGGGCATTAGGGGGTAGGCTGGGTCCCCAATGATCACGATCGGCATTTCGACCCCCCCCCACAGAAATTTTCTGGTCGGGGAAGAAAGTGCCTTGCTGCAGCTGTCTAAAAACCCTAGAGTTCCTGAACACTCGAGCGTCATGAAGCTTTCCCGGCCACCCCACGTACAGGTCGGTGAAACGTCCCTTGTGGTCAACCACTCCTTGCATGACCATTGAGTAATATCCCTTCCGGTTTCTGTACTCGGCGGCCTCGTGGTCCGGTGCCAGGATAGGGATATGAGTCCCATCTATAGCCCCACCACAGTTATTGAATCCCATGGCGGCAAAGCCATCTATTGTGGTTTGCAGGTTTCCGAGGTTTATAACCCGGTGTAGCAGCCGCTCGACGATTGCCCTGCTTACTTGCATCACAGCAAAGCCCACTGTAGACCTACCCACCCCAAACTGATTCGCCACTGACCGGTAGCTGTCTGGCGTTGCAAGCTTCCAGAGGGCTATCGCCACTCGCTTCTCCACTGTAAGGGCCGCTCTCATTTTGGTATTCCTGCGCTGGAGGGCCGGGGACAGCAAGTCACAAAGTTCCATGAAGGTGCCCTTTCGCATGCGGAAGTTTCTGAGCCACTGGGAGTCATCCCAGACCCGCAGCACTATGCGGTCCCACCAGTCCGTGCTTGTTTCCCTGCCCCAGAATCGGCGTTCGATGGCATGAGCCTGCCCCATTGCCACCATTCTTGACAGATTGTCAGTCGCCCTACTTGCAAAAACGGCAGTGTCCATGTCGTCCCCGCTGTGCACGGCAGTGTCCCTGTCGTCCCCGCTGTGCACGGCAGTGTCCCTGTCGTCCCCGCTGTCCTTGTCCATCTCCTCCTCACTGTCGTCGGGTTCCGGAAAGCGCAGTTCTCCCCGGATCGCATTCCTCCTCTGCAGACGGTGCAGCAGGAACTCTGCAACCGTGATCGAGGTCCTCACAACAGCCATTACTGCAGCCGTGGTGTCAGCGGGCTCCATGCTTGCAATGCTATGGCGTTAGCACGGCGGAGAAAGGGCGCGAATTGTGGGATGCCTACCTACAGTGCACCGCTTGGAATGGGGGTGGGCGGCGCGGAAAAAGGGCGCGAAATTTGGAAATGCCTACCCATAGTGTAGCACTCGAAATGGTGCCTGCTGGGGGATCAGGGAACTGTGGGATAGGTACCCAGAGTGCAACGCTCGTCATGTCGACGCTTGCAAAAGTTTTGCGGACAGACACTGTCGACGTACTGTGCGTAGCTGTGCCTAGTGAAGACACACAACATCGACTGTATACCGTCGCGTTCACAACATCGACATAAAGGAAATCGAACTACTGCTGTAGTGAAGACATACCCTAAGAAAGGCCTCAGCCTTGCATAGAGCTGAGCCAGTTGTTTGGGTGGTAACCCCTCTGACTCCTGTTGCTTGCAATAAATCTTGTTTTCCAGAAGTCTACTGAGTCATGCCTGTCCTTTGAGAGTATATTGGGACTGGGCTCCAAAGGTAAAGCAGTTTTTGCAACACTAGTGACACCTTTTGTAAAGCATTACATTATTTGAAACTAAGACTAAATTTATATTTATCAGTGAGTTCTGCTTTTCAAGGGCTGAATCAATGATAATCGCATTCTCCACTGTCCCTACCTGAGAGACAGGTAGTTGTATTTTACCTGTTGTCAAGACGTGCTAATACGAAGAGGAAAACTGAAAAGAGAGATACAAGTGTGAGCTTGTGTCCATTTTCAACTGCTGAAAAATTACTGTAAACCTGCCTAAAAATGTGAAATATGTTGAAAGCAGAAGCCAAAAAAACTTTCTGTACAGGACCCTTCCAAATTACAAGAATTCCTCAGCTTTCCAGAATGTGAGAAGAGAATTCCTGTCAAAGACGTTTCTTTGATGCAAAGGAGCTGAGGCCGATTAGCTTCTAAACAATCTCAAATCTTGAGTTTCGTGGGAGCTTTCTCTATTTTATTGATGACCCTGGTTCTACACATTGTGAAGAAAAACAAAAAGTATATTATGTTCCAGTGTAATGTAAGATTTTTACTCTCTAAGTTTGTGTATTAAAAGATGATTCAGAATGCATTTCCAATGGAGATTTTTGCATCTTGATTTAATCTGTTAGAAATTTTAAAGATACTTTTTCATATTTAACTCTACGTGCAAAGTAAAGATAACAATAAATGCAGAAGAGCTCTATATAAGATAGAAAGCTTGTCTGTCTCACCAACAGAAGTTGGTCCAATAAAAGATATTACCTCACCTACCATGTCTTACTGATGAGAAAAGCATTTAACAGGGAGTTTCAAATTTAAATGTTAAGAATGTGATTTTAAAAAACCCACCTTGATTTATAAGATTTAGACATTAAAATGGAAATCTCGTTATCTAAAACACAACTTTAAAAATCATAAATTGAATTTTAATTTAATCCACAACAAAGTTTCGCAAAGAAATAAAGGTATTTACCAGTACACAATAGAAGATGGGAATTGCTATTATAAATAAGAGAAACAACTGCCTGATCATAACTGTACACTTTAATTATACTTTGCTAAATCACATTGCTTGAATGAAAGTGGAAAAATGAAAAACCTACATGGACATAATTTTAGTTTTTTCATCAGAAGGTTCATTTTTTTTAATACACTTGAAATTGAGTTTGCAAAGTCATATAAAAGAAACATATCTCACTGTTGTGGGCCAAATTCATCTGTGGTGTAACTCCATTAATTAAAGCAGAGTACAGTAAAACCTCCACGGACTAATTCGGGTGAGGGGGTGTCCGTTAAATCCAAAAGTCCGTTATTTAATAATAATTTTAAAAATGAGCTGTCGGAGCAGCAGCCCGCCCGCCACAGGGTCGGGGCGACAGCTCTGCAGCCCGCCCGCTGCCGGGACCCGGGCGGCAGCCGGGAGCCAGCCCGCCCGCTGCCTGGACCCGGGCGGCAGCCGGCAGCCAGCCCGCCAGAAATGGATCAGGAATGCATCAGACTTGCTCAGAAAATTTGTCCGTTGCATCCGAAGTCCGTTAAATCGAGGTCCGTTAAATCGAGGGTTTACTGTAACTCCATGGCTGAATTTGCCTAATCTGTTTAACTCAAGCATAAAATTTTCCAAATGATAATTTACTTGTATGGGAAAAAAAACACAACTAAATTGTGTTAATATTTTAAACTTTTTGTTACTAGCACTTTAACAGATATAGCCCTAAGTGAATGAGGACTGAAAATAGAAGTATCAGTTCCTACTTTGAGTGATCTGACCGTTAGAAATGATGTAAAAAATGGTTACCATATATACTCGAGTATAGGTCGACCCGAATATAAGCCGATGCACCTAATTTTACCACAAAAAGCTGGAAAAGTTATTGACTCGAGTATAAGCCTAGGGTGGGCTTTTTAATAAAAAATCCGGACAAAAAAAAAAAAAAAAAGCGCCTCGCTCTCCCGTCCCCGCCGCGCGGGCGGGCTGCCGGGAGCGTCCCGGTTCCCCCCTCCCCGCCGCGGGTGTCACACTCTCCGCGCGGGCGCTAGTGAAATGCCACGCGCGCCTCCTTGACAGCTCGGGGGGGGGGGGGCGGGATGGAGCAGCGCGGTTACCTGAGCCGTGTCCCGGTCAATGGGCGAGTGGCGGGGCGCCGCGGGAGAGCAGCCATGCCCCGTTCAGCATCCTGCAGGCGGACGCGCTGGGAGCCCCGGCCGCTGCCTTATCTCAGCCCAGAGCAGAGCCGGGCTAGGAGAGGGGCTTGACGTGGCATCCCGAGAAGACGGGCCAGGGCACAGCGGCGCCCCGCGGCCCCCGCCCGCACGTGGGCCAGGAGAGTCAGCCCGGCCGCGGATCCCTCTTCAGGCAGGAAGAGAAACAGTCGGAGCTCTATGGGAGCCCGGCCAGGACAAAAAGAGCCGATCTGCCCTTTAAAGGGGGCTGCGTTGACGAGGGGTCCCGCTGGAGAGCGCGCAGAGCCTCACCCCGACGGGCACCCCTCACCTCCACTGAAGACAGGGCAAGAAGGGTCAGGCAGGGAGGGGGGAACCGGGAGCGCTCCCGGCAGCCCGCCCGCGGCGGGGAGGGGGGAACCGGGACACTCCCGGCAGCCCGCCCGCGCGGCGGGGACGGGAGAGCGAGGCGCTTTTTTTTTTTTTTTTTTTTTTTTTTTTTTTTTTGTCCGGCGGGGAGGGGAGGAACCGGGGCGCACATTTTTCACTGACTCGAGTATAAGCCGAGGCGGCTTTTTTCAGCCCAAAAAGTGGGCTGAAAAACTCGGCTTATACTCGAGTATATACGGTACTTTATATTTTTCCATGCTGAATCATTTCCAGATGTGAGTTTAAATTTGATAATATACAAACAATAACTCAAAAATTCTAGTCACCATCTATAAAACTATTATTGTAAGCTTAAGGGGTCATTTATTAGATTTTTTTCAGCTTAGAGAAATATTTTTCTCCATATTAATATAACAATAAAAATGTATACAATAAGTGTTTCAGGTTGATAACTATAATACACTAACCCCTCAATTTTTAGGACACAGGTTTAATTCTGGTCACAAGTGACATGTGCTTTGTGGTTTCACATTAGTTCCCAGAGGTATGTCCACACTACAAAATTAGGTTGATTTTATGCATTGATTTTTCAGAAATGATTTTATACAGTTGATTGTGTGTGCCCCACTAAGTGCATTAAGTCGGCGGAGTGAGTCCACAGTACCATGGCTAGCATAGACTCTCGGAGCGGTGCACTGTGGGTAGCTATCCCACAGTCCCTGCAGTCTCTGCTGTCCATTGGAATTCTGGGTTAAGCTCCCAATGCCTGATGGGGCAAAAACATTGTTGCGGGTGGTTCTGGGTACATGTTGTCAGTCTCCCCTCTTTCCTTCTGTGAAAGCAACTGCAAACAATCGTTTCACACCTTTTTTCATGGATTACCCATGTAGACACCATAGCATTGCAAACATGGAGCACGTTCAGCTGCAGTTGTGAACATTGTAAACACCTTGCGCAGTATTTGCTGCAGTATTTCCAGAACCTGACGCGGAGGTGACGACAGCGCAATGACAATAGCGATGAGGACATGGACACAGACTTCCCTCAAAGCACGGGATGTGGCAATTGGGTCACCATGGTGGCATCGGGGCAGGTTCATACTGTGGAATGCCTGTTCTGAATGTGCCTTGACATGGCCATGAAGTTGCAGCCCTGGCAAGGTACTGCTAGGGTTGCCAACTTTCTATTCACACAAAACCGAACATCCTTGTGCTGCCCTGCTCATTTCCAAGGTCCTGCTCAGCTCCACCCCTTCTCCGAGACCCTGCCCCTGCTCACTCCATTCCTCCTTCCTCTGTCATTCGCTCTCTGCATCCTCACTCACTCGCTCATTTTCACTGGACTGGGGCAGGGGGCTAGGGTGTGTGTGTGTGTGGGGGGGGGTTGAGGGCTCCAGGTGAGGGCTTCAGGGTGGGGCCAGAAATAAGTTCAGGGTGTGGGAGGGGGCTCTGGATTGAGGAAGTGGGTTTGGATGCAGGAGAGGGTGAGGGCTCCAGCTAGGGATGCACGCTTTGGTGGGGCCAGGGATGAGAGGTTTGGGGTGCAGGAGGGGGTTCCAGGACAGGGGGGTAGAGCTGAGGGATTTGGAGTATGGGAGGGGGCTCTTGGCTAAGGAAGGGGGTTGGGGTAGAGCTGAGGGATTTGGAGTATGGGAGGGGGCTCTTGGCTAAGGAAGGGGGTTGGGGTGTGGGAGGGGATAAGGGCACTGGCTGCGGGTGGGAGCTCTGGGGTGGGGTCAGGGATGAGGGACTTGGGGTGCAGGAGGTGGCTCCGGGATAGTGGGTGGAGCCAAGGGGTTCAGAGTATGGGAGGGAACTCTTGTCTGAGGCAGGGGATTTGTATGAGGGAGGGGGTATGGGCTCTGGGCTGGGGGTGGGGGTTCCAGGGTAGGTCCAGAAATAAGGGATTCAGAGCACGGGAGGGGGCTCTGGGCTGGGGCAGGGGGCTGGGTATGGGAAGGGTGAGAACTCTGGCTGGGGGTGTGGGCTCTGGTGTGGGGCCGAGGATGAGGGATTTGGGGTCCAGGCTGAGATCGAGGGGTTCAGAGGGTGGGGCAGGGGCTTGGGCCCAGAAGGGGTCAGAGGTGCAGGCTCTGGGTGGTTCTTACATCAGTCAGTTCCCAGAAGCAGCAGCATGTCCCACCTCCGGTTCCTACATGGAAGTGTGGCCAGGTGGCTCTGTGTGCTGTCCCGTCTGCAGGCACTGCCTGCAGCTCCTATTGGCCGCACTTGGGACGCTTTTAACGG
The DNA here is from genome assembly GCA_032164245.1 of Sternotherus odoratus. NCBI lineage: Eukaryota > Metazoa > Chordata > Testudines > Kinosternidae > Sternotherus > Sternotherus odoratus. The sequence continues at coordinate 72,430,255 of JAVMKO010000001.1, read as the reverse complement.
ACTGGTCAGCAATGCTGACCGGAGCCACCAGGGTCCCTTTTCAACCAGGTGTTCTGCTTGAAAATTGGATGCCTGGTAACCCTAGGTACAGAGGTGAGAGATATAGACAGGTAGCTTTTCAGACATGGCTCTTTTAGAGAGAGAATCTATTGTATTGTTAAAAGGAACACAAAGCTAGATAGACTTTCCATGACTATTAGTCTAGTCCAAATAAAAGTTTAGAGGCCTAGGGAAAGACAAAAGTCGTAATTTGTAAAGAAGGGCCTCACTGGCATGAAGAAGGTAGACAAATTGGTTGACAGATTTAGGTAGATGTCTTCTTTTTGTTAAAAAAAAAAGAAAGATTTAAGAAGTGTGCCAATTGTTTATGCCTCCGGGCGGATGCACTTACAATTATTAAAAATACAATCACATTTTCAAAATTATACTGCCTTTGCCAACAATCACCTGTTAAGAGGCCACTCCTCACATTTTCTTGTACCACAATGAGAAATATAAACTCATATGGAACAACCCAAATCAATGACATAATATGATGCTGTGTTGTTAAAACGTCAATTTCTTTGAAAAACTTGCAACCCCCGAAAAATGTCGCATCTGTAATAGTCTGTAAATGACTCCCCAGTACATGTAATGGAGGGCATCAAGCAGAAGATAATAATGCTTGAAGCAGCATTCACACTTAGCTACCAGGTGGGTGTTAAAGGGATACATGCCGATTTGGCTGTTCCCTATATCCATCTCCTTTTCACCGACAGAGACGAGGTGCTTGGAAGATGAAACAGGAGGACTTTCTCAGGACAGGAGTTGATGGGAAGCTTCTAGCAGAATATGCACCTAATTTGATTTCCTCCTTATGTTTCTGGAGTGGATTTCCAGGTCTTTAATGTTTAGGGGAAGAGACAATTATTTTCAAAGCAAGACACACAGAACATTGCTAATTTCAGTAACTTTAATTTCTATAGGTTCAAGAATAGCAAGTCTGTATCCGTAAAGAAAGCCAGGAATACTTGTAGCACCTTAGAGACTAACTAGTTTATTTCAGCATAAGCTTTTGTGGGCTATAGCTCACTTCATCTGATGCATAGAATGGAACAGAAGTAAAATGCATTTATACACACAGAAAGAAAGAATTTTTTTGTACATTAGCATACCAATTCTAAGAGGGCCAATCGGAACCAATCGGAAGTTTTATTAAGCCCCTGGTTAATTGTGTCCAGTTTGAAAATTAATTCCAGTTCCTCAATTTCTCGTTGGAGTCTGTTTTGGAAGTTTTTCTGTTTCAAAACTGAAACCATCAAATCTTTAATGGAATGGCCAGGAAGATTGAAGTGTTCTCCTACTGGTTTTTGAATGTTATGATTCCTGATGTCAGATTTGTGTCCATTTATTCTTTTGCGTAGAGACTGGCCGGTTTGGCTAATGTACATAGCAGAGAGGCATTGCTGGCACATCATGGCATATATCACATTGGTCGATGTGCAGGTGAATGAGCCTCTGTTGTTATGGCTGATGTGATTAGGTCCTATGATGGTGTCAGTTGAATGGATATGAGGACAGAGTTGGCATTGGGCTTTGTTACAAGGATAGATACCTGGGTTAGTGTTTTTGTTATGTGGTGTGCGGTTGCTGGTGAGTATTTGTTTCAGGTTGGGGGGCTGTCTGGCTGGCTTAATAGAACTTCCGATTGGTTCTCTCATTACAGTAATTGATTGCATTTCCTGAGTTAATTTCACTGACGACAGAAATCCATTGCAAAAGGTGGCTTTTTTTCCTAGTGATAATGGATCATTTACATTTAACAGCCCTCTTAGAACTGGTATGCTAGCTAATGTACAATTTTTTTTCTTTTCTTTCTTTCTGTGTGTATAAATGCATTTTACTTCTGTTCCATTCTATGCATCCGATGAAGTGAGCCCACGAAAGCTTATGCTGAAATAAACTAGTTTCTAAGGTGCTACAAGTATTCCTGGCTTTCTTTAATTTCTGTGATACCACCTGAGTGATGTAGATCTAAAACACACCCAAACCTCTTATCTCATTCTTTTCTGTCATTGTTTAAATCAGGCCTGTACAACATGCGGCCCTGGGGGCTACATGGGCCAGCATGGGCTCACTGTGTGGCCTGCGGCGGGGGGTGGGGTGAGTAGGGTTGGGGCAAGACAAGCAGGGGGGTTCTGGGGAAGTGGATGGGGGCAAAGCGAGGGCGGGGCTTTTAGGCCCGCAGCTGATTTTTTTCAGTAATATGACTCCCGCTGCTTTCCAAGTTGTGCAGGCCTGGTTTAAATGGTACCAAATAATTTTCTCTGTACCAAAAGCCTGAAACCTTATTCTTACCTTTGACAGTGCTTTCTTCCTCAACAGCCAGGCTTGTAATTTCCTCCTTTATAACTTCACTAGCGAAAATACCCGGCGTTGCTCAGGTCATTCGGAGGTGGGGAGGGGGCAGAGAGCTGAGCGAGTGCGGGGTCCGTTGGAGGGGGGAGGGGGCAGAGAGCAAACCTGACACCCCCACCTCACCCCCCGACCAAACCCGACACCCCCACCTCACTTACCCCTCGACCAACCCTGACTCACATTTTCACCCCCCCACCCAAACCCAACACCCCCACGTCACCCCTCTTCCAACTCCAACACCCCCTGACCAACACCCACACCTCACCCCCCGTAGACCAAACCTGAAACACCCACCTCACTTTCCCCCCCAACCAAACCCGACACCTCTACCTACCACCACAAACAAACCCGACACCCACACCTCACTTACCCCTTGACCAACCCCGACCCCCCTCCTCACCCCCCCAACCAAACCCAACACCCCCACCTTACCCCCCCCACCAACCCCAACACCCCCTGACCAACCCCAACACCCACACCTCACCCCTCACCCACCCCGACACCTTCCCACCCCCCCAGACCAAACCCAACACCCCCAGCTCACTTACCCCCTGACCAAACCCAACACCCCCACCTCACCCCCCGACCAAACCCGACACCCCTACCTCACTTACCCTCCGACCAAACCCAACTCGGGTCCGTCGGAGGTGGGGAGAGGGCAGAGAGCTGAGCGAGTGCGGGGTCCATTGGAGGGGGGAGGGGGCAGAGAGCTGAGCGAGTGCGGGGTCCGTTGGGGGGGGAGGGGCAGAGAGCTGAGCAAATGCAGAGTCTGTTGGAGGGGGTATTATGACATCATAACTATGTCACAGAGAACAGCAGCTGCACAGCTGATGTGACTGGCCTTTAAATAATTTCACCCCTGGGGGGCGTCAGAGGTGAGATTTGAAAAATTTTCGACTCTTACCCTGATTAGGACCCTAAGACCTATAACTGTACCAAATTTCAAGTCTCTAGCTCAAACGGTGTGAAAGGAGTAAGTGCACGTACATACACGCATACACCATTTGACTTTTATATAGATAGATTAAATGTTATCCCTTCTATCCCAGTTGCTAACATCTTAGTTCTTGTCTTGATCATCTCATGTCTTGGCTACTGTAAATTTCTCCTCCATGGACTTCTTGCCTTTAGTATCTCCCACTCCAATCTGTCCAAAGGCTGCTTTGAAATCATCTCCCTGTCACACCGCTCTAACCTTATCAATGCTTGAAATGTCTTTGTTGACTTTCTCCTTTCACTTCAAATTCAATCTTATTTTGTTAATCTTCAAGACTCTTTACAACACAGTTCCCTTCCTACATATTTGCTCTCATTCCTCCTGCCCCATGCCCAGCCCTTAAAACTCCCTTTGTCTTCTTTGCTTCCCATCTTCTTTTATTATGCCCCTTTCTGTAGTTGAAACAGCCTCCTGCTTCCTGTGTGCCAAGCTTCCTGCCTCTCTTCTTACAAACAAATCCCTTTACAAATTGAAAAAAAACCACACTCTTTTTACCTATCCTGCTAGCTTTTTCTTGAGAATATCTCCTCACTTTCATGTGTGCATACTGGTGTCTCTATATATTAATCTAATTTAAATGGTAAGATCTTTGGCACAACGACCAAGTCTTTAAATATGTTTCAAAAAACCACTCACATACTCTCTCTAAATATAGAAATAATAACAATGTTAGCTGATGTGATCTTTACTATTATGTTAGTGCAACAATGATCATTCACTATAGCCCTGAGTCAGCTAAGCACTTTTTATTAAGCACGAGTAGTTCAATTGAAGCTAAAGAGTGATGAACTCATGTGCTTGGTTAAGCATGTGACTAAGTGCTTAAATAGCTATGCACTGAAGTGCTTTGCTAAATGAGGGCCTATATCTCTTCCATTCTAATTGATCTAGAGAACAAATTAACTCTATGATTTGGCTGTAGGATTCGATTTTCATGCTAAACATATAAAGAGGCAACATGTAAATTTAAATGATTTAAATCCAGGAATTTAAATGACTCAATCATTATGTACATTTTCTTTTCTTTTGACATAATAATCAGTCCCAGGAATGTTTTCTTCTTCTTTCTGGATAAATAGTAAAACTGTACAAATAACATACATTCAGAATGTTGACTCACAGATACTCTACACCCAAGAAAATTTATTTTGGAGCTCATGGATAGGGCTCCAGGTTTGCCACAGAAGTCACGGATTCGGCAACTTTCCACAACCTTTGTGACGGCCAGCTGTTCAGGTGGCCCTGAAGCAGCTCCACAACCAGTCAGTCACTGCTGGAGTGGCCCTGGAGCCAGATGCACCAGCCACTGCTTAGGTGGACCCAGGGACTGCCTAAGCAGCGACCAGCATGGCTGGTCCCAAGGACTGCCCGAGTAGTGGTCCTGGGCAGGTCAGAGTGTTGCAAAAACTGCTTAGTTCCTTTGGAGTCCAGTCCCAATATACTCTCAAAGGACAGGCATCACTCAGTAGACTTCTGGAAAACAAGATTTATTGCAAGCAATAGGAGTCAGAGGGGTTACCACCCAAACAACTGGCTCAGCTCCATGCAAGGCTGAGGCCTTTCTTATACTCAGGTGTGAATGAGGGAGGAGGGCTTTCAATACACTTACACAGGTGAGAACACTTAATGGCTATCACATCCATTGTTCGGTATTAATCCATGCCATTTACATGTCCGGTAAACAGGAGATTTCAGGATACTTAGGGGTATTCAGACACTATGACGCCTGCACAGCTGTGGCAGGATAAACATGAGTTTAAGATACATGCCAGGCTAGAGGTCGAGAGTTCATATACAAGGAGTGAAAGTACAGTTTGAGACAGTTTTTAAAATCATACTATACAACATTCATAATACAGTTGCTTCTAAGTTGCATTATTCCAACAAGAGCAGCCGTGGTTTGTGGCCCCCAGCAGCAGTCCAGGGGTGGCTGGAGAAGCCACTGTTGACAACCCTCAACAGCTACCACTGTCGGTGGCTCCCAGCAGTAGGTCCCGGGGCAGCTGGAGCAGCCACTGCTTAGAGGTCCCTGTCAGTTGGTGCTGCTGGTCCTGGCTCCTCACACCAGTGGCCTCCTCAGACTTGCTCCACCTCCCCCCCAGTAGTGGCCCCCTCTGAGATTTAATTAGGGGAATAAGTCATGAATAGGTCACAGGCTGCGAATTTTTGTTTATTGCCCATGACCTGTCCTGGACTTTTACTAAAAATACCTGCAACTAAATCATAGCCCTACTCATGGATGAGTAAATTCTGCAGTGTAATAACGGCACGGCATCACAATTTGGTCCGAACAATTTTTATTTGTTAGGCAAAACCTTCAAAATCCCAGGGTGGCTGGCTACAGCTCCAGGCTTGGAAGCCCAAGGAGTATGTCTTTGCTCTATAACTTTACAATGTCAGTTCCTCACAGTTATTATTTTTGCAGTTAGCAGTATTCAGGTTCCATTCATAAGTTTAATGGAGAAAGCCAGCTAACCAAAGCATGCTAAAGTGGTAGCTGAGATGTGGCTTGTCAAAACAGCCCTCCACTGGAAAATGTAGCTTTACCAGGAAATATTGATTCTTCTTCAGCTCGTGTCCCTATGGGTGCTGCACTCTAGGTGTCTTTGCATCCCCAGTCTGATGTACACCTACAACGGAGCACTCATAGGGGGACACATCTCGAAAACCCATTGGTAGTGCGCAAGTTGGTGACCTTTAATTCTTCTTCAAGTCGTGTCTCTATGGGTGCTCCACCGTAGGTGTATCCGTGTGCCTCAGATCGGCAGATGTAAAGACACCCCGAGTGAAGCACCCAGCACCCTAGGGACATCCAGCACCCAAAGAAGTGAATTTCCTGCACAAGGGGCGTAACCTCTTCCTCACACTCAGATCGTCTTTGAACTGTTCACTCCTCACTAACACAGCCTCGGGTGCCCCAGTGGGGAGCTGTGTGGACGCTAGACACACTGTGAGGCAGGGGGAAGGAAATGGGGGTTTGACTAAAAAAAAATCCTTCTCCCCGTTTTTTGCCACAGAAATGCTGAGATCCGGGTGTTCTGCTCGGAGACTCTCCCCGTTCTGTGGCTGTGTCCCCGCCCATAGCATGGTAATGGCAGGGGGCGGAGGACTGGGAGGCAGCGGGCGTTATGCAGGACGTGGCGGCTAAAGAATCAGAAATAGGGAAAGAATTTAAGAACCAAAAAACGTTTTGTGACCCCGACGTGATTCGAACACGCAGCCTTCTGATCTGGAGTCAGACGCGCTACCGTTGCGCCACGAGGTCCTGCTGAGCTCTGCTGCGCCAAGCGTTAGAAATCACCAACCGCCACAACCTAACGGCTGCTCCCCAACAGCTGCATTGACCCCCGACTCGCGGGGGGACGCGGCCCGAGAGCCACCGCCCTTGTCCTGCGCGCCCGTGGCCGGGAGCCTCTCGCCCCAGGCTGGGAACGGGCCAATCGGCTCGAGCTGACCCGGCCACGCTCGCGCGTCCCGCTCCCGGCTCTGACCCGCGGGAGCCTCGCGGCCAGGGCGCCTAACGGCCCCTCGTCCCCCAGCCGAGCCCGGGGCAGGCACCCCCGCCGCGGTCACAATCTTGGCCGCCCCTCGTCCCCACGTGGCGGGGCAGCCACCAGTCGCCTCAGAGCGAGCGGGAAGAGCTCGACAGCCTCCGCGAGCCACCGGCCCAGCCCCCACCGCGCGGCAGCCCCGCCCCCGGAGATCAACGGCCCCGACTCGGAGACCGCCCCACAGCCGACCTGGCAGCCTCCCTGACCCAACCGCTCGCTCCCCCCGCCCTCTGACGTTACCTCCGGGCTCCCACGAAGGTCCCCAATCCCTCGCCGGGTTCATCTCCTGGCTCTCCGGGCCCGGCGCCGGGAACGCGCCCGCTGTAGTAGGCCAGGAGAGCGGTTCCGGTTAGTTCAGCTAGAAGTGAGGGCATCTCTAACCGCCTGTCACGCAGCTCCTCGTTAGTATAGTGGTAAGTATCCCCGCCTGTCACGCGGGAGACCGGGGTTCGATTCCCCGACGGGGAGGCGTTAGTCTATTTTCGAAACGTTCTCACTGTTTTAGCTTTTAACGAAATTAAAGAAATGAACATTTCTAGGTAGCACCAATATTTTGGGTTTTTTGTTACTTTAAATAAAGAGAATAGAAGAAATAAAAAGTATATTTTTGCCTCCCCGTCGGGGAATTGAACCCCGGTCTCCCGCGTGACAGGCGGGGATACTAACCACTATACTAACGAGGAACTGGCTGATAGAGGTCCAGCAAGAGGAGTGTCATACATCACTCGGGGAGAAGTGTTTGCTGTAAGGTTTATTAAAGACAATAGTCAGCTCCTACTGACTCCCCCGGAATTTGGACTTTAATGCCCCGTGACCTTTCTGATCCTTCTGACTGAAAGAATTTTCAGAAGAGGCTGCAGCGTTTCTTCCATCAGACTTTATTATCCTTTCCCAGCCAGCTGCCTAACTAGGAAAACCACAAGAAAAAAAATGACTATTCCATGCATACCGGGAACAGTGAGAGTGAGCACTCGGGGAAGGCGTGTAGAGGGCAAATCATAGTAAAATCCAACAAGGATTTTTAGGGCGTCTCATCCTGCCCCAGCCTAACACTAAAACAATGAGGAGTCTGGTGGCACCTTAAAGACTAAAAAGATTTATTTGAGCATAAGCTTTTGTGGGTGAAAAACCCGCCTTCTTCCGAAACATGGAGTGAAAAATCAAGGTTCAGGCATAAATACACTGGTGTTGTACACTTATTCCCTTACAAGTGGCGAACCAACTTGACAAGGCCAATTCAGACAGGGTGGATGTGGTCCACTCCCAGTAACTGATGAAGAGGTGTCAATACTAATGGCTTCTGCACATCCCATTCCCACTTGTCCCTCTCCACACTGCCCTGTGTGTTGCCAGCAGCACACTGGTCCTGCACCCGGGTGCACTCAAACCAGTGGATTAGCAATCAATGCCACAGTCAAGACAGCAAACTGCAGCTGCTGCTACCAGCACAATCTCCTCTGCATCTCTTGTCACTGTTTTTGCAAGGCTCAGTATCATGGCTAGGTTTTATTTTCAGCTAAGGCCTCTAATGCAGGGATGGGCAAACTTTTTGGCTCGAGGACCACAGCGGGGTCGGAAAATTGCATGGAGGGCCAGGTAGGGAAGGCTGTGCCTCCCCAAACAACCTGGCCCCGCCCCCATCTGACCCCCTCCCACTTCCTACCCCTGACTGCTCCCCTTAAGAATACTTGACCCCTCCAACCCTCCTTGCTCCTTGTCCCCTGACTGCCCCCTTTGCCATGGGTGGAAAGAGGGGAACCCCAGTGGGCCATAGCTGGTGTGAAGGCTAAGGACCTCTCATGGACAGGGATGCTGCAGAATCACCCCCCACCCCATCCCTTGTTCCAGCACCTATACCCATCGATGGTCCTAACCTTTCTGGCTTCCCTGGAATCATTCTGTTTGGGTTGGGGTGGGATTGTTTCATGGTCTTATGCATGGATTAATTTCACAGTTGCCAACTTTCACATGATATATAAGTACTCCGATTTTCAAAGTACTCCATTGGATTTTCACAATAAAACAAGCTAATTCCATTTCATAACAAGGCCAAAACAAGCCAATCCCTAGGAACCCCAATACCCTATGATCCCCCATGGGTGTGCAGTCTGGGCCTGTGGTGGACCTGCTGGGCACCCCTGACTCTCTTCTTCCCTTGTCCCTGCTTGCCCGTTTGCTTCCCCTTATCCCTGCTTGCCCGGAACGGATTAAAAAAAAGAGAAGCTACAACAAGCAACTCAAGTTTTTTGTGGGTTTGGCATATCTGGCAAATTTATCTTCCTCCCATTCCCCAATGGAATAGGTTTTTTTTGGGGGGGGGGCTCTTGAGGGGATGATCAGAACCAACTCAATAAAGAGAAAAGAAAAAGTTCACGTGACTGTGCATTTGAAACTTGAGATGTGCTCTGGTAAGGATGGAAGAGAATTTTGTAAAGAGAATTTGAGGAACAACTTGAGTCAGCAGCCAGTGAGGCGAAAGAAGGTCAAACACCTGCTGCCTGACTTTCTAAAAAAGGAAAGAGAAATGGAGACCAATTACTTTGGGATCTGTGAGTGCAAAGTTGAAGGACACTTACAGAGATGATACTGACTCAGTCAGCAGTAGGGTAGTTATAAAATAAGTGTGCATGTCTGCATCATGGTGACATTAAATCCGGAACTATATTTAACTTACCAATTTGTATCTGGTCGGATGTACAGTAAACATCATATATAAATGGTTATAGGTACAAGGAAAGGTACTGTCTGATTGCAATAACAGAGAAAAATATATCTGTGGGTAAAAGGAGCCTAGGCCAGATTTTCAAACATGGGTCGCTAAAGGGTGGCTCAATTCATATTTAAGCATCTAATTAAAAAATGGGATTTGCAGCTCTCATTGAAGCACCTCTGAAACTCAGGCCACTAATTTAGGTCTTTAACCCTTGTAGGTCCCCATTTTAGGCAACCAAGTTTGAAAATTTTGAGTTGACAATTGAAAAAGAAGAGTTATAGTCAGATACTAATTACATTCTACTGTTGGGATGCCCTGTTTAGATGAATCATAAGGTCATCCTGTATCTGGCATATCAGAAAAAAATCACATGAAAATTTTACACATTTCCCAGGCTGCTTTTTTCCCCCTCCCTCCAGCTTTGTGTCCCCAGTGCATGGAGTTCTGGGGACAGTTGTAGGGGCTGGGTTTTTCTAGGTGTAGTGACATGGGGTAATCCAGCTCATCCGGCTGCTACAGGCACACAGGAGCTCTAGTCAGCACTTGTGGACCAAAACTGTCCCTTGAAAGCCCCGGATTAGGGGGTGGTGGTGGAAGCAATGATAAAACACATATATTTTTCTTTTAGCAAAATGTAAGCACACTTTCTTTTTAATTTACTTCAGCATATAATAACAGATGCTATTAGGTGGCGAGAAGAAGATTAGAAATTTACTTTGAAGATAAAAACTGTGTTACATAATAAACATTTTTTATTTCTACTGTTTTGCATGATTATCTTTCACTGATCTCTTTTGGAAAAGAAGCTGGCATTTCAAGTTCTCTGCAGTATAAGCTCCCTCTAGTGGCGCTCAGAACTGCTCAGGTTCATAGTGAATTTAAGAATTAAAAATGATCTGGAATTTAGACAATAAGGCTATTAATTTATTTCAGTTATTGTAAAAAAGAAAACAGGGGAAAATCAACCCCCGTAGACCCAAACGTATACTGAGATTAGAGCAAATTAACTCCCCTGCAGAGCCTGGTGCTTTGTTAAATTCTGGACATCTGGCAAAGAGAATAATTGAAACATCGTCAACTTCCACACTCACATGCTATGTGCTTAATCAGTCCATAAATAGCAAACATTTTGTTCATGCTTTGCATCTGGAAATCAGGGAGAGAAGTATAAAAAAACACTTGATAGAATTTGCAATTTCACTTTGCAAAATAAAGCATTAAGTGTTTTCTTTTCTTTTCAAGTTGCATTATTGTGAAAAATAGCCCTTTCGGAAATTATCTGACAAGGATTTAATTTCCAAAAGGTTTATTTTTCACAATAATGCAACTGACAAGGGGTCAGATGCATCTGACAAGGGGTCAGACTGGCTCTTGACAGATTAAAACGGAAGCACATTGAAGCCTGACTTTTTCCACCTACAATTAATGAAAAATGGGAAAGGAATTAGAGTATTTTCTCCACTTGTGTGAGTGGAAGGGACCCAGTTTTAGGGTATTTTGCAAAATGTAAGGCCAGTTCTGCAATATCGTCCTTTTGCTTATTCTGCCATCAATTTTCAGCCCAGAAAAAGCCCCTGCCTGATTACATAGTGTTTGGATGTACATCACCAGAGCCTTCCAGCTCCGTGGGGTTTGCAGCTGTCACCATTCTACACTATATGTTCCACAAAGCACTGAAAACTGAGTCCGTCTCCTCCCTGAGGCTGAGGGAGACGAGTGACAGATAGAAAGCAGGGCTGTCAATTTTGGCCCCTGTTACACTCTGACATCCCAATATTCACCACTATTATGTAATTAGAATATGTATTATGCAAAGTATGCCTTGTGAGGTGTCATTCTAAAAGTCTTGATCTGCTAGACCAGTCATGGGCAAAGGTTTTGGCCCGAGGCCACATCAGGGTTGCAAAATTATATGGAGGGCTGGGTAGGGAAGGCTGTGCCTCCCCAAACAACCTGCCCCTGCCCCCTATCCGACCCCCCACCCCACTTCTTACCCATGACTGGCCTCCCTCAGAACCCCCAACCCATCCAACCCCCCCTACTCCTTGTCCCCTAACCGCCCCCTCCAGAAACCCCCTGCCCCTAATTACCCCTCTTGACCCCACCCCCTATCTAAGCCCCCCTGCTCCTTGTCCCCTGACCACCCCCTCCCGAAACCCTCCATCCTAACTGCCCCCTAAGAGTCCCACGCCATATTCAACCCCTCCATTCCCCGTCCCCTGAATGCCCCCCCAGAACCTCCGCACCATCCAACTGCTCTCTGTCCCCCGAATGCCCCTGGACTCCCTGCCCCTTATCCAACCTCCCGGCCCTGGCCCCCTTACCATGCCGCTCAGAGCAGCGTGTCTGGAGGTTGCATGGCCCACTGGAGCTCACAGCCCCACACCCTTACCACACCTCTCAGAGTGGCAGGAGCTCAGGCCCCGCTGCAGCCAGTCACACTGGTTCAGTGCTGTCCAGGAGCAGCGGGCCAGAGCACTGGTGGCGATCTGAGGTTGCAAAGAAGGGGAACAGCGGGGGAGGGGCTGGGAGCAGCCTCCCCAGCCGGGAGCTATGGGGCCAGACAGAACAGTCCCACAGGCCGGATGTGATCTACAGGCTGTAGTTTGCCCACCCCTGTGCTAGACAGTAATGTCTCATTGGATTGTATATGCAATCATCGTGTGTGAAGTTATGGCAGGGGTGGGCAAACCTTTTGGCCCGAGGGCCACATGGGGTTTGTGAAATTATATCAAGGGCTGGGTAGGAAAGGCCCCGCCCCCAACCCAGCCCCCTCCCTACCCCCTAACTGCCCCCTCCCACTTTCCACCCCCTAACTGCCCCCCTGAGAATCCCTGACCCATCCAACCCCCCCACCACCTTGTCCCCTGACTGCCCCTTCTACAGACCCCTAACTACTCTCCAGGACCCTACCCCCTACCCAGTTTCCCTGCTCCCTGTCCCCTGACTGCCCCAACCCCTATGCACCTTCCCACCCCCTAACCATTACTCCAGAACCCCACCCCCATCCAACCCAACCTCCTCCCTGGAACCCCCCCCCATCCTCCCCTCCAAAGCCCCCCGCCCAACCACCACCCTGGAACCCCCCCCCATCCTCCCTTTTACCATAGCTGCCTGGGGGGGCAGGGAGCATGCAGCCCTGACCCCCAGAGCACTCCCCTCGCGGCACGGCTCCGAGGGAGGGGCCAGTGCACAGCTCTGGCCCCCTTCAGTCTGCGTTTGCAGCTGGGTGTGGCTTTACCTGTGTGTGCGTGTGCTAGCAAAGCCTTGAGGGCCTGGCACAGCATAAACAGGTTGAGAAAGCCCAGGCTGTGAAAGGGGGGGGGGGGCTCAAGGAAACCCCAGCACATCAGATGACATGGGTCCTGGATGGGGGAGGGTGGGTCCAAGCCATCACAGCCCCCTAGCCTGATCAGCTTAACTGCGTCAAATTTATTTGGACTGATATACCACTTTAGAAGGCATATGACAAGAGATGATGGAGAAGAAGACCTCAGGGACAAATTCTAATAAAGGACAGAGGTGGCAGTTCAGGAAAAAATTCTTTCAGGATAGGGTCCCAACCAATACGGATTAAGTCTGATAATTCCCTGTATGGGTTCCAGCGTGAACTGGAAGGTGACAGCTAGGGGTATGAGGTTGGAGGGGGTTTTATTTCCATATTGAAGTAGGTTTCCTCAGGGTATTTGGGTGTCCCCTTCCAATTAACTTTGAATGGTCCCTTGAAATATGTATTAACTACTTACCGTAAACATTTTTTCTACCTTGTACTTAGCTGCGACACTCTGAATACATTTCCCAGACCTAAGAAAGAGCTTTGTGTGAGCTTGAAAGCTTCTTTCTTTCTCCAACAGAAGTTGGTCCAATGAGACAGATTACCTCACCCACCTCCTCTCTCTAAAACCCTGAGCCCAATATAGCTACAACAACACTGCATACAAACTTTACAGACATATTTGCTTCTGAGCTGAGAGTGCATGAGAGGTTTCAGCCCAATGACTCCTTTCATTTTAAAGTTAAAATGACTATAAATGGGAGTGCTGTGTCAACCATAACTATAGTATCATGTGGTCAGAAGCTGAGACAGTGTATGTGCAGTTAAGTACTGCCTAAAGCAATTTGTGTTAATGAGATAACCCGACTCTTGCTATTCCTAAATTAGGGGCATGCTAATGAGGCCTTTTCAAAGCCTTGAAAGAGATGAAGAGTGAGCATTGTGTTTAGAAGCATGAAAACATGCTTAGAATCTGAATTCACATTATTGTGTATAAGCAGAGAACATAAGAATGGCCATACTGGGTCAGACCAAAGGTCCATCTAGCCCAATATCCTGTCTTCTGACAGTGGCCATTGCCAGGTGCCCCAGAGGGAATGAACAGAACAGAGAAGAGGAACCAGAGCATTTTAGTAATACAGAATATAAATTTGCTAAGGCCTGGTGATTGGAAGAATATCACCAACAATAAAATCAAAATACAAAGAGGTACCAGTCGCGCCTAGTGGAGCGGGGGAGTTAAACAACTAACACACCCTCAGGGATTTATTATATTTTAATTCTTACTGATGATTGGTAAATCATGCTACCATTCTTGTAATTTCCATCTATTTTTTTAAACCAGAATTTGTTTGCAACATGGGGACGCTCAGATGCTTTGGAAATAACCTATTTGTCATGTATCACACATTAGTAATATAAAAGAAGCAGATATTCTGAATAGCTTGGTCCTGTGGCCCAGCCCCCATTCCCTACAGTGGAGCAGCCTATGTAGAAGATAGAAAATTACATGAGGCTGGTTTGTGGATTTTCCTTTGGACTGCCCACATATGGAAAGCAGGGTTCCTCACCCTGGAAACCTACGGCTCTCAGGGGATCTTCTGAAGGTAAAGGCTATCAGTTGGTCCAATGAGACCTTTCCATAAGACCTTGTCTAGAAAAGTAAGTTGTCTAGGTTTAACTTAAATGAGTTTTTTAAAATCCATTAGATTCATAATTGTCTTAAACTGAAGTGAAGTAAGCCTGGTTTTAAATGAAACTTCATCTTTTGCAACTTCATCCGTCTCTTTAAACAGTCCCCTTTTCAGAGAGGAACCCCTAACACACGTTACTATGTGATGTCAGCCTCTCCATCACCTGAGGTACTTAGCAAGGTCCTTTGGATGCCAAGTAGCTCTGCTGCCTGTCTTTCCTTCAGCTGTTATAGAGGAGGACTGCAAAGATGCTTATCAAAGAGGGAAAAGTGTCCAACTCCAAAAGGGAATCAGCCTAGTAGAGAATTGTTCAATATGATGAGGCATGGAAGGATTAGATATGCAGGGCCGGTGACAGAAATTTGGGGGCCCCCTACTCTGATAGTTTGGGCCCCCCCAGCCCAGCCTACAGTGGCTGGGGGCCTCCCAGCCCAGCCGGGACCCCCCCAGCCCAGCCGACAGCGGCTGGGGGGCCCCCCAGCCCAGCCGGCGCTCCCCCCCCAGCTGACAGCGGCTGGGGGAAGAAGCCCAGCCCCCCCCCCAACCCAGCCGGCGCTCCCCCCCCCCAGCTGACAGCTGGCGGCAGCAGGAGCGAGAGCCCGGGAGCGGCATGAGCCGCCCTTGCTGCTCCCCCCCCCTCCCCTTCTCCCCCGGACTGCGCCGCTGCCACCGGCCGCGCCGCTTCCCCGCTCTCCAGGCCCGGGGACAAGGGGGGATGACTAAGGGTAGTGCTGTGTACCGGGCCCTCCCTAAAGTCCGGGGCCCGGTACAGCTCTACCCGTAGTACCCCCCTGTCACCGGCCCTGTAGATATGCATTGGTAAATGTCAGTAAATGTTGATTTCACTGTAACACATAAACAGATGGGAAAATATGTCAATCGATAGTCAAAATTTACAGATAGGCAAAGAAAGAAAAATGCTGCTTGAGAACTTATTACAGTTTAAGATATTTATTTTGTTTGTTTTGACATGTGACAGTGTGTTTTATATTGCATTGTTGTAGCCATGTTGGTCCCAGGATATTAAAGAGACAAGGTGGGTGAAGTACAGGCATGTTGCGTTGTAGGCGCATTTAACTTGCATGATTTCTGCTTTACGCGGTTGTCCGAAAAGAAAAAAAAGTAAGGGAAAACTAAAAATATAAAAACTCTTTAGCGCGGGCGATTTCGCCTGCCATTGAAGTCAATGAGGTTTCGGCTGTACACAGTTTCTGCTTTATGTAGAAGCTTCAGAACCGAACCCTCGTGTAAGACGTGACATGCCTGTAATATCTTTTATTGGATAAACGTCTGTTGGCAAGGAAGATAAACTTTGATCCCCTATGTATGCTCGAAAGCTTGTCTCCCTCACCAGCAGAAGTTGGTCCAGTAAAATATATTACCTCACCCACCTTGTCTCTCTAATGTGTTTTAACGTTTATAAAGATTTAACTTTTTGAATCTCATTGTCCATTGAAATCATGTAATTATTTCTGGCCTCCCCCAGTGGTTGCCCCCTCATAATTTCCTACAATTGTGAAAATTTAAATCAAATATAGAAAAATGCTTAAAATTATCAATATTATCCATCAAAATAATTTAAAAAATAAAGATCAACTTCTGACAAGCCTAAATATGACTGTTAACATGGACACAACACATAGGACTCATGCAAAGTGGATGTGAAAGTTGGAAGGAGGGCACTGGTGCCTAATGAGAGCCCCTCTGCATTTCCTCTGTGCGTTGGGGCTTGAGGAGTGTCTTGTGCAGCCCATGTATTCCACTCAAAAAACATCAGAGGATTTTTTTGCCAATGGAATACTTGATACTAACACTGCCATTGACAGCAGTAACTTCCAATACACAGGTTCTTGGAACAGGCAGGAAGCAGTCTGAAACTGAATCATAATTGTTGCATGGCTATTAAGCTGACCATGGGATTGAGGGAGGTGAAATACTGGAGAAGTACAAAGGGGCAGGCATCCATGCAGATTCTCCGAGATCCACAGGACTGGAGCCAGAATGGATTCCTGGGCTTTGCATGATGAGGAGGCCATGCTCCCTGTCACCTTCTGTGATGGCTAACTCCTCACCCCAAGAAATTAATGTTCCATGATGTCAGTGACAGAGAAGTGGTGTATTCATTCCCCACCCCCTTTACTGAGTTTTTCTATGGAAGGGGATGAGACTCCATTTTAATTTGTATTCTTAATGCTTCATTAATACAGAGCTGACTCTATATGGTCTAGTTACTTTGTGAATGAGGAATCTTTTCTAAAGAAGGGTTTTTTAATTAAACTGTAGGTTTGATGCCTCCAAAAGGAATTTAGCTCCCAGGCAAAGAGAAAGCCTTGACTTAGGATATTATGTCCAAATATTGTCCAAACCCAGCTTGATAACTTTTTATAATTGAAGCAACGGCCTTTTGCCAAAAGCCTATCAGTTATTATTCCATTGGGTATGTCTGGGTAAGATCAGTCTCTAGTTTCCCCTAACTGAACTATTGCATGAATTTATTGTGGTGGTGAGGTCACATAGAACGTTATTAATAATAGATTGGTTCAGTACTTGGAAATGGAAAATAATAAAGGTTCTATTTGTCAAAGGGACACATGAACTCTGGGTTTGCTGGATTCATTGTTTTCTGAAATCAATAGCTTCTCCAGCACAACAGGTGTCTAATAGCAGAATTTGGGGATTCATTAAAGTGCACAACTGTCAGGGGAAAGAAAAAGAATCTTGTAGTAGCAGGAAATTGTAAAATGACTAATTGTGTCAAACTTTTGCAGTGGAGAGTCTTTTCTAGTTACTCTAGCAGTAACCAGGACTATGAAAGCTGACTATTTCATATAATGACTCCTTACTCCCCATCAAAGGCAGATAAGCTGGGATGGAGAAGGGAAGTTTATATAAAGAAAACAACATCTTATAGAACAGGGGTTCTCAACCTTTTTTTCCCTGAGGTCCCCCACCCCAAAATGCTATAAAAACTTCAGGGCCTACATATTTCACAACAACTCTTTTTCTGCATATCCAGTAGATTAAAAGCCAGTGCTGGCATTCAGGGGTAGCAAGCAGAGCAGTTGCATGGGACCCCATGCCACGGGGCCTGCAAAGCTAAGGTGTTCAAGCTTCGGCTTCCACCCAGGGTGGTGGGGCTTGGTCTTCAGCTTCAGCCCCAGACCCTAGTGTGTCTAACACTGGCTCTACTCTCTGGTTTATTTTGGCGGACCCCCTCAAACCTGCTCCCGGCCCCACAGTGCGCCTCCAACACCTGGTTGAGAACCACTGATATAGAAGAGTATTAAAGGTCCTTCCTCATGTAAATATAAATGCTTGGATTCCAAAGGTTTTTGTTCTACCATCTACATATATGGCATCTGCTTTTCTAGACTTTAAAATTGGTAAGTCTTTTTCTGTGGCCACAGAGGAGGTTTTCTGCTCTGCTAACTGCCCTGAATACCTGCCTATGGTCTTGGACGGGACATTTACATACTTGGGCGGCTAGCCCATCCCACCACCCATGCTGCCACAGCCACATTCTATTCTTAGAATAGAGCTGGTGTGGCTATAGGTCCTTGAGCTGGGAATCACAACTCCACCTTGAGGTGTAGACATACTGTAGGTGAAGGAAGATGCCTGGAACTTGGAGGAGGCACCCACCCTAACCGACCAGAAAAAAACCCTTTCTAGTGGTGATCCAGTTAAAATGCTTGACCCAAAAAGAAGCAAAGTGCATTTTGTTACATTTGTTGCATTACTAACTCTTGAAAATGTCTCCTCGTTCACCTTCGTTGAGAGAGGCACTGATCATCAATTTTCCACATTTAAACAATGGGTTAAATACAGTATAAACGAGAATTGTAGAATGCACGTGTGCTTCTCTTACAGGAAGTGTCTCTTCAACAAGATAAAGTGGAATGTGACCACACATCTTAATTTTTTTAAAGTGAGGAAACCCACCAGAATAGTATTTTGCTAGAAATTGGCTAAATTACAGCATTACCCTCCTGCCAAGTTCCAGTTCTTACTGTTCAACCCCTGGCAGCTTCTTTTTAGAGCAAAGGAAGCAGCTGTACAGCTAATATTAAGTGCTGAATTAATGTCTGAGAACAAGACAAGTAAGGGAGAAATTACTTATAAAGCTCTTTAGAAGGAAGAAATGCAAGGCTACAGAGTTATTCAGATTGTTAACATTTTTGATGTTTTAATTGAATTGCTGCCCTTCTTCCACAATACAAATGTTAGTTGAATAAATTAGCTGCAAATACACATCTTCAGCCCTCACGATCTGTCCATGTATCCAAAATGTCATTTCAGCGATAGTCTGTAAGGAATTCTCACTGGTGGCTTATTTTTGTTTTTTGTTTTTAAAGCTCAAATCAGAAACATGTCCTGCATTACCCACCTCATTTGTAGTCTTTAGATTTCCTTATGCTCTTCAAGTAGAGGAGTCAGAGAGAACAGAATGATGAGAAATCAATAGAGAGTCTGGCACATGGTTAGAAATAAAATTCATACCAATACATGTACAACATTTCTCAAATCAAACCCAGTTACTACTAACATTTGTCCATAATCAGCAGGGGGAAAAAACATGCTAGGCAGTAGGTAGAAAGTAATGGGATTTTTTTGATGTAAGTATCATGTCTACTTTCTTGTCAGCACTGCTTTAGCACCATCTATTTGTGGTCACATATATACACCTTTAAAAGTCTTGTACTTTTACAAAATAGCTACATAGAAATATTTCATAATTCTGACTCAGGACATATGTCATAGTTGGATGTCACCATTTTATGAATTCTCTGAGGGAAATGAAAAGCCTAAGCTGCTGAGAAGAATAAGTGTAAGTGATACTTTAGGAATCCTATTTCATTATGACAAGGATTCCCAATATTAAAAAATCTCAATTAGCTGCCTTGAGGAACTATTAAAAACCTGGCCAAAATGTGCTATCCAGGCTTTATCATTAATATGGGGATTCTCAGATAAAGTATATCTACCTCAGCCTAAGGCTATTATCTTCCAAATTGTGAAAGAATTTTTAGCTTTAGCAGCTGCTTCAAAATCCCCCCACAAAAACGTAGGATATTCTTGGTTTTTTGTTTTTTTTTGGTTTTGTTTTTTGGTATGATTCCTCCAAACCAGCTTCATTTTTTAATCTAATTCTAGCACAGATGATGCAATGAGGAATCCCCTTTAGGATTTACCACTCTGGCCTCTAGTAACGGGCAGAGAAGTTCAGTTATTTATTTTAACCCAATGACAGAAAAAAGCTCCAGGGATTTTCTTCCTGTGGAATTTTTCAGGAATTTTTTTATTGGTGGTTCCCAGTTTTGTCTAAGTTATTTACTACCATCAATCACATGGGATGAATTCTGCCGGGCTGGAAGTTTAGTATTATAGCTTCTATTTTTAAAAATGGTACCAGAAGGAATCCTGCTTCATATAGGCATATTAATCTGTTAGATGTGGCAGGGAAAATGTATTCCAAATTTTTACTATCTAAACTTGAAATATGGGCTTTAAAGGATAATTTATTACACAATGAGCAGTCCAGCTTTAGGGCTGCCTGAGGCACATTTGCTATTTGCTTTATTTTATCTTATATAAGTTATTGATATGTTGGATTAAGACATTAGACTGTATGCTGCTTTCCTAGATCTAAAGATGGTATTTAAGTCTATTAACAGAGATAAACTTGGAGCAAAATTAAGAAGGATGGGTATTGATATAAGACTTCTGCATATTTTGGAGGCTTTACACCAGGGCAATACAGCTAGCATACGAACCAAAGTCAATGAAGAATGTACTGATTCCATTCTCCTTGCCTCTAGAGGAGTACATGAGGGATGCTTTCTAGGGCCTCCTCTTTTTAATTTATACAGTATATTAATGATGTGGTGGATGGTTTAAAGGAAGATATTTTTTCTCTGCTGCAAATTAAGGGGAAATGTATTTTGGTGTTATATGCAGATGACATGGTTGTTTTTATCACAAGCTCCAAGAGTCCTTCACTGGTTATATTCCATTTTTCCTCATCTTGTAACTTTCAAGACCTGGTTCTTAATTAGCACAAGACCAAGATCAAGATTTTTCGGAAGAGCCCTCTGAAAGTTAGAAGGCCATCTCGTAGAACAAATCATGGCTTTCACTTCTTTATGGATAAAGTTCCATTATTTGGAGCATTGGTTTCCTATCATAAATATTTAAAACAAAAGGACTTAAACTCTGCGCAAGGGGTGGTCTTTTAACTCACTCACATGGTGGGAACAGAGTTGCCCCAGCGCTAAGAATTTTTAGTGCTAAAAATATTGCAGATGCTCTATAGGGCCTAAGGTAGGTTTAGGGGCCAAATTTTGGGATATTCAAAATAATTGTTTAGACTCTTAATTCTTCCAAATTCTACCTTGACCTCGTTCTTGCATGCTGAAGTGTGTGTTTCTTCTTCTACAATGGCAATGCAGAGAATCAAGCTGGCTGTGCTATATGTGCTTTATACGAGGACTGAATGATTCAGCACTATATTGTAGTCACATCTTGAAGGAGCAAACTGGGAGGATTGCACTGTGCTGCCTGCAGATAGGCTGTGATCCTTGATGATGGGTTCAACTTCTACTAATTACCCAGAGCTTGAAATAGAAGACAATTTATAACACTCTCTGCAATTCAAGAGTGGCAGTGGGCTGTTCATGTCAGTGACTCAGTTCTTTCCCCTGATGGCTGATGCTGTACAGTACAGAATCCATTTTTTCCTCTTTAAAACATTTAAGTCTCCATCCTTGATGGTTGTGAAGATAAAATTCAAAATGCCAACCAAGAGATGTGATATGTGCCTCTCTCAGCAGCCAGCCTGACACACTAGTTCTGAGGAGAGCTAGCCAGAAATTGGAACCCCTTTCGGCAGCTTATCCATGGAAGCTATGGCAACCTAATGGCTGGCCACCCTGCAGGAGCGAGGGCTGGAGGATCCACTAAGTATTAGATACCCTGATCCCACCCTCAAACCCCACATTCTCCAGTCCATCAATGGCCCATCCTCTCCTGTCCCATGTGTGTTATTCTGCAGGGGGCCAACCACTTCCTCCATCAAAGAAGCTTATGCGGCCGGAGAGGTGAGGATGAGGAACAGAATTTGCCCAACAGTGCACATTGGTAGAATGAGATGAATGTTTTTCTTCATTTCACTTTCTTTTGTTTCTTTCCAGAACATTTCTCTTCCAGCTTGTTTCTCTTTCTCCTCCAGCATATTTGCAAATTCTTCCTAACTTGCATATTCAAACAATTTAATTATCCTTCTGCAATATTTATGAAGATATTAAATCTTGCAAGTTCCAATTAATGAGAGATAATCTGGTTTAAGAAATATAAGAACCAGTGCAGTATCAGTGTCATGCTTTGAAATCCTCCTTTGAGAACTGTTAAAAAAATGCTATATTAAAACAAACCGACAGAGAGCTGGCAAGTCATTTAAACAATTTTATATGCTAATTCGTTAAGAACTCTTGCTTTCATATTCTTTGGCTCTGCCAATAACTATGTCCATGTTTAATTAGCTCCTTAACATTTCCAGACTTTCATGCTACAATTATATTAAAACAATTGAAAATGGTTCTTATTCTTCACCCTTTTTTCTTCTTCTCTATTCCACATGGATTTATATCTAAACCCTTATTTCTGTTAACTTCATTAATTAACAATTTGTTGTGTCTCCAGATTATATTGTCCTGCTGCTTTTGCTCCTTTTATATTTTGTGTCATTTTTTCTGACACAAAATAGAATGTTTGTTTTAACTCCATCCATAAATGCACCAAAGTGCACACACATGGAAGTTTTAATTCAGTAATTTCTACATAAAAATGCCAAGTTTAGAACAAATAACTACCCCAGCTCACCCATTCATATAACTTCCCCTGAACATCAGGGGCTGGCAGCCAGTATTTGTCATCTGATATCAGTGTCTTACTTACACACATCATGCCTGTGCATGTGCATGTGAGTAATGGGGTAAGAGGGCACAAGAAGATTTCTGCTTCCTTCCCCATAGTCTTGCAGTGGGGAAGGCCATATCAGAGTCTTTATGCCCTCTGAGCACTAGGATCGAAAGAATTTGAACATCACCGATGACTCGACACCCAAAATAGAGTAAGGATAGAGCAGAAGAATAATGCTAGCTCATCTTAAACTGGCCAACAGAGCTGAGATAGTGTGGAGGGAAGCATGGTGCACTCTTTAAAGCAGCGGTTCTCAAACTTACCTTTAGCGTGACCCCTTTTTTCTGAGTGGCTTGACGCCGTGACCCCTTGAGTGTCCGCCGAAAAGCCGCCGAATGAATTACTTCCGCATTCGGTGGCTATTTTTGGCGGACATGCCGAGCATTCCCAAAATAGCTCGGCATGTCCGCCGAAAAGCCTCCGAAAGTGGAAGCGATCGTGATCACGGCAGCGGCTTTTCGGCGGAAAAAAACAGCTCGTGACCCTTCGGGAACGGGGTCGGTGACCCCCTGAGGGTTCGCGACCCACAGGTTGAGAACCCGTGCTTTAAAGGGATCTTGTGTCCCTTGTGTATCCCTCTCAAGGCATTCCAGCTCAGTCAGATAAGGAATATAACTGAAATTTTTAAAACATAAACTGAGTCTACCTAGGGTGACCAGATGTCCAGATTTTATAGGGACAGTCCTGATATTTGGGGCTTTATATAGGCACCTATTACCCTCACGTCCTGTCCCAATTTTTCACACTTCCTGTCTGGTCACCCTAGTCTACCAGCCACAAATGAGTTAAAGGGCTGTGCTCTATCCACTTGAATCTAACAGGAATTAAACTCTCCAGATTTTGAAATTATTCAAGCAAAGTTTGGCTCTTTGTGTATTTTATGTCATTTTAAAAAGACTAACAATTGAATCCTAAATAATTCTTATCTTCAAGCTTTCACTTTGTAAACTGAAAGACAAGAACTTTCCACCACAGGACAAAAACTACATGCTTATTAATTTGCACTGAGATAAACCTAAGAATCATTGGGTCAATCAAGGAAACATGTCAGATTATTAACTTCACATCATAATTGTTGAATCTTGCTCTTTAGGGTGGAAATTGAATCAATTTACTGTGTTGTGTAAAAGTTGCTGTGTGGACAACAGACTAATATAAATGGGTCAGATGAGAGTGTTAAATACATTGTTGTAACTCTAGTATTGACAGAGCTTTACAGTTGCTATTTTTGGTTGAACATGACCATGGGTTTGTCTGGGCATCTAACACTTTCTCCTTCTCAGGTGTTGTATCAGTAAATACCTAATGCCTTTATATATTTGTACACTAATTAGGCACTGCTCAATACATATTTAGCATAGGTAACCATTATGCTTTTGCCCTTTGAAAGATGGCAATAAGTATAGTATAAAAATTTTCTCTCATAGGGGGTAAAGGTGCTTTCGAAACATTAATTGATTAAAGACCATTCCTTCAGCCTTTGTGCGCACAAGTAGTCCTGATATAAATAATCTCTGATTTCAGTAAGGGAATCATTGATTTCAGTGAGGTGAGTAAGGGCTGGTCTTCACTGGGGGGGGGGGGGAGGGAAGGAAGGGGATCGACTGAAGATACGCAACTTCAGCTACGTGAATAACGTAGCTGAAGTCAGCGTATCTTCAGCTGACTTACCTGCCATCCTCATGGCGGCGGCAGTTGGCGGCGTGCTCCCCTGTTGACTCCAGCTTGCGCCTTGCGACAAGCTGGAGTTACAGGAGTCGACGGGGGTGCCACGGGAGATCGATTTCTCGCGTCTTTATAAGACGCGAGAAATCGATTGCTAAAAGAGCGATTGCTACCCACCAATCTGGCGGGTAGTGACCTACCCTAAGGGTATGTCTTCACTACAGCAGTTGGTCGATTTCCCTTAAGTCGATTTTCTAAAGCAGACTGCATAAAGTCGACTTAATGCGTCCCCACAAAGCACAGCAGGTCGACAGTGTCTGTCCTTACAACTTTTGCAAGGGTCGACATAGCGAGCATTGCACTGTGGGTAGATATCCCACCGTGCCGGGAGTCCCCAGCAGGCACCACCTTTTGGGGCAGTCGGGCATGCTCCCCAGGGGACCAGCCACCAGTCCGAGCAGCTCCGTGGCCCCCTGTGCCCGCCCGAGCAGCCCCGCGCCGGCTCCCCCACCCGCCCGAGCAGCCCCGCGCCGGCTCCCCCACACGCCCGAGCAGGTCCGCGGACCCCCGTTCCCACCCGAGCAGGTCCGCAGACCCCCCCGCCCGCCCGAGCAGCCCCCCGCCGGCTCCCCCGCCCGTCCGAGCAGCTCCGCGGACCCCCCATGCCCGCCTGAGAAGGTCCGCGGACCCCCCCCGCCTGCCCGAGCAGCCCCGCGCCGGCTCCCCCGCCCATCCGGGCAGCTCCGCGGACCCTCGTGCCCGCCCGAGCAGGTCCGCGGACCCCCCCGCCTGCCCAAGCAGCTCCGTGGACCCCCCATGCCCGACTGAGCAGGTCCGCAGACACCCCCACCCACCCGAGCAGCTCCGTGGACCCCCCATGCCCACCCGAGCAGGTCCGCGGACCCCGGTGCTGGCCCGAGCAGGTCCGCGGACCCCCCCCCACCCGCCCGAGCAGCCTTGCGCCAGCTCCCCCCGCCCGAGCAGGTCCACGGACCCCCCCTCCCCCGCCCACCCGAGCAGCCACACGCCGGCTCCCCCCACCAGCCCGAGCAGCTCCACGGACGCCCCTCCCCCGACCGCCCGAGCAGCTCCACGCCGGCTCCCCCCCCCCACCCGCCCGCCCGAGCAGCTTCGCGGACCCCTGCTCGGGCGGACTGGGGGGTCCGCGGACCTGCTTGGGCGGGCGGGGGGAACTGGCGCAGGGCTGCTCAGGCGGGCGGGGGGGGGGGGTCCGCGGACCTGCTCAGGACCTCCTCTCATTAGGGAGGAGTACAGAAGTCGATTTTGAGGTCCCTTTAAATCGACTTTAATGACATGCATGTGAGGACGGGTACATGTTTATATCGACTTAACGTCGTTAAAATCATCGTTAAGCCCTAGTGGGGACCAGCCCTAAGTGTTGCAGGAGCAGCCCCTTAATTCTCATCACTAACTGTAATTAGCTGAGTATCATAAACCTCCATAAGTCAACTGCAGTGAATTCAGTTTCATTTCAAGATGTCAAGGACTGAGATTTCATTCTGAAACAGCCATCTTTTTATATGTTTTTGGGAAGAGCATCATAAAGTCAAGGTTCAACAACTGTGATGTAAAGTCACTAAACTAGATGACAACTCCGCAGTTGACCCAATAATCCTTAGATTTATCTGAGTGCAAATTAATGATCAGCATGTAGTTGTAGAAGCCTCATCATTAGAGGTTTTTAAGACCAGGTTGGACATGCATATCAGGGATGATCTAGGTTTACTTGGTCCTGCCTCACTGGAGAGAGCTAGACTTGATAACTTCTCAAAGTCCCTTCCAGCTCTATATTTCTAGGATTCTGAAGTCCTATGAGCCCATATTACTCATTATTTTGTCTCAAGAAATTAATAGAAGTTCTCCAGCACAGACAAGCCCATAGAAGTTCTCCAGCACAGATCTTTGTTCATGTTCCTACATTAACAAAACTATTTCAGTTACTGAGGTTTAATTGAGCATCCTGGACTACTCCTTCAGCTTGACAGTGACCTCTTCAGGAACTCAGTTTGCAGGCCCTTTTCAAGTGACTTTCATCAACAACACTTGAATTCATTAGTCAGTCTTTGTTCTGGTGTGCACTCGCCACCAGACCACCCCTTCATGCCAGGAAGCAGCGTTTCAGGGGTTCTTCCATGCTATCACTGCCTGGTTCTGCAATCATCTGCCGCTTCCATGGCCTACCTCTTCAGCGAGGTCACCTCTCAGTCCACTTTTCTGGGGTCAACAGAAAAGTCACAAAATAGAGAACTCTAAAGTCTAGCGATCTCTGGGACAGGCTCTCAGCCAAGTTTGAGTACAAAATGAATGAATTTTTTTGAAACTTACTGATTGTTTATTTTTTTACTGATTCTGGTGAAATTCAAGAGCATCTTGTGGTAGACCCAGGGCAGGCAGCTGCCAGAAGGACCTGTAATTAGAAGGGTTTCTACAGGGGAATTGGGTCCAGCTGGGCAAGGCTGCCACAGCCAGGAGCAGGGCCAGCTGAGGCCAGTTAAGGAGGCTGCCAGAGCCCTTTAAAGAGACTCCTCCCCAGGGAGGAGTGTGGGAGTTTGAGGAGGGAGTTTGGTGGCAGTTGGAGGAGGGAGTTTTGGTGGCAGTGAGAGTTAGAGGAGCGAGGTGGTGAAAGCAGAGAGTGTGAGGAGCAAGTTGGAGGAGGCAGGGACGGAGAGGCTGCTGGCAAGCAGGAGAAGAGGACTAAGGATCCCTACCAGAGGGGGACCTAGCTTTCCTGGCTTGCAGGAGCCTGTCCCTGAGAGGGAGCAGCTAAGGGGCAGCAGAAAAACCTGAGTCTGGTACAGCCTGGCCAGGGTGCCAGCGCTGTGACAGCGACCCAAAGGACTTGAGCCAGGGGAGCAGGGGAGCCACCTTGTCACACGTGGTGTCAGAGGTGGGATAGAGAGTGAATAGACTCGGTGGCCAGCCCTTCCCCCGCCCCTGTACTCAGAGGAAAGATGGAAGAGGTGGTGAAGGCCCTGGTCCAGGCCACTGCGGCTCAGCAGGAAGCTGTCCGAGTGCAGCAAGAGACCAACCAGTTGCTGATAACCCAGGCAGCCCAGGACCGAGCCACCCTGCAGGAGGTGGTGCGGCAGATGAAAGCCCTGAGCACCATGGGTCGTGGGGGGCCTGACGACCGGCCACTACGGGCCAGCCATTTCCTGCAGAAGATGACGGCAGGTGACGACACCGAGGCCTACCTGCTCGCATTCGAGAGGACGGCCCTGCGTGAGGCGTGGCCCCGAGGACAGTGGGCAAGCATCCTGGCCCCTTTTCTCTGCGGAGAGGCCCAGAAGGCCTATTTCGACCTGGCGCCCGAGGCTGCTGCGGACTACCCCCAGCTGAAGGCCGAGATCCTGGCCAGAGCGGGAGTGACGCCAGCCCTGCGGGCCCAGCAGTTTCACGAGTGGAGGTATGAGGTCGGCAAGACCCCGAGGACTCAGCTATTCGACCTGATCCACCTTGCCCGGAAGTGGTTGCGGCCCGAGACCCACAGCCCGGAGAAGATGATAGAGATCCTGGTGCTGGACAGGTATATGCGGGGGTTGCCGTCCGAGCTAAGGGGGTGGGTCCGAAAGAACGATCCCCCCTCCTACGACGAGCTGGTAGCCCTCGTAGAGAGACACCTTGCCTCCCAGGAGTTGTCCCGGACTACCGCAGAGGGGCTGAGGTCAACCAGAAAGCCGGCCCCCGGTCCAAAGCCCCGGATGGCCAAGACCCCAAGCCGCTATAGGGAGGAAGAAGAGGAGGCTGGGGGACGGCCGGAGAGCTTGGACAGACGTGGGGACCGGGGGAACGGGACTCGGGGAGTAGGGCCGAACAGTCCAAAAACTGGGGGGCTGTCCCGACCTGGGAGGCGCTGCTACGCGTGTGGGGAAATGGGACACCTAGCCGCCCAGTGCCCAAACCGGGCCGAACCTATGGAATGTGGCCTGGGGAGTATGGGGGATCCGTGCGACCTGGTGAACCAAGTGGGGGTCGCGATGGCTCCCCATAGGTATACCCGGCCCGTTAAACTGAATGGTGTTAGGACCACCGCGCTAGTGGACTCAGGGAGCGCAGTCACGCTGGTCTCCGGCTTGTTGATCAGACAGGACCAGCTATCCCGGGCCAAACGCTCGGCAGTATCCTGTGTACATGGGGATATTAACTATTACCCCACCGTCTCTGTAAGCTTGGAGGTCCTGGGACACCCCAAGAAAGTAGTGGTGGGCGTAGTCCCGAGGCTCCCCTACCCGGTCCTCATTGGACGAGACTTCCCCGACTTTGATAGCCTGCTCCCCGGGCGGGGGGCAGAAGGAGTTAGTGCCGGGGTCCCAGAGGTGACGCCAAGGGGTCCCGACACACCAGCTTTCCGGGAATTTGACCCAGAATTATTCTCGATAGGCGGGGGGTCCCGAAAGTCTCGGAGGGAAAGGAGGGCAGCCAAGGCATTAGGGACAAAAATCCTGACCCAATATCGTAGGGCTGCACTAGCGGGGGAGCGAGGGAGCCCCCAAGGAAGGAGGACCAGGAAAGAGGGGGGGGGGACAGACGCCGGGCCTAGTACCCCCCCGGTGGTCCCCGAAGGGGAGGCGGAGGTAGAGACCCCAGAGTTGGAGACAATTGGCCCAGCTACGGAGAATTTTGGGCAGGATCAGGCCAACGACCCCCTCTACCAGAATATCCGTAGTGAAGTGGTGGAGGTAAATGGGGCCCCGGTAGAGGGGAGGTGTAAGGGCCGAGGGCCGTACTATATAATCAAGGGGGACCTGCTGTATAGAGTAGTCCCGATGTCCGACATGTCAGTGGAACAACTTTTGGTGCCACGGAGATATCAGAGGGGCGTATTGGACCTGGCTCACAGCCACCTCTTCGGCGGCCACCTGGGGGTGGAGAAGACCCTCGATCGGGTCATGAAGAGGTTCTTCTGGCCAGGGGTCCACGCAGCGGTCCGGCGGTACTGTGCCTCCTGCCCGGAGTGTCAATTGCATGCCCCCCGGCCCCACTTGCGGGCCCCTTTAGTGCCCCTCCCCATCATTGAGGTCCCGTTCGAGAGGATCGCCATGGACCTGGTGGGCCCGCTGGAGAAGTCGGCCCGGGGCCATCGACATATCCTGGTTGTGCTAGACTACGCCACCCGGTACCCCGAGGCTGTGCCTTTGCGGAACACCCTGTCTAAAACTATAGCTCGGGAGCTGCTACAGATCTTTGCCCGAGTAGGGATACCAAAGGAGATCCTGACCGACCAAGGGACCCCCTTTATGTCCAAATTAATGAAGGACCTTTGTTGTCTACTCCGCGTGCGGACGATAAGGACATCGGTGTACCATCCCCAGACCGACGGCCTGGTCGAGCGGTTCAACCGGACATTAAAGAGTATGCTGCGGAAGGTAGTGAGTCGGGACGGGAAGGATTGGGATACCCTGCTCCCCTACCTCCTGTTTGCCGTAAGGGAGGTGCCCCAGGCCTCCACCGGATTCGCCCCGTTCGAGCTGTTGTATGGACGCCACCCTCGGGGCATACTTGACATCGCCAAGGAGGACTGGGAAGAACAGCCGAACCGGGGGAGGAATGTCGTTGAACATGTAGTGCAGATGAGAGAGAGGATAGCCAAGGTCACCCCCATAGTGAGGGAACACCTCGAGAAGGCGCAAGAGGCCCAGCGGACATACTACAACCGCCAAGCCAGAAGCCGGAAGTTCCAGGTGGGAGACCGGGTGATGGTGCTGGTACCCACGGCGGAGAGCAAGTTGTTGGCCCAGTGGCAAGGGCCATACGAAATAGTAGAAGCCGTGGGGGACGTGGACTATAAGGTCCGGCAGCCGGGACGCCGGAAGCAGGAGCAGATTTACCACGTTAACCTGTTAAAACCGTGGCAGGAGAGAGACGCTCTGGTGGTTGCGCTGGGGGCACCACCCCGGGAAGGTAACCCACCCGGCCGGGTGGGGATATCCCCGGACTTGACCCCAAACCAGCGCGCGGAAGTGGTCCGCATGATCAGACGTAACCGGGATGTGTTCTCGGAGACACCGGGCCGGACTACTGAGGTGCACCACCACATCCTCACCGAGCCAGGAGTAAAGGTGCACGTTAAGCCCTACCGCGTCCCAGAAGCAAAAAGGAAAGAAATCCGGGCGGAGGTCCAGAAGATGCTAAGGCTAGGGGTCATTGAGGAATCCCATAGCCAGTGGTCTAGCCCCGTGGTCTTGGTGCCTAAACCTGACGGCACAGTCAGGTTCTGTAATGACTTCCGGAGGTTGAATGACGTCTCACGGTTCGACGCATACCCACTACCCCGGATAGACGAGCTGATTGACCGGTTAGGCTCGGCCCGGTTTATGTCAACCCTGGACCTGACCAAGGGATATTGGCAGATCCCCCTAGCCAAGGCAGACAAGGAGAAGACGGCCTTTGCCACCCCGGAGGGGTTGTTCCAGTATACTGTCCTCCCCTTTGGGTTACACGGGGCCCCCGCCACTTTCCAGCGGCTAATGGATAAACTGTTGCGGCCCCATAGGCAGTACGCGGCCGCCTATCTGGACGACGTCATCATATACAGCCCAGACTGGGAGACGCACTTGAGGAAGGTGGAAGCCGTCTTAGATACCCTGAGGAAGGCAGGGCTGACCGCAAATCCCCCCAAGTGCTCGATTGGGTTAGCAGAGGCTAAATATCTCGGGTACGTGGTAGGGAGGGGCGTAGTGAAGCCCCAACTTAACAAGCTGGAAGCGATCCAGAAGTGGCCCCGACCTATCCGAAAGAAACAGGTCAGGGCGTTTCTAGGATTGGTCGGGTACTACCGACGGTTCATCCCCCACTTCGCCACCCGGGCCTGCCCGTTGACCGACCTGACGAGAGCCCGTGGCCCGGACATTGTGAAGTGGTCAGACGCTGCTGAGGGAGCATTTGCGGATCTGCGGACAGCCCTCTGCACTGACCCCGTGTTGATAGCCCCAGACTGGAAGGAAGAGTTCATCCTACAGACAGACGCCTCTGAGGTAGGGCTGGGAGCGGTACTCTCCCAGCTAAGGGACGGTGAAGACCACCCGGTTCTATTCCTCAGCCGGAAGCTCCTGCCCAGAGAACGGAAATACGCTGTAGTGGAAAAAGAGTGCCTGGCGGTGAAGTGGGCCATAGAGAGCCTCCGCTATTATCTACTTGGTCGACGGTTTACCCTAGTCACGGACCATGCCCCGCTGAAGTGGATGCATCAAAATAAGGACAGCAATGCGAGGGTTACAAGATGGTTCCTCTCGCTACAACCCTTCCACTTCCGCGTTCAACATCGGTCCGGCCCCCTACATGGGAATGCAGACGGTCTATCGAGGATACACTGTTCTGCGACCCAAGTAGCCCAACCCCATGGTGTTGCGCAGGGGGGGGGGATGTGTGGTAGACCCAGGGCAGGCAGCTGCCAGAAGGACCTGTAATTAGAAGGGTTTCTACAGGGGAATTGGGTCCAGCTGGGCAAGGCTGCCACAGCCAGGAGCAGGGCCAGCTGAGGCCAGTTAAGGAGGCTGCCAGAGCCCTTTAAAGAGACTCCTCCCCAGGGAGGAGTGTGGGAGTTTGAGGAGGGAGTTTGGTGGCAGTTGGAGGAGGGAGTTTTGGTGGCAGTGAGAGTTAGAGGAGCGAGGTGGTGAAAGCAGAGAGTGTGAGGAGCAAGTTGGAGGAGGCAGGGACGGAGAGGCTGCTGGCAAGCAGGAGAAGAGGACTAAGGATCCCTACCAGAGGGGGACCTAGCTTTCCTGGCTTGCAGGAGCCTGTCCCTGAGAGGGAGCAGCTAAGGGGCAGCAGAAAAACCTGAGTCTGGTACAGCCTGGCCAGGGTGCCAGCGCTGTGACAGCGACCCAAAGGACTTGAGCCAGGGGAGCAGGGGAGCCACCTTGTCACAATCTTTACAAGGCATGTATTTCGTACAGATTCTGCAGACCGATACTTGTTATAGACTTGCCATAGTAGGAACAGAATAAGAATATATATGACCTGGATCCACTAAAGACTGACTGGTGGAAAGAGGATGTGGAGAAATTGGCATCCTTTTTTAAACTGTGGGAACCATTTGGAGTATGGCATATGGGTTTGCCAATTTAACTGTTCGTCAATGGAAGCTCAGGTTTCAAATTCCTGGGGGCAGAACCTCAGTTGCTATAAATTGTTGTAGCTTCAGTGAAGTCAGTAGGGCTACTCTGCTTTACACTAGGTGAGGATCTGGCCTCTTCGTTGCTATGGGTTGCTTTGGTTTTGTGGTCTGGATTTGGTTTCTTTGATAGAAACAATACTCCCAGGATTCTTTAAAACAATTTTCTCACTCAACTTAGGTGGATGTCTACTAACCCAGAATACTTGACAGCACTCACAAGGAATCTTCTGTGATTCTTGGAATTCACGCAGGAGTAGAGTATACTATAGTAAAGATGTATATGAAATTACATCTTTCATGCCAAACCAGCATTACTAATACAACTTCTGGTGGTCTCCTTCCTGGAATAAAGTGATTAACTCTGACTTTGTAAAATCATCCACTGCAGATAACTTGGACATGTTGTAACTAAGGCTGTCAAGCAATTACAAAAATTAACTGATTAATCGTGCTGTTAAACAATAATGGAATACCATTTATTTAAATATTTTTGGATGTTTTCTACATTTTCCAAATGTATTGATTTCAGTTGCAACACAGAATACAAATTGTACAATGCTCACTTTATATTTATTTTTATTACAAATATTTGCACTGTAAAAAACAAAAGAAACAATATTTTTCAATTTACCTGATACAGGTACTGTAATACAACCTCTTTAACATGAAAGCTGAACTTGCAAATGTAGAATTATGTCCAAAAAATAACTGCACTGAAAAATAAAATGATGTAAAACTTTAGAGCCTACAAGTCCACTCAGTCCTACTTTAGTCAATTGATCAGACAAACAATCTTGGTTACAATTTGCAGGCGATAATGCTGTCCACTTCTTGTTTCCAACGTCACCTGAAAGTGAGAACAGGCATTTGCATGGTACTGTTGTAGCCGACATTGCAAGATATTTATATGCCAGATGCGCTAAAGATTCATATGTCCCTTCATCTTCAACCACCATTCCATAGGACGTGCATCCATGCTGATGATGGGTTCTGCTTGATAATGATCCAAAGCAGAACGGACTGATGCATATTCATTTTCATCATCTGAGTCAGACGCTGTTAGGATATAGATAATCAAGCCTGTCTGTAAAGGCCTATACTTCAAGAATTTTGGTATATGTTTTTCATTTAGCTAGTTAGAGAGCTATAAAAGAGAGAATCTGTGTAAAGCCCTTCTCTCACTGTGGCAATAAATAAGGCAATCTGGGGCTGTTAGAAAGGTGATCTGATCTATCGCCTCCAGAGAAAGGGAATAGCCTAGAAGATGTAAAAGGAAATTTGGTTTGATAGTTTTCTGTTTGGTAAGAATTCACTTATCAATAGACACACCTGGGATAGGTATAGCTAAGAATATTACTATATAAATTAACGGCAAACAGGAAGTAAGTGGGGATTAGAAAATAAGGAAAAAGATACTTGGATTTAAGGTTGCTGAAAGTTCACCCCAATAAACATCAAATTGTTTGCACCTTTGCTCTTTGTTCATTCGAGAAGGACCAGGGAAGTGGGAGAGTGAAGGAATAAGCTCTCTAACAGATGCTACCAGCACACCTGCTATCAGCACACCTGCTACCAGCAGAAGGTTGATTTTCTTTTTTTGGAGGTTCAGGTTCTGTAGTTTTCACATCTGAGTGTTGGTCTTTTAAGAAGTCTGAAAGCATGTGCCACACCTCGTCCCTCTCAGATTTTGAAAGGCTCTTCAGATTCTTAAACCTAGGGTCGAGTGCTGTAGCTATTTCTAGAAATCTCACATTGCTATCTTCTTTGCATTTTGTCAAATCTGCTTTGAAAGTGTTCTTGAAACAAACATGCTGGATCATCATCCAAGACTACTGTAATACGTAATATATGGCATCTCCTGTAAATGTAAACTTGTTTGTCTTAGCGATTGGCTGAACAAGAAGTAGGACTGAGTGGATTTGTAGTCTCAAGTTTGACATTGTTTTGTTTTTGAGAGAAGTTATGTAACAAAACAAAGTCTACATAGGTTGCAATTTCATAATAAAGAGATTTCACTACAGTACAGGAACTCCTCACTGAACATTGTGGTTATGTTCCTGCAAAATGTGACTTTAAGCGAAACAATGTTAAGCGAATCCAATTTCCCCATAAGAATTAATGTAAATGAGGGGGGTTAGCTTCCAGGGAATTTTTTTCCACCAGACAAAAGACTATATTTATACACACACACACACACACACACACACACACACACACACACACACACACACAAACAGTATAAGTTTTAAACAAGCAATTTAGTACTGGTACACAGTGATGATGATTGTGAATCTTGGTTGAGGTGGAGGAGTCAGAGGATGGGATATTTCCCAGGGAATGCCTTACTGCTAAATGAACGAGCAATTGACTGAGCTCTCAAAGGTTAACTCTCACACTCTGCAGCAGGAAAGGAGGGAGGGCAGACAGAGACACACACCCTGTGTGTGTGAGACAAAGAGATTCTCCCCTAAGTATGCAGACTCTTAAGTACACTGCCTTGCTAATTAGATCAGTTTGCAGAGACCAGAGAGCTTGCAGACAGATCCCTCAGTTGTGTGTCCCACCTGCTCTATGGAAGGTGGGTTAAGCGAGGTGCAGGAGCATGGGGGAGGAGGACACCCTGACATTCACTCTGCTCTTTCTCCCCTCCCCTTTGCTCCCCCACATCAAGCAGGAATTTCAGGGAGCAGCTCCAAGGCAGAGGGCAGGAGCAGCACATAGCATTGAGGGGAGGGACAGCTGAACTGCTGGCAATTGATAGCCTGCGGGGCAGCTGCTGAACAGGGAATTTAGGGGAGCAGGGAGTTGCTGGATCTTCCTGAAAGTTTTCATTAATCCCCCCAAAGTTTCATGAACAACACGATTCATTGTTGAAGCAGAAGTACATTATTTGTTATATATCCATTTTCTGGTCTAAAACATTGTAATAATCTAATCAGGGCTTCTGGGGCTTTTCTTCTCCCCTACCTGTTCACCCCCAAGTCTGGTCTTCTCCCAGCCTTGGCAGATCATTCTCAACCCTTCCTGGCTGGAGTAATTTCTGCTCACATAGAGTCTGCTCTCCCTATCCCATCTGCATTCACTGTCCCTCCATTCTGGCTCTCAGGCCCAAACCCTTTCCCCCAAGTCCAGGGTCTTCCAGGAGACCTGTGTAACTTCTTCTCATACCAGTTTCTCCAGTAACTTCCCTGGCTGCTTCCCACGAGCCCCTTTCAGCAGCTCCTTATGGGAGAGAGGTCCACAAGTAATAGCTCTCTGGCAACCTGCAGAAACCATTCCCAGTGTCTGCTGCTCTTAATCCCCCAACCGAGCAGCAGGTAATCAGTCCAGGTATACAGACCCCTGCTCCCTCTTAAAGGGGTCAGTCACCTGCTGACTCTGGCGTATCAGAATACTATTAGCTGGATTTGTGTTGGAGTAGTGAGAACATCTTGTGGCCTGTTTGAAAAATTCTAGGTCTCTATATTTCTCCCCTCCCCCCAGGGATGTATTTAATACTTGATGCTCCTTCTTAAAGAATCGAGTTAGAGCAAAACTCAAGTAACTTGTACTGTATCTGCATCATCTCTGTCTTTCATCTTGTAAATAACATTCTAATTTAATTTTTTTAGATCTATTTAGGAAATTAACAAGTTTACAAATACTTGACTGCAACTATCAGAACCAAAACAATCATTACAATAGTTAGCTTTTGTTAAAAGAGACATTACATAGGACTGTAATCAGATATTTCTACTGGACAGGATGTTATCATATTGGAGATTAAGCATCATTACAACACTGTCATTTCTAGAAAGGCATGCACACAGGCTGTGCCAGGTATGCCCAGGCACACCCTAATGTCTCAAAAAAAAAAAAAAAGTGGCTTTCAATGCAGTGTGGCGCCTTAAAAAAAAATTTCCCTGGGTGCACACCCTAATGAAATGTGCTGTGCACGCCTATGATTTCTAGTGATTTTAATAAATTGAGTGAAATCTCTATAGACACATATTTAACAGACCAAGTGGATCTATCAAATGTTAATATTAATTTTTTTTTGACATGTATGATGTTTTCTTTTTGACAGGTGAATATACTTTGAGTACTGCATAAAAGATAACCAAAATATAAGTATCTATTGGTCCTCTGTCTCTTTTGTTGGGTATATAATTGGTGTATTAATTTTTCCATAACCTCAAACTCCCATTTTCTTTGAACCATTTCTCAACGGCTGGGCTGTTTTTCCTTTTCCAGTGAGAGGTTATCAGTAGCTGAGCAGCTACTAGCAGATGAGAGATTAATTCTTCATTTTCTTTTGTGTGACCATCTCCTCGAGGAAGCCCCAGAAGGATTATCAAAGGATCAGTTGGTAATAAATGTCCAACAATTTGTGATATTTGACCATGGATTGTATCCCAGTATTCTGACTGGACATGTCCATCATAAATACATAATTTCTCTTTTCCCCCCACAATTTCTCCAACATTTATTGCCATTCATTCTGAATATATTTTAACTTGACTCTTGTTTGGTACCACTGAAACAATATCTTAAACGAATTTTCTTTTATTGTGCTACAGACTGAGTTTGCTGGTCCTCTTTTCCAAATCAAACTCCATTGTTCCTGAATAATCTGTCTATTAATATCTTTTTACCAGTGTATCATATATGGACACATCTGTGTGTATTCCATGGCTCTCCCAATCTTTGAAGCTCTCTGACTTGTGATTTGGATTAAGATCTGGCTTATTTGTAATAGGTGTCATTGGTAAAGGAAAATAACTAATTTTATCTTTAGTTCTATCCCAAACACAGAGTAGCCTTTGTTAACGGATGTGTAAATTTCTGGAGGGTTTGAATTTTTATTAATCCATGGTAGCTGTGATAAATGAAGGGGAGAGGGTAGCTCCCTTTTATGGACACCCAGGCAGCCAGTTAGCTATAAAATCCCTCTTGGTGGCTGTTCTCTGCTTGCTTTATTTGTAAAAGGTTACCAAACTTCCCCAGGTAAAGGAAGAGGAGTGGACACCTGATCAAGAGAGCCAATGGGAGTGCTTGAACTTTTTAAAATGGGGGAAAAAACTTCCCTTTGTCCGTGTGTTGTGGTTCTCTGTGGAGACACAGAGCACCAATGTAAGCAGCTTTAAAACCAGGTATGAAAAATCAAATCATACCTCAACCCTACTTATCTGAAACTCCAAATGTGTAAGTAGATCAGAAATGTTTAGAAAGACATGATTAGGGTTATTTCTGTTTATTTCTTATGGCTAATGGACTCCTCTGCGTAGCTGCTCTGCTGTAAGCTCTCTAGCACAGTGGCTCTCAACCTTTCCTGACTACTGTGCCCTTTTCAGGAGCCTGATTTATCTTGAGTACCCCCCAGCAAGTTTCACCTCACAGAAAAACTACGTGCTTACAAAATCAGACATAAAAATATAAAAGTGTCCCAGCTACACTATTACTGGAAAATTATTTATTTTCTTATGTTTACCACATAATGGTACAATAAATAAATTGAAATATAAATATTGTACTTACATTTCAGTGCACAGTATATAGAGCAGTATAATCAAGTAATTGTCTATATGAAATTTTAGTTTGTATTGACTTTGGTAGTACTTTTTAATGTATCCTATTGTAAGATTAGGCAAATATCTAGATGAGTTGATATATCCCCTGGAAAATTTTTGAGTACCCCAAGGGTACATGTACCTCTGGTTGAGAATCATTGATCTAGTGAAGCCACTTTAAGATGACAGGAGAGAGCTCTCCCATCAACTTAATTAATCAAGTGACATAAATTTTGCAGACCTAAGTGGTACCGTTGACATGGCCTAAGTCTAGTGGTCAATGTAAGAGGACTGAAACGTAGCTCATGAACAGGCATTGTGCTCATAGATTGTGTACTTTGTATGGTATTCATTCTGTAAATCAAAACTAGACAGGATTTAGATTTCTGCATTGAAGTAATCCCTGCCACTATTTACCTATCTTATTTTTTTACGCAAACAAGAGAACTAACCTTATATAGCAGTTTCCCCACCCACTCCAAAGCGTGGATGCAGTTATATAGGGATAAAGATGGTATTCCTTCATAGCAATGGAAAAAAACTATGCTGATGTAAATCACCTTTATACTGGCATCCACACTATGGCAATTACCAGTATAACTATACCAGTAAAAAAATGATCCTTAATTGACATAGCTATAGCTGTCAAAGTTCAAAGTGTAGACAAGGCCTTAGTCTATCTGTATTTATACTGTACTAGGTTTTTTGGGAGAACCTTGCCCCCCACCCCCCTTTGCTAACACAGTTGTAGCTCCCCTATTGGCAGTGATAGTGGGAGTGTACTGTAGACAAGGATCTGTTGACCACTGGTGATTTAATGATGTGTCCTCTAATCCTGCTGAAATTGTTTCGAGAGATGCCACTGGTTTAATATATTTTTGGTGCTTCTCTATCTAAAAATATTGATTTTTAAAATGAAAGTTTGCAGCCCATAATGTAAATGGCCCACGTTGGTATTTATCTTTAGATGGATCCAACCGTTGTGATAATGACATTTTTGAAAGTGGCTTCTGTTTAATG
Source organism: Sternotherus odoratus (assembly GCA_032164245.1). Lineage (NCBI taxonomy): Eukaryota > Metazoa > Chordata > Testudines > Kinosternidae > Sternotherus > Sternotherus odoratus. Next base: position 72,391,281 of record JAVMKO010000001.1, on the reverse strand, counting down.
CAGAGTAATAATTTCTAACTATGATTGATCCATAAAACAAAATCCATATTATTGTTAATACGCATTCTAACTCGGAGTAGTGATGGTATATGTGCTAAGAATGCATATCAAAGCATGGCTAAACAGTGCATGCTCTTTGACAGAGTTGGCTAAAACTTCTGCTGGAACAAAAGAGCACAGCTCTGTTGTCATTAATGGAGTTTCACTTGTTCACAGCAGCAGAGAAGGAGATAAGCCACAAAGCCGTCAGTGAATATTTTTTCTTTGAAAAAGGAAAACAAAAATGCTCTTAGAATTTGGGTTCTTCATCCCCTGTGGCATTGGGCAGACAAAAGGAGGACATGAGGATCAGATACAGCAACTGGGGGTGAATGGCTGTTTATACCATGAATCAGAGAGGTAGCCGTGTTAGTCTGGAATAGCAGAAGTGACAAAGAGTCCTGTGGCACCTAAAAGACTAACTAAAGTATTGAAGCGTAAGCTTTCGTGGGCTAATACACTGCTTGCATCCGACAAAGTGGGTATTAGCCCATGAAAGCTTATGCTTCAATACTTTAGTTAGTCTTTAAGGTGCCACAGGACTCTTTGTCACTTCTGTTTATACCATGACTTCCTCTGTGTTAAAATACAATGGTAGTTGAGACAGAATGTCAGTTACAGGACCTTCCACAATCTCAGGTGATGACTTTCCAACTCCAGCCCACAGTACTTACCATTGTATTTTAATATAAATACCAGCATAAGGAGCAGCATATAAAGGCCAATAAACTGCAAGTCAGCATAAAATACAGCCATAATTTTGACTTCCGACCAGAATACATTCTAAGGCTGGACGGAAAGGTAATGCTGTTTTTTGTAAAGATATTTACCATCTATTTGTATGAAAAAGTGTTTTTAAAACTACAATTTTTGCATTTGTTAAAAGGACCCTCCTTAACTTGGTTCAGGTGCAGGTACACAACCTAATAACACATCTAACTGTACTTTGTATCAAAGACAAAAACAAAGCAAAAAGGACAATATCCCCAATGAAAAAAAAATTCCTGCCCACCCACTCCAGGCAAGTCCCCGAGAAAAGGGATGTGTACTCAGGCAAGAAGGTACCCAATACTTATCACACAAGCCACCTTTCACTCAGGGACCAGGGTCCTGTGAGAGCTCTTTTTCCTCTTCCACCCCATTCTGATCTTAGCTTGGCAATTCTTTGCATTGCACCAGCCCAGCCCAATACCTGAGTGTTTTATTATAATGTTGTTTAGATCACAACTTTAGGCAAGGAAGTCAGTATCCTTTGTAATGTGGCCACTCCCGTCATGAGCACCGACTGCTTGTCTCCTCCTTGGTGCCCCTTCCAGGCTGCCAGCCAACCTTTGAGGTTCTTAAGTGGCTTTGCTCACCCCAGCTGAGGCACAAAGTCCAAATGAACCCCTTCTGTGGTATTGAAGAGCCCAATAAACAAACAACCTCATTGCCCTTGCTGGGGTCTTCAGTCCCATCTCTGGGCTCTTTAATTCAGTTCTTTGATCTGGGTCTCAACTAAACCTGCCCCTTTCTTGGGGTTTATGCCACTGTGGCTGGTAGGGGAACCCAGGCCCACCTACTTCAGTAGGCTCCAACCCAGGAACACTATGAACAGCAGCGATTCACTGCTTAATTTCAGTTCATTGCTGTTTCTTCGTTGGCTTTTTCCTACTTAGCCCCTTTCAGCTTCACCTTTACCTCAGGTTCTTATGACCTTGCTCTCCCCAACCCCATCTTAAGCAATTGTAGCCAGAAACAAACTCTGGTTATGCCTTTGGCCAGAATGCAGCATGCTTCCAGGTCTGTCATATGATTTATAGGGTACTATTAAACTGGTGCCCCTGTTAAACTGGTCCCCAGTCAGCAGCGCTGACTCCAGTGTGTCATCCCTGCCTGTGGACTCCCAGAACCCCTCCCCCCCCTTTGCTGACACAACTGATTTTTGTATGCAGCAGATGCTGTGGCAGTGACTCAAGACAGGCTTTGTGCTGTCACAAGGATGATCACATCTTGCCAGAGCCCCCGGCCCTCCTGCAGCTCCTCGCTACTCCTGGCTCACCATGAGCATTTTGAGAGGAAGTATCGAGCAGTAATAACAACAATAATACAAGTGTGTGCGTGCGTGTGGGTGTGTGTGTGTGTATATGCATGTGTGTGTGAGAGAGAGCCAGTGTGTGTATGATAGACAGAGACTGTGTGTGCATGTGTAACTGTGTGTTGGGGGACTTTTAGACAGTGTGTGTTGGGGAGTGTGAGACTGTGTGTGTGTGTGACACAATATGTATTGGGGGACTGTGACTCATGAGAGGAAGAGTGTATGTGGGTGTGAGAGCCAGTCTGTGTGTGAGAGACTGTGTGTGTGATAGGGAAGTGTGAGAGACAGTGAGTGCATTGTCATACACCCCCTTCCCCTCTGCCCCCCACTGACTCACATGGAAGTTTTGCTCCTCCTGTCCTGGCCCCAGTCTAGCCCCTGCCGGAGACTGAGTGGCTCAGGCATGCAGGGTCCAGGGAGGGACTCCACTCTGGGTGGTGGTGGGCCGGGGCTGCGCCCAGGGCCGTCTCTAACTTTTTTTGCCTCCCCAAGCAAAAAGAAAGAAAGAAAAAGCACCTGGAGTGTCATCACCTCAAGACTGGCTAGGATGCCGCCCCTTAAAATGTGCCACCCCAAGCACATGCTTCCTAGGCTGGTGCCTGGAGCTGGCCCTGGCTGCACCTCTCTGGGTCCATGGGGCTGGGGTTGCAGAGCCCTCAGCTGGAGCCCTCAGCTGGCGGGCTGAGGAGTGAGGGAGGGAGGGAAGGGGGTGGAGTTGGGGCTGGGCAGAAGTCTGTCAGGGCGGGAGGAACCAGAGACGAGAGGATTCCAGCTGTGGCCAATGAGGGGAATCGTGCCCCAAATTTTTGGATGCCCTACCCAGCCATGTATGCTGCGTATGCCATGGGACAGCCCTACACGCTTCCTTGTCTCTCTGGTCCCAGCCATGGACTCAGCTGCTATGACCATCACCCTGCAGCTCTTTTTAGCTGAGCCTGCTAGGCTCTGATTGGCTGCTTCTGTGAGGCCTCTCTAGCAGGCCTGGAGAATGCACCTGTGATGTTGCACACCATATGCTTTATGAAAATATGCTTATGAATGTGAATACGACAAAACTGGAATATGCTTTATGCAAAAGGTCTCTTGTAAGGTATTATTACAAAGTTTGTAATCTACTGAGTGTGTTTATCCTATTTGTTTGCATGTATTATTTCTGTCTGAAGTTAGGAGAATAAGATATAAACCTTTATTACTGATGTAAACATATTAAGTGGAAGTTATTAAGGGTGCTTCAGAATTAATGAACCATAAATGGCTCTGTTTACTTGCAAACATTCCTGTGTATGTGTGGGCCAGCTCAGGAAGAATGGAGGCTGGGGTCTCATAGGCCATGTGACCATGTCACCTGATACTTATCTGAATCCATCTTAATCCTTGTACTTTTCCATTGATGAGGCAGGGGTGGGAAGAAGCACAGATGAAAGATTCCTACATTGTGCCAAAGCTATAAAAGAGGGTGGAACAGGACAAAGTGGGCTGCCAGTCATGAGAAAACCACTGCTTACCACCTGAGATATCTACTGGAACTAACAAGGACTGTACCAGGGAAAAGGAAGGAGTCTAGTCTGTCAGAGAAGCTTATTGCAACATCTCAGAGGGTGAGATATTTCCTGTAATCAGTTTCTTAATGTATTAGGCTTAGACTTCCATGTTGTTTGCTTTATTTTGCTTAGTGACTTACTTTGTTCTCCCCTGTTATTACATGAAAGCACTTAAATCCTACTTTCTATACTTAATAAAATCACTTTTGTTTATTAATAAACCCAGAGTAAATGATTGCTACCTGGGGGAGTAAACAGCTGTGCCTATCTCTCGATCAGTGTTATAGAGGGTGGACAATTTATGAATTTACCCTCTGTAAATTTTATACAGATTTATTTGGGTTTTGGATCCCATTGGGTGTCTGGGTGCTGGAGGCAGGTAATCTGTTGAGCTGTTTTCAGTTAAGTCTGCAGCTTTGGGGTCATGGACTGTACTCTGGGTCTGTGTTGCAGCAGGCTAGCATGTCTACCTCAAAAGGCAGGGTTCTGGAGTATGAAGCTGGCAGGGAAAACAGGCTCAGAGGTAATTTCATCATGTCAGGTGACAATCCCAAAGGATCTTCACTCCTCCTTTCCTAGGTGGGGTGTAGTCCTAGTGTCTTTTTGTTCTTTTGAGACATTTCCAGTCTCCTGGAGTCCAAATATCTTCCAAACGCACATGCGTGCACACACAGTTAAATGCATGGTGAAGCAGATTGTTTACATAAGTAATTAGCACATATTCTAAGGGACAATTCCAGGCAGAGTGGCCCATTAACACCTTTGCAGCCATAGAACAAAAAGGGGAGTTAGTAAGGTAGAAATTGTTGTAATAAACCAGGGCTGGCCAAACACAAGCCACATGTAGCTCTTTTACTGTTAAAGTGTGGCTCAAAAGCCCCTCAGGTTCTCCCCATTCTCCACCTACCAGACTGGCAGCAGGTGAGCTCAGGACCTCTGCCTTGCAATGGGATGGGGGCTTCTGTACAGCAGGGAGGGAGGGTCTCGGGGCTTCAGCTCTGTGGCACAAACCTGCCAGCAGGAGTCAAGCTGAAGCCCCGAGCTCCGGCTCTCAAACTTTTGAAGATTGTTGTATACAGCTCGGAGGGCCAGTAAGTTTGGTCCTCCCTGTAAATAAGCCTGTACTTAGACCTCTTCTTCTTCAGGTCTCAGCTGTGTGGCTCGAAAGTGTGTCTCTCTCACCACAGAAGTTGGTCCAATAAAAGATAGTACCTCACCCACCTCGTCTGTCTAGTAAAGCATAGCACTTGACAATCTGACATGGAAGCACATTTTAAATGTTCTCAAAGGGCAAACCAGGTACTTTCATTATACAAAAATGCCATGACAGACTTAGATTCTGAAGTTACCATTATTAAGGATGCCCTTTGAGAGTATAAAACAGAAGATACATGAAATAAAATAATGTGTTTGTATTAGGCTCAGAAGCTCGATCCATGGTGTCTACCATATGTATGAGGAGATGTTCATGGCTGCAGTCTTCCAATCTGCTTCCTCAACTGTATCTCCTTCTACTCACTCCCTCCTCTTGTGCCCCCCAGGCATCCCCTCCAGCTAGGGTGACCAGACAGCAAGTGTGAAAAAATGGGACAGTGGAAGGGGGGGGGGGCAATAGGAGCCTGTATAAGAAAAAGACCCCAAAATCGGGACTGTCCCTATAAAATCGGGACATCTGGTCACCCTACCTCCAGCACCCAATTATACCCTCTTTCAGCTTCCCCCTTCCCCCTTCCAGTAAGTTGAGGCGTGGTATTGAAACTAAAAGCGTATCCCATACCACAGTGCACACTTCCCTCAGAGTCCTGGGCACATGGCAGCATGTACCTATGTAGCACAGTACGCCAGACTACACCTCAGAAAGCTTAGGGATGGCTAATGTCTATCTATGTCCCCTGCTGTATTGTCTAGACAGAGTAATTTGCATTTCAGAGTTTATTTTGTCCTCTCTGGAGTGGTGGATAGACTCTCAGAATGTCTGTGGGGGGAGTTCCCTTCATTTCTCTGCACTCAACATTTACACTGGCCTCATTCCTGAGGTGAGGAGAACACATGGGAACCCTACAAACACAAAGCTTATGGTCCTCATAGGCTCTGAGGACTCTCATAAATGTCCGGGACTCCCGTGCTATCCATCTAGCCTATTTGGCCTTTTGTTCACACAGTGTGGGAAAAAATCTGCTAGTGTTAGCAGACCACACAGCAACTATGCTATATGTAAAAAGAGAGGGAGAGGTGTGTTCATCCCAGCTGTGCCAGGAGGTGATTCTACTTTGTGAGTGCTGCATGGCAAACTCCGCTCACCTCAAAGCTGCTTACTTCCCAGGAGAACATAAGAACATAAGAACGGCCATACTGGGTCAGACCAAAGGTCCATCTAGCCCAGCATCCTGTCTACCGACAGTGGCCAATGCCAGGTGCCCCGGAGTGAGTGAACCTAACAGGTATGATCGAGCGATCTCTCTCCTGCCATCCATCACCCCCCTCTGACAGACAGAGGCTAGGGACACCATTCATTACCCATCCCGGCTAATAGCCATTTATGGACTTAGCCTCCATGAATTTATCCAGCTCTCTTTTAAACCCTGTTATAGTCCTAGCCTTCACAGCCTCCTCAGGTAAGGAGTTCCACAGGTTGACTGTGCGCTGTGTGAAGAAGAACTTCCTTTTATTTGTTTTAAACCTGCTGCACGCCAATTTCATTGAGTGGCCCCTAGTTCTTCTATTTTGGGAACAAGTAAATAACTTTTCCTTATCTACTTCCTCCACACCACTCATAATTTTATATACCTCTATCATATCCCCCCTTAGTCTCCTCTTTTCCAAGCTAAAAAGTCCTAGCCTCTTTAATCTCTCTTCATATGGGACCCGTTCCAAACCCCTAATCATTTTAGTTGCCCTTCTCTGAACCTTTTCTAGTGCCAGTATATCCTTTTTGAGATGAGGAGACCACATTTGTACGCAGTATTCAAGATGTGGGCGCACCATGGATTTGTATAAGGGCAATAAGATATTCTCCGACTTATTCTCTATCCCTTTTTTAATGATTCCTAACATCCTGTTTGCTTTTTTGACTGCCGCTGCACACTGCGTGGATGCCTTCAGAGAACTATCCACAATGACTCCCAGGTCTTTTTCCTGATTGGTTGTAGCTAAATTAGCCCCCATCATATTGTATGTATAGTTGGGGTTATTTTTTCCAATGTGCATTACTTTACATTTATCCACATTAAATTTCATTTGTCATTTTGTTGCCCAATCACTTAGTTTAGTGAGATCTTTTTGAAGTTCTTCACAGTCTGCTTTGGTCCTTACTACTTTGAGCAGTTTAGTATCATCTGCAAACTTTGCCACATCACTGTTTACCCCTTCCTCCAAATCATTTATAAATAAGTTGAATAGGATCGGTCCCAGGACTGACCCTTGGGGAACACCACTAGTTACCCCTCTCCATTCTGAAAAAGTTCCATTTATTCTACCCTTTGTTCCCTGTCTTTTAACCAGTTTTCAATCCATGAGAAGATCTTCCCTCTTATCCCATGGCAGCTTAATTTACGTAAGAGCCTTTGGTGAGGGACCTTGTCAAAGGCTTTCTGGAAATCTAAGTACACTATGTCCACCGGATCCCCCTTGTCCACATGTTTGCTGACCCCTTCAAAGAACTCTAATAGATTAGTAAGACACGATTTCCCTTTGCAGAAACCATGTTGACTTTTGCCCAACAATTTATGCTCTTCTATGTGTCTGACAATTTTATTCTTTACTATTGTTTCAACTAATTTTCCCGGTACGGACGTTAGACTGACTGGTCTGTAATTGCCAGGATCACCTCTAGAGCCCTTTTTAAATATTGGCGTTACATTAGCTATCTTCCAGTCACTGGGCACAGTAGCCGATTTAAAGGATAGGTTACAAACCCTCGTTAATAGTGCCGCAATTTCACATTTGAGTTCTTTCAGAACTCTTGGGTGAATGCCATCTGGTCCCGGTGACTTGTTACAGTTAAGTTTATCAATGAGTTCCTGAACCTCCTCTACTGATACTTCAATTTGTGACAATACCTCAGATTTGTCACCTACAAAAGACAGCTCAGGTTTAGGAATCTCCCTAATGTCCTCAGCCGTGAAGACTGAAGCAAAGAATTCATTTAGTTTCTCTGCAATGACTCTGTCATCTTTAAGTGCTCCTTTTGTATCTCTGTCATCCAGGAGCCCCACTGGTTGTTTAGCAGGCTTCCTGCTTCTGACATATTTAAAAAACATTTTGTTATTATCTTTTGAGTTTTTGGCTAGCCATGTTAACAGACTAACCATGTTAACAGATCACCACTCACCACAAATGATCATTACATCAGGACACGGCCAGGTCCATCTTCCAGCTGTGGGGGACTCCCCAAATGGATCTGTTTGCCACAAAGGCCCTCAGAAAGTGCCATCAGTTTTGCTCAGTGGTTGGGGGTCATAGCCAGGGTTCTTTGATGGACACTTTCCTGCTATCATGGATGAACTCCTTACTATATGTCTTTCCTCCAATACCATTCCTATCCAGTGTTTTGTTCAAGGCCAAGCAGAACCATCCTTGACTCATATTACTAATAACACCGTTGTGGCCTCACCCTCATGGGTTCTCAACCCCACTAGCATTATTAGTGAGATCTCTTCTGCCTCTCCTCTTGGATCCAGACAGGATTTCTCAGGACCCTGACTGTCTGCTCTACAGGCCCTCTACTTGACAGTATGGATGCTTCATGGATAACACCAGTGGAAATGGCTTGCTTGAAAGGCATTCAAAGTAGTGCTTCTGAATAGCAAAAAGCCTATAACTGAGCATGCTTCATGACGATGTTCTATCTGGTCTCAACAGAAGCATGCCTCTCCAATGCAGGCTTCCATTAACCATGTTTTGAGTTATCTGTTGCACCCAAAACATCAAAGTCTGACAGTGAGTTCTATTAAAGTACATTTAGTAGCTATTTCAGCTTTGTACCCTCCAGTGCGTAATAGATTGCTTTTTTCCAAACCCATAACTATAAGATTTCTAGAAGGGTTCGACAGGTTATACCCACAGGTGTAATAATCTGTTCCCCTTATGGGATTTTATCCTGTTGTTAAGAAAATAAATGCGGCCACCTTTTGAACCTCTCATGACTTGCTCCCTATTCTACCTCTTTATGAAAGTAGCATTTCTCTTTGCAATTATCTCAGCAAAGAGAATGGGTAAACGGAGAGCCTTGGTTTCAGAACATCCTTACAGTTTTCTATAAGGATAAAGTTTACCTCTGGCCTCACCCAAAATTCATGACAAAGGTGGTTTTCAATTTCCACGTTAATCAGGCAATTTATTTGCCAAGATTCTTCCCAGACCTTGACGTGCAGAGAGATGAGGAGAAGCTTTTTGCTGGATGTGAGGAGAGTTTTAACTCTCTACTTGGACCATATCAGGTCCTTTAGATCCTCAAGGCAGTTATTTATTACGTAAAGGGTAAACTGGTTTCCATTCAGAGGATTTCTTCCTGGATTTCCTCTTGCATTTGTTTGTGCTACCAGTCAGCTAAAGTCATGCCACATCCAAGAGTGTTGGCTCATTGGACTAGCATGCAAGTAGCTTCAGCAACTTCCCTGGAGTAAATACCTATTTGAGACATTTGCAAAATGGTGGCCTGGTCATCAGTTCACATATTTGCTACTCATTATGCCATTTACCATCAGTCCAGGAACAATGCCAATTTTGGACAGATTGTTCTAGAATTGCTGTTCATGTAGACTCTGAGTCCACCTCCACATTAGTCTGCTTGTGAGTCACCTACAGTGGAATGGACATGTACAATCACTTAAAAAAACAAACAAACAGTTACCTACCTTTCTGCAACTTCCAGATGTGTTGCACAAGTCCAGTTCACAACCTGTCTCCCCTCTCATTGCTATCAGATTCTATCCAGTAAGTGGTGTGCGATGGCACAGGGTGTTCAAGCTGCCCTGATGAGTATCGCAAATGGGAAAAAGTTCTTTGACAACTGTGCGCAAGGTGCACACACACTACAGTGGAATGGACATGTGCAACAAATCGCAATGTTACAGAAAAGTAGATAACCGGGTTTATTCCTCGCATGCCTTATGAAGCTCTGTGATCTATGAATAAAAAGTGCAGTATAAGAAAGAGCTAAGCATTATTAATTATTATTATTATCAATTACTACCAAAACCTGACATTTCAAAAGCATAAAATTAGAACATAAAAGCCTCAGTATGGTCATTTTCCTTTTTTAATTGCTATTCTATTCCAAGATCAATGTAATTTGACAACATGAGAAAAAGGTGCCATAATCCCTATTGCTTTTCCCCTCAACAAATGCATTTTTGACAGTCTATAAACATAGCCACTGGATGGCAGTGTTTTACATGGAATTTCAATATCAGATTCAACAGTTTAATAAGACTATGACTGCAGGTGCTCATCAGATTAACACTGCCATCCAAATACTAGGCTAGCACTTATTTGAATTCCATGATCGTTGAACTGACAAAAATTGAACTGACAGTCATATTATGGAGAGGCTACTGCCTCTGCATTGTTAAGGTTGAGACTTGCTTTCTATTATAAACCCAGCTTTGACTCTCACATCTGAGATTCTTAAAAAGGGTCTTTCTAATTCAAATGTCGTCTGTGCAGTGGGTGGCAAGCAGAGAATTTTTGCTCAACTTTCAGATAATTTGGACATGTTAATTATTTTTTGATTTTTAGGTTCCTGAAAACCTGTGTTTTGTTATGTTTTGAAAATTCCTCTGACTGTTGTTTGCCACATCTTTCCTACAAAATGGCTTCTCTGAGAAGCTTCCTATAAAACTTGTTTGAAAGACCTCAAAGAGATCAAGTGCTTGGGACCAATTTTGAGACAGGAAAAGGCATATTTGTCAGAACTGGAGGTGAACCTGCTCCAGCCAAGTTCATACCTCTTTTGTGTTGGTCTATTGAGGACATTTAACAATCAAGTTTTACTGGCATGAATGTTTGCAGAAAATTAATTCCAAAGTGGCCTGTGTAAATATTTGTAGAAAACATTTTTTTAAAAGAATGTGTACATGTCAGTCAGTATTTGTGCTAGAGAACTCACACGCTCCTCTTGTCAGGGAACAGAAACAATATCAATCATCGGCATAATAGGATTCATTAGACAAATCACAACTAACCAACCTAGCTCAAACAAGAAATGTTTGAACACTTACTGAGACTATATGCCATCAAGCCACAGAGTAAAAAAGCTTAATACTACTCACAATATCATAGGATAATTTTAAATAAGAAATTTCAGAAAATCATGCTCTGTGTGAGATTTCATGAAAAGGAAAAGAGGATAAGCCTATTGAATAAATTGTTACTTTGTTCTACCCACCTAGCTCCCAGAAGCCAGAGATCCTGACTCAATATCTGCTCCTGTTATCTTCTCCTGACTCCTGCATATCATGCTAGGGCTGGCATACACCAGCTGGATCTTCATTCCCACTAAACTCCTCTCAGACATATGCTCAGTTCCAGTGACTGTGCCAGTCACGGCCACAGGAGAGACATCACCACTATCCTTCCCCTTCTACCTGAGTCAATTCAGCGTCCCTAAACCGCTCTCCCAGAGGACACAAAGTCCCACTGAGGGCATTATCTCCTGAAAATATTTCTTAGTGCCGAAAACATTCAGGGATGAATTTCCCTCCCTCTCACACACATATTTAGGGGGGAAAGGAAGCAGCTCTCCTGCACCCAGGGTGACCAGACAGCAAGTGTGAAAAATCAGGACAGAGGGTGGGGGATAATAGGAACCCAGGGTCGGCGACAGGGGGGTACTACGGGTAGAGCTGTACTGGGCCTCAGACTTTAGGGGGGCCCTGGTACCCATAGTCCTCCCCCCTTGTCGCCGGGCCTGGAGAGCGGGGAAGGGGCGGGGAGATGGCGCGGAGCGTGCGTGTCCCCGGCAGGAGCAGTGAGCCCGGCCGGCGGCAGCGGCACAGTCCCGGGAGAAAGTGCGGGGGGTGGAGGGGAGCAGCAAGGGCGGCTCGCGCTCCCGCAGGACCCCGCGCTGCCGCCAGCCGCTGTCAGCTGCGGGGGAAACGCCGGCTGGGCTGGGCCCCCCCCCCCGGCTGGGCTTCCCCCCCCAGCTGCTGTCAGCTGGGGGGGGGGGGGCCCGGCCGCTGTCAGCTGGGGGGGGAAGTGCCAGCTGGGCTGGGGGAGGCCCCAAACGATCAGAGTAGGGGGCCCCCAAATTTCTGTCGCCGGCCCTGTAGGAACCTATCTAAGAAAAAGACCCAAAAATCAGGACTGTCCCTATAAAATCAGGACATCTGGTCACCCTACCTGCACCTCCATACTACTAGTCTCATCCTCCTACTTGTCTCCATGTTATACCTTCAGAGAGCCAGGGCCGGCGACAGAAATTTGGGGGGCCCCTACTCCGATAGTTTGGGGGCCCCCCCAGCCCAGCTGGGGCCCCCCCAGCCCAGCTGACAGCGGATGGGGGCCCCCCCAGCCCAGCCACCCCCCCCAAGCCCAGCCGACAGCGGATGGGGGCCCCCCCAGCCCAGCCAGCCCCCCCCAGCCCAGAAAGCGCTCCCCCCCCCAGCCGGCGCTCCCCCCCCCCGGCCAGCTGACAGCTGGCGGCAGCGAGAGCGGCGTGAGCCGCCCTTTCTCCCCCCCCCGGACAGCGCTGCTGCCGCCGGCCGGGCTCTCTGCTCCTGCTGGGGCCAGGCTCGCTTGTCCGGGGGAGAGCCGCGCCGCCTCCCTGCCCCTTCCCCGCTCTCCAGGTCCGGCGACAAGGGGGGACACAACGGGTACAGCTGTGTACCGGGGCCCCCTAAAGTCGGGGGGCCCGGTACAGCTGTACCCATAGTACCCCCCTGTCGCCGGCCCTGCAGAGAGCACAGGATGCAGATGCTGCAGTATTCCTCCTGCTGTGAAAAATACAACTCTCCTCCTTGGTAGTGATGCAGACTTCAAATCCACTCCTTGGCCTACGGCTGTCCCCACCGGTCGAGTGTTTGGAATTGACTTAACTCTGAATTCCCTGGTTTTCTGATGGCTGTTTTTGAGAACTAGAATGTTCTTGTAAAATATTTTACCCTTGTTACTGATAAGTTCTCTCAAGTTTTACTTCAGCTTAACACCTTTCTTTTTTTTTGGTCTGGGAATTGCACAAGACTTAATGTGCTTTATTACTATGTAAAACTAAATTCTCAGGGTTGAATTCATAGTTGAACAACCCATTTCAAATTCACAGCTTCCATTCCTCCCCCCATCATTAATGATGATGTGTCACAAAAGCCATATAAAATGTAGTAACATAAAATGAGGGAGAAAAAACAGGTTGTGGTACAGAAAATAAATTAGACTTACATTGTCTAGTCCTTGCTGAGAAAATGAGCTTATACAGTTCTAGCAGTACCATAGCGATAACCTTTGCATGGTTTAAGAGTATCAGCATTTCCATGACTAAGCCCTCTCCTTCAGGAGTTTGTAACTTCAGTGTGAACATTTGTTTTGGCGTGAAGTTTGCTTATCAGTTTCTATTTTTATGCGTGTGCACGTGTGTGTCACGTATAACTCAGGTCTTGGCTACAGTTGCAGATGTAGAGCGCTTTGGGTTAAACCAGTCTTTGGAAAGCGCATTAGGGAAAGCGCTGCAGTCTGTCCACACTGATAGCTGCAAGTGCACTGGCGTGGTCACGTTTGCGGCACTTGCAGTTGCATTGGGAGTGGTGCATTATGGGCAGATATCCCAGCGTTCAAGTGGCTGTAACGTGCTTTCAAATGCAGGGGGTGGGGTGGGGTGTGACGGAGTATATTGTGCGTATGTGGGGAGAGAGCGAGTGGGTTTTTGGGGTGCTGAAAGTGTGTCAGCACGCTATCTTGTAAGTTCAGACCCACTCCCCCGCCTCTCTCACTCACTTAAAGCAAACATTTGCCCCAGAGCAGATAAGCAGCCGGCTGTCAGAAACAGAGCTTTGCAAGGGCACTTCCACGTTCCTACAGCCAATTTCACAAGAATGAGAAGAGTGGTCACTTGACTTAAGGGGATTATGGGATGTTTCCAGAGGTCAATGAGAGCATAGTAATGCAACTCCTCGTTCACACTGACGCTGGAGCATCTCACTCAATATGCATCAGACGTTAATCCTCTTACAAAGGTGGAGTACCAGGAGCGCTCCAGACGCAGAGTCAGAGCCGTCTACGTGCCTTGCCAGTGTGGATGAAGAATAAGGTAGAGTACTCTGGGTGGCTTTATTATAGTATAATGTGCAAGTGTAGCTAAGCCCTAAGTATTTAAAAGGGGAAAAAGCATGCTCTTAATGCTTAGCTATGTATTTAGTTGATTTAAAACACATGGTTTTCTTACAACCCTAAGTGTGTTAGCTTAAGATTCTATATGACATAGGTATTACAGATTCTTACCATGAAGGAGTTTTTGTTGGCAGGTTTATGTGATGGCTTTTGTGTACTGGTTCTTGGCTGCCACTGATACAGTAGGTCACTCAGCCCCTAGAGAATGGGTTGGTCTCACAAGCCCTCTCTCTGGCTGGTTGAGGAACATTGATTAGCTCCAAGAGAGTTGATTCATCGTGGCAAGAAGGATTTTAAGAGCTCTAAGGGTGAGGTTGTAAACTGGTGACGAGCATCTCAGGGCACATTTTACGCTGTACAATGTACATGCAAATGGGTTGGGGGAGCACAGGAAGAGAGTGTATGGAACCTCACCTATCTTAGATGTACCCATGCACTCTTCAGCAGCAGAGCACTGAGGAGACTTTTAGGATGATGGCCTTGCTTCTCTGACAGCCCTTCTAAGGGGTGTGGGTTGCTTCTCTGACAGCCCTTCTAAGGGGGCTCACCCACACAGTCATAGTAATGCTCCCTCTGCTGACCACTCACCAGGCTATGTTGGGTCCCAATTCACTGGACATGTGTTCTCTAAGCTTTCCTGGGTCTTAGTAGACTGCAGTATTGTTTTTTCCCTTGGTCTCTCTGACATGTTTCCTGGGCGCGCACACACTGTTATTCTTTCACAGAAATGGAACCATGCAGTCTAGCTGCCCTAGGCCCCCAGGATCAGTGGTCACTCCTCAGTGTTCCCAGTATCTGAAGCACACTCTGTCCCAGAACTCCAACTGCGTGGGCATTCTGGGTTACTGTTTAATTCTTCAAGGACACGTGACAGTGAAAGAGAAGAAAAGGCTTTGTAAAGGTTTCTAGACACAACTATGTTTTACTCGGAGATAGCACAAGAAATACACAGATTCCTCCAAACAGCCACAGGCGGATAGCCAGTGACTATCCAGGCAGTGCATATAGTGCGGAGTACAGCCTTTGCTGGCAGAGGTCCTCGCCACTTCTTATCAATGTCCCACACATTGGCCCTCATCACTGGTGTGGAGGATGGCACTGGGATTCTCTAAGAAGCCAGCACTATTTTGCTGCCCCTTCATGACTTATTCAGGAAAGGATATTAACCTTCATAGTACCAAAGATTGAAAATTCCCTGTGATTCACAATAAGAGTTTCTCAAAGAAAGAAAAATGAATGAAGTTAAATTATATTTTAAGGTGGGGAGGGGAAGAGTTTGGAGAGTTTCACGTATACATCTCAATTCCTACCACACTGGAAGCTGCTCTACACTGTTTTTCAGATCTGATTAATTACATTCAGCTAGTACATTCCATATTTGTGGGCCCCTCTAGGGACAATGGAACATGGTGCGGGGAGGTCAGTTCTTGGAGCGAGGGGATGGCCAGGGGCAATGTGGCAGCCCCGCTCCACCCATTCTGAGGGCACTGTTTACAAACCAGCAGTCACCAGATGCACACTGGCCCACCCAGCCCTGTGCTGCCGGCATGGCCCTACCCATGGATTGCTGCACCACACAGCCCGCTCCCAGACAGCACCTCCTGGACCAGCTATGTCCACAAATGCACAGTGCCCTGAACACCCCCCTATCCTCAGCCCACCACAACTGCCCAGTACCCCACACAGACACCACACTGCCCAGCACCTCAACAGATCTCCCCTGCAACCACTGCGCAGTACCCTTCCCTCAGCCCCTCCACAACTACACCCAAAGCACCCCAAACAGACCCCTACTGCCTAGTACCCCAAAATACACAAACCTCTTCCACTGCCCAGCGCCTCACACCCCTCACAGCCCAGCATCTCCCCTTACAGACCTTTCCCCCCCGTCCACTGCTGTGCCAGCGCAGAGAGGGGATCCCCCTTCCCAGCACAGTGCTGGGGCAGGACAGCTGAAGCTCGGGAGCACAGAGCAGCCCTGTCCTCCGGGGCCCCACCCACCTGGCGCTGATGGTGCTCACGGTGGAGGAGGTGTTTCCTGGCATGAGTGGGGAGGGGCAGCCTCCACCTTCCCCAGCCTGCCACTTCTGCAGAGCAGTAGGGAGAGGCAGGCCCCGCCCCCAGGGATCCCGAAATGGACCATCACTGGCCCAGAGCAGCAGCAGCTGAGGGCTCCTCTCCATCCCCAGCTCCAAATGTGGCTGCCTGCCAAAAGGAGTGGGTAGTAGGAGGGGGCAGGAGCCGGCAAGCGGGTCTAGGGGCAGAGAGGAGCAAGCATGGGAGGGGGTTGAGCCAGCTTGTCCAGGTGCAGTGCAAGTGGAGTAGGCCAGGGCCCCTTTTGAGCATGGGGCCGGCCCGTTGGCACCATTGGAAACCCGATACTGAACAGAGGAAAACATTGTACAGTTGCAGTAACAGAAACAAGATTTAAGAAGTGAGATTGGTTACACTTCAGGCCTGGATAGTCAGATAAAGGTGGAACATTGTATACTGGGACCTGAAATCATGGCAGGTGACACACCCATGATAATGATGAAAATTGCTACAATAGGCTTCATTTTATGCAAATTAGGTCACCCACTCTTAATTTGATGAATATGAGTAATCCTACTGAAGTTAGTGGGACTACTCATATGCTTAGAGTTAAACACATGGGTAAATTTTTGCAGGATTGGGCCTACAAATCACTCAGCTCCCGCCACTAGGTCAATACTGTACATGCCTTTGGTTTGATCAAGTTTGAGTAGCTTTGTTGTGCACACTGTATCAAATCCTGCATCCTTTACTCAGCCTCCTACTGAAGTCTCTGGAGATTTGCTTGGGTGAAGAGTGCAGGATTTTGCCTAATAGCTGTCTCTCAAAATACAGCAAATGAGGCAAACAAAGTGTCCACTGATCTTCACAGTGAATTAGTCTGCAAGAGCATATTGCCAAAATACTCTCTTTGTACCATTACATAATAAAGTAAATCCCCAGCAAGGCAATGAGGCTTAGGATACAAAGATTCCAATTAAAACCAAGAGTTTTATTCATTAAAGTTGGACTTTACTTCAGGACAGAGTGAAACAGAGGA
This sequence comes from Sternotherus odoratus, assembly GCA_032164245.1. Taxonomy (NCBI): domain Eukaryota; kingdom Metazoa; phylum Chordata; order Testudines; family Kinosternidae; genus Sternotherus; species Sternotherus odoratus. The sequence goes on along the minus strand of JAVMKO010000001.1, from coordinate 72,374,231 downwards.
GTTAAATAAAAGCTGCAGGCCTGGAAAATGTTTTTATTTAGTCAGATATCAGAAACCCATGGGCATGAATTCCTGATCAAAAATATTTATTATTACTGTTGCAACTATCACTGATTCCAGAATATCTAACTGCATTTGAAAATTAGAAACAACTCAAATGAACACAATATAAATATTTCATGGGATAATAAAGCTTCCATAGAAGAAAAACTTTTTCAGATAGAGGGCCAAATAGAGAAGTGGTTCAGAAATACTATGCAGAATAATAACAGTATTCTGTGCCTTGCCTTTTTTGGTGCTGCAAACTCATCTAGATATAAGACTGGCTGTTTAGAAAATACAGCATACCTTTTGTACACGGTGACCACCATTACAAAATACCACATTTGCCAATATTGATCACACCACAGAATCTGAGATATTCCATTTATTGCCAAATTTAAAGGGAATTACTGAAGTAACTCAGATAAATTTAGGAAAATGTGGACTTATTTATTAATTTGTAATTTGTACTTATAAATATATTGAGATAATGGCTACAGAATATTAAATCTTAAACATTAAACGCCCATCAAATAAGGAGAAGCAGAGCCAGAGTTACAACAACACATGAGACTGCAAGATGATGTTTTAGATACAAATACTGTGGATGCTGCACATACAGAATGTGTAACATGCAGATATAGGAATTGCCAGACCAGTGATCCATGTAGCTTACTATCTTGTCTCTGCCAGTAGCTGAACCAGATGCTTCAAAGAAAGGTGGAAGAATCCCTGTGCAAGACAATTTTGGAAGAATCAGCCCAAAGGGGAAGTATCTTTCTTACTCTCATTGATTAACTGTTTGCTTATGCTCTAGTCTAAACAAAGACTGAGGGTTAGATCCTTTAGATTTCCTTCCCTCTTACAGACTACTTAAGGTAAAATATTACCTCTTGGAATACCATAGATTTTGACACTAGTATCTTCTACAACAGTCTTTTGTATGCAGAGGTGCCAGCTCAGGTCCCCTGATGCTAAGGTAAACAAAGGACTGAAAGCTTCTGCTGTGCTCCAAGTCTTTGATCTCTAGAAGCTACCCTAGTTGAGGAACAGCTGCTCTACCACAGGCTCCCCTAGTTCTTCCCCCTCCTCCCTGTGGACAGCTGCCAGAACTTCCCCTGCCCCATCTAGAGCTAACACAGACTGAAGGGAAGGAATGCAGCAGCTGCAGTATGGACTTTCTCCTTCATCCTGGTAAGGCACTGCGGGGCAGTGGCGGCAGATTAGAAATACCTCACACGCCAAGTCCCCAACTCTGGTCCTACTGCCCGGAGCCAGGCATCAGGGGAAAGAGCAGCGGCATTTGGTTTAAAAAAAAAAAGAGGTGGGTAAACTAACCGTTTTGGTGTTCCAGCAGGGAAGTAGTATGGTTGGCACCAATGGTATGCAGTATCCGTAAGACAATGGTTAGTTTGTAAGTATACCAACAATATATGAAAAAACCCCTACAATGGATATGGGAACTGTTTGAGTTCAGAAACCAAACTCGAACTTGAGGAAACATTTAGTTTCTTTCAAAATAAAACAAAACAAATGTTTAGTTTTTGTCACCACAATAAAAGTAAATTATGGAAGTTGTAAAAAATAGTTGCCATATGCCTTTGATGGTCAGCAAATGTATTCAGTCAACCCACACATGCAGCACCACTGGATGACTCATTGCAGATTTTTACATGCCACAACTGATCTGTTACTGAGAGTAACCCCAGGTTTACCCATGTTTACCCTCAGCTACACTACTGGGATAGACACCATGTGAGTAGCAGGGAGAGGGGCTCCTTGAGAAACCCAGAAGGGGCAATATGGAATAAAGGGAGAGGCCAGAGGCTTACAAGAGGAGGAGGAGCCTAAGAGACTGGCCCCACTGAAGTCAATAGCAAAACTCCCACCACTTCAATAGGGCCATGATTTAATTCCCAGAAAGGGAGGAGGCAGAGACAGCCAGAAGGAGGGCAGGCGGGGATTCATACACACAGAGGAATTTATAATCTGGAAGTGTAACCTGGGGAAAAAACCCTCAATATGTCAGAGCTGGCTGGCAATTTTTTTTTCATTCTGGAAAAAAATGTGAGGTTTTCATCATTGGTTTTAAACATTTTAAAATGCCTTTGGTTTTCAAGATTGGCTTTTTAAAAAATATTATTTTAACGAAACCTCTTTTCAGTAAAAATATTTTAATTAAAAAAATTTCAGCCAGCTCTCCAATATATTCCCATTAAAATCCTGCTTCACTTGGTTTTCTTGCTGGTTTTAGTCCTGAAGAAATAAAACATTTTTGGCAGGGACCCTTCTAATAGAACTAAACTGAACATGTTCCTGCTCAGTGAACTACAGCCTAAGGCACCAGAGAGTCACAAACTAAACATTTGTACATTCTCAATGGATACTACTCCTGAGGGCACACCAGCAACCCCGAAATTTCAGATTCAAGCATGATTTTCAAATGAGTCAATTCTCCCTTGGGTATCATCTCATTTTGTTTTAGAACATCATCAGCAATTATCTACAGCAGAGTGCTTTCTAAATCAAAGATGTTGACATACACCAGCCTACATTTCTGAAAGTTTTCCCTCAACTTTTTAATCCATTAAAATGTACTGACTTCTGTCAAGTGTCAAATGGCAATTAAAGCAACTACCAGCTGTGTGTGACAGGAACTTGAAAATCTGCTAATGTTTCTAATGACAAACTAATTCTGACTGTTGATACGGGTTTCTCAGAGCAAATAGTAGGTTACTGGACACTCACCTTTATTAAAGAGACATGGGGGTGAGATAATGTCTTTTATTGGATCTACTTCTGTTGGTCAGAGACAAGCTTTTGAGCCACACAGAGCTCTTCTCTCTTTCACCAGTAGGAACAGGTCTAATAAAAAAAGATATTACCTCACCCACTTTGTCTCTCAAATATCCTAGGGTTGACAGCTAGAACTATACTGTATACCCACCTTTATTGAAGATGAGCAGGGCTTGAAGGAGCCCACTGCAGAGATTGATTTTGCAGACATCAACTTTGAAAATCAATGGGTGGATGCAAATCACTGGCTTCAGGACTTTCCGAATGTTTAAAGAATGTTTTCAGAAAGAAAAACAACTCTCAGCCTGGAGTTGCAGGAAACAGTCTCCAGTAAATGACAATGAGAGGAGAGAGTAAGCATGGACACACACCTATCTAGGAGGGGTTTCTTGGATTTGAGAGACTACTGCTACTATTATTCTTTGAAGGAGGATGAAGTTACAATAACTTATCCAAGAAACAGGTTTATTCTAATAAGTCGCTATTTTCATAACAAAATACTTAGAAAGATTTTTTTTTTGGCCATAAGGGCACAATCTTTAGGGAGCTCGGCGCTTAAAATACTCAGTACACATTGTAGTGGCTTTATTCTATGGAGATGCTAGAGGGGGAGCAGGATCTGAATGATGTCATTGGAGAACCTGTAGGATGGTGCTCCAGTTGTTCATGAGCCTTGCCAAGTGAAGCTCTGCAAGGCAGGCACGTGTACTCTTTCAATTGTCTGCCAAGTGTCATACTCACCTACAGTGCTGTATAAATCACACATTGCTAAAGATATAAGAGCTAAAAATAAATGCTGAACGCTTTTGATACTTTTAACATTGACTTCAGCATCTGTCTGCACATCTGTCTCCTTTGTTATTCTCCTCTGCAAACGGATTGAACTGCTGTTGAGGCCTGAGATGCCCATTCCTTGTAGGAAATAAGGTTAATTATCAGTATCTATTGTTCTCTCCTTGTACTGCCTCAGCAGAGCCACACTGTTAGGGCTGTGTGCCCTTCCATGCAAGCCTGTGAATCTTCTAAAGAAGTTAAAATGATAAGGAGGATCATCCAGTATTCTGGAATTGAGGGTAGGAAAGACCCTGATTCCAAACCATCTCATAGTTCCTCTATGTACACTGGGCTGGGGTGGGCACAGAAACATTTATTTCCCTGGGCATAAGTTTTTGTGGTAATTACTAGGTTTGAGGTTTTCAAAACTAACTAGAGGATTTAGTCACACTATTTCTTTTAACATTAATTGGAGCTGTGGGGCTAACTCCCCTAGTCAGCTTTGAAATCTCAGCCTACGCTGCATTGGAATGCTAAGAGAACTTACTTTTTTCTGATTCTATTTATTATTATCATGTGTGTGTGCATGTGCACATGTGCGCTCACACACAAAGGGCTAATTCTCAAATTGGTTGATACTGATAAGGAGATGGGCTTACAAGGTGCTTATATTGTCCCACTAACACATCTCTTTTAAACTAGCATGATTTGAGTTTAATGTGTCGGTGTGAAGGTTATTCCTTCAAAGTCTGTGAGACTTGTGTAACATTTATACGAAGGCCCTGCAAGATAGCAAATAGTCCTATGGTGTTTCTCATTGAGGGATCTTCCAATCCACTATGCAAATATGATACATCCAACTAAAGTGTTCCAGAGGCTGCTCATCCTACAGAACAGCTTGTGGTGAGTTCTGACCCTGCAGTGTGAGGTCGGTGGAAGAGTCCACTGGTTTCTCTATCTTCCAATTCTCTGTTCCAGAGAAATGTTGAAGCAACCTTATCTCCTCTAACTCTGGAGAGAAGAAATGTGGTGGTACCTATGTATAAATCCTCCTCCTTTCAGTAATGTTTTTATCTCCAGAGGTACCAGCTGAAATTTATCCATACTCCTGGAACCTAAACAATTGCCTTGCCAGCGAGGACACTCTTGTTTGCATAAATGGGATCAATTGGTCACAGCAGGTTCTGTGGTCCCAGCAGCTGCCTCTTGTCAGGCAACCTTAGTGGTTCCCAGTCCCTGCCAAATGTAAGGCTGAGACACAAAGCATTTAAAGAACTCACATTCTTTCATAAATAAGCTGAGGAAACTGGCTACTGAATGGCTAAACCAGAGAAGGCAACACTAAATACTTGCAAGAGTGAGTGAAAGAAGTTGAAGTACTAAGATTCTTTACAGTCCTACTCTTATGCAACAAAACATTTGAGAATATATTTTAGTCTTTACAATCCATTATAGATGGTTAATAATTTTGAGCCCTGTTTCATTTTCTTTTGATGGGTATTTTTAACTCTCCCACAGACAAAAATTTTACTTGGTGAATTAAACTGTGAGTCAGTCCATCAGAAAATAATATAGTAGGAATTTTAAGATGAAAATAGGTAACAGAGTACAGCAAATAATTCATAATGAATAATTTTTCAGATTTCATGCCCTTTTCTATTTGTGAGCATATCATGAGATTTTCACATTTGTTTTTTAAAATCAGTTAAGAATTTCTTAAAAAAACCTTTTCTCATATTTGAATAACTCTCAAAGATACTATCCAAATATTTGAACTTCTACATTCATCCCATGTTGGTTAGTTACATTAATATGATATTGTTTCTGTTCAGGGCCGGCGACAGGGGGGGACAAGAGGGACAACTGTACTGGGCCCCGGACTTAAGGGGGGCCCCCGATGTAGTGCGGATGCTCGGACCTCTGCAGAGGTGCGGCGCATGCGCCGCGCGGCCACAGCTGACCACATGCAATCCTGGGAGCCGCCGGCCACCCCAGCGCTGCGCTGTAGCGCGGCAAGCGCCCGCACGCACCGCATGGCTGAGGCTGACGGCAGACTCTGACCATAGCGGGGGCCTGGGGAAGCGCGCCCGGCCACTCTGGTGGTGTGCGGCGCTGACTGTGGCGAAGCGGAGGCGCCGAAAAGGGGTCAAGGGGAGCCGGCCTAGCCAAGGTAAGGGGGCAGGTGGCCCGGCCCCACTCGGGGGGCGGTGGCTCCGGGGGGGGGGGCTTTGGGCAGGCGGGTGGGCTCTGCGGTGAGTTCACCCCTGCCTCGGGAGGTTCATTCATCGGCGTGGCTGGGGGTGTGGGGGGCAGGCAAGGGGATGGTGGTGGGGGGGGAGGCCAGGCTGGGTGGGCGGGGAGGGGAGGAGGTTAGGCTGGGGGAGGAGATTAGGTTGGGGTTGGGTGGGCCGGGTCAGGCGGGGGGGCGGGGCAGGGGGGCGGGGTGGGGGGCCCCACAAACGATCAGAGTGGGGGCCCCAAAATTTCTGTCGCCGGCCCTGTTTCTGTTCCCTGACTGGGTGACTTGTATAGCAAACCAAATCAGCACTAGTTGAGTATTACAATCAAATATTAAATTTAAAATTCAAGTTTCTTAAATATTTGAGCATTCAAAGGTGAAAAGAAACTTTGGGGGGTATGTGTGGAAGTGAAACGTGGCTGCATTAATGTCTGCAAAATGCAAACATGAAAGGTTGAATCAAAATTAGTTTCCAATTATTATTATTGTAGCATTTCCTAGCAGCCCCACCTGACTGTGACAGGCACCATACAAACATAACTGAAAGATAGGCTCTGACCCAAATATCTTAAGTTCTAACTATAAAACCAGAGGCAAGAGATTTAGAATAAATGTTCATTGAAATTTTCCTTCAGCTGTAGTACAAAACTTTACTGATATGGAAAGTTAGATTACATGTCACCATTGTATATTTCTGAAGACAGAGAAACTAGAAAGCTTTAACGCTATCCTAACTTCTGCAGCTGAGTGGCTTCTACCAAATGGAGAAAAATCCAACATTCAAGCTCTAGTAATGCCTTAATTATTAGTTGTGCTGTTGATATATTGTAATTCATTTTCTGCAGTGGGATCTGTAGGTTTGGAGAACAAAATATATACAGTATCATATAGCTATCTTGAAAAGCTATTAGTTTTTAGAAATATTACATTCATTTTCTTTGTCATAGGCGTTTTATATAGATAGTAAAACTGGGCAAACATTGCTAAAACTTTTTAGTGAATATTAATTCAATTCTTTCAAACAATGTGTTTTGACTGTTTGAAAGCCTTTGGCTAAAAAATTCATTAAAATGAACACTTCAACCCCTGATTTACTAGCAGGATTGTATATGGAAGCAGCAAACTTTAAACTAATCTGGATGAATATCTGGAGAAAGCTAATTTTGCATTCACAAATGTGAATAATTAAACCAAAAACATGATTCTAAGAGTTATGATCTGCACTTATAGCATAGAAATGTATCATATGAATGATGGGTCTAATCAAAACAGCTAGAATTTTGAATTAAAAAAAAATCCCTACTACAGATAACTCATTGCTCAAATTGCAGGCCAAGAATTATAGGAATTATTCAACATGTTATTTCAAATAATGAATACATTCAAGAAAGCTGCAATCAGCTAAGAAACAATTTCTAAATAGTAAGGGAGGCAAAATGTGTCAGACGGAGTTACTATAAATTATTTATTCAGCGCTTGTAGATAAAGTAGTTTAGTAGCAACTTAGTACAGAGAAGGAAGATCAGTATACACTTTTTTTGGTATCAAATAGATGAAAAATCTAACCGATTCACACAGAAGCAGCAAACCTAGAGAAAAGCTAAATTCCTAATGTGTAGTAAGATAACAAACAAAGAAGGACACAGCACAAGCTAGTGGCTACAGTAGGGGCTGGGAGTCAGGGGATATAGGATCTGATCCAGTTCCCATCGAAATCAGTGGCAAAACTCTCAGTTTCAATAAGGCAAGATTAAGCCCATAAAATCTGGTGTCCACTCTGCTACTGACTTACTTTATGACCATGGGCAAATCACTTACCGTCTCTGAGCCTCAGTTTACCATTTTAAAAATGGCGATGAGAAAACCAGTCATTCTTTTGGGAGTGTAATTAATGATTCCAAAGTATTTGAGGCCCTTGGATTAATGTATTATTATTAATAAAGCAAAATGATAAACAGCACTGTGATGGGGTATACAAAGCCCACACTGGACAGAAAGGGGTTAAAAGACTATACAGGGCGCAGCTAGCCCCACCCCTCCAATCCTGCAGCGCATGCTGGAGACAGGGTAGAAAAGGGAGCAATGCAGCTCAGAAGGGGGACACTGGGGAGAAGTGCAGACTTATCCTGCAAAAGGAGTTAGAGACACCAAGGACTGTATGCTGAGCCTGGTCGGGACTGATGGTTTGGTTTCCTTTTTATATTTTCTTTCTTTTTATCAGGGACTAGAAGTGGAAAGAGCAGTGATAGGAAGTGACCCCAGGAGAGTAATGCAGGGGGTCCACAACCCTCCCCAGTGGTCAAAGCTGCTGACCCTCATAGGGCTCTGGGTTGGAGCCTGGTGGAATGGGTGGGCCTGGGCTCTCCTACCACTACCCGGGTGATGGAATGCTAACCACTAGGCCAACCACCCCACTGAGGACCCATTGCAAACAAATTGGACTGTACAGCTTGATTAAAAACAAGAAAAAACCCTTATTTTATATCATCTAAACTTACTACATGAAATCTTTCTCTTACATTTAACTTTGTGGTACAGTATATAGACTAAACAGGAAAGACATTTTAGAGGAATCCAAACATACTGTGAAAGAACCCTAGAAAAAAAGCATTAACACATCCCACTGCAAAGCACAAATGTGTGCCATATGAAAACCATCCCCCAAATACACACACACACACACACAACTTTTGATGTGGAATATATTGCCAAAACAGAGAGAAACATATTTGAAAGCAAGCGGCTGTTTACAAAAAATTATGCTTTAAGAGAATGACAGTGAATACTACTGCTTCTACTTAGCACTTCTATAATGAAGAAAACGTCTTTGCCAAGGGCTCAATATCAATACATCTTAACAAAAGTACAAGAGAAGAAAAAGAAGCTTTGTGAACATAACTAATATAAGATCCAGGCATTTTTTTCATATGTATTAAAGTCCTCCCTTACCGTGTCTGGCACATTTCTGGTCATAAAAGAGAATTGTATTAGCAGCTTTCAAACTGGGGTACACTTCACCTTCTTTGGTCCCATCACTTTTTCTAGGGAGCTATTATTCACTTATAGTTAAGGATAAGATTATATCACAGAGATCATGGAAGTTACAGATTCTGTGACTTTCAGTGACCTCTGTGACATTTTCCACCTCAGTCCCGAGGTGGCGGGGCCGGAGTTGTCAGTTGGCAGCAGCTTTGGAGGTCCCAACCGCAGTCAGTGATGAAGCCCCTGGAGATCTCAGCTGCTGTTGCGGGCAGTGGGGGCACCCAAAGTTATCAACAGCCAGCAGCCACCATAACTAGGGGGTGCTGGACCCCACCATCCCGGAGCAGGACTGGAGCTCAGGCTTCTGTTCTGTTGTCCTCCCATCAGAAACCCCCCACCTTAATTTTTAGTAAAAGTCACAGACCGGTCAGGGCTTCTGTGAATTTTTGTTTATTGCCTCAACCTGTCACTGACTTCTACTAAAAATAACCGTGACAAAATTCTAACCTTACTTATATTCATTAAACAAGATGGGCTTTTCTACCAAGATGGGACTATTAATATTTTATCTCACTTGATACTAATTGGCCTAACAAAAAACTGGTCCACAGGACTATACTCTGAAAGACCTAGAGGAATATATAAAACAGACAGGAATTTTGGATTTAAACAACACAAAAAACGCTATTCATCCAGCAGTGGGATGTTCAGCTCCCCTGAAATCATATCAGCTTTCTGCGTTACTTTTCCTTTTTCCAGCAACATTATTGGCCTATTATTTGGCCTATTATTAAGTTCCTTCACTCCCTGCCATTTACTACACACAAAGGCGATCTTGAACCTTTAAGTACATTTTTCATAAATATGTTTATGAAATATTTCTCCATGTAACTGTGTATAAGACCTTTATTGGTACTCTTGTCCCTTAACCACAATATTACAAAATGGATAGCTAGAAGTCTACAGGTATACCTCCCTCCTTCAAATCACTTCTCCCTAAACATTAATCAATATTATGGCATTATACACTCTTTTTGCTCTTTTTAATCTTTTTAGTGTGGGACAGTTATTGACTTGCGTTAGAGGTAATGTAGAATTTTACCAATATTTTCTGACTTCCAAGCAACAAAAAGTAAGCAGGGTAATTAGGCTTGATTAAAAGGTCAGAAGTTCTATGGAGCTACTCATATTATGAAAATTATGACCATTTATTCACATGTGCTTGCTGTGAAGTGAGGCTGAAGAATCAGCCAGCACTATGGTCCAACTGAAAATTATTTCATCTGATTATTAGTAGGTAGGTAGTGTTTGTGAAAGACATTCACTGGTCCCAGTCAAGTTCCCAGGGGACAGGTTTTCACAGTACAACAGATACCTCCATATTTGGTACCCCTTTTGGCAGTCTCAACACAGAAGTCAAGGACTGGATGGGAACGGAGAGTAAATTACTTTTTTACCCACTGGAGATGGTCCCTCTGTATGGGGCTGTGGTATGTTGGTATTGCGGTGTGGCACCGATTGTTCTGATGCTGCAGATGTTATCCATGTTCTGTGGATAAACGGAGACCTTCAAGGTTATCAGTCCAATTTTTCACAAGTACCAAATTCACACACAAATCCTCTTTTCAGATTTGCCAGGATATTCTTCTACTCCCACCTCTGAGAAATGGGTCAGAAATATGCAGGTAGATAGAGGAGAATATTGAAGACACAACTTATCGTGTAGATCTGAGAGGAGAATTTTGCTATGAGAGTACTGAGTGCATTTCAACAGAAATGGACTCGTTATAGTGCTGCTTATGACAAAGTTTTAAAGGCCAATTTCATTGCTGTAAGGGGGATCCTGCAAGCAGCATCCTTTTGTCTGCTGGTAGGAAAATAATCATTATATTCCTATTTGTACTGATTTGCCTGAATTGGGCCATTTCAAACATTCTGTTTGCTGCCTGAGCTCTTAAGGCTGACTATAAATGGCAGTCAGAACTCTGGAAATCTCTGAAGTGACTCAGATTTTTTATGGCTGCCCAGCAATGAATCGGGGGATGGGGGAGTGGATGGTTCTACAGCAATAATAAAAACAACAAAAAATCTGCCATACACCCACATAAAACCCAACTTAATTGACTGGTTTTGGAGTTGACAAAGTGATGCTCATGAATCCAGCTCACATTTTTAAAACCTGCTACCCCCGCACCCCTAAAGAGGAGGATATAAATGTGATTCAATCTATATTTTCCCTTAGATTTTGTATTCAGTTTGGTGCATTTCTCTGCTCTGCTTTAATGCGGAAACATTTTAACAGGCTCAGTTCAGTTTCTAATAGAACTGACCAGAAAACCCACAACTGAAAGAAATTAGAGTCTTGTTAAAAGTCTCAGCAGAAAGGCCCATGACTGAGTGGCCATAGAGAGTGAACAGGCAGGTAAGTGAGAGCTTGTGATGCTTAAATTAGTGTCATATACATGTTGGGATGGGAAAGCAGGAGGTATAAAATATACCAATGTAGGATATGTCTACACCAGTGATCCCCAAACTTTTGAAGGTTGTGTCCCCAATACCCTGTTTGCTCCCCCCCCCCAGGGGGCCAGGAGCAGGGCCATTGCTGGGGTGGAAGATTGAGGGAGGGGGCTGGCGATGCCCACCAAAGCCCCCGGATGTTGCTCTATGCCCCCCTAGGGGGCATGCCCCACACTTTGGGAATGTCTGGGCCACACTATGGGACACAGTCGACACCAATGGAAGGAGATTTCTGTCGGTGTAGGAACTCTACCTTGCCAAATGATGGTAGCTAGGTTGACAGATGCATTCTTCCATTGACATAGCTGGGTGTACACTGGGGGTTAGGTGGACACAACTAGGTTGGTCAGGGATGTGTTTCTTTCACACTCCTGACCAATTTAATCATGCCCATCTAAATTTTGACTGTTGACCAGACCGTCCTCTAGACTTATGGTAGTCAGACCACATAGGGCCAGATTTTTAAATGTGCTCACGTTTCACATTTTCAAAAGAGCTCGAACTGTTGGGTGTTGAGTTCTGAAAATCTGGCCCCACTTGTGGCCCTTAGCTCTGCTTGAAAATCTGGCTACAAGTCTTACCTTAGTATTGGAACCATCACACCTGAATTTCTTTTCCCCCATTATTTTTCCATATCTAAGGACTAGTGCAGACAGTCACAATATACAATCTTTTTCTGCTCACCCTGTCAGTGACTAAATTAAAAGTAACATGAAAATTGATCATATTACAACTCGACCTGAGGTTTATTGCGTCCACTAAAGAAACTGGATCTAAGATACTTTTGCACAGACAGGATCTGAGCAGGTTGGCTAGCAGCTCCTTAGGAAGTGTATTAGTGGTTTGTATGCCATTCTACAGGGTAGTTACCTACAGGGAAGTTCCAAAAGGGATAACTTGTTAGTCACAAATGAAATATCATTTTGGTCTTCTCTGGGTTAGTAATGAACTCCTCACAGATCCGTTACAGATCTGCAAGTCAACTAGCTGTAAGCTGGCAGGGATGTCACCTATGTACCTGCTTTTGATGCCAGTGAAGAAAAAAAGGGAGAAATGCATGCAGAAAGATGTTAACAAAATGAAACACCACCAATTACTGCACCTGTCAGTATTCAGCAACAGATAAAAATAATTCCGAAATCTAAACAATCTGCAGAAAACGGAACACGACTATGTAAGAAATTAAGTTATACAGTTGTCATGACCTTTAATCAATCACTCAGCTGTTAATGTTAATTTTGTGATCTAAAAATCATAGTTCTATTTGCATTTTAATGGCTGTTAAATGAAAGTCATCGGGAAGAAATAATGGCAGCATGGCCTTTTGATACAAAATTCTTCCTTCTTAATGTGATGCACAAGATTAGGAAGCCTGCCTCAGAAAAGATTTTTTCTTCTAAACTGCAGTTGGCATATGGAACCAACTTTGCAGAGGGAAAAATAAAGCAATTCCAAACAAAATACCATGATCTTACTGCCATAAATAAACCGGAATGGCAAAATACTAAGAAAGCCATAATGGCAACATTACCCACATGTTAACAAAAAACTTTATTATAGATTAACAACTTGTTTCACAGCAGTGTGCCTTTTGAATATGTTTTCTAGCAATAGGGCCTTGTCCTTGACCAAGAGAGTTTTGTTCCTCCCATGTCTTAAAAAAATTAGCAAGAAAAAAGAGAATGGAGATGAGGATGAAAGCAAAATATCCTCTAACCAACAGATTTTAAATACCTATGTTGATAACTGTACGGTGGGTTTTATCATTTGCAAGTCATAGACTATTGCGTAGTGGCAAGTTCCTGCTGCTGTGTACAGCATTGTAAGCATAAATGTAACAATTATGCAGTGCTGTATTTCACAGCTAGTGACATTAACGTTTGAATGTTCAATCAAAATTCTGATTAATTAGATGTCCATTACTAGATGATGGAGAACTGGCTGATAACCTCTTTATTTTTAATAAGGTGAAAATGTTTCTGGAAGACTCTTGATGCTATTTCTTTCAATTTCAACATTTTTCTTGGTTAACATATAGACCTTCATGGTTACCCATTAATTTATTTGTATGCAAAATGCATAAAATTGACTAAAGTGTTATCCACCGCTTAAAACTTTATCTAAATCTCCTACGAGACAACCCCCAGGTGTATCTTCTATACTTAAGAGGGAAGGTCTTGGAAATACATGCTCAGAAAGGAAACCAGCAAGCTACAGATGGTTTTCAGCAACTGGAAGGCAAAGTTAGCACATCTAATGAAAGAAGAAAATGGTTTAGATCTACCTGAAGTTCTTATGTGGAACAGGTAAATTATAGAGGGGAAAGACATTTCAGCAGGTATCAATGAAGCTAAGTTTCATAAGAGATTTCCTAGCAATAACAAAGAGGAATTTTAGAGTGGAACATTGCTAAAGTCTTTTGCCACACAAGTATGATGGGAGCTGTCCAGAAAAACTGACTAATTTAAATGCACTGAACAACATGCCCCTTCCTATCCCCAAGCAGAGAACCTATCCTTTTTAATTCAACACATTAAGAGCATACAGGTGGAATGCATGCTAATAGGATTGGCTCTCTGAAGTCAGTGCTCCAATTTTGCAGAAAATCATAGCAGAATAGAAGAGGAACTCCCATTTTTACTGTGATGAGACTTGACTGCTCCTAGAACTTTTACCATTTAAAAGTTAGTGAAAGGACATTGTAGATCCCCAGCTCTGTAAACTAACTGACTGAAAGGCAAATCAAAAACAAGACTTACAGGAAGCTGATTTATTGGATTTTTTGGTACTTTAACAAGAAATATGTAGAAATATTACAAATATTTGAAGTATGTAGACAAATATTTGAAATATGTAGACAATATTACAAAAAAAGTATGTTTTTAACCAACAATGGTATAATTAATGTAGATCAACATTATTGTCACTTAGTGAACCTAAAATGTAAGGTACACTCAGCACATACTTTCAAGGCTGAGTATGCACCTTGCGTTAAATCCAGGATTTTAAGGGATCCAAAATCTTCATGCTTACTTAGGGCTCGTCTACATAGGGAAATTTTGAAAATTCTACTGCATTCTTTATTGCAGAGTCCCTGCTGGATCCACTGACATTAAATTTCTGAAAGGGGAGAGGGATCCAAAAGAGTGAAGATACCCATGTCCCTTCCTCTTGTCTCTTGAGAGTATAACTCTCTGTGTAGACAGTCTTATTCCAGAATAAGACTGCCCTTTTTCAGTTCAGTTTATGTCACAATGGAAGCAGTATAAGCTAAAAGCTGGAAAAAGGCACTCTTATTCTGGAATCAGAGTGTCCACTCAGGCAGTTATAGTTGTACAATTAAAGGGTCATAATTACACCAGTAAATTTCCTCATGTAGATAAGCCTGCTGATTTTTCATTAGAAGTAGTGTCAGGGAAAATTAATAGAGGTAAAATGAAAGGAACAGAGGAATTGTCATACTGGAACAGATCCAAGGTCCATTTAGTCCAATATCATTAGGCTGGACAGTGTTTTTAAAAAGTAAGTTTGATGGATAGTATTGATGTTTATTTTTTCTCAATTTAAATTTCTACAGTTGCACAAAATTATGGGGAGGATCAGACAATTTAGTGACAGATGCAAGCAGTGAAAACTTTATAACTCTTAAAAAACACAAACTGTCAACATCAGATGTCAAAATATACAAAGTAAATATCCTTAAATCAAACTCTAATAAGTTCTTGGGCATCTTTTTTCTTACTTTGCCTATCTGTAGATTTTGATGACTATAAATGGAAATATGTTTGTGTCAGTTTGTGTATATAGGGTGAAATCAACATTTACCCATACAAATCTAATCCTTCCAAGCGCAGATATCTTGCCACAGACAGTGGCCAGGACCAGATGCTTCGGAAGAATATGTAGGAATCCTGCAATAGGCAGATGTAGGATAATCTGCCCTTGCATAGGTCTAATTCTGGTCTTTATTTTAAACCAAGGTTTAATGTCTAGGAAGATGAGAGACAGCAGTATTATGCTAATCATGCTGCATTCTCTTCACCCATTTCCTGAACAACAGGACTGAGCTTGATCACAGAAAAGCAAGTAACTGTGACTTTCATAGATGTCATCATGCTCAAAAAGGTTGATGAGCATCAGGAAACACACAGAAAGTAACAGAACGCCATTAGCCATCACCTTCAGCCCCCAACTAAAACCTCTCCAGTGTATCATCTAAGGCCTACAACCTATCCTGAAGGACGATCCCTCACTCTCACAGATCTCTGGGAGACAGGCCAGTCCTCAATTACAGACACCCTCTAACCTGAAGAAACTGCACCAGCAACCACACACCACACAACAAAAACACCATCCAAGGAACCTATCCTTACAACAAAGCCTGGTGCCAACTCTGTCCACATATCTATTCAAGTGACACCATCATAGGCCCTAATCAAACCAGCCACACCATCAGGGGTTCATTCACCTTCACATCTACCAATGTGATAGATGCCATCATGTGCCAGCAATGCCCTCTGCCATGTACATTGGCCAAACCAAAAGAATACGCAAAAGAATAAATGGACACAAATCTGACATCAGGAATCATAACATTCCAAAACCAGTAGGAGAACACTTCAATCTCTCTGGTCACTAAGTAACCAGAATAAAAGTGGCAATTCTTCAACAAAAAAACTTCAAAAACAGACTCCAATAAGAAACTGCAGAACTGGAATTAATTTGCAGACTGGGTACCATTAAATTAGGCTTGAATAAAGACTGGGAGTAGCTGGGACATTACACAAACTGAAATCTATTTCCCCATGTTAATTTCCACTACTGTTATTCACACCTTCTTGTCAACTGTTTGAAATGGGCCATCCTAATTATCACTACAAAAAGTTATTTTTCCTCCTGCTGACAATAGCTCACCTTAATTAATTAGCCTCTTAGAATTGGTATAGCAACCCCTATCTTTCATGTTCTCTCTCTCTCTATCTATCTATGTTCCACTCTGTACATCTGATGAAGCCCATGAAAGCTTATGCCAAAATAAGTTAGTCTCTAAGTTAGTCTCTAAGGTGCCACAAGTACCACTCGTTCTTTTTACACACATAAGAGAGTCTTATGCTAAGGATTGATGTAATATCAACATTGCCTAATACAGCACTAGGATGCTATTGTCAGTCAAAACAGTAACTTATGTTTATCATGAAAAATAAGCACTGAAAACTAATTTAAATGCTCTACACAATTCATCTGATCTGCACAAACCAAGAGTTTTATCCTTCAAAGTGCTGTAGTTTCTGTAAAAAAGTGGTCTGAAAGGAAACAGACTCTAGACATTTTCTTAGCCACACAGCCCTTTAAAAAAGTCATAGGAAACCTCAAATGATATGCCCCCCACAAATTGTTAAGGAGAAATCAAGCAGTGCACAAACTACAATAAACATTTTAAAATGACACCAACACAAAAGATGAAATGTCCATAAACTGTTTTTCTCTGGGGGATGTTTTGGGATGTTAACATCAAAACATAACACAAATTAAAAAAAATAAACTGACACAGCAAAATCCATAGACGTCAATGGAGAAAAAGGACTATAAGAACATAGTGCATTGCCATGAAACTTTGGGTTCATCTTGCCACAACTCCAGGAGCATCAGATTGCGACCAACAGAGCCTGGCTTCCCTCTGCAACTAATCTGGATAGTCACTAGATTGATCCAGACTCTGGACTGGTAACTATAAACTATTGGTGGGACTATGTGCATGGTGTGTGTGTCTGACTAAAAAGCATATGCTAACTGCTGTATTCTCAATACATGTGGCATGTTGCCATCTCTCCTATAAAAAGATCTCACGTGCTTTGTATGAGCATAAAGGGGAATCTCTATCCTTAGAGGTTTTTAAGGCCCAGCTTGACAAAGCCTCGGCTTGTATAATTTAGTTGGGGTTGGTCCTGCTTTGAGCAGGGGGTTGGCCTACTAGATGACTTCCTGAGGTCTCTTCCAACCCTAATATTCTATGATTCTACACATCAGGTAAAGTATGGACAATGCTAGCACAGGCTTTCCTCACTGCCCTGAGAAGGAGCCTCACTGATGTGCTGGAAACTGAAATACCCCCTCTTTAGAACCGGGCATTTCAATCTTGATGCTCATTCAGTCTTTGTCTTTGATTCTGAGATTGCCACATAGTACAAGTTGTGTTGGCTGTTTTGTAACCTGGCCTCTATCTTATTCCATATAGGTCACCAACAGTTATCAGAGGCTGGTAATATTCAGTTCTTTCCAGCCAGGGCTGGATGCGAACAGATGAGTTGGGAGCATTATCCAATCCCTTAGTTTCCTGTGTATGACAGTACACATTTAAACTATTCATGAAGGCTGCATTTATTTACAACTACTTTCTAGCCTTAGGAAGCTTACCAAATATGTAATTCACAGCAAGTTCACATTTTGAATTAAAGAATATGATGCCAATTTTGGGATCTGACAGAGAAATGATCTATGTGTTACCATGCACAACTGAAGGTCACAAATCTGGTTGCTGCCCCCAACTAAATTATTCAGAGAGTTTCAGGGCAATTGAAAAGACTGTTTTTTGAGTTCTATGAATGCCTGCTACGAACTGCTGATTGGGATTTGAGACTTCATGTAAATGAGTCTCCCTTTTCCATATAGTACATCATTGCTTGATTAAACCAAGCCTACCTTTGCTACATAATTTTGTTTTCATATTTAGCATTAATTCATTTTTAGATGGATTAACCCCTAGAACTCTTCCTCCTGCTCCCCTCCTCCCCCAATAGGGGTGCATGCTCCTACTGACAAAAAACATTCCTAATTTTTATTGTAATGTTTTGGCCTGATGACTTTTCACCTATATCTTCTTGTCTCCTATATCAAAGATGTCAATCCCGATCTCTCTCTCTCTGTCTGCAAGAGTATGTATCTATATCTATAAATACAAATCCTTATTGTATGCATTTAAAGTGCTACTATGGACAGAAGCTTGGCAAGGCTGTGAGAGTCTGTTCTTAGTATGATACACATCAGATACGAAGAGAAAAAAAAATGGAAAATTCTTAGCTTGATTTTCTACAGCCAAAATCTGTTCATCAGCTTGTAAAAAGGAGTAGTTGTTGGTTCTTGATTTTTTTCTTTGGTAAATTAAAAATAAGTCTAGCTTTATGATGTACTAATTAGCATAAATAATCCAAGATTTTGAGACAGCTGCCTTTATTCAGCTAGTGAAACTTGTTCTAATATGTTTCTCTGAAGATATCTTGACTACTATAGCTGATAAGGGAGCAGGGGAACTCCTCTCAGCCACTAGAGGGCACTGTACTCTCAATTTAGGACCCTCAGGCTTTCCCATGGAGCTAGGAATTTTGGCCTAAGGAAATTTGTATTGAAATACTTAAGTTGTAATGCCTGTTTTTTTTTAAAAAAACCCCACAACTAAAGATATAACAGTATAAATGTGCCAACTTCCTCCTCTCAAAAGCAAAAAAGTCTCCAGCTCACTCTTGCCTTACCCCCCACTAAGGAATCAACAATCATATATATGTCTTAACTAAAAATGATCAGACAAGACAGTCTTCACATTCTGATCTTGAATAGGGTTAGGGGAAAGAGTTCAGGTCTGATGCCAAGTCAGAATGAAGGATGGGGGTTTGGTGCTGTTTTAGTGAGATTTTTTCTAAGAGCAATAGCTCATGACATCAGTTGTTCTCATGAGATTTCTGCCATCTTAGACTAAAATCTGGTGAGACTGCCTATTTTTATCATATTTTAACTGCATTCAAGCCACAACCAGAATACAAACTCTTTTAGTTTTGTATCTGGTCTGAAACAAAAGCCACAGAGAATAGTTCATATCCAACCCGAATCCTCCTGAAATTAAGGGATTTGACTATGTGGTCTGGTTATGACTCCCCTCCTTACCATGTATAAATCCCCCATTAAAGTCAAATTCTTTATCAGTTATTTTAAATTTATTTTTACAGCACTAAAAGGGAAGATGCTACATCCTATGTATTGTTTTGTAGGCAGCCTTCTTAGAGCCAGAACTTTACAAGCCTCAGGATTATATACACTGAAAAGAAGTTTCCTAGCAGAGTTGAACAAATAGTAAACAAATTGCACTGATATTCATTTGAATTTTCAAGGTAATTTTTATGACTATATGCTTTGAATATATTTTTACTCTTTTATGTTTTCTTCATGCGAATATTCTGTGGAATGGATTTGGTGTCAGGAATGTTAGAAACAGCAACATTTTAAATTATTACTAGAGAGTACTTATGGAAAGTGATTTTGGAATTCTGAAACATGGAATTTGAATGGGAAGCCTAGTCCTATGAGATACATTTATCCAATCAGGCAACAGAAACATATAATGTGACTTATGTGTCCAATCAATACTAATCCACACAGTTCAAATTTCTTATGCTGAATGCTTCCAGGGAATTGCTCTTGAAGTATTTGCTTAAATTATTTGGAGAATAATTTTCAACAATGTATTAATTTGAGGGAAAAAAACCTATCAGCTCTTTGCTGATAATTCACAAACAGAAAGGGAGGCCGAATTAATTAAACAATATATTCATTTTGAAGGATTTACCCAGATTGGTGTCCAATAAAATATCTTTATGCAAAGTATACACAGTACATAGTTTTCTGAAATTTATTAGAGTATCAGTCTTTTGTAGCTAATTTGCAACAGAATCATTTTAACTTAGAAAAATTTGAACTAAAACCACCTCGTTTTTGACACACATATAAACTATTTTCCTCAGAAACGTATCAGGGCTCAGGTAGCTGTCCTTTTGTATGCTTAGCACATTGTGTTTTGCTGTACCATATAGTCCTAGAAATTATTATTGCCTCATATAAGTATAAACAAGGAAATCTGACAATGCCATCCAACATTTATAAACCGGGCAGAATGGTTAGAATGTGTGTATTGATGTCAAACTTTCAATGCCATGTTTGTAAAAGAGACTTTTGTCTTTTGAAAAAAGTTGAAAATATGTTTTTACAAAAATGCAAGATTGACATAGTAAATATACTGTGTATAGTCACATACAAGTTGACCAAAAGAAGAGGCTGATTCATAGAGGTTTGGTTTGTACATGGGTCAGTCCTACTTGAGATGCCCAACTCTGGGTGACAAAACTGTAGATAAAATTCAATGTTGATAAGTACAAAGTAATGCACATTAGAAAAAAATAATCTAAACTATACATTCAAATGAATGGGGTCTAAAATTAGCAGTTACCACTCAAGAAAGAGATCTTGGAATCATTGTGGATAGTTCTCTGAAAAAAATGTTCAATGGTTAGCAGCAATCAAAAAAGAGAACAGACTGTTAGGAATGAGTAGGAAAGGGATAGATTAAAGAACAGAAAATATCATAATGTTGCTATATAAATCCATTGTACTCCCACACTTGAATACAGTGTGCAGTTCTGGTCACCCCATCTCAAAAAAGATATATTAGAAGTGAAAAAGGTGCAGAAGAGTGCAACAAAAATGATTAGGGGGATGGAATAGCTTTCATACAAGGAGAGATTAAAAAGACTGGGGCTGTTCAGTTTAGAAAAGAGATGACTAAGTGTGGTGGGGGGAGATATGAAAGAGGTCTAATAAATCATGAATGGAGTAGAGAAAGTGAAGAGGGAAGTGTTATTTACCCCTTCACATAGCACATGAACCAGATATCACCCAATGAAATGAATTAATAGGCAGCAGGTTTAAAAGAAACAAAAGGAAGTACTTCTTCACACAGTGCACAATCAACCTGTGGAACTCCTTCCCATGGGATGCTATGCAGGCCAAAAGTATAACTGTGTTAAAAAAAGAATTAGATAAATTAATTCAGGATAAGTCCCCCAATGACTGTTAGTCAAGACGATCAGGGACACAACCCCACACTCCATGTATCCCTAAATTTCCAACTGCTAGAAGCATCTGGCATTGGCCACTGTTCGAAGACAGGATACTATTCTAGATGGACCACTGATCTGACCCAGTATGGCCATTTTTTATCTTCTCAGATGAGAGGATGTGGGGAGATCAGACCAAGTCACATTTAGGTTCCCCATAGCCCAATGAGGTGAAGAGGAGCAACCACTGAAGTAGGGGAACTGCAGAAAGTCCCCTCCCCCACCCGTGGTGCCTGACTTCAGAAGCGGGCAGCTTCTCGAGCAGTTTATAAGTGCCTCCTCCTGTCCAGGCCTAGAAGTTTTATTCCTGCATGAGGAATGTACAATGTCAGCAGAAGACGACCTTTTCCTCCCCATCTGTGGCCGGCCAAGATGTTGCAGCTTTTATCTGTTCATACTGGCCTTGCCTTACAGCTTACTATTAATAAATAAATATGTTTAATTTTTAATTAATTGAATATAAATTCAGGGAACAGAGTTTTTCAACGTAAAGATTTTGTCTGCACTGAACTAAAACAGAGCCCTATTAAAATCTGTTTTAAAAATAAATCCATTAATAAAATAAATCTTTTGGGCTTTGAGGTGATATCTTTAAAAAGGTTTTGATGTAGAACTTCTTTAATGTGCCCACAGGTAGATGGGGGCCTTATTCTCTTTTTACTCAGTCAAAACTCACATCAAGATTAAGGAGAATTTTGGCCCGAGGAAGGTCTGAGGAAACAACAGAAGGCAAATTTGTGACCAATCATGTGAGCCTGCTCAGTAGAAGAGGGGAAGTATAAGGTGCTTCTTACTCTACTCACATCATCATCACAGCTTGGGAGAAAGACCAGCCTCCGGGAGGGCTGTTCCTCCCCACATGCAGGTTGGCGGGAAGTGGGTGGAGCCTTGACTTTGCTTTCCATCCACAATCTGTGCCAACCATCAGAGAGAGCCTGGATCTAAGGGCTGACATAGGTTATTGCAGCAAAGGGGAAATAAGGGGTCAAACTGAAATGATTCTAGTCACAATTTGATTCCTGGTCTGCTTCTGGGGCAACACGTGGTTTCTCAGGGCTAGCGGAAAATCCACAGTCTAACCCAGAGTATGGACTTCAGGGTTTGAAGCATACAAAATATATTAGAGTAAAATGGAAATTCAAGTATTTGGTTAGCTAGAAGCCTGCTTTCTGTAAACACACATTGATATAAGAAGTGTTTTACATATAGACACATGCTTACTAAGTATTTCCATGTATTTTAACAACATTTTTATAGGAATAAAGTTTGCTTTTAGACACTTATGTTCATGCTTTAAAACACAAACCTCATGCTGTGCTGTTGGTAAGCTGAGTGCTCATAGAGATACAGTCAAGATTGTCTGATCTATACTTAAACCTAGACACTATATAACAACCTTGTTCTTTGAAACAAAATGTCAGTCTGCTTACAAAATGGAGACTATAGCAGAACCTTATGTTTTAAAAGCGAATGCCCTGACTGTGAACAGCTACTAGCAGTTGAGATCTAGGGCAGCAACATTGCAAATTTATGTCTTTGCAACTGAGTGGCCCTTCAGCAAGCCCAGGGTGTGTGTTTCTATGTGCATCTATCTTTATTCTTCCACTCACTAACCTTCTGTATTACTGTGGACAGGAAGAGTATTGACATTTACAGGGTCCTGCTTTCCAAGAGTGCAATGTTCAAGTGTCTGAATTTAAACAATGCTACTAGGATTTATTTTAGGCAGGATAAATCCTAGTCAGCAGTAATCTTGCTGAAACAGAGGCCGATAGCTGAGAACACTGTTTGTGGGTTGTCTCTGCCAGAAGGATGTCGGATGAATTTTAGGGTTTTTAAAGCTGAGAAACCCAATTTTCAAATGTGGGTGTCTTACCAGAACATGCAAACTCCATCACCTTAATAATTAGATACTCACATTTCTGTTTTGAGTGCCTACTCATTGATCTGAGTTTCCAAATTATTACTATCATTTGTATTGCGATAGTATCTGAACATCTCAACCAACACAAGGACCTCATGGGATTAGGCACTATATAAGCATGTGGTAAAAAATAATCCATACCCCCAAGAGTTTATAATCTAGGTGTCTGGAATAGCCAGCATGGATTTCGTGCCAAACCAACCTAATTTCCTTCTTTGACAGGGTTATTGGCCTAACGGATAGGAGGGTAGCAGTAGATGTGGTATGTTGTTGTTGTTATCCTTCGTGACTATAGAGAGTAACATCACCAAGAGGCAGAACAGCCAAAATGGTATTTAGATGGGATTACTATCCAACTCTTCCCCAAATTTCCCCCTCTCCCCAGCCATGTGACACCACATAAGTACCTCTGAGGCACAGCAAAACTGCAAAGCCAGACTGGGAACATAATTCCCAACTCTCTTCCCCCTGACTCCCTCAGCCTCTAACACAACCAGGCAAAGCCTAATAGCATCTACTGTACAGAGAAAATATCCAGTGCAGCCTTCCTCATTGCACATCCCGCTCACCATTTCTGAGGCTCCTCAATGGCTGGGAAGAATCTCAGGGAGGGGCAATCAGAAATACATATAAAAATGCTACCACAGCATCTCTGGAATACAAACAATAACTGTTTGTGTTTTCCCTACTCCCACAGCCATGGTTCCTGCGGTGGTCAGACACTGAAGGACAGGGCCTTTATCAACAAGTAAACAGCTGGCTAACCTGAGAGGAAGGAAACAGAAAACTCAGGCTTAAATGGTTGTTGACCTCATTGAAGAGTCCCAAAGAAAAACGAAAAGGTGGAGAGGTGGAGGCAATATTTGAGGATAGAGAGGGGAAAAGACAAAGAGCTCTCCTGAGAGATCATGGCAGTGGGCAAGGATAGTGTTGCTATGGCAAAAGACAATATCGAAAAAGACTATGAGATGCAGAGGCAACTCCTTGAGGCGACACAAAGCCAGAATACCCTGCTGCAGCACATTGGTGCTGTTAGGCCAGCAGGCAATGAAGTACTGTAAACCAGAACCCAATCGTAGTCTGCAGCCTAATCTCCTGACTATTACAAAGCTTTATAACACAGTGTAACTACACGTTTGCATGACAATGGCCCCAACATGAATTGGTTGCCTACATACCAGTAGCATTTCAGGGTGGCCAACTTCCAGATGACGAAGGTGAGTTGCCTCTTGATGGATAGGGGGCACTGCATGTGACTATACAGTTGTAGTTTCAGGGCTAGGTCAGTAGCTATCTCAAAAAAGGTTGCCTTTCTCATTCTGAAATTCTCTCAACTTCTGATCCTCGCAGGTCTGCAGAATGATCCTTTCCCACAAACCCACTCTAGTTTCCCAAGCCCAGAAACGGCACTGGCTGAAGTTGCTCCAGGAGCAACTCCTCTACCATAAGTCAGGGTCCTCCTCTTCTTCCTTATCTTTGTCCTGCTTCCTCTGCCACTGAAACTCCTCTTGCTGCTGGCGGAGCTGCTGCTGCCACCAAATCACAAGTGGGGTGGTGCGGCAGGTGAAGGCTAAGGCTGAATTCATCTGGCTTTGAGTTCTGAAATACAGTCTGAGCAGCCTCTGCATATTCACAGTTGCAAGCATAGTGGTGTGGGCCATTGTTGGGTCCATGCAGCTGAGAGCAATTCAAAAATGGCAGTAGCCTGCCCAGAAAAGAAGCATGGGCTGAAGACAATGGAAACATGGGTTCACATTTTTTAAAATCCCATCTGGCTTCTGCTATGCAGCCCACAGTTCACAGTGAAAAAAAAATCCCAGGATGCACACTGCCCAGCAGTGAAGCAAAGGCATATGGGATACTCACTGAGAACGCCATGTTCTTAGTACACAGAAAGCTGCCACTATGCGTACACACAATGTGAATTGAAAGACATGTGCATACCATTAGTATGGCTTGCGTATTGTGTGTTACCCGTCGTGCATCAGAAAGCTGCAGATTAAACCCTGCCATGTAGACAAGCCCTAAACTAACAAGACAAAGGGGAGCGAGAGAGGAAATATCATCCCCATTTTATAAATGGGGAATGGGCTAACTGACTTGCTCAAGGCCACAGAGGAAGCCTGTGGAAGAGCTGGGAATTGAACCCACATTCCCAAGTCCTAGCCCAGTGCTTAACCAAACACCATCTTTCTTCTGAAGTGCTGGATGTGTACAGAGGAGACACCGGGGAGGCATTTGGCTGTCCAGTCAAGTCACACATATATGGAAATTGGGACCACAACATATATTCCACTAAAGCTTTACTCTGTAGTGTTTACATATAATAGAAGTACTTGCTATGCATGATAGCTACAAACACCACCTATAGACAGCAGTTATAAAAATCATGATTATATAGTCTGCTTTGGGATTTACATGTCAGAAATAACCATTTAGCCCCCGATCTTGCAAAAAGACCACTTGAGCAAAGGGTTTGTATTTGCAGGATTGGGACCACACATTGTAATCATGCATTTACCCTAAAATGACCCAGCTACTAAATAGTACAGTACTAAAAATGTAATTAAATAAGCATACAAAATTCTCACATTATCTCCAGTAATAAGACTAGGCATTTTGCAGATAGTACTCATACTTTATTGCTTATTATTTACACAGTGCCATTAGGGGGTATAGCGCATTACTGACAAAAAGACACACATGCCCTGAGGCGCTTACAATCAAATTAGACATAGCACAGCAAGGGATGAAAATAAACAGAGTGCAGGAAGAAGAATGGGAGGATGAGGGCTACAACCCTGAAAGATTATGAGATATGTTTGGTATGTTCACCCCTTGTTAGTGCCCTATTTTTTCTCCCCAGTCTATCCTGACACTAAATTTGAATGATGTTTCTGTGGAATCATGCATAAATTAATATAGCTCCTTGTGATAGGCTGCTGACATTCCAGCACTTTTTAAGACAGAGGAGACATGTTGCAGCAAGAGTAGCCTGTTTTTCACTGCAGGTGGAATATTCTGATCAACCAACAGCTTATCAACACACTTAAATTCACCACACACTTCACAAATCCTGTTGAATGCCCTTTGAAAATCACCATCTCCACTGATACAACTTCCGAGATAAGACTCCTTAACAATATCAGCTATTACTTGCAGAGGTTCAATATAAAGGTGTACAAAGCTTTTTCCTGAACAAATTGAGCCTCAGACTCATGGATGAACAGCAGAACTGCTGGTACTCACAGTTCTTATTTATATTCAATACCCATTGCAAGTGATTCTCTTTAATTTATATTTCCTGCACTGCATAACACCAAAAAGCACTTAAATATAAAACAGATATATTTTTCTGTTAGATTAAATCTTTTTGTTTGTTTGTTTTTTAAAACCCACGGTACATACAGGAGTATGATATTAACCTGGAACAAAAATTAGCAAACTAGAAGTGAGTGTTGCATTAGCTCAGCTCCTGATGTTTTTATTTTCACCAGATCTGTGAAGGAGGTTGACAAGCAGAATCTCTTGCCTTACAGAGCTCTAGTAAGCAGCATCATATGAAACAGGAAGCTAAAAAAACTTCAGCAATGCATGGGCACTCCCCCCCTCCCAGCTATGTGGAGTACAATCGATTAATACCTGATCAATAAAAGAGGTTTATCAGAAACAAATTAAAATAATTGCACAGTAAAAACAAGTTGCCATAAGAGATGTATTTTATTACATAATTTAGTTGAATTAGATAATATTGAGTCTCTATGTACTTTAATCAGAAGACTAAATGAGCCTAGAAAAGACCTGAACAGTATGAGTACACCTACAAAGTCATGTTTTCAAACTTCTTCAAGATCACATCCAATGCTTTGGATAAATTTGCTACTCTCCGTAAATGAAAAGAAAGGTTCACATATTCATGTTCATGTCATGAGTAAGGATAGCAACATCCTCCACAAACTTCATATCAGAAAATGATACGTATGAATAAATACAAGATGATTTGCCGTTTTCATCACCAACTGGGCTGATGATCCAAACAGAAAACTCTGCAACAACATTCATGTTACTTCATCTCTCTGTTTGCCTCCCCACCCTTTGTCCATCTTGTCTAGCCTCTAAGCTCTTTGGGACAGAGAATGTCTTTTACTGTGTTTATATAGTGCATAGCACAATGGAATCCTGATCTCAGTTGGATGCTCGTAGATGTTACTGTAATACAAGTGACTAAATAATAATTGTTTGAAATGAAAAATATCTGTCAGTAAATGTGCAAGTTGTAGATGTGAAGTAAATGAGCATGTCTTTAAAAAGCCTTAATACCCTCACAAACCAAAACAAAACGGATAGACTCCATGCCATTTGTAACTTGATTAAAAATATCAAAGGATGCGACTGTACATATCTGGTTGACACAACGGAGGCCCTTATACAAAAAATTCTTGGCTGCTTTTAAAAAGTGGCACCCTCTGAGACTTGGAATCTGCTGCAATAGACATTATGAAAGACTTTTCCTGAGATTGACGGCAAATGAAATATTCTGCCTCTTACTGCAATCCTGTTTGGCGGCATAATTATGGGTATCCTTGCTCCATGCTTTCTGAATGATTTCCACCTGCCAGACAGCCTCACAGATTTTATGCATTCAGCAATTGTAGAGACGATCACCCCTCTATTTCAGCATATATACAGAAATGGAACTGACATCAGGTGACTGTCTATTTCTGATCTGTCTTGCAGTTTCTGTCCTTTCAATGTTGCCAGCATTTATAGAAAGTCCAGGTCTTACCTCTCATTTCCCAACACAGAATAAGGGAAAAATCAAACATCAGAGACAAATTTAGAGTAGTCTCTAAAGAGCAATCTTTACATCATATACTAAATGGGCAGCAGAATTAGAAACTACATATCACATCTCTATTAAAGACTGTTTGAACTGGAAGCTTGAGGAGACAGAAGATTCAGGGCCTGATTCTGAAAGTTGCTGAGCACCTGAAGTTTCCATTAGCTTTAATAAGGGCATCAGAGCCTGTCAGATTCAAGGCCCTTTGTGAATAAAAGAAACATTTTCTGCCTTTTAAATGACAGTTTCCAGTGACAGACAATAACAATGTGAGAAAGGACAAGGAGAGCTTTTCTGTGCAAATTTAGGTACACCTCTGAAAACGAGGGCAACATGTTTTTCCTGGGCTTATTTTAGCTGAAGTCTCCTATTAAAAATCTGCATTAAATCTTATTTCTACTGAGGAGTGATATCATTTGTGATCAGTGGACACCATCTTTAGCTTTGACCTGAAGTACATTATGCTATTTTTGCCATATCTTTTGTAGATTTAATTGTGTAGTAAAGTGTTCTGAACCCTCCTCATGTGGTACTGGTCGAGGAGTCAGCTTTTTACTGTTCTTCCATCTTCTTTTATCATATCTTCGACTTTTCTTTATCTTTTTATAACTATTGCTGTCATGTAAGTGTCTAGATACTATCCTCATTTGTGGTAACCTCTAGCCTAGCTTTCAAAACCCCGTTCTTTTCAAAATAAGCCCTGTCTCTTGCCTCATCCTCCTTTCCTCCAGCTTTCTTGGGAATCTGAGATTTTCATCAATAATGTAAACACAAAGGGCAAAATTCTGCTCCCAGTTACACTGGTGCGACTCCAGCCAAACCAATGGCGATGACCTAGTGTAACAAAGCAGAATCAGTTCATGATGTTCTCAGTCCAAACCCCTGCTTTGCTGTTTCCTCTGAAGTATTTGTGCTTACATATGCTTCCTGCTCCAGTATGCCATAAAGCACCAGGGAATTTAGCCCCTCTGTGTATGCCATTTTGGGTTGGGAATGCTGTGAAGGATGGAGGATTTTTCTTCTGATCATTTCCCTCTTCAGTATAAATCACATTACTCAGTATATAGTTATTTTCTCCCAGTCAAGGTAAGTACATTAGAACTTACGGTATCTGCTCTCTGGGGGTATATCTACACTAAGAGATTTTGTATCTGTTGTTTAGCAGTTAAACCACTACACTGGTACTTCTCATAGAGTAGGCTGCAACGCAGACAAAGCACAGGGATTGTTCCACTTTGTTTCATAGACCTGTTCAGAGGAGAGTTAGATCAACTGAAACAATGCTTGTTCCTAGTTCACACTGTGGCTTAGATTGTTGCTGAAGAATGAATAAGAAATATTTTGGTGCAAAGTCTTGCAAGCTAAATATTTTAGTCCTGCATTATCTGACTTGCGGGTGACAGGGAATGTCCAGCTCACACAGCTAGTTCTTTTTCTTCTATGAGAACACATGGAGCTAGATTATGAAGCTCTCTAAAGATTTTCCATTAGAAACATTATATAGGAGAGATGTGGTCTGAGCAGAGGACTGGGAATCAGGAATTCCTGCATTCTCCCTCAGGACTGATTCCTCTGCCCCACTTATCTATTTGTAAATTGGGATATAATATTTCCTGGCCCCATGAGAGGGGTGCTACATCCGAACATACAGTCCTTTGAAATAAAAAGCACAAATTATTTGAAAATGTTCCTGTTATTGTTCATGACCTGTTTCATTTCACTTGTGCAGTCTAATTTTATTCCAATTTCTCAGTTTTTAGTAAGGGGTTTCTTAATATCATGTGTTTCTGACAAAGAAAGAAAATACATTTTAAAATAGAGGCAGACTATCAAACCACTGAGACTACAACCTGCACTGGGAAAGTGCCCCAAGCTCAGGAAAACAACAGAACATTGACCCAACCAGGATGGTGGTGGGACTTTGCTCCATATTAAGAAAAGACCAGTGTAGTAGGGGTATTGAAGGGCAATCATGAAGGTCAGGTGAGTAATATAGAGATGGTCCAAATAGCTGGCTATCACAAATATCCTTTAGGCAGTAACCATGGATAAAGTAAATAATAATAATATACTGGTTATCATTGGAACGAGTGATATTATGTAACTTTTACCAAAGGTATGAGAAATAACCCTAAACGGTAGTAAGGTGATGACCCTACTAAAACAAATAATTTCCCATATGCCAATGTGTTTTGTCATGCCATGAATGTGAAGTTGCATCACTGTGCTGAAACAGTACTCTTAGGAACATAGACTGTTGGTATCAAAGTGTTAGTGCACTGTGATGTTAAAAAGAAAATGTGTCATAGCACAAGCGCAAAGAGGGTAGTGTGATGCCTTCATGAAAGGGTACCATGATACAGGTATAAGGACGTGTCAAGGTGTGAATTTGTTTCCCTTGTCCATATCAAGGCACTGAGTTATTTACATTCTATGAGCTGAAGCACAGACTCATTTATAACACGGAGCGTCACCAGTGTGAGGACACACCAACACAAGGATGTCTCAAAGAACCAATCTACTATTGTTGTGTGCATCCAATTGCTAATGTGAGAATATGCCACTCTTTTGGGTAATGTTGATTGCTAATTTGGCTCCTGAACCACTGATGTCTGAGTATCACTGCTTCAAATGCTGCAACTAAGCACTTGCCTTTTTCCCCCTTTGTCTCCCCCGCCCCCCCCCCCCACCTTTGTTTAAAAGTGCAGACAACCAAATCCTGGGCTGCTATTTTAGTTTAGACTAGAGACTGACGCCAGGCTCATGGGCCAGGCTATCCTGCCCCAAGCAGGTGGTGAAACCATGCAGACGAAGGTGAGGAGACCTGCAGTACCACTCAAGGCCTGATCAGAGCAGTCCCAGCTCCCACAGTTACCTTTTATTTAATATTCACACACTATTCACACATTTTATTCACTATTCACAGTATTAATGTCATTGTCTTCAAGGGGAGTTTTGACTGAACAAGGACTTCTCTTTCTTACACATTTATTTAATCTCTGCTCTTCTTAACTGTGGATTGTATTTTTTCTTATTTCATAGGAGTTCTGATTGCTGCTTGGTTGGCTTTATTGCTGGTTTCCTGTGCCTCAGCAATCACATTTGCCACAAACGTGCAGCCTCTAAAATGAAGAGTCAGGCTTAAAAGGAAAGGCAACCGTTCACACTTACAACCTTTCACAAACACTGACACTTTACAACTCTGATGAGACAATGAGGCAGCAGGGGAAAGCATAAATGAAGTACATTTTGGATGGAAGCAGCAAATGACCAGAACATGGTGATTAGCCCTGAACTCTGTCTTCAAAAGGAAAAAGAGCTGCTGAAGGGGGGAAAAATCACTGATGTTCAATCTTGTTAAGTGAGCCTCTAGCAGGAGTAATTTTTAAAATAAAAAAGCATGTCCAGTATTCAAAAATACAAGCTGGAAAATGGCACAGAAACCTACAAAAGGGAATGGTGGTAGAGAGATAGCTAAAGAATACCATTCCACCCACAATAACAACTTATAAAGTTCCAATGCATTATAACTAAGAAATAAAATCCTCCCAGAGATGAAATAAATTATCAAATGCACTGTGAGATAAATAATAAGCAGCATGTAGATGTAACTCATCGACCTTTTAAATTATAAGAGTCTGCCTGGATGTGAATACAAACGTCATGCTTTCTCTAATTCTTGTAAACAGTGTTATCCTGGGTGTGTATGGAATAATAACCTGGGCAGTCAAAAGAAGATGCTGTCTCATTGTGGCTACCTTGCCTAAATGGAGCATTTACTTTCTTATTTATTAAGCCTATGTTCTGGAGCACTGGTAGCAGCCCCAATCTCAAATAACTCTAATTCGAACCTGTTATACTCTGTTTACACTCATGTATGGTCACTGAGACCAGACTCTGATATACTCTCTTCCTTAATAATAAGAAGTCTAGTCATTTTAAAAATTGTTTTTTGAATTTTAAGTGTTTAAACCCTTTCTGTCTCTGCTTTTGTTACTCATGTGTCAGCTTTGCCATCAATTAATCAATGTTACTAGCAATTTGACAGGAAGCTTGTTACGAGGTGTGTACATTGATCATCAGTATAGTCATAATATGCGTATTAAGATGGAAGACGAGTAAAGTGCATCCTGAACATAGCAAAACCCCAAGGTTTAGAACCATGCAATCAAGGCGCAGTGCTAGCCCAGAACGCCATGGCCAGGTCAGGGCCTTGCCCTAAATCAGTGATACTCAGACGTAGGGTCTCAACCCAGCTCTTTAATGTGTCTCCTGCAACACCGTGTGATAGAATATATAGTACTATAGTAAATGAAACAAGGAATTCACACTACTGTGACTCTTTTGGGTAATGTTGATTGCTAATTTGGCTCCTGAACCACTGATGTGTGAAGTGGCACCTTAAAGACTAAATGAAGTATTGAAGCATAAGCTTTCATGGGCTAATGCTTGCATCCGACAAAGTGGGTATTAGCCCACGAAAGCTTATGCTCTAATACTTTAGTTAGTCTTTAAGGTGCCATAGGACTCTGTCACTTCTGCAATTCCAGATAACACGGCTACCTCTCTGATTACTAATGTCTGAGTATCACTGCTCCAAATGCTGCAACTAAGCACTTGCCTTTTTTCCCCTTTGTCTCCCCCCCGCCACCTTTGTTTAAAAGTGCAGATAACCAAATCCTGGGCTGCTACTTTAGTTTAGAGACTGACGCCAGGCTCATGGGCCAGGCTATCCTGCCCCAAGCAGGTGGTAAAACCATGCAGCCTAAGGTGAGGAGACCTGCAGTACCACTTGAGGCCCGAGCAGAGCAGCCCCAGCTCCCACAGTTACCTTTTATTTAATATTCACACAATATTCACTATTCACTATTCACCTTCGTGTGCAAAAAACCCGTCCAGTGTTTTTGAATATTAACATCGGATAGATATGTCGGGTCTGTTAAATATGTATAGTCAGAGCTTTCCCAGCTTCCCGCTCCCAGACAGGCTGCTGTCTGGTCTCCCCACTTCCTGGGCTGCACTGAGGCTCCTGGCTCCCCGCTGGAGCCCGCCAGCCACCCACGAGCTGTCACTGAGCCTCCCACTGGGAACCTGGGCAGCTGCCAAACTTGTCTCAAGGAGTGAGGAGCCAAGAACCCAGGGGGGTGCCGTGCTCCTGATGGGAAGCCGAGAGCCTGGGTGACTGCTGTGCACCCAGTGGGGAGCTGAGTGCCTGGGGGGACAGCTGGGCTCCCAGTGGGAGCTTTGCACAGAGCTGAGAACCCAGGCTTTCAGCCCCCCGCACTACTCCTCTTAAGTCGGTGGAAGCGCTCCTGTTGAGAACGCGCACCACCTACCAATGAAGGGCAGTGAACCACCACAGTAATTACTGCAGTGGTTGTAAGTCAACCTAAAATAGGTCGCCTTCAGTCTGTAGTGTAGACATGCCCTAAGACTCTTCCTCTCTTCCATTGTTACCCAGCCCTGCCCCTGAGCAAAAGCAGACAAGCCTGCTAAACTAGCCTGCTGGCTCTTGATTGGTCAGCAGTTCCTCCCCACCCTTCTAGGCCTCTGGAGGCTGGTTTTGTTTGTTGCCTGTTATGAGTGGACTTCCTTGGGTGGGGAATGTCAGGGTGCTGATGCCCCCAGCAGGGGCAATGGAGAGGACTCTTACGCTTTGTCACAGTAACCAAATACCTGTCCTCTGTCTATTTTCCTGAGTGCATAAATATTGCCACAAGCTATAATTACATGATCACATAATTTTTTTTATACAGGATCCCTGCCTAATTCACCTCAAAGGATGAACACAAAAGGGGTTGCAATAATGTTGTATGGACAACTGTAAAATCTGGCATTTTTCTAACTTTAAGTGCTTAATTTTGTAAGCTAAATAACTCTTTTTAATGTATAGTTTAAAATGTAATTTACATTCACACTAGGAATTGTAAGCCCATGAAAAGAATACTCAATTTTGCATCTAAACTATTTGCCAATGTCCTTTTAAATCAATCAATAAGACATGTCAGGAAATAGATCAGGCAGCTAACCTAAGTTATTTAGGTATTAGATTGTCAATCCTAAAACCTTTATCAAGTTTACAGGGAGGAGTGTGCAAGACTAAACTCATTAGAGACACCATGAATAGAAGGCAAGAATTATGAGTGGTCAAATACAATACATGTATAGATGGACTGAATTAGGTAATTGAAGAGAATAGTCAAATTAGAAAAGTGACTTAATTTCATTCATAGTGACAGGCAGGCCAATCAGAAAGTCATTGGAGGAGGAACTCATTTGGGGGATAAATTCTGAATGATATTTACCAAATAAACTTTTAATTCCTAACCAAAACTTCAGTGTAAGAATTTATTCTCCTTCCAATAACTGAGGCAGTATTAGGACTAAGTATACTGTAGTAAATTAAATTTCATTTCTGCGGGTCAATAATATTAACAATCTTTTGGTAAACCAGTCCAGCCATACTAGTTCCAGTCAATATCTCTCAAAGTGAACAGCTCTAATGCAATGCAGTCCATTACCATGGAAGGCAGGTGCCTACTTAAAGATTTAGGAATTCTTCATAAAAAAAGTTCAGGTTGATGGATATTA
This sequence comes from Sternotherus odoratus, assembly GCA_032164245.1. NCBI lineage: Eukaryota > Metazoa > Chordata > Testudines > Kinosternidae > Sternotherus > Sternotherus odoratus. The sequence goes on along the minus strand of JAVMKO010000001.1, from coordinate 72,339,588 downwards.
GAAACAAAATTTAAATGTTGTTGCCTCTAATTATCTTACCTTGTCCAAGCTCAGTTAGAAACATTTAGTCATATAAGTATCTAAAAGAATTACTTTGGATTTTCCTTTGATTCCTTTTCTGGCCATATTTTTTCTTCTCCACCAGGCTAGAGAATGTTGAAATAACCAAGCCAGGTTCCAAATGTGACCATTCTCTCAGTTCTATGAATCCCATCCAGCAGATTAAGTTATGATTTCTCGCATTGAAATCATTCTTAGGTAAGAAACTTGTCACCTCCATAAAGCACATTCACTTAGACTTTGGACAGGTTACATAACTGAAGGACAGATCCTTCCCTCTTTCCCCCACCCCAATCTGTGGAAAAACCTTTATAGCCACATTGTAGAAGCTGTCACATTGACTACAGAGAACTACACACCTCCATGAGGTTTTTCTCTAGTGGAGCCACATGGGTTCTAGTATAGCCATTTCGTGAACTATCTTCCAGGCTGCTCACCTCCATGCTGCTGCAGAATAACAATCTTGGAGCATAGCTTTGTGGTACATGGGAAATGAAGAATTCCCCTGTACAGGCTAGCCACCTCTTCCCTATCCTAATTCAGCAGAACCACAACAATCATCAGACAAGAAAGATTTTTCTGAAGAGAATTTTCCAAGTAACCAAAGACATCATCTAACTGTAAAAAGTCCTTAAGAAACATAGCCTACCAAGATGGTTTTAACAACATGTAAATGAGTTTCAATCACCTTTGCTTTAACATTACTCTGAAAGAGATCAATACGGTGGTCCCAAATTTATCTGAAACAGAGAGCTATGAACTTTTAACCTACTGATATAAGAAACAGCATAGCCAACGATATTAATGCAAGCTCAACCAATTTAATGTGTGACCAAGTTTTTGAGATTAGTATGATAATCAGGTTGGTAAGTATATGCCAAGGCACGTAACTTGTCTAGCTTTGGAAGTAGGCTGAAGATGCTAATATGCACTCTCGTTAATCCCTTACTTTGCTCAAAGCACTGGTGATCATGAGCTATACTGTTCACATTAACAGGTCGAGTAGTAGCCTTTAGTTCTTTCCTTCTTTGTAAGAGTAATAACACAAGAATATTTTCCAGAATCAGGCCAAAGACAACCTATGTAATTAAGGTTACATGTGCCTCTGCATACCAGACCCCAGGATCTCAAGTCAGGTACCAGAATGAGCAACCCAAAATTAATGACCACCTTTGAAAAGTTTGGTTTAAAAGCCTTTCTTAGCATCACGTGGTAGATCTACATTATGGAGTTAGGTCGACGTAAGGTAACTTATGTTGACCTAATTATGTCAGGGTGCACACACTACAGCCTTGCTCTTGCTGATGTAAGTGCTCTGCTACACGGACATAATAATTCCACCTCCACGAGAGGTGTAGGGCATATGTCAGTGTATCGTCTTAAACGGTGACTCCTCCCAGAATTACTTGAAAACTTCAGAGCTTTTTACCTGTGTGTGGAGTTGTATACAGAATGGGCAGGGTTTGGGACTATTTTATAGTTAAGATAGTTATATATTATATGAATATTTAAATTATCTAGAATAACACTGAAATAAATGCAAAAAGGGAAAAATCAGAAACACTTTTTGGAATACTGAAGATACCTTCAGTGGAAAAAAATCCCCAAACATGGAAAATCTAATGTCTTGCCTACAGCATAAAAAGTTTTATACTTTTAAAAAATGACTTGACAGCTGTTCTTTATATTAATTTTCTTTTATTCTAAGTGAGTGTAATGCATGTAATGTGTAAGAGCTTGGTTTTATAAAGATTGAGAAACAATAATTTAACTCTTCTGTGAAATGTGTGCAGCTCCTGCAATCTTTTTGTGGCAAATTCAATGGAATCTGTCTTAAGTGTTTTCCTCCTTATTAAACAGCCTTCTAACATCTATAATTCAGTGAGACATTAAGCAGTTGGCATTTATTTCTATACAATTCAATTCCATATGCCCTACTGTGAATTCAGCAGGGCATTCTTGTAGTAGCCAGTTTCTGTTATCAGTAACTCGACTAATGGTACAAACCAAAGAATAATAAAGTCATTTAGTAATTTAAGACATTACTTTGGATGGGAGTCTTGTGATTTAAATGCAAGGAACTCTAGAGATGCTTCTGAACAGAAGTATCTGTTACTGGTTAGTGCATATATGGTTCTTTTCTCTGGTGGATGAAGAAATATAACTCCCATCAAAGTTAAAGGGACTTACATCAATAGAATAATAATACTAAGCACTGTCAGAACATTTTATATATTTAGTATGTTGTAAATATATTAACCAATTAATTTTTAATTAACATTGTAGAATACTCCCCTATTTAAAAAATGGTAAGGAATGCCTCATTGTGATTTTGACCTATATTACTGACACAACATCTTATCCTAATTTTCCTAGCAGTCTAAATACTCAGACGTGTGAATTAGAATGCCCTGTATTAAATGAGGATATTGATATAACAGGTATCTCAGAAACTTGGTGGAATGTGGATAATCAATGGGACAAGGTAATACCAGGGTACAAAATGTATAGGAATAACAAAATATATCATGCTTGTGGTGGGTGGCACTATATGTGAAAGAAAGCATATGGAGTCAAATAAAGTAAACATCTTAAATGAATAAAATGGTACCATAGAATCTTTATTCCATAGTTGAACAATGAGAGTATAGTAGTAGGAATATATTTCCGACCACCTGATCTGGATGGTGACAGTGATTGTGAAATGCTCAGGTTGATTAGACACTACAAATGACTGCTTCTTGGAGCAGTTTGTCCTGGAATCCTGAAGAGGATAAACAATTCTTGATCTAGTCCTAAGTGGAACACAGGATCCGATCCAAGAGGTGAGTATAGCTGAACTGCTTGGTAATAGGAACCATAATGTATTTAAATTTAACACCGTTGTAGGGGAGAAAATGTCAAAGAACCCCCCCCCCCCTTTAACTTCAAAAAGGGGAACAAACCAAAAATTAAGGAGCTAGTTAAATAGAAATTAAAAGGGCAGTGACAAGGATGAAATGCCTACAAACTACATGGGGACTATTTAAAAACACCACAATAGAGACTCACACTAAATGTATACCCTACGTAAAAAAACACAGGAAAAGAACCAAAATATGCCACCATGGATTAACAGCAGAGTAAAAGAGGTGGTTAGAGGCAAAAAACTGGAAGTCAAATCCTAGTGAGGAAAATAGAAGGAAACATAAGCTCTTGAATGTCAAGTGAAAAATATGAGGCAGTTCAAAAAAGAATTTGAAGAGCAACTAGCTAGAGACATAGAAACTAACAGCAAAAAACTTTTTAAGTACATCAAAATCAGGAAACCTGACAATTAGTCTGTCGCGCCACTGGACAATCAGGGTGCAAAAGGCACACTCAATGAAGACAAGGCTGTTGTAGTGAAGCTAAATTGGGCTTCACTTCAGAGGATCAGTCTTTGTCGGTCTTTACTGTAAAGGATGTGGGGGAGATCCCCAGACATGAACCATCCTTTGTAGGTGACAAATCCAAGGAATTGTCCTAGACTGAGGTGTTAGAGAAGGTTTTGGACTAAACTGATAAATTAAACAGTAATAGGGACCAGATGGTATTCATCCAAGAACTCAGATGGTATTCACCCAAGAACTGAAGGAACTCAAATATGAAATTGCAGAATTAGTAATGGTGCCATATAACCTATATCTTAAATCCACCTCTGTACCAGATGACTGGAGGATAGCTAATGTAACACGGATTTAAAAAAAGGCTCTAGAAGTGATCCTCGCAATTACAGGCCAGTAAGCCTAACATCAATACCAGACAAATTGGTTGAAACTATAGTAAAGAACAAATTTATCAGTTACAGAGATAACTGCAACATGTTGGGAAAGAGTCAACATGGCTTTTGTAAAAGTAAATCATGCTTCACCAATCTATTAGAATTCTTTGAGGGTATCACCAAACATGAGATCCAGGTGATTCAGTTGATATAGTGTACTTGAACTTTCAGAAAGCCTTTGACAAGGTCCCTCACTGAAGGCTCTTAAGCAAAGTAAACAATCCATGAAATAAGAAGGAAGGTCGTCTCTAGGATCAGTAATTGATTAAAAGATAGGAAACAAAGGGTAGGAATACATGGTCTGTTTTTGCAATGGAGAAAAGTAAATATCAGGATTCCACAAGGTTCTGTACTGGGATCTGCGCTGTTCAACATACTCATAAATGATCTGGAAAAGGGGGTAAGCAAGGAGCTGGTAAAATTTGCAGATAATACAAAATTACTCAAGATAGTTAAGTCCAAATCTGATTGTGAAAGTTACAAGGGATCTCACAAAAGTGGGTGACTGGGTGACAAATGGCACATAGATTTCAGTGTTGATCAATGCAAAATAATGCACACTGGAAAAATAATCCCAGCTATACACACAAAATGATGGGTTCTAAATTAACTGTTACCACTCAAAAAAGATCCTTGGAGTTGTCATGGATAGTTTTCTGAAAACATCTGTTTAATGTACAGTGACAGTCAAAAAAGCCAACAGAATGTGAGGAACAATTAGGAAATAAATAATAAGACAGAAAATATCATCATGTTACTATAATTTCATAGTACACCCACACCTTGAATGCTGCATGCAGTTATGGCTGCCTCATCTCAGAAAACATATTTTAATTGGAAAAGGAACAGAGAAGGGCAACAAAAATGATTAGGGGTATGGAACAGTTTTCCTGTGAGGAGAGATTAAAAAGACTGGGGCTGGTCAGTCTAGAAAAGAGATGCTTTAGTGGGGATATGACAGGCCTATAAAATCATGAATGGTGTGGAGAAAGTGAATAAGAAGCGTTAATTACCCCTTCACATAACACAAGAACAACGGGTCACCCCATGAAATTAATAGGCAGCTGGTTTAAAACAAACAGAAGGAAGTTCTTCGCACAACTCACAATCAACCTTTGGAACTTGTTGCCAGGATATGTTGTAAAGGCCAAAAGTATAATGGGGTTCAAAAACTATTTAGATAGGGAGGGTAGGTCCATCAATGCTATTAACCAAGATGGCCAGGGATGCAACCCCATGCTCCAGGTGTCCCTAAACCTCCAGCTGTCTGAAGTTGGCACTTGTTGACAGGGGATGGATCACTTAAAATTGCCCTGTTCTGTTCATTCTCTCTGAAGCATCTGGCATTGGTCACTGTCGGAAGCCAGGATATTGGGCTACATGGACCATTGGTCTGATCCCGTATATCCTCTCTTATGTTCTGAATACGAAGTAGATCTTCTAGTAGTTTTAATTCTCCAGAATGCTAAGAGATTTTATCCATTGCACAGTTTATTGACTGGCAGGCTCTCCAACTGTGTTCTTTTCAGAGACCTTTATTCAAAAGCATCTTTTTGGAATTTAATATATTAGCCAAGCTCCAGATTCAGCTGCTATGCCTAATTATGGGGTGGTGCATAGTTAGGCCAGCCGAGGCAAAGTCCTGGGAAGGAATGGAGGTGTGTGAGTGAAGTTCCTTGCCTCAGTTAGGGTATGTGTCTGTCTGCACTTGGGAATAGGGTTTGTAAAGGAGGATCTGTGTTGGGCCGGAGATGTCGTCTGTGGCCTGTGCTTGCAGCACAGTATCCTAACTCATGACCCAATCAGTCTGCTCCTGCTTTGCAGAAAGGAAGGCTCAATAGGACAAAGAACAGGTCACGGTATAGAAAAAATGATTTTTCTTTTCAGAGTCATGGCCCAATTATTTGAAATTGGTCCTTATTATCCATTAAAAACAAGGGTTCTCAATGCCAAGGCCACATATGTATTGTTCCATGCATGCTGTCCATTTCCTGTCTCATGTCATCTCTTCGTGGAGTGGTGCCCACATCACAATTGACACCATTCTTGGCACAATTAGCTGCCAGGCTAAGGGCTGAATGGGGCATGGAAATTGATCAAGAGGTGGTAAGTCCCAGGGCAGACACACTTTGGCAGAGCAGCAAGAATTGAAACCCCCACCCCCCACATTTTTTCTATTCAGATTGATAGTTGCTTAACCATCCTATTGCCTCATCTCCAGACAGTCAATGTTGGCTATTGCCGTGCTGCAGCTGGAAGACCAGGGTCAGTGTCAAACTCTGCTCACAGGCAACATAGTCACTGTGAGAGAGACAATCAAACACAGCAATCATTTCTCAGGGAAAAAGGTGGAGGAGATAAATGGATTTCAGTCCCTTGGACTTATAACTCAAGCAAAATGGCTTTGGGGTGTTATAACAGGGCTGTGACTCACCCATGCGGTGCCTCCTGCTGGTCGATCAGGGAATTAGCGTCCCAGCATCCAGAGCGCCCTCTTCAGGCCAATATCCCACTCCTGCTCTGGCCCCGTGTCCCTCCCGGACCCCGGTGCCCTCTAACTGAGGGTGATGCACCCCTGCAGTACCCCCTCAGGTCTAAGGGTCTCCCCTCCCTGGGGAACCCTCCACCCCCTATCCCCACCTCGCCTCAGACTAGGCCACTGCCAGTCACCACTTGCCCCTGCTCACTGAGGCAGACTGCAGTATCATTGCCGCTCATCGCTGGCAAGGGGGGTTGGCCTGCTGCTTCTATTTCTAGCCATGGGCTGCCCCCTACAGCCCCAGTACCCCTGGGTGGGGCCTTCTTCCAGGCCCTACAGCCTGGGGCTCCCAGGCTAGAGCTTCCCCAGCTCCTCGTGCCTAGCCCCAGCCCGGCACCACCCTGGACACTACTCAAGCTCCCAGCAGCTAGGCCTGTCTGCCTTCCCCCTAGAGAAGGAGGCTCTCTTCTGTCTCCCCACCTCGCAGCCATACATACCAAATAATAATATTGATCATTGTAATTGATGATGATAACAGGCTTCTGTTCTGCTTCCAGAGCCACAAAGGAAACAGCAATAAGTCAGAGGAGAAGTAATTCAAGGGAAGAAGTTCTCTGGGTTTTTTAAAATATCGAGGCTGAAGAATAATGGATTCAGTCAGGGAATAAACCATTTTGCTGCACACAAAGCTATGAGAATTAGTTCTGCACCTGCCCAGCGACAGCACTCACTTTTCATTGTCTGTACCCCTTTGTCATTCCAAACGTGCTTATAGGAAACATCAAGGAAATCTATCAACGCCATTATCAACAGCAACAACGTGGAAGTAAATGAAGGGATACCTCACAGAGAAGATACCGAGATAGTTTTAAAGATTAAAAATAGTGGCATTTATAAAAAAGAGGAAGAGGGGAGTAGTCTCGTTGTTCTATCCCTCTATCTCAATATTTCTGTGGCTCCATCACTAGTATGCAACTTCTAGGATGGGTTCTGGTTCTGGTTCTGCACTTGGCTTGTTGATTTTTGAGACTCTGCCAGATGTGCATGTTCTTCTGCGCAAAACAAGATGATAGCTGCTTGCAGCAAGAGTTGCTCTGTTCTGGGGTTGGGCTGAGGAGGTCTGGATCGATTAAGTGATCTACAGTTGGAAAAGTTCTGTGAAGAGTGATTCTGAAGATTCTATGGCAGAGAAGAATGAGCGTCTCTTTCTTTGCCTCTTTCACCTTGAAGTATAGGACTGAGAATCAGATAATTCTGAGTTCAGTCTCTATGTCCCACGACAAATAACTTAGTCTCTACCTCAGTATTTCCAGTATTGTGAACACAAAAACTTCAAAAATCACACACACATGGTAAAAAACCAACAGTCCTTCATGACTTTTCAGCCACAGTCACATGATTTTCAACCCCTAGCTCCCATTTGAACTCTCCTGCTACCCATTTTTGTGTGTGTGCTTGTTTCAGGATGAACAGTTTACACACATGCATCCTACCTTTCCCCTCTTCCTTCTGACAGGGACTTTACTTTCATACACCTAATCCTTGTTGTGACATCTTTTCCCTATTAGACACCCTACTTCCCCTTCTCTCTGGTCCCCTGCATGGCCCCTTCTCCTCTAGCCCCTCATCCTAGTCCTCTTCTCTCCACCCACCAGGAAAGCTTCATGCCCTGGGGACCTAATCCTCTTCTTCCCACTCCTCAAGCAGGTTCCTTCCCCAGTATTCCACCCCCAAACACACTCCAGCCCTTGCCCAACCGTCTTCTCTCCTTGCTCTGCCCCCTAGGCCTTACTCTCAAAACAGGCTAAAGCTTGCAAGGAAAAGCTATAGATATTTCTTTCTCCTGTCCACTTCCCCCCCACTATCTTGGGCTGTACTTGGGTTATACCCATCCTGTAAATGCATCTTAATAAAGGGGTGAAGCTGCTGTTGTCTGGCTCCTCGGATGAGTGCAGAAAAGAGGACTGCTGCATGTGCAAAAATTGCTTACTCTGCAGATATTCAAGGCACTGCAGGAATAGTAGGAGGTCTGGTCACAAAGCAGGACAGCTGCCTCTGGTGGCCAGGACTGGAGATAAGACTGCGCCAGAATTCCTAAGCTGTCTTCAATATTTCCCATGATAATTATGCCTGAAAATGGTCCCAGAAATATAACATAGCTAACGGCAGTCCTGTATCTCCATGTCCAAACTGGGGGTATAAATATTTGCATACATCACAGGGATATTCTCAATACTAATTGGCTAAACATTTTGAACATGGCAAGTACTATATACATGATAAATATTATTTTCTTTTTGAGGCCTAGAATATATACTGATGGGCATATTAGAAATTCATAGATAGACAGAAAGCTATAGACAGACATATGGGAAAACTGGTCTTTTGTTCATATTTAAAAACTGCAGTTATCGAAGAAAACACTTTATTTTAAGTCCCTTGTCAGAGATTAAGTGTGTTCTGATCAGATGCTCAAATTCTGGTCTCACTGTTTAATCACCAAAGCATCTTTTAGCGGAGATATTCTTCCCATCATTAAGTAAGTCACTGTAGGTAACAAAGGGAAATAAACCCTGAGGGAAAGAACGGTCACAGAGGTGGGTCTTATTTTACAATAAAGGGCAGTATGATTAGGTTTTATATTGTGCTATTTTCTTGTTTTTCTCTCTTGTGATAGCTTGTAGAAAGCAGAGACCGCAATATGTAGCTGTTGATCAATATGAAACTAATAGAGTAAAATGTCAAGGAGAAAATGATCTGAAATAATACTAAATTCCAACACCAGTGATGAAAATCCCAGCACCTGTAAATGATAGCAATAGAAATAATAATTGTTATTTAGTTTTAAGTAATGAAGCAAATGAAAAATATAGAACCTGCTACATTGCCTCCTAAATGGAGCTTATTACAATGCTACTTGAATGTTTGTAAAATCTTTAATCGAAACAAATTTTCTCTTCAGGTCTTAATAACAGGCAGTGGTAGTTGCAATTTACTCCCCCTTCAAAGGCAGAAAATGAAAGGGGAGAATAAAAAGCTCAATCATGCTTTAACAACTTACATGTGAACAAAAGTGGCTGTTTAAGTCAGAGGAGGTTGGTAGAGTAGAAAGTGGACGAATATCACCCCATGATTTATCCTTCACCCAGGTAAGGGCAGGATTAGCATGTGGGATCTCCAAACAACTCTCCCAGTGAGAGGGAAACGCCACTCATCACTGTTTACAAGGCCTTTGTTCTTCTGCAAACCTACGCAGAGCAGAAATGAAACCAGTAATTTGTGTTTTTCAAAAACAGACGGACACATTCTCATAGATGCTGCAAGGACAAAAAATCTATTTTTAAAAAAATATATAAGCAATGGAAAGAAGCATTTCGAGGTGACTGTTAATATATTCCACTCTCGATGGCCCACAGGATTCTCAGTCTCAGTTCAGGATTTTTTTGCATATACCTATTGTTTCCGGAATTATGGTGCTAGTTTACTGGTTTGAGGGATTTCAGAGTCACAGTCATTAATAAGTGCAAATGTTAACCTTGAAACTTGAATGACAAAGTAAATCCTGTGCAAAATAGCTTCTGAGTGGCACATGGAATAGACAAAGAAATTAACTTCCCGCCTGCCTATACATAATCACCTCAAGTTCAATTTTCTACTTAAAACTGATCATCCAAAAAAATTTCTTGTTTTGCAGTGTCCAATTACTTTTTTTAAAGCAAGAGGTATTCATATAAACATTTTTCTGCTGTGCAAAAAAAAAAAGGGATTTTAATCCCTTCTGCTGAGCCATGTGGCCTCATCAGTTATTAAAAAAATGATAGCTTGAAAATACACAAATCTCTTCATAACCGATATCAGATTAAGGCATTAAGCAAAATATCATGAAAGCAGATGGTGTAAACAATCAGACAATTCGTTACCTACAATATATTGCTTAGAGGTAGTTAGTTGCCATTTGCCCTTCTGCAGAGGGCCAGTGCAAATCTCACTTGGGCTCAAGATCCTGCTAAAACATACACACTTGTCTGCATTTAGGCACATGAATAATCCTGTTGAGTTCAGTGGAGTAATCCTGTGTTTATTAAGCATGTGTATGTCTTTGCAGGATTGGGACCTTAAACTCTATTTCAGTGACTCAGGTGGGATATGTTATGTCTGCTGAACTCTCGGCACAGAGATGAATTTCACTCTCAATACAGCTCTTAGAAAAATGGAAATTGGAAACTCTTGGTGATAATTTCTGGAAAATATAAATTGAAAGGAAGGCCCAGAGGATTTGGATTTGACGTTTGCAAAGGAAACTCAGTGAAATACATAGGGGGACTATGTTTTTGGTAACTAGATAGTATGGTGATGGGTGTATTAGACATGTCTAAAATAGATCCATACTAAATGGTATGAAATAATGCTTGTGGATCACTATTCTACTTGCATCTACATAATGCCTTTAATCCAACCGGATCTCATTTAAAAGACTCACACTGCCTCTATGAAACCTAAAAGTACCATCCCCTTTGTACAGGTTAGTGAACAAGAGTTAAATTCATTATTTGGGTAGTAAGTCATGGACACAGTGAGTTGGGAACAGAATTCAAGAGTTCTGATTTCCAGGTCCCCGGATCAAGCCAACACCGAGTTCCAAGCACACATTAAATAATACTGGGCACTGTTTAGATTTTTCAACAGCAAGGGGCTTTAAACATGAATTCAGCAAGAAACTAGGATTGGAATTTGTTTTCCAAATTACTTTACAGAAAAGAATGACTTTTTCCCAATCAAAGTTAAGTTAAAGGGAAAAAAAGCAATTAGGAAGACATTATTTAAACCTGAATATAAACCAGCCATAGAGACAGTTCTGGCTGCCAGCAATAAAACCCTGGAGATTTATCAAATATCAAATTTTGAATATAGGTCCTTTAAAATGTAGGACCAATTAAAACTCCAGACAGAACACAACTTAAAAGAGGCAAGACATTTAAATTAGCCAGAAAAATTTAAGAAAGGTTATCTGCAGTTAAAAGGACACAATTCATTGCTGCTTATACTGGTATATGGCGGATGGAAATGTGGGAGAAACAATGCCAGGTCTGCATGGGATAAAGAGAAAAGTGAATCCTAAATCTAATTGGATACCTAATGAAGGAACATTCAGAAGTATTATGCGTGTGCAGATAGCGTCAGTATAAAATCTGAGTCTCAGGTGCTTACTGTTCTAAAAACAAATCTATTTGAGGGAAATGCACCTGGACTTTGAAACTATCAAACACGTTCAATATGTAGCTTGTGCTGTTAGCTCTGGTGCTTGAGTAGTAATGAAGAGGAGGTGGAGTAAATTGATTAAATGGAACACTTTTCCAATTTCCAGCACAATGTGTAGGAGGTTGTAATGAGTGTTTAATGTAGAAGCATAATTTCTATGTATTTAATCATGCAATGATAGGTATAGATTTAAAGATATGATGGCCAGAAGGGATCATTATGATCATCTAGACTGACCTCCTCCGTTACAGAGGTTACAGAATTTCACCCATTAATTCCTGAATCCTGCCCAGTAACTTGTGGTACAGCCTATCTTTTAGAAAGGCATCTGATTTTGATTTAAGGATGCCGAGGCAGATCCTGAGCCGGTGTAAATTATCATAGCTTGTCAATGGAACTATGACAAAATACCCCAGCTGCAGATCTGTCCATGCCCCTTAGTCATTTGGGGAAATGGTTTATAACCCTCACAGTTAAAAAATGGCATCTTATTTTCCCTCAAAGATTTCCTAACTTCAACTTCCAGCCATCAGATCCTGCTGTGCCTATGAATAAATGTTACTAAATCCTTGTCAGTTGTATAGACAGACATTCTGAATAAAAAAAACACCAAATAAACATGAGTTGTTTATTTAGGATTTCATGACAACTGCAAGAGTTGATATTAGCCTCCTCCTAAGAGGGGTGAAATTAATGTATCCCTTCAGAGACTATTTAATACAAAAACAATATTAAGAGGGATTGGCTAAGGAGATTGATAATGGAATACAGAGATCTTCAGCTTCTTGGTCACTATTGCCAGCCTGACCCAGCTTGTTGTGAACAAAATTCAGTTTTACCATCTGAAAGGCTACTGAGGAGCTTTTGTCCCAGTCATTTCTTATGGTGAGGTGAGGGTGAATTTTGGATCTGCAGCTCTGGGCCATAGGCTGTGGAGCAGCCCAAGATGCTCAGACAATGGATCCACAGAAGCAGGAAAGGAGTATCCACTCCTTCAGGCAGTCGCCCTGCATAGCTATTTGCTTTTTGGGCCTTCTCTGGTACCAGTTGCCTCCCATCTGATACCATCCCCTCTAGCAATCAACTGCCTGAACAGTAGGAACCTGAACAGAAGGGGCAGCTGAAAAGGAAGAGACCTGCCTCTTTAAGTAAAAAATGAGACTGAGTTATTCCAATAGACTTGCAATGGCCCTGCTAAGGAAAATCCCTTCAGAAGAAGGTGAGGACACAGGAACCCAGGTAGGATTGACTTGCCGCTACCTCCATACCTCATCAGGGAGCAGAGAAAGAGCCTGGAGCCAGGGATCTTTAGAAAAAAAGCAATGCATTTCTAGGAGATAGAACTGTTAATGGAGGAGGAAGGGAGGGTCTTTGCTTTGCTTAGATAGGTGCTAGTGGATTGGAGAAAAGGCTCCAGTTTGAAACTATGGAAGGAAAGAGAAGAAGGGGAGAGGTCCTTGTTTAGAACCATAAAGGAATTAGAAGGAAGAATGTGTTAGGGAAGAACGGCTAAAGAATGGAGAAAGAATCGAATGGAGGAAGTATATGCTATTTGCAGAGATGCAGCTGGAAAGACAGCATGCAAGGGCAGTGTAGTTTAGAGCATGGGTATCCAAACTTTTTGGAAGTGCTAGGCACTAGCCAGCTTTAATATACCCCTGCCAGTTATTAATGGCTATTAATGGTGTGATGTTAGGAAGCTTTCAGTGTCACTGGGCATGTTGTACCTCTTCTTTGAGAACAAAGAGGAATTCTGTTACCAGCCCTGTTAGTCCAGCACCTTTATGAGCCCTAAATTCACTTGTAAATACAAAAATACAGTTGCTGAAAATTTTATGTATTTAAAGACAATTAGTTTCTTATGTTCTTAAAAATGCCGGGGCACTAGGTGTTTGTATGTGAATAGTTAAGCTTATTTTATGCATGTGTCTGCTGTTCAGACTTTTGACAGTGTAGCTCACTGGAAGCGTGCTGGGAATGATCAATGAGCAGGCGGAGGGAATTATTTCCATTCTGTAACATTGGGGGAGGGCAAGGGGATTCCTTATATCAGGAGCCCCCAAGGGGAAGAAGGAAACTATTCCCAGTGATTCTGGGGTTTCTGAATCTGGGAACAGCACATCACCAACTCCAGAATTCACCATAAGCAAACCATAATATAATTCCACTGATATTTGGTTTTTCATAATTGTGTACATACATTCTCTCCTAGTGCAGAGCACTAAAGTATCATAGAATATCAGGGTTGGAAGGGACCTCAGGAGGTCATCTATTCCAACCCCTTCACAATGAACAGTAAACAACATTCAAGAATCATTGGCTAGCAGTCTTCCTCACACAGCCTTGAGAAGTGCACCATAGTGCAACCTGTCCAGTCAGCTTGGAATCCAGTTGCCGCTTCTCAAATGCCCTACTGCATGGGGCCTGGATTGGGTGATCAGAGTCAGGGTCAGAAGCCAGGAGCCAGAGTCAGGATCATACCAAGGGTCAGGCTGAGGAGTCATGCCAAAGGCTGAGCCAGAATCAGTGTCAGGAGTCATGCCGAAGGTTGAGGCTGGAGTCAGAGCCAGACAGCTGTGCTGAGGGTTGACCTAGAGTCAGAGAATAGTGCCACGGGTTAAACTAGAGTCAGGAACCAGGGAACAGTGCAGAGTCAAGCCAAAGTCAGATGATAATATCAAGGGCCAAACGTGAGTCAGGCTGCAGTACAGCAGCAGATCAGAAGTTCAGTCAACTGCTCAGCAACTTCCTGTGCCTCCTGGTTTAAGTAGCTCATCCAGGCCAATGAGTGGGGCTGAATGTCTGCTCCAATCAGGAGTCATGCCTTCTGGTTCTAGAGAGCTGTTGTGTGGTGGTTGGAGTTGGTGCATCATTTTGGGAGCTGAGGGCCCAGGTGTGAGACCTGAAATTCCTCTCCAGCATCCTCTGCCATATTCTTCATCCACCATGAGGGGTGTGGCACCTTTGGTCAGAATTTCTTCTCCTAGGTGGTCTGCCTACCAACGCTGAAGAGCCCCACCTATCCTGAGAGGTCTGGTCTCCTTTAAGGCCCCAGACACTCACCTTTCTCACCCTCCATTTTTAGCAGTAACACCTTTGCCACATGAAGGGAAGTAATGGAGAATTTGGTTCTCAGAGGTTTTGCTGGACATTTGGGGTATTACAGCAGAGTTGGGATCATACCCCCAATCCCACCCCGGCCATTAAAGCCCTTTCAGGAGGCATTTTAATAATTATTATAAATACATATGTGTATTATAATAGCAACCGGAGGCTTAAATAGTCACAAACTTTAGGATTTCCTTTCTCTAATCTGCGATAACAGTGTATATGTTTAAATGTGCCATTAAAGTTCCTGATCCTTTCATCTAATAAATTAGAGGGTTCAGTTGTTGATAGAACTGATGTGTAGATTAATAAACCAAGCCAGAGTATTGATACATGGAATTGATGTAAACCAGGTTAGAGATGACAAAGAACACTACGCCTCAGTGATTTGCAGCCTAATCCAATAAAACGCAATAAAAGCCATACTTGTGAATAATGATACGATGGGTCCCAATTGAAATATTAAAAGAAATGCTCCAAAATATGCCATGCTTCCTCCCCATCAGCACTCCTTAATATGCCAGTGCAAATGATTTTTGATATTTTGCTAAATGTCACTCTGTGCATTTATTTTTAAATCGGATTTAATCTAAAATCTGTTCTTCGGCAGGATTTTTTTAAAAAAGAAATAAGTGGATTTCTCCATCAATTTGCAAAACTAAACTATTCAATTCAAACTGTAACCGCAACACTGTGAAAAGCTATTTACAGGTCTGTAGCCATCTCTGGTTTCATCAATTTGTTTTTCAGTCTTTGTTGTTATTTCTTGTTTCTCATGGATCTCCTGGGACAGCTCCTTGCTTGAGGAGAGAATGTCAATAGCTCATTCGTCCTCAAGGATGTTTCCCTGTGACAATGATAAAATTTCCAAAAGCTGATCTTCTGTTTTTTTAAATGGCTTTCTGTAAAATACGAAAAATAGTTATTTAAAGAAACATGAAAATCATCTAAACAGTGCTGTGTAACAATCTGGTTTTGCCTGGCTGGTATAAAATAGGCTTAAAGAAAAGCGAGGGAGAATTCAACAGCATTTCTCTAGGACTTCACAAATCTGTCACTACAATTTAGCACTGTTTTTTGTATTAAATAATTTCTGTATATTGCAAATGAGAAGAGGGCAAATATATATATATTTTTAAGCCTAACTATATATTTACAACATGTATGCATTTGGGTTATTCTACTATAATATTTATTTTTGGAAAGACATTTCTTATGCTGGTCAACACAGGGACATGGTGTGATATTTATAGCATTGTTATGGAGTCAGAGAAAGGGAAATATGATCATGCATGGAGACAAGTGTTTATATTCCAGATTAAAACTAGAGAGGGGCAGCTTGATTTTACACAAAGGTTGTTTTTTTTTTTTAAAAAACTCTTTAACAGGTATTTATATGGGTATGTGGGAAAACAATCCTGTTCTTTGCATTATCTAAGTAAAGCTAATTCTTTTTGTCTTCTAAGTTAAGCATTTTTTTTTAGCAGGAATACTTAACAGTGCATCCTCTAGTCCTGTTGAGGTAATCACTAAACTAAGGAAAGTTACCTGAAAAATAAATATAAAAAACTTGTATTTTGTATTTCAGGGTGAGATGATTATGATTATTAGTATTTCTTTAGCACCAACTGACTATTTGGACCTATACAGTACAAAAATCAGCACAAGAACAATAGTACATTAAGAAACTCAAAATAAACATGAAAAAGATAAATATTGAATAGATATACAATATGGTATACTATTACCATTACATAGACTACATAGTCTCAGCTGATGTATGAAGTTACATTGTTGTATATCAGTTGAGGTTACATCCCCACAGACCACATCTGTACATATTTGTAGGACCTGCATACTACCTGAACCTTTGTCTTCTCCAATACTGGAGTTTTTATTTTATTATTAGCATCAATGGGAATTATGGATGCCTATTCAGAAAGGGGCCTAAACTCCCTTATTAGTAACATTATTGCTGCATGGCATACTGTAACTAAGTAAACGATTGGAAATCATGCATTAGAGAAAATCAATCCGTATATATCTATCTATATATACACACACAGACAGAACCTTTTGACCTTTCTTGCCAGAATACACATGATAAGGGTAATTGACAGTGCTCTTATTTGTTCTCATTTTATGGTCTGCTTTTACAATAGGTGCAAGAGATAAGTACTATGTTGGCTGTTTTAGTTGTCTTGTTTAAATGTACCATAAAACACACAAGATGGCATACCCACTAAAAGTGTACAGTGAAGAGAATAGCAGATGAATATTAAAAATTGTTCTAAAAGTATTTACAGAATCATTCCTATTCAGAGTGGACTCATTTTTCAGCTATGATGCACTGGGTGCAGCCACAAGATGTACACCTGCTATGCATTTGCATTTGCTCTCTAGGTAATTTTACACTCAAATTAGATGTAAAATTATCTGATTTGTGCACAAATCAGTTTTTTAAAGCTTTCATGGATGCCTGTGCACCGTTGTCACCACTACTGAAAAATTTGCCCACTACCTTTTGAAAACTTTTATTTTTAAATGTTGGCATAAAACTATGTAGGAGATCCATCCATTGCCCACTCCACAAATAGGCAGGAGACTTCTCTGTCCTTTATTTATAGTGCAGTGCACCAGTGTCCTTTATTTATAGTGCAACCCCCACCCCTTTGTACAGCTTTAACAGTGCTGGCTTAATACCTGCACAGGGAGACAGACCACAGCTCAGGAATCAACCCCCTTCCTGGCTCACAGGGGTCCAGAGCAGGGCCAGCAACAGAAATTTTGGGGCCCCCTTCTCTGATCGTTTGGGGCCCCCCCAGCCCAGCCGGCGCTCCTCCCCCAGCTGACAGCGGCTGGCGACAGTGCAGGGTCCTGCGGGAGCGCGAGCCTGGGAGCGGCGTGAGCCGCCCTTGCTGCTCTCCCCCCCCCCCCCGCACGCCCTTTCCCCCCTGGACCTGCGCGAGACGGTGCAGGGGCTGCATGATGCCACGTCCGGCAGGGGAAGCCCTACCTTGCTGCGGAGCCTCCCCGCCCTCGCCCTTTTTGCAGGTGGTGGTGCGCCGCTGCCGCCAGCCGGGCTCACTGCTCCTGCCAGGGACACGCGCACTCGTCCGCTCTGGAGGAGAGCTGCGCCGCCTCCCTGCCCCTTCCCCGCTCTCCAGGCCCGGCAACAAGGGGGGACGACTACGGGCACAGCTGTGTACCGGGCCCCGGACTTAAGGGGGCCCCCCTTAAGTCCGGGGCCCGGTACAGCTGTACCCGTAGTACCCCCCTGTCGCCGGCCCTGGTCCAGAGTCTAAGTACTCCTCCCTATCCTGACTCCCTAGCTTCCTCTACTTCCTCTCCAAACTCCAAACTCCACACTCCACCCCACCCTGGGCTTCCTTCCTGCCCGGCCTTATATCCCCCAGGGAGGTTGCCAGGTGCAACAAGTTGATCTTGAGCCCTCTGCAGCCCAGGTGGCTGATTAGCTTTCCCCTTCAGGCAAAGCTTGCAGAGGCTTCTGTGCTCTTAAAGGGGTGGCAGGGCTGGCTCAGCTGTTCCTGGCCAGCACCCGGCCACAACTAAGAGAAATGTCCCTTAAATCTAACCCTGGAGACAGAAAATATTTCTAAGTTCTTAAGAACCTTTCCATAATACAAGGTTTAATTTTTTTTCCAGGAAGTTACTCCATATTTGAGTGTTACACATTTTCTGAATAATTTCCAGAAATAAACATGGTGGCGGTGGTGTCCTACAACTTCAGTGTTCTCTCTGAGCAGCCGGGGTGATCTCTCTTTTTATGCCTCCTGAAGAATATTCCTTTGCTTCTGCTCCCATCCCTTTTCTCCATTCCTGGGCAAGTTCACCTCTCCAGTTCTCTATCTCGCCTAATGGGTATTCACAACAACAATGGTATCTTATTAATCCCTGTGATTTCCTCTTCTAGTAACTTGTATAGAGAAAACATACTTTGACAGATACTTCAGGCAGATAATGAGGATTTTGGAGATGGGTGGTCATGTAGAGCTTAAAATCCCTGCTGTAATGAGTAACAGCCTCTTCCAAACTGGATATGTTCCATTCCACTTTGCTGAAATGTCAGTCTCAGCTTCACAGGCTATAGAATGGGATCAAGTTCCTTTGAAAGGTTTTCAGTTAGCATCATGTTCCCAACTATCAAAGCAAAAACGTATTATGAGAAAAAAGGCAAACAATTAACCATTTTTATTTCAAAAGCGTTAAACTATTTTAGCTGCAAACCATAGCAAGAAGCACAAATTGAATGGGGCCAAATAACTAATTTTGACAAGCCTGAGCATGTCAAGCACATTTTTAAAAAATCAATACAACATTTCCCTTTTATTTCTAACGAGTGAGCTGAAATAAGCGAAACATTTTAATTGAAAACAGCTCATGCAGTAGGGATTGACAAAAAAACCAACATTTCTCTCTCACATCATCAGACAATAGGATCTCCCCGCTTTGATTAGACTGTGACTTGATTTTAGTTCCACAGTTTCAGGATATTGCTGTGTTAACAGAGCTACAGAAATAATTTTTGTCAGACTTGGAAATGTAGCTTCTTTCTAAAAGGCAGATCTAGGAGACCCTGATGACTTTGATGGCACAATGAGTGCCACGCAGGAGACTGGTGGCCTCCATTATGACCTCCAGATTTCAACTCCTTTAGCAGACTGGCACTCCTAATGTCCTGAGGCAGAAGGTTTAGCTCTTTTGGAGAAAGAATATGAGCTAATATGAGAGCATATTTTGCTGTCAGATGGATGTGTAAGCAAGTGTTGCATTACTGGAAGGAGAGGCTCTAAGAGAAGGGTCTCAAACATGTGATCTGCGGAGTTCTTTGCTGCGGCCCACCAAGCTCCCTGCCCCCTGCCCCTCCTGAGTTATTTCCTGTGGCCACTAAGCTCCCCGTCTCCCCCACCGGCCCCACCCCACCCCATGTGCTGCTCCCCACTCCTCTACCTACCTCCAGGCAGTTCCCAGTTAGCAGTTTCCAGGAGGGAGAGGGGAAGAGTGGGAAGCTGCGTGCACAGAGGAGAAGAGGCAGGGATTTGGGGAAGGGGTTGGAATAGGGGCAGCAAGGGGGCAGAGTTGGGGTGGGGACTTTGGGGAAGGGGTTGGAATGGGGGCAGGAAAGGGTTGGGAAGAGGCAGGGCAGGGGTGGGGCCTCATGGAAGGGGTGGCGTGGGGGCGGGGCTGGGGCAGCGGGAGTAGGGGGAGTGTCAGTGATGCGGCCCTCAGGTCAATGCATTAGTCCGTATGTGGCCCTCTTGGTCATTTGAGTTTGAGATCCTGCTCTAAGAGATTTAACTTCATATGAGCTAAACAATGGGGGTCAGTGAAAACCTTTTGTCTTCTAGAACTGCTAGATTTTATTATTGCTGCCTGTCTCCAGTGAGGAGGGGATATACAGGTATGCTGCCTCAGGATTTTATTCCCTGAAAAGAAAGAGAAAAGGTGCATTTAAAATACAGCTGTTTCATTGAAAGAGGTGACTATATTGTTTTAGTTTAGTTGAAAGACTGTATTCATATATATACTCTGTACAGCTGAGCTCAAATCCAGCTGTCTGACCTATGTATAGGGCAACAATCACCATAGAATCTACGTGCTCAAAACAACGTTTAGTATGAACATAAAAGTGATGGGCCTGATTCTTGACTCTGCTGGGAAGCTGAGTCTGGGATCTGAGGTCCAAAATGATGGCTTAGCATTATAAGGAGGTCAGCCATCTCTGCTACCAAAGCTATCTCTGTGCCATGGTCTGGTCTCAATCCTGGGTCTGGAATGCTGTCAAAGGCTAGGTGCTCCTGGTATATGGTCATCACCATATTTTCATAGAGATTTTGTGCAGCAGGTGCACTGGAAACAGGGTGTTAATTTGAGATACTGTTTCTTGGGAGCTCTTCTGACAGTCACACATAGGTGCTGGAACTAAAGGTACTGGAGGTGCTGCCACACCTCCGGGCTTGAAGTGGTTTCTATCATATACAGGGTTTACAGTTTGGCTCAATGGCTCTCAGCACCCTCACTACACATTCCAGCACCCAGCTGTCACGTGTTTCAGGTATAAGAGTAAACTGCCTTCACTGAAGAAAGCCCTGGTTTCAGTGAGTAGTGGTCTTAGTTTTCTTCACTGGATTTCACCATCATAATGGGCAGGGGTCTGATTCACAAGTACGGGCATCCCACAGACCTTCCAGTGTTGTGTTATTTGTCCAAACTCTGCAGATAGGCAAGATGGTGGCCTTTTGTTCCCGAGAGACTCTCTTGTATCCAGTTAATCTGTTCAGCAATAGACGTTGAATGAAAGACCAAAGTACAGTCGTTGACACTTGGGTCTGAGATCTGGTTAAGGCAGGCAAGGTTTGTTATCTGGCTGACTTTTAAAATTGATGGAATGAAATTGTTCATTGCATCACTCCAGTGTTACCCCGGTGTATTCTACTCAGCCTGCATTGATCAGCATTCCTCTCAGCACTGCATGTAACATGCACAGACCGGAGAGAAGAGCATCAGAGGGCATTAGCAGCACTCCAACACAGCAGTGCTAGCAATTTTAGTTAAAAAAAACAAATGAACCGCATAGAGACAAATGTGGAGAGGAACTGGATGAAGGGAAAAGAGGGAGAAAGATCAAGGAAGCTTAAGAGAAAAGAAAAAAGTGGAGGAAATGGTGGCAAAAAAGACAAAGAGAGTTGAGGAAAATACAAGAATGCGTGTAAGAGGAAAACAAGAAGAGAAAAGAAAGAAAATGAAGGAGAGGTAGAGAAGTGAAGGTGAAGAGATTGAAATCCTCCCGCCTGTCAAAAGCATCACATTTTGTCAACAGTGACAGGAAAAATTGCCTCTAGAAGATCCAATATAAATCATGGGAAATGGCAAAGGAATACCTTTTCCTGGCTCAAATCACCTCATCTAATATAGAAGGAAAAGTTGGACAGAGAGCCTTAGGGGATAACATTTGTCATTGAACAAAAAGGTTACTTTAAAATGTTTAAGGGCAACTTTTCAACATTTTATTTGCTCGTGAACAAAACCCAACAATCTAGAGTAACCGGCAATTACTCAGCACACTAGAAAAATTAAGGGGAACGAAATATTATATCTAACTGGCATTTATAGTGCACTCCATTAATAACGGATACAGATATAATAAACTGTGACTCTAGGAGCCCTTTTATGCCAACTAGTGAAGGTCACACCTACCGGTAACACACTTGGCAGAATATGAGGCCAAACAATGTCTTATGAGGTATCTTATGTAAACTGATGACACGCTGGTCATGAATATCATTATGTATGGGTTGTGTATAAAAAGTTATGTGTGCTGAAAATACATTCAGACCAAGAAATCTGAGTAGTGAGGATAAAGAAGGCTGTCCTAGATAAAGGAATACTGTTTTGCCTGTGTCTCCAGTGTAAGTTGAGTAAGGTGAGGACAGAGACAATGGAAGTTACATTTGCATCTAAAGCTACAGACAAGGCAAATTGAGAGTAGGGTAAGGAAAACAGCATGTCATCTGCTTCCCAGCAGGGGAGACGAACTCCATCTGATGCATACAGTTCAAAGGAATACACATTAAAAGTTTACTACGCTATAAAAAGAAGGGTGGGTGGGTGGGAGAGAACCTCGTAGTTATCCATCACTTTACAGGACAAATGGATCAGCATCCTCTTATTCTGTGAATGGTGGATCCTTCTGCCAGAAGGGCTGGAGACACTGGTAACTTGATGAAAATGAGAAAAACTGCTTAGGCAAAGATGGGAACTTGCTAAAGTTAAGTTTGTCACTAGGAGGTGTGTTTTGTTTCATTTATAACCATATCTCTTTCTTTTACTCTTGCTTAGTACCACTTGAATCTATGGTCTTTATTAATAAACTTATTCTTAGTTTTACAATAAAGCATCTTAGAGCTGTGTATTAAGATAAAGAGCATGTCCTCAACTGGGCAAACAGGCTAATGTGTCTGTACTGTCTCTTTGGATAGACTGACTTACTAATCTCTATAGTGTCCAGTGAGAAGGACTGGACACTACAGAAAGATGTCTCTGGGGAACTTGGGAAATGGGGTTCACTGAACATTACCTGCAAGGCAAGGTTTAAACTGATAGTCTTGAGGAGTGTTCTGGTAAGGTGGACAGGCTAGTGTGGCAGGGGCTGTCACACAGTTTAAGGTCTAGCAGTACTCTCCCCCGGAGGAATTCCAAAGAAATAACACTGGCTTACGGTTCTGGGGTCCCTGAGGAGAATGCTTACTTCTGTTGTAGTACATAAACTAGTTTACCAAATGTATTTGCATTCTCTAAATTTTTCTCTGGCTATAACAGTCACGTTTGAGACTTTTCTGGTCATTTTTAATTATTTATTTTGTGTCCAGTGCTTCTCACGAAGTGGTAGCTAGTGTGCAAACACAATGAAGACCTGATCTTTGTTTGAAAATGCCTGCAATCTCTGGAAAGAAAAAGAGTGGCAGAAAGATGAGCTGACAAGTATATAAAGAAGATGCAGTTGCTCCTGCCGCTTGTTTAATTTCCCACAGCATTACGCACCGTAGACTGGGTAAACTTCTCTTACTTAAACAAATGCTATAAAAGAAAGATTTCATATTGTCAATGGACACTCCGTAATAACTGCCTCCATTTTCTCCGTCTTGAAGTCTCAGCAAACAGCCAGCAGATTTACAGTGACTTTTAGCAGTAAGCTTCCTCCAGATAAATATCATTTTCCCTGACTACAAACTGAGTTTCCGTAAACATACAGAGACTGGCTTTTCATACAAAAACTACAGATACTTTCCGTACATAGTAGTGATATATTTCAAAATATCATACATGTGTTTTAAATGTTGGTGACAATATAAATATTGGCGTAATTTCATAGTCTTGGCAATACACAGAAACAGTATGGAGACATTTTAAGTACTATCTCTCTATACACCTTTTTATAAAAGCCATATACTACTTTCTAAGGAAGAAATGCATTCATCCCATCTCCTACAAAGTCTGAGCTCTGTGGGGATGGATGGGCAGAGGTCACCAGTTCCATGGTAGTGGGTGGCAGAACAGGATTCTCCCATTGCCTCTGTAGCCGTTAACCTCCTGCTGAGAAGTAGCCATCAGAACCCTGTATGGAGCTTTAGGCGAGTAATTGATTGGGGCTAATGCAATTTGTTAGACTCCATCACGCATATAGAGGACAAGGAGTTTGGGATTGAGAGGATCAAGGAAGGAACCCTAGAAGCAGAGGGAATCTCTAGGCTAGGCTTCAAGAGTGTTAATTTTCAGGGGTATGCACTGGAATAAAAATTTCTGTGCCCCCAGTGGCCAGAGGAGCCGGCTCTCCCCTGCTTCATAGCCTGAGCACCTGGCTCTCTTCTCCCATCGCCTCCTGCTGCCCACCCCATGGCCAAAAGAGCTCGCTCTCACTGCCATTTTTAACTGTATGATCGCATACCTGAAAATGATTGCCCGAAGTTCAAACACAGTCAATCTTAGCAGCTATGCAGTTTATTTATTTGTCTCCATGTTTTTAATGAATTTATCAATTTGACCTTGAGGTGCTAGCAAAAGAGGCCACCACTAAGCCAATGTCAATGATAGCATTGTCTCCTGAAAACTTAAAGGAAATGATAAAAACTACTACTTTGAATATGCAATCAAGGGTGCTGGAGGCTTTTGAAAATCTCATTATGCACCTATCTCCATATTTAGGTACCTAAATATCTTTTAAAAACTGGCCCTCAATCTGCAAAGAAATCATTCACTAACCGGACATCATCAGCCATGGCAGATTCAAAGCTTTGCAGGTGCAGCAGTAAGCAATCAATAGGATCTGAAGCAATGTGGATAGCTGTGCTGTATGTAAGAGCCAAGACAGTAAACTGGGGTGTATTATAGGTAGCAGCTTTAGCAAAACAGGATGGTTTGAGAAAAGTCTCTGATAAAGCCTCAGGAGCTGAAGTAATATTTTGCATATTCTAAGATGGCTGGGAGTCACGTGTATCTTATTTGGTTGTTTTCATTAATGTTTTGCTTTATGCACCTCACATCAATTGCTCTTATCATCTCTTTTCCCAAGCTAACCTCAGCCACTCAGCCACTGACAATTTTATAAGCCCGGCTGAAGTGAGAAATGTAGCACATTATAAAGGAATATTGAAGTGGATTTTTTTAAACTATACCAAATCAGAGAGGTAATGAAGACCTCTGAGGGAAAGCAAAAGATGTTGCCTTTGGGAAAAAAAGTTATATGAATCATTCTTTTAAGTAAAACCAAAGTAGCCTTTATTACCAGATTCTGATTCTGTGGTGTACACATTATTTAGAAGCACAACAATGGCAAGGAGGGTGCAGATAGAAAGAGAGAGAGGAAAAGGGGAGGGAGGGAGAAAGGCAGCAGAATTTGTTTTGGCAGTTTCCCCTATCTACTGATCTTGCCATTTATTTCCCCCAAATTTTAGACTTTCTCTGAGCAGCACACTCTTCACTCAACAGATAAATCCTATCTCTTTTAAAGGTATCCTTACACTTTTCAGAGCCAAGTTAGTTGTTCCCTATTGAAGGGTTTTGCTGGTTGTAATTATGGAAATAAATCTGTACTACATTTTTAGCCCAGTGGCCCATTACATCTTGCTCCAGGTTCTTAGCTCACAAGAATAACGACAGTCATTTTATGAGAATGAGAGATTATAAATCACACACTTTGTCAGTTCAATGCTTTCCTCCAGTGGTCTTTTCCCTGAGAGTGTCTAAGACAGCATGTCCTGCAGGACTGCTAGTTTAGTATCAGTTCTTTGAGCTTTGCTCATATTTTGTTTGCTTTTTTTCATCTGAATTTTTAAGTTAGCACTCTCTGTCATTAGGGGGCATTCTCAAAAATAAATATATAAATAATGTGTGTATTGTTCAATACAAAATTAATCTTCACATCATGGAAGTTTGATGAAAAAAAGTGTCACTTTTTTGGTCTTTGTAGTTAGCATTTCTGATTGATGAGTACATTCAGCATCCCAAATGTGGAGAGATGTATTATCAGTTGGGGCACTATGACACATAAGTGTGTGTGCAAGCATATTTGATTTTAGGATGTATGTATTGCAGGCCACATCCTGGGCTATGGTAATTCAGTGATTTACAGCACTTGAGGAGTTGGCCTTACATGAAAAATACCATACTACTGCAACATTAAGGCTTCATAGTTGAAATACCAAAAAGTCAGGCAATGCAGAGGTTCAGTTTCCAACAGCAACATAATCTCAGCTGTGTTGAAAAATCTTTCTATTTTATAGTTTATATTGCACAGCAAACAATAATATAGTGACTATACAATTAACTAGAAAAAATAGAAATATAGATTTGAACCAGGGCAGAATTTAGATTTAAATTTAGTTTAAATATAGATTTGAACCAGGGCAGAATTCAAAATCTGCATTCCTACGCTTTTGGGGGATTTAAATTATTCGACCTTGTATTGCACAGGTTTTTTCTTTTCATTTAATTTACTTTTTTTGTTTAAAATACAATAAGGGTGGAAAAGAAACGGTCTTTGCTTGATAATGTTAGAATTTAAATTGTCGCATTAGGCGCTGACATTCTGAATGACACAGGGAAGGGGTGAGCATCTTTATGTTGCTATTTTTTAGCTAAAGACAGCTTTCCCTGTTGGGGCATGTCTTCACTGCAAAATTAACATGGATATAGCACTCTCCCTGCAAAGTCCTACCAAGCCAGACCTATTTAGCTGCATCCCTGGTGCTGCTGTACTAGCGCATATGTTGGGCTGGATTTTTGGCAGGCTGTCCCATGGTTCTTAATGCCATACTAAGATGTGTTAATGTATGAAGTTATTTGCAGTATATTGTGGGAGAACTTGTCTATCCTTCCTCAGTCCCCATGAAGAAGTGCTCTTAGACCACCAACTCAATAAATTAAAAGGAAACAGAAGGTCAATGCAGGGTCTGAGATGTGCTGGACATCATTTCGGTGATGGCTTATTGGCCTGGGAAGGCAGTGTTGTGCTTTGTTAAGAGATCTCACAGGCTGCATGCAGACATGGAGCAATGGAGACAATTGATGCAGGTTTGGATAGCTGTGGAACCCTCCTATGCTGACCAGTGGTTCTGGAGCAGAACACAATGCAGTGGAATTACATTGTCATGTAGACCTGGGATGACCTGTAGTGGGTCCAGAGGTTCTTCATGAGGAAGAACATCTTCATGGAGTTGTTTGAGCAGCTTGTTCTGGCCCTCCAGTGCCAGAGCATGCAGATTAAAGAGGTCCTATCAGTCTAAAAATGGGTTGCTATTGCTTTCTGGAGGCTGGTTACCCCAGACTCAGTTTGGTGTTGGCAAGTCAACAGTTGGTGCTCTGCTGATGGAGGCTTGCATGGTAATTATCATTGTGGTTTACCCATGGGCGGTGAAGATTG
The DNA here is from genome assembly GCA_032164245.1 of Sternotherus odoratus. NCBI lineage: Eukaryota > Metazoa > Chordata > Testudines > Kinosternidae > Sternotherus > Sternotherus odoratus. The sequence continues at coordinate 72,312,441 of JAVMKO010000001.1, read as the reverse complement.
CTAATGTTCCCAAAATAATTGTTCATGAGTGACTTGAAGAACATTCATGCAATGTAGCTGGGTATGTCTCTGTATGCTGGTGACTGAGTGATCACAGCACCGGGAGGTGTTTGCTGCTTGTCACTAGCAAAGCACTTTGGGAGTCAGCCCAGGTTGGAGAGTTAAGAGGGCACAGCAGTCCCACAGTACCAGGTTGTACCCCAGGGATCCCATCACACCTGGCTCTACTTGTCCTACTCCAGGAGCTGGTGTGACTGGCTGGCAAAGGCCCTATATATCTTTAGCAGCAGCTTGTCTCTGGCATTTTTTTACATTTCCCCCAATTGATTCTTGCACCTTTTGCTCACAGTCAGGGGCATCCTGGGGGCATGTCTCATTTGGACAGGGGTAAATATCTCTGAAAGCACAGAAACAGTACGCTATTCTTTCCAGTGGAATAAAAACCTATCTACACTTTAACGTTTGGTGTCACAGCATTGGAAAGGCTGAAACCTTTTCCTCATAAGTACATGGACGCCTCCAGTTGTCTGCACTTCTCTGCTCTGTGGGTACAGTGGCTAGGTTTTCAACCACTCCAAATAAATGACAAATCATGCTCTTTACATAAACAAAAGAACCAATAGACTCTCCAGGGTGTGGCAGCTGACATCTGGAGAAGGCAGTTGGTTTTAGATTAGATTGATTTCACTTAGGTCAGTCTGATGCTCTATATACATGTTCACTATGTAGCTAGTAAAGATTGTATTATGTTTCTAGCAATGAATTAATATTAAGACTAGTGGATAACTTCAATATCAACAAACAACATATGGTACCAGGAGCGAAGGAAGTGATTAAAAAGAACCAGAAGTGTAGCAGAGCAGCGGCTCACCCCTGTGGCGCCTCCTGCTGGTTGTCTGGGAATTAGCTCTTTTAGCATCCGGAGCACCATCTGCAGGCCAGTGTCCCGCCGGCTGCTGGCTGCCCCCTGGCAGTTCCCCTCAGTTCTCTGGGTCTCCCCTCCCCGGGGAACCCCTACCCCCATCCCCACCTTGCCTCAGCCTATGGGCTACTGTCAGTCACCATCAAGCCCCCTTTCACTGGGGCTGACTGCAGTCTGTATAAGACGGTCATCATAGGCAAGGAAGGTTGGCCTGTTGCCTCTGCCTGTCCGTGGGCTTCCCCCTGCAACCCCAGTACCCCTTTTGGGCCATCTCCTAGGCCCTGCAGCCTGGGGGGGGGGGTTTCCAGACTGGAGCTCCCCCAGATCCTCTAGCCTTCCGCAGCCCTGCTCCACTCCAGGTACCCTTTCTGCAGGCAGCCAGGCCCTGCTCCCTCCAAGACTGGAGAGAGACTGAGTGAGCACCAAACTCTCAGCCCTTTTATCAGGACCAGCTGGGCCCTAACTGACCCAGCCACAGCTGTGACTGCTATGCCCAATCAGCCTGGGAGCTGCTTATCCCCAGCCACAGCCCTGTTTACCCAGGAGTGGGGCCACTAGCCCTCCACAGGAAGTTAAAAAAACCAATCAAACAAAAACCCCTAAGTTAAAAGTTACTCAGAAGTAAAAAGCACATTTGAATGAAATAAGATGGATCAATTAAGAATTCGCACATTTCTAAAAATGTCAAAAAATGCTGCAGAAAATTGGAAAAGGTTTAAAAAAGAATTTGATTTATTTTTCAAGGTGTCTGGATCTGCTCATAAGGAAGATGAACAAAAGATTGCAGTCTTTTTTAATATTGCTGGTACTGAAGCAATTTCATTATATAATTCATCTGAGCTTAATGTCAGAATATAAGATGACTATAACTGTCTTAAAAAAATGAGGAATACTGTTTACCAAAAAGAAATAAGACATTTGAAGATTTCAGTTTCACTCAAGTAATCAAATGGAAGAAGAGACTTTTGAATAATTTTTAACTGATCTAAAGATAAGAAATCAGAATGTAATTTCCAGAATTTCTCTGAGTCAACAATAAAATATCAAATTGTGATGGGTATAACAGACTATCAGTATAAGAAAAAAATCTAATATCTAAATCAGGGAAAGCAGTGAGAATTTACCAACTGTGAACTTAATCAACAACGGCTGCACATTTCCAAAGAAAGCAAACTGCTGTGAATATTCACTTAATAAGAAAAAGTAAAAAACAAATGTATAGAGGAAAACATAATGAAAGTATTAAACTTAAAACATATGAAGATAGGAAAGAATGTTCTAGATGTGGAAGGAGGCACCTACCTAGACAATGTCCAGCATATGTTTGACCCTGGCATATCTGCAAAAAATCAGAATAATTTCACAAAACTTTGTAAACAGAGAAGTCTGAAAAAACTTTGAAATATATATTTAGTTCAAAATTCAAAAGTTTCAGAGAAGATACTGAATAAGGAATACAGAGCTGATGTAGATGGAGAAAATTTGTTTCTGGGTATTTTAAAACAGAATTACTCTGTGAATTACAAGGAGGATTGGACAGTTACTTGTGGAGCATTTATTTTGTAAGTAATAGACACAGATACTAATATAATTTCAGAAGAAAATATAAGATGTCTAAAAGTAAAGCCTGTAGACAGAGAACAAATACATATTAACTTACAATCTTGTAGTGGTGAAAAAAAATCCTGTTGTGGATATTTATGTACTATCACAGGTCAGAGTTAAAGATAATTTAGAAATCATAAGATTTGCAATAGTTAAGGGACAAAGTATTTTTATATTAGGTTTTGAAATATGTTTAGCATTACATCTAATTGGTAGAATTCAGACTATTCAGAATTCCAAAACACTGGAAATAGACCATCAATTTACAGTTATTCATTGGCATTGGTAAATTGGATATAAAATAGAGTTAAATGAAACAAAGAAACCAGTTATACATGCAACTAGAAAAATACCCTTAGTCTTAATAAGTAGGGTACAAAAGCATTTGGAAAGGTTAGAAAGGGAGATAGTTCATTGACTTGTGACTGATACAGCAATTAATTCCAAGGGAAGAGAGTGTCTAGTGACATACAAAGGGGGTCACAAACAATTTTGTTCTGCTGAAAAATCTCATTGGTCATTATCAATTCCTTCGGTACAAGAGCTTCTCATATATTATAACAGGAATGGTGTAAAATTTGGGCAAACATTAACAGGATGCTGAACTAGGATGCCTCCCACTCTCCACCAGGGGCAGCCCTTTAGAAAACCTGTTATACTGAGAGACTTTGCAAGCCTATGGACTCCGTAACAACACAGGTCATGCAGTGGACTTAATATCTATGCTGCCATTGAGAATGCTTTAATGGTAGTGTCAGTGTGAGAAAAAGATTGATCAGCTTGCATCCTCACCACAGTTCAGACTGATTGGCAGGCTAGGTTGAGGTGAAACTTGGTCTTAAGCCTATACCCACAGTCATATATGCTCGCCCAGGTTTAAAGCACCCTTAATCCTGGCTCAGTGGTTTTTCTGTGTGGGTATTAGGGAGTTGCAGGCAACACACAGGGTATAGCCAGAGCCAACTCAGTAGTTAAGACATACCCTCTCCATTTATTCTGTGACAGTGCTATCTCAAAAAAAGAGAGAATGATATTTTTGGAATATGTGTTTAGAATTTACAGATTATTAAAAATATATGGAAAAGTAGATTTTTTTTACAGCACAAGCGATTTTCTCCTTTCCCTAATGTTAAAACAGTTTTGTGAAGGATTTTGTGTTGTGCGTGTGTTTTAATAAGATAACTACAATCTTCTTTATGCAAATTGTCCTAACAGAGACCCTTTCCTTGGCCCAATTTCCCAGTCAGATAAAAACGATGTGCAATGAGAATAAAATAGCTACTGGCACAAGTGGATATAGTTAACGTGAAAAATTCTGTGAATTATTTTTTGCTGAACAATTACATTTTAACTAGCAAGCTGCACCTGCATTGAAAAAAATGCAGGGTTTTCATCCTACTTCACTGTAAGTTTCACTATAGGTCAGAGTTCACTATAAGCAGTTCCACTGTATAATGAACTAAGCCAGAGGGGATGGTTAGTAGTTTAAGCAGCTTTGAACTATCTATGCTCCCTAGAAACAAAGGTTCAAATCCCAGCAGTGTTAACTCAACTCTTCTAACTTTCTGAGGTAGATAAATGGAGTACAGTGTGCTTTACTGTCTGTGGGATAGGATGAGACCTTAAAAAAGAGGTACAATCTGCTCCCTGAGGATGTTAAAGAGCTTATTCTCCCTTCTTTAAGAGTAGGGTTTTGCTTTCAAATCCTTGATCTGGCTGCTGCCCTCCATCATGGAGATGAATGCATTTCATTGTTCTGCATGCACTTAGGGTCTTTCCCAAAGTCCACTGAAGTCAATTGGAGCCTTTCCATTGACAACAATGACCTTTGATCAGACCCTTAATTGGTAAAGCACCTTGGGAGCTTTTATAAAGAAAGTTACTACATAACTGTAAAATATTACTAGAGCAGTGTGGCATAGCTCGAACACAAATGCGTATACATTTCCACACACATGTATTTATTTATATGCTATATTTATGTACACAAAGAGCACAATGTACCAACTATATCAAAACTATCCTGACTCAGTAATTCAAAGACACCTTAGCCTACTTGTTCCAGTTGTACAGCATATTAACATTCACCTCACAGTGCTTTGCCTATAGAAATTTAGCAAGATGAAAGTTTGATGCACAAGAAGAATCTTAGGACATAGTGGTTACCTTAGCAACCTTGTCATAGGCTTCAGTGGCCCTGACCCAGCTACAAAGCCCTTCACAGGATGAGGAGACACTCTTAATGACAGCTGGCTGAAATCCGGGATTGCTGATAAACTGTCGTCTTATCTTTCTTCCTTTGGGCAATATTGTCTTTATTGACTTTGTTTTCTTTTTTTTTTTAAGCAAACAAATTGCCACCATATATCAGAATATAATAATCCTAAAAATATTACTGATAATTTTAGTATTATATTGCATTCCCTCTGTACCAGCTAAAACACTTGGGGCACTGAACAAGAGAATAAAAATAAACACAACATCATTAATTAACACTGATAATACCCTTTCCTATACAACATGACAGTTAAGAACCCTCTTTGAATCCTTTTAGTGGTTACCCCCACTTCACCACATCCAGTTCAAGCTTTTTTCCAACTTTTAAGTCCTGTCCCAATTTTGCTCCTCCTCACTTGAGTGCATTCTCTCTTATCATACATCCCGCCTGCACCTCTGTTCTGTCGAAAACACCAACCTTGTTTTCCCATTATTGCATCAAAAGCAAGCATGTTTGAGAGGGTTGCATCATGTTGTCGTGGTTGAGTAGTGGGATGGAAGGAGGCCAGTGCTTGAAGATGGGTATTGCATTGGGGATAAATGCTGCTTTACATTATGGTTTCCTTGCTTTGTATTTACATTGCTGTCAGAAAATACTCTTAAGAAACTTCAAGTTAACAAAATTTTGTGAAAGGGAAAGTTGAGTTTCTGTGTGTGACTAGTGCATTTCTTTCAAAATTCATGGTATGTAGGGAAATTTAAGAAGTTGTGGTTGAAAAATAAAACTGCTGATCTGATTGTATGCTTGACAGAATACTCCATATTTTTTCATGCAGCAATGTGCATGAATCTCCCTTTTCACAGATTTGTGGTTAGGCTCAAAAAGGGAGTCTGCTTATGGGAAAAATGAGGTATTTTTGGACAAATTAATAACATCGTCAAATACTAGCCATATCCATCCAAAATTGTGTATCTTTACCCATTTGGAAAAAGACACGAAGAGTTAGAGATTAGATACTGTACTAATCAATAGATCAATTAATGCTTCTACATCTCATGCTATTCGAAGGGAAACTATCTATTTTCCTCAAATTACTCTTCAATTTCTAAAGATTAGAGATACCACTTATGATAAGCACTTGCAGAAATAGTATATATATGTATAGTTGCATTTTGCATGATCTTTTGAACATATGCTTGGCAAAATGGGGATGGTTTCTGTATTATATCACGAAATGTCAGAGAATGCAATAGAATAGGAACTGTTTATTCACATTGTGTGAGAGCTGGTAGCAATTTGTAGCGTGACGCATCCATATCAATAACGTGAAAGGCATGACACAAACCTGTTTGGGAGCTGTGACGTTCTGCCAACTCAGTGCACAGCTCAAGAGACACACTACAACAGACAGGAACACGCGTGGCAAGCCTTTTGTTTCATTGATTTACTGTACGTGAACCACAAAATGCAGCAAGCCTTTTCCCCTCCTTTTGGCACCTAAGTTCTTGGTGACAAAGTCCAATATCCAGATTCCAAAATCTTTGTCCCACATGTGACATTTACACTTTCTGGGATAATAAAAAAGTGGAATTAAGAGTTTGGATAATTTGTATTACCAAGATTTTTCCTCAAACAATATAATGTGCTTCAGAGATTATTCCCAATTTGGATAAGGTAGGACTTCATACTGTACTGTAAAAAGGCCCACTCAGTGTGGCTTACAGGATAATGCAGTGGAGTGGCCTGGGACTAAGGAGACCCACATTCTACTCTTAGCTCTGCCACTGGCCTGCTAAGTGACCATGGGCAAATTACTGCGCAGTACCTCAGTTTCCCTATATGATGAGCATAATAATACTGACCCGCCTTTGTAAAGAACTTTGAGATCTACTGCTGAGAAGTGCAATGTAACTCTTGATGAAGTACATGAAAAGGCTCCCTTTGTCTTAAACTGGAGTTGGGTTCAGCCTTACCCAAGGAACCTGTTATGGGTTAGAGAAATATAACAATACCTACATACGGACAAAATGGTTTTTAAGTTGTAGCTTCATCTATGAGGCTACTATAAGTGGCTTACTGGTATTTCATCTCAGTATTCTTATTTTGGTTATGGTAACTTCTAGAGATCCCAGCTAACATCAGGGTCTCATTGTGCTACGCTCTGTATAAGAACGTAGTAAGGGACAGCCCCTGCTCCAAAGAATTTACAGTCTCAGAATATGGCTACACTGCAGTCATGGGGTCCGACTGCAGCTTGTGTAGACATACCTGAGCTAGCTTTAATCTAGCTGGCTTGGGGTCCAGATTAGTGGAGCCATGGCAGAGCGTGCTACAGTGCAGGCTAACCCTGGTTCCTGGCAACTTTGTACAGCCCACGCCGAAGAGCATGTTAAAGGGCTTATTCCTTCATCTTCTCACTTCCCTGGTCCTTCTCGCATGAACAGAGAGCAACAATACCCAAAGTTTGAAGGTGCAAATAATTCAATGTTCATTAAGGTGAACTTCCAGCAAGCGTAAATCCAAGTTCCTTTTTCCCTATTTTCAAATCCCAATTTTTCTTCCTGTTTGCTCCTAATTTATATAGTAATATTCTAAGCTATACCTTAACCAATCATTTTACTGATATTTACCTAACCTATGCTAAAACACTGTAACATAATTCTCTAACCAATTATATCCTGCTACCCTAATTAACTTACACCTAGAAAAATTAATTATACAGGAGACAGAAACAATTAGAGAACCTAGAAAACCAGACAGATTAACAATAGAAAAGTGGGGGCCTGTTGGGGTCTCGACCCGCAAAGGTTGGGCAATGTGGCCTAATGGTCGAAGTCCATAAGCTCGCCCTCGCTTCAGAGCAGTATGGCCTAGTGGCCAAAGTACAATAGAGCCGCCCTGAGGTGTCGGCAATGTGGCCTAGTGGCCAGAGTCCCATAGAGTGCCTCTGATCACAGGGTAATACGGCCTAGCAGCTAGAGTCTATTAGAGTGCCCCTGGTCATGGGATAATACAGCCTAGTGGCCAGAGTCTATTAGCGTGTCCCTGGTCACGGGGTAATACGGCCTAGTGGCCAGAGTCCCCTAAGGTGGGCCGCCCACTTAGAGGTGTGCCGGCCTAGGTAGGGGGGCTCGGGGCCCGCCCGCCTCCACCGGGCCCCAACCCAGGGCCCTAGCAGTGGCTCAGCGCCTTGCCACTGACTCAGCAGGGGGGTTCCACTGAAACAAAGGGGGTCCACGAGCTGTCGGGTCGGTCACCTCCTCTGGCTGCTCCCGTCGCTCAGCTTCAGGCAGGCTTGGGGAAGCTTCGGATCCTGGAACTCCAGGGGCTGAGGCTGGTCTGCTGCAGGAGCCTGCCAGGCACGTCCTTCTCCCTCAGTGTCCTTCCCAGACTGAGCTAGGCTCCCTCCTTTTATACAGGCTGAGCACTTTGGGCATGCCTAGTACAGCGGGCAGAAATGACATACCACAGAGTACACCTGAAAATGCCCCAAAACCAAGGGAGCTAATGTGCACCTGAATTTCAAAAAGAATAGTACACGGGAGAAGACACTCAGATGGGACAGAGCTTTGGTGAAATTTCACATGAGATCATGTAGGTCTTGAAAAAGGTGGTATTTAACCCTAAACTGGTGAACAGTTTAATTACTCTAAAAATATTTTGAGCTTAAGGTTTGCTGCACTTTTGAATAGAAGTTAATGATTTTGGAATAGTTGGCAAATTAGCTAGAACTATAGAGCAGTAAGATATTCACCCACATATTTCCAGGCAGGTATCCTGCGTTTTTTCCAAAGCACTTCTCTAATTCCCATGCTATAGAAATAAGGTTTGAGAATGTTATTTGTACTTTTCATGAAATGGAAACTTGAAAAAGAAAGAAGTCTGCTCAAATAACCTACTTTTGTGGTGCTTAGAAATAATTCAATTTGCTTTATGATATCGTTTGTTACTGAACCACGGGATTTCAAATAGCACCTTAATAAACATCAGAACTCAAGAACTCATCATCCTTGACTACGTGTCTGTAAAAGTTATGATAGCATCACTTCGTCAGGACTCCAGACTGAAGATTCTAACTAAGATGGTAATTTATGATTTTCTGGTGGGAGGGACACACTCATTGTGATGTAACAGGCAGAGAACAATCTGCCACACCACTAGCTAATCAAATCAACTGTTCATGTCAATAACTGAAGATACTTATTTTGGACCCTCTTTCTCTCCTGATTGCCAGAGTAGCCCAACATGAGGCAGGACATGCAGCAGGGTAGCTACAAAACTGGGCCTCGACAGCCACTGGGTAGCCGAAATTGGCATGTATGGAATGAGCCTGGGAATAGGCTACTGTATTTGCATTTACCTGGATCTGCTAGCCCGAAATGCCTGCATAAAGGTTCTGCTGAGTGACTATTTCCATGCACTGGGAGCTAAAGTACATTCCATAATCACTGGCTAGTGCCTTGAATTCCATTGCCTAACCTCAGTTTTGTATAAGGGTGGAATGGAAAAATAAATGTAAGTATAATGGTGCTTAGAAATAGCTTAATATCAAATTATTGTGGGTTATGTGGCTGAAACACTCGTAGGTGTTGAAGAACAAAAGACATTCTTAATTGACACAGTCTCCCCCCCAACACTGTTCAAATATTATCTTTTGACGAGTTAAGAGTTTGTTTTTCACAAAAATACTTTGGAAGATGTGAATATTCTCTTAAAGGTCTTTCCAATAGGTAGTGCTGTCAAACACATAAAAAAGCTCTGGAATGAGACCTTCTGCAGAAAAGGAAAGAGAACAGCTGGGATGGAGGAGTGGTTACAAAGAGAATAAGAACATATGTAAAAGGATTCTTAGATGAATCAGAAATGATAATGTATGCAAAACAGATGTAAAGGAAATTTCAAGACAGTTAGTAGATGAAACAGCTGGAGCAATCCACATAAAAATAGAAAATATGTGAGTGTTGTATATGAGGATGAAGACAAGGGGAAGATTCTCCTGTGAGTTCTGACCCCTTTGCACTGTCAGGATCTGGGCAGGTGAGAATTCCCCTGGCATCAGCTGGTCCAGAGCTGGCATATCCAGTTCATGTGCTACCCCCTGTCCATCCCTGGAAGAAAGATTGTGGGGTTGTGTCAGAGCTTGTTGGGGCAGTGGCCAGAATGCACTTTCCTCTGGCTATTCCCAGCTGCCATATGGTCTCTTGGGAGCTGTTGCCCTCTGCTGTAACCTACCCCAGGACTTGGGCACGTGTAGATACAACCTGAGAGACAGGGAGTTGGAACAGCTCCCTGATAGTCTCCCTCTCTGGTGAGCTGAGTGGAGAATTGGCCTAGCAGAGAATGTGGGGACAGAGGCTAAGAACAGAACACATTTTATATAAAGGAATAAATAATGGCTCTTCTTAGATTGTAGAGGTGATCATATATAAAGGGCTCAGTCCTGCAAGATGCGAAGTGCCCTAAACTTCCATCCAAGTCAATAGGAGTTGAGGGCACACAATACCTATCAAAAGTGCCCCGCACCTTGCAGGATCAACTCCTTAGAGAACAAATTGCTCTCACCAGGAAAGATCAATTCAGTAATTTGCGATCCTTAGTTGCAGCAGGGGGAAAAAATCAGAGACAGAGATTTGACATGTATAGAGATAGTCCTGCTTAATGGTGGCAAGAGCAACAATCTGTCAAATTCCTAATACTGCTTGGCCACATTTGTCTCCTCTGTTGAAAACAGGCTTTATCGGCGAATGCCGATGTATACGAAAGATAACTGGTGTTACACAGTTTCATACAAAACAGGCAATCTTTTTATCAGTCAGCATTAGCACATTTAAACAATAGTGTGTTAACTTATAGAGCAGTGAGTCAGCTTCCAGCACAAACCAGAATGAGTCACTGTCACTATCTGCCTCACTCAGTGGGACCCTTCAGGCAAGCGCTCTCTGATCTGTGTCTTAAAAGTAAATTTGACTCAGCGCATGGGGAATTCAGCACATTGCAATGGCCCCAGTTTCAGGGCATTTTTATTATTCCAAAAGCAATAGTTATACACAGGGTTTTTTTTTTCTTTATTTTATGAAATGTCCGTTTTCTTTTGTAAGCATATTCCACTTTGGAGACCAAGAATATTCAGACCTCACTACAGTGCCTTCTTTCCTATGGCACCATATACTGTCCTTCACTACACTGCTGTATGCAGCTCTTTTAGTTTCCATTTTCTTAGCACTAGTTCCCACTGTAGAGTGGAAATCTAAAAATAAAGGATAAAATAACAATAAAGGCTCCCGGGGGGGGGAGGGGGGGAAAACGAAAGGGAGGAAACATGAAAAGGACTTGAAAAGAAAAGGGTACAAAAGCACCCAGTACAAAGGAGCCCAGAGTTAAAAACATTATAGAATTAAAAACAAAATGTGTTAATGTAATCTTAAAAAAGAGAAATAATTCAAATAAAGAGGCATCAAAAGGAAGATAAAAAGGAGGAACATTAAAAAAATATAAAGGAGATATTTTTAGACAGCGTGCTTAACCTGAGGGGACAGCCTTCAGGAAAGCCAGATGTACTTTACTGAAATTATTATCGCAATAAAATGTGCAACAGAACACAGAGCACCATAACAACATTTTTAATGGAGAACACAAAAACATGTTCTCCCTCTCCCTTCATTTATTTTTAACAGATCATGAGCACAACTTACACAACGAATGCCAAGACATGCCCAGCTCATTAATTCTTAGCACAAATGATTCCTATAGGACCTATTTTTATTTCCCCACACTATTCACTGAAGAGATGCGCTCACTGAGAGATCTGTAAAATGGGGGTATCATTTACCAGCCTGACCCACAGGAGTGCTGAGAAACTTAAGGCCCTGATCTTGCAAATTGCTCCATGGGGATCTCCACAGTGTCCCCAGGAAGTCAATGGGGCTATGCGTGGGTGCAGTGAAGTACCCCAGGTACAGTGATTTCCAGCATTGGACCCTAATTACTTTGTTTGCAAAGAGCTTGCAAGATAAAGTGCCACATAAGTAATAAATATAACAGCACAGTAACGTATGCTTTTAGTATGCAAGTCTTTCCATCGTTAGTTTCCTAAAGACCCATTCTGCTATGCAGGTTTAATTATTTATGTGGCTCTGCTGGCAGGGTTAAAACCAAGTGAATGCTCTAGGGGCAGAGGGAGAGATGCAGCTCACCTTGATAAAGCAAAGTAATGAATTTCATACATTATAGTGTCCCAGTAGCAATTTAAAGCTGAGAAGGCATTTTTATTCTAAGCCCTTATTTACAGTAACTTCTAACTTGCCTAAAATAGCATCTTTTGGACTTAAATCCTTATGATTAATCTCCTTCCAGAAATGAATTGTTTTGGAAAGATTTAAAATAAAATATAATATATTGACCCATATTTGAATGACTTCAATGGGACATAAATTCATGCTTAAGCGCTTTGCTGAGTCTGAATCAAAGTGCCCTTTAAGATTTGTCTTGGGTATTTCTAAGGCACCTATCACACTAGCATCCAAGAGCTAGTTTGTGTCCTCTGGGATGCAGCCCTTAGCAAGGAAGCCTAGAGGCAAATTGTTGGTTCAGGGAGCCATAATTCTCCCCCTGTTCTTCCCTTGCTCTGGAGAAGGGGAGTGGTGGTTACTACTCTATACCAGTACTAAATTACAATCTTCAGCACTGTGCCAGCTCAACTAAACATAAGAACACAAGAATGGCCACATAGTCAGACCAATGGTGCATATAGCCCAGTATCCTGTCTTCTGACAGGAGCCAGTGCCAGATGCTTCAGAGGGGATAAATGGAACAGATCCATTCATTGACTTCCTGTCCCAGTTTCTGATACTCAGAGGTCTGAGGCACCCAAAGCATGGCATTGTGTCCCTGACCATCTTGGCTAATAATCATTATGAAACTATCCTCTATGAACTTATCTAATTATTTTTGAACCCTGTTATACTTTTGGCCTTTGCAACATCCCCTGGCAATGAATTCCATGGGTTGATTGTGGGTTGTGTGAGAAAGTACTTTCTTATGATGATTTGAAAACTGCTGCCTACTAATTACATTGGATGACCCATGCAGGGGTGAAAGTGAGCCGGTACGGGCCAGTACAGTGTACCGGTAAGAACCTGTACTGGCCCGTACCCAGCTCACATTAAAGTGCTGCAGGCTTTAAGGATGGTCCTTTACCACGGCTGGGCTCTAAAGTCCCTGCCCCTTCCCCAAGGCACAAATTCCTTGTCCTTGGACAGATAATATTGCTACATCCACCAAGTGATTTACACAAAGATTCAGGGAAAGGACCACTTGGAGTTCCTATTCCCCCCAAAATATCCCCTCCAAGCCCTACACCCCTTTCTTGGGAAGGCTTGAGAATAATATCCTCACTAATTGGTAAAGGTGAACACAGACACAACCCCCTGGATCCTTAGGACAATGAAAATCAATCAGGTTCTTAAAAGAAGAATTTTATTTGAAGAAAAGGTATAAACCTCCCTCTAGCAAAGGGAAAATTCACAAGCTAAAACAAAAGCTAATCTAACTTACCATGCCTGGCTTTTACTTACTATTTTTGTAATTCTGGATGGTTATTTCTAATTAAGAGATTTGTTTTCCTGCCTGGTCTCTCTCTGGCTCAGAGAGAACACTCGCACAAACAAAGAGCACAAACAAAGCCTCCCCCCCCCCCCCCCAGATCTGAAAGTATCTTCTTTCCCCATTGGTTCTTTTGGTCAGATACCAACCAGGTTATTTGAGCTTCTTCGCCATTTACAGGTAAGGGGGAATTCTAGGTTACCCTTAGCTGTATGGTTATGACAATGCCCCTTTACCATGGGAAACATCTTGTGGCTCCAACACTTTTGCTTACTCCTTGGAACATATGTAAATGGTTTCTTAATTCCTTTTTAACAACATGCCCTCCTTTTCAAAAAACATTCAAAAGTAAACTCTCATGTGAACCATGGTATCAATATTTCTATCTGCAATATCCTTTTCACTTAACAATAAAAATGTCAACACGTGGCTCAGAATATGAAAATTCGATATAAACGTACCTTTAGTCATTCCAGGAATTTCACATCCCCGAACATCTTTCTGGCAGGTGGCCAATAATCATCTACACATTTTCCATTTGGATCCACATTTTTTCAGATTTAATGCCCTTACAATAGAAGTACCATTATGGAAATTAGATAGCAGCTGCTGTACATCAATGTTTAGAAAATTAATATTACCCACATTACACAGCACAGACACAGAATTTTAATGAAGCATAGAAACGACAAGCAAATTGACCTTTAACCTCATCAGGGAAATATTCATATGTAACATCTTTTTGAGAAAACTTATAATTGCCACCAGAATTCTTAAAAGTTAACAGATGCTTTAAAGGGAGGAGGGGTAGGATCACCTAAAATGATTTGATGCTGGTAAATACCCCACTTATCTAGACTCCTCACCAGCCCAGCCCCATTCCATAAGAATCAAAATTAATATAACTTTGGAAAATATATGGAGAGGAACACTTATCATTTCCTTCAGACCAAATGCTGATTACGAGACTGTAACAAAGCTGGAAAATACTATAAAATAACTTAAAGGTCATCACATAGGGTAATAAGTCTATTTTTTAATGCAGACATGAATCTGATAACACTAGGAAAGCAGGCACCTTTTTCAATTAATGTCAAAATGTTCACTTTTAGTTTATTTATTGTTTTACCCATTCAAAGCTAAAAATGTTGCTTACTATGGCAGCCTTTATGAGTCTGGTGAGATATTCTGACATTTAGCACAATCTTCCAGCAAGTCAAATGGGAGATAGTTATGCAGCAAATACTGAACAAAACACCTTTAAATAAAAGGAAAGAGACATTGCTTTGTAAATAATGATGGTGATTAAAGCTTTGTTTCTGCCCATTTTAAAATGAGGGGTTTTTATTTAGCTACTGCCTTCATAACACTTTTCATCAGTGCACAGTGCTGTCTTTGAAATAAAAGGCAGGCATCTTGTGAGAAAGACCTTTTAAAAACTATAAAAATCTTTTTCAAGTCTTCATTTTGGTCTAGTTATTTTCCCTGTAACCATTTTATGACAGGGTAGCGCAAAGGTATTACAGATTTAAACACTATTTGTAGACAGTTTCTCTTTCTTCCCTGGGCACTGCAGATGAAGAGGAAAAGATAAAATCTTGAATAGTCTCACTCAAGAAGCCTATTTCTTTAGAGGCTTCCTGAAATGCTGTAACCTTGGCATTACTGTTCACATGGTCGCAATTAGGGCTTGCTGCCTCCAGGAGACTTCCTGCAGCAATCAGTCCTAACACTAGCCATTGTCCACTGCCTAGCCTGCTGAGTCAAGGCTCAGCTCGACATCAATTAATCTCCATGGCTCACAGGTGGAGAAGCTAATCTTGTTCCCTCAGGAAAAACTGAACAAGTCCCTTAAATGTTCTCTCACCACAGCAGACTCTCTCCTTGACTACCCAGTCTCCTGATTACCAACCATGGCATTGTGGGGACTGTCTTTCACCATGCATTCTTAGAAATTTTTTCCAAAGTCAGGCTAATGTGTAATAAATTCTCCATAGTTTGATTCATGTGGGTTACTATGACCAAATGAACCCCTGTATTCGTACCCTACACACCACTGTAATTATCTTCGTACGAAATATACCTTGAAAGATAGATATCATTTGAAAGTTAACTCACTCGACAATAAAATCATGATAAAATGTGTCTAGCTACTGTAGCCTGATTTAGGGTGCACAACTATTATTATTTTAATGTATTAATTTAATGTTAATGTAATTTAATACATCAATAATATTACTAATAATTATTACTTATTAATATTAATTAGTATGGGCCTTAGGCTCACCAATCTGTTTGATCAAAAGATAAAAGTTCTTGTCCTGAATTAGGCTCCACAGAATTTATAAAGAACCCTCGCAGGTATGACAGGAAGTTCACACTGAGACAGATATAGCCTTAAAGACTTTTTATTAAAATCAATAATAGTAAGTAAATGGTAAAATACTCAGAGCTACAAAGTTTCAATTGCATTAATGCTATTCAAATGATACATATGGTAATATAGTATTTTATGCAACAAAGCTTTGGTTAATATACTCAAACCCTTCCTTGATAACTGGTGGTAAGAGAAACAGAACCAGCCTTGTGATTCAGGTTTCTCAATTCTTGAGTGAGGAATGCAGTGCTAATAAGAAACTAATGCTAAGAGCTATTAAAGCGAATTTAGAACTCTAACTTAAACTAAAAATTTAAACCTAATAAACTAAGAATAAAACTTAGAGAAATCAAGCTTCCCTTGAAACTTATAGTGTAAAAAGAACAAGTATAGCCTAGTAACAGTAGTAATCAAAGTAGATAGATAGAATAGAAAGAGTGAGATAGAGAGAGTGGTGGAAGTAAGTGAGAATACTCTAGCGAGGTGGATCGCCTCTTTTATAGGGCACAAGTGCCGGAAATCCTTCCTCCTATGCCCAAATTTCATTCCTCATGCACAAAATGTTATGGTACACTTACCCCATAGGCTAGTATGTTTGTGCATTTTGATGACATGTACATATGCACATAAGTTTCCTTGTGGTGTTCCTGTTAAGTCTGTGGGTACAACATTAAAAAAAAACCATGCTATTCTCCATTGCCTATTGGTCTAGATCAAAAGTCTTAGACACAGGCATGTGTACTTATCTATTTAGGTAACAAGATATAGGTCAACTTTACTTACTGGGTAAAAAGTCTTAATATAGATATGCTAACTTTGCCTTAGCTTAACATACAGGATATGGCATGTAGGTCCCTTTGCATTACAGCCAAACGTACTTTAATATAAATCTATAAACCTATTTCAATAAACCAAATTTAAACTATAAGAATATTATAATAATATATATTATATATATAAGCAAGTAGGTTAGTCCTATAGGCTACACTATATTATACATAAAGTTATGAACTTAAACTGAACATAACTGAAGTGTGTTTACCAGATAATCTGGGTAAATCTGTTTCTCAGAGACAAAGGAGAAGCTGACTCCTCTAGCCAGGTATCATCAAAGTTGATGGGCAATACTCTGTCAGGTGTCCATTCTTTGCCAAGGAAAGACGGGACAGGAACAAACACACCTGCATCTTAGTAAATTACAGCACGGAACCTCTTTCAGCACAAGACACCTTGTCTCTGTCCTAACAACAGGAATGAACTTTATCTACGGGTAACCCTGAGGAAAATGCATTTCCAAGGGTGACTGAACTATAAAAGTGAGGGGTAAAAACACCCCCAAGTTATCATTCCATATCCATCTACCTCTCTCCTTCACCAAAGAAGACAAAAGAAGCAGTCTTTGGACTTTTGGAGCAGCCCCTGAACTGAAAATTTGGTTAGTACTTATACTGGAATTCACCTTCAACTAAGTCCAGTTTGGTAAGTTTTAGTACCAGGGGCTGGTCCTCACTACCGGGGGGGATCAACGGCAGATACGCAACTTCAGCTACGTGAATCACATAGCTGAAGTTTGCGTATCTGCAGCCGACTTACCTGCCATCCTCATGGTGGCAGCAGTCAGAGGCGCACTCCCCCGTCAACTCCACCTTGCGCTTCCCGGCAAGCTGGAGTTCTGGAGTCGACGGGGGCGCCACGGGCAATCGCCAAAAGATCGATCGCTACCCGCCGATCCGGCGGGTAGTGAAGACCAGCTCTAGGAATCATTGTATCTTTATTTCTCTTGTAACCATTTCTGACTTTAATACCTTATACTTGTACTCATTTAAAACCTATCTCCCTGTAGTAAAATACATTTGTTTTATTCATTGATCAAAACTAACCCAGTGTTGTGAACTGTGTGGGTAACTCCACTGAAAGAAGCAAACTCTTGTATATTTATCCTTTTAGAGAGACAATGGACCTTTAATATCTGAACTGTCCAGGGCAGGGCTGGAGAGTGCAGAACACATGTTTTTGGAGACATTTTGACACTGGGAGTTGGTTGTGGTCACCCTAAACATAATAACCAAGGCTGTTGGAAGCCAGAGTGTGGCTGGTGTTTGCTGAGATGCTGTGGGGCAGAATTGCTGGACCAGACCTGTGGCTATACACAGGCATTCAGGGTGGGTATGTTAAGGATTGTGAGGCATCCACGGTTGCAGGTGAGGTGGTAATATAACCCCTCCCTGGTCTGTATTGCACCCCGGAATGTCATAGCCACATAAACCAGACTCTGCAGAGTTAAGGGGATAGTCCCTGTTGGTTTCACTGGTTTAATTTACTCTCATTCACTTGATGCCAGGAACATCCCTGATATATCTAAGTCATTGTCTTCTGGTGGTGTTTCCTAGTCTTTCTTATTTTGGGTTGTACTGTATCAGGTAGAGCCACTGTTCCCTTGAGATATTTTGGGTTTGGGGAGGGATTTGAGAAGCAATGGGATGTACTCTCTGATAGGCAACAGGAGATGGAGAAACACTGCCAGAATAGGTGGAAGGTGCAGTAGTGACCCACTAAGCTCCCTAGCAGCCTGTGCTAAGACTAATGGGATGTGACTGCCCCTTCCACTTCAACCCTCTCTAGCTGTCAGTGGACAGGGAGGTTACCATTTATCCTCTAATATTCATTAAGAACTGACCATGTGTCTAAGAGTTTTCCTTCTTTAAGGGCAGCTCTTTCCAACTCCCAAGGGCCATTCTTTGTTATTTATGAACAAACACTTGTATAGTATTGTAAGTGAGCAAGGCACTTCTCAAAACATGGATCATTTTTAGGATGGAGGCAGCGGTGGCCAGTTGACGAAGGAAGATGAATGGGCTGAATGGAAAATTCAGCAGTAAACTTGCTTGAATTAGCACATCCAGCAGGACCGTGAGCATCACCTAGAGCTCACAGATGTTCAGACTGCCTAGGCTGATATTCCCACAACCCAGTCCCTTCATTTTATGTCACATACGGGAATGGTGAGAGTTAACCAATGAGCATCATCTGCCCTTTTGGCATTGACTGGAGAACCATCAAAGTGGTAAGAAAATGCCACTCCAGCAGTGAAAGGGAAGCCGATGGAGAGGGAGACATGGACTGCGGCTACCAGAAGATGGGGGGGGAGGGGGAGTTGGAATTGAAGGCTATAATCCCATGGGAGGGAGTGGAATCTAATGACTGTATAAATTCTTCAAGATTCATTTTCACAGTCTAGCCAATCACTAGAACCCCTGAAGGAACATAGTGTAATAGACAGCTACTGGCTTTTAATTTCTACTACATGATATGTCAGTACCCGCAAAGTCTTCAGCAGATCTCATTAACAAGGAGTTCTTAGCATTAGCAGATTTGTGTTGAATTTAGCTTTTATCTTGGAGGCATATTTTTAATGTCCACGTTATGACTATTGCAGCAGCTTTGAAAAAATGATACAGAATAGAAATTACTGTTACTTCTTAACTGCCCTGGGAATAGGCCAGCAGTCATGCCATGTGAGGTCAGTAAGCAGATCTAGGTTTTCTGTTCTTCTATGTTAATTAGAAAGCAGAATCGTAAGTGCCAATTTTACAAAGAACTCTGTGTCCAATTTTCCTCAGGCCCTGATGGTGAACTGCCTGATCAATATTAAATCTAATTTACAATGATGGCCCCTGTGAAGCTTGCAAATGTTATGTCAACATACCTTAATAGCTTTGGCTTCCTGAGCAGCCTTGTTAACTGTGGCCTCTTCTGCTTCTTCTACTCCCTTAACTACTTCCACCTCCACAGTCTCCTTGGCAATGATGTTCACCACTTCTCCTGTCTCCCCCACTCTGTTCTATCAGGCGGGCTGCAGTTCTGTCAGTTCATGTTGCATGATAGCTATCTGAGGAGCATAAGAAAGAAAAGAGTAAAAGAGAAAAGGGAAGAAAACTTTTCCCCCCACAACTGATGAACCAAAGTAAGAAATAATTGCTACTCACTTTTAATAATGGCAAGTTTATAGAAATTTCCATAAAGATGATTCAGAAAGGAATGCATGGATTACTTCTCCATGGGAGGCCCAAAGTGGTTTGCATTGTTCCATAATGTTTTGCTATTATCTCTCCATTTAATTTATATTTGCATTTCCCTATCTCCAGGGCAAATTTTTACAACTCACTTACAAAGTGCTGAATGAAGTAGCACCAGCGTGGTAGAGACCCACATTTTCAAGCCAGCTTTAAACCTTCCATGAATTGGAAGGGGACTGAACCTGCATGGTGCTAAATGCCTCCTCAGAAACATTGAGTGCCCTCCTCCTGGATTGAGAGTGAAGAACACTCAGGCCTTGTTTACACTGTTACTTTACAGCGCCCACAACTTTCTCGCTCAGGGGTGTGAAAAAATACCCCCCCTGAGCAATGCAAGTTTCAGTGCTGTAAAGTGGCAGTGTTCACAGTGCACCAGCACTGGGAGCCACACTTCCAGCACTGGTAGCTACTTCCCTCATGGAGGAGGTATTTTTACAGCACTGGGAGAGCTCTATCCCAGTGCTGGTGCCGCCACTACACAGCCATGTTAAAGTGCTTCCATGGCAGCTGTAAGAGTGTCTTCTCTCTCTCTGAACCTGGGGTACAGAGAGGGGTCTCTTCTATGCCAGACCAAATAACTACAAGCTGCTTCCCAGCCTAAGTTAAGTCTTTACACCCCCAAGCCCCACACTTTACCAGCTGGGAAATTGGGGAATCGCTGCCACCATCTGGGTGGATCTCCAAAACTCTGGAGGGGGGCACCCGGACTCCCCCAAACTCCTCTCTCTCCTGAGACCCGGGACACTCAGAGGCTGCTTCCCTTCCCCCTTCCCCCTCCCGTTTGTTACCGAGAGAGATAAGAAACCACCCTGAGGCTTTCACACTGTGAGCCTTCCTCTTAGACACACAGACTTCCCTGTACCTGGGAACTGGGTTAAATCCAAAGCTAGGATTCCCTTATGAAAAGAACCAAATACTTTTTATAACTAAAAAGATTTAATAAAGAAAAGAGAATACAGCATACACTTACAATACAACTTCACAATCTAGAGTTCTCTAACTTCCCCTCTGAAAAGGCTAGCGACACTCTAAATAGGTACAGAAACTTATGGAAATCAACAGAATATTACTCACAGCACAGCTACTTATGAATATAGGAAGGAAAGTAGACGTTTTCTTCCTCCATAGCTAGAGGTGAAAAACTGGGTCTCTTGCCAATGCTGGAACGGCAGGAAACTGAACTAAAAACTCCCTCCCTCCCTTGTGGCACGGAAGCTCTTACGTCACTCCCTCTCAGGTAACATTAACCCCATACAGGCAAGATAACACTCCACACTTATGACAGCAGCACTTTAACATTGGTAGTGAAGACATACCCTCACCACCTTACAAGATCTAGGCCAGTAGTTCTCAACCCATTTACCCTTGTGGGCCACATGTATAACTCTTTAGGCGTTCTGCAGGCTGCATCCACACAATATACATATATACTGACTGTATGGTCCTGAGGATGTCACATGGGTTGTAACTGTGTGCTGATTGGGCCACAAGTGGCTTGTAGGCTGTGGGTTAAGAGCCACTGATCTAGACCTTGGGGAGAGCTGGTTTATTTATTAGATAAGCTGTAGAATGCAAACAGGATGCACCCTGGACTGAACCCCTGCCTACACTCTCCAGGGATGAGAGGGGTTGCCTTTCCATCTGGACTAGAGGAGCTTCGTCGCTGCCCTAACCACCAGAGGCGTAATGGGAGCATGATGATGATGATGATCCCAAGACTCAGTCTAGTGCCTTAACCTCAGAACCATCTTTCCTCTCCAATCATCTTCTTAAATATGCACAATGTGCCTCAGGTGGCACGTGACCAGGATGCATCACTGAATTTGGTCCACAGGTTGGATCATTAGCTTCCCTGACTCAGATTTGTTACTGACGGGGGAAGAGGATGGTGCAACATGACCTCAGATCCATGCTCCCCTCCTCTCTAATACCAAGAATGTGCTTCAATGAATAGATAAAATCTGTGTAAAAATAAAATTAACAGATTTTTAATTCTAAAGGATAGGATACAGTATTCCCAGCATTACTTTGCATATGTGAAAGATTTTATGCAGGCATTTGTGTTTATATTTTTAATAGTCTTAAAAGCACAATGGTCATAGCTCTCCATCAGAGGAAAACTGCACTTTACTTTAATATACACAATTATATCAATAGTCTACGTGGGAAAGGAAGGAATATATATCTGGAGGAGGAGGGGGGTAAGTCTACCCTAGTAATGCTATGACAGTGCCAGCTGCATCACTGCAACTGAGCTGTTCTAGCACTGTAATGTAAACACTGCAGTGAAGGAAGGGAAGAACCCCTTCCATTGCTGTTATAAATCCACCTCTCCAAGAGGCAGTTGCTAGGTTGACAGAAGAATTCTTCTGCCATCTTAGTAGTGTCTACTCTGGGACTAAGGTCAGGTTAATTGCATCATGCAAAGCATGACATTTTTCACAGTCCAGAGAGACGTTTTTAAGCTGACCTAAACTTTAGACCAGCTCTGAGTGAGCAGTACTGATCCAACTAATCCCTGTTAGCACAAAAGAGCTCTTCAAGCCTTTCTGTCAACAGAAAGTGGTGATGCCTTCTGTGCCTGCAACGCTAAGCTGGCTGCTTTGTTTTCTAATGAGAGAATATTATAATCCAATTAAAACAGGATAAATTTGTTCCATCTGCTTTGTAATTTTGATAACTCTAGGCTGCAGTTTATGGCAAAATCCATCCTGACAATAGGGAAGCTGCACCTGCTTACACCCCAGGTCTGAACTTGGCCTAAGGTGTTTATGGCTGTCATCTATTGCAGGTGGTGTGTTTTTAAAACTGTATTGTGGGTTTTACTGGGGGCTAAAATTTCTGACTCTATGGAGAAGCAGGAAAATTGAGGTTTTCATGACCAACCATGTTATCTGTTCTTGCTGATTAACTGTTCAAGTCTCTTACATTCCAACAAGTTCTCAAAACTCTTAGGTAATTCAAGGTAAGAAGTAGGAGTGAAATAAATTCTTCTTTGCAAGGATTCAAAGAACCTGTCTACCAATGTACAACATGGGATCAGCCAAAACTTTGTGGCAGAATGACAGTTATCCACGTTAGATAAACTCTGATTCCCTCTTTCAGTTGCAGCCCATCCATTCTGTTTTTGAGTAAGGAGGCACATTGTCCTTATTAATCCCATAGAGTTACATTTATTTTTCTGCTTCTCAGAAAATCCAGCAAAATGTATGTTCTACCAAGTGAACAAAAAAATAATAATTCTAATTTCTACTTGAGCAACTTGGAGGTTAGGTAGGAGAAAAAATGCAGGTGATTGTGTTTATGAATATTATATAAGTTCTAAGATATAAAGACAGTTGTATTTTTAAAATAATGAAAATGCTGGTCAAAAAACATGTCCAACTACTTAATGATAGTTAAGTGGATCTGTCAGACTGCAAGAAAAAAATGCACAGCTTAGTTTTGTTCTTTTCACTGTATCAGTTCACTGCCCCACAGATAATTTATTAATTATTATTATTATTACTATAGCCCAGGAAGCCATAATCATGGACCTGAACCCCAGGGTGCTAGGTGCTGAACAAACAAATTTAACTTTCTTCACTCCTCTGTCTTTTGCAATCAGTAAAAACAATTTTCATTTTAGTAGGAAGAATGCTGCATCAGTGGTAATAAAATCTCCCTACTTCCGCTCTGCCCATTGTCAATGGTATTTTTCATAAAGAAAACACAATCAATACACTACAACCTCAAAAAATATGTTTCTCTAAATTGGGTTTCTCAGGGGTAGCTTTAGGGGAGGAAGATTGTGAATATCTCATGATTTTTATGGATAATCCAGAGCTCAGGTCCTGCTGAAATGTTCCAGAATAGCATTCCGGTACATTTTTGGAGAACCAAAATAGAGTTCCTGTACTTCCAGTACCATCATTTACTGGAAGTGTGTTCCAGCACTTCTTTTATTAGAACTGGAGCACTGTGATAATCACTGTGACAAACGTTCACCCGTAGTGACTGGGTTATCTTTTCATGGAATGAAAAGAGCACAAACGCTGTAGTTGTAAACTTTGAGGACCCTATAGCCTGGCTCTGCATCAGGATTGCTTAACTGCTTCCCTGACTGTGATACACATTGCAATAGGGAATAAACTGCACATTTTTCCTGTGAGTAAATCCTTACATTTCCAGAGGAGGAAATATGTTCCTAGATGTGCTTCAAGGCCACTAATGCATTCCTGACTTGAAGTCCCTGTTCAGACAAAATTCCCAATGAAATCAATGGCTTTGTCTAGACTAGAAGTAAAAGCTGTGTTGTTAAAATATGTCAGCTAATATGCTAAAGTTTAGGCTAGGCTTTATGAGTTTGTCTACATGCACTAAGGAGGTGTGATTGCAAGGCTAGCTCCAGCCTCCCAGGATTTTGGGTATATATTTGAGGAGCTTCCCTCCCACCCCACTTTTGCTGCCACAGCTTCAGTGCTATTGTTACTTGAGCTAGAGACCAAAGCTAGCTTGGGTATTTGTATAGAAGCTGCCGTCACATCTCCTGATTGCAGTGTAGACAGAAGGTGTGTGGGTAGACTATATTCACTAGCAGGTGTAAAAACCCTGGTGTAGACAAGGTGATGTAGGTTTTTATCACATGTTAATCTGGTTAAGTTGAAGTCTAGACTCCTGGTAGGCTTTAATCAGACCTGATTAGTATTTGTTATAGGCAGTGCGCCTTATATGCACTCATCTTTTCAAATAAGTTAGTTAGAAGGTGTTAGCTAACAGTTCGTAATAACACCCTTTGAAATCCCAGTCTAGACAAAGCCAGTAGGGGTTTTGTCTGAATAGAATCTGCAGGATTTGGCCTGTAGTCAAGCAACTCTCTTCTTCCCTATTTATAACCAACTCTGTATCGTTGCTAAAATCAGAAAAGCTACAAAGGGCTCAAATCTGCCCTTAAAAAAATCCATCTGACTGAAGAATTCCTTTTACTGACACATACTTTTTTCTTCCTTTAGAAGGAAGGTGGAAACAACAGATGTTATGTCACACTAATAACTAGGTATCTTTGACTCCCAGAAGGTGCTTTGATTTTAATTGGTAGTGCATCTGAAATCATTGTTCTCTGTGTTTAGTGAATGGTGGATGATAAAGTCATAACTAAAGTGCTAGGGTACAAAGCAGGTCTGCCTAAGGTAAATAAGAGTGAATAGTAATATCTGAAAAGTATACTTTACCTTTCATCCCAAGGCAATTTGTGAAATTTAATACATATATAAAATTACTTATGGGGAAGAGTTCCTCAATCCCTAAAACACATCCACCTTTAGGTTTGAATATGGAATCTTTTAACAGCATACAGCCCTGCTACAGAGAGTGCCATGGGATTTTTAATGACCATAACTGGTCAAAACCTCTATTTTATGTCTCATGAGACATTAGAGATCATCTTCTAAAATAGTGCCAAGAAAGAAGGAAGAAGACAATTATTAAGAAATTTGACTCACTGATTAGAATCCTCATTGGGGTAAGTGGTCAAAGAAATTATTTTAAAGGCTTCCCGCATGTGATTAGCAGTTCCACTTAATGGAGTTGCAAATATCATTATTTTTGTCATAGGCAGAAAACTGCCCATCTAAAAATGGCACCTTGGGCTTGTAAATATCTGTTCCCTATGTGACTTTTGAGCAATATGTGTTGTGTTTACTGACAAAAACATATTTTTCTTTCTGTCAGCAGAGCAGAGGCAATATAGCTACACATAGACAAACTTCATTCTAGTCTGTCTCAAGCACTACTAAGAGAATTTCCGGTTAAGTTCTTATTCTACAATATTTACAGTTGGTGATGATCTAGAAGGTACAGAAATAACACAGTTTAATTTTCAGGCACCAGGCTGAATCTGCACTGTTGACAGAAAAACCTTCAATTGATTTGAAAACTGAGCAAAAAACTTGAAAACAGGCATGGAATTTATGGAGCAGGAATTTACAGGGAGCACATAGATGTCATTTTTTAAAAGGACACTTTTTTGATGATAACTGAATTTATAATAAACTGAGTTCTTGGATAACAATAACTTGTAAGATTTATTATGGAGTTTGTAACTGCTGACACGAAGACAGAGCATTTGAGATCACAGGTGTATAAACATCAGCACTGTGTTTTTTTTCAAACTAAACTGCGAAACAAAATTCAATCCCCCCCCCCCCCCCCCGGAAATACTGAGTCTTATGTGGCACAGAATTTCACTGACACTGTGAGTAATTAGTGGTATTGTATTCACTCAAACTGAAAAATAATAGAATTCAACATTGTTTACCTCTTTGCGCCTTCATAGAATATATTGCACAGGTATAGTATGTTATCTCAAATGATTATTTATTGTTATTAATATTCATTAATTATATGGGGCACTTTGTAAATAGTATGTTGACAAAGTCCTTGCACTGAAAAGCTTGGCTACGTCTGCACTGTAGCTGAGAGGAGTAATTCCTAGCTCAGATAGATGTGCACGGGCTAGCTCTGATCAAGCTACATTGCTTAAAAAATAGCTGTAGTGGCCTGGGTCGGGGCTTGGACTAGATGCCGGTGTCCAGTCCCCTCCAAAATCCTGGGTATGTACTTGGGAGCCCAAGATGCTGCTCATGTTGCCACAGCCACACTACTATTTTTAGTATGTTAGCTTAAATGTAGATGGATCCTTTATGATCTATGGCCCACTCTTGCAACGCCTTAGTCTTCGAATATCTTACTCCTATAGACAGTTCCACTGACTTCAATGGGACTAGTCATGTGAGTAATAATTACTTCTAAAAGTAGTTTGCAGGTCCTATTCTTACACAAGCCATATATGTGTAGCCAATTTTGTAATAATTCAAACAGATTAGATGCATCCACTCACACACACACACCCAAACGTGCAGAAAACATTTAATAAAATATGTAGAGTTGGGTAGTGCTTTATAGACACTTCCCTCTTCTAGAGGCAGCATGGTGTGTCCATGAGGTTTATATTTGGCTCTCACTGGTTACTGCTACTGACAGTACAAGCCTTGCAACATCCTTGCACTCAGGAGAGCACAAAGACCTGCACCTATGCTTGGTTCCTTCATGAGTGTGTGCAAGCAGGGAGGACTCACTGTTTCAGCCAAATGCATACCGACTAAGGGCAGGGCCCAGTTTGGTCAATGGCACACGCCTGGAAAAAGAACTTTTTAGTGTTCTTAAAACAAATCTTTCCAGTCTGCAGAGAAAATTCATGAGCATGTAAAGTTCATGCCTATACCGAAGAGCCATTAAAATGAAAGAGGGCGTGTTTATCAAGAGAGACCTACAAAATTTGTCTGAAACTTTATATAAGAAAGAAGAAAGAGGAACAAATCTTGGAAGAATGGAGAAATGAAGTCAAATGAGTATATGCTAAATCAGGGGTGGGCAAACTTTTTGGCCTGAGAGCTGCATTGGGTTTCCAAAATAATATGGAGGGCCGGTTAGGAGAGGTTGTGCGTCCTCAAAGAGCCAGGCATGGCACAGCCCCCGTCCACTATCCGACCCCCCCCACTTCTCACCCCCTAAAAGCACCCCCCAGGACTCCTGCCCCATCCAAATCCCACTCTCCTTCCTGATGCCCCCCCCCCAGGCACACTGCCCCATCCACGCCCCCGGTCTCTGTCCCCTGGAACCCCCACCCCGATTGTCCCCTGCCGCCCCATCCAACTCCTCCTCTCATTCCTGACTGGCCCCAGGGATCCCTGCCCCCATTCAACCCCCCTGTTCCCCACCCTCTGACTGCCCAAACCTCTATCCACACTCCTCCCACTTATCCAACCCCCCCTCTCCACTCCCTGCCCCCTTACAATGCGGCCTGGAGCACATGTGGCTGGCGGCACAGCTGCACCAGGATAGGCAGCTGTGCACCACCCAGCACAGAGCACCGGGTCAGTCTGCAGCTCTGCAGCTGCACTGCGCTGGGAGCTTGCAGCCCCGCCGCCCAGAGCATTGCGCCGGCAGTGGCGGTGCGGCACGCTGAGGCTGCAGGGGAGGGGGAACAGCAGAGGAGGCACCGGGGGCTGGGCAGGAAGGTCCCATGGGATGGGTGTGACCCCCCGGCTGTAGTTTGCCCACCCCTGTACTAAATGCTAAATAAAGTTATATATATAGTGTTTAGATACTATGGGGACATGTATCTTAGAAATAAAATCTATAGATACGTTTTAATACATTTTTGTGAACACCATGCTTTGTGAAAAGAACTGGATTGAAAACTCTGGAGTTGAAATCCTCTAATTTTCCACAGACCAGGTGGGCAGCAAGTGTAGCAACATGAACAGGAGTACTTGTGGCACCTTAGAGACTAACAAATTTATTTCAGCATAAGCTTTTGTAGGCTATAGCCCACTTCATCGGATGCATAGAATGTAACAAACAGTAGGTAAGATATGTATACACACAGAAAATATGTAAAGGTGGACGTTGCCATACCAATTCCAAGAGGCTATTTAATTTAGATGGTCTATTATCAGCAGGAGAAAAAACCTTTTGTAGTGATAATCAAGATGGTCCATGTCAGATAGTTGACAAGAAGGTGTGAGGATACTTAACATGGGGAAATAGATTCAATTAGTGTAATGACCCAGCCATTCCGAGTCTCTGTTTAACCCTAATTTGATAGTGTCCAATTTGCAAATTAATTCCAGTTCAGCAGTTTCTCACTGGAGTCTGTTTTTGAAGTTTTTCTGTTTTAAAATGGTCACCTTCAGGTCTTTTATGAGGGACCAGGGAGACTGAAGTGTTCTACTAGCTTTTGAATGTTATGATTCCTGATGTCAGTTTTATGTCCATTTATTCTTTTGCATAGAGACTGTCCAGTTTGGTCACTGTACATGGCCGAGGGGCAAACTTGCCTCAACTTGAACCTGGAGAGGCCTCCTACAGGCAGGAAATGAAGCTCATTCTCTCTGGTCCACTAAATCCTTTGTTTTTCTGCTAACAAGGGTGCTAATCAGCACTGAAAGTAACTTAAAGGACTCACCAGTATGCCAGAGTCCTGAGCAAGGAGCAGGGCCTCAACTGGAAGGGGTGTGGTCTCAACTGAAAGAGGTGGGGCCAGCCGCTGCTACCACCCCAGGCCCTTTAAATCTCTGCTGGGCCTGGAGCTTTGGCCACTGCTGGGAGCCCCAAGGCCTTTAAATTGCTACCTTGGGAAGCCGGTCCAGTATGCCGTACCAGGGCATACCAGCTTTCTTTCACCTCTGGTGCTAATTAATGCTGATTGTGTGACATTGTTTCTTGTGAGGCAAACTCCTGTCCCCTGTAAAATGGAATGGGACAATCAAACCCATTTCACATAGGCCACTGAACTGCCTTCACAAAGTTGCAACTTTTTGTCACCACTGGGTGTATTTCCATTTGAACCCAAAAGTGGAAGGCTGTATAGCCACAATCAAGCAAAGCACTTAAGCATTTACTTAATTTTAAACACACAAATAGTCCCATCGACTTTAATAGGACCGCTCCTGTGCTTTAAATTAAGCATGTGTTTAGGTGCTTCACTCAAATTACGAATTCCTAAACCACCTTCTTCCCAAGGACAGTTTTCTTATGTGCCAGTTATACGGTATGTGATATTCAGCTCCTTTGAGAAAGACAGACAGACAGAGATTGTTTTCGGAGTACAAGAGTTTAATTTTAAAAAGCAAGCAAAAGTTATACTAAAATAGAATAAGATTTTCTAAAACGTTAAGATACATTTATCATAACTGAAAGGATGGATTTCAAGTACTTTACGCAAAGGCTTAAAAACTCTGATGGAAGGCCTTGCACATAAACACAGATTCATTTCCAGTTCTGCATTATCTAGACTATGATTAGCCACCACCCTAAGACAGTTTCACGCAAAGCCTATTAAGAACATGTTTAACCTGAAGAAAGTCAAAGCCTAATTCTTACAAGTTACAAGAGAAAAACTGGAACCAGTGTGAAGCAACCTAAATGTTATAAGCAATGTCTGACACAAACTTCAAAAGAATATTTTCTTAGGGTTCAACAAAACACAATGTTCTTTGAAACTGAAGATGACCATTGACTGATATAAAATATACTTTCTGGAGTTCTCCTAAAGAGTAATAGCAAAATACTTATAAGATGGTGAAACTTGGGAGCCAGTTGGCTAAAAAATAAAAATATGTAAACAGACACAATTAAAGTAACAATAAATATATTATCTTAAACATTATTGATCTGTATTTGAAAAGCTGAAACAAATCTGTCAGTCTTGTTTTATTTAATTAGCTTTGTTAACATATTAAGTCTCTGCAAAACTTAAAGATCCAATTCAACAGTGAACTCTCCAAGTGCTTATTCTACAAAAGGGCCATCTCATTATGCAGCCAATTAAAGTGATTTGTTTGTTCATGATGGATTCTAATGCAGAGACTTGTTTTCTTCCAATAGTTACCTTATACTAAGAAGCCAAATTGGCACAACTTTTTAATTGCTACAGTTCCATAGGGAACAACAAAGAAGTTTGTGAAGCTGATAATTCATTAGAGCCAGTGAACCAAAAAATATAGACCATCAACCATTTATACAACTTTCAAAACAAAAAAAGTTGGAAATGTTTCTGCATCAATATCAAATGTAAAAAATTTAAAAAGCCAGAGGTTTGTTTAAACCATTCCTGCTTTTAAATGCCATAAAGGGAAGAGCAAGCAAATCACTAAAACTGCTATACAACTAATCAAAAACCAATGTTTTCGTCATGGTTGTTCAAATACACACATGAAGAAATACACTGAGAAGTTTCAGCAGCATAGCTACATTTGTCACCGGTGTGAAAAAACACATCCCTGACTGACATAGCTCTGCAATCATAACCACCAGTGTAGACACTGATATGTCAATGTGTAGCAAAGAGGTGTGGCCTTTTGTACTTCCTTTTCCTGTCCTGCCCTTCCCTTCCAGCAGGGTGGGCCAAACCAGGAGACCCACATGCACCCTGCTGGAAGGGAAGGGCAGGACAGGAAAAGGAAGTACAAAAGGTGGGACCTGAAGCTCAGTTGAGTGGGAGTCACCATAGGAGACAGGTGTACCCTGCTTGCTGCTGGAGCCTGCAGAGGAGCTGCTGGGATCTTCCTGGGCTGCTGGTGCCAATGAGGTGCCAATGAGGTGCTGCCTGCAGACTGGCCAGAGCTCCTTGAGATAACAGATACAGGTACACCTGAGGGGGAGAGTAGCAAGCAGCCCAGGGAAACCAGGCAACAGTCTGTTTGGGAACTGGCCTGATACAAGGTCAGGTATTGTGGGTGGATCCTTGCTGACCACTCTGCCACTTTTAGGGCCCTGGGCTTGGATGTGGTGGAGTTGGGTGGGCCTGTGTCTTCCTTGTCCCCTCACCCCTGGGGTGGCAGTACTCCCCCTCCTTAGGCCAGCAGACCTGTGCTCATTGTCCCCAAAGAATGTGCTTAGTGCTCACCCTTACCTGGGCCTATAGACTTTATTGGTGTTAGGGCTGCCAGTTTTGGTTGGATGTATTCCTGGAGATTTCATCACACAATGTAATCTTTAATTAAATACTAATCTTTAATTCCTGGAGACTCCAGGCCAATCCTGGAGGATTGGTGAACCTAACTGGTGCTCACCCTCACCTGGGGCTCATAGATGGCTTAACTGCTCTGGCCTGATTGCAGGATAGGGCCAACTCATTGGTTGCTGAACCACTCTGGCTGAGGGCATGGGGCTCAAGGACTATTTAATTACTCTGTCCTAATTGCAGGTCAGAGCCTACTGTTTGATGCCTTGCCCTGACCGAGGGCCTGGGGCTCATAGACTGCTGTACTCTTCTGCCCGGCCGGAGGACTGGAGCACTAGGTGTAGTTAATTCCCCCCCTTTGAGCTCACCTGTACAGATATGTGACAGTGAGGAGGTGTAGCCTTCCTCAGAGACGGGCAGGGAGGGACGGTCATGCAGCCTACACAATGGACTAGAGATTCCATCAACACAGTATAACTTAGTATAAATCTACAGCCACAGTAGATTCTAAAGCCACAGTATAAATCTACAGTGCACTAGTGAGGCAGTGCACTAGTGAGCCATGCACACTAGCTACCCGTGTGAACCCTGCTACCAAGCACCAAAAGTTCCCTAGAACACTTTGACCTACTCCTATTTCAAACAGCTGTAAGTACGTGTAGTAGGGAACTCTAGTGCACAGTAGCAGGGTCTACAGAGACCATTAGTTTATGTCTACACAGCAATTACACAACTGTGGCTGGCCCAGCCAACTTGGGCTTACAGGCCCGAACCTGAATGTCTGCACTGCAAATAAACAGTCCTGTAGGCTGAGCCTCTTAGCCTGAGTCAGCTGGCATGGGCCAGCCATGAGTTTTTAATTGCAGTGTAGACACACCCATTGGAGCCAGCAAGCTAGTGCCCTCTAGATTGACACCCCAGCTTGCTGTGCACTAACTCTCTCTAAACAAGCCCTAAAATTCTGCAGTCCTTTCCTTTGCAGCATTATGCCTCTGTGTGAAACAATATTATTGCTATTTTTGTAGGCACAATTAGGATTTAAATATGTTAACATGTTTGGCAGTAGCTCATGAAATAATAGAATACAGTTTTAGAACTGGTGAATCCAATATACTGTAGATGCTGTAATGGGATAGAAGAATTGGAGTTAATGCAAAAAAAAAAAAAAAAAAGAGAGAGAGAAAAAGAGCTAGATACATCTCATTAACAGCTTAGTGCTGTTTTTGCATTTTTGTTTACTGCTCAAATATTGAAGCACTGCAGATGAGCCATAACTTTAAATTCTTAAAATTTTTTTTAGATAAATGCAGATGATATGCAGTCACCTGGAACGAGTCTATTGTTCAGCAGTTAACGAGAGCTGGAAATAGATGCAGGTGCTCATGAAAAGCCTCTTTCCTATAGGATTGAATGTCAATGTACAAGTTCTTTTGAATCTTTACTTGAATTTATTATATAGGATACTAGCGAAAATACTCGGCGTTGCTCGGGTACGTCGGAGGTGGGGAGGGGGCAGAGAGCTGAGCGAGTGCGGGGTCTGTTGGAGGGGGCAGAGAGCAAACCTGACACCCCCACCGCACCCCCCCGACCAATCCCGACACCCCCACCTCACTTACTCCTCGACCAACGCCAACTCACATTTTCACCCCCCCACCCAAACCCAACACCCCCACGTCACCCCCCTACCAACACCTCCTGACCCACACCCACACCTCACCCCCCATAGACCAAGCCTGACACACCCACCTCACTTCCCCCCCCAACCAAACCCGACACCCCTACCCACCACCACAAACAAACCCGACACCCACACCTCACTTACCCCTCGACCAACCAGGACCCCCCTCCTCGCCCCCCCAACCGAATCCAACACCCCCACCTTACCCTCCCCACCAAACCCAACACCCCCTGACCAACCCCAACACCCACACCTCACCCCTCACCCCTCACCCCCCCGACACCTTCCTACCCCCCCCGACCAAACCCGACACCCCCACCTCACCCCCGGACCAAACCCTAACCTCCACCTCACTTACCCGCCGACCAAACCCAACTCGGGTCCATCGGAGGTGGGGAGGGGGCAGAGAGCTGAGCGAGTGTGGGGTCCGTTGGAGGGGGGAGGGGGCAGAGAGCTGAGCGAGTGTGGGGTCCGTTGGAGGGGGGAGGGGGCAGAGAGCTGAGCGAGTGCGGGGTCCGTTGGAGGGGGGAGGGGGCAGAGAGCTGAGCGAGTGCGGGGTCCGTTGGAGGGGGTATTATGACATCATAACTATGTCACAGAGAACAGCAGCTGCCCAGCTGATGTGATTGGCTTTTAAATAATTTCACCCCTGGGGGGCGTCAGAGGTGAGATTTGAAAAATTTTCAACTCTTACCATGATTAGGACCCTAAGACCTCTAACTGTACCAAATTTCAAGTCTGTAGCTCAAACGGTGTGGAAGGAGTAAGCGCACATACACACACACATACACGCATACACCATTTGACTTTTATATATATAGATTAGAGAAACTCAACTTGTGGCTCATTAGGTGGGAAAAGTTGATGCATCTGTAGGTGGGGAAATACATGTAGAAAATTGCAATCATATAAAAAGCAGACCAACACAGTATAATTGAACAATACTTATAAGAATAAAGAAATAACCTTTCCTATTTCCAGTTTTGCTTGATTATCGAATAAAGCAGGAATATCACTAGCACTTAGGATCATATTTAGATCTTCTAAAAATGACTCCTCCTAGAGCAGAAAAGACAGTTTCTTCATTTATACCCCAGATTACAAAAGCATTTTAAAAACCACCCATGCACTTTCAGTTTGATTCCTGTCTCAATATTCCTGGATTTGTTGTTAGTTATGAAAGAGATTTATGCTTTAAAACCATCGTATTTATTTCCTTCCCTTTTAACAAGTAACTATAAAATAAGTATCATTTTCCTACTGTGCATTTTGAGTATCAGAACAGGCAATTTAAATGTGAAGCTTCAAAACACTATTAATGCTGCAATTTTGTGACAAAACACCTCTCCGTTTTCAGTGCCGCTTGTTGTATTTCTTCATTTCCTAAATGATTTATTGTATTTTTTTTTACTGCAATGGTTAGGACCTAAGTGATAGGCTTATTTTTATATTTCCCCCACAAATTATTTTATTTTAATCCTAGCTGCTTCTACCTTTATTTGATAATCAGTGAAGGGGAACTGGGTGGAAGTCCCATTTTGTCCAGCACCTTTTTGAGATTGTCTCTCCATTCACTGACTGTGTATGAAACCGGAATACTAAGCTGGTGGCGCTCGCAGTGTGCCATAAATGTCTCCAGTCTCATTACAGAGTGCCGACCATTGCCTTCCATACCTGATGACAAGAGGGAAAAACTGTCACAATCACTAACATGAAAATGCAAGTAATGATAGAGATTAGAGAGTTTGTTGATGATTAGCTCAGCTTCATGTGCTCTAAATCCTTCAGATGGAATGAATTCAGTTTCAAGAAAAAACACTGTTCAATAAGCTTACCCATCTCGGCTCTCCTCACCAATAGACTACAAGCACAAGTAACCTCTCAGTACTCAGTGTGTGGTATATACAACTGCAGGCTATGGGATAATACATCTGCCTCACTGAGGTAAAATTTAAATTATCCAGCAACCTGCTGCTGTTTGAAGATATCTAAAGACCATTTAAATTTTAAATAGGCATTCAAAATCCAGAGGACATACCACTATGCCTACTTTATAAATATATTTGTGCTGAAAACATTCATGGAAGAATGCATTGAACACACTGGACATTTATAGAAGTACAATGTACTTTAGTGTACTTTGACAGGTTAAAAGGGATGACTAACATACAAAACATGTAGCCTGAAAACTAGGACATCTGTAGAAAACAAAATATGCACCATATACATACACACACCATGTGTGAGAAATATTGATGTGTATATAATAACACTAATAATATTTAGGTCTTACATTATACTTTTCATAATTCAACCTCAATTCATTATTATTACCATTATTTCCAGATGAGAAAACTAGGGCACAGAGACATGAAGTAGCTTTTCCAAGGTCATGCAGCAGGACCCTGGTAGATCCCAGATCTCCTGGTCCCTAATCACTACTGCCCTGACAGGGCTGCTATAAAGGCATTTTAGCCAGGATGTATAGCCACTATTAAAGCTAACAGCAATATTTTTCTCTGAATCAACTGGCCTGTATCCCCATGAAGGAGCCTAAGTCCACCGACCTAAAAAATGATAGTCCTCTAGAGTGCGCCTGAATAAGGGACTCCCAGTTCCCTGCCACAGCAAATCTGAACAGGATTTTTTTTGTAGTTTAAATGTAATCCCACTACTGTCTTTTTTTTGTGCTATAAATGCATGGCTTCCATTGTGGGGACATAGAAGTATACACTTTGCCTCCCCCTCTCTGCCTGAGTCTGCACAGAGCCTACAGTGATCATGCTGAGAAACGTGAACTGCCCCTGTTAATTTCAGTGGGATCTTAACCCAAATGCCTGATTATGATGATTGAAATGTCAACATGTTAACACATTCATGGCTGATCAAAGCCTTTAAGAAAGGAGAGGGATGTTCCTATTTGGAAGCTCTGCACAATCTGCTGAGACTGCTCTTTTTGGTGCCACTTGTGAGAGGACCACCACTTTTTTCTTCTCACCTCAGAAGGAGCCAAGCCCCAAGAGCCTGGTAGAGCACAGCAGAAGATTCTAAGGCCCACTGAGAATGAACCAAACCCAGTAGGGCATCCAACACCTTGGAAGGCAAGTCCCAGGGTGAGCATGGATGATTACATTTTGAAAATTTGCACTTTCTACTGAGTGCTGTCTCATTCCAGTCTCAAGTAGTGGAGGTTGGCAGGGTACCATGATGGTTTACCCCTAATCTCAATCTTATGCAAATAATTTTTTTAAAAGCAGGTTTGAGATGTTTCTGCCTTAGGCTAAATTTGAGGGGGAGAGGGGATAGAAAGCCTACCAAGTAAATGGGAATATCCATTAGGCCAATACCTACCAAGCAAGAGATGTTAGGAGTAACAAGAAGGGTTTCTTCAGGTATATTACCAACAAGAAGAAAGTCAAGGAAAGTGTGGGCCTCCTGAATGAGGGAGGCAATCTAGTGACAGAGGATATAGAGAAAGCTAATGTACTCAGTGCTTTTTTTCCTTCTGTCTTCACAGACAAGGTCAACCCCCAGCCTAGTGCACTGGGCAGCCCAGCATGGGGAGGAGGTGACCAGCCCTCTGTGGAGAAAGAAGTGGTTCAGGACTATTTAGAAAAGTTGGATGAGCACAAGTCCATGGGGCCAGATGCACCGCATCCGAGGGTGCTAAAGGAGTTGGCCAATGTAATTGCAGAGACATTGGCCATTATTTCTGAAAATTCATGGCAATCGGGGGAGGTTCTGGATGACTGAAAAAAAGCTAATGTAGTGCCTATCTTTTAAAAAGGGAGGAAGGAAGATCCAGGGAACTACAGGCCAGTCAGCCTCACCTCAATCTCTGGAAAAATCATGGAGCAGGTCTTCAATGATCAATTCTGAAGCACTTAAAGAAGAGGAAAGTGATCAGGAACAGTCAGCATGGATTCACCAAGGGCAAGTCATGCTTGACTAACCTAATTGCAGTCTGTGACAAGATAACAGGCTCCGTGGATCAGGGAAAAGCTTGACTTTAGCAAAGCTTTCAATATGGTCTCCCATAGTATTCTTGCCAGCAAGTTAAAGAAGTATGGTCTGGATGAATGGACTATAAGGTGGATAGAAAGCTGGCTAGATCGTCAGGCTCAACTGGTATTGATCAATGGCTCCATGTCTAGTTGGCAGCCAGTATCAAGTGAAGTGCCCCAAGGGTCGGTCCTGGGACCAGTTTTGTTCAATATCTTCATTAATGATCTGGAGGATGGCGTGGACTACCCCCCCAGCAAGTTTACAGATGACACTAAACTGGGAGGAGTGTAGATACACTGGAAGGTAGGATATAGAGGGACTTAGACAAATTAGAGGATTGGGTCAAAAAAAATCTGATGAGGTTCTACAAGGACAAGTGTAGAGTCCTGCACTTAGGATGGAAGAATCCCATGCACTCTGTCATGGGGCGGCACAGGCTTCCTTCCCCTAGTCCCCGTGCCCCGTGCTTAGGCTGGACAAAAAAAGGGTCTCAGACACTCCTCTCTGGTGCTTCACCGTGCTCTTTTATTTACAGTGCTGACATAGTGCAAACTTCCCCCAAATCAGTCCCCTCACAGACCCCTCACCAGGTCCTCTGGCCCCTTGAGGCTTGTCTCAACTGGCAGAGACAGAGCTTGGTGCCCCCTGTCCTTCTCCCTGGCTATCCCCCTTTGGACTCTTCCCTGGGTTTGTACTCTTCCCCAGTCATCAGCCCCAGTGGTTCCACCTGGCTCAGTAGGTTGCACTGAGCCTGCCCTAAGTAGTGCCTTCAGCTGGGCTCCCTGCTCAGGGTTTTAGCCCTTTAACCCAGCCATGCTGCAGGGAAGCAGGGGCTTTAGCAGGCAGCAGAAGTTTTTAAAACCTCTGTCCTGTGACACACTCCTACAGATTAGGGACCGAATGGCTAGGCAACAGCTCTGCAGAAAAGGACCTAGGGATTACAGTGGATGAGAAGCTGGATATGAGTCAACAGTGTGGCCTTGTTGCCAAGAGGCCAGTGGCATTTTGGGTTGTATGAATAGGGGCATTTCCAGCAGATCAAGAGATGTGATCATTCCCCTTTATTCAGCACTGGAGAAGCCTCACCTGGAGTATTGTGTCCAGTTTTGGGTCCCACACTACAAGAAGGATGTGAATAAATTGGAAAGAGTCCAGCGGAGGGCAACAAAAATGATTAGGGGGCTGAAGCATATGACTTATGAGGCGAGGCAGAGGGAACTGGGTTTGTTTGGTCTGCAGAAGAGAAGAATGAGGGGGGATTTAATAGCAGCTTTCAACTACCTGAAAGGGGGTTCCAAAGAGGCTGGGTCTAGACTGTTCTCAGTGGTAGAAGATGACAGAACAAGGAGTAATGGTCTCAAGTTGGAGAGGGGGAGGTTTAGGTTGGATACTAGGAAAAACTTTTTCACTAGGAGGGTGGTGAAGCACTGGAATGGGTTACTTAGGGAAGTGGTGGAATCTCCTTCCTTAGAGGTTTTTATGTTGAGGCTTGACAAGGCCCTGGTTGGGATGATTTAGTTGAGGATTGGTTCTGCTTTGAGCAGGGGGTTGGACTAGATGACCTCGTGAAGTCCCTTCTAACCCTGATATTCTATGATTCTACCTGAGATCAGGAGTGTTGGGGCAAGTATAGGCAGGTAGGGAGACCTTTGAAACACAGCTCTTAAGGGCTTTGGATAATGAAGTCCATAGAGTACAACAGAGGGCCTGGTTCCTTCTGTGAATGCCCTGAGAGCTGGAAAATTCTTTCTAGGTCTCAGGAAATCCATGAATTCTCATGGGTTTTATTGTAGGGGGACCTGAATAGTCAGAGAGCATGAAACAATAGCCTTGAATTTTTATAAGTGAAATATGAAATAAATATAATTTTTTTAGAGAGTTCATTTGAAAGAACACACCAACTAGAATTTGTTCCATTTGTCCAAAATAACCACCTTTGTGTTCTGATTGCTGCTGTCAACTCTACAGGTCATTCCATCTTGGCCATCACCACCCATCACTGACACCCCTTTCCCCACAATATGCACATTCACGTTTTAGTTCATTCATATTGGTTATTGCATTGTAGGGCTGTTCTGACTTTTTATTCATCTTTGAAGACACGGACTCATCTACAAAAACTTCATATCATCCCCTATCCAGTGCCCAATAAACAAAGATTAGTCATTTTATTTTTGAGCCAATAAATGTTTTGCACAATATTCTGAAAAGAGAAGGGTCAGCAACAGAAACGAG
This sequence comes from Sternotherus odoratus, assembly GCA_032164245.1. Lineage (NCBI taxonomy): Eukaryota > Metazoa > Chordata > Testudines > Kinosternidae > Sternotherus > Sternotherus odoratus. The sequence goes on along the minus strand of JAVMKO010000001.1, from coordinate 72,273,218 downwards.
AGAGAGAGAGAGAGAGAGAGAGAGAGAGAGACTAGAGACTAGCACTTGAATAAACTATTTGACCTGACTATTGAATTCTAGGGCAATGGACGTACAAAATGATATCTCAATTTTACCACATTTTCCATAATAAAAATGAACTCCAGAAATAAATGTGGAATAATATAGTTCTATTTTAACAAATCTGTTTGACCTCTATGTCCTATGATGACATTTTAATTTCACTAGCTGACATTTAGCAAACCCTTAGTGGTCTTGAACAAGATAATGATAGACAAAGTGTTTTAACATATTTAACTTGAATATATACAAACAAATAAGTTAACAAATAACACCTTTTGTTTTAGACTATCAAATTGACCACAATGGTTATTTTTAATTTTATATTCAGCATTTATCCATAGCCTTATGAGTAATATCTCTCCCTAAAAAGAATGGGAATTTAGTACTAAGGCTAGGACAACAATAATGATGGTCAAAACAAAAGAAAAAACTGCCATGAATATGCCTCAAAAAGTTTAGATTGACACGATAGTCATTTATATTATTCCTATTGGTGTAACAATCATTTGTAATATTTCACAAACTTCTCTCTCTGTCATACCCCTAGCTTGGGAAGCCACCTTTATTGGAGTGGTAGTACTATGATGTCTTTGCGCATTTCCTTCAGCAGAATCATGTCACTGCCAACTACTTGCAACAAATCCTACAGGAACAATTCTGAAATGCGCTCATTCATTTGGCACAATGGCATATGGAAATTTTCTGCAGTTCTAATATTTAGCCCAAAATGGCAGTGTCTAGGATTTAATTAGTCTATAGAAGGATTTTTAAACTCACCCTCTAGTTTAGTTAATTAATTTGGCAGCTCTTTTTTCATAGAACATTGCCAAATCACTTTTTAGCAGATTTTATTTTTAAACAAGTTCATTGTTGGGTAGATCTGGTTGGCTAATACCTATAAGTAACTGCAAAATATTTTTGACAGTAAAAACAATGAGGTCAGTTCCTGAATTTTTATGGGGTGCTAGTATTTATTGTTCACGAGTATTTGGGTTACTACCGAGTATTTGTAAAAGCATTTGCAAAACCCAAAAGTAGAACGAATTTTTGAATGATTAACTATTCGTCCAAAATTCTCACCTGAAGTGCATTCATTCTTTGCCATTCTTTATTCCCTTGTTTAAGACATTTGAGGTATCCAAATAAGAAGTGGAAAAATTATCAAGTCACTTGGGTAACCAATCACATACCACAAATATCAATCAACAAATAATCAAAGTGAACATTCCACAGGCTGACATATTTTTGTATCGACTACTCGATGAACATTTATATATAACAAATACTTTTGTAGAAACCATGATTTGTTTATAAATGAATCATAAATAGGAAAAGGACAAAAACCGAAGGGAGTATTGTTATCAAGATATAAGTCAACCAGCTCTAATTGTTAGCCACACTTTCTTAGAAAAGTGAACTCTTTCCTTTCCTTCAGACCTTGGGCCTGAGCCAGCTCCAATGGAAAGACTCCCATCTTCAATGGGAGTTAATTTGGCTCCACTGTCCTCTTCCATTAAGACAACATTAAGTTTTGACTCTGTTATGAATGAAGATGTAGTTCATTTGGCTCTATAACTTAACAACATTTGAAACTTGTATAGTGTCTTACCATGATAGAACATCCTTGTTTGTGCCTTAACATTATGGATGATTCTAAGAATAATTTTTATTAATAAATGGCTCCTGCAGAGCTAACACGAGGAATGCAAAACATTGTAACATTGTAAAATGTAAAGCAAAGAAATGTAGAAATTAGAGAAGGGAAAGTCCTAATAGGTCATTTAGTTCTGTTCTAGTTTTTTCTATTCTGTGTACGGTCTTATTCCACCCTCATCACCATGGTATCTGAGTGCTTTCCAGTAGTGTGCTAAATAAACAACTAACATCTAATGTGTGGTTTGTTCTCTCATGCTCTTACTATTGGGAAGGGAGGTAAGATGGAGGGAAGCGTGGGAGGAATTGTATGTAGTGGAGTGTTTTCGTTTGGCAGGGTTCTTTTTTGTTTTTAATATTACATGCCGCTCTGTATTTATGTTAGAGAATGTAAGGTTGAAGAAGTCCACCTTGCAGCTGGAGCAGAAAGCAGTGTGTCGTTCATTCCTGGGGGGAGTTCCTTCCATAATCTCAGACTGGCCCATCAGAAAGTTCTGCCTGATGTGCAGATGGGTTTTACCCTTCTAGTAGAATGTCTTATTGTGCCTGGAGAACAGAGATGTTGATCACAGTCTTCCTCTTGGACCTTTAGGTGATCTTTTACCTGGTATAGGCCATTGAGTACCCTGAAGATAGGCATTAAGAACTTTAATTTGATTCAATATATAAGGAAGCCAATGTATGCTGTGGGTGGCAGGTTTGATCAAAAGACTTGTTTAGTTCATCATCCTCTAGGATTTTCCCCGACAGTACATTTTCCAGAGCATCCACAAATTAGGCTCTGAGATCTTTGAAGTAGGGTTCATCTCTTGATATGCCATTGTATTAGGGTGACCAGATGTCCTGATTTTATAGGGACAGACCCGATTTTGGGGTCTTTTTCTTATATGGGATCCTATTAACTCCCATCTTCTGTCCCAATTTTTCACATGTGCTGTCTGGTTACCCTACGCTTTATGGTACTAACCTCAATGATTTCCCACCATGATGAGGGTCTCTGGGTGTTCCTATAATATAAATAAATACATATTAATGAAAACAACTTCCCTTAAGAGTCTGGCCACAGGGATATCATAGGAACGGCTACTTTACCACTATGCTACCAAGGGATCTCTTGATTTGGGATGATCCTCCCATAGCTGGCTACTCCAGCATTTCAAACGCTTTCTCCCAGCAATGAAAAATGTAAAGCTGCCACATTGCCAAGAAGAGTCTAGCTCCTTATCTTTATATTTACTTGTAATGTGTCATGCACACATGGTGCTATATAATAGTATTTTTTCATTTAATGTCACAGGATCTGAGTGGTATTTTTTAAAAAACAACTGATTTGTAATCTAGAGGACTTTCTGGTCGCTTGTGTTTTTGGGCCTCAAATTTTTGCAGTGATCATTTTATTATCTAGAGATCTGAAACTTAATCATACTCAATTTCGGTTATTAAATTTAATTATTTAATAATTTAGCAACTTTTCCTTGACCAAAACCATGTTCTCTTAGGAAGATTTCTTGCTTGATATTCTGTGGATGCATCACATCAAGTTCCAATCCACCATTACTTCCAAGCTAGGAAATGAAAAGTTTCCCCTTCCATTAGCACAGGGGCAGTTGTACAGATACTCTTCATGACCTCACAACCTTGGAAATTCAGGACTTTCTGGAATTTTTACATGGTTCACATTAGAGATGGGTTTGAACAAAGAGGCTGGAACCAAATATACTCAAAAGTCTGGGGAAGTTGAGCTCTGTCTCCATATCTGGTGCATGAGACTCAGGCCCATTTCTCACTCTAAACAGAAATCCTGTTATAAAGTGAAGTCTCTGCGTATAAAAGCAGAACTGTGGGGAAGATTTTTTTTTGTTCAGTTTTATCTTGACATGAGCCAAAATATTCCTTTTATTCTCTTCTCTTCTTTTATTCTCTTCTCTTTCTTTGTGACAGTTACTCTGCTGAGAAGTTACACATTGCTCTTTCCTGTGGAGAAAATTAAAAACAAGCTTTCTGGCAGTTCCAGCTCTGCAGCGCATTCTAGATATTGAATTGTGTCATACTGTTTAAAAGACGGACTACAATACATCTCCTGAAATAGAAGAAGCTGTGACTTTTTAAGTGCAAAGGGATCAATGAAAGGATGACAAGAATATGGACTTGCCTGAGACTGCTCTTGACACATGAATCTGGAGACTGTTACTAGCTGTAGCATATTGTAAGAGTCAGGAGTTTATGGCTGAGATTAAAAACTATAAACATTAATAGGGTCAAATAGACTGGGGGCATGAATCTTACATTTGTGAGTGCAAATGGGCACTCAGGTGTGCCAAATGGAAATGGTCAGCTGGAGCATCCACTCTTGATGAGTTATGCTTGGTGCTGGATTGAAGGGAGGACAAAGGTGATTTGGCATTACTTTTGCAGCTTCTTGAGGCCAACTGGAGCCTGGTTTCCTGAAGTTAATTAGAGCAGCCTCAGGGCTGCTCTAAGTTGTGTCTGGATATCTATATCTCAAAAGGACTGAGTTACAGTGTTTGGGACTTGCTGGAGAGCAAAAGCCCTCTGGCCACACCTCCTTTGCTGGGAAACAGGATTATGCAGAGTCTGTGACAGTTCTGTTTCATCTATTGATTCCCGCTATGTTAGGGAAAATAGGAGGCTGGTTAAGCAGGCTTTATTATCCTTTTGCACTGCTGGAGTAGCACAAACATGTCATAGTAGAACCAAAGATCTGGCCCCAAGGGTCTGAATGAGCATTTCTATGATATCAATGAGATTTGCACATGCAGTTTAAGCAAACACTTCTTTAAAAAAAAGTCTCAGATTCCGAGATAGTAAAATAACACAGATGAGTTTTCAGGTGGTATTTTATTTAAAATGTGCATTGATAACATTAAAAGATATATACTAAGCTATGGCAGGGGAGATGAGCTCAACATCAGAGTTTTCGATAGAATGGCAAGGCAAAAGCTGAGAGGAGGAAGGAGGAAACAGAAAGGAAGAAGAAAGCAGTTGAGGTGAAAAAACTCTTAGGCATTGGCTAGAGATTAGTGGTAGGAACCAAGAGGATAGAATGGATTTTGATTAGATGTTCGAGTAAGACGTGACAGGATTAACCAAGAGCTGGAGCTTGTGAGAGACTGAGGGAGAAAAGGTAGTGTTGACAATAGAGAAGCGTGAAGAAGATCCTTAGCGCTGAGCCTTAAACTGCCTCACCAATGGGTAGTGTGTCTTTACTCACAACCAAGACATAACTGGAAGCACATGACTCACTTATCCCTTGCTTTTCCCAGGTCTGATAACTGAAGATTGCCTTCTGCTGCTGCTGAAATGCTATTTGACAGGTTGTTCGCTGCTTCTGCAAAAATTCTGGATTGTTTTGCTTCATCTGCCTACTCCTTATGCATATTAAAGGAAGATAGTATTTTTATCTGTCAAGAGCATCAAGCTTTGGTGTATCTTTAGGTTATTTGTTTTTATGCATACTGGATAGGGGTTTTCTATAAATTTCATTTTGGATTTATGTTTTTAATCTGGGCTACTTTTCCTTATATTTTTTCTGAAAGATAAGAGCATAAGAACATAGAACTGGAAGATAACCACCTTCCTCTTTCCCAGGTCAGAGTCCAGTTCCCTGACATCGCAGGCAGTCACGTAACATACAACACAGTTGCTTCCAGACATGCGCTAGGTGCAATCTTAAATTGTTTTCATAGACAGTCATTCCCTTAGGAGTATATTTGGTTTTGGCTAGCCTTCGCAGAAGTATCTGAAATGCCGAGCTCTAAAGTCTTGAGGTAAAATTGCTGGATGCATCCAAAAAATAGTGTTATGATGACTCCACTGGGAGTCAGGACTGCATTATGGTCATTTAGCACAGGTCAGATTGGCTTGGCCTCACAGTGATATTTCAGGAATTTAGAAGGAGTCCACTAGCTTTTATTGTATGGTGCAAGACACATTTCAGTATATTCCTCATGTTGCTTGACTTCTTACTTGGAAGATGAGCTGCTCTCCAATGGTGATGCCTGGATTGGTGTGTGATGTTGCACCCATGAGGCTTTATGGAAATATGCTTATGAATGTATATATATCACATAACTGGAATAGGTTTTATGTTATATATGTTTTATGTAACATATCTCTGATATGATCTCCTGGATCTATTCCTCATATTTGTATGCATGCATCATTTTTGTGTTTGAAGTTACGAATATTGGCTGCGTATTTGTTTGATTTCTAAGTAGCCTCAGTAAAGCATTTGGTCAGCTTCTTGAGAAAGGAATGTGCAAGTTAAGTCCCCAGTCAAGGATCACTTAACAAACAATGGATCGTGGGAGGCTCCAATGCACATAAGAAGTCTACCCTGAGGACGTTCAAGATAGCATGTGAACCATGGCTGCTACCTGTAAGTTCTGAGTCATGCATGGACCTCTGACTTGCCCATGTGCATGGACCTCTGACTTTCCCAGGTGCCCATGTGGCCACCCTCAAGAGAAAGTCTATTTAAACCCCTTGGAGACCACTGCATTTTGTCTTCAGCTGGTTCAGGAGACAGACTCTCCACCCGCAAGGATACCTGAAAAAAACTACAATAAAGGACAGTAACTACAGGGGGGTTGAGTGATTGCTGGACCTGGACTAGAAGGAGACTAGTAAGAAGAAAAAAAAAACTTATTGAAACATCTCTGAGGGTGAGATTTTATCTGTATTCAGTTTTATTACTATATTAGGCTTAGACTGCGTGTTTTATTTAATTTTGCTTGGTAATTCACTTTGTTCTGTCTGTTACTACTTGGAACCACTTAAATCCTACTTTATGTATTTAATAAAATCACTTTTTACTTATTAATTAACCCAGAGTATGTATTAATACCTGGGGGAGGGTGGCACATCATTTGGAAGCCTGAGGGGATTTCTGTGATCCAACCCATCACATGGTGATTGAGCATTTTTTAGTATTACATATGCTTCAGAAGCCCATGATTCCTGTGTGGGATTTTCAAAGGCCTCCAGTTCCACTAGCTCCCACCCCTCAGGTACACCATTCCCTTTAAGCCAGTTCACAGAGTCCAGGGCACAGCTACAGTTGTACATCCTGGTGTTTTCCTTATTATGTGGCTGTGCCTACCTTAATGTTTTACTGGTGTTGAATGGTTGTGGTAGGTTTCTAGTTCTTAGTTTATGTCATCATTGGCAATTCTATTGCACCACTGAAGTTTTTGGTGCCCACCTGATTCCCAGCCATGTAGTGGCATTCCTTGGAACATAGGTTTTGGAATTTGTTGGTCTTCCACTCTGCTGCTATGTCCATACAAGAAAGCAACTGAAACCAAACCAGTGCTGATAAAGGGAGTTGCTGGGTTTGGCTTCAAATATCCCGAGAGGGCAGAAGGGGGAGGAGAAAATGGAGTAGGAAGGGGAATGAGAGTGGAGGAAGTGGGGAGGAAAGTCAATCATAGAAAAAACAAGGTGGGGGCATGAGGCAGCTTAAGAGACTTCATTGTGGGTAGGATGTAAGCACAGGGGCTCAGAATTCTTATGGGTAGGAGAGGGATATCCCACTCTTATTTTAAGGGCTTTTTAATTGGTTTTTGTTCCAGTGAGGATGCTTGGTGGGAAATGTGCATATGTTTGGGGCCTGGTAGCTTCAGGGCATGTTTGTTTATATGTTTAAATAGAATACAGTTTGCCACTAGTGAGTTACAATTAAAAACTAGGTCGACTTATTTTTAAAAAAAAATCTCTTTCTCAAAAGTTGTGAAATCACTAAAATGCAAGAAACTGTAGCAGACTCTGCAACATTTTCTGGGACCCAATTCCGATGTTCCATCATTACCTGTTCATCATTGTGTGCCCCTCTGGATCTCTGCAAACTGCACACACTCACTTTCCTTTGTTGGCTTTCGGCTTGCTTGAGGGTATGAATTTGCTTCAGATACATTTTTTTCTCACACTGTCATTCGCTTCCTCTCACTGAATCTCGCCACCACACGAAATGCGATGCTCCATCATTGCAGGATGTTAAGCTCTATCCCATTGACCATTTGAAAACCAGTGATCTCTCCCTCCTATACAAATTTACTTTAACCACCGCACACCACTTCTCCTGCCTTGCAGAGCCAGGGATTTGTTTTATGCTATTGGTCTTACTTGAAAAAAGCAATTGGCAGTGGAGATGGTTGTGAACTATTGCTCTTCAGCAGGGGAGGTGATTTAATAATCCAGTCACTGAGCTCAGGACATTCTGATCCTTTCATATGCAGAAGCACAGACCCAAGAGTAGAAATCTATTATTACCCCCTTAGGACAAGAATTGCGGGGAAGCAATTTTCTTTTACTTGCTGGTAACTGTTGACCATTTAAAATGAGTGCACATGGTGGCAAGTACCATATACTGTCAAATGTGTACAGTCCACCATATCATTGGAGGGAAAATGCATGAATGATTATTTCTGCCTTACCAACCAAAGAGCAGGTTACATTTTACTCACTTATGTAGACCCACAAAGTGTACTTATGTTTATAGACATCAATTCTGAACACCTCACTTCCTCTCTAACATTAACAGTTTTGTCTTTGTGCTGTTCACAGTACCTTCCAAGGGCAGAATTCCATTAGCATATTTTGGGCTCATCAAGGGGAGGGGGGAAAATCAAAGAAGGGTCAATGCTTCTTTCAAAATATTTTTATTACTGAAACTGGATAGCTTTCCAAAATGTCCTTCCATTTTAGCTAGATTTTTTCCCCCATCATCACCTTTATAAGTCTGGAAGAAAAGGTCTCTGCCTACAAGGCTTGAGTATCTACAAGTCTATCACAAAGAACTCAATAGACTTTGTGTATCCAGAGTCACAGTCATTTCTGTGCTCCTTCAGTTGCTCACGGTGCTTGTTCTGCCTTCAGTAAAATCACCCTCGAAGCAATCAATTAAAAAAATAGCAGAGAATATGAATCTTTCAGAATCGATAACCTGTACAATAATTACACGAGTATGCTGGTGGCGCTAAGCATGTCAAAGCAAATCCCAAGAAACATGACTCAAAACCTTTAGAAACAAGTAGAAAATGATGCCATTTTATCCACTTGTACATCTGGATGAGCCAGTGTCAAGATTAGATGGTGTACAGGTATAGTAAGTCTTCTGTCTATACTGTCTCCTTTCATGAAATAGGTTTTTATACTTAAATGCATGGTTGTCATGCTGATCAAAATTTTTCCATTGCCTCTTGGAGAAGTAGAGTTCACAGGTATTTGTGATGAACAAAAATATTCAGTCTCTAATGTGTAGGTGCGTGCCAACCCCCCCAGACTAACCATTCATGTGGCACACAAAGAGATTTATGGGGCATCATTGCAGAAGGGAAAATACTTAGGCTAGTTACACAGATGCATGATCACACTGTACACAATGCCCCGGTCATAACTTCTAAACAGCATGGTTGGGAAACTCCAGATTTGGCCATGAGATCGGCCTTCGGAAGCAGGATGATTCCTTTTCTTAAAACCACTTTGCAAGTGCATTAGGAACACTCAGTAAAACCATGTTAGTTTGTGCATGCACTTGGGAGCATCTATTGGCCCCTCTGCAATGCCATGGGCTTTTCAAGAAATATGCAGCCTTCAAATTCCTACGCATCAGGTCACAACTGTGACAGTATACAAACTGTTTAAATACTGCAGCTTCTCTGAATTGAAGATGTTTGCACCCTATGACTGGATTTCTTGAAGTCCTACAGAAAACCCGTTCTGAGCATTGCAAATTAATTTATGTAAAATCACATCTTACAAAGATGGTACAAAAGGTTATGCTCACTGGAAGTTTGGAGGTTGGCTTAAGCACAGGGCCAGAGTTTTGGTCATTTGAGTTTTCAGTGTGAGGTGTTTTGTTTCAGTTTAACCTCGATTTATAATTTTCTTGCATTCTAACGTTTTGATACATAAACTATGTGCCAGATTCTTGTCCCTGACCTTGCCTGCTGTCTCATCAGTGCAAAGTAAGTGGAAAGCTGCTCCAATGGGGCAGTCAAGGATTCCCTCAGGAATCCTCCTCCCAACGTAGAGGCCAGGTTCAGATAGGATGGGCTCATCTGAGGTACTGCTTCAGCTAGGGTGACCAGATGTCCTGATTTTTATAGGATCAGACCCAATTTTGGGGTCTTTTTCTTATATAGGCTCCTCTTACTCCCCACCCCGTCCCTATTTTTCACAGTTTCTGTCAGCTCACCCTGGCTGCAGCTGCCATAACTTAAAACAGCCCCTACGCCACCGGTTCTCAAACTTTTGAGAACCGCAACCCTTTTTTCCATTCCTGGGTGGCTAGCACTCCCGAAATAGCTCGGCATGCCCATCAAAAAGACACCAAATGTGGAAGTAATCAAGTTGGCAGCTTTCCAGCGGCGCAAGGAGCTCGCGACCCCTCGGTTTGAGAACCGCCGCCCTACGCTGTTTCAAATTATTTTCAGTCCGTCACCAGCTCAGGAACAGGGGAGCAGAAAGGTGCCTTAGAACAAGCTTTCCCTCCCTCCCACTTACCTCAGCTGCATCTAGTATAACTTGTCACAGCCGGGAATCTGGTCCTGGATCTTTTTCTCTGTGAGTTTATCCCTCTTTTAAGTTGCTGGTGCTTTCCTAATGTTAGCCTTCCCCCAGTGTTTTGCTTGGGAACACACCTTTATATTTACATAGCTATTTCACAGTGATAATGTTACCTGGATGACACACGGAAATGTCTTTGGATTCAAAATGTAGTGAGATGTAAGTGGTGTACATAAAAGTGTCATCACAACTTGGCTGTCCCCTTCCATTGTGACTAACATCAGAAAATCTGTTAGCGGAGGGGAAACAAAATTAAAATTAGAAAAACAAAATAATAATGTACAGCAAAAGGATCCCCTCCCCCTTCCAAAATGAACATGTATAAAAGTATGACACTGAAACTCAGCTTTATCAGTGGGACCCTGAAATCAAACAGCTGCTCCATACTGGAAAAAAACCACTTGTCATTCAGGCGTTCAACTGTATCTCATTTATGAAGATGCTTGGCTCTTAGATAGACTTTGGAGAGAAAGTGAACTTGGGCACTGCCTATATTTCCTATGTCCTTGGACTACCAAGGAGAGTGAAACAATTATTTAAAAAGAAAGCTCCCACAGTTATAAATGGCTGTCCTTTGCATGTTTTCGGACAATCAAGTCAGAGCATCTACAGGATTTGACCAAACAGTGAGTTGGTCCTGGATGTGAATGAAAAAGGTTTGATATTAAGAAGCAAACAATAAAAGGAAATAACCATTTAGTTTTATGATTCCTTTATCTTTTTTAAACTTATTTTTATTCAGTGCCCATTTTTTTCAGGGGAGCTATTGGAACAGCCCCATAGTGATATTTAACGCCCTAACTTCAAGCTTTTAATTTCTCTCAGTATTTCTTGACAGGCCCTAACCGCTTTCCTTTCAATCTCTACTAGCTTTCTAGCCAGGAAATATTAGACAGGACACACCAGGGAAGCCATTCATATGCCTCTTTAACCAGCTGGAGGAAATCTCTATTGAGAGATGACAAATCACCCCCCACCCCCCATGGGAGTCTGCCACAGTCTGATTATGCCTTTCTTATTTAGATCGAGTAGTGTCTTAGGCCCCCATCCTGCACGGTGAATCATGTAGCTGGAGGTGTGTGCTCATACAGCAACCTGCTTAAGGGAATGGGGGGTCTGCCCCCATAGTTTTTCTTCCAGTACTCGGGCTATTATCTGCAATATTACCACAGATTTCAATGGAACTACTCATGGAGGGACATGCTATTTAATCTAGGGTTCCAGATTCAGTCCCTCAGAGTGCCACAGACCGGAATTGGGAATCAAAGCAGGTCTCCCACTTGATAATACAGACCATTACCACTGTAGCAGATTAAAAAGTTCCTTGATTGTAATGCTTCTTCTTCCTTTTATAAACAAGGAAAGAATTAACCTGACGTATGTTTTAAGGTGCAAATGGTCAAGTAAAGTTGGACTTCTGAGTATGAACGGCAAATGAATCTGTGAGCTCAAGCTCCTGCCAAAAAACACTCCCCTGAAGCAATAATAGAAGAAAACACAAAAGCTTGCAAAGCGCTTTTTTTGTTATAAATGAATGGAGATATATACCTATCTCCTAGAACTCGAAAGACCTTGAAGCATCATCAAGTCTAGTCCCCTGCCTACATTAGCATGACCAAGTACTGGTCCCTGACAGATATTTCCCCTCCCCCCCATATCCCTAAATGGCCCCCCTCAAGGATTGAACCCACAACCCTGGGTTTAACAGGCCAATGCACAAGCCACTGAGCTACACCTCCCCCCTTTGCCCAAACTTTCAAGAGTTCAAGGGATTCAAACTTCTTGTTGCTGTCATATCATCATTCAGATAAAAACTGTGACTGGTGAGATAATGGGGGGAAATTAATATTTGCAAATAACTATTCACTGAAAAACTGCCAAAATTCATAACCAAAATTATTAGCAAAGAATTGTTTTTGACCAGCTTTAATAAATAGGGTAACAGATGGCCCCAGATTGAATACAAGGTTGTAACTGACTCAAGGGGCTTTGCTTGCTTACGAACAGCAGCTGAACCTTGAAAGTGGATTCTACCATGGGAGTCTTCTTTTGCTTAATGTATATCATTTTACATTTTTATTTTCTACTCTGCATTTTTTTTAAAAAATCTATTCGCCAGCTTGCAAATAATTCCCACCAGTTTGGATTTTGTACCACTTCAAAGGCCAGTATTGCTTTCTTATAACCTCTTCCTTGTCTGTGTACCTGAAGAAACATAGGTAGCGCTAGAAATAGGATCTGTTAATTAACTAGTGCTTTCTCTATTGGCTGGATGGCATCAGTGGAGCACAAAGCTTCACGTTGTAGGTTTTATTGTATTCATTTTGAAATAAACTGTGTGCTGAATTTGTTTAAAGTCCAGAAGACATCCCCCAACAGAGTCAAAATTACATCCTGAGCAAGACGGTCCTATTACCTGTGGATGCGGGGACAACACAGAAACAAGCCTTATTATTTTCTTTGTATTTTTAAATAAAATATGACCATTTATTTTACTGTGTCTATTGAGACTGAGTTTCATGCATTTACCCTGGTGTAAATCGGGTGTAGATCCATTGACATCAAAAGAGTTACTGTGGTGTTTAAATGGTGTAAATGAAAGATGTTTCAGGTCAAATGGGTCATAATGTTGCTAGAGATTGATCTAATGCTAAGCACTATGTTCATTCTACATTACCTCTCTACCCAAAGATTTGCATACAGCACAGAGAGGCTCAAAAGCCAAAAAATGTGATTCTGTTCTAACTGGAGTAACAGCTTTGACGTAGCCATACAATTACAAAAAAATCTGTGCACAAATGGAATTCAAAAGGGAGAATACTGAGCCAGTTCAGTTTCTTATGCGACTGAAGAATTTGATCTTTCATAATACCTTATGATAAATGAAATACAAACACAGGATTAGACTTACAGCGTAAAAATCTTTGATTTATCCTACCATTATTTTGTGGAGACTTTTTATTTATTTATTTCGGTGGAAATAACACTAAGCCACTGAAGAACCAAGCTAAATTTCCTAAAATTGATCAGATATGTGGGTCACTGTCACAGGCTGTCCCTTTAAGGGAGTCAGACACCCAGTGTGTGGGTGACAGGCTCCACTGAAGGGAATGAGCCATCTCAAGTTTACCTGGGGACTGTTAACTAAGTAGCTGGAAGGCAGTTAGTTAAGTAAGCAGAAGCTGATCCTAATCAAAGACAAGGGCAGGTCTACACTTAAAACACAGCAGCAGCTCAGATTCATGCGTGCAGCGGTGCCGCCGTTGTGCTTCAGTGAAGGTGATACTACACTGGTGGGAGAGCTTCTCCGGACGACATAATTAATCCACCTCCATGTTGATGGGAGAAGCACTGTCTACGCTGGGGGTTAGATCATTATAACTGCGTCACTTAGGGGTGTGAAAAATCCACTCCCCTGAGCGACATAGTTATAATGATGTAAGTTGACAGTGCAGGATTAACCTGAGGAGAGGCTTAGCTGAAAAAGCTCCTATGCAGAAAGGAAGCCTGAAGAGAGGTGCTCTCAGGTAGTCTGAACTAGACAAAGACTCTCCTGGCAGGGAGGCCTGGGAGAGACCCCGAACAAGCAAAAGGAAGACTGCAAAAGCAATCCAGACAATGGAGAAGCCTGGGCTTTACAACCGAAGCAACTGCTGCTGCTGGAGCCTAGAAACTTTTGTTTTGGGACTGTTCAATTTTATGTGGGCTCTGAGTTAAGAGCCTTTACACCATTGTTCAAGTGCTCCTTTCAGAAGGCTGTATTAAAGGGAGATATACAGCTGGAAAGTCAAGTGTTTGGCTTCTCCTTGTGTGGGCTGCTTAAGGGTATGCTTGAACTGCAAAAAAAGCCCACAACGCCCCCCCTCCTCCACCCGTGGCAGTGAATCTCAGAGTCTGAGTCAACTGACTCAGGGTTGTAGGACTTGCACCAAGGGACTAAAAATAGCAGTGTTGAGATTCCTACTTGGGCTGGAGCCCAGACTCTGAAACCCAACAAGGGGACTTGCTCCAGCCCGAGCAAAAATGTCCGAGGCAGGCCACAGCAGGGCCACACACCACACTAGGGTGCTCAGAAGGCAAAGGTGTCCCATCTAGAGTCACCTTATCCACATGATTCATATTGATGGAATGTGGATGAAGGCAGTGAAATGCTGTTGTGCCCTCTTTGCTCTGTTATGACATGAGAACAGAGATAGACTTATTTACAAAGATGAGACTTGACTTTTGAAAAACCACGATGAACAGACTTTCCATGGAATGTTGAAATCCTCAGTAAATAGCAAACCTGATATTTCAGAACTAATGCAGTTCTCCATTGTAAGGAAGCCTTGCTTGTTAACTCTTTGATAATAATGACTTTACCTGATGCTTAGGCTGACCATATTTCCTTGAGACAAAAACGGGACATTGGGATGGCAAAACCGGGACGGGGTTGGGGGGGGTGTCTCACCAGATGAAGTCGGTGCAGTGGCTGCAGAACGTGGGCTGAGGGGTGCTGGGAGGGGTTGGGGGGTGCTGGGGGTGCTGGGGGGCTCTAGGGGGGTCTCACCGGATGAGGTCGGTGCAGTGGCTGCAGAATGTGGGCTGCTTGAAGAAGCGCGCTGTGACTTTGTGGCTCTTGACCACGTGGATCACGTTGTGGTGCAGCGCCCCCTTGCGGCAGAACAGTGGCTTGGCCAGGCACTCCAGCTCTGTGGGCGAGGTGACCAGTGCCATGGCCACACCTGGGCCCCCCAGCACTGGGGGGATGGGGGATGAAGAGGATGGAGGGAGAGAGAGAAGGGGGGATGAGGGATGGAGAGGTCGGAGGGAGAGAAGGCAGGAAGGTGAGAAGGGAGAGGATGGATGGATGAGAGAAGATGGGGGTAGGGAGCAGGGGGGATGGAGGAGGCAAGGGACAGAGAGAAGGAGGGATGGAGAGAAGGGAGAGGGAAGAGGAGGCAGTGGACGGAGGGAGAGAGAAGGGAGGAAGGAAGGAATGGAGGGATGGAGAAGGGGATAGAGAGAAGGGATGGAGGGAGTGAGAGGAGGCAGCGGACGGAGGGAGAGAGCAGGGAGGAAGGGAGGGATGGAGAAGGGAGATAGAAGGAAGAGAGGGATGGAGGGATAGACAGAAGGCAGGAAGGGAGGGATGGAGATAAGAGGAGGCAGCGGACGGAAGGAGAGAGAAGGGAGGAAGGAAGGAATGGAGGGATGGAGAAGGGGATAGAGAGAAGGGATGGAGGGAGTGAGAGGAGGCAGCGGACGGAGGGAGAGAGCAGGGAGGAAGGGAGGGATGGAGAAGGGGGATGGAGAGAAGGGAGGGATGGAGAAGGGGGATGGAGAGAAGGGAGGAAGGGAGGGATGGAGAGAAGGAGGGAAGAAGGAGGAATAGAGAGAAGAGGAGGCAGCAGGCGGTGGGCTGAAGCCAACGGCGGAGCGGAGCTGTCCGGCGCCGCAGCCGGGGGCCGAGCGCACCAGCGGGGGGGCTGCCGGCCGGAAGTTTTATGAGACATAACTTATCAGGCATCTTTGCCATCACCCGTCCAGCAGTGGGACATTGGTGCTGGGCTGGCGAGATGCAGTTTGCTCATCGGAGATTTTGACATCTGATACTTGTCCTTAGGTAGCAAGATTCTTCACCTGAGCTCTTGCGAGTCCTGCAAAGAAAGAACCTCCCCCTAGAAAGCAGCTTGCAAAGAGGGACCTGCCCCAAAAACGGGACAAAATTGATATTTTTGTTAAAAAGATGGGACGGTCCAGAAATATGAAAAAAACGGGACTGTCCCGTTCAAAACGGTACGTATGGTCAGCCTACTGATGCTCTGTTGCTAGCTAAATATATTAGGGGCCATGTATTTGGAAAACAGCGTTTTCTTGTATGTACAGTACGAATAAAGAATATGACTCAGGCTAAGCTAGTGATAACAAAAGCAACAAAATAGTTCACTGGGTTGTCAAACATAATGATTTGAAATAGCAACAGGAGAGTCTCTGCGTCCTTGGACTGATGGAGATAGTTAAGACAAATTGGATCCACTACTAAATGCAAATAATGTAAAATAAAGAAAAACAAGATCTGCTTGCTCCAATTACCCTTAGGCATTCTTTTCTACATGCTATTTGATAATTTAACACCATTTCATATTTTCACCTCTGGATACCCCTTCTTGGTGGGGTTCTGGTGCTAGCGACTTGTCCTGAGGGCTTGGCCAGGGCTCTTCGCTCAGCTATTTATAGCTGTTTTTTTCCATACCATATGATCTTACTGAAAAGGCTACACAAGCTGTATTCCTCTCTGAGCCCATTCTTGACACTTCTGTCAACCTGAATGGCCCACTTAAAACATCCCCTAGTCTTTTTACTGCCTCCCTTCAGTGTCTCTCTTATTAGAAGTCATTCTCAACTTCATCTCTCTCTGTATAGTTATTCCTTACTTTGTATTGAAGCCATACATTATTTCAGAATCTGCCTTTACCTCTTGTCTTGTTGAAATCTTTCCCCAGTGTCAGGTTCTATCTTCTATGTACAACCATTTCTCATTTGTGCCAGCTCACATCTTGTTAAGTCATTCCCAACATTTCTAGGAGGATAAGAGAATAGCTACTTGACTGAAGGAAAATGAACTCTTGACTAGTAAAGTAACTGGGAAATGTGTTACATAGAAATGTATTAAAAATTCCCATCCTCATAGGCCAATTTTATTTCTGTCCCAAATCAGAAGGTAAGGACCCAGAGAGAAAGTCTCTTCTTGAATATAGGGCATGCTTCAAAGTTTGCTGTTTCCTCATGACTAAACATTAGTGAATAGTATTTATTTGATAATTTATAAAATAATACTTTTTTCTATTTAAATTAGTAGCTCAAAAAGGGGTTGGAGATTTACATAAATAAGCAGAAATGCAACGTTGTTATAATTAATGTCAATGACAATTTTGGACAGTGTATTGAACTTTGTGCTTCAGGGATTATCCCAATGTCTAACTACTGAAGATCAGGATGAACCCTAATGTGGGTGCAGATTATTCCATAACTGCAGAGACAATACATGGGAGCGGCACATGGGGTCATATCCCACTCCTCCCAGATTTGCCACTTGGCTTGTACTGAGCATGCTCAGTAACATCTGCCGAAGCCACTGCCTCACCCTGCCTCCCCTTTATTGGCAGGTATGGGTCGTCTCTGCATAGCTGCCTGCTATGGAGTTCTTATATCTTTCTCTGAAGTACCTTGTTCTAGCTGCTGTCAGAGACAGGATACTGAACTAAATGGACTTTGGGTTTGAACCAGTCTGGTAACTCCTCTATGTAACTGCAGGAAATGACTGATGACTGACTTATATAGCTGAAAACCACAGAGCATTTAGTTTAATGTATAAATAGAAGTTTTAAACTTTTTTGATGAATATTACCACTGTAGCACTGTTTTCTCCCCCATAGGAAGAGGCACAACTGCCACTGACTTCACTGGGAGATGAGTGCTAATTCGAGGGCATAGTGCATACTATTGAAAATATTGGAATAGAACACAACAGAAAAGTTGCTAGGTCTTACTCTTGAATATCATTTCGCAGATGGGTTGAAGTCCTGGTTAAAATCCCCATCAACTTCTAGCTGTGAAGATCATATTCCAGCTTCACTAATAAAGGTATCTATGGAGATTACACTGAAATAAGAAAGCCAGGAATACTTGTAGCACCTTAGAGACTAACTAGTTTATTTCAGCATAAGCTTTCGTGGACTATAGCTCACTTCATCGGATGCATAGAATGGAACAGAAGTAAAATGCATTTATACACACAGAAAGAACGAAAAAGAAAAAAAATTGTGCATTAGCTAGCATACCAGTTCTAAGAGGGCTGTTAAATGTAGATGGTCCATTATCACTATGAGAAAAAAACGGCGCGGGGCTGCTTGGGCGGGTGGGGGTGTTCGCGGGGCTGCTCGGGCGGGCGGGGGGGTTCGCGGAGCTGTTTGGGCAGGCGGGGGGTCCGGCGGGGGGCTGCTTGGGTGGGCGGGGGGGGGGGGGGTCCATGGGGCTGATCGGAGGTCGGAGGCTTAACATCAGATGCCTCTTCACTGCCTCACAATAGCCGTAGAGAAGTCGATTTTAGACTTACTTCTCTCGTCAAGCAGGAGTTACAAATTCGATCTTGAGGGCCCTTTAAATCGACTTTAAGGGCATGTATGTGAAGACAGGTACACGTTTAATTCGACTTAACGTCGTTAAAGTCGTAGGGCATGTCTTCACTACCACTTTAAATAGATGTTAATGACGTTAGGTCGAAGTAAACGTGTACCTGTCTTCACATACATGCCCTTAACGTCGATGTAAAGGGCCTTAAAGATCGATCTTGGCACTCCAGCCTAACCAGTGGCATAAGGCTAATCTCGACGTTCCAAGCTCGACCGTGGGCTAGTGAAGACGGAACCCGACATTAATAGCCTCCAGAGGCTGTCCCACAATGCTCCATTCTGACCGCTCTGGACTGCCTCACTACTGCTCCACTGTGACCGCTCTGCACTGCACTCTGAACTCGCTGCTCTGGCCAGGTAGATAAGACCCAGGAACATTTGAATGCCATTTTCTGTTTGGTCAGCGTGGCCAGCTCACCTGAACTGATCAGTCGCCATTCAGAGCAATCAGCACTAGCCGCCATGCAGAGCTCAGCATCACAGGAATCCATGATGAGCTCATCTACCCTGGAAACCAGCCAGAGGAGAAGAGCTCCAGCATGGTCCACTCGTGAGGTGCTGGATCTCATCGCTATCTGGGGAGAGGAATCCGTGATGTTGGAACTACGAAACAACAAACGGAATGCCAACACCTACGGAAGAGTCTCCAAGGCCATGCTGGAAAGGGGCCACAACAGGGACATCACACAGTGCCGCGTGAAAATTAAGGAGCTGCGGCAATCTTTCCAGAAAGCCAAGGAGGCAAACGGGCGATCAGGGGGCGCGCCACGGACATGCAGGTTCTACAATGAACTAAATGCCATAATGGGGGGCGCCCCCACCACCATCGCGCCGGTGTGCGTGGACTCCACCGATGGGATCATCGTCAGGGAGGAGACTGATTCCGAGGAGGACGAGCATGAAGAAGAAAATCTCACGGAGCAGCAGGAGCCCAGCGGAGAACCCTTGTACCCAGAGAGCCAGGAGCTGTTTGTCACCCTGGAGCCAGTACCCTCCCAAGCCTCCCAGGGGGGTAAGTGTTTCTTTTTTAAGGGATTACATGATGCGTGATTTTGTAAAGGAAGCATTTATTAATGAGTAACTTGCCCTAAGGACTTAGCGTGCTTTCATTGCTGGTCAATTTCTACTCAAAGAGTTTGTCAATATACTCCGGGATTGACCATAAGTCCTCCGCGGACATTTCAATGAAGCTCTCCAGGAGGTAGCGATGAATCCAGCGCAGCAGATTTCTGGGGAGAGCTGCCTTATCTGGTCCCCCGTGATAGGACACCAACCCACGCCACGAAAGTAGTAGGTTGTCTGGTATCATTGAGCAGGCTAGCATTGCGGCGTATGGACCAGGACTTTGCATGGACTCAAGGAGCATGCGCTCCCTATCTCTCCGAGAAATTCTCAGCAAAGTGATGTCATTCAGGGTTGCCTGTTTGAGATACGGACTGCAATTAGTCGGGAGATAAAGAGTCCCAGCTGCAAAGTTCTCTTTTCTGCTGAGGACCGACGAACCGAGCACCCCCCCCCCACGAACGCTGACCGCCGCCCCCCCCCCCAGCCCGTAGCGTTAGCTGGCAGGGAATCCGAGCCGTCTGCACGTGGTCTGAAGAGCCCCAAAAAGACCTTAGCCCTTAGCGAGAGATTTTTTGGCATTTGCTTTGCAGTTTGCGGTTTCAGTGGGAGCCAGCCACGCGGTGGGGGGAAGGGGGCGGGGTTACTCTACAGTATGCAAGCGCCACTTTTAACTTACCATGGCCGGCTGCACGGTGATTTCAGAAGCCGTCTTGGGCTGAGGCACGCATATGTGTCTGAGATGCTCTGAATTTTCTGAGAGCTTGTCAGTCAGTTTTAGGTGTACAACATGACCTTGTACAGAAATCATATCAGGCCTCTGAATACTGAGGTTGCAAATGGCATACTACTCCCACTGTGTACAGTCCGAGACTGCCTCCTAACCTTGAATGTATCTGTCTCATAACTTTCAAACTTTCTTTTCCCACACTTGCCCACAGATGAACAACAAGTATCTCACAACCCCCCTGCCTCCTCATCACGCCGTGCACCGCAGATAAGAAAGCGTAAAAAGAAAACGCGAACGCGCGATGAGATGTTTACTGAACTCGTGGAGAACTCGCGCGCTGAGGCAGCCCGCCAGACGGACTGGAGGGAAAGAATGATAGAGGCAAGGGATCGAGAGATTCAGGCAAGGGATCGAGAGATTCAGGCAAGGGATCGAGAGAGAGAGGCAAGGGATCGAGAGAGAGAGGCAAGGGATCGAGAGAGGCAGGAATGGAGAGCCGCTGAACAAAAGAGGGTAGAACGTGAGGAAAGACGCATGGATGCTTTCCTCCGCATAATGGAGGACCAGAGCGACATGCTGCGATCTCTGGTGGAGCTGCAGCATGACCAAAGACCACCTCTGCAGCCCCTGTGTAACCACCTCCCCCCCTCCCCAACTCCCATAGCTTCCCCACCCAGACGCGGGTTGAGAACACGGGGGGGCAAGCTCCGTGGGCCGCTCCACTCTACCCCACAAGCCAGCAGAAGCAGCAGCAGCAGCAGGCTTACATTCTCGGAACACTTTTGAAAGCTGCTGAGTCTTGCCAACCCCTCCTCTCCACCCCCCCCCTCCTTTGCCCGCTCCTCCCCACTGCGACTGCCGGTTTCCCTCCAGGATACCAGGACAGTGATCCCCTGTATTTGTATTTCCGAGTAACCAATAAAGGAACCATGATTTTTCAAACAGTGATTTTATTTTCTCTGCAAGCATGGGGATGGGGGAGGGAAAGCATGGGGAGGGGGGAGGTAAAGCATGGGGAGGGGGGAGGTAAAGCATGGGGAGGGGGGAGGTAAAGCATGGGGAGGGGGGAGGGAAAGAGGGTTCAAGGGCAGGAGGCTTACAGCACAGCAAGGGAGCAGATTCTCAAACGCCATCTCGGGCACTCATAAAACTGTCTTTCAAGGCGTCCCTGAGGCGCAGGGCCTCACGGTGGGCTCTTTTACTTTCCCTGCTGTGTGGCTGCTCATAAGTAGCAGAAAGTAAATTTGCCTCTGCCTCCCAGCCCGCCATAAACATTTCCCCCTTGCTCTCACAGATATTGTGGAGCACAGAGCAAGCAGCAATAACAATGGGGATATTTCTCTCGCGGATGTCTGAGCGTATCAGTAAGGAACGCCATCTCCCCTTCAAGCGGCCAAATGCACATTCTATGGCCATTCTGCACTTGCTCAGCCTGTAGTTGAACAGCTCCTGACCCCTGTCCAGGGCTCCTGTGTAGGGCTTCATAAGCCAGGGCATTAGGGGGTAGGCTGGGTCCCCAATGATCACGATCGGCATTTCGACCCCCCCCACGGAAATTTTCTGGTCGGGGAAGAAAGTGCCTTGCTGCAGCTGTCTAAAAACCCTAGAGTTCCTGAACACTCGAGCGTCATGAAGCTTTCCCGGACACCCCACGTACAGGTCGGTGAAACGTCCCTTGTGGTCAACCACTGCTTGCATGACCATTGAGTAATATCCCTTCCGGTTTCTGTACTCGGCGGCCTCGTGGTCCGGTGCCAGGATAGGGATATGAGTCCCATCTATAGCCCCACCACAGTTAGGGAATCCCATGGCGGCAAAGCCATCTATTGTGGCTTGCAGGTTTCCGAGGTTTATAACCCGGTGTAGCAGCCGCTCGACGATTGCCCTGCTTACTTGCATCACAGCAAAGCCCACTGTAGACCTACCCACCCCAAACTGATTCGCGACTGACTGGTAGCTGTCTGGCGTTGCAAGCTTCCAGAGGGCTATCGCCACTCGCTTCTCCACTGTAAGGGCCGCTCTCATTTTGGTATTCCTGCGCCGGAGGGCCGGGGACAGCAAGTCACAAAGTTCCATGAAGGTGCCCTTTCGCATGCGGAAGTTTCTGAGCCACTGGGAGTCATCCCAGACCCGCAGCACTATGCGGTCCCACCAGTCTGTGCTTGTTTCCCTGGCCCAGAATCGGCGTTCGATGGCATGAGCCTGCCCCATTGCCACCATTTTTGACAGATTGTCAGTCGCCCTACTTGCAAAAACGGCAGTGTCCCTGTCGTCCCCGCTGTGCACGTCAGTGTCCCTGTCGTCCCCGCTGTGCACGTCAGTGTCCCTGTCGTCCCCGCTGTCCTCGTCCATCTCCTCCTCACTGTCATCGGGTTCCAGAAAGCGCGGTTCTCCCCGGATCGCATTCCTCCTCTGCAGACGGTGCAGCAGGAACTCAGCAACCGTGATCGAGGTCCTCACAACAGCCATTACTGCAGCCGTGGTGTCAGCGGGCTCCATGCTTGCAATGCTATGGCGTTAGTTCGGCGGAGAAAGGGCGCGAATTATGGGATGCCTACCCACAGGGCACCGCTTGTAATGGGGGTGGGCGGCGTGGAAAAAGGGCGCGAAATTTGGAAATGCCTACCCACAATGCTGCACTCGAAATGGTGCCTGCTGGGGGATCAGGGAACTGTGGGATAGGTACCCAGAGTGCAACGCATGTCATGTCGACGCCTGCAAAAGTTTTGCAGACAGACACTGTCGACTTGCTGTGCTTAGCTGTGCGTAGTGAAGACACACAACATCGACTGTATACCGTCGCGTTCACAAGATCGACATAAAGGAAATCGAACTAATGCTGTAGTGAAGACATACCCGTAGTGAAGACATGCCCCAAAGGTGCCACAAGTACTTCTGTATTTTTTTTGCAGTTACTTCATATGTTCTACCACCAGGGGGGGTCATAGCTACAACCATAAATGTGTCCTTGACTTGTATCACACCAGTATCTTTCCTGCATCTAAAACAAAAACAACTTAAAAGGGCTTTTTTTGTGTGTAATTACCAAAACTGAACAAATTCGTCCTCTTCCCCTCCATGTGTCCTGTTTAATAGCTAATATAAAACACATCATGCAATCCTGGTGGGTACTAAATGCACCTCAGAAAGCATGATAAAGCCATATCCACAAAATAAGGGCGGGCTATACTGTTTACTGAAAATGAAGGGGGTCCGGAGGAGGCGGTGGGAAGCTTTTCACTTCCTTATTAATCTGTCTCCAGCTGAAGCCTCTGATGCTGTCAGAAAGAGGCTCTTTTCTAAGGCAAATGGATGCCTTATTGTCATTCTAAATGTTTAAGTTTAAAATCACTGCCCTTGGAGTTTAGTTAAGCATTTAAGGAGTAGCAAATTAAAATGTACATTCTCAAAGAAATGACTGGAATAAGGCAAATCCCTGAACTACCAGTCAGTGAAAAATGTTGAACGAATAAATTGCTGCTTCCATATCTCGTCTCCTTCCAAACAAACAACCCCCAACAGCAAGATGCGGTGATCTGCACAAGAACCCTCCAAGGCAGCATTTATCCTCCTGAGGCCATCATGTTCAATTTGGCAGTGTGGGGAAAGAGCAAGTACGGACTGGGGAGGGGAAGGAACATTCAATATATACTGCGTATTTACACACAGTGATCAGATGCTTTTCCCTTTGTTCACACGCTGCGGCTTGATTCTCCACTCCCTAACTTCACTTTTGTGCCCTCACAACTCTGATTTTAGCAGAGTTACCCAGGCTTAGCACAGCAGAGATTCAGTCCTACTTTATTTAGTGAGGCTTTCTGTGACTCTCTTTTTGTCTCTGAAAAATGAATACTCTTCTCTCATTGGGGTTGTTTTGTTTTATTATATTTCAACAAGACACAAGAGCATTACCAACCAGGCTTGTTGTCTATTTCCTCTCCCGCTGCGCACGGCTACATTCATCTTTAATTCCCACCATGCCTGGCAGCAGCAGTCTCTCAGATCATTTTACTCAAATCTAGTAAATTTCAACCTGAAATGTGCTATGGACAAAGGTACAGAATGGATCCCAATATGGGAGAGTTCTACTGTTCCTCAACATGTCTTCTCTTCCTCTTGGGGATGAGGAGGAGGGGCACATGGAAGTTGTCTGAGACTCTGAAAAGCAGCAAGTGTGAATGGACCAAATCATTCTCTCCATTGGTTCAGTTTTTTAACTGCTTGCTGTTAACATTAGAAAACTGCAGAGGTCCATTCAGGCACAGAAAAAGCAGGGGAGAGACTGTGACCTGAAACATAGCTCGGTGTAATGATGCCACCAATGAGTTCCATTGCACCACCCCTCCAAGCAGGTGTGTAAGTCACTGCAACCAGAGAGTTGCAGCCTCTAGCTGCTTGGCCATAATGACAGAGCTCTACCATTTTCTTTAATGACAGTCTAGGTCCCTAATAGCAAGAATTTGTCCAGACACCCAGTTTTTCCAAGAAACATTTAACTTTTTTTAATGGAAAAATTTCCAGACATTTTCATTTCAAGTCAAACTGAAATTTTTGTTTTGTTCATTTTTTGAAAACAGTTTTTTTAAATTATTCATTTCCTCCTCTTTTTCCACCAATGAGTGCAGTAAAATGCATGATAGCTCTGGTGACTGGCTTTCCCCTGCCCCCCCCCCCCCCACTTTTTCTGGCTGTACATTTTTTGTTTCTTATTCCTTTTTCCATTGCAGATTTTCAAAACTTTCTGTACTTTTGAAAATGTTGCAGCGGGACAGAGGTACCGTGTTTCACTTTTCCTTTTCCCATTCTGTAGCTTTTACAGAGTTTAAGAAGTTCTGAAAAATTACAGAGTGGAAAAAGCAGGGGAGTAAGAGGGAGGACATTTTTCATTTCATTATTTCACTCCCAAGGAAAAAGTGGGGGAAATGGACATTTGGAAGTTTGAATATTTGAAATATTTCCTGTTTCCGATTTGAAACAAAGCGAAATGAAATTCTGAAACAAAACAATCAAAAATTCAAAGTAATTCATTTAAAAAAAACATTTCTCCCTGAATTCTTTTGGATGAAACTCTATTTTTGGCTAGGAAGATTTTTTTCAAAAACATTTCAAGCTGCTCTTGTAAGGGCCTTATTACTCGTGCTTGATCTAGCCAGTGAGAGAACAAAAATCGTTGTGGGAGAGGACAAATCTATAGATCTGCTTGTGACTCCCGGGTTGAAAAGAAAAATAGTACATTAAACTGTGTTATTTTTCAGGAGTACTGATGTAAACGTAAGAGTAGCAGTACTCCTGAAATGTTAGGCGACTCTTCCTACCATACTATTTCAAAAATAACACTTCCCTGGTTCAAAGGGCATGTTTAAGGCCATACCATCATTTGTGAACTGGAAGAAACCATGTTTTAAAATTGTTTCCAAATTGAGGAAGGGTGTTTCAAAGTGGTGAGAAGTAATTATATAACATTCCAGGAGTCCTGGCATACAATATTCTGGAAAACAGTAGGATCTGAAAGAGAAACAGAGAGATTCTCCTAGGTAGAAGGGCCTATGGTCCCCAAAGGGTACACTGGAGCTGGGAGCAAGCCACCCAGTTTAGAAAGACAGACTCATGCTAGCCTAGTGTGGTAAAAATAGCAGTGTGGAGTTTGCTGCACTGGCAGACGCTTGGGCTAGCCACCCACACTCAGAGTCTGGGTAGCCAACCTGAGCCTCTAGCTCAAGCCCTGCTAGCATGACCCTGTATACCCAGGCTGGGAGTCTTGCTCTTGGCTGCAGTGTAGACATACCCCTAGACTAGAGGCAGCATCTGGGAGAGGAGCAACTCATGTAACTGTCGAAAAATGCACATTAGCCAACTGAAGACTCACAGAGGACTTTCATCCAGCCTTCTGGGGCTTGAGAAGGACCTTTGAGCATGGAAGCTGTGTAAGTAGAAGTAAGTCTCTGGAAACCCAATGTTTCCCCCTTTTATAAGGAAAAATACAGTATGTAGTACATACACAATGTAACAATAGACAGTGGAGTGATGGTGGTTTATCTTTGAAGCATCTTACCTCAGAGGGAAGATATGTCATCCCTCTGATTTGTGAATGCCAGGAGAAAAGTGTTAGTCCATTTTGCAAGACATGTATTGAATGTATTGTATATTTAATACACAGAGTTCACTAGTGCAGTTGTGAGGTAGAAATCAATGCACCCAAGTACATTGTGAATTGTGGGATGGCTAGGGCAGGACCTTAATTTTTCCCTCCTCACACCTTCTGCAACTCAAACTGTTCTTGATAAGGAAGGATCCCACAGCACTGGGGAATTATATAAATTTAAATTTTTCTTCCTCAACCTTCTAAAATGATAAGTTAGATGATGGAAGATAAAAAGAAAAATGAAACCTATGAAAATTTAAAGAAACTGCTAAATACTTTCCCAAAAATCAGCATAAAGAAAATCTTGTGACATATTCTTCTTTTTTGATTTTGTGCCTGCCAAGTGGGCTCTTTCATTAATAGATCAAGTATAAACAGCCCACACAGCTGGCTCTGATAGTTTTCAAAATATGATATACATAAATTTAACTTTATAATCTCATGATTAGTTCTACTGTGTGAAGAAATAATAAATGATGTAGTGAGTTATGCAGTCTTATGTGCTGCCAGAATATTTTAGTGCTTCACCAACTTTGATTTGCATGGTGTGTGTGTGTGTATTCTTTGGGAGGGAAGTCTCCAGGTCAAGTTCAGCAGTGATCTATGTGATGTCCTGCCCCTTTAAATGGTTGGGAACTCTGTACTCAGTGCAGATCCTCACTTCCATTTCCTCCTGTTTGTTGCCAGAACAATAAGGTCACCACAGCAGACATCTGCATCTATGTCCCCAATTTATCTCCTTTGCTACTGAGTCCAAATATAACAGCCTCTGACTTTTTTGGTCACAGAGTGCTGATGACATGTATATTTATATAGCTGTAGAATGTTACACAATTTATGCATAAACCTGACAAAATACAAGAAGAAGTTTTTCATTCTTCAAAAAGAAATGATAATGGTAACATCATTTTTAAATATGTAGGGAAGGAAAAGAAAGAGAGAGATAGATGATGAAGACATGAATAGGTAAAAGCAGGGGAAGGTAAATTCATCAATTTCCCCCTAGGTTTCCCCATTTACATAATATTTTTTGTTTATTTAAATCATTAGCAAAATAACACCAGGTGTGTGAAAACATATATATCTTCTCAGAATACAGCTGTGCAGAGTCGCAAGGTTCCAGGCCTGTTGCCCTGATTTCCACATGTGGAGGAAAGTCAGGATTTTTCAGTCTCTTACAAGTAACTGAGGAGCCAGCAGCAAAGTTGGGTTAACATCTCTGTCAGATTCTTAAAATTTCAATTACCCTAGGATACATGATTCTGGAAAGGAAGGCGCTGAAGCCCTTCATTTTTTAAAATGTGATACAGAACAAGTGACCAACCAGATTCTAATTTTGGACACGATCAGAGTGAATGAGAGTAAATGTGATAGCACCCAGCTATATCTTCTCATTCCTATGATACAGATCCCAGGAAGCTGAGATTAGCACCTCCTCCTTATATTAGAGGGGTAGCCGTGTTAGTCTGTATCCACAAAAACAACAATGAGTCTGGTGGCACCTTAAAGACTAACAGATTTATTTGGGCATGAGCTTTCGTGGGTAAAACCCCCCACTTCTTCTGAAGTGCATCTGAAGAAGTGGGGTTTTTTACCCATGAATGTTTATGCCCAAATAAATCTGTTAGGCCACATCTACCCTACCCGCCAGATCGGTAGGTAGTGATTGATCTATCTGGGATCAATTTATTCTGTCTAGTGTAGACACCATAAATCAATCCCCGAGTGCTTTCCCTGTCGACTCCAGAACTCCACCACTGTTGAGAGGAGGAAGCGGAGTTGACGGGGGAGCGACAGCGGTTGACTCACCGCTGTGAGGACACCAAGGTAAGTCGACCTAAGGTACTTTGACTTCAGCTATGCTACTTGCGCAGCTGAAATTGCGTATCTTAGGTCAACCTCCCACCCCCAGTGCAGACCTGGTCTTAGTCTTTAAGGTGCCACCAGACTACCTGCTCCTTGACACTGTGACCACTATAATCTGGATTTACTTCCATGTGGCTCAATTCTCCCTCCCTTCCTCTTTAATATCTACACGAATAACCTGAGAAACTACAGACTCAGCATTTGCCATCTACATGCAGAGTACCAAATACTATAGATCTCCTTTTTCTCTGATACAGCCATCATGAAAGTGTTCCATGCCTGGAAGAAAGAAGCTGATGGATGAAGAACAGTTGGGTCAAGCTAAACCCAGGAAAGATGCAAGTGATGTTTGTAGGAAGGAAAAAATACTTTGAAGAACTTTCAAAAATCCAGTCCTTTGTCTGTGATGAGGTTGTCAGTGTTGTGTGATCATGCGGGATTCCTGGATGCAGATTGCCAGAATGGTGAAGAAAGCTTTTTTCCAACTTTGAATGGCCAACAAATTTCTCCTCTCAGATGAGGACTGTGACCGATCTTTGTGTCTTCACTAGGTCTGAGCCACCACAACACACTCTGCTTAGAGTGGAATATGACCTTTTCAAAAAAAGGTTGCAATTGGCGTGGCATGCAGCACCAACCAGTCTCATAAGCAGCAAAGGCCAAGGTGAAGACATCTTTACCTTTGTTTTGCAAACTCCACTGCTTTTGGATCAGAAATCAAAATCTAGGTTATATTCAATAAAAGCACTTTAGAGATTGGGGTTGAACTATTGCAGGGACCATCGCCTCCTTCCAAGACTATAATGTTTCAGTGGGACCATGGAAGTGAAGAGACCCAGTTTTAAAGAGTTGGGGGAAGACTGCTCTCAGTGGCCCGGACCCTGGGGGACTGGTTACTTGAAGCAATCAAACAGAAGACAAGCTTGATTGTGTTCAGGTGGGCATTTAACATGCAGCTTTTTGATAGATCCTTTCCTCAGGATTGATGTCTGTAAATCAATCCTTGAACATACAAGTGAATATGCCCCTGTAGAGAGAAACAATGTTTGTAAAAAGAAATTAATTTCTAGTATTAAAAAAAGAGATGTGTTGGGAGTTCCTCATTTCTCATGGATATTGAAAAATTACCCATCTCATTCTGCCTGCATCTAGGCAACATTTTTTCCTTATCATCAACACAACTCAAGTCTACTTCTGTGCTTCCCAGAACGTTTAGCACTTTACCTCAGTTGAGCACATCTTGACATCTTTCTCTTCCTATCTCGTAGTCTCGCTGTAACATATGGTCTACTAGATGTAGATGCTCAACTGCTTAAATATCTTTAAACTTGCTAGAATGCAGAGACCCAAGTATATAACAGGTGCACAAATGAACTTCAAGATGAATGCACTGCTAAACAGAAGCATGATGATACCTCTCATAATCAGATTTATTCAACTATTCGTGTGGTGTACACCTGTGTTCTGTTGGCAGTGCATTTGATTACAGCACGTCAGACTTCCTGGTTCCAAATGAAGATCTTTGTTCCCTCATAAGAGTACTTTTCGTTCCCCCTCCCACTCCCAGCTTTTGCATGGCTTTTGTGTGCTCTTCAAAGCGTTCATTAGCATATTTAGGAGTCCTACCCCCAAGAGACATTGTAAATGTGTTAAATATACAGACACAAACAAGTAAACCTAGAGAAATAAGTAGAAGTGCACCTTATGTGTTCTCAATGGATTTTAAACAGATGACAAAAAAGGAATTAAAAGTCATAACAGCTTGATCTCTAGGAAAGTTAGCTGTGCTTGTTAATTTCTTCTCTCATACAGAGATCATTCACAATCCTCTCTAGAGGTGCAGCCTTCCTCATGCTGTGGAGGCAGATGGATCAGAGCACTCAGTCAGGGGAGTATGACCAAATGACCCCCCCCCCCCCGGCTTTCTGCTAGGTGGATTTATTCCAAGGGCCAGATAGCAGATACTGGTTGTAGACCCCTTGCACTGCTGTGGCAGCACAAAGGGGATAGAGCCATTCTAACATGACAGCAAGGGCTTTCCTTGAGGCATCTTTAGGTGGAGTAAGGCTGGCCTAGATGGAAATACACCACCTGCTTCTCCCCTTGCCCCAGGTTTTGGGGTTCCCTGGCCAGGCTGGGAGCAGGAAGAAGTCGAGCCAAAGCACTATGCACTCCAGCAGTCGTAGACTGACACAAGGATCCTTAAGGAACTACTATAGCTGCTGAAATTGGGAGCAGCCCTTAGGCTACACTGTGGAATTTGCAGTACCTAAACAGCAAGAGGTGTCCATCAATAACCAGAGATTTGTGATAAGGGCTTGATTGCCCTGGCACTTTATAGCGCTATAAAGCCTCCATGAGCGCTATAACTCCCTACCTGTCCAGACTGGCGAGGCACGTAGAGCGCTATAAACCCACAGTTATACCGGTTCTGGTAATCCTCCCTTCCCTGAGGATTAACAGCTATTGCATATTCACTGCTCCGTATTATCTTCAGTGTGAATGGGTATTAACACTACAAGTGCTTTGAGTGATCTCTGGAGACGCCCCGAGCCATTTAAGGCAATTGACATCTCTTCCCTTTGTTTTGAACTCGGCTGGAGGAATGCGGAAGTACCTTTTCAGAGCTTATCTCTAAACTTGGCTAATCAGCAATGCAAATGTTTACAGAGTGAGCCTGTGTGAAAGAGAAAACTAGCAGGCTCTTTGTTTCAAAGGAAATTTGTCTCAGCAGCGGAAAATCCACTCGCTCTCTCCGTCCGCATACACACAACAGGTTCCCCCTCACTCCCCTCATTTGAAAAGCACGTTGCACCCAGCTGAATGCTGGGATAGCTGCCCATAATGCACCACTCCCCGTGCTGCTACAAGTGTCGAAAATGTGGCCATGCTATACCACTGGCGGGCCTTAGTGTGGACATGCTATAGCGCTATCCCCATAGCTGTATACGAGGGGAGGTATAACCAAAACCGCTATAAAGCTGTAAGTGTAACCAAGCCCTAAGTCTTTGCAGAATGATAGAAACTAAAAGGTAAGACATTTTTTCTGTCTCCAGGTTTCACTACAGGGAAGTAGTAAACTATGAGGTCAATATGCAGTTTAGGGAGGGGGAAAATACTATAAAAAATAAAGGACTGACAAGATAAACATACTTACAAGTTACCAATCAATGAAGAATATATTTTAAATATATTTTCTAAAGTCAGGCCTTTACTAGATATGGATGATTCTCCTTCCAAATCAGAGGAAATTGACATATCCATCTTGTCATGTACCTTAAAGGGTGACTGAATGATCGTGTTACTGCTTTACATATTTCATCCACAGGTGAGGAGGCCTTTTTAGCACACAAGATGAACATTGATCTTGTAGAATATGCCTTGATTCTGGGGTGGGCAGTAGGGTGGTGGTACTGGTTGTAAACCTTTCACTTAGTAAGGATTCTCCATTGGAGTGACAGAGCTATTTAGCAAAAGTAGAGTTGGCATCTTTTGTCTGCTGCAATGAAGAAAGAAAAGAAAAAAGAAGGCAGAAGAATCTTCTGAGAAGGGTCTAGTCCTCTCCAGGTACACCCAGTCTGCCTTCCTGATGTTAATTCATGGAAGAACCTTGCCTTCTCAGATACAAGATTTAGGCAAACAGAAGGAAATAACAATCCCTGGGAGTTATGGAATTCTATAGTCACCTTTGAGAGAAACTCTGAAGATTGAATACCAGTTTGTCTTTGTGTATTGCACATGATGTTCAAGTGACAGAATTCCTAGCACACACATTCTTTGTTCTGAAGTCAGGAAGTTGACATTAGAGGAGACAAAAAAGATACTGAAACTGGGCTGATAGAAAAGGTTGGACTCTGATGAAGTACAGGGCCTTGTGCCAGTAGATCTCTCCCATCAGGCATTCTTAATGGCTTTGCCAACAATATTTTGACCACCTTAGAAAACCATGGCCTTCTTGGGCAGTGAGAAGATACTAGTATAACTCAGCTGCTTGCTCCTGTGGCTATGTTGTCAGATAGTATCATCAAATATTTGCTTGTTATGGACTGTCATACGGAAGAAGAAGAAAAAGGGAAAAAAGAACCAGCCTTACAGCATGCCTGGTGCCTAATGTCTCATACCCACCTCTCTCAAAATTCCTGCTTATGCCTTATAGAGCAGGTAACAAGAATGTTTCTGACAGCTAAAGTGTCATTTTCCGACTGAAGTAAATGGGACTTCTGACGTATTCATTAGAAATAGTGGGGATGGGAGGAGAGGAGAGAAAAGTCCTTAATGTATATGCTCAGTCACTATTTTAAAAGTTCAATACTTCATCTGTATCAAATACTGCACCCCTTCTACTGATATGGTAAACTGCAAGTTCAGTTTCAATTTGGGCATGTATTTTATAGCTTGGAGAAAACAGCACATTTGAAATCACCTGAATTACTATCATGTTGTCTCTTTATTTTTTGCAGTTGTATCACAGAAAAGCAGATTAGAAGATTTAAACCATTTGTGTATCTGCCCTGAGGTGGAGAGGAAGGGCAGAAGTTCCTTGCCAGGCTCAGACACACACCAAGTTTCAGGCCTTTCCGTTTTAGGGTGTGCAAAGAGCACACAGGCAAAGCCTGCCAAATAAAAACTTCAAACATTTAATCAGAAAACAAGATCTTCAATCAATGAAAACGTGTACAGATGCTCCCCAATTTACACAAGCATTCCATTCCGGAACAGTTTGTGTAACTCAAATTTTGTGTAAGTCGGAAATGTTTTTCTGACCATTACGCAAAAAACCCCAACCTAACAAAAAAACATGCTTATTTCTAGCTTATGGACCTTTTTCAGTAAGTGTGTATTTGCGTAACTCGGATTGCTGTAAATTGGGGAGCGTCTGTAATGATATTCTGACAAATTAATTCCTAGAGAAGTTTTAAGCATGTGTTCTCTATGATAAAGAAAGATTCAGAAAATACCAATTTTTAATTAATACTCTTTTGTCCTAGTAAATAGTAGTCATTTTGTTCATACTTCAGATATATATATTTAAATCATTTAAAAAAGCCATTAAAAATCTCTGTATAAAGCATTGCTCCTTTCTACTAACATTAAAGCACTTAATGGAGCCTCCATGGCTGTTTTGTGCTTTTCCATTACTAGATTTAAAAAAAATATTTGTACATTTGCCAGCTTGCTCTTAAACTACAGAACTTTTCTGCACCAAAATGTAATAGGCATAAACCAGTAAGATGCTGAAGTCTTTCCGACAACAATATTTGACCAAATCATGTTAAAAAAAAACCCAAAACAACCATAGCTCTATTTTACACTGCTCCTCTAAACACTGGGTACAAAATAGAAAAGTGTTTTCAACAACATTTTAACCTTAAATGAAATCATTCATTGAAAGACAAGTGTTTCAGTTTCAGCCCTTAACAACCGAGAAATAAAAATGTATTTGAAACAGTTTTGTAACAGCTTAAATACGAATGGTGTTTTCTTAAAAACATGAAAATGCATGTTGTGTCACTCTCAGCTATAGGCTTGCATTTTGTTTGCTGTAATTCACTGCAACATATAAACCTTTATTCCTGTTCCTATACAGGGAATCGTGTAACTCAAAATGTTTTCCTGTTGTGACTGAGAAAATGAAGAATTATAAAAGACTAACACTACAATTTAACGCTTCAGAGAAACAGTGTATATCATTACTCCTCTGTAGCCAAGCACACTAATTAATATTTATTGCACCTGTCAAACCAGTAGCCATGGTCAATCCATTGCTGCAGCAGTTCAATGGGAGGCTGGGAACCATATTTCTCCTTGGCAGGCATGTTTAGGTCATCAACAAAGACAAAAGCCCTTTTCCCTAGTGGAGCACTGTAAACCCTCTTCTTTCTCCTGCAAAATTAAACCATTAATTTTATTCATGTTAATTTCCATCCTTGTTTGAAACAGCAGGAAAAATAAAATAAAAAGGAAAACACACACTTTAAGGGGAACCTGCCTAACATTGTTATTAGAACCGATCCTTTTGGAATCCATGACCTTTTATTTTTTATCAGATGTGCCTTAAAGGTCACAGAAACATGGGGAGGGCATAGTTATAAATCCACATGGAGTTTAATCAAAGATGGCAAGCCATTCTGAAGTAAACAAGCTAATAAAACTATTCCAGTTAAATCCTTTGTTAAAGAGTGTCAACAAAATTCTGCTGCCATTAAATGGAATTAATTAAGCAAGAGGGATAATAATAAACGAACTGCAGCATTGCACCAACAGTAGGCACTTTGGCACCTTGAGCTAAGACCTTTGTTCTAATGGTATGACTCACTCCAAAGTGTATCACAGTGCCGGGTTACTGCTGAGGAGCTGCATTCACTAGATCTAATTACAAGACTATGAGAACTTGAAATAGAGGAAACCACAGAGCAGATTGCTTCTGTTCTGCCAGTTTGTGTCCTGATTACAAGAAGAACACCTGTGACACTGTGAAACAACAGCCTAAATGGAAAAGGTCGGGATATTACACCTTCCATTTCAGTACACAGTATAAGGACTAATTTTAATTAAATGCTCTGTAGGAACTTGTATTATTTCTAGAAAAACTATTATGGTCATCAGCAAAATGATACTATGCTCACATTTGGGGGACACTGGGTGCTGAAAAAGCTGGGCAAGGGAGTGCCTCTCATCACACTCAACCCCCCCCCCCCCCCCCCGCTAGTACTTGGAGAAGTGATTTGGAGCTCTAAAGATAGCCATGTCCATACTGCCCATGCTGGAAGGAGGGTCATTATAATGCAAGGACAGAAGTCAGTGTTGGGGAAATAAACAGGAGAAGAAATGGAGAGTGCCCAGAATTGCAAAGGGATCCGGTCAATCTCTAGTCCCGCTGGTCAATCTCTAGTCCCTCTGAATCACTTGCAAAGGGTTTCTCTTTTTTTCTTCTCAGGTTTGAAGATGAGGTTTTCTTCAAATGTAAAATAGGCTTTAATGGCTTCTAGTCATCACGGTTTCACAATGAACTGAATTCATTGCTTCTGGAATACAGCCATCATTTTTACCTATCAACTGGAAGTGTATGAAAACCACAGAATTATCATAGGGTGCCTGATACCACATTACTCAACTCCTGTAATGTTTTCAAATCATGAGCTATTAATAATTTAACATAATTAATTCAAAACACTTCACTTGATGTGAACCAGAGAGAGATGAGGGGGAAATGATGCATATTCCACACTTCAAGGGTGGAATTAAATATGGAAAACAAGGAAAAGATAAAGAGCTGCCAACACTTACTTGGAGTGTAATTCACCTGTTTTGAACTTGTTATAAATTTCATGTTTCTAAGACTTTCAACTAACTTCAGAGGCATAAATAAAACCCTTTCCTTTATCACAAATGAATGATTTAACATCGTTATAACTGTTTGTCAGGCATAAGAAGAAAAGTAACAAATGGAGGGATTTTTCAACAAAGAGAAAGAATAGAAAAGCCCTGTACAAAACCCTTAAAATGTAATACACAGAGATTACTGCTGTCTCTTCCTCTTTCTCTAATACTAACAGTATTGCACTAATATGGCTTTTGTTTTTACTAAACTTCTTCTAAAATAGTTCTTGATTGCTCTGCTCAAAAAGGGCCTGATTTTCATTAAGGCCTGATCCATTCTCCATTTTTCAGGGTGAAATTTTGAAGCCAAAGATAATTGCAGGTGCTCAGATGTGACACAATTAATTGCAACTGCAAAAGTGTGTTTGCAAAAATGAGGCTAGAAATGAAAATATCCCCTGAAAAGTGCCAAATGGAAAGCCCTAGAGACTGAGAGCATCTCTTTACGCACCAGACACAGCATAGGCAGAAAATGTTGACGCTTCCACATTTGCCCTAGACCACAAAGAGTTACCTCAGCTGGTGAGAAAGTAGTGGACATTCTACACATGCATTAAATCTTTAGCCAATTTCTTCTGCCAGTAAGTGTGCCAATAGGTGCTAACCATACTAGTATTTTTCAGAATGTGGACACTTATCACTACATCTTGAACTGAGATCAACTATATTTACATTGGCCATCAAAAAGGCATCAAGACAGCAATAAATTTGGCCTCTACCACTCTGGGCTGGGTGTGAACTGGTGATCCTGAGGTGAGAGGCTCAAAGGAGATTTTCAAATATACAGCAATGAAATAAAAATAATACTTTTTACAGGCAAATTGAAAAAAAGAATGGTTACCATAGCAACTTTGATTCTTTGAGATGACTGGTTGAATGGACCCACTATTTCAGAGCCTTACAACTCAAATTTGATTTATTGGGAGGAACTAAGGGGCATCTCCTAATCTACCTGGTAGAGAGTGGTAGGACACAGGCAGGGTGAGTATTCAACCCCAGCCTGTTCTGAGCTTGCCTGCTGATGGCACAGGCCTCACTAGGAATGGGGAGAATCCCCAAAGGCCAATGCTCAAGTGCTAATGGTCTGATATATACAGGGCTTTTCTTTTGTTCATTTAAGCTAAAACTGGCAGAATCTGTCAACTGAGTCATAACAATAGCAGTTCAAGGGCAACAGTTGAATATATTTCTAGGCAAACATCTCCCACTTGATTTCATGATGCAAACCATTTCTACTTGGCCCTTAAAAGCACAGTCTTTCTCCCTAAAAGTGTGTCTGGGAGGGGAGAAGGGTAGGGGAATATCATCCTCTGAGTCATCCTACACTACTCCAGTAGGTAGACACAGGACATGTGCTGCTTGATGTGGGACCAGTAACTGACACACAGTGATCTTAAGGGAGCATGTAGCTACTGCAGTTCGGCCTGCCATATTCTGCCATCCCTGATAAAGTGCAAACAAGTTAATAAAACACTGTGTGGTAGAAATTACATGTAAGCATGATAGATAAAGTAATTCTATTACAAATTCCTGTCTGGCTACGATTTCCTGTTATTTTTTAATTCATCATCATAATTATCAAAATGAGAGAATCCAGTAAATTGAGTCTTTTAAATTCTATCCTAGGCTGTTGTTTCCCATTTTGGTAAACTGTTAGTTTAGCTGGGTGATCAGGATCTGATCTGAAAGAGGTCAGATGATATAACACTGCAGAAATATCAAGAGGGCATTTCTGATGATGGCTTTCTCTCTTTCTCAGCGTAATATGTCTCCCACTGCAAACAGGCCAAGGCATTGATCCTCTGTGAGGACTAGTGACAAACCCACTAGTCACCTGGATTATTTCTTCATTACTCTAGAAGAATATGGCTAACTCCTGGAACTGGGAGTCAGGAAAGGGAGGATATGCCTGTTTCGTCTTAGATTTTCAGCATGACAATAGCCAATTTGCCTTACCTCTCTCTGTAAAATGAGGATAATACATTTCCCTATCTCATAAGAGTATTGTGAGTATTAGTTTATTTGTGCTCATACCCTGATGGGGATCCTCACATAGAAGCGCAAAGTATTATTTTTATTGTTGGTCACACTTTATATTAAGTTTCCATTCATAAATGGTGTGTAAAGATTTAATATATCTTCTTGCTCCTTGCAATTTTCTTTTTTCAGTCTATTGTACCTTATTGGTGGTGTCCTTTAAAGACTCCCCAGATTCCTTCCATACTGGTGGGTTTAATTAGCTACTCACTTTGCCCATCACATGATAGATTTTTTAAATTTCCCAAAATTAGTTTTCCTGAAATCTAATACTATTAGCATTCTGTAAACCAGCTCCTTCGTATGATAAATTAAAGGTGCTCATGGAGAATGGTGCCATTTCCCCCTATTATTCCTCATCAGCCACTCCCCAGATTTTTTTTTAAAGATTGTTTTACAGTTATTCTATCAAACTACTTAGTCATATGATCAAATATCCATTTCACTTGGGTATTTGACTAAATGTCTAAAGCTTTTAAGCATTTGGTGAAATAACTGAAAATGAGACCATGGTTAAAGACAGATTGTTTGAACAGATTTTTATATAAATAGGGAATCAGTTTGATTTCTTATTTGATGGTTCTGGTCTTCAGTTCTCCTAGAGCGATGCATCAGATGTCTTCTTCTTTACACTCCCACCCCTGTAATGGGTAGTCCTGTGACGCTTCATTGTCACTGGAGGTGGGCTGAGGAGGTAGTATTTAAATCTGCACCTGGATTGTATTCAGGCTTTGATGTGAGCATCTCAAGGATGTGACTGCACCTTGTTTTCTGTCTGGAATGGGACTCCTGTTAATACTTTTTTGCAACTGCCTCACATTGTTGGTTCATATTTAACTTGTGAGCTACTCTAACCTACAGATCCTTTTCAGCAGTACTGCTACCTAGCCAGATATTCCTTATTTTGTGCATTTGATTTTTCCTTCCTAAGTGAAGTACTTTGCACTTGTCTTTATTGAATTTCATCCTGATTTCAGACGATTATCCTATTTATCAAGGTCATTTTGAATTCTAATCCTGTCCTACAAAGTGCTGGCAACTCCTCTTAGTATGACAGTGAACAATTGATAATTACTCTTCGAGTAGAATTTTTCAACCATTTATTCCCCCACCTCATAGTAATTTTATCTAGACCACATTTCAGTTCACTGGTGGAAATAAGATTAGCTATCCTTACATGATTTCCACCACCTTGGGCTAAAATTTCATGATATTTTAGTCACATCCAAACCAAAAATGGAAAATTGTTTGTTCCAAACTGGAAGGAACCTAACAAACAAACAGTGCTTTAACAAGAAGCCTGAATGTAACAGTTAATGTCTCTCAAACATAATTTCCTCCAATAAGTAGGAACTTAGAGCTATATTGTAACTTTACATTCAATGTGTCCTGTGTAAGAGGCAGAGCACAGCTGCTCTGGGGAGGGGGGAAATAAATTACTTCAGCACTTTCTGAGGAACAACTCACAGCCAGCCACTTTAACTAGCAAGGGGAGAAGGAGGTGGAGCCAGGCCAGATTAAATAACATTCACAGTGCTTCTGTCTCAGGAGGTCCCTCTGACCACCAACCAGGGTGAAAGGAAACACACACATACACAAAACAACGAGGTGCAGTATGGGGGCAAGGCGTCAAGGGGGGAGGCCCCCACCTGCATGCTCTGACCAGAGCAGGGAGCCAGGCCAGCCTTGCAAAACAGGAACCACTCCAGGGTGAGTGCAGGATAGAATCACTCTCCTATTGGCCCCCACTCGAGTCTCCCACCTCCTGGATGTAGGATCCAGCCCTCCCCTGGCCTGGCCTGCCCACTCCAGGGGCAGATCCTGACCGTGTCTCTCTTCCTTCCCCTGCATGGTGCCCTACCCGCTTGGAGCACATTGCCATTGTGCACTGGACCCCAAAATTCCTTAATCTGTCACTGAATGAAGCCATGACTCTGCCCACTCCCTGCCCCACATTGTCAGTATGGAGTATGAGGTGAGTCACACTCTGAGCTGAGCCAGGAATAAGGTATGTGGCACTCTTACTCCCCCTCCAAGCCAAGCAAGGGATAATCTTTGAATTCCTGGTTACACAGACTTTCTCCTGTTGGATTGTGCAATACCTAGACACATTTAATACCTTCACCTGCTTGGCTGTTTAATTCAATGTGTGACTTCAGGCATATAGTCACATTTCGGGTATTCATCGTCAGTCCATTGACAAAATGCCTGGAAGTTTTAGTCATTTGGTCAAATGTTCAATTGAAATAATAATTTGAGTGAATCACTGGAAGAGATCCAGGATAGCTTGTCCTTTAGTTGGATTATTTATGGATCAGAAAGTTGTCTTGTACTGTATATAATTTAGGAACCCCTTTGATGAGGCAGGTTTGGCTGTATCGCTTTTACAAAAGATATGGACCACCTGTCACAGCCTCCTAAAGCTTCCAGTCTGCCTTTAAAGCCACAGACTGTCATTTCCCACTGCCTTGCTCCTTTCTGCCTTGATTCTACTGGTTATTGTTTCCTTTGGACTTCACAATAGTTTGGCTTTTAAAATTTTACTCTGAGACTTATTCATGCTTTAGAGAGCCCGGCACCTCACACACAGGTCCCAGGTTCCTCATTCCTAAACAGGAGGACTGCAGATGTTTCACATCAGACTAGCTTGGGTCTTTCAGAAGCTTTTCTTTATGTAGTTGTTGCTTTTCACTTCAGGGTGTCTCTCCTAATTTTTGAAACCTATT
Organism: Sternotherus odoratus; assembly: GCA_032164245.1. Taxonomy (NCBI): domain Eukaryota; kingdom Metazoa; phylum Chordata; order Testudines; family Kinosternidae; genus Sternotherus; species Sternotherus odoratus. Next base: position 72,232,796 of record JAVMKO010000001.1, on the reverse strand, counting down.
AAAGTCAAAGCACTCCTAGCCCTCTTCTGAGGGCAGCCTTCTGTTGATGGCTCAACTAACTTTGGAATGCTGAATACATATTATAACTCTCACCTCTACAAGAAGTTGTCTTGGTTCACAAATGAGCACCAAACTTCTATAACACACATGTATAAGACCTATAACTTCCTGCATTGCTGGCCTGCATTTGGCTGCTGTTTCATGCCAGCCTAGAACTTTTACAATACAGTACTAGTTTTAGTTGACTTGGACATAAAACACAAAGTGACATATAGTGAGGCTTATGCTTTAGTACCAGATGCTAAACTGCAAAAAAGTTAATAAAATATTCAATGATGACCTTTCTTACAAGAATAATCTCTTTGTTATTTACTTTTACAAGCCTCAGTGATGAACAGACAATCTTAAAATGAATCTACAGAACATCTGTACTACATTTTGATATAATTTCATAAAGCATTTACAGACCCAAACATAAAAGATTGACTCATACCAGATAAATGTTTTTGAAAAGTTGTTTCTAATATCATACAAAATTACAATGCGGATTGTCAATACAGGTCTCAGACACTATGTTCATCTGCACTGTATATCATACTCCTTAATGATCTTAGCTGGATGAAAAGGAGCCACCTCATCTTCGAAGCCATACAATTTTCTGAGCTATGCAGATGTAGAAATTCTGCAATCCAGGGGGGACATATTGTACCTATTTTGTGTTAGAAGCTTAGGAATAACATATTAGACATTCCTCAATTGCCTTTGACTGGTTGAAAATAAGATAAAAAATGACAGTTTTCTTTCCAAAACATTTTACTGGTTTTTCAAACTTCATTTTTTCAAAATTTTGAAATTCACAAGAGCTATATTGCTGGCAAATTGTTCTTCGCTCTCCATAAACAAAACCAAAAACTCAGGGAAGTGCAATTAAAAAATTCTTTGAGTCTTTGTTAACTGAAGAATCAAAATTTTGATTAAACATATAGTCCAAAACGTAAATTCAGAACATTTTGTCCAGCTTCTGTTTTAGCCTCTGTTTTCCTTGGGTCAGCTCAATTGCTATATATGTGATTTACAGGCTACATTCTTACCTTTGATTGTGTAAATCTGGACTCATAGAAAAATATATGAAACAAAATTGCAGTGGACAAATGGTTTTATCTTTGAATGTATCAAGAGGTGAAAATTATGGCTCATGAAGATTTTTAATAAATACACTAATGGCATTTACTAGCCCTTTGTATTAATGGTAGAATATATATCATTTTTCATTATAATACATCAGTTTTTGTTATTATGTGTGCATGCAATGTTTGCTTGTCATGTCTGTGGTTCTTGATTTGTTTTGCTTAAATATTTGAATTTTATTACAATAAGTTCTAACACCAAAAGTGCTATTTATGTCATTCTTCACAGCTGCATTATGAGAACTTTCAGTACTAGTTTGCTACTTTTTTTGTGGTTATTATTAATATCTGTTGCCACGATGGAGCCCACAAGTCTAATGTATTGTGCTTACAAATAAAAAGTGATATGTTTTGCACTGACTGGCTGGCAAAATTCTCCATATTGAATAGTGGAGAATACAGACTAAGCTTTCTTTTATGGTGCCAATTAGTGTTTGACTTGTTCCTCTGTCATGTGATTAATTAAAAATGCATGATTTAGATTCTAGAAAGCTAACCATTTACCAGACAGAATCCCCTGGATGCTGCCATTCTTCCAGTTGATCTTTTTGCCCTCTCTGTCTTGGCAAATACCATATATAGCCCACTGCTCAGATCTTTCCCTAACAGATGGCTCTCTTTACTAGTCAAGACCCAATCTGGTGATTCCCTTTAATATGCTTTAGATTGAAGAATACCCAGGAACAGGCATCTGATTCATTCTCCTAAAACCAAAATTGAAAAGAAAAAAGTTAAGTAGATACACTTTTTAGACTGTCTCATTTTATGCACCCCATGAATCAGAGTATTTGTCAACAACAATTAAAATGTAGTTTCCGCAGTAATAAACATTACAGGGAGAAACAAATCAGCTTTCATTTACTCTGTCAGAAACTGAAGGAGAGTGCTTTATATTATTTTGTGGGTAATCTCTGTGGAGTAAACTAAGCACAGTTACATACTTGATTTTAATTAAAACTCTGGGTACCTTTCGAATTTTGTTAGGAAGATATCCTGGGTCTGATTAGCTGAGATCGGCATTGATAAGTTAATTTGACATACAACATATTTTTCATGAGGTAACTGTCACAGGAAGTTGTTTGTAATAGCTGTCTTTCCAGTGCCTGTGGGACCAACAAAAAGTAATGGCTTATTCTGAAGCAGCAACTTCTCCAGAAAGTACTTCTGCATAACAGTCCCAGAGGTGCTCACAATAATGTCATTAAGCTGTGAGAATAAGAGAAAGAACAAAAAATGCAGATAAAAATGCTTCATTACCCTCTGTATGCAGAACAACAATAGAATTCAGTCATAAAATAGTTTCAAGTCACAATAAAAGCAAAAGCTACAGAAAATACCTGGGAATGATGGAGGAGTTACAGGTTATTAGCGGCAGGCCTGGTAGAATTGCCAACTCAGAAGGCTAAACAAAAAAGATCACTAAGAATTCCTGTTTGGTATTTGAGGATAGACAGGCTATTATACACACAGCTTGTAATGAGAATGCAGAGAGTTTGTGTTGTTAACTGTTTTCTTTTACAGTATTTGACACAAGAATGGCTTAATGCTAAGCTGTTTTCTGTTCAGGCTACAGTTTTTCTTCACTAGAGTGTGAGAGCAGAATTCTAATGCTGAACATACCCTGGGAAACAAGGCCTCACTGTTCTATTTTGTCTTTTCCAATCTTTTATACTTTAACTGGAAGGTCATTTCATTTATTCCACAAAGAAAAGGGCAGGAGCAATGTTTGAAGGCTGGTATGTACTCGTATATCGAACTGGCACTTATTTTCCCTCTCACCTGTTTTATGCCCCTATCCTAGACTCTCATACTGGTCTGGCCAATGATTTTACTGTACAACCTCCCCAGTTCACCATCCAAAGGATTTAAACTATTTAAGGGTACTAGCAATGCAATTGTTTTGCAAATCCGTGTGGCATACTGTAAATTTTCTGCAAGTATTATTTAATGAGAAAGCTGGAGGAAAGTGTGGTGCATACTGTAGGTTCACAAAACAATTTCATATATCAGGAGCTGGCTTATTGAAGGGTGCTTAGCAAATGGAAATATCAGCTTCCATATAAAAAAGAAGTTTCTAACCCTTTTCCATTTGTAAATGTAAAGCAATTTACATGGACAGAGACTGAACATGAGAGGTGGAAAGCTTATGGCTTATGTTTCCTGAAAATCACAAAGAAAGCCAGGAATACTTGTAGCACCTTAGAGACTAACTAGTTTATTTCAGCATAACTAACACGGCTGCTATTCTTGAAAATCACAAGTTACTCACATTCCCCTCTACAGGTGCCCCAGGACTGCCTTTCGCCACCATGAAAACCACTGCTACAGATATCTCAACATTTGTGAGATCCTCATATCAGTTTGCAATCGAGGGAGGCTGCACTCCCCATGCTGCTAACCACAGCACTAGTGCTGCCTCCATCTCCCCACAGTTGTCTGACTGCAGCTAAAATAATGACTCTGTTGAGCAGCTAATGTGGCCTCTGGCCACAATAGTATAAGTTGGTCTGTAGATTATGCAAGAGGCTAAGAAAATGGGACTGCTATATTCTGATCTTCATTTTCCCATGGACTACATCTGTGGCCATTGTCAGATCACGTAGGCTTTCTGCTTTACATGTCTCATCTGTACATTTTTAATCCATTTGTATTACAGTAGAACCTATCCCCATTGTGCTTGGAAATGCATAAACACACGGTTAGTGACAATCCCTGCACTGAGTAATTTACAATCTAAACAGACAAGACAGACATGGGCTGAGAGGCAGAAAGATGGAATGAGTTGCCCACAGTCATAATGGCAACTCAGTGGCAGAGCTGCAAATAAAACCCAGGCCTCCTGACTCTCAGTTCAGTGCCCTCTCCCCTAAACCTGCTACCATCCCAGGGAGTAAAGCCAGGATGATAATGCTTACCATCTTCACTGCTGTGTGAGCTGTGGAAGTAGCTAATGCTTTTACAGAGCCAATACAAATGCTAAAATACATGAGAACATATGCAAAGTCCTCCAATACGTGGGGACCTTCTCTTTTTTTTGGACAGATGTCCTTTGTGAAGCCTATTAAAGTGTTGGCAACTGTATACAATCCAAGCAAAAGCAACTGGGCTCCATTTCTGGAGTAGGAATATGGGGGAATGGGAAGGAACTTAAAGATCACACTGTAATTCCCACTACATTTTATGAAAAGAAGTCTCTCATATGTGAGTGTTTCCCAAAGAACCATCTCTCCAACACACCTCCCATTTGTCTTGGTTATAGTGGTATATTAACATTGGATAGGGGAGTTGGTTACATTTGGGGATGGGGCAAACATCTTTCCACTGACCTATCCAATATTGTTTGGCCCAGCACGGTGCATATGGGAGTTCCAAAATGAGGAATATTATTGTTTTGTGTGTGTGTTTCTTTAAGATCCAGATTTTAGAGGCTTTCCTAGATGGTGGGAAATGGGCCAAAAGAGAAGAGGGGACAGCAAACCAGAAGAAGACCCTGGAAGGCCAGGGGAAACTGGAGACTATTTACTTACCACACAGACTTCATAGTTCTGGTGGGTACATTGTGTGTTCCTGAGTATATACAATGTAACTGTGAATTAGCATCATTTTAACCTACACAACATCAATAACCCTAATTTCAAGATATTTTCATTCATCAGGGCCCCAAACTCCTAGCCTTAAAGGTTAAGTATATAAAACCATGTACCACCAGTAGTTCATTTCTCCCCTATTTCAAGCAGTGTGAAGAAGGTGAATATGAAGCTGGTTAAAATACAGTTCTTAAAAAGGTGAAAGCAGTAAACTGCAATTTGACTGAATAATATTGCAATTCTATTCCCCCATCTGTATGACAAACATCTGAAAATGGTGAACTAGATACAATTCATCTGTTTTGCGGTCTTAGGATGGGAAATGGCTCAAATTTACCTTATTAGGGTCACAGTATTTAGGTATCAGTTGTTCAGTACTGAAGAAATCTCAGGCATAATGATTACTCCCAATAGGTCTGGTACATTGTTTATGGACTAAGGTTGGAATTTAATGGAGTTAGGTTCTCAAATTCCATTCAATTTCAATGTGATCTGGACACCAAACTCCCTTTCTCCCCTTTGAAAATCTGTCTGTATTACAGAAGTAATATGTTTACTGTGTTGACATTTGAGCAGTGCGCCCTGCTGGCAAATGAGTGAGCAGTTTCAAACTGCACTTTGGATGATACTTGCTCATCTCTTTTTCTGGATGAAGATAAAAAAAATTTTTACATGTCAAGGTCAGAAATGTTCAAGTTCTGATCCCAATTTGGGTTCCGGGGTCTGATATTCATATTTATTGATAGCTGAGAGTGGATTAATGTTTGGATTTCATCAACTGTAAATAAAAGGAGGATGAAGATAGACTCCTTTGTCTGTAGACATGCAAAAAAAAAAAAGATTGTGAACACCACAGTATTCATGCTATTCATCATTCCGATTCATATACATGCATTAATTCTTGGGCTTCAGGGAGTCCTGACACCAGGGATGATTTTGTATAAAAGGACTAAACATAACACTAATCACATCCCCCCATCCATCATTCAGAAAAGATGTAAAAAAAACCAAAGTCCTGACTATTTGTTAGCATTATTTATCCTATGATAATTTCTGTAAGGGTTTGGGTGTTAGCTCCAGTGGCCTGGCTCAGTTCCAATGCTGGTGATTTTATTCTGTCTGCCTGTTGCCCCACTTCAGTTACACTATGTTGACTTCAGAGCTGGACCTTGCGGGATCTGGTTCTGTTTTCCCTAAACTGTTAAACCTAGTATTATTATCTGTTAAACCTAGTTAAATTCTAGTATTTCACTTCAGAGGTAGCTGCACTGAACTGATGGTTATGAAGAAAGACCTCCAGACTGCATGTGCCTCAATTCATTAAGTGCCTTGTAGTGCATCAGGATGAAAGATGCAAGATGAATGCATGTTATTGTTATTAACAGTATCACAGTGAAGACTTCTCACTGCATGGCAATTCTCCTTTGCTAGAGGAAAACACCAAAGAAATGAGAGATTGCAAGAAAATTGTGCCTGTTTGGTTATTTTCATGGGCAAAAATTTAAATGGGTAGTGTGGCAAAGCTTTGGCCTTGTCCCTGTGGGTTCCGTGCTTCCAGGTGGTTTATGCTAGCCTCAGAGGCTCACTGTGACCCTCCCTTCTCTCATTAGAGACCAGGTCATAGCCTATTGAGCCATTTTCATCACAAGCCAGTGAGGAGAAACTATCCTTCCTGGCACAGTCTCTGTTGTCTCCCAATTTCAGTGATTAGTTAGCGGAGGTAGAAAGGGGGGAGCCCGGGACCACCCTCTACTCCGGGCGCCAGCCCAGGGACCCTAATAGTATTAGTTAAGATGGCTGACCTTTTAGCCACCAAACACAATACAATTCCCTAGGCTACTTCCCCACAGCAGTCCCCGCTTCTTCCAACTCCACTTCACCTTTACCTCAGAGTCTCCTTCCTTGCATATATGTTATCTACCACTCAGTCTCACCAACAGCACATCTTCCTTCCACAGCTCTTGACAGCCACACCCAACTGACTAACTGGGAGGTTTTTAACTGGTTTCAGCCAGCCCCTGACTGGCTTCAGGTGTCTCAATCAGGCTAGCTGTTTCTGCTCCTTTCTAGAATCTTCTTAATTGCCCCCAGGTGTCTTGATTAGCCTGGAGTAGCCTTTGTTTGGCTATCCAGGGAACAGGGACCTGCTCATCCTAAGGAACGGACAGGCTTAGGCCCGCCCACCTCCTGGGTAACCAAAAGGTGCTCATCCTAAGGCTGATATACCTCCCTTCCAGCACTCTCCTATAAACCTTTTGGTCTGACTCCGTCACAGTAGACAGCATATATCCAAACAATGGAGTAATAGTGCCTTCAGCATATGCTAAAGCAAAGGCAACCTAAAGCAGAATCCATTTGTAAGTCTCTAAATTGACCCAATTAGGTTCATTATATGAACACACACACTTCATCTACTATTGACAGACTTTGAGATCAAAACAATCCAAATTTTATCCAGCTCTGACTTTAAAAAAAAAGGGGGGGGAGCATGGACAATGATCAAGTCTAAGAGACTTTTCTTGTTAAAGAAAAAATATAACAAATATTCTGAAGGAGAAGGGCCCCTTTTGTTCTTATGAACTTCAGAAGCTTTTTTCAATCAATTTGACCCCACATGGTGTTAGCTGCACTAATTGTGACGAAAGTCACACTGTCAAAATAATGGGGAGATGAATTAGCAACGACAAAGTTCATTAAAGCTTGCTAATCATTAAAAGGACTGGGTTCACTGTAATTTGAAGAAAGGGTAACTGCCATGTGGATAAAACATTTCATGGGAATACATTTCGTTTCAAATGATGAAATATAATTAAAAGTGAACAGTGAAATCAACTGTCAAAGACATGGTGATGGCTGTTTTTGTAAAATACCTTTATAATGCACTAATGGTTAAACCTGGCTCTCTGGTCTGCACTGAATCGTTCTGATTTTCCTTGTAAATAATATGAGTGTGGTTCCAAAGGAGACTCACCATGTTTCCTCCCACACATATCGCTCCCTCTGTTCAGTCTCACGTTTCTATCTGTTTTCTTTTCGCATCTGAGCCCACGCACATGGCTACCAACTCAAATTCAACACAACACATACTGAAATCTTTATCTTTCCTACTGAAACCTACTTTCTTCCTCAAACAGAGTTGATATCTCCACTATTTTTCTTGAAAGCCAGGACCAAAACCTGTGTTCATATTTGACTCTTTTCTCTTCTTTGAACCATACACTCAAGATGCTGTAAATCTGTTTATTCTTATTTTTCAATATCTCTGAAATCTGCCCTTCTTACCCCCCGCCCCTGATCCAGCCCCATTGTTTAAATCCTTGTCTGTCTACACCTTCACTGTCTCTTGGCTAGACTTTTGCATTCATCTTTTCCCTGGACTCAGTTTATTTCCTTCCATTCTGTCCAACACGCCATTGTGAAAATCATTTTCTTTCTTACTACTATGACTGTGTCACATTCTTCCTTAATTCTCTCCACATGCTCCTTCTCTCTATTCCTGAATCACTTTCAAAATTGCCAGTGTTATCTTCAAGGCTTTTTGTTGCCCTGCCTGCATCGCAAATCTCGTCTTTTACTAGTCAGCCCTGCAGACTCTGTATTTTACAAGCTCTGCCTGTTAATATGTTGCTTTTCCCCTTCTCTTCTTATTTGAGATGCCACACCTTCTTTCGTGCCACCTCTTATGGCTGGAATAGCCCCTCTTTTCCACTGTACATAGTGCCCTCACACATCCTTCAACTTTCCCCTACCCCCAAAACTCAGTTATTTCAGCCAGCATTCTGCTAGTAGTCTCTACATGGGCAGTCTTTGTTGTCACTCCTGTGACTGACTATGACTGGGTTATGAAACAAAACTTAAAATGTCTAGAGGTTAACAAACCATGTCAACTCAAATAATTGTAACCTATGGTCTCCACCCATACAAAAATACTCTCCAAGAGCTTTTGGCCTTCTTCTATTGTGTTATCACTCACTATTGTCCCTCTTTTCACAGGATTCAATTCTTCCTCCTGTTGTATCAATTAGACAGTAAGTTCCTTGAGTCATGGGTTTTGTTTTATATGTTTGTGAAGTGCCATATATACTCAACATTACTCTCTCTCTCTCTTTCAGTACGTGTGTGTGTATATATATATATTAGGGCAGTTAATTCACATAATTAACTCCAAAGAAGTAATCACAATAAAAAAATTATCATGATTAATCACAGTTTTTATCGCACTGTTAAACAATAGAATACCAATTGAAATTTATTAAATATTTTGGATGTTTTTCTATATTTTCATATATATTGTATTCTGCGTTGCCACTGCAATCAAGGTGTTTATTATTTTTTATTACAAATATTTGCACTTCAAAAATGATAAACAAATAGTATTTTTCAATTAACAAGTACTGTAGTGCAATCTCTTTGTTGTGAAAGTGCAAGCTACAAATGTAGATTTTTTTTGGTTACATAATTGCACTCCAAAACAAAACAATGTAAAACTTCAGAGCCTACAAGTCCACTCAGTCCTACTTGGTTAGCCAATCGCTCAGACAGGTTTGTTTACATTTATGGGAGATAATGCTGCCCTCTTCTTATCACCAGAAAGTGAGAACAGGCATTTGTATGGCACTTTTGTAACTGGCATTGCAAGGTATTTACGTGCCAGATGTGCTAAACATTCATATTCCACTTCATGTTTTGGCCACCATACCAGAGGACATGCTTCCATGCTGATGATACTTGTTTAAAAAAAAGTGTTAATTATATTTGTGACTGAACTCCTTGGGTGAGAATTGTATGTCCCCTGCTCTGTTTTACCTGCATTCTGCCATATATTTCATGTTGTAGTAGTCTCGAATGATGATCCAGAACATGTTTTTCATTTTAAGAATACTTTCACAGCAAATTTAACAAAACACAGAGAAGGTACCAATGTGAAATTTCTACAAGATTTAAGAATCTGAAGTGCCATCCAAAATCTGAGAGGGACAATGTGTGGAGCATGCTTTTGGAAGTCTTAAAAGAACAACATTTTGATGTGGAAACTACAGAACCTGAACCACTAAAAAAGAAAATCAACCTAGTGCTTGTGGCATCTGACTCACATCGTGAAAATAAACATGTGTCAGTCTGCACTGCTTTGGATTGTTATGGAGCAGAACCCATATCAGCATGGAAGCATGTCACCTGAAATGGTGGTTGAAGCATTAAGGGACATATAACTCTTTAGCACATCTGGCACGTAAATATCTTGCAACATCTACTACAGCAGTGCCATGAGAATGCCTATTCTCACTTTCAGGTAACACTGTAAACAAGAAGCGGGCAGCATTATCTCCTGCAAATGTAAACAAACTTGTTTGTCTGAGCAATTGGCTGAACAAGAAGTAGGACTAAGTGGACTTGCAGGCTCTATTTTTCAAACGCAGTTTTTTTGGTACATAATTCCACATTTGAAGTTCAACTTTCATAATAAAGAGATTTCACTACAGTACTTGCATTTGGTGAACTGAAAAATACTATTTTGTTTTTTTTACAGTGCAAATATCTGCAATCAAAAATAAATATAAAGTGAGCACTGAACAATTTGTATTTTGTGTTGTAATTGATATCAATATATTTGAAAATGTAGAAAACATCCAAATATTTAAGTCAATTGTATTCTATTTATTGTTTAACAGTGACCCCGATTACTTTTTTTAATAGATTGACAGCCCTTGTATATACACACACTCTCTTTTTCTCTCTCTTTTTCTAAATATATATATGGAAAGAGAGAAAGCATGCATAATATATATCCTTCTAAAAATGTGTGGACCACAAAATCCTTCTAGTATCGACTTTGTAAGTGCAGACTCCAAGACTGAAAGCATATGGAAATACTTAACACTGAAATTCTTCACTTTCTGAAGATTTTCACAGGTAGATTTTTGGATTAGTTAGATGTTTGGTGGAATAATGCATACATCTGCGTCTGTGTGGCCAACCTGGAACTACATGTGTTCGCAAATATTTTTGGACATTTTCCATTTTATTGTTTAAATCTGTGGACAGTGTTTTGTAGTGGATTGACTCTAAACCCCATTCATGGTTCTTGGCATCTCATATTTGTCTTGCTGTCAAACTTATCATGATGATTCACCTTTAAGTCTCCACCATTACTATTATCTTAAAATGTCAGATTCTACCCTATTCGCACCAATATCACACTTTCTCCATAACAAATTCTGCTAGATGTTGGATGATGATTTCCTGGCATATCAACAAATAATCCCATAGGAATTGTTTGTTAAGCAAAGTATTGTGGAGCTGTTATTCTATTGAACACCTGCATTTCTACAGCAGTCAGGGAATGAGATTTATTTCATTTTACCAAATACACCTAGTGCAGAGCTTCTCTGGGTGTATATACAACATTTAAAATATAGGTCTCACTGACCAGTGTCAACAAAAAGATTCCCTGTCAAAATGAACTAAATGCCAACCTCACTCCCATCTCACACCTCTCAAGCTTTCTCTGGGGAAGAGGCAAGATGTCCTTTATGCCCTGAAGGTTCTCAGACTTAGAATCTGTCAGACCAGCGGGAGAAATAAGTGCCAGAGTTGAGGGTACCCCCATTGCAAACAGCTGCCTCCAGCTCCCAGCTGTTCAAATCAAGAGACTCTAAAGTGAGTGGCTCCGAGCAATTCATTCATTCTCGGTTAGGCAGGAGCCACATCATGTGGGACTTCAGACATAGATCAATGCCAGCACCTTGACTTTCACCCAGAAGCAGAAACAATGCAAATGCAATATGCAGGGAGCTGATGCAATATGGTTTACATATCTCTCCATCCCCTCTATCTGGTGCCTACCACCACCAAACTAGTGAGCAGTTGTAACTTGGTAGGAGACTGGCTACTTACATTGTTAGCTTTTGGGCGCTGGGTTCTATCTGATTATATATATAAATATAAAATGCCTAGCACACTGGTATGTGCTTTATAAATACCACAAATAAATAAATAAATACTGTTAGTCATAGTTATTAAGATAGCCATTTTTATAACAAAGCAATAGAGAAAAGAAAACCCATTCTGAATTGAAATTTATGATGAGACAAATTAAGTACAAATGGGGAACAATATAACATTAAAAAGAGAGATTAAAAATTACTATACTTGAGTCATGAACCCGCAATCTGATTGGTGCAGGTCCAACTACAAGATTGGCACCATAGAATACATTGCCAAATGAGTCTGACAGAAATACTATCTAACAATGCTTGAGAGTTTTTGCGTGGCCAAAAGCTGCTTGGGCAAATTAAAGAGGAGAAAATATGGTACTCGCAAAGATAAAGCTGTTAGTTCAATGCTGCCAGGTTGGGCCATCTTCCAGATGAGGTATGTGAAATACTATTAACAAAGATTACTATTGCAGGTTAATTACATTACTGCAAGTGAATACAGTTGTTCAACTGATGCTGCTGTGAACACAAATCTGCTTGCCCATTGTCACTATGTTTTAATTTGCCTTCTTGCAGGATGAATTCTGATTGTAATTAATGAATTTCTAAGTGAATGAATTATGATATTATGATTTAAAGTAATACATTAAAATGTCTCCACTGGCATTTCTGTATTGGAAAGGAATAATAGTGGTGCTAGGCAGTAAATACTTAACATGTACCAGGTCTTATAAAAAATTGCATTTTAGCACACGGATGTGTGATATCTTTGTAAAGTTGATTTGGAATGGGCTTTATTTTTGACTCAAAGGTATCATTAAAACACATAAAAGGTTGATAATTAATTTGGACACTGCATTATAAAGGGTAACTAGAAAACGTTTTACAAATAGATGTCTTCAAGTTAGCAGGGCTGATGAAATACATTCTAGAACACTTAAGGAATGGCTGTAGAGAGCTCTGAGACATTAGTGAGTATCTTTGAGAACTTGTGGAGGACAGGAGAGATACCTGAGGACTGGAAAAAAACAAATATAATACCTATCTATAAAAAGGAAATTAGGACAACCCAGAGAATTATAGACCATTCATCTTAACTTTGGTACCTGGAAAGATAATGGAACAAATAATCAATTTGTAAGCACCTAGAAGAAGGTGATAAGTGACAATCAACATAAATTTGCCAAGAACAAATCATATCAAACCATCCTAATATCTTTCTTTGACATGATCACACCTGTGGACAGGGGTGTGGGGGGAGCTGTAGATACACTATATCTTGACTTTAGCAAGGCTTTTGACAGTGCCTCACATGACCTTCTCATAAACAAATTAGAGAATCCTAGTCTAAATGAACCTCCACAACTGGTTGGAATACCAAGTGGGTTTTAGCCAAGGAAAGCTTATGCCCAAATAAATTTGTTAGCCTCTAAGGTACCATGAGGACTCCTCGTTGTTTTTACTCAGAGAGTAGTCATCAATGGCTCACAATCGAGTTGGAAGGGCACATTGAGAGGGGTCCTGCAGAGAACTGTCCTGGGTTGAGATCTTTTCAATATCTTTATAAATGATTTGGATAGTGGCCTACAGATTACACTTATAAAGTTTGTGGATGATACCAAGCTGGGAGAGGTTACAAGCCATTCGGAGGACAGGATTAGAATTCAAAAAGATTGGACAAGCTGGAGAAATGGTCTGAAGTAAATAGGATGGAATTCCATAGGTAGAAGTGCCAAGAACTACACTTAAGAAAGAACAATGAGTCACACACATACAAAATGGGAAATGGCTGCCTAGGAAGGAGTACTGCAGAAAAGAATCTGAGGGGGTATATAGTGTTTTTTTCCCCACAATCTGATGCCATTCAAAAATAGCAATCTTCTTTTTGTGCATCATGTTGCACTAATGTCTAAAGGAAAATGCTTAATCTAAAATCATCCATTCCCCATGTAGTTCTACAAGGACTAATACATGACAGTTCCGTTTGCTGGGGACAAAGCCAATAGCAGGCCCTGCACTAAGGGGACCATAGAAGTGACCTGCTTCTTTCATGTGCCCCAGGGATATGCATTGTCTCAAAGAGGCTGGGAGATGTGGGACCATAGAAGCAGGCTAGACAATCCTAAAAGATGCTGCAGGGCTCAGGAAGGCACACACAGACACACAGTCACACAGACACACAGACACACACACACACACACACACACACACACACACACACACACACACACACACACACACACACACACACTATTCAGATTTACTCCTGCCTGAGACAATTTAGCTCTTAATTGATGTCTTTAAATTAAATCATATGACAGACTCCTGTTGGCTCTACAGAGCACATGTGAGAGATAAAGCACGTTTTCTAGCCGACTCTGAGACAGACATTGCAGATGTGTAATGTTGCTGAAGCTAGAATGCATGAGTTTGCACAGGAGGAATTTCTCTACAAATTAATGCCTAATAAAGTTAATTTCTTCAGAATAAACACTTGAATCAACTGCTGCAATACTGATTAGCCTAACCAACAAAATTATTTTTGAAAATACTGTTTAATAGCAGACAATGTACGCCCAAGTCCAAAATGTATACCCCTGATGCCATGGGTTTTTGCATTTGTTTATATAGTTTTATTTATGCTTTTTATTTGTAGCTAACATAGATGTTGCTAAGTGGTTGCTAAATTAAACAATTATAAGGTAGGTTTATGTAAATTTATCACATCACTGCCACCATTTGGAATTACAAACTGTGACCCACCTGTGCATACAATTTACCTGCTTTAACCTTTCAGTAACTTTCATCTCCTTTTCTTAGCTAATAAATCTTTAGTTAGTTTACTATCGAATTGGCTACTAGTGTTGTATTTGCTGTAAGATCTAGAGTATCAAATGATCTGGTGTAAGTGACTTGTCGCTTGGGACCAGGAGCAACCGGATGTGTTGTGATTTTTTGGTTTAAGTGACATTTTATCACAAATTCCAGTTTGCCTGGGAGGCAAGATAGACTGGAGAGTCTAAGGGGACCGTGTGTGTTTTTGTACAGTAAAACTGGTGTAGTGATCCAGGAGTTCTCATTTGTCACTGGTTTGGTGAAATCTAATTAGAGCACACACTACCAGTTTGGGCTGTGTGCCCTGTTTTCTGGCAGTCTGCCCTGAGGTAGGCACTCACAGTTGTGAGCCACTCCAGACAGCCTGTCATCTAGCTCTTCAATAAACATTTAATTAAAAATTTAAAGAATGGCAAATATGTTGGATAGTTAGAGCTAACTCCTCCCATCAGATTCTTAATGTGAAATTCAGCTAAGAGCTGAATGCAGAAGGGACTTTTAATCTGGTAGGTGCTTCAAAATCCAAATAAGGATTTACAGAAGCTCTTCTTACTTCTGGTCTATGGTAAATGGATTGTCTAAAGGGGCCATTTTGGGTGGCACAGGAGGGGCATCCTGCATTCCTTGCACCCTCAGAACCACCATTAACGGTGACAGCTGAAAGGCCCACCCCGTGGATGCAGTCTTCCTTGATGGAAAATTCTGGGTATTGGGTTAATTGTCTCTATTTTTCAGATGCAAAGTCACATGGATGAGGTCATCTGTTTCATCTTAATTAAATAATGTGCCAGATTCAAATCCTGCTGGCGTAGGGAGGTGAAAGCACACCTCTTTCGCCAGGGAGGGCTGCCACACTCCATAGGGGATTCACTATCACTCACCCACACGGATTCTGTTTAGCATAGCAGCTTTTTATTTTGCCAGAGGCTCCATAGGAGTTCTGATGACAAAGGCTGCACCAGGGATGTGCTGGCTGGCTGTGTATCCCTGCCTGACACAAACCTCCTGTCATGAGTGTGAAGTGCCTTGGAGTGCTGTTTTACCTGTTAGGGGTTAACTGGACAGGAGAGAACAGTGAGGTCAGAAGCTCTCACTTCTAGGGGAGGGGGGAGTGTTTTGGTTTCACTTCGGTCCCGGGCGTTCCTCGTGCCTGCGTCTCTCTTCTCCTCTCTCCTAGCTTTGGGAGAGATGTAGCACCCTTCTATTTCTAATATTAGCCTAACTGTAAGTAGCATATTAATTTCATAAGCTTTTTACCTGATTTAAAGTGTCACTAACCTTCTCAGGGGGAGAAATCTTGAGGGAGGGGTTAGAAAGCTTTATATCTGTGAAGTTGTATTAGTTGTAAGTTGTTCTCTTTTCTTTATTAAACCTTTTTTTGTTATAAAAAGCATTTGGTTATTCCCTTAAAGTTGTCCTAGCTTTGGATTTGACCCAGTTCCCGGGTAGGGGAGTCTGTGTATCTGAGTCTCTCTCCTGAGAGCAGGGGGGAAGGGCAGTTGCTAGGAGATTGTATCTCATCTCTCCCGGTACGGGGGCGGGGGGAGGGTGGAGCAGTGTCTGAGTGTCCCAATCTCTCAGGAAGAGGGAGGGAGTGTTACTCTTGGGGTGTTCATGTGCCCCTCCAGGGTCTTGGAGATTGACGTGAATGGTGGCAGCATGGTCCCAATCCCCAACTGGTAGAGTGTGGGTTTTGGGGAGACAGGATATAAATTAGGCGGGGAAAGTAGCTTACAGTTAAGTGGTCATATGAGAGACCCCCCTCTTTTTACCCTAGTGTTTAGAGTGGGGGGAGGAAGTTTTCTCTTACACCTCCTCACAGGACTTTTTACTGCAGATGCGTTGCACAATGCTTAGTTTGTGCTGAGGCTTTCCAGCACTGAGCCCTGGCACCTCTTTCATTACAAACTGAGTGTTGAGAGGAAGCAGCAAGACCCAGAGAGCCCTCAGGGGCCAGGTGCAATGGGGTGGCGGAGAGGAACCAGGGGCCCAGGACACAAAATACACATTTCCCCGGAGTGCCATTTTCCTTAAGGCCAGCCCTGCCCTGAGGCCTTCCTCTGGACCTTTGAGCCTGTGACAAAGGCAAGCGGACTGGGTGGCATTGTCTTGGGCGACCCACATAGCACTGTTTCTGATGGGTGAGGTGCAGGCAGCCTGTCGGGCAATACATGATGAAACAACAAACTCCAATCCTGTGGTGACGGCATCCTGGACTGATTAGGGCTGACTCCAGAAGCTTATAGACACAGGTTCGGGGTAGAACTGTTCCAGTGAGAGGCACGACCACGGGTAGTAGCCCAGAAATTATGGGATCTTTCAACATGGTGACTCTGTCCAGAGACCAGTTCAATGGAGAAAGTTCTGGGGCAGTTCTCCGAGGAGGGAAGTAGAGCTGGGTAAGACACGTACTGGCAGCCTCAGTGGGGCAAGCAGTGGAGTGAGCTTAAGCCTTCTTTGAGGCTGAAAGAGATGAGTGGTCCGGACAGTATGGTAAACTGAGGGGAGTTCACCAGGGGGTGACTCCGGGAAGCTCCCAAGGGGGAAAGACCCTGATTGTCCTAAAGTCAGGGTGTCCCCACCAGCGGTAGTAGCAGTTAGGGTGGGAGAAACCATAGTTAAGGATCTTGTAGATTTGGGTTGTAGGTGCACCTTCATTAGTGAAGATGAAGTGAGGTTAAATGGCCTGTACTGACACCTCCCAGTACGTCTACTGTATACCTGGTGAGATCCGCATTTACCCCACTTCAGAAGTTGAGATGGATATGCAGCGCTGTGTCATGATGGTCAAGGGCCTGTCTTGGCCCATAGTTCTGGGAAGAGATTGTGTGGGTTTCTCAGCCCTTATGTAGGAGGGACTGGGACAGTGGCCCAGGACCACGGTGGAGATTGGGCTGGGAGACAGGGTAAGTCGATGAAGCACCTGTAAGCTGAGATACAGCATACAGATTTGCACCCAACCAACAGGAAGTGCTCGTGACAGGTGAGTTCACCCCATCATACATAACCTAGGAGGAAATATTGAAAAATTTGGGTTTGTTTAGTCTAGAGAAAAGAAAACTGAGGGGTACATGACAACAGTCTTTAAGTATGTAAAAGTTTGAAATGTATATCCTAATTTAAAAAACATAGCAAGAGAACCAAAAAAGAACCACCAGAGCTAAACAACATATAAAAGCAGCAGTGAGAGGCAAAAAGGCATCCTTTAAAAAGTGGAAGATAAATCCTAATGAACAAAATAGAAAAGAGCATAAACACTGGCAAAGGAAGTGTAAAAATAAAATTAGAAAGCCCAAAACAGAATCTGAAGAACAGCTAGCCAAAGACTCCAAAAGTAATAATACTTTTTAAAAAAAAATACATCAGAAGCAGGAAGCCTGCTAAACAATCAGGGGGAGCCACTGGACTATTGAGATGCTAAAGGAGCACCCAAAGTTGATAAGGCCATTGTGGAGAAACTAAATGAATACTTTCCATCTGTCTTCACCGCTGGGAATATGAGGGAGATTCCCAGACCTGAGCCATTTTTTGGGGGTGACAGATCTGAGGAACTGTTTCAAATTGAGGTGTCATTAGAGGAGGTTTTGGAACAAATTGGTAAACTAAACTGTATTAAGTCTCCAGGACCTGATGCTATTCATCCAAGAGATATGAAGGAACTCAAATGTGAAATTGCAGGACTACTAACTGTCATCTGTAACCTATCATTTAAATCAGCTTCTGTACCAAATGCCTGGAGGATAGCTAATATAACACCAATTTTTAAAAAGGATTCAAGAGGTGACCCTGGCAACCCTGGCCAGTAATCCTCACTTCAGTACCAGGCAAATTGGTTGAAACTATCTTAAAGAACAAAATTGTCAGATACATAGATGAACATAATTTGTTGGGAAATAGTCACCATGGTTTTCGTAAAGGGGAATCATGCCTCACCAATCTACTAGATTTCTTTGAGGGGCTCAACAGCATGCAGACAAAGGAGATCCAGTAGATTGGGTGTATTTAAATTTTCAGAAAGCCATTGATAAGGTCCCTCACAAAGGCTCTTAAGCAAAATAAGCAGTCATGGGATAACAGGGAAGATTCTCTCATGGACTGGTAACTGGTTAAAAGATAGGAAACAAAAGGTAGGAATAAATGGTCAGTTTTCAGAATGGAGAGAGGTACAGTGGTGTCATCCAGAGATCTGTACAGGGCCTAGTCCTATTTAACATATTCATTATCAATCAGGAAAAAGGGGTAAACAGTGAGGTGGCAAAATTTGCAGATGAAACAAAACTACTCAAGATAGTTAAGTCCCAGGCAGATTACAAAGAGCTCAAAAGGATGCCACAAAACTGGGTGACTGGGCAACAAAATGGAAGATGAAATTTAATGTTGAAAAATGCAAAGTACCAAAACATAGCCCTAACTATACATATACAATGATGGTGTCTAAATTAGCTGTTACCACTCAAGAAAAAGATCTTGGAGTCATTGTGAATAGTTCTCTGAAATCATCCACTCATTGTGCAGCGGAAGTCAAAAAAGTGAACAGAATGTTGGGAATCATCAAGAAAGGAATAGATAATAAGACAGAAAATATCATATTACCTCTATATAAATCCATGGTATGCCCACACCTTGAATACTGCCTGCAGATGCAGTTGCTCCATCTCAAAAAAGATATATTGGAATTGGAAAAGGTTCAGAAAGGTGGCAACAAAAAATGGTTATAGGTATAGAATGGCTTCCATATGAGGAGAGATTAATAAGACTGGGAATTTTCAGGTTGTAAAAGAGGCGACTAAGTGGGGATATGATAGAGGTCTATAAAATCATGAGTGATATAGCAAAAGTAATTAAGGAGGTGTTATTTACTCCTTCACATAATACAAGAACAAGGGGTAATAAATGAAATTAATAGGTAGCAGGTTTATAACAAACACAAGGAAGTATTTATTCATGCAATGCACTATCAACCTCTGAAACTCCTTGTCAGAGGGTGTTCTGAAGGTCAACACTATAATGGAATTCAAAAGTGAGCTAGATAGATTTATGGAAGATAGGTCCATCAATGGCTATTATCCAGGATGGGCAGGAATGGTGTCCCTAGCCTCTATTTGCCAGAAGCTGGGATTGGGTGACTGGGCATGGATCACTTGATGATAAACTGTCTGTTCATTCCCTTTGGGTCACCTGCCATTGGCTACTGTCAGAGGACAGGATACTGGGCTTGATGAACCTTTGGTGTGACCCAGTATGGATGTTCTTATGTTTGCCTTAACCACTGAGGACAGGACAAGATGTAATGGGCTAAAATTGCAGCAAAGTGGATTTAGATTGGGCAGTAGGAAAAACTTCCTAACCGTAAGGATAGTTAAGCACCCAGCCAATGGGAGCAGTGGAGTTGGCACTGGGGGTGAGGGCAGTGCGCGGAATCTCACTGCCGCCTCTTTGGGGGCACGCAGGGAGTTGGCTTTGGCCTTGCTGTGTTGTGGTCTTTTAGTGCCTAAAATCTCCTGGTTTGGCTTCAATAGCCTGCGGGAGATAAAGGGAGGAGGAAGGAGTTGAGGGAAGGGAAGAACTTGATTAGTGGAGCCTGTGGACCCCCTGGAGTACTCTCAGGGACCCTCAAGGGTCCATGGACGCTAGTTTGGAAAGTGCTACACCAGACAATATTTAGATCAAGCAATTTTCTCACTCCACTGGATGTTATAGTTCTTAATATACAGGCCTCTCTTAACCCTGCACCAGTCTCCTCAGTTAAGTTTTCATCTTCTCAGTGTTCTTGTTTCTTCCAGCTTAGGCGAGGGAGGAGGAAGGCCAAGGTACGTGACACCTGTTCCCTATTTTATATCCTTAGTCCATGTGCCTAGAAGATACTTGGCCAGATATGGCCTGGAGGGCTTTACTGAGTCACTGAGCTGGGTGATCTCCCTGGTGTGGTGCGTGGGCAGCTGTCATTGATTTGAGCATCCCTTGATTACAACTCCCCTGCTGATTAACAGTTGGTGAACACCCTCCTGGGGAGAGGTCCTTTGTATGTCACTAGCAAATTTGCAGCATATTTCAGTGACAACTATATAGCAAAATCCCATACCTTTATACATACCAATGGCATACATATTTGGACATAATAATGGGTTTCATTTATCTCACATGGCATGCCCTGTATGAAATATCACAACCATACATGAATGATGAATATGGGGGCGGGGGTCACAGGATGCCATCCTGAAGCACAGTGTGTCACACTTGCACAGTTCTGCACTATTGAGTGTTATGATAAGCACAACACATCTGATCCTGCAGCATTTGTGGAGCCGCCAAGGGAGCCGCACAAAACATGATGATTCCTTGGAGACTAGTTTGCTGTGGGACATAGAAAGAAACAGTTCAAGGTTGTTGTTGGCATTCACGGAGCAGCTGCAGATGGTGGAGGGCCAGTTCTGGGCCTGAGAAACAAGCACGGACTGGTGGGATCACATCGCTGTGCAGGTTTGGGATGATGAGCAGTGGCTGCAGAACGTTTGGATGCACAAGGCCACATTCCGGGAAGTCTGTGAGGAGCTTGCCCCAGCCCTCTAGTGCAGCAACACCAAAACGAGAGCTGCACTGACAGTGGAGAAGTGAGAGGCAATTGCTTTGTGGAAGCTGGCGATGCCAGAATACATTTGGAGCTGAGAAATCCACGGTGTGTGGGTGTGTGGGTGGGTGTGTGCGCGCAATACAAGTGTGCAGGGCCATTAATTGCATCCTGCTACGGACGACTGTAACTCTGGGCAATGTGCAGGACATAGTGGATGGTTTTGCAGCAATGGGTTTCCCGAACTGTGGTAGGATGATAAATTTCTCTATAAGTGGCATATCCCTGTTTTGGCACCAGACTAGCTTGCCACAGAGTAAATCAGCAGAAAGGTCTACTTTTATATGGTATTACAAGCATGGGTCATTTCATCAACATCAGTGCAGGCTGGTGAGGGAAGGATGCCTGCACCCACTGGCCTGTTCAGAAAGCTGCAAGCAGAGACTCTCTTTCCAGACCAGAGGATTACCATTGAGGATGGTGAAATGCCAGTAGTGATCCTAGGAGACCCAGCATACCCCTTACTCCAGTGGCTTATAAACCCATACACTGGCAACCTTGACAGCAGTAAGGAGCATTCAGCTACAGGCTCAGCAGATGCAGAGTGACAGCAGAATGTGCCTTTGGCTGTTAGAAAGGCCACTGGTACTGACTACTCCCGAGATTAGACCTCAGTGAAAAAAAAAATCCCACTGCATCAACCTAACTCTGTAGTGTACACCAGGCCTAAGTATGTGTGTAACTTTAAGCATGTAAGTAGCCCCATTGAAACTGCAGGCTTAAATCAGGGCCTTAATGATCATCGTTCCAGTTCTAATAAGCTGGCCTTGTTCTGATAAATCCTTCATTAATTCTGGAGATAAAATTAATTGTGGCACAATTTAAAGGAGGAGTATTGACTACTCAAAATAAAAAGCAAAATTCTATTGTGTATTCTTAGCATGTCCATGCAAGGAAGAGGCCTTAATAAAGTATTCACTGAAGAATGCCAGTTTTCCATCCATCATTGATTTAGTGAAACATTATTATCCTTTTTTTTATGTGCCTCAAAAATATTTGAAAGAGATTTATCCACCCTGATTTTTCTAAAGAATTTTTACATAATTACAAGTACATGGATGGCATTTTCCTTTTGATTTTTTGTTTGTTTGTGTATTACTTTGGTGCATAAAGCCACACAGAACCAAAAGCTTGAATAACCGTTCCAGCCCAAGGATACAAAGTGAAGCTGAACAGAAAAATTATTCCCTTATCAAATGATTTGTATTTCAAAGGATAGCGTGGTGTTGTGCAAGTACAAATGCTGGAGGACAGATCTCCTTAAATATAGTATTCCACTCTTAAAAGTCAAAAAGCTACAACCCCTCAGTATGGTAGTGAGAAAAAACTCCACTAAATTGTTTGTGCCATCTCCAATCTCCTGAGCAGCGTCCCTTAAGTATTTTTTTAATAAGAATCATAGGCTTCAGCATACTAATGAACCTACCAATTACATTTTGCTCTCCATTTCAGATTAAATGACTGTTTGTCTGGCTAGCTATCTAGCTAGATGCTTATATGACCCCCATCACCATGGTATTCTAGCACTTTGCAAGTTTTAAAAAATATAAACAATAATAATAATAATAATGGACTGTATCTTTCCAGTTAGCTATAACTCTATATGCTTTGTTAGGCTAATCACAAATAAAATGCCTGAATCTAAATGTTATGGTAGCTGTTTCATGAGGGTAATCAACTTTCTATGCATCTGTGCTGCTTTGCACAATAGAACAAAGAGACAGAAAGGGCTTTAAGGAGTTAGGAACAGCAATGGACAAAATAGACAAAGATGAAATAAAAGAGAGAGATGAAGTGTAAAAGTAGTAAAGTGCAAACATTCTTGCACATTCAGTACAGTGAGGGAGAATGGAAGATTATGTCAAGGAGGAAAGAGAACGACGAGTCTCCTTCTCATATCTCTTTAGAGGCTACAGATGTCTCTTTTCTCTCCTTTCATTCCCAGCTTTCATACAGATGGGGGATTTCCCTCTGTCTCCTGGGGCTGCTGGATGTGTAAAAATTTATAGAGTTACAGATTCCAAATTATGATTCTCTAGTCTGACCTCCTGTAAAACACAGGACAGAGAACGTCTCTCAAATAATTTCCAGAGTCTATCCTTTAGAAAAACATCTAATCTTTATTTAAAAATTGTCAGTGATGGAGAATCTACCATGACCCTTGATTAATCGTTCTGATGGTTAATTACCCTCAGTCTTCAACTTTTACATTTTATTTCCAGTCTGAATTTATCTAGCTTCAACCTCCAGCCACTGGATCATGTTCTACCTTTCCCTGCTCGACTGAAGAGCTCATTATTAAATATTTGTCAATATTTATATAGTGCATATTTATAGGTGTAATCAACTCATTCCCCAATCTTCTCTCTATTTAGCTAAATAAATTGAGCTCCATGAGTCTATCACATGTTTTCTAATCCTTTGATACTTCTCATAGCTCCCCACTGAACCCTTTCCAATTTATTCGCATCCTTGCTGAATTTTGGTCACCAGAACTGGACACAATATTCCAGCAGCGGTTGCACTTACCTGTCTACTCCTACCCAAGATTCCCCTGTTTATGCACCCCAGATTGCATTATCTCTTCTAGCCACAACATCACACTGGGAACTCAAAGTCAGGTAATTATCCACCGTGATCTACAAATCTTTTTCTGAGTCACTGCTTCCTAGGACAGAGGCTCCTACCATGTAAGTATGGCCTACATTCTTTGTTCCTAGATGCATACATTTACATGTAGCCATATAAAAATGCATATTGTTTGCTTGTGCCCATGTTACCAAGCAATCTAGATCGTTCTGAATCAGTGACCTGAATCAGTGACACAGGTGTGTGATATGCAAATTTTATCAATAATGATTTTAAATTTTCTCCTAAGTAATCAATAAAAATGTTAACCAGTGTAGGGCCAAGAACCAATCCCTGTGGGACACGACTAGAAACTTACCTGTTCAATGATGATTCCATGTTCATAGTTAGATTTTGGGACCTATCAGTTAGCCAGTTTTTAATCAATGAAATTTGTGCCATGTTAATTTTATATTCTTCTAGTTTCTAAATCAAAATGTCCTGTGCTACTAAGTCAAATGCCTTACAGAAATCTAAGTATAGTATATAATTACTATGATCTTTATAATCTCATTTAAAAAGATATCAAGTTAACTTTACAGCCTCTATTTTCCATAAACTCATGTTAATTTGCATCACCCTCCTTTAATTTGTTATTAATCGAGTCCCATATCAGCTGTTCCATTCACTTTTCCGGGATGATGTTAGGTTGACAGTCTATAGTTATCTGGGTCATCCCGTTTACCCTTTTTAAAAATTGGCACCTTAGCGTTCTTCCAGTCTTCTGGAACTTCTCCAGTGTTCCAAGACTTATTGCAAAAAAATCAAAATATTGCTATATTTTATTTTTTATAGCTGCAGTTACCACACCCCTAACAATGTTGTTTTTTTTAATTATTACAACCTTCTTCCTCTATTGTGGGATTGTGGTTTTGGGGGCGTCTAGTAAGGAATTCTTAAACAATTCACAGTTATTATTCATATTTTTATAATTAAATTCCTACTCCCAGCTGATTTGGCTCATAATCGTTTTCAGGTTTTGTGAAATTGGCCCAATTAAAGCACCACGTATTTATATTACTGGTCTGGACTTTATCCTGCTTGCACATTATAAATGTCATGATCACTTATGCCAAGCTACCATTAATTTTTAGTTCTGTGATCAGTTCCTCTTTATCAGTTAAGGCAATGTCTAATAAAGAATTCCTCTACGTTGGTTGCAACACTTCTTGAGCTAGGGAATTGTAATCTATAATGTTCAGAATTACCAAGGAGGTTTTAGTCCTGGCAGCATGAGACCTCCAGCATGTCACTCAAATTGAAGTCCCCCATAACGATGCAGTTTCCACCCTCCCCCAATTATAGATAGGTACATAAGGCAGTGGCCATCCTGTTCCCCAGTGTGATTTTGTTGTCAGACAAAACTAATTCCTCATCTTGCGCTCTAGCTGTTAGGGCTTTGATCCATAATCATTCAAGATCATTTTTCTTCTGAGTTATCAGTGACTCAGAAACAACATGTTTGACATGACTGAGTGCCATTCCCTCTTTCCTTTTGCTCACTCAATCTTTCCTAAATAGGTCCTAAGGAACCAGTCACTGGTTCCTAAGAAGGAACTAGCCACTTATTTCCTCTCTGTCTCATGTCTCACATTGCTAGTCTATTTGTACAGTGCTCTTGCACTACCTGACATAATTTAGGAAGTATGAGAAGGATGCCTGTGATTCACACTCTGCTCATGCCGTAGACACTTCAATGTGAGAGCAGCACTGATCAGATTTCTAGACAGTGGATGAAATCCTAATCTGATTAAAGTCACTGGCAAAACTTCCTGGGTGACAGCTGCACATGGGGCACTAGAAAATCACAGACAGGTCATGAACCACCAGGGGAATCCCATTGGTCTTGAATCAAGCACATGTTCTTTAAGTGAACAAGAAAGTGTGTTAGTTCCAGATGTGAAGAAAACCAAAGAGCCCTAGTTTGATTAAAAAGATGGTTGAAATGCTAGTCAATGGGAGTTTTGCCATTGACTTCCATGGGACCAGGATTTCAGCCAATGTCTCTGTATTAGATAACCTGAAATTACAAATTCCAGAGACTTTATTACATCTTATTAGCTTTGAACACTACTATTGCTTAATTTCCATGGCAGGGAAATGAAAGCAGCATTACAACATGGGCTGGTAGCTACCACTGAGGAAACTACTGTGTAACCATGGTGTTAACAGAGTTCCAATCTCATTCAACATCATAATCACAAAAAGTGTCTGTTTACCAACAAATGTCATTAGGGAACTGAAGGGATAGATTTATGAGGAAAGATTAAAAGCCTGATCAATAATTTGGGCTATGGAGTGGGTAGATAAAAGAACCATCTAGAAATATCTGAAGCAGAAAAACATCAAGGATGGGAAAGACTTATTGAAAGTAGTATCAGGAGGTATAACTAGGAGTGATAGGATGAACTTTAAAAATATATAGATTTGGGGATGACTTATATAACAAAATGGTGACAGTAAAATATATTGTATAGTGGAACAGTTTTATAAGGCTAGACATAAAGATATCTTGTGGGACATTTAAAGCTAGACTCAACAAAGTACCTTATAATGTGGGGACAAATCTGCCACTGGCTCTGCCATGGAGATCACCCAATATATCTTTTTCTTCTCTAATTCCTATAATTCTATGAACTTCCTTCCTGCACTTTGAAAACTGAATTCATTTCTGTCCATCCACTGCTGCCAGTAGTCTTAAAAGAGTGGAAAACTTCACCCCCAAAAGTTTCAGATGCCTTTTATTGCAATCTTTAGTCACTGTCACATCCTAGTCTTCAGGCTATTTGCACCACAAAGATTTGTTTAGGTGCTAAGTTTAATAACAGGCTTATTGGATGTAGAGAAAACACAATAGGAGGCGTGATTCCATCTTCTAGCTGTTATGTATAATTTTATCCTTCTTAGGCACCCTTTTTCTATGGAAGCCAGGAACACAGTTTGTGCCAATGTGATCTGCTGTGCACTGTTTTGAGAAGGCAAATTAATTGTTGTCAAAATGCTATTACTGAACAAAAAAACTTTCAGCCTCAAAGAGTGTAGTGTCATTTCCTGAAAGGGCATTTTTGGATACTTTACTGGAAAGCTTCAGGAATTTTTTAACACATCTGAAACCCAACATTTCACTTAAATTGTGTTAAGCTAAAAAGAAAAGAAAAGAGAAAAGAGAAAATTTGTATTAAAAAGAGTAACAAGCAAAACTAAAACTCGGAGGAAGCTATTCAGAGAAGAAGACATGGGATATGTCTACACTACAAATTAGGTTGATTTTATAGAAGTCGAGCTTATACAGTCGATTGTGTCTGTCCCCTCTAAGCACATTAAGTCAGCAAAGTGCATCCTCAATACCATGGCTAGCATCAACTCACGGAGTGGTGCACTGTGGGAAGCTATCTCACAGTCCCTCCTGCCCATTGGAATTCTGGGTTAAGCTTCCAATGCCCGATGGGGCAAAAACATTGTCACAGGTGGTTTTGAGTACGTCATCAATCTCACCTCTCTCCCTCTCTCCGTGAAAGCAACAGCAGACAATCATTTCACACCTTTTCTCCTGGGTTACCCATGCAGACACCACAGCATGGCAAGCATGGAGCCCACTCAGCTCACTGCTGCTGTTATGAGTATTGTAAACACCTCACACATTATCCTGCAGTATGTGCAGAACCTGGCTAGGAGATGCCAGCACAAGAACGATTGTGAGGAGGACATGGACACAGACGGTCCTGAAATCAGGGGATGTGGCAATTGGGACATCATGGCAGCAGTGGGGCAGTTGATACAGTGGAACGCCGATTCTGGGGCCGGCAAACAAACACATACTGGTGGGACCGCATAGTGTTGTGGGTATGGGATAATTCCCAGTGGCTGCAAAAGTTTTGCATGCATAAGGCCACTTTCCTGGAACTTTGTGAGTTGCTTTTCCCCGCCTAGAAGTGCAAGAATACCAAGATGAGAGCAGTCCTGCCAGTTGAGAAGTGAGTGGTGATAGCCCTATGGAAGCTTGCAGCCTGACTGTTACTGGTTCAGTTAGGAATCAATTTGGAGTGGGAAAATCTACTGTGGGGGCTGCTGTGGCCCAAGTAGCCAACACAACCACTAACCTTCTGCTATCAAGGGTAGTGACTCTGGGAAATGTGCAGGTTAAAGTAGATGGCTTTACTGCAATGGGGTTCCATAACTGCGGTGGGGCAATAGACAATGCATATCGCTATCTTGGCACCAGACCGCCTTGCCAACCAGTACATAAACCACAAGGGGTACTTCTTAATGGTGCTGCAAGCACTGGTGGATCACAAGGGATGTTTCACCATCAACATGGGATGATCGGGAAAGGTGCATGACACTCACATCTTTAAGAACTCCAGGCTCTTTGAACAGCTGCAAGAAGTGACTTGTTTCCCAGACCAGGAAATTACTGTTGGGGATGTTGAAATGCCAATAATTATCCTTGGAGACCCAGCCTGCCCTTTGCTCCCATGACTCATGAAGACTTACACAGAAGGCCTGGACAGTAGTAAGGATCAGTTCAACTATAGGCTGAGCAGGTGCAGAATGGTGGTATAATGTGCCTTTGGACATTTAAAAGCCTGCTGGCGCTGTTTGCTGACTAGGTTAGACCTCAGTGCACAATATTCCCATTGTTATTGCTGCCTGCTGTGTTCTCCACAAAATCTGTGAGAGTAAGGGGGAGATGTTTATGTCCGGGTGGTAGGTTGAGGAAAATTGCCTGGTGACCGATTTTGAGCACAGCTAGGTGCACTGCACATCAGAGAGGCTTTGAATACCAGTTTCATGATGGGCCAGGCTATGGTGTGTGTGTTTCTCCTTGATGTAAACCCATTCTCTTTGTTGATTTTAATTCCTTGTAAGCCAATCATCCGCCCCTCTTCGATCACAGCTGAAAAAGGAAATTAAGTCACTATTGTTTTGAAAGCACGCATTCTTTCTTTATTGATTAAGAAAAAAAGGTGAGATAACTGACAAGGTAGCCCAGGTTGAGTGGGGAGGAGGGAAGGAGGGAAGGACAAGTCCACATTAATTCTTGTAGCTACACTACAAATCAAAACTTATTGAATGACAGCCTTTTGTTGCTTGGGCCATTCTCTGGGATGGAGTGGTTAGGTGCCTGGAGCCTCACTCTCCCTGCATTCTTGGACATCTATGTGAGGAGGATATGGAACTTTGGGAGGAGGGCAGGTGGTTATACAGTGGATGCAGTAGCAGTCTGTGCTCTTGTTGCCTTTCCTGCACGTCCACCAGACTTCTGAGCATGTCCGTTCACTCCCCCATTAGCCTTAGCATTGCATCCTGCCTCTTCTTATAGTGCTCACTTAATGCTTTCCTGGACTCTGCCACTATATATCTCCATGTATTCAGCTGTTCTCTATCAGTGTGGAAGGACTGCATGAGCTTGGAAAACATGTCATTGTGAGTGCATTTTTTCATCTTCTAATCTGTGATAACATCTGGAATGGAGAAGATACGGAGAGTGTAGAAACATTTCCACCTGCTGAGGGATAAAAAGGGAGAGTAGAATTTAAGAGGATACATTTCTGAGAACAAAAGGGAGACTCTTTCACAGTGAATTAAGCAATTCACAGCAGACAGCACATGTGCTTTAGGTACAAGGTCACATTTTGCCTTTTATATGGAGATCCTGCTGGTATAGTGACACATCATACATGGCTGAGCAACAGAATTCAATTTCCAGTTTCCAATTTGGCCATGGTAAGCCAAAGAGTATGTGGGGTTGGCTTCTTCTGCCTTCATAACACGTGGGAATGGTTTTAAACTGCAGCACCTTCCTTTCCCATAACAAGCAATGCCGGTTGGGTTAGTCACTTAAAAGGAGGGGCTGCAGTTTTCAGGTGGATGTGCAGTACACCCCTTCCCCCTCTGGAATCATCCCTTCCGCCTCCCCCCACCATGTGCCTATTTTCAGGGATGATCCCTTTTAGCCAAACGAAAACAGCCAAGCATGAACGGGGTCCTTTGACTGTTCCCTTAAAAACATGCCCCTTTTTCAACAAGGTGATCATGAATGATATCACTCTCGTGAGGCTAACACAGAGAAAGAAAGACCAAATGTTGCTTGAATGCAGCCAAAACCCAGACCATTCACTGCCATGCTTTGTGCTGCAATGACTCCAGACTACTTGCTACTGGCTTGACGTGGTAAAGTGTCCTACCAAGGAGGGCGAAATAAGGAAGCCCTCCCCAGAAACCTTCTGCAAAGGCTTTCAAAGTACCTCAAGGAGAGCTTCATGGACATGTCCTTGGGGGATTCCTGTTCCATCCCCAGACATGTTAAAAGACTTTTCCAGTAGTTGTACTGGCCACGAATGCATCCCAAGTCTTCAGGTCAAATCAAACATTAAGTACAATTGCTTTTAAATCCTGCAGTGTAGTTACAAATGTGCACTCACCAGAGGTGCCTTCTCAGACTTCAGGATCCAGGAACCTGCCTTGGGAGGGTATTGACTCCAGATGATAAAAAGGTCCTGGCTGCCAGTGAGAAAGAATTCTCCGCTTGCCTGCTGTGCATTCTCCTCCTCCTTCTCCTCATCCACAAAATCCCTCTCCCTGTTGCGTCAGACTCCCCCCATGCAGGTGTCCACAGACAGTGGTGAGGTACTGGTAGGATCCCCCCCTAGAATTCCATGCAGTTGATCATAGAAGAGGCATGTATGGGACTCTGACCTGGAGCGACCGTTTGCCTCCTTTGTCTTTTGCTAGGCTTGCCTGAGCTCCTTAACTTTCATGTGGCACTGCTGCGTGTGCCTGTGCTGCTGAGCTCACCACACTGACCAAAGAGCAAATGAAATTCAAAATTTTCTGAGGCTTTTTCTGTGTACCTGGCTAGTGCATCGGAGTTGAAAGTGCTGTCCAGAGCAGTCGCATTGGAGCTCCCAGAGGCCAATACCGTCAAATTATG
The DNA here is from genome assembly GCA_032164245.1 of Sternotherus odoratus. Classification (NCBI taxonomy): domain Eukaryota; kingdom Metazoa; phylum Chordata; order Testudines; family Kinosternidae; genus Sternotherus; species Sternotherus odoratus. The sequence goes on along the minus strand of JAVMKO010000001.1, from coordinate 72,202,062 downwards.
TCTTCACTACCCCAAATTCAACCCATCAAGTTCAATTTTAGTGCTACTCCCCTCGCCGGGAGGAGTACAGCAGTCGATTTTAAGAGCCCTTTAGGTTGATGGAATGGGGTTGGTTGTGTAGATGCATTGCGTATAAAATCAATCTAACGTGGCTAAATTCGACCTCACCTCATAGTATAGATCAGGGCATAGTGATCTGTCCGTGGTGAGTAGTTTGTTCTCATTTACCACTCAGTATGCACCAGGGCATTTCTGTCTATCTGCTGAATGGCAAATGAACTAGGATGATGACAGGAGAAAGGGCCAGAAAAGTTGATATTTAGAGCCGGAAAAATTATTCATTGCTAATAAATTACCTGATAAACATAACTCTTTTTTTTCTGTTCACAAACTAATCGTGATTTCTATGTATTATCATTATCCTTAAACATTTGCTGTATATTTCATCCAAACAAATTTCACTCAATGGGTTGTTTGTGAAATGATGTTCTCTTTGAAATGAGGTTGGGAAGTATTATTAACCCTATTTTGCAGAAGGAGATATGCTCATATCACTAGAACATCCTTTTCTCCCTGGATAAAATAAGTTGCATTGGAAAGGAAGCTAAGGCTATGCTTACAGTACAAGCACTAGAGCATAACATCTGCAGTGTTACAGCTACATCACTGTAATGTTGACACTCCCTACATCAACAGAAGGTTTTTTCCCCTATCAAAGTAGTTAATCCAACTCTCCCAGAGGCAGTAGCTAGGTTGACAGAAGAATTTTTCCATTGACCTAGTTGTGTCTACACTGGAGGTAGAGTTGACCTAACTACAGTACTCGGGGAGTGAGCAATGTAACTAGGTTGATCTAATTTTGAAGTGTAGAGCACTCCTTTTTTTAAAATTTTGATCAGCCCTTCCAACGTAGATGAGAGGAAGGATCAGTGGAAGCTAATCAAATAGGAGGCATTATCTACCCTTCATAACATGGATGTGTGATGCATCAAGAGGTAAAGTCAGAGTACATCTTGGACACAACAGTATTGGGGAGGGTTGGAAGGATGAATAGATGGATACTGATAAAAAAGGTTTAAAATGTGTGGGGTGCAAAAAGATTACAAAAATGAAAACCTCTCTCTTGCCAGCAGTGGAATGAGCTGTTATGGGGACTATTATATATAATGTTAAGAATTCTGTAAAGGCACTAAAGTGGTCTAATGTATATAATTTATAACAAAGAAGATACAACCTGTAAACTGCTAAATGGCAGAGCTCTGAGAAATAGGAAACCAAGGGACAATAGGAATAATTTCAAAAATAGTTTTTCAAGTGATACAGATACATCTCAAAGATTTCTACACTGAATAAACTTCAGACTGAAATAAACATCAGTTTTGTATCTAGTCACATTAGTGGATTACATCATGCACTATATTTAGAATGCCTCCAGTTTAACCATGGAAACAGCTTTTGCTTAAACTCTCAAATTTAGTTCAATATTAGCTTAAGACCTAGAAATACTTTAGAAAGCTCACACATTAATTTCTCATATTATTGTAGGCTTGCATAGCTACAGCTGTACCACCCTGAACATGTCCGATTCTGTCTGACCTCGGAAGCTAAGCAGGGTCAGGCCTGGCTAGTACCTGGATGGGAGGGAAGACCTCCTGGGAATACTAGGTGCTGTAGGCTTCACACCTGGCAGCAGGTATAAAATGCCTCCAGTGACAGATGGCACGACGCATTGGTTGGAGTATCCCCCCGGTCGTATCACTGGTTCTAAGCAGACCCTGCCATAGTGTGGGAATAATGCTAAGAAAAACAACATTGTAGGCTTGCATACTTAGCTGTGTGGGTTATTTGTATATGTACACAGAGATACCAAATTTATGATAGAGAAGGAGAGAGAGAGAGAGCAAGCAAGCTTATACAAAACCAAAGGAGGATTTGGAGTATATCCTAATAATCTGCCCCCAATTGTTTACTAGAGCTAAGCTAATACTTGATATTCTGTTTGGTGGCAGAACTGAAAAAATCAGAAAAATAATTATTTTTGGCTCAACCTGAAATTATGTTTGTTTTCTGTTGTTTTAGTTTCAGCAAGCAAAAAAAATCTCATTTTGGGTTGAACTAAATCTTTCATTTTATGCAGAACATTTTCCCTCCCCCCATTTTCTGTTTTGTTTCGGTTTTAGGTGGCACCTTTTTGTGCTTTTAATAAAAGTAGTTAAATTTAAAAATGAAACGTAGTTGTGAAATGAAAAGTCAAAATGTTTCCAAAATGTTGAAATGAAACAGTTTGACATTTTCAATATTTTCCCTCCTCAGCCAAAAATGGTCACTGAATTTGATCTGAATTCACAAATAGTTTCAGTGAACCTGAAACTGCATTTTTTGGTGAATAAACTATTTGAAAATTTCTCCCCCTTTCTGCTCTATCTTATTTTTTTAAAAAAAGGTTTGATATTAGACACAGGGTTAAAAACCATGTGTACATAACATTGTTTCAATACAACAAGTCAAAAAACATCTAAAAACCACTTACATATGTTTTTGTGGTGCTGATGCTGGTTGTAAGAGCACACTTTAAATAAGCAGCCCCATTGCAAAATACAGGTGATAAACCATGACAGGTAGCCTCAAAAGATTCAGACTTTGGAACAAGTATGAATGAGTGAGCTACATACTCAGACACCAGAGGCACACAGTGCATGGGAAGGAGCAGAGATTGCTGTCCATTCAGGGGCTCATGGGGAAAAGAAGATAGATTCAGCTGTTTGTCACACAGCAAGAACCAAGAAAGTGGCCCTGTGAGGATGGGAAGCAAAGAGCAGAACAGGCAACCTGTTTCAACCCTGGAGAGATGATCAAACAGGTGGAAGAGTGGAGGGAAAGAGCCATGCATGAAATCTCACCTCAGGCAGGAGTCTTGGCAGTTATGCACACAGATGGTATCTTTGGTTGGTTGGAATTCTGTATATTTCTGATTGATGTGTGATCACATGATTCTGTTAGCTTGTTGCACTCTACCTCACTGCATAAGGAACTGCAAGAAAACACAATCATTAGGAAATCTGGGAATGACATTTCCTAGCAACAAAAGAATGACATTCATTTCACCTGACTGAAAACTTTATAGGCAGCATATAGTTGCTAGTAAAACAAATATTCTGCACACCAAATGCAGTTATCCAGATCTGGATTCAAGGCCTGAATTGGCTTGCACCAGTTTAGCAACTTGGTACTTGTTCTGAAGATGTCTTCAAATGGTTCAGAATTTCAGCTTTCATAAAAAAAATTAGTGACCACTACATGCCTACATGAGGATCTCTCCAGCAAGATCAGCACTATTAACAACCAGGCTAGGCTGAGTGCAGGTTCCTTTCAGAAAATCCTGTCAATTTCCTCATAAAAGATATCTTGTGTGAGCTGTTTTGGTCCTATGCATCTCTCTAGGTCTGTCAGAGGTTTCATCACTGCATTTCCTCTTGTTGCTACCTCAGTTTGGTCATCTGTCCAGAGAGCTGCTTGTAAATCTTTGCACAGGATCGTAGGGTTAGGAGGGACCTCAAGGACCATCTAGTCTAACCTCCTGCTGAGATACAGGATTTGTTGTGTCTAAATCATCCGAGACAGGTAGCTAGCCAGCCTCCCCTTGAAAACCTCCAGTGATCCTGGCATGTCTTTTCTGGCATGGTCTGGGCAAACTACTCATCCCACAGAACAATGCCACAAAGCCTCTACTTCTCACCAATATGGAGTTACTTCAGATGGGATATGGAGTAGCTCCTGCTAAAGTCCAAAGAGACATTGATGGGAAAGAATTTGCATGTGGACACATGGTAGTTCCTACTGATATGAGGACAACTATACTAAGGCAATTTTCATCTAAAGACAAGGCCTAAGTTGCAAGGAAAACCATGAAAATATGAACGGTATAACCAATACAGAAATGTCCACCTGAGTTTGTTCAGAGAGTTAAAAACAAAAGGTCTTAGAGGTCTAAGCTGTCCATTCAGCTCAGGGGGGATTTAACTCAGATGCCTGTTGGTGACAATTTAAATGTCGGCTTTGTTAAGTATTTCACTGCCAATCAAATCATGTAAGAAAGGAGAGGGACAATGATATTATGAGATCTGAACAATAGTCTGTGACACCTTAGTTTAGTGCCATGAATTGATGGTGCTTGGAGGACACCATTACTTTTCTGTCCTACTGCTCCAAGGGGCAACAAATGCACCTCAAAAGGCCACCTGGAGGAGGCAGCAGTGGTTGCCGGAGGTCTCCTCTTCCCTGGCACCCAGGGAAACCAGGAGGCACCTGGAATAGTGACTAGCACTAGGTTATCTCCCCACTGTGGAGCAGCAGCATGGAATCTTGAATACCATAGTGATCTAATCTGCTCTAGTAGTCAGAGTATGGGGTACAGTAATTTTCTTCCTAGGGGCTGCTACCAGCTCTCTGGAGGTTCACACAGACATCACTGTATCAGTGACATTACATTACATGTTACATTATCGAGTGTTTCTTAGGTTTCATGAGGGACAGAACTATAACTTATTTTTTAAATAAAGCTTAGATTCTGACATCATCACCTGACTCTAGAACTGGGATCGTAGGAGGGAACTGTCGTTATTATGCCTTAATCCAGCTCTGTCAATGGGTGTATCTATTGAGCAGGAACCAAACCTAAGGAGTTTAGCTGAGCCTAACAGACGATTCATGATCATATTTTTGAATGGTTGCACAGATGGTTGTGAGTGGTGTCTTCATTTTGGTGTTTCAAATGAGTGGGGCTTGGTTTGTGGGAAAAGCTTGGAAAAGTACCACCACTTTTCCCCTCCATTTCCCCAAACCACAGGACTAGTAACTTAATAGATTGTTGCACTAATTTGGCACTTATGCAGATCTATGTTCAAGGCTTAAACTGGATTGGGTTGTACTTAGTCAGTGACCTGGTGATTGATATATATATATATATGGCTGCCATCTTGTTCTAATGTGAAAATTCATGTTATGGCATTATTAACTCAAGAGACAATAAGAGACCTTAATGGATTCTTCAGCATTGTCATCTGTTCTGTAAATCATTCAAACTAGTAAATCACTAGCTAGACTTTGTAAAAGCTCCAAAATTTGAATGCTTAAAATCCATACTTTTTTGTTGAAAAAATTTAACATTCATGTGCAAACAAAACAATGTAATCAATGTTAATATTTTTGTAACCAACATGTTCTAAAGCACCAGTCCATGTTCAAGATTGATAATCTCAAAAACATTAGTTTAAAAAGCAAAGTGTTTAAAAAGATAATTCTCACCAGTGTTTAACAGCATGTCTGCTCCTATCAGTGGACATTTTAGATGGAAAACCAGATAAATAATGCCAAGGAGCCAATTAGTAGAGTGAAAATATATGTGATTCTATCAAATTTTACTCTTTCCTCCACTCTTCTAATATTAACAAAAAAAGGTGGCAGCTGGACTCCTCCCCTCCCCCCTCCCACCCTTCCACATACACATTAAAAATATTCCTGGAAAATAATGTGTCATTGAACTGAAACTTTGTATTACAAATCCAAGATGTAGCTTGAAGCAATATTTTCAAATAGTCAAATGTGAAATCCCTGAAAATAGGGACTTGGGTGGAAATCCACTCTTACCTAAATGATCTTATGCATGTTGCTATTTTACTGTGTCTTATTCTCAATAATGGTGTATGAGGGGAAAAGGTGCTTCCCATCTACGTTAATTTGCTAAATTAACACCTCCAAATCATTTGCAGCTCACTCTAATCCTCCAGAGTAGCACAGACAGTTCCATAGTCCTACATAATATGCATCAGCTGAATGGATTCCAATTTATCAGGAAACTATAAATTGCAAAATACCAGGCTGAAACTGAAGTAATAAACCCAGTGATCACTGTCCCATACATTTTAGGCTGTTATTTTGGGCCTCTTGGGATATCAGTGCTGTATGAAACATTTCTCAAGAATCCTGTCAGCTATTTGAATCTTTTGCAACTGCTTTCACTAATATATTACAACTTGTTCATGAAATACAAATATAAGTTATAGAATCAGCACGGTCACTGTGGGATGGGAAATGATGTGAAAACTATCTGGATAGGGCCTCCTTTTTCCTTCCTGTGTATGAACATACTAAAAGAGCATGCAGGTATTCATTTCCCCCTCAAACCTGCCCTTTAGGTGCCCAGGAAGATTGTACTAGAGTTATATAGACCTTTTGAGACATTCTTATAGGCAGATTTGTGCTCAGCAGGGCTAAGTCATGCAGAAGTTACCCTGGCTATGATACTACTTATACTTGTCCTAGTTCTCATTGAGTATGTGCCTGGTAGCCGGATAGCACACCCCTTGTCATAGTAGACAAGGCCTAGCCTGAGTCATATGCTTAATTTCATCCCTATCCAAAACCACACTTAAAGAATGTGCTTTATTATATGCATATTATTAATTCCCATTGACTCCAATGGGATTTAAGCACAGGCTTAAAAGGTACCGTATTTTTCGCCCTATAAGACGCAGTTTTTCTTCCCCAAAACGGGGGGGGAAAAGTTGGTGCGTCTTATAGGGCGAATGTGCGCCCCGGTTCCCCCCTCCCCGCCGTGGGCGGGCTGCCGGGAGCGTCCCGGTTCCCCCCTCCCCGCCGCGGGCGGGCTGCCGAGGTTCCCCCCTCCCCGCCGCGGGCGGGCTGCCGGGAGCGTCCCGGTTCCCCCCTCCCCGCCGCGGGCGGGCTGCCGAGGTTCCCCCCTCCCCGCCGCGGGCGGGCTGCCGGGAGCGTCCCGGTTCCCCCCTCCCCGCCGCAGGCGGGCGCTCCCGGCAGCCCGCCCGCGGCGGGGAGGGGGGAACCGGGACGCTCCCGGCAGCCCGCCCACGCGGCGGGGACGGGAGAGCGAGGTGCTTTTTTTTTTTTTTTGGGTCCGGCTTTTTTATCGAAAAACGAGGGGGCGTCTTATAGGCCGGAGCGTCCTATAGGACGAAAAATACAGTATGTGTTTAAATGCCTTTTCTGAATTAGGCAACTTTCCTGAATCGGGGCCTAAATTATCACACATGTCTCTTAAAAATAAGATGCTGCCCACTATGAAGCCCCGATAGAGCACAGGAATAAATCAAGGGCTTTGACACCCAGCATGTGACCTAATCAGCTCCATTCTGGGTCTCTGAATAGAGGGACTGCCAGCATATTTAAAATGTAGCACATGTAAAATAAAGGGAGATAAGCACATTGGTCTTTTCTGGTAGGATGTATTTTTATGTTTTCTTCTGATAAAAATAAATGGAAAAGGCTATTTATTTTTCACAAAGTATTAAAGAAGAAACAAACTATTTAACTTATATGGTCCTAGCTCCGTGACACTATTCTGTAAAAAATCAGGTTCCATTTCCCATGCAAACAGCTTCTTTACTTCTCCCACCCAACCCCAGTGACTCACAGGATGTAGCCACAATGAGGTAGCTGAGATGCCATCATCCTAATTCATATATCTACATAATGGAGACCCTTGTAGGAAAGTATTGTACAATACTTTAGAATAACTATAATTGTAAGAAGAGTTCAGCTGTCGGTGATATTACTTACAACAATTTGGTAGCATCTATTAAAACTTTATCTTTGCTGCAGTCATAATTGTATGAGTAAGGTACAGTGTTTATCTTTATAGTATTATAACTCAAATAACTATTGGATTGTGCTTTGAACTCAAATCCATAAACTAGCTGTCTGCAGTATTCTGTCAAAAGGGAACACACTACTTTGACTAATAGAGTTAAACTCTGAGTAATGATTTTTTTAAATCTTGAGTCTTAGAACCTTACTAAAAACGACAATGATATTGACTTTACATAGTGATATTCATCATGGATGACCCCAAAGTGTCTCTCTCTCTCTCTCTCTCTCTCTCTCACACACACACACACACACACACACAGTCAGCAGATTGGGTCATAGGCGGTCAGGCCTAGTTGTCAGAGTGGGAGTCAGGTTTAGTGATCAGAGTTCAAATGTCAGAGTCAAGTGTCAAGATGAAGTCAGGAAACAGAGCCAAGGGTCGGAACCGAAGTCAGAGTCCAAATGCCAGAACAAAGGGTTAGACAGAGTTGGAGACAGAAGTCAGAACCAAGGGTTGGAACCAGATTAAAAGAGTCAGCAAAGGCAAAAGCAGGGCTGGTTCTGAGGCAGGAGCAAGGCTGGAGCAGGATGGGAACAAGGTTGATTGCAGGGCAGAATCTGGTCTGGAGCTTGAGGAGAAAAGCAGGAGCAGGGCTTGGAGAGACAAGAACAAGGAGGCAGGGAGTCCGTAGGCATCTGCGTTGAGCAGCCAGCAAGCTACTGCTCCTGCTGCTCAGCCAATCAGGCAGGGTGGTCCATCAGGCAATCTAGCTGGCTCATCAGGGCATCAGAAGTTCTGAGCAGGCATAGCTGAGGGCCTTACTCCTGACACACTTACACACACACACGAACAATGGACAGGAGCACTTTTTCCCACCACTGAAACTTAGGATGAAATTCAGCAACCATTTAACATTGCAGAATACAATTACACATCAAGTGAGGACAGAAAGTGAGGAATAACTTTCCCACCTGAAACTACAGGGAGAACTTAAGGTAGCAGAACAGACTCACCCAGACTGGAATTTGTTCAAGATATCAACATTAACAACCCAACCTCTTTGAGACATTGCCAAATATCTTTACTAAACTGAGGTGGCCAGGATCCCTGCTGCTATATGTCTCATCTGCAATATGGCATTTCCAGCAGTATGGTAGCCTCTGACAACATTCCCTCTGCCTGCACTCTGTTCCTTATGAATGTTATGTGTTTTGCATAGTTAGTATGGCAAAAAACATATGCCTGGTCTCTGGCCACACAAATTATATATGAAATTAACAGAGAACTTCACAAAAAAATCAGTATCAAGTCAAAATCCAGTTAACAGAATTTTTTCAATTGTTCATTTCAGAAGTTGTTCAATGTATTAAAAATTGAACGAAGCTATTATTTTGATGTTATAAAATGTCATCTATCCCAAAGTGGATTCTTTACATTATGAAAAGTATTGACAGTCCTTCTTCATTTGCATGGGGGTTTATGTAACTGAAGTAAAGTTCTAGAAATCATATTTTTCATATGCATTTGTCAATAAAAATCAGGGTGCCTTTTGAGGGAAATGGATCAAAAGTGGAACTTCTGAAGTGCCTTCATATGAAGCTGCACATTTCAAAAGATCTATTAAATTAAAAACAAGACTCTGGCCAGAGGCATTGGATGCCATTGGGAATCTATAAAATTGCTCCATATATGTGCAACAATGAAAATATTTTGCACAAGCAAATGCTGGAGGATTAGTTTTTCTGGCCAAATGAAGCCCCACGGACTACAGACATGAGAGTGGCTTATTAATATTTTGGCAGCTGACGTTCACTTAGGAGTATTCAATAGAAATTACTTCATTTCTAATAGTACTACTAGATTTCTGGTGAAAGCACTATTAGTAAGTGAAGGCAAACAGAATGATTGGGAGTATCTGGGCTTTAAGCAGGTGGAATGTGGAGTGGTTGTTAAAATGATATCCAGCCTCACAACCGAGGACCAATGTGTGAAGCTGCTCTGCAGCTATCTCCCACCTTACACCCTCAAAGATGCTATTTCAGCCTTTCAGTTGGAATAGCATGTGTAGCTCATCCATGGTTAGTTGTATGAGGTCCTGGGGATACTAGACATATATATATGTATGCATCTATGTCCTAGCCCAGTGATGGCGAACCCGTGGCACGCGTGCCGCTGCTGGCACGCCGAGCCGTCTCTGTGGGCACGCCGTGACTACAGTCATACACTGTAGTCACGGCGTCGGCTCCCGCAGACTACATCTCCCACAGTTCTCTGGGGAGAACCCTCCCCAGAGAACACTGAAGCCACCCCCCCCGCTCTATCACCTGACACACGGACGTCACAGGAGCGACTGGGGCAGGGGCCTCGCTGGAGTCGGGTCATAGCAGCGTGACCCAGCGAACAAGTAAGCGCCGGGGGAAGGCTGGGCTGGGAGCGGGGGTAAGCGGTGTGGGGGAGAGACTGGGCTGGGTGGGTCAGTTGGGGGGTTGGAGGAAAGGAGGTTTGGGGGGGAGAGACCTGGCTGGGTGGGTCAGTTGGGGTGGGTGGGAGGAAAGGAGGTTTGGGGGGGAGAGACCTGGCTGGGTGGGTCAGTTGGGGGGGGGGAGGAAAGGAGGTTTGGGGGGGAGAGACCAGGCTGGGTGGGTCAGTTGGGGGGGGGGTTGGAGGAAAGGAGGTTTGGGGGGGGAGAGACCAGGCTGGGTGGGTCAGTTGGAGGGGGGGGTTGGAGGAAAGGAGGTTTGGGGGGGGAGAGACCAGGCTGGGTGGGTCAGTTGGGGGGGGGGGTTGGAGGAAAGGAGGTTTTGGGGGGGAGAGACCAGGCTGGGTGGGTCAGTTGGGGGGGGTTGGAGGAAAGGAGGTTTGGGGGGGGAGAGACCTGGCTGGGTGGGTCAGTTGGGGGGGTTGGAGGAAAGGAGGTTTGGGGGGGAGAGACCTGGCTGGGTGGGTCAGTTGGGGGGTGGGTGGGAGGAAAGGAGGTTTGGGGGGGAGAGACCAGGCTGGGTGGGTCATTTGGGGGTGGGTGGGAGGGAAGGAGGTTTGGGGGGGAGAGACCAGGCTGGGTGGGTCATTTGGGGGGTGGGTGGGAGGGAAGGAGGTTTTGGGGGGAGAGACCGGGCTGGGTGGGTCAGTTGGGGGGTTGGAGGGAAGGAGGTTTTGGGGGGAGAGACCGGGCTGAGTGGGTCAGTTGGGGGGGTGGGAGGGAAGGAGGTTTTGGGGGGAGAGACCGGGCTGGGTGGGTCAGTTGGGGGGGTGGGAGGGAAGGAGGTTTGGGGGGGAGAGACCAGGCTGGGTGGGTCATTTGTGGGGTGGGTGGGAGGGAAGGAGGTTTTGGGGGGAGAGACCGGGCTGGGTGGGTCATTTGGGGGTGTGTGTGGGAGGGAAGGAGGTTTTGGGGGGAGAGACTGGGCTGAGTGGGTCAGTTGGGGGGGGTGTACAGGTTTTTTTTGTTTTTTTGGGGTTTTTTTCAATAAAAAAATGTTTAATGGAAAGCTCTGTTATTGTGTTTTTCTTTTTAAACAAAAGCTGTTAATTAGTTTGAAAAACTGTACGAATTGTTTTTTCTAAACTAAAACCTCGTTATTCAGGTTTAATTGCAGTGTTGGCACTTTGAAAAAAACAAGTCGTTTTGGTTTGCAGTTTGGGCACTTGGGCTCAAAAAGGTTTGCCATCACTGTCCTAGCCCTTACCTCTCTACCACCTCTGACCCATTCTTATTGTGGCCTTCTGCAGTGGCCTATTTTGAGTTCCAGTGGTTAGATAAGAACAATGCAGTTCTGTTCTTGGATGGCAGTAAGTTTGCAGTGTGTCTTCCTGGGCTGACTTGGTAAAATCTAGAAACAGTGTAACCACAACTCACAATTATGGGCAGCATAATGATAATAAGCTTCATCATCAAAATGGAATTATGATATTTTACTCACCACAGTTGGGAATCCTTTCTCCTCAGGCTTCGGAGTATCAGTCAAGAGAATCTGCCATGTAAAATCACGAAGGAAAAAGACAAGGGGGTTTTAATGTCTCATGCTATTCTTTTAAAAATAGTTTATGTTAAGGAGATCAGTTGATGCCAGGAACACTAACAAAAAGAGTGGCTCAGAAATAAGTGTCTCTGTGCAAATATCACATGAAGAATATCACATGTGAGAATGAAGTGCATCTTTTCTCATTTCAAAACATGACCAATGATAGTTAAGGCACAGTCACACAGTAAAGGATAACAAAAGCCAGCTGGAGAGTATCAAAACCCTTTGGTCTGCTTTGAAATTTCGAATGCAGTCTTTGACTTTGTTAAGATAAAGTCAAAGAAGGAATGAATTATTTATATAAATGTTGCCTTAGTAACACTGCAGCAAATAAAATAATGAAAGCTGCCTTTTGTTTTTAAGAAAAGCATAAGTTTTAGTTCATTGGCTCAGAAAGTTAAGCACACTCTTAAGGCAACTGTCAAGCAATTTTCCTATCTGGTCATACAGGCGAACAGTATCATAACTGTATATGCCTGACTTACTGTATGTGGTCATTTATTGTTCATCTATATCTATAAAAGTCAAATGGTGTATGCGTGCGTGTATGTATGTAAGCTTACTCCTTCCACACCGTTTGAGCTAGAGACTTGAAATTTGGTACAGTTAGAGGTCTTGGGGTCCTAATGACCGTAAGAGTAGAATTTTTTTCAAATCTCACCTCTGACGTCCCCCAGGGGTGAAATTATTTAAAGGCCAATCACATCAGCTGGGCAGCTGCTGTTCTCTGTGACATAGTTATGATGTCATAATACCCGCTCCAACAGACACCGCACTCGCTCAGCTCTCTGCCCCCTCCCCCCTCCAACGGAACCCCAGAATCCCTCAGCTCTCTGCCTCCTCCCCCCCAAATGGAAATCCACTCTTACCATAATACCCGCTCCAACAGACACCGCACTCGCTCAGCTCTCTGCCCCCTCCCCCCTCCAACGGAACCCCAGAATCCCTCAGCTCTCTGCCTCCTCCCCCCCAAATGGAAATCCACTCTTACCTAAATGATCTTATGCATGTTGCTATTTTACTGGAATCCCTCAGCTCTCTGCCCCCTCCCCACCTCCGACGGACCCCGGAATCCCTCAGCTCTCTGCCCCTCCCCACCTCCGACGGACCTGAGTTGGGTTTGGTTGGAGGGTAAGTGAGGTGGGGGTGTCGGGTTTGGTCGGGGGGTGAGGTGGGGGTGTCGGGTTTGGTCGGGGGGGGTGAGGTGGGGGTGTCGGGTTTGGTCGGGGGTAAGTGAGCCGGGGGTGTTGGGTTTGGTCTGGGGGGGTGGGAAGGTGTCTGGGTGGGTGAGAGGTGAGGTGTGGGGGTTGGGGTTGGTCAGGGGGGGTTGGGGATGGTGGGGGGGGTAAGGTGGGGGTGTTGGGTTTGGTTGGGGGGGTGAAGAGGGGGGTCGGGGTTGGTCGAGGGGTAAGTGAGGTGTGGGTGTCGGGTTTGTTTGTGGTGGTAGGTAGGGGTGTCGGGTTTGGTTGGGGGGGAAGTGAGGTGGGTGTGTCAGGTTTGGTCTACGGGGGGTGAGGTGTGGGTGTTGGTCAGGGGGTGTTGGGGTTGGTAGGGGCGGGATATGGGGGTGTTGAGTTTGGGTGGGGGGGTGAAAATGTGAGTCAGGGTTGGTCGAGGGGTAAGTGAGGTGGGGGTGTCGGGTTTGGTCGGGGGGTGAGGTGGGGGTGTCAGGTTTGCTCTCTGCCCCCATCCAACGGACCCCGCACTCACTCAGCTGTCTGCCCTCTCCCCACCTCCGACTGACCCGAGCAACGCCGGGTATTTTCGCTAGTGCTGAATAAAGGAGGACTTGCCAGGATCCAATGCTTCACTGAGACTCATCTTGTGTGGGGCAGAGTATTCCAATGTTGTCTAACACCGACTTCCACATTGTGGAATATTTTTCTATTGTTCTTCTTTTTGTAATACCCTAATACATTCATTGCAAAAATATTTATTAAAAGACTACTAAGGTTTCAAAGCAAAGGCCTCAACATCAAGAAACGGCAAAGTTATAAGCTAAAAATAACCAGTTTTATGGTAATAGCTGTAGATGCAGAGGTTGGGATTTCCAAAGAAATGTAAGGCAGTTAGGTACCCACATCACATGGAAAATTAACAGGATACGAGTGACTGACTCTTAAAATATGGCTGGGATTATGCAGAGTAACATATACATAAGTGGGGAGTGTGTGTGTGTGTGAGCTTATGCTTATGCTTGACACAAAGCATAAGAAAGCCTGGTAAACACCAGGGGACAAAATCTGACTTCACGTCATCCATGTGAATGTCAAAAAGGTTAAGCAAGCAGCTTCAGAAAGGATACCACACTCCTCCCCCACTGACTGCTGGGGATGTATGGTAGCATATCACCAATTCACCTTGGTGAAAACAACAATTGGTCACATCCCATTACTTCTAACAATGGTAAACTAAAGAGAGAAAAAAGAAAGATGAGCTTAGGCAACATGTGTATATATTTAAATACTGTGTAGATAGGATAGCTCCACATTTAACTTATGCCATTTACCAGCTAGAATGAGTTCCTTTGCAACATATTATGTTGTTTTGTCCTTCCCTCTCCACTTCCCCTCCAGCCACTCCTCCCCTCTTCCCCAGATACCATACATTGAGTATATTGAGAGTACTTTTATCTGTACCATTGAGGCTAATGGGGAGCAAGGAAGACAGTTAGTGGAGGATACTCAGAGTTTCCTGGCCTACAGCGCCTGCCGGGGTAGACTGTAGAGGGGGCAGGGATACATTCCTCACTCCCAACACCCTGTAGATTTTGGGAATCCTGCAATACCAGTCCAAAACAACTGTTTTGCAGCAAGCCTGGGAGGGAGGAAGGAGAAGCAGAAGTCGACGGCACACTCGGGGAGCAGGAGGAGGCAAAGCGGAGGTGAGATGGGGTGGTGGTGGCGGTGGGGAGAGCTGCCAGTGAGTGCAGAGCACCCACCAACTTTTCCCCATGGGTGCTCCGGTCACAGAGTACCCATGGAGTTGGCACCTATGATAGCTGGTGCCAGAATGCCACCCCTGGAAATGTGCTGCCCAAGCACGTGCTCGCCTTGCTGGTTCCTAGAGCCGGCCATGGCCAGAGCTGCAGCTGAGGTTCTGGCCCATTTTAAAAAAAATCTCTTCTTCCCTTTCTCTTAACTTGTAAAAACTAATTATTTTAACCACCCGCACTAAACTGAAAAAGGAGATAGAGTCTAATGTGACTTCCTTTGAAGCACACTACTTAGTATTCAAAGACAGATGAAAAGAAATGACCTTTAGCACTGGAGAATTTAAAACACTTAAATAAGGTCAGTTTGGTGGCAATAAAAACTTAAATTATTTTACCTTCTAATAATAAATATTGTATTGTCTGGCCAGATGACTGAATGTGGTCACCATATACAGTATTAATACCTCCTCCATGTCTAGTGTTTTCCTCCTTCATTATCATGAGAGCTAAAAGAGTGTTTTCAACAATTAGCAAAATAGCATAATTTATATCATTTTAAAACAACAGCTATTAATTTCAGGGTTAGCATGGATGTTATGAAGTTCTGTTAAAAAGTTAGCACTACTGTCATAAGTATAAAGTAGCTTAGAATTACTGTTTTGCCTGTGAAGGGTTAACCTGAAGCAACCTGAGAGAGGGAGATGACTTAATCAACCTTAGAAACAAAGAGAGGATTTACTTTCAGTTTCTCCTCGGCTCTCTTGGACTCTGGTGCTCGGCTCGCTCGGCTTTGAGACAAACCACACCTATGTTTCTATTCTACATTTCTATAAGCTTCTAAGAAGTAAGTCCTGTACTAAGTGATTTGTAAGCTTGAACTGTATCACTTGATAATTGATCCATGGTGTTCTTTTACTGTTAAACTTTAGCAGAGGAAGAATTCCCAGGGGAGGGCTCAGTTATGCTATGTGATGTAAGTGAGGTGTTTTCTACTGATTTCTGTACAAGGAGTTTATGCTCCTTCCTTTTCTTTTCCTTTTATTAAAATCTTTCTTTTAAGACTCTGACTGTCTGTTTCCATTGGATTGATCCTGGTTTGGATTGGTCACGTCTCACAGCAAGTGAGGGATTTCTTGTTTCTCAAACCTCTCCCAGGTGAAGGGAGGAGATTTGAGGGGCGTTAAAGAAGGGGGTTCCAATTTACCCTAACCCATGGCTTTGGGGGCTTAAATTGGTGGTGGCAGCGTTATTCCAAGTCCAAACTGGAGAAGTTTGGATTCTAGGGAGAAGTTTTAACAGAAGCTGGTAAAATAAGCTTGGGGGTTATTTCTTCTTTCGTGAGGGGTCCCCACATCTTTACCCTTGAGTTCAGAGTGGGGAGACACACTTTGACAACTACATATACACTCACTGGTTAAAATACACTTTATGCACAATTTATTTGTAACCCATACACGTCTGGGTGTGGCATTCTGTCCCATCTAGTGACACCGAGACCACTTAGAAAGAGATTATGGCTTTTAGCTCATTCAGTAGAGGTTCATGCACTTAGCTCCAGAAGTCTCAGGTTCAATCGTTCCTGCCAACGACCAGGCAGTGTAACATATTACTTTAGAAAGGTTAATGGAGATCCGAATTAAAAATAAGTTAAATGTCAAGGATATTTGTTTGGCATAATTGAGCTTTTTATTATAGCCTCAACTTGATGATATTAAAGATAGTGGACTTAACTAATTCTAGGATCTGTGCTGGGTTCTGCTGGAGTAGTGAGTCTACCTGCACAAGGCACTCAAACCCCCAGCAAGATTGCATCCAGTCAGCTCAGCCAAAAGAATAAACAGAGTTGGATGGAGAGGTGGCATAGTCACAACACCTAATGGATCAGCATCCTTCCTCAGCAGGGCTCCTATGGTGCTCAAGCCACAAATGAAAGCCATCATCTGTGAATGGAACCCCAGGGAGTGAGGCTATATGTAAGGGGACTGTTAGCCCCTTACTAACACTCAGTGGGGTGTTTGCATTATTAGCTCCCAGGACCTAAAGGGGGAGGGTCAATGCTCAATCAGGACCCTGAGACTGGCGGTCCCCAGGGGCAATGGGGAGAGGCCAGCACTCCTGACTGACAAGGCCGGGGGACTAATCAAGGAGTCAGGAGGGCAGGATGGGTCCCGTCCTCCGTGTGTGAGCTGGAATTGCCTGGGCCAGAGGGAGAGGAGCCAGAGCTGAGCTGGAGACTAGAGCTGGGCCAGATCCGGAGGGGCCAGGGAAGCAGCCCAGAGAGACAGACCCTGGGCTGGGAGCAGAGCTGCAGCCCCAAAGCCAGAGCTCAGCCCAGAGGGACAGACCTGCCCTGGGAGCAGCTGCAGAAACCAGAGGCAGAGAGGTCAGTGCTGGGGGCAGAGACATAGGGGCTGCCTGCAGAGAAGCCGTGTGCTGGAAGCAGAGCTGGGACAGCCAGAGGGGCTGTTCTGGAGGCAGAGCAGCAGCAGTCGTCGTGCTGAGGCAGTGTGGAGCTGACACAGAGGGTGGAACTGGGCTGGAGCCGTCCAGAGGCTGGGAGCGTGTGAACCCCACCGGAGGAAGCGTCCAAGTCACAGCAACCCTGCAGCACAGCTAAGGAGGAGGCCTGGGCCCTACAAGGAACAGACTGAAAACTGTCCTGACACTCCAGAGACATTATGTGTAATGCTCCCTGCCACGGGGCAGGATTTCCCTAACTGTTCTATTTCTTGTTTGTTCATTTTTAAGATAAATTGTTAATTAAATAATTTGCATTTGCTGTAAGTTTTATGTGGGTCAGTGAAGTGTCCAGTGCAGAGGGAGCACCCCGGAGTGGGGACACCCTAGCCTCTGACCTGGGTAACCCCAGCACGGTTTGGGGTTGAGCCCCCCAGAAATCCTGGGCCCAGCCTTGTTGGGGTTACGAGGATTCCACCAGACAGGAGAGTGGAAGGGGAGTCCTCAAGGTCAGGAGGCCTCTGGGTAAAGGAAGTGGGAGCGAGGACTCAGATCCTTCCGCTAGCCCATTTCACCGGGGTAGTATAGAAGCCAGGAGAGTTCCCCACAACAGCGGGACTATTCCCCCGCTTACATATAGAATAATTACCTCCCTCCCACAAGGATGAATGCCCCACTGGTGCAGGCACTGAAATTTTTTAATCCTTCCATGAGTAGGGGTGCAGGCCCCCTAGTCAGCAAAAGCATTTTTGGCACATTTGTAGTTGTTGTTTTTTAATTCACTAAAGATAGGAAATTAATCGCCAAGCCAGGCACAGTATAGACAGGCTCCTTGCAAGTTTTGCCACACTAGTTCACATCAGGTGTGATATGGGACCTGGTGTTATTCCATGTTAGTCTAAAATCTCTTCAGGATACAGGCTACCTTTCAGACCATGTTATGCTCAACCGGTTGGTGGTGTCTGTGATAAAACAAATGGCTACTGGGGACTGTACTGAGTCTACCAAACTTATTTTGCTTATCATAAATTTGAACCCAAGTCTCTAGAAGTGAAAAATCGGGTGTGGATGAATCCCTGTGCCACACAGCTCCTCTATGATAATGCTTTTTAAAACATTCTCCATCATGAATAAAAGTTTCATTAGAGGTTGGAAAAATAAATTGGTGAGGTGACAGATTCTATGATATGATGGAAGCTCAATTATAAGTGAATAACATAATATAACAAGTGCAGATGAAATCCTATTAAGGTCTGAAAATCCAATATCTCATCTCCATGACTTTTAATTGATCTTTACACATATTGTCATTGCAGTCAAATATTTGAGATGATTCCCGTACACATAAACAAATGTAAACACATTAACCATGTTAATAATTTTAACAAGTAATTTGTATTTCCCATTAGACTGTCTTACATTTTGCTTTCGTATAATTAAAGATATCATCAGTGATAAGCTTAATGTGTTATTTAAAGTCTGTCTGTTTATAAGATTTGCTTTTATCATTAACTGCAGTTTGATAAGATCTACGTATTTCCTCATCAAGCAATTAGATGTTATGCCTCCAAAGAAAATAGGATGTTCAGGTGGCAAAGGATTGTCAATGTTTTCATAAATCCAGAACACAGATTCTTCTTCTTTATGCCGATCATTGTTAAGCAAAACAGGTTGGTTGCATTACTGTGTTTCAATATGCTTTACCAAGATAACAATGCTGTGACCCATACTGTATATCTTTCTTTTAGCATCACATTGCGTCTTCCTATTCTCTTCCATTATGAGGGGTGAGATGAGATCATTCCACAAAGACCATGAGGAAAACTTCTTTCTGAGGCAGACAAAATCAAAGATTGTTTCTTTTTTCAGGGCTATGCAAATCTCTTAGGAATTGAAATTCTTTTGGTCTTGGGATCTCAAAAACCTGACAGCAGGGTTTTAAAAAACTCACCAAATCTACAAATGAAACATGTGAAATACGGAGCAGTTTAAATCCTTTGTGAATATGTTACTGTGTATGCCTTAACAAGCTAAACACAGAAAATGCCGCTATGCCTAAATAATACAATGGAAATCAACATGATAAAAAACCTGCCTTTTGTCCATTTTTGTCTTCACGTGTCTGTTAAATGCAAATGTGTCCTGAAATGACTTTTGAGATTATTGTTGTTATATTACTTGTCAAGGAAAGAAGGAGAATTATTATGTATGTTTCCAGCTAGGGGGCTGAAATGTTTGTTTATGGTACAAATGTTACATTTGGGATCTCTCTTTAGATACAGGCTACAGGCACACCGTACACAAAAACAACTTTTTAACACCAGTTCTGACTAATCCATTACTTTATTTCAATAAGTAGAACAAAACATTTGATTCATAATTAGGGCCCTACAAAATTCACAGTCTGTTTTGGTCAATTTCATGCTCTTAGGATTTAAAAAATCATAAATTTCATGATTTCAGCTTTTTAAATCTGAAACTTCATGGTGTTGTAATTGGAAGGGTCCTGACCCAAAAAAGGAGTTGTGGTGGGGGAATGCGGGGGGGGGGGGGAGGTCACACAAAGTTATTGTGGGCGGTTACAGTACTGCTATCCTTACTTCTGCGCTGGTGCTATCAGTGGCGCTGCCTTCAGAGATGGGCAGCTGGAGAGTGGCGGTTGCTGGCCAGGAGCTCAGCTCAGAAGGCAGAGCCACTGCCAGCAAGCAGCACAGAAGTAAGGATGGTATGGTATGGTATTTCCAGAGGCGCAAGTAAGCCAGTACTGAGACCAGTCAGCTCTGTGTTTTTGGGGAACTAGGGCGCAATATCTAGCCTGTCTGACTCATGAAAGACACCCCCCATTAGTCTCTGTTTGAACCAAAATCGATGAGAGAAAAGGCTTGCAGAGAACAGTGAAGGGCATTCGAAGACACACCTAGACTTAACCAGGGTAACAACAGTAAGACATCTCCATTAGCATACAGAATGAAGAACAGAGACAATTCCCCTAGCCTCATCTGCATGAAAGATGGGACATGGATTAGCATAAAGATGAATGAAGAACAGAGGACCACACTGGACTCTGGGACCAGAAAAGCAGGGACGCAGGAAAAGCAGGAATCCCTGCTCCAGATATTAATGAACCTACACCTGCACACACCCAGCTCAGCAACTATCAGACCAATTCTAGTAATAAATCGTTGACTGATATCCAAAATACTGAAGTTGTATTGTGAACTCCATGGAAGAAAACACCATCCATAGCCAAGAGTGATCAGCTCCTATTATCTAGCCTAAAGAAAACTTTTGTGTCATTAGTCTACCCATAAACAAATCTAGTGTTCTCCCTTGAACCATCATATTTTGTCTACAAAACCTCAACCCTGACCAACTCAAACTTCAGGGAGTGGTGAGATTCCCTTCTCTCTCTCTCTCTCTCTCTCTCTCTCTCTCTCTGTTTTCCTTTCCGCCCCAGGTGTTAACCTTTAATAATGTATGTTGTGTTGGTTTAGGATCTCTTTGTGTGGTTCTTGAATAAATAACTGTTAGGGTTAAGCTGGTTGCTTCTCTCTCTCTCTCTCCCTCTGAACTTCACTCTTTTGTGTTTTAGCTTCCCCCATTTACTCTGCAGCAAGGCTTCTTTTACCTAAGCTAAAGATCCCTGTAGCGCCCAAAAATACTCTGTGTGTGTGTGTGTGTGTGTGTTCGCACGTGTGTGTGTGTTCATCTAGTTCTAGGGCTGGAGGAACCCAGCCCTGGGGAACCTAGGTCCTGCAGGATTGCTCCATTGGGAGGGGACTTGCAAAAGGAAGGAGTAGAGCTCCATATGAACACAGAAGTGACATACGCAATACATTAATACAATTACAGACCCCCTCCCCCACCACAGAAGAGTAACCTTAATCAATGAGTATACCCCAAAGTAACGGGCATAGCTGGTAACAGTGTACTGAATCAGGGACCACCTTCTCCAGGTGGCAATTTAAAGAGCCTGGCTGTAGTGGCTGTAGCCCCAGGCCCTTTAAATTGACACCAAAACCATGGGGTAGCAGTAGCGGGGCTCCGGCGGCGATTTAAAGGGCCCGGGGCTCTGCCCAGCACTACCACCCTGGGCCCTTTAATTTGTCGCAGGAGCCTTGGGGTAGCAGTGGCGGAGCTCTGGTGGTGAGTTAAAGGGTCCAGGGCTCCAGCTGCTGCTACCACCCTGGACTCTTTAAATTGTTGCCTGAGCCTGGCCCTGCCTCTTCTGGTTGAGGACATGCCTCTTCTGGTTGAACCTCCATCCTCCCTGCCCGCTCCGCTCAGACCTCCGCAGTACCGGTAAATCCTTTAAGTTACTTTCATCACAGGGTATTGTCATCCTTACTGTGCTTTAATGCCTGCAGAGCTGAGCCCTTAGTCAACAGCCAGCACCCTCCAGCCTCTGAGCATTGAAGGCCACAGTACAGAATGGTGGCATGGTATGGTATTGCCACCCTTATTTCTGTGCTGCTGCTGGCAGGGCGCTGCCTTCAGATCTGGGCACCTAGCCAACAACCACTGCTTTCTGGTCACCCAGCTCTGAAGGCAGCACAGAAATAAGGGAGCTAATACCGCAATCCCACCCCCTCCTAATAACCTTGTGAGTCCCGCACCCACCGCCTTTTGGATCAGGACCCCCAATTTGAGAAATGCTGGTCTCCCGCATGAAATCTGTATAATATAAGGTAAAAGCACACAAAAGACCAGATTTCAAGGTAGGAGACCAGATTTCATGGTCCATGATGCATTTTTCTTGGGCGTGAATTTGGTAGGGCCTTATTCATAATAAAACAGCTGAACTTACCATGCAAGCCTGAGAAAATATTTCTGTTTAAATTAATAATGTCTTCATATAGAGGTTGTCTCAGTAAATAAATTGGTTGTGTGGGTGGAACACGAAGTGAAGGTAATTTTTTCTCAAGTACAAAATATACTGTAGTTTATTTTTCATGTGTGTTTTGATTCCGCTAATGCAGCACCTGCTTCTCTCCACTTGTCCTCAATCTCTAGAGCAGAGGAGCTGATTTGGACCTCAGTTACCACAACAACCAAAATTTCTTTTCACAGAAAGGCATAAAGGTCTAAGCATTTTCCTAGTAACATTTCATACAATGAAAAATTTCACTTGCCCTAGTTTCGAAAATACATCTAGGATTCCTCCCAAAATTCAAAGGATTCCCACACAAAATGCAAAGATGCTCTAGGCCAACAATAAATTGGTGATCTCTTGTTGCAATTGACTAGTCAGAGCAACAAAACTGGAGACCTCAATTACCTTTCCTCTGTACTGTACATTTTCAACACTACTGATAGCAAGAGAGATTTAAATATAATGCTAACTCAGAACTGTTTATGTATTTGTGCTGTTATAATTTTGTATTGATTTTATGTAAAGTTTTAACAAAACACAGATTGCATCGCTTAAAGATGACTTTGGGGAGTTCCTAATAAATTGCATTTCAAATCCTTAATGAAGCATTAGTAATGTTTGGACATGACATGATTACAATCCATTTAGAAAAAAGAAAAAGAGAGGTTGAGTACAATATTACAATTTGATATCTCTAACAATTTGTATCCTATGAGGCACAGAAAATATTTATCACATATCTCACAGATAATCGGAGAGGTAGCCGTGTTAGTCTGGAATAGCAGAGGTAACAAGGAGTCCTGTGACACCTTAAAGACTAACTATAAAGTATTGAAGCATAAGCTTTCGTGGGCTAATACCCACTTTGTCGGATGCAAGCTTGCATCTGACGAAGTGGGTATTAGCCCACGGAAGCTTATGCTTCAATACTTTATAGTTAGTCTTTAAGGTGTCACAGGACTCCTTGTTACCTCTCACAGATAATGTATATTAGGAAAGACTTTCCCACTATCTTTCCGGATCTCAAACAATTCATATGTTTTGTCATGTGTAATGTATTGTAAGTTTATATATTATTTTCTTCCCTAAATATGCTATGATTCCATAAGCATTCTAAAGGTATAAATGTTTAATATGGATATGGTCCAATGCATACAGAAGACTGCGTCACAAACATACACCAATTTTCAACAAAATCCAAGGGAAAGTGATCAGGTATACAGCAGCTAAATGAAAAACAAATATTATATGCACATTTCAATCAAACTGAGGACAGATCCCCCATTAAGACATAATGATCTAAAACTCTTGCATGGGGTAGATACTTGTTTTACGGTAGCTGTACCCCACCAACAGTGATGATTTACAACCTGGTGATATTCTGAACAAAGAGAGTCCTCAGCCATGCTTTTGGCAGTTTCCATCACTTCACATTTACTCAACAGGTGTTCTAGGCCACACAGAGTGACAACCTGGAACTCTTATTATGGTGTTATGGCTTCAGCTCCAATTCTCATTCCCTATCACAACCTCTGCTCCATCCTCAACCTGTTTGCAGAACTAACATTCATTGCTCCTTTCTGTGCTACTTCCTACCTCGCCTCTCCCATGTCTGTATTTGAATGATTTTCTCCACATCTTCCAACTTTCCCTGTGTACCTTACTATACTTTTCCCCCAACCTCTAATCTCCTGTGCCCACTCCTTGTTCATCCAACTCCTATTTCTATACGTTCCTCTCTTTCTTTCCTATCACATCTTCAGTCTCTTCTCTCCTTTATCCCTTTCCACTATTTCTATTTGACTGTTACTACCACTCAATGCTCATTATATCCCCACTCCATCCACAGCAAGCTTTGCTCAGTCCCACAATAAATTCCAGCTACCCCCCCTTGCCTTTATCACTTTCTTCTCTGGGAAATTACTTGCCCTTTACTTGGCTCCTGTTGGAGTAACTGAATTCTTGTCAAATCTAACCATCTATCTTAAGCATTTATAGTTCTCCAGTCATTACAGAATGAAGGCACTGCTACTTCCCCCTAAATCATCACTTACAATTAGAATTAGACTCACTTCCTTACAACGTATTCAATGAATGAGATATCCTTACTGTTATACATACACTGCTTTCTCAGTCTCTCTCACAGTGATAAATTAATATTTGTAGTGTGACACAAACAAAGAAATAAATAAGAAGTCCACACAGACCAATGAAAAGCTGGAAGACTTACTATCATAGTTATCATCCACTATACAGGACTGGACAGCATGAAACAATATCAGTGTCTCGTATCACCCATCTAAATATTGGTAGATTCACTGGGTCAGACCCCTGCCCACTTACCATTGACTTCAGTGGGCATTGACTCAATTTCATTATGCCCATCATCAGGCAGAAAAGGAAAGCAATAGTAAGCAAAAATTCTTCAGATTTAAGAGAAAATTTATTTTTTAAGCACATTTTGAGTGTGGCACTAAGCTGGTGCATGGTGACTCACTATAATTATGGGACTCTTCCTCAGAACCACAAAATTCACAGATTCATTCCATACAGCTATCAGTCTCTAGAAAGAAATCAAGCATATACCACAAGCACAGAGTTTTCTCAGTTGTATGTTCTACCCTAAATTTGCTTATTCCCATGTGATACAGAACACTTCCTAGCTAGGTCTAAAACAAGGCAGAGAATGATTGGGGAAAGAACTGCTATATAACGTAGACATTATCTTGCTTTCCACTACCTGAACCACAAAGTTACAACAGCATTCAAGTGACAAACCAATTTAAAAACAATTTGACTCCCAAGACAATCAGAAAAGGGAAAGACTAAGCTGAGGCAGGTATTCCAATGCAATTACCATCATTAACCCTTTGGCACAGCAGCAGATCAGGAGTTTCCACTGCTAAGAGTTTCTTTAAAATGTCTGGTATTGGCAAATTGATTTCCAGCAGTGAGGAGTTAACACTGTGGCAATCTCTTCCTTACAGATTTTTAACGGGCTCCAGGTGGTAAGATCTATTTATACACCATATGTTAGTACTGGGATCTCAGTTTGTAAGATATAGCATTCAGCTTCTTGAATGAATATACTGAACAGAGTATCATGGCAACTGCAACTGTAATAATATTAAAATTAGTGTTAATATAATAATTCACTGTTTTCTTCCATTGGACAAATTATTTTAACAATTAAGCTAATTCCCATCTGCTTCTTCAGAAGGAAAACATAATAAAACAGAAAGTTCACAGTCATGAACCATTATCTCTGGAAATCACATTATACAGGGTTAGTATTGATGGAGCCAGTTCAACAAACAAACATATATATGTCAGGTCAAATCAATGTGAGAACTGAAAACATGGTTACATGTGGGACAGACAAGACTGACCAGGACCATTACAGACTCTTGTATTCTTGCTTGGCACTGTTCACATTTTTCACCCAAGATGTTAATGTGCCTTGCTTCAAAGTGGTTAACAGGGACATGAGGTCTGCTGCCACCTTACTATGCTTTGGGCTGTTGCTTCCCAGTTCCTGGGGTCTATCTGATGTAGGCGGTCATCTGCCCGCCCACTTCAGAAACAGGCAGGAGACTCCTTTTGGCTTCACCAGTGTCCTTTATTCACAGTGCAAACCGCCACCACCTATTTACAGCAATAGACACAGCTCTGGCTTAGGCCCAGCCCTCAGCTTGGCTGGCCTCAGGAATCAAGTTAGCTCTGTAGCCAGGTAGCTCTTGCAGGCAATCAGCCTCAGCTACCTTCCTCAGCTCTACTTCACTTCCCTGCACCTTCTCTCTCTGTCTATCTCCTCCTTCTCTCTCACACACTCCCTTCCACCCCCCCACCCGGCTCCCTCCCAGGCTTTATATCCCCCTGGAGGCTGCCAGGTGTAACCACTTGAGCTTGAACCCTCTGCCGCCCAGGTGGCTGATTAGCCTTCCCCCCCAGGGAAGGCTTGCAGAGGCTTTTCTGCTCTTAAAGGGGCAGCAGGGCTGGCTCAGTCACTCCTGGCCAGCACCCTGCCACACTGACTATCTTTCAAGTTTGACTTTGGTCTGTCTTTATATCATTTTTACTGGCCACCATGAGACTAGGTTCCTTGCTAACCATAAACTATGGCATTGGGTATTCTCAAGTTATCTGTTTAAACAGGACACCCAAATCAATACAGCTGAGTTTTTGTGAGCATGCTTTGAATGCCAGACATCTGACAACGATTAAGGATTTCGATATTTGAAATCTTGTCCCATCATTTGACCCTGCTAACAGTCAAACAGCACATATGGAACTGATCAGGTTCACTACTAAACATACCATTGGTCATCTATATGAAATCGGTCGGATTAAAAAACATTTTCTCTCTCATGCTAACATTGATGTTGAGAGAAGAATCTTGCTTTCTAATTTCTGTCTCACCAAAGGATCTTAAGAGCTGGTGGATAATTCAAACCATAAAGAAACTTTAACAACATTCAGAGTTGCACAACAGGGTCGTTCATCCCGAAGATGTGAAAGGTCACAGCAGATTTGAAAACAGCAAAAAGTACAGATTTAAATATTTCCTGAACTGAAGATACTGTTGGTTCAGGATACTACTCATTCTGAGGCAATGACAAGACAAATAGTATACTCTACCCATCTAATGGATGTGCTGTTCTTTGGTTTATATTTGAATACATTGACAGTATAGCTCTGGAGAGCTTTTATCTTTATAACACCTGACAAGAAGCATGATTACTGCTGTATGGGTATCAAAACAACAACAAAAATGTTCTGTCTATGAACCTTGTTATTTACCACATTCTGAAATGCATGACTAACTTGATAGAAATTATTTGTAAATTGCCTTAAAAACAATTATTTTCCTTCCCCCCAGATGATACATGGGTCACACAGATCTGATCTGCACTGTCTTTTTCTGTCCTTATGTGAGCTTTTCTGGCTGTTTTGTACCCAGACGAATCTGAACTAACCAGAACCATACTAGAACCACAGGTTCTATAGCGATCATTCCACGCCTGCAACAAACAATAAAAATGATCATCATTGCATCAGAAAAATATGAAATAACTAAGAAAACTTGCTAACTGCAAATTTATTTCCACATTTGCTGTGTCACAAAAAACACAGGATACGAACACTGGATTCATTTTTCAGGCAAGTGCCTACTGGGATACGTGCAAGCAAAAATT
Source organism: Sternotherus odoratus (assembly GCA_032164245.1). Classification (NCBI taxonomy): domain Eukaryota; kingdom Metazoa; phylum Chordata; order Testudines; family Kinosternidae; genus Sternotherus; species Sternotherus odoratus. The sequence continues at coordinate 72,174,959 of JAVMKO010000001.1, read as the reverse complement.
AAACACTGGGCCTAATGTTCATATATGGCCTCCTCAGTAAATCCTGCATTTTCACACTAAAACCAACACTCAGATGTGCAAAACAGGAATCCACATTGCTGATTTCATTCTCCAGTTGGGAGATCTGGCTGTTTTATTAAGACCCCCTTCTGTGAAACTTGAAACCCTCTAAAGTGCCCTATTTTTTTAACTTTCTTTTCTAAGGAGATAGGCTTTCCACCATTTACTTCATTGCATGCCTGCTGGATTCTAACACAGAAGCACCTCAGTAATTCCTCTTAATACAGTTATGAATCTGAGTGCAGCACATCTACATGTGTCCTAGGCTTTGCATTTGGATCTGACTTACTGAAGCTGAAAAATAAAAGGGTAAAAAGCTCACATACCCAGAAAGCTCCCTATTAGCTACACAAATAAGGAGGCTCGGAAGCAAAATATATTCCTGCCAATTATGATTTAAGTTCATTGATTTGCCCCTGGATTCATGTCTCCCAAAGAACAGAATGCGGAAAAACCTATTTATTTGCTCAAAATGCTAATTTTTAGCATTAACTGAGCTTCCTCTAGGAGATCCACTAACACGATACAGACTGGGATGTGGATCTGAGCCATAGTTTCTGATCAATGTTTAACTGAAAAATATTTTTGTACTTCTGATATCCACAGTGTGGATCTGCGAGGAGCATTTGCCCCTGAATATATACATAGGGCAAGATCCTCAGCCAGTGTAAATCAGCATATTTCCATTGGCTTCATATTGAGATTGGCATTCTACAAAAACTCCAGAATTGCCATTTTTCATTGAAGAGCATAAATGTTTTTCAAATGATTCCCCTCTCCCAGTGCTTTCTTTAAAACCCATTTCTTAGAAAAGGTCTTTTTTCCACAGCACTCTCCCCTGACAAGTGTTAATAAACTAGACGAATAAAAATCTTTACACCCTAGAAAAAATCCTAACAAAATCATGGAACGACTAAGAGGTGCACTATCCCTCACCGCTCAGTCACATGGCTTTTGTTGCTTCACTTCCTGACTTCCTTTGTCTCCTTGTTGTTTGCCTAGGTTGTAAGCTCTTTGGATCAGGGATCTTATCTTCTGACCCACCTGCAAAAGCACCTTGGATATTGCATTCCTATGCAAATCCATAATTAATATATAATAACCATTAATTCAGTAAATGCACATTCAGGCAAGTGGTGAAACGGTATTTATACTGCCGACAGGATCACCCATAAAAGATCAATTATGGCCTGTTGCATTATTCACCACATGTGCTCACGGTATTTTTTAAATGATAAAGTAAAAACAAAAATGAATTCAGAGAGAAATAATACCACACATGCCATTAAAATTGAGATATAAACCACCAGAAGCCAGGATATGCAAAGACACAGCTATCAATTTTACTGACACTGAGCAGTGTGACACAGTGTCACACTTAACTTTGAATTTCCTGGCTTTGCTCGGTTTGTGTTCCAACCTTGAGACATCATTTGAATGTAGCTTGTTGTCTGCAACTATAACTATAACTCTTATATCATCAATAATAATAGGGTACTTCCCCCTTCGGGGCAAACTCTCAAACAAATGGTTTGAGAATCAATAAACACCTTAGTCTGCTCTATCTGAATTTATTTATTCATGAGATGCTTATCTCTTTGTAAAGTCCTTAGGAAAAAATCCTTAAGCCTACCATATTGAATTGACTGTGTATCAGTTTTAAATTAGATCTTATTAATTTTTTCCTTGCTGGAAATGTATCTCATATGATGTATTTTTGTACAGAATTAAATTTATTTTTGTCTTCCTTTTCTCTCCCTGGGACTAAATTCACCGGGTAAGAACAGGAATTATTTTATGGCTACAAGCTCCCATACATAACTGTGCTTGTATTTGGATATCTTATAAGCTACACCACCACCTACATGTACAATCTTGAATGCTATAACATAAGCTCACTAATGCTTAGCTTTTCACTCATCAGTGACAGGCGGATCTGTTTTTCCCTTTGTTTTATTGCCGCTCTTTGGCAGCTGCTCTAAGCTGAGATCAGCTATATCATGGTTGAGCACAATTATATTTATAGGGTACAAAAGCACTTACAAACCCTTAAGTATAAAACCAACTCTGATGCTAAGGTCTTACCTACTGACTGTGTCAGGAAATGCTTGCTCAAGATCTAGGACCTCAAAAAATAATGTTTTCCTGTGAGCTCATTTGAATAATCTCACCACTCATTAAACACAGCTGCAAGGCAGGGAATGACAGAGTTCAAAAGGCAAACCAAGGGAATATATTAGTAATAGAATTATTGTCAGAGCCTTTAGGCATGTTTCCCCAATATCCCCATACACGTCAGCACCATTAATTACAATAAGAACAATTTTGTCATTTGCAAATTTTTAAAAAGACTATAAGAATATTCTACTGTGGTAGCACAAACGTATATATTTAGAAACCCTGTAATTAGGGTATTGTAACAGCTTGTACATTTGGGGAATCAGCCAAAATGAGTGTTCATGATTGTTGAGTTTTAAAATGCACAATGTGTTATTTTCTGAAAACATTTGCTGATTCGATTTAAAGTATATTGTTTAATCCTAGAGAAGCTACAGACTGCATGAAAAAACACTCTACTCAGAGATGTAAGTAAGGTCATATTTTTCTTGTGTTTTTACATATTATCATCATTAGGACATGTGCTCATAATCTGTATCCAAATGGAAGCCACAGGCACATCAAAAATGCACCATTTCCTGCCTTTTGTCAAACTGGTGGCATGTTTTTGACGCATATTTACTAACACACCTGTTAAAGCAAGATGATAGCTTGGGAATAGAACTGTTTCTCTCAATTCAATTTATACAATTTGAGAATGCCAAAATGCTTTCAGGGTACCAAAGTGTTGATACCTTTAGTGCAATTTTCATCACTCTCTTTGCTAAATAAAATAAACTATCCAATATGGCTCTGGAGATTGGAGTGTTGCCTTTTTTTCTCTCTACAAATCAAAAGGGTTTTCGTTCTTTGATATTTATCAACTGGCAACCAGAGGGAAATGTCAAAAAACACAAGTTTCCCCCCACAAAAGGCACTTAGATTCTAGAAGTAGTGATTTTAATATATCTCATTTTTTGGGAAGGTGGGTGTGGGGAGAACTTTGGTGCGCATTTGTGGTAGTGGACATTTTCCCAATACACTCTTGTAGTCAGAAGTGGAAGTAGCTAGAAGGTATTTTCTACACAGTACTGTTACTGAGCTAACAAATCAAGTATGGGGTTGCTTGTGAAAATACTGTCATTCTGAGGAAATTTACTTGGCTACAAACCATAAGAAGTTTAATGGATGCTTCTTTTTTAGGGAGAATTAAATGCAGTTGAAGAAAGCTATATTCTGAACACTTTAAATACTGTAAAAGGGACTGCTGAGGAAAAACAACAAGCAGCATGTAGACATGTAGCCACTTCTAACTCACTTGTAAAACTTACAGATGAAATGTTCGCTTTCCACATTCAGGCCTTGACTCTTCAAAAACTTACAGACCTGCTTAACTTTAAGCATGTGAGTAGTTCCACAGACTGCAATGAAAAGTGCTTAAAGTTAAGCACGTGCAGAAATCATTTGCAAGATTAGCATGTGGCAAATAAGGCTACTCTGTAACATCCCCCTATGGGATCAGGCATAGTACTGCAGCTGTTTCCTGCCTTGGTCCATATGTTTTGACTGCCCTCTTGGAGCAAGGTGGCCTGTGTTGAAAACCTGGCCCTGGGGTTCTAGTCTAGCACTATCCCAGTCTCATTCCGCTGTGCCACTGAGAAGCAGGCAAGCCCTTTTAACTGGCCTGCTAAGTCTTGACTGCCAGTATTTCCTCCAGGCCACTCTAGATCTCTGGAGGACTGTCTTATTCATATCACAGCCTGAGTGGATTTTTCTTGAGCAAGGGGGTCGGGGTGCTGATGCATCGATCAGGGGCAGACAACATCTGGCACATGGGCCTTATACCCATTCCTGTAATCTGATTCATGTGGAAGCACCCTTTAAATTGCATGGAGCCCCACTGATTTTTACAAGCCTCTGCACATTGCAGGATCAGAGCCTTAATTGATAGAAAATGAGCTGAAAGTGGCTGTTGAACCCTATACTGCAGCTGATACAACAGATGGATTTATGTGGGAGAGGAGAAGGGTTCAAATAAAACTTTAAATAAATAGGAAAATTAGATAAATCAATAAGCAATGAATATGCTGGAAAGAGCAGAGGAAAAGTGTCTACATTTTATCTTCTGATTTCTCTTATCTCTGCTATTATGAACTATTTTTTTAAAAAACAAAGATATTTGAAATTGATCAGCCATACTCCACTATCAATAATCCACAACACAGTACGATTTAGTAGACTATTGATGCACTTCTTGCATAGGTGAAACACCATGCTTCAGAGGTGCCAAGACTCTTAGAAATTACATAGACTTTAAGAGGTAAACCATTTACCAGGCAATAGTAACTGAGAAAATTCCAGGAGGTAAAAGAAAATTTGTCCTCTGTCAGAAATTCAGACACACAGTATTGACCTCTGATTTCCCTTGTAAAGCTATAATCAGATACAATGTGGGAAGAAATAGCAAATATTACACTTCCCACTAACGGAAGAATTTATAATATACTAAATGAACACAACTGCCTGCTGGAATCCAAAAGCCATCGTGCATTGAAAGGTGAGAGAACCCTTTTCCTTACTTGTAAACAAGATTCACAGAGAGAAGCAGAAAGCACTTTAAATGCCAAATCACTCCATGCGAAACTTAGTGAAAATAGCTACTTTGGCCCAACACAGCACATTAGGCAATCAGAGAAACAAATGAAATATCATGTGACTTTCACCTACTGACCAACCATCTCAAAATTACAAATGCAATGCAATTTTTTCCCCTGTATGCTTGCCAACACCCAATGGAATGGCAAAATAAACAAACAAATAAATGGAGTGATACACATTTCCAGAAGAAGTTTGGACTTGAAAAGGGATACTTAGGAGGACTTTTGATGTTTGACCTTAAGGTGTCACGCAGCTCTGGTGACACAGTTTACCAAGGCAATCTAAAAGTTTGTACATATTACCTCATAGAAGGCCCAACCAAACCTACCACTGTCTCTGTTTTGCTGAGCAGGGCCGGCGACAGGGGGGTACTACGGGTAGAGCTGTACCGGGCCCCGCACTTTAGGGGGGCCCCGGTACAGCTCTACCCGTAGTCATCCAGCGCGGCTCTCCCCCGACGAGCGCGCCTGTCCCCGGCAGGAGAAGAGAGCCCGGCCGGCGGCAGCGGCTCAGTCCGGGGGTGGCTCGCGCCGCTCCCGGGCTCTCGCTCCCGCTGCGGCCAGCTGTCTGCTGGGGGGAGGGGGAGCGCCGGCTGGGCGGGGGGGGGGGGGCGGCTGGGCTGGGGGCCCCCAAATTTCTGTCGCCGGCCCTGTTGCTGATTAAACATGTTTCAGAAAGATCTGGAAAGATGTCAAAAAATGGTAGAAATCTCGGAGCTTCACAGTAATACCTAACATTTGATTATCAAGGCATTAACAACACGGAGTGCAATTGTGAGTCCAGCTGTGCTCCTGCACAAGGGAGCAAGGGGGTGTCAAAAACCCTGTTATCCCCCTGCATGGACTGCTTACATCATGAGGTGCTGCTTGAGCGGCAAGCAGAGAAGATGATGTCAAGCTGCTATTTCCACCCTCCTGTAGGTGGGACGTGAGGAGACGGGGCAGGGAGTGGGCAGAGTTTTAGCTCTCTCCCACACTAGCTGGGAAGAGCTGCATATTCCCTCACAATTCAGAACCTATCTTGTTCTTGGGTAGTGTGAATGCCCACTATTGTTCTGCCCTTTTCTTGGGCTGGATTGCAAGGTACTGGTCCAGAGCATGGGGGTCGTGCAAATGAGATTAAGGAGTGCACAACTGTGTTTAAACAAATATTTTGTACTTTTAGAGCCTGATCTTTCAAACACTTAGGCTAGGGGTGGGTAAACCTTTTGACCCAAGGGCCACATCTGAGTATAGAAATTGTATGGAGGGCCATGAATGCTCACGAAATTGGGGAGGGGATTAGGCCTCTGGTTGGGAGTGTGGGCTCTGGGGTGGGGCCAAAAATCATGAGTTCAGGGTGCGGGAGAGGGGATCGGGGCTGGGACTGAGGCATTAGCACCGATTTCTTCTGGCACCAGTGAGTGATCAACCTCCCCACTTCTTCCCCCCCCCCCAGCCCCGACTCCACGTCTGCCCCACCACCTCCAACCTCATTTCAACCTCTTCCCAAAAGTCCCACCCCAACTCCACCCTCTTCCGCATGCATTCCAACCCCTTTCCCAGATCTCTGCCCTGGCCCCACCTCTTCCCCTGAGCCCGCCATATTCCTGCTCCTCCTCCCTCCCTCCCGGAGCTTGCTCAGCTGTTTGGTGGTAGCAAGTGCTGAGAAGTATATGGAGGAGTGGGGACGTGGTATGCTCAGCGAAGGAGGTGAGGTGAGGTGGAGCAGACGGGCAGCATGGGGAGCTTGGCTGCCGGCAGGTGCAGAGCACCCACTAATTCTTCCCTCTCCAGCTCCTTTGTGGAGATGCGGCTAGGCGGCTCTGCTGAGTGCTGCCCTGTCCATAGGCCGGGAACCACAATCAATGGGAGCTGCCGGGGCGGTGCTTGGGATGGGGGCATCGTACAGAGTGGAGCTCCTATGTGTAAGAGCTGGAGGGGGGCCATGCCGCTGCTTCCGGCAGCTGCACAGAGTGTCCCCCAATTCTGCTCCCTGTCTGGAACGCCAGAGCGGGGCAAGCCTCAGACCCCGCTCCCCTGTGGGAGCTGAAGAGCCAGAGTAAAAGGGCTGGTGGGCTGGATCCGGCCTGCGGGATGGAGTTTGCCCACCCCTGATTTAGACACTTGAGTAACTTGACTTGTGAATAAGTTTACTCAGATGTGAGTGCTCACAGGATCAGGTCTTCAGCTAACCACTGCCCAACACCAACTGCTTTTAGCCTTTCTATATGTGAACAATTATCAGGCCACCAGTCATGAGCAAGATGGAAAGAGATTGTGCAATATTTTGTTTCACAGGGAATTAAAACCATTAAAAGCCAAGAGACTATCTCACTGAAGAATTTAATTAGACCATTATTCAATGGTTTGTATTTAGTTCAGATATTTATATTTAATGTGGCTGCAAACAGCAAGCATGAAGGCTGGTTCACCAGAGTAATGATTCATTATGTTAGCAACTAAACTCTTGAGACTTTGCAATCCTGACATCTCTGGTCAGGTCAGCTCCTGTTATTAAGTTTCTGGAGTCAAATTTGAACTATGTTAGCATTGTTCTTCCAGAGAGGAAAAGAAACTGCACCAGGAGGCATTCCAGTATCTTAGGAACAAATTTGTAGCTAGTGAATAACATGTAATGCTGCAGTGGTTCAGGTTGATTTCTGCCAATAGGTGTTTCTGTTGTCAGCACAAATTACTTCAGATGGATTGAGGAAGGTAAATAATTATTCTTTGGTAAGTCTGGAAGGACATGCTATAAACGGTATCGGTATAGCTGAAATTGAACTGCTACCATTATTCAGCACAGAGGGTCAAAATCATCCCTAGCATTTTAAACAAAGCACATTCCACTGAGATGAAAAACAGCACACACTGACTCCGTTGTTACAATTGACTGCTACCTGAAGGATGTACACTACCTAGCTCTGTTCTACAGCACACAGGAGGAAAATACTTTGAGATTAAAACCCACAATCAAACAATCAGATTTTTGAATATAACAGAAATAGGATGCTACAGGCTTCAGAAGACCTTCCCCCTACCATCTCTTATGTTCCATTAACCTGGCCTGCAGCCTTAAAGTTCATCAGGACTGCAAGATATTCTTAAATGCCCTGATCTGTGATAAGGGTTATCTCTTTCCTAGATTGAAAAAGCAGATATGCCACCAGCCTGGGGCATTTGCTGATAACTTATGAACAGACATGGTGGGGGAGAGATCATTTTGTTGTTTTTTGACTAGTCTCTTTAACAGAATTTGCAAATATGTCTGTACTCTGATTGGATTTGACCATTCCACTTAGTCAAAATGTATATTTTAGCAGTGAATTTATTGAACTAAATTACTAGTGTGCATAACAAAGTTATAGGCTTATAGATTAAAGACACAGCAGACTTTAGCAAACCTCTGGAAAGTTAAAGGGTGTATTGAAAGTTTTGAAATATTCAGTAATCATGAATTACACGTGGTATAAGGAACATAAATAGAATAGAAAAGCAAAGAAAAATAGATCACTTTTTATCCAGAATGTTTTCAAAGTGCTTTACTCCCCTAATGGCCCAATAAACAAATACATAAATAAGAATAATAAATAATAATAGAAGCTATGCTACACTTTGAAATCTTTGCATATAGGCATATAGGAATAGCATATAGGCATTGCCTATGCAAATCATTTCATCCAGTTGTTTTAATGTAGTTGCTTGTGAAGTGAACCTCAATAACTATTTAATAGTGTCAGCAACACTGGGCAACAGTTTAGGAGAGCAAGTGAAAAATAATTTATTCAATAGAAACTATAGCATTTTAGTGAGGCAGAAGGTAATTATCCAAACTGGAATTTGGCCGGGACACTTATTACATCATCCTACTGTATACTTGTGAAAAACAATGTTGGGATCTTTAATGACCACAAATGGCCAGGATGTCCGATTTACATCTCCTTTGAAAGACAGCTCAACAGCACACCAGAGAAGTATGGTCTTGTGACTTAGGCACTGATAGGAGGTCTGTGCCAGCAATCTCCCAAGTCCCTATGTGACTTGGGGAAGTTAATTAATCTTTGTGTGTCTCTATTTCCCTTCTGTAAAATTGTGATGATAATGCTCAATTTCGCCCATCCTTTGTCTTGCCAAGTTAGACTGTAAGATCTTTGAGGCGGGGACTGTGACACTTCACCTGCAGAATCAGGGTTAGGGTCTCTAGGAACTACTGTAATATACGTAATAGCTAACACTAACAACAGTGCCCCTAATACTGTGCTATGACAGTAGCTCAGTAGTGACTCAGAGGATAAAGTCATAAGAAGTGGAAACCAAAAATAATTAATCTGGAATTAAATAATCTATTTCAAAGGTGCTATTATAAAAGAACTACCGTATTTTTCGCCGTATAAGACGCACTTTTTCTTCCCCAAAACGGGGGGGGGGGAAAGTTGGTGCGTCTTATACGGCGAATATAAAAATGCCGGGCCAGCCCTTTGCGCGCGGGGGGGGGGGGGGAACCGGGATGCTCCCGGCAGCCCGCCCGCGGCGGGGAGGGGGGAACCAGGACGCTCCCGGCAGCCCGCCCGCGGCGGGGAGGGGGGAACCAGGACGCTCCCGGCAGCCCGCCCGCGGCGGGGAGGGGGGAACCGGGAGCGCTCCCGGCAGCCCGCCCGCGGCGGGGAGGGGGGAACCAGGACGCTCCCGGCAGCCCGCCCGCGGCGGGGAGGGGGGAACCGGGACACTCCCGGCAGCCCGCCCGTGGTGGGGAGGGGGGAACCGGGACACTCCCGGCAGCCCGCCCGTGGCGGAGACGGGGGAGGGGCGGCGGCGCAGACGGCGGGGGGGGGGGAGGTAGGCGGACCCGGCAGCCTGCCTGCAGCGGCGGGGATGGGGACGGGGGGGGGGTAGGTAGGTGGACCTGGCAGCGCGGCGGGGACCGGGGGGGGGGCAGGTGGATCCGGCAGCGCGGCGGGGACGGGGGGGGGGGTGCAGCTGCGGGGACTAGGGCAGGGGTGCAGCCGGCGGGGGGGGGGGGCGGCGCTTTTAAAAAAATCTGTGGCTTTTCGGCGGAGGGGGTTCAGAATCTTTTTTTTCTAGATTTTCCGCCTTTAAAATTAGGTGCGTCTTATATGCCGGAGCGTCTTATATGGCGAAAAATACGGTAAATTCCATAAATACAAATCATATTATCTTAACTGCCTAAAATATTAAATACCATAGTACTTAAGAAATATCAAGTGAACATATAGGGTGTTCAAAAGTTTATTAATTAGCTGTTGAATTATAGGAATTTAACCTAAATTCAGAAATGAAGCTTTAGTTGTTGCCCAAGAATGACATATAGCACTTTAAGCTTGTTCAAGCTAAAACTAGCTAATCCCGTCCTGTAAGTGAGTTTTTGAAAAGAGGGATAAAATTATTGAAAGTTAATCATATTAAATTATTGTTCAGGAGATTAAAATACAGTTTAAATAAGTGATCTTTATTAGGTAACTGAAAAATATGAATGAATTTGAAGGACCAAGGTTCTACTCATCACAGAAATGTTTTATCAGTGGAAAATGCAGACAACCAAATTATTACATAAATCTGAATCAGTGCTTAAGCTGCTACCAACACAGGAGAATAACTACCCCATTTACAATAATTAATATCATTAACATAAAGGAAATTGATTAAGTTAACTCTAGAGAGAATTAAAACTGCTTTGAAAGCTTTGAAGAAAGAGCCCCTGAAATGACAAGTGTCAGCTTAATAAAAAATCCTCTTTCTAGGGAAACATAACCACAAGGTCAAATAGTAATATTTGCTATATTAAATTAATAAATGAGTTAAACATGATTCATTTGTTACAATAGTAACAGGTGATAGAAATATTAGTGCTTATGTGCATTTATATATTAGAGATCAGATTAAATATTTAAATTATATGTTGGAAAGTGTTAATTTGTACCATTTAACTTATAAATTGGAAAAAGCTAGGTGGTGTAGAAAATTTCAGGTCCAACCAAAGTAAAGTGGGAGTGTTACTAAAGCTAGGTAACCACAAAGCTAGTTATTACCATATTTATGGTGAAAAATACACAGATTGAATACTCCAAAACACAAACAAAGAATGTGAGATAAAGAATAGTGAATAGTTGCACTCAAACAGAAATTTAAGTTCTGCATATGCATTTCACCCTGCTAGTAACACTGAAAGTTCTAGCAAAGATAGGAAACAAAATCTTGTGGCACCTTAACGACTAACTATAAAGTTTTGAAGCATGAGCTTTCGTGGGCTAATACCCACTTCGTCGGATGCAAGCAGTGGAAATGTTTAGAGGCAGGCCTCTAAACATTTCCACTGCTTGCATCCGACGAAGTGGGTATTAGCCCACGAAAGCTCATGCTTCAAAACTTTATAGTTAGTCGTTAAGGTGCCACAAGATTTTGTTTCCTTTGCTATTCCAGACTAACACGGCTACCTCTCTGATTCCTAGCAAAGATAAGCATCTATTACTTGTCTTTGTCTTCTTTTCAGCTAATTCACCACTATATTCATTTGCTTCTATGTTGTGTCTTCATCCCCTACTCCTTGTCCTTTGTAAACCCCAATTGGCAGGAACTGAGACCATGGTTACACTTACAGGATTATAGTGCTTTTGGTTATAGCTGTACCCATATACAGCAATATGTATAGCGCTATAACATGTCCTGGCGTGGCCACATTTGCGGCACTTGCAGTGGCATAAGGAGTGGTGCATTATGGGCAGCTATCCCAACATTCAGCTGGGTGCAACGTGCTTTTCAAACAAGGGGGGTGAGGGGTAACGTGTAGTACGTATGCCGAGAGAGAGAGTGGGGGGATTTCTACGGGTGACAGTCTTTGTCAGTGGTTTCCTTTGAAATCAGAGCCTGCTTTATAAGTTTCTCACCACACAGCTCCCATTTGTAAACATTTGCAGTGCTTATCTGCTGAGTTAAAGAAACTCTGAAAAGTTACTTCCGCATTCCTCCTGCCGAGATCAAAACAACACAGAGACGTCAATTGCCTTAAATGGCTCGGAGGCGTGCCAGAGATCACTTATAGTGTAATGACTGTTTACACTTGCCCTAACATGCTACAGGGGATACGCAACAGCCCTTATTCCCCGTGCAGAGGTGTTTAACCACAAGCGCTATAAACTCGGACTTATAGCGCAATATGTGCCTTGCCAGTGTGTACGGGTAGAGACTTATAGTGCTCCTGGAGGCTTTATAGCGCTACAAAGTGCCAGTGTAACCAAGGCCTATCTCTTTTCTGTCTTTGTATAGGGGCCTTCATAATGGGACTGCAATTGGGGAGTTTGGGTACTACGATAATATACCCATTTTCTGCTACCACTAACATTCATATTTGTAGAGTTATTTCCTACACAATGAAAAGGTATCAGAATCTGACCCTTAATAGCCCACTACAACCTTAGAATTACAGTCTTAGCATCTTCACTTACCAAATACCACAGGGATGAAAACAAAGTTCCCCACACACCAACAGTCATTTTGATTGCATTATCAGCTTCGTTTTCTTTTAAATTAAAAAGTAATCTTGGGTCTATTTTTTGCTTAAGCAGTTGCAATCAAAGGAATTTGTGAGAAAGCTTAGTATAATCAGTTAATTTTAATTAACTATGCTGTTGTTATGTACAGTATATATAACCCATTGTTCTCAGAGTTTCTTGCAGCTCCCCTGATTTTCTGCAGTTTCCCAGTCAGATATTAAGTAATCTGGACCTTGCCTAGTTCTGAGATCTGACAAGATCACAACTTGATGTGTATTGTTATCTATGAAAAGTCACTTGAGGCAACTGCTGATACCTCTGTAAAATTATAAACTTGACAGCAGACTGTTTGTTCAAAAGACCTAGTAATTTTATTTCTTTCCCATTTCTGAAAACATCTTTGGTGACGTGAAAGAAATGTCAAGATAAAGATAACAATTCATGGGTCTTGATATCAAGTGTGGGTTCATTGTGCTATTTTATTCTTGTGAATGGATGAATGTTCCTGGTTTTCTGCTATTCATAGGTGAGGTGAATTAGTAGATATATAAAAAGATTAATTCTCAGAAAGCATGTCACCTCCAATCCACTTTCCATCATCTGGGTTCTTATCACCACCAGCTGCCTCCAACACCTGTAGCTTCACCACCCACACCTGTAAACTACGACCCTCACCCACTGCACTCATCCCGCATCACCATGCATTTTAGTCAACCAGAAGCGCAGCATTCATTGCACAGCACTCCAGACAGGAAGGCTGGGTATGATAACAGAACATACACAAATCTGTGATTGTACCGTTCCCCACCCCATCCCCTGGCCCTTTCTGTTTCCCAGGCAGTTTTCCTTTCAATAAATGAATTTTCTTTTCAATAACTGGATTTTTTAGCTTTGAAAACATTCTTTATTATTGCATTAAGTAAAAGATACCTTAGCCCCGGAAAGCAACAGGCACTGCAAGTCGGTGTAACAAACACAGATTCCTACTAAGGGCTGGTCTTCACTGCAGGGGGAGATTGGCTATGGATACGCAATTTCAGCTATGTTAATAACGTAGCTGAAATCGGCATCTCTACAGCCGACTTACCTGCCATCCTTACGGTGGCGGCGGGCTGCGACGTGCTCCCCCATCAACTCCAGCTTGCGCCTTTTGGTGAGCTGGAGTTCGGGAGTCGACGGGGGCGCCGCTAGCAATCGATTTATCGCATCTTGACGAGACACAATAAATCGATCACCAAAAGATCGACCCCTCCCCAGTGTAGTGAGGACAAGCCCTAACACTGAAACCACTGCACTTCACTCCTGTGCAGAGCACCAAACATTACTGGTGGCTCTCAGCCTCAAATTGCTCCCTCAAGGCATCTCTAATCCTTGCAGCCCCATGCTGGGCCCCTCCAATAGCTCTGCTCTCTGGCTGTTCAAATTAAGACTCCAGGTGTTGGACCTCTGAGGTCCATGCCGGAGTGAATCTTTCACCCGTCTCTTCACAAATGTTATGGAGGGTACAGCACACAGATATAACCATGGGGATAACCATGTCATCAGCCATGTCTTTCCCTACTGCGCTCTCTGAGGCAGGGGAGGCTCCAGGCACCAGCGCAGCAAGCGCATGCCTGGGGCGGCATGCCGCGCAGGCGGCCTGCCGGTCGCTGTCAGGGTGGCAGTCAGGCTGCCATCATCGGCATGCCTGCAGGAGGTCTGATGGTCCCGCGGAATTGGCAGCATTTCAGCGGCAGGTGCTCCAAAGCCGAGGAGGACTGGCAGACCTCCCTCAGGCGTGCCGCCGAAGGCTGCCTGACTGCCATGCTTGGGGCGGCAAAAAACATGGAGCCGCCCCTGCTCTGAGGGCTGGTTTAGCTCACAGCACTCTAAATCTGCAAGTGTAGCCAAACCCCAAGGTAAGAACACTTTTTTTTTAGTGTATCTAGGAGCCCTGTTATTTGGCAAGCACATATTCTGTTCTGAGACTTCTGCTGTACAATGGGAGACAAGAAGGTGAAGTTTTAGTCCAGTTCTTTATTGCATTAAACAACATAAGCTAAATTTTTACTTTTTTGGTAATACAAAATTGCTTATTCTGAATGAGACAGACAAATCAGAAATCTAGCAGAAGAATTGTTATTTCGAGATATCTTTGTTTTCAATTATCCTATGATAATTAGGGAGTTTCGAAACTATTATAACAGATATAGCAATTTCCTGGACAAACCTTACTGACTTCAGTTAAACTCTATTGAATTAAATTTAAGTAGTTTAGGAGTTCATTGTATTAAAAATTCAAATGTTTACGTATTACAGTGATATTGTAAGTTAACAGCTCTAAGGGGGAGCTGTGACTAATATAAACCTGGGGAAGAGTTGTGAGCCTCAAAGCACTATTTGAAACAATGTGAACCTTTTAAGCTAAGTGGATTTCCTAGGGGACAAGAGAATGCAAATTCCCCACTCAGTCTTTTGAAGCTATGTTCTGAGGTAGGGACCTTTTATGTGCCAATCACCTATTACGTGAGGACAGATGACTCATAGATTTGTGGCAGTGAGTCAAGTAGTTGTGAACTTGTGACCACAGGAAGACCTTTTGGTGGGATTTGAAGGGCTGTTCATTGGACACAGCCCTTTGGGAATTTGGGGTGATATGTGGTAAGCTTATTTGTATGCAGGTAGGTTCTTTTATTGTTTTAATGTTTTCTCTGTAGTGCTTCACCTGAAAAATAAATGTGCTTGCTTAGAGAGAGCGGTGTGCTAGCTTAACAGCAGCAATTACATTATTTGCAGCATCTGAGGAAGGTAGGTAAAGCAGGTGTGCTTAAGGTGGGGAGGGAGCTGTGCAGCCTGGACATACCTTGGTCAGCAGGAAGAGAGATGCATATCTCTGCCCAAAAAAAGACAGTATGTTAGGAGCCAGAAGTCTGAGAGTGGATGCCCTTGCTGGACCACAGAGCGGGAATACAGGAGCAGTTGCGCCAAACTGTGGCAATGCACCTCAG
This sequence comes from Sternotherus odoratus, assembly GCA_032164245.1. NCBI lineage: Eukaryota > Metazoa > Chordata > Testudines > Kinosternidae > Sternotherus > Sternotherus odoratus. The sequence goes on along the minus strand of JAVMKO010000001.1, from coordinate 72,159,668 downwards.
AATTATCTGTGCATAGAGGAATGTACAAATAGAGAGATACTGACAGTCACATATGCCCATTTTAGAATTATCCACCTACCATCAGAGTTCCAGGCATTTCCAAAGAACTGAACTCATATACAAGAATGACATAGGTAATAAAAGTTTAAAACACTCACACCAGAGAAAATTCATAGATGGGAAAGCATTTTACCAGGTTATTTTTTTCTGAACAGTGTATCATGTGTTCTGCTAGTGCTTGAGTGCATGAACAAATTTAGTTTACAGATTCTGTAAAGCAATTAATTCTGTCTAAATATAATAGCAGTAATTTTTCATGCAAGTCAGCAAAATACAGTCCATAAAGGAAAAATACTGCCATTATTTTTAACTGTTTTTATTCAATCCAAGTCTCAACTGGGGCTAAATCATTTATTGTATAAAAATTAACATTTTTAATTGTATGCTATTCCAAAAGAAAGGGGAGCAGGGAGAGAGGAGCCTAATGTCTCAGCAGTAAAATAACCTAGGAAGTGTATTTCAGCAAAAATGATTACTGATATCTATAACTGAACTGTAATAACTCAATAGTGTTTTATAAATTTTTGAATCACTCTGCATTTTTTATTTGACAGCTAGCCAAGTTCCAGTTTTTAGCTATCTTCAGTGTTTTAATAATACATTACAATAAATTCCTTCATAAAAGCATTTTCTCACAGAATACTTTATTTTTGCCAGCAAAATATTGTTTCAGGTTTATAATCAGTTCATATTTGGTTTGATCATGCTTAGCATGCAACCAAGATATTTGCTGCCATACAGCCACCAATATTTATCTCATAGAATGAGGTGGTCTACTTTAAGTAATTCAGTTAATTAATTGATCCACCCTATAGCTTGTAATGGTTGACTGACTGAAGGCCCAATTCTGCAAAGACTTTTGCATGTAAGTGTATTCACACGAGGATTCCCTCTCATTGACTTCCAAAGGACTACTTACCCGTAAGTAGGTCTTAGGCCTGGTCCCCACTACGGCTTAACGTCGACTTTAGCATCATTAAGTCGGAATAAAACGGAATAAAACTGTACCCGTCCTCACACGGCCGCCATTTGCGTCGATTTAACGGGCCCTCAAAATCGATTTCTGTACTCCTCCCTAACAAGAGGAGTAGTGCTGAAATCGACCTCTCCGGGTTGATTGTGGAGTAGTGAGGATGCATGGGGACATTATTGGCCTCCAGAGGCTGTCCCACAATGCTCCATTGTGACCGCTCTGGACAACCTCACTGCTCCACTGTGACCACTCTAGACAGCACTCTCAACTCGCTGCTCTGGCCAGGTAAACAGGAAAAGCCACGGGAACATTTGAATAGCATTTCCTGTTTGGCCAGGATGGTGAGCTCACCTGCATAGCTCAGTCGCCATTCAGAGCAATCAGCAGCACAAGCCGCCATGCAGAGCTCAGCATCACAAGACTCCATGCAGAGCTCAGCTGCCCTGGAGACCAGCCAGAGGAGAAGAGCTCCAGCATGGTCCACGCGTGAGGTGTTGGATCTGATCGCTATCTGGGGAGAGGAATCCGTGATGTTGGAACTCTATCACAACAAACGAAATGCCAACACGTTTGCCAGAGTCTCCAATGCTGGAAAGGGGCCACAACAGGGACGCCCAACAGTGCCACGTGAAAATTAAGGAGCTGAGGCAAGCGTTCCAGAAAGCCAAAGAGGCAAACGGTCGCTCTGGGGGACCGCCACGGACATGCCGGTTCTACAATGAACTGAATCAGATAATGGGGGGCGCCCCCACCACCATCGCACAAGTCTCCGTGGCCTCCACCCATGGGATAATTGTCAGGCCTGAGGAGGATTCAGATGACGACCAAGGTGATGGGGACGGAAATATTACGGAGCAGCAGGAGGCAAGCCAAGAAACCCTGTTAGCAGACAGCCAGGAGCTGTTTAATCACCCTGGACCCATTACCCTCACAACAATCCCAATCTGCTGCTACCCCAGTCGGCGAAGGACCCTCTGGTGAGTGTGCCTTTAGGGATTAGATGACTCATGATTTTAAAAGGAAGGATTTATTAATGATTAACTTGCCCTATGGACTTGGCATGCATTCATTGCTGGTCCTTTTACTGAAACAGTCTGCTAATGTACTCCGGGATGGAGCGGAAATCCTCTATGGAGATTTCCATGAAACTTTCGCACAGGTAGCGATGAACCTTACGCAAGAGGTTTCTTGGGAGAGCTGCCTTATTTGGTCCTCCGTGATAGAACACCATTCCACGCCATGAAATTAGTAAATAATCTGGTATCATTGCGTAACACAGCATCACAGCATATGGACCAGGATTTTAAAGAGACTCTAGTAACGTGCCTTCTCTATCTCTCTGAAAAATTCCAAGGAGCGTGATGTCATTCATGGTTGCCTGTTTGAAATACGGACTGTAATTAGTAGGGGGGGACAGATGTTTCCAGCTGTAAAGTAATCTTCCCCAGCCCGTAGCAAGAGCAGGGATTTTTGGTTTTGCTGCTCGTGGCTGCTTCCGAAGCAGACCCAATGCACCACACCACACCACACCCCTCCAGCCAGCCTGTAGCAAAATCAGGGATTTTTGGTTTTGTTTTGCTGTTTGTGATTCACTGGGAGCCACGCGGTGGGGGGAGGAGGGATCCACATGGTGGGGGGAAAGGGGGCGGGGTTAGTCTGGAACATCGGGGTGCTGCTGTAAAGAATATGGCTTAGTTTACCATGGCCGGCTGCATGGTGATTTCAGTAGCCGTGCTGAGGCTGTCTCATGTGTGTGAGATGCTTCTGTGAATGTTTGTGTGAACATAAAAGCCATCCAGTCACTTTTAGGTGCGGAATGTGACCTTGTACAGAAAGCATATCAGGCCTATGAATACTGTGGTTCACTGTTAAATAGTACTCCCATTGTGCTGCAAAAATGTATCTGTCTTATAACCTTGTCCCTTTCTTTGCCCACAGCAGCTGCACATTTATCTCATAATCTCCCGTCCTGCCCCTCACGCCATCTATCGCAGATACGGAAGCATAAAAAGAAGATGCGTGATGACATGTTTAACGAACAAATGCAGAACTCTCACGCTGAGGCCACTTGGCTCCTGGGACCGACCCACTCTACCCCACAGGCCAGCACAAGCAGCAGCAGGCTGAGTTTATCTAAAAAAGTTTTAAAATGTGCTGTGTCTTGGCCCCCTTCCCTCCCCCACCTCCTCACCCCTCTCCTCTCCCCCCTCCTCCATCATTCTGACTGCTGGTTTCCCTCCTCACCCACCCCTTCTGGGCTACCTTTCCAGTGATCCCCTGTGTTTGTGAAGAAGCAATAAAGAATGCATGGTTTTTAAAACAGTGAATTTATTTCCTCTGCAAGCATCGGGAGGGGGGGGGAGGGAAAGAGGGTGCAAGGATGGCAGGCTTAGGGCTGAGCAGAGCAAGGGAGCGGGTTGTCAAACGCCATCTTGGGCACTCATAAAACTGGTTTTCAAGGCGTCTCTGAGGCGCAGCACCTCCTGGTGCGCTCTTCTACTTTCCCTGCTGTCTAGCTGCTGGTAAGCAGCAGACAGGAAATTCGCCTCTGCCTCCCACCCCACCATAAATGTCGCCCCCTTGCTCTCACAGAAATTGTGGAGCACAGAGCAAGCAGCAATAACAATGGGCACATTTCTGTTGCTGATGTCTGAGCGAATGAGTAATGAACACCATCGCCCTTTGAGGTGGCCAAATGCACACTCAACTGCCATTCTGCACTTGCTCAGCCTATAGTTGAACAGCTCCTGACCCCTGTCCAGGGCTCCTGTATAGGGCTTCATAAGCCAGGGCATTAAGGGGTAGGCTGGGTCCCCAAGGATAACGATTAGCATTTCCACCCCCACAGTAATTTTCTGGTCTGGGAAGAAAATCCCTTGCTGCAGCTCTCTAAATATCCTAAAGTTCCTGAAAACACGAGTGTCATGAACCTTTCCCAGCCATCCCACTTACAGGTTGGTGAAACGTCCCTTGTGGTCAACCAGTGCTTGCATGACCATAGAATAATAGCCCTTCTGGTTTCTGTACTCTGCGCCGTAATTGTCCGGTGCCAGGATAGGGATATGAGTCCCATCTATAGCCCCACCACAGTTAGGGAATCCCATCGCGGCAAAGCCATCTATTGTAGCTTGCAGGTTTCCAAGGTTTATAACCCTGGGTAGCAGCAGCTCGACGATTGCCCTGATTACTTGGATCACAGCAGACCCCACTGTAGATTTACCCACCCCAAACTGATTTGCGACTGACCGGTAGCTGTCTGGCGTTGCAAGCTTCCAGAGGGCTATCGCCACTCGCTTCTGAACTGTGTGGGCTGCTCTCATTTTGGTATTCTTGCACTGGAGGGCCAAGGAAAGCAAGTCACAAAGTTCCATGAAGTGCCCTTACGCATGCGAAAGTTTCTGAGCCACTGGGAGTCATCCCAGACCCACAGCACTATGCGGTCCCACCAGTCCGTGCTTGTTTCCCTGGCCCAGAATCGGTGTTCCATAGCATGAGCCTGCCCCATTGCCACCAAATTTGCCAGATTGCCAGTACCACTACTTCCAAAAACGTCAGTGTCCCTGTCCCTGCTGTGCACGTCCATGTCCACCTCTCATCACTGTCGTCAGTTTCCAGAAAGCATAGTTGTGTCTGGATCGCCTTCCTCTGCAGACGATGCAGCATAAAGTCCACAACAATGCGCAAGGTCTTCACAACAGCCAGTACTGCAGCAGTGGCCTCAGCGGACTCCATGCTTGCAGTGCTATGGCGTTAGCGCAGCGTGGAGAAAGGGCGCGAATAATGGGATGCCTACCCACAGTGCACCGCTAGAAATGGCGTCGGCGGCATGAAAAAAGGCCGCGAAATAAAGAAATGCCTACCCATAGTGCAGCACTCAAAATGGTGCCTGCTGGGGACTCCGGGAACTGTGGGATAGCTACCCATAGTGCACCACTTGCTATGTCGACGCTTGCCACAGTTGTGTGGACAGACAATGCCGACTTGCTGTGCTTTGTGGGGACGCACAAAATTGACTCTATACAGTGTGCTTTAAAAAATCGACTGCAAGGAAATCGACCTAATGTTGTAGCGATGACATACCCTTAGAGGAATCAGGCCCTACATTTTCACACAGTAAACATTTGAATAATCCTTACTTTGCATATTCTAACAAGAGTTGGTCAATAAATAAATAATTTTCTGTCAAAAAAGTTGACCAAAAAATTGTCAATTTTTCTTTAAAAAAGTTTTTACTTTTTTAACCAACCCACCCCAAATTTTGAAGAAAATTAATTTTCTTGCCAAAAATTTCGTTAAATTAAAAAAGCCTTTATTTTATTTCATCAAAAAAGAATTTGGACCAAAATAATCAAGCAGATTTAATGTTGACTTAGTCAAATGGAAAATGATTTTTTACCTACATAGTTACATAACTATACCACCTACCTATAGCATATTTATAAGTGAGTAGTAGCAAGAAAATTAATTGATTGGGAAATACTTGATGTAAAAATAGTTTAGCTTGACTCAGTTACCTTGTTTCGTTCTTTCTTATGATCGTCTATTTGTTGGTACAGTGTCACACTCTCAGGGTGTGTCTTAGTGACTCAGGTCAAGGAGTTTTTGTCTTGAGAGGATGGGAGTTTCTAGAATCCAGGTTCTCCCTTGTTGACTGAATGTGACAGTACTAATTGCTGAAGGGTCCAAGAATAATACTGAATGATCCCAATGTTGTCAAGAGCCAGAGAACTTGATAACTCACAAGCAGAAGACTGAGAATTTGTGCTGGAACCTCCTGATGGTGATTTCTAGTTTCCAAGTCGCCTTGGAAAAGGGGGAAGCTAGCCCTTCAGCTGAGTCTATAACTGCTCCTGGATTGTGTGGGAATTAGGGAAGTTTTTCAGGCCAAGAGATTTACACCATCGAGAGCAAGAAACAACCTGGATTAGATGCGCCAGTTGTCTAGGTAGGAATTAAGTACTAAAGGGGGTTTGCTTCCAGAAGTGAATTTTCTTATGGGAAAATAAGCCATGTCATTTAGAGCTCTATTTCCATTGAAAATTTCATGGCCTTCTTTATGGAAAGGATCACAGAGTAGGTTCCTACATCTGGCTGGCCTATTCTGGCTAAATTTAAACTGGCTGTGAAAGCTCATTTGGCTCATTCCCATGAAGAGCTAAAGAGGGAACCAAAGGTGGAGGCTCATTAACTTTCACCACTCCTGTGCTAAACTCCAAGTAATTATACAGAGCCAATAAGATGTCCCTAAGTGCTGCAGATATAGTGTTCTTATTTTTCAAAATTAATCTAGCTGGACTCGCAATGATACATCCTCTCACTCAGAGCTGCAGAGGCTTTGGACAAAATGAAGTTTTGATGTCTCCAATTTGGAATAATTTCCTCGGCAAACAAAGCTGATATAAATAAATGGTCTCTTGCCTGCCTATGTTCATGTCCATCTGTTTGGAAGGCACAGTGCCCATTCAACAGTTGCCCAGAACCTTGGCATGGAAGATTTGTGCCAAGCTTTACATGGCACTCTGCCTAACCCTGCAAGTTCCATCTTTCCTGCCATGGATCCTCACGCTGAACAAGAACTAAAGCGCTGGCACCAAAGGCCTCTTTACACTTGATCACACCTGTTGTTAATACTGTTCCAAAACTAGGCCACCAGAACAAGGTAGATAAGGAAAATGTGGCATTTGTAGACATTTCATACTGCCAAGTTTGTAATTCAGTGAATGTCTTGGAACTCCATGGACACTACACGTGGGATCTAATTGGCTGCAGTTTTAAAGAAATCACTGTCTTTAGGGTGTCCACATATAATGACACTATAGACAAAATGAACCACAAAGATATGAATTAAGATTAATACAGTAGTTATGCCCTAGCCCCCAACCAATAGTCAATCACCCCCCAAAAAAGTACAATATAAATGGACTGCTCAATGCCAAAGTGTATGAATGCCCCATAAAAGCAAAATTATTGAGGCACTCTATGTGTTTGCTCTGCCTGCATAGCATTAATAATAAAGATCCTAAGAAGACATCACATATTATATGGTGAACCATCTCCTGGAGTTGGCCATTAGGCAGACACAAATTAGCAAACTTGGTTATCTTTCAGAGACTGTAAATTCCTTTTAGGAAAATACATGACATTTTCTCTCCATTTTTCATATGGCTGCTCCACTGCGGTAATGGTACGGGAGCACATCAGAACACTCTCTCATGTCCCAGTGTTGGTAATCTCTAAGGATATGATCCCTTTAGTTAGTCTGTGACCACTGTGGGAAATCAGAGCAGATAAGCATATAGGGGAACTGTGACTTTTAACTTCTTGCTGGATCTGGGTGTTGATCATTCTGAGGGAGAGAAAAATGCCTCCTTGAAATAGCAAGGAGGAAGGAATGAATGGAGAGTGAGCCCATTGCATAAAGATGATAAAGAAATTATCTGAAAACAAAATTGGAAAGAACCAGAGACAGACCTTCTCCCCCTCATGGAAATCAATTAACAGCTGATAGGAATCTGAACAAATAAATAAGCCACCCCCGTCAATGGAGCTTTTGCAAAAAGCATACTGCGAAAAGTAATGCTCATTATTTTTAATATATGCTTTCCATTTCCTAGAGGTGGGCATCAGAATTCTCATGTTGAGTGAGGGTGACAGATGGACTGGGCTGCAGGGGATGCAGAATACATATGAATGACAGACAGGGTTGAGTTAAAAATTACCTTTTGTCTTGTCAAACAATAGAAAGATAACAGTCCCAGACTCACTCGCCTCTGAATCCTTTTCCTAATCCACTAGCATGACTTCACCCCTGGTATAACAATTCCTTTTCACACAGATAGCCTAAACAACAGCAAAGGGGGCATGGAAGGAAGAAAGTGTGCCACTGATTTGCTTATCAACATTAGTTTAGTTTTAGTTAGTTTACGCTTTCTCTTTTCCATGTCTTAGGGAAGTGAATGGATTCATTGTTCCCCTACAAACAGGAAAGAAAAAAAAATTAACACTTCTTTTACTTCTCCATAACAACATGAAGAATATCTACCCGTAAGAGCAAACACAGAAAAAAAATATGCTGTCAAAGTAGTTTTGTCCCCACTTCACTAAAAATATGAACAAGTAAAGTAGATTTCCTGAATAATATTCAGTTATTTCTTACCAATCCCTGACTTATTTATAATTTGTAAAGGAGGTTTCCTGAATAATATTCAGTTGTTTCTTACCAATGCCCAACTTATTTATAATTTTCCTGCAATAGCAGGGTGGTTTTTTTTTAACTTCCCCATCACACTAGCAAAAAGATACAGTTGACTGGTTTCTCTTTGTCAGCAAAGTATCACCAGTAAATTCAGCTGATCTTACAGGCTTTTATTGTTTTCAACTTTTTATTGTACAAAGGTTTGATCTATGATCTATAATAATTAAATTCCTTCACCAAATATTAATTTGAAACATATAAACTGGATATTCTTAATATGAAAAGTGATTCATCTTGATTTAATAATCCTTGTTATCCAAGATAGTCATTGGTGGTAGCTTACTTTATCACTTTGCCAAGGGAGAGCCAAGTTTTCTGTGGGGTTTTCTATGGAAACCGCCATTCTTCCATTAGCAAACAGTACTAAGTATTTGATTTCCAGTTGTTGGCAGTGTCTGTAAGTAATTGTTTCGCTGTCTTGACATGAATACCTCAATTTTTGGTAACATGATTTGCTACTATGGCAAATGTCGTGAGAATGCTTCAGCAGGGCAACGTGAAATTCAGCAATTTCTTAATCACTTCAACAATTCTAAGTCGAGCAGCAGGCGTGTGCATGCATAGCACGGTACTGCACGGAAGCAGCAGCAACAGAGTAGAGGTGGCCTAACATCCCACATTTTACTGGCTTGCCTTGTGTTCCACAGAAAGAGAAAACATAATCCATCACAAAATTGGTCTACCTATGTTTTTATACAAGCCCTTTTAAAGACATATTAGCTTCATATTTCCTTCCTCCCTACCACTGTGTATTTCTCCAACTCCCATGAGATTTCACTATTCCCTGGACCATATGTAATCTATAAAACTTTTGTGAATATTAATTAAACTTGTATGTATCTTACAAACTCTAAAAGAGGTCCATTCCATTAGGAGGACACTTCTGAGTCCTGATACTTCTGTTTTTTTATACAAGTGTGACTTGCAAGTAACTCCCTTCAAATCCAAGAAGATGGACAGAGGTTAAAATCAATATAAATGAGAGGAACATCCGACCTCAGATATTTGCCTTCAACATGCTTCAACATATCTGAACCTCTTTGGCCAGGAAAGCAAAATGGGAATCAGTCTCTCTCACATGACTTTTAAATGTTTCTTTGTTTTGGCCGAACTAACCACCTCAGAATAATAGCTCACCGTGCAGTGTATCAGCACCTCCTGGTTGTGGCTGGAAATGCAACAGCATCCAAAGATATTTGAAAGAGAAAATAAGAAGGCAACAAAAGTGATAACCAAAGGATTCTCAAACCACAGAAGAGCTGTTTTTGTTGTTAGTTTTGGACAAAGATTCTGTTTCCTCTCCCTTCATTATCAAAACTAGTTTGTCCATCTCCAATGCAGAACCATGATTCTGTGTCCTTGATTTCGTGAATTCAGTAATGTTCGTGGAAGGGTTTGGAGCTATTTTACACTGCCATATTCATTTTCAAAGGAGCTATAAAGCAGGAAGGAGGGAGGGGATGTTGGAAAAATAAATGCGGAAGATCCTCTAGGAGTCAGGAATTGTATCATTTGTGACTTCACCTCCTCCTCACTTCTTGCCTCAGCACCTTTGTTCTCACAGCGACTAGTATTTCCATTTTAAATGGAGTTTCAGCATGGATATCCCCAGGTGTCTGCTATCCTCCCCTTGACTGACATTTGTGTGGCAGATGGCACAAATGGCCCAGCAAATATTTACTGGATCAGTGTAAAGAAGTCCACAGCTGCCAGACTGATGGATTTCTTGGCACTCTGCCTTGTGGCACCAATAACTGGGCAGGGAGAGAGGCACCACAGGAAAATAATGGAGGTTGAACTTTCTGGATTTTTCAGAGCACCTTTGTATAACTTTGAGCATAACCCAGGGAAAGGTGAGGTACAGAAACACGTTATTTTCTCATTCCATGTAAACTACCGTGCTCTCTTTGGTGCTCACTTAGTAAAATACGAAGGGACCTGTGATCAGAATTACCCACTATGGAGAGTCATGCACACAAAAATAAGTGCTTTGGGGACTGCAGAGACCACACCCAGTTCTCATTTGAGAAGGAGCCCCCTACGGCTACCTCCTAGCACCAGCAGGGTCAGGCAGTCCCAGGGCAACCTCTCTGAAGCAAGAGGAGCCTACCTAAGACAGCTGTTTGCAATTGGGAGGGGATGGGGAAGTATTAAGTACGCTCCAGTCCTGCTTCATTTACAGTGGGAATAATAGGAAGGGAGCAGTCACCTTGTAATTAAGTGGGTAAGAAATGTCCATGCTGCCAGACAGGATGAAGTGTGGGTGCTGGAGATAAGTACTACTGCTGGCAGGTGCAAGTGTGGGGTGAATATTCACAGTTAGGGGACGCTAGGATAGCGGTAGGAGGGCAGGTCTGGGACCGTGGGCTCCAGCATGAGCCTGAATGTCTATGTTGCAATTAAACAGCCCCATAAGTCTGAGCTCCACGAGCCCAAGTCAACTGGCACGGGCCAGCCCCGGGTATCTGATTGCAGTGTAGCCCGACCCTAAATCTCTGTGCAAATGCACCCTTAAAATACCCCATGACTGACAAGTACACTATGCAGCATACAATGTATACAGTGCAACTTGGGTAACTAAGTCACTGTGGGAGTCAGCCCGTAAAGCAACTTATAGCAGGGTGCATCATGAAACAGGCCCACCTGACCCCTTAACTTTTACCTTCCTCTTAGCTGGTTTTCCTGTTATACCCCCTTCTCTCCATTTGCTTGTAAATTGTACACATTGGGTCAAGAGCTCTACTGGTGTAAATGGGTGAAATAGCACTGAAGTCAATGGAGCTGCACCTATTTACACCATCAGAGACATGGCCTATTTTATACCCACGGAACACAAAATTGTTGCAAATTACACTGCTACCACATTTACTGTATTTGGGCCCATTTACACACCACATGTAACTTACGCCACCCTCTAAGCCTGGGTTTTTCAAAAGCAGTTAAGGCTCTTGGGCACCCACCTGCCACTGAATTTCAATGGGTGTTGGGTGCTTAACTCGCATAAATCCCAGCCTAAACCCCTAGTGAATTTGGCCCAACGCTACCAAACAAACCTTAACCTCACAAAGCAGGAGTAAAACTGACTGTGGATAGTAACGTTCCCTTCAGGATAACCCACTGCAATGACCTCGCTCTCTTCTCATACTAACAACATATTAAGGCCAGAATTTTCAAAAGTAGCTCAACAACCACAGTCTGGGGCAGTTTTTCAAATGAGCTCAGTACAGTGGGGACTGCTAGGTATTGAGCTCTTTTGAGTAATGCTGAGTACTGAGCACTTGAGAATCTGGCCCAGACCTCTGGCCCCACACATTAAACAATTTTGACTTGCCATGATAATTTAAGAAAGATTTAAATGTTATGTACATGTTTGTTATTAAGGAAAAAAATTTCCTCCTACCTCCTTGTGGGGAAAGATATCATCTCATTTTAGGAGCCTACATGAGAGAGAGATTTTATAAATAACAAGTATCAGCCAGGACAAGTTAGAAAAATCTGATCCCCCTGAAATTGTATTTTATCCATCCAGCCACAGCTACCTATTGCAAATTAAATGAAATTTCCCCATGAACCGGAAAGAAGGAAAACAATTTTCATTGGTTAGAATTCAGTCAGAGTCTTCTCCTTGATCTGATGGCTTTTTAGAAAATGTCACTCCCACCAGTTATTTAGATTGCACAAATGTCATTGTATCCTTAATGTTGAGAAAGAAATAGGATTGTCCCCTGCTTTTGACTGAAAGCTGTGGTAGCTACAAGATAATTACACAAAAGCCTAGGTCTCTCCCATTCACTTGTGTGAATAATGTTATGGCTTTTAAACCCAAACCAGATTATCAAATCCATAAACCACCAATCAAAGCCCCTGGGGGGAGTCCAAATCCAGAGCTGGATCTGAACTCTGTGACTCAGGCTTATTTCTGAAATAATTTGAGCTGCATCAAGCAATGTGAACACCCAGGACCTCCAAGTAAGTTTAAATTCAGATTCTGTTTCAGATCCAAACTTTTCAACTCTGACCTATTTTTTCTTTTCAGTAGCTTCAAATTGAAGACTTTTTCAGGGAAGTCATCAGCCTCAGTCAGTAAAGGTTCAATTTGCTCTTCTAGAATAAGTAAATAGATGTTCCTTGTTTAGAATGCTCCAGCATTCCCATTTTGCACATTGCTAGTGCTCAATTTAATTTCAGACTTGTCTGCTTTTCCACTGGACGACAGCTTAACTTTTACAAACAGACTCAGCTAAGTAGTCACAGAGCAAGTAACAAATTCAGCCTTATTTGCAGATTTTATTCTTAATCTTCTTCACACAGTCCACCAGCTTGATTTCCACCCCCATCATTTTCACTACCCTGTTAGTGATTCCCAAGCAAAGAGTAACCTCTTCTGAAGCACTGGACATTTCCTAACTTTTGAGAGCTTAACTTCGCAATATTAATAACTTCTCCCTCTTTCTCTCAGTCCTGTCCCTTCCAAGCCCCTGGCTTCTCAACCCAGTCCCAATCTCCCTATCTGAGTACATCTCTCCCTCCCCCAGTCCCTAGGCTCCTCTTTTCAGTCCCCCACTGGTGCCAGCCTCCTTGTTGAATCAATCCCAGGCTCACACACAACTGGATCCTCATCCAATCTGTCTCCCCCCAAGACTGTTCCTAGTCCCCACTCCTGTCCTTTCCCCCCACCCATCCCCACGTCTCAGTCTCCTTGCCCAGCCAGTCCCAGTCTCCAGTCCTGGTCCATCTAACCTGTAATCCTGTCTACTGACAGTGGCCAATGCCAGGTGCCCCAGAGTGAGTGAACCTAACAGGTAATGATCAAGTGATCTCTCTCCGGCCGTCCATCACCCCCCTCTGACAAACAGAGGCTAGGGACACCATTCCTTACCCATCCTGGCTAATAGCCATTAATTGACTTAACCTCCATGAATGTATCCAGTTCTCTTTTAAACCCTGTTAGAGTCCTAGCCTTCACAGCCTCCTCAGGCAAGGAGTTCCACAGGTTGACTGTGTGCTGTGTGAAGAAGAACTTCCTTTTATTTGTTTTAAACCTGCTGCTCACTAATTTCATTGGGTGGCCTCTAGTTCTTATATTTTGGGAACAAGTAAATAACTTTTCCTTATTCATTTTCTCCTTACCATTCATAATGTTATATACCTCTGTCATATCCCCCCTTAGTCTCCTCTTTTCCAGGCTAAAAAGTCCTAGCCTCTTTAATCTCTCCTTATATGGGACCCGTTCCAACCCCCCCCCTCCCCATCATTTTAGTTGCCCTTCTCTGAACTTTTTCTAATGCCAATATATCCTTTTGAGATGAGGAGACCACATTTATACACAGTATTCAAGATGTGGGTGCACCATGGATTTGTATAAGGGCAATAAGATATTCTCTCTTATTCTCTATCCCTTTTTTAATGATTTCTAACATCCTGTTTGCTTTTTTGACTGCTGCTGCACACTGCAAGGACGTCTTCAGACAACTATCCACGATGACTCCAAGATCTTTTTCCTGATTAGTTGTAGCTAAATTAGCCCCCATCATATTGTATATATAGTTGGGGTTATTTTTTCCAATGTGCATTACTTTACATTTATCGACATTTAATTTCATTTGCCGTTTTGTGAGATCTTTTTGAAGTTCTTCACAGTCTGCTTGGGTCTTAACTATTTTGAGCAGTTTAGTATCATCTGCAAACTTTGACACCTCACTGTTTACCCCTTCCTCCAAATCATCTATGAATAAGTTGAATAGGATTGGTCCTAGGACTGACCCTTGGGGAACACCACTAGTTACCCCTCTCCATTCAGAAAATTTACCATTTATTCCTACTCTTTGTTCCCTGTCTTTTAACCAGTTCTCAGTCCATGAAAGGATCTTCCCTCTTATCCTATGGCAACTTAATTTACGTAAGAGCCTTTGGTGAGGGACCTTGTCAAAGGCTTTCTGGAAATCTAAGTACACTATGTCCACTGGATCCCCCTTGTCCACATGTTTGTTGACCCCTTCAAAGTACTCTAATAGATTGGTAAGACATGATTTCCCTTTACAGAAACCATGTTGACTTTTGCCCAACAATTTATGTTCTTCTATGTGCCTGACAATTTTATTCTTTTCTATTGTTTCAACTCATTTGCCTGGTACAGACGTTAGATTTACCGGTCTGTAATTGCTGGGATCACCTCTAGAGCCCTTTTTAAATATTAGCGTTACATTAGCTATCTTCCAGTCATTAGGCACAGAAGCCGATTTAAAGGCTTCTGAACAATTGTTTCTGAACAATGTATTCTATATACCACATATTTTGCACAAAATCTATTTTAGAAACATTTTAAAGCATTGTCTTTTAAAGGTACTGGGTTTTTTTTAATGCTTTTGTCGATGAAACCAGCTCATGCCTTAGCAGCACAAATACCACTGTGTAGACCATGAAGGGAGAGAAACATTTTACCTTGCACATTTTAGAAATCCTGAGAAGGTACCCAGATGGCTTTTGTGTATATCATAATATTAGGGTTTTAATGTCTGATATCTACTTCCATGGCTAGAAGCCTGATTGGGAATATTTCCTTTCCTAAGAGGACATCATCTGACTTTGGGCCTCATGGGCCTTTTGGTATCAGCTTTCAGATCTGTGCCTGATTGCTGTGGTGAATCAGCACTTTAGAAATGTATACATAGACAACAGCAATATTTCCTAACACATAGCATAAATGAGGAGGTGGTTGCGAAGAGAACATAAGAAGAAACATCTCCTGTCTGCTTCAGTACACAGTACTAAGCTATTATTCTTGCAACATGTTAACAGTATCCCTGTCATCTAAACGAGACATAATACAATTCTATTTTGATATTTTAGCTGCAGGCAACTGAGCCATATGTCCAAAGTGTATTTCAGGTTATACGGACCTATTGGTCCAAATTGTCTCCAGCAGGGATTAGTTCTGCATAGCAGGTGGGAAACAGATTTGGTCTCAGGGAAAGATCTGCCAACTACACAACGGAAGTTACACAATTGCACCAACTGAGGTTCTGCTCCACAGATTTCCCCCATGATGATTCTGTTGGGGAGGGGACAAGATTTGTGCCCACACACCTCATCCTGTTCCCCTGCTTTTTTCTCTGAGCAGCTTACGGAAGCAGCCACTTCAATATTTTGTGGCTGCAAATGTGCTGAATACAAACATATTGCAGATACCATTTGATCCTTCATGAAAGTTGCATACTTTACTATTTTATAGAGCCCAAAAGTGTGACAATGACAGAAGACATAAATATCTTAGTGTATTAAAATATGTAAATACTTTCCTAATAATACTTTTCTATGTACACATTTATTGCAGTTGCTCCAGGGATGTTGTGCAATCATAACTGGGAGGTTCGGAGAGGAGGTGATTGCTCTACTAAAATGTAGTCCACACTATGAAAAATTATAATAACTGGATCGCTACATTTTCGACTCTTAATTTAATTTAATTGCATTTAATTAATGCCATGTTTTAATAAGAAGGAACACCTCATGTAGAGTATTAACTCTGCTCTTCCTGATCCCTTGAAAAACGCATTTCACGTTTTTGGATGTTACCAAAAGCTGTGTCGCTGTGGGGGATAAAGTCCTTATATTTCAAGGATATTGAGTTCAAACCCTATGTAGTTTGCACTTTCATTAAAATTTCTATTAGCTTTTACCATCTACATAGCACGTGTAGTTTAATCTTACCACTTTCCTAAAGCAAAAACTGATATCTGATCTAAAACATTTCATACAGGAAAAAGTCAAGTTAGGAAAACAACAGTTCATCTGTTGGTGAATATTTTTATAGATTTTTGCATCCTTTTATGTTCTTCCCCTCCTCCCCTGGCTTGTTTTTTAATATAATAAAACTAGCGAAAATACCCGGCGTTGCTCGGGTCCGTCGGAGGTGGGGAGGGGGCAGAGAGCTGAGCGAGTGCGGGGTCTGTTGGAGGGGGGAGGGGTCAGAGAGCAAACCTGACACGCCCACCTCACCCCCCGACCAAACCCGACACCCCCACCTCACTTACCCCTTGACCAACCCCGACTCACATTTTCACCCCCCCACCCAAACCCAACACCCCCACGTCACCCCCCCTACCAACACCCCCTGACCAACACCCACACCTCACCCCCCGTAGACCAAACCTGACACACCCACCTCACTTTGCCCCCCAACCAAACCCGACACCCCTACCTACCACCACAAACAAACCCGACACCCCCTGACCAACCCCACCACCCATACCTCACCCCTCACCCACCCCGACACCTTCCCACCCCCCCAGACCAAACCCAACACCCCCGGCTCACTTACCCCCCCGACCAAACCCGACACCCCCACCTCACGCCTGGACCAAACCCGACACCCCCCACCTCACCCCCTGACCAAACCCGACACCCCCACCTCACTTAGCCTCCGACCAAACCCAACTCGGGTCCGTCGGAGGTGGGGAGGGGGCAGAGAGCTGAGCCAGTGCGGGGTCCGTTGGAGGGGGGAGGGGGCAGAGAGCTGAGCGAGTGTGGGGTCCGTTGGAGGGGGTAAGGGGGAAGAGAGCTGAGCAAATGCAGGGTCCGTTGGAGGGGGTATTATGACATCATAACTATGTCACAGAGAACAGCAGCTGCCCAGCTGATGTGATTGGCCTTTAAATAATTTCACCCCTGGGGGGCGTCAGAGGTGAGATTTGAAAAATTTTCGACTCTTACCCTGATTAGGACCCTAAGACCTATAACTGTACCAAATTTCAAGTCTCTAGCTCAAACAGTGTGGAAGGAGTAAGTGCACATACATACACACATACATACATGCATACACCATTTGACTTTTATATATATAGATATAATAACATTTTAATACAATATTTTAAATAAGCTATTCTTTACATTTGTTCCATCCTAAAATATTCAGGAAAGCTACAGACTCCACTAGGTCCAGTCCCTAGGTTTTACCTTCTTGTGCTACGAAATCCAGGACTGTCAATTTCATTAAATAAATTATAAAGTATGTATGGCAAAACGTGCACCTGCTTAAACAAAAATGTTCCAATAATACTTAAGCACTTACTTAACTTTATGCACTTCAAGTAGTCTCATTAAAGTTAAACAATCAAAAATTGATCACATGGGTCTCCTTTTTGATCTGTATTTTATCTGTTTTTCTGATTTGTTATTCTCTTCTCTCCCCTGCCCCCACCCACAACACTCTGTTGCCCAGTGCATTTCAGTGTAGTTTGCATTATGCTAGATAAGAAGTCATCAGATCAGGCAACACATCTCTATCGATAGCCACACGCGTTACACTAATGATCATATTCACCTGCAAATAGCAGATGATTATTGTGAACACAGATATAGGGTATGTGGTAGGGCCACCAGTGGAACAAGCTGTCCAAAGGGAGTACAGGTGCACGTATACAGCCTCAAAGGTGTGGAGTCTTTATCTGACCTAGCTGGAGGAAAAGGGTTGTGGCCCATTTAAAGGGTTCTCTTCTTTCATCTCTCTTCCTCCTTCCCACCTTCTAAAAGCCAGCTCCCTTGTGGGTCGAGGGAGGAGCAGCTGGGAGTGGGGCTGGCATTGACTGAGCCAATTGGCTGAGATCAGCACCCCATTGGCTCCTACACACACAAGAGGAGGTCATATGAGCCTTTTGCCTGCAGTGAGACACCACTGCTTGTCCAGATTAACAGTTCCTACCCCTTGGGTTTTTTGTTCTGCTGTAGGTATTGCACTAGTTACCTTTTTAGGGCTTGGGAAGGCATTTTCCCCTCACTGCCAGACTGGGTGGGGTTTCTTGCCTTCCTCATAGCAGCCCACGGATGCAGTAGGTAGGTCAGGAGGTACACTTCAAGTTGTCACACTTTGGTAGGTATCCAGAGCAGGTACTTGTTCCACAGGGTTCTGATTTCCTGATAATCTGGAACTGGGAGTGGGCTTAGGAGAAAGCATCTCCTAAAGAAAACTGGAACTCATGATTGGGGTTCCTTATATTTGGTACAGTGAGGAGACAACCCTCTTTCTCTAGCCCCTTAACCCTCATACTAAGGGAGGGCAATGGGGTCCCAGGAATGGGCTATAGCCCAGGGATGTCAGGCTGACAGCCACCCTCTGCTGAGTGTGCAGATTAGGGAAGGAGAGATGACCTGCACTGTATGAGTTATTGCCGGATACTTCCCAGATGAGTTAAATTAATGAAGCTGCAACCTTTTTAAACCACACCCTCTCATGTCTTGTCATTCTGCCTGCGTGACTGAGACGGTTTTCAGTTATTATCTACACTTCCTTATGTGAGGGCAATGCATTGCTAGGGAAAATACTCTGAGCCTCAAGAGCTATCTCTACAAGGACTGAGACCTTCACTCATGAAGTGATGGATGTGGCACAAAATTACCACACCACATTAATTGTGCAATTACTTTTCTGTCTCTCTGCTTTCCTCCCTCCACTAACCCAGCACAGCTTGCATCTCTCCATTCCTTTGGAAAATCCTGTTATTCTCATTGAAAGACTTTCCCCTCCCAAACTCTTACCACCTGCAACAGTCTTCCTAAATCTATCTATCTGACAGACTAGACATATCATTGCAAAACACTTCCAACAATACAGTCTCTCTGGCCCTGGCTTTTTAATTTGCTTCTCTCTTTCTGTGCCATCACTGTATATTTTAATGTTGCAACTTAATTATTGAATGTTATCTTACACTTCTGGATCCAGTTTGTATGAAGGGAGCTTTTTGTCTTGACTTTGCCTTTGTGTCATATACTATGCTTCTCTCTCTCAAATGGCATATTTGCTTCTAGGGCATTATAAAAATGAGAACATTCATGACTGTGAACTGCTGATTCAAGCCACATATTTGTTTTCATTTTGGAAATTCTTGTTTGTTAAATGTCTTTGCTTCCTGATATTCATTTCCCATCGTCTCTGGACCGCTTCCTCCTCATTCTCCCTTTGGGAACTGTTTGGTTTAGAAATAGATTAAACTATAGTACAAAACAATCTTCTTATGATATCCAATTAATTGAAGTGCTAAAAATAGGATGTATTACAGTAAAGAAGCATGTATATTCTTTAAATGATTAAGTTCATAAGTTTCCCCCACTCAATATCTAAAAATTGTAAAAAGCTGGATTTAAATTTCAATCTCAATCCAGTGGCTAAATTCTGCCCTGATTTTCAATGCAGATGTGATAAATGAAGTGGGGGGGGGGGAAAGCTCCATTTTATGGACACCCAGACAGCCAGTCAGTTATAAAATCCCTCTTAGTAGCTGTTCTCTACTTTCTTTTCCTATAGAGGGTTAAAAAGTCCACAGGAAAGGAGTGGACACCTGACCGAAAGAGTCAATGGGAGGGTCAGAACTTTTTAAAATTGGGGAAAACTTCCCTTTGTCTGCTCTGTTGTAGTTCTCTGGACAAAAGGGACAGAGGAGAGAGAGGGATGGGACTATGCTGTAAAAAGATTTTTGTCGGGTATGGAAATCATCAAATCATACCTAATCATACCTAGCATCTAGCATAAATCAGAAAATGGCTACAAAGATGCCATTAGGTTTATTTCTATTTATTTCTTATTGGCTTGTGGACTCCCCTGTGCTAACCCCAAATGTTTTTGTTTTGCTTGTAACCTTTAAGCTGGACCTCAAGAAGGTTATTCCTGACGTTTAATTTTTGTAAGTGTTTTTTTTAAATCTAGCAAAAGCCTAAGTTCCAAATGTATTTTCTTTCTTTTTGTGTTTAATAAAATTTATCTTTTTGAACAACAGGATTGGATTTTTGGTGTCCTAAGAGGTTTCTGTGCATGTTGTTTAATTAGCTGAGTAAACAGCTAATTTCCTTTGTTTTCTTTCTCAGCTTTTCCCCCTTGGGTGGGAGGGGATGGGGTGAAAGGGCTTAAGGGTACCCCACAGGAAGGAATTCCCAAGTGCACCTTCCTGGGTTCTAAAAAGGGGATTTTGCACTTGGGTGGTGGCAGCATCTACCCATCCAAGCTGGCCAGAGAGAAACTGTAACCTTAGGAGTTAGTACAAGCCTGGAGTGGCCAGTATTAATTTTTAAAATCTTTGCGGACCCCCACCTTCTACACTCGAAGTGCCAGAGTGGAGATTCAGCCTTGACAGCAGGCAACGCCCTTACTTCCATGAGGCTGGAGAAGCTGTAAATCAGAGCAGGATTTTCCATAATTGGCTCTCTCATCACTTTTATTATTCTTATTCCTTCACTACAAAGATACTCTCATGGCTACTCTCCTATCCCAAAAGGAGCAGTAGCAAGAAGTTTGTCTGAACCAGTCACTCTATTTTTAGTCCACTTAGCCACATTAAAAGCAGCCTATATGAAATTTGTCCTCTTACCATTAGGTATCAAATTCAAAAGTGGATTTAAACAAATTAAGTTAATTTTACAATGAAAAAAAATCACCAGCTATTAATTAATTAAACAGAACACCACCCAAACAAATCTCCTGAGTCTTAGAAATCAAATGGCAAGCCCTTCTGGAAAATAGGCTAAACACGAAAATATAATTAAAATGGTTAGTAGTTTTCACTACAGGAGCTCTGT
Organism: Sternotherus odoratus; assembly: GCA_032164245.1. NCBI lineage: Eukaryota > Metazoa > Chordata > Testudines > Kinosternidae > Sternotherus > Sternotherus odoratus. Next base: position 72,138,816 of record JAVMKO010000001.1, on the reverse strand, counting down.
TCTGCTTTCTGAAACACCTACCATCATTCCATTCATGTGAAACTGGATCAAATCCGCCATACAGCTGTCCCATAGTGATAGCTCTCGGCCTGATGAAAACATACTCCACTCTATGTTCATCCGTTAGACCTTTTGTTTCCAGCTGTTCAAGAACCATAGCAAGTACCTTCAAAGCAGAGGTTTTACCCCCTAGAGGCTTCCTACCAACATAAAACCATGCCGAACTAGCATGATTTTGTAGCTCTTGTAAAAAAATATTGCATTTATATATAATGATGAAATATTTAACCCAGAGGGATCGCTCATTTTCCCATAAGAGTAGTAGCTGTGCATATTCTAATTTTTTTCTCTCCATAAGCACAAGATTTAAATTTTCTCCCAAATGGGAGGGCTTTGTAGAAATGTAGTATAAGGAGTTATAGTATGAATCTAAAAGTTATGAAATGCAATAAATTATACAAAATGGAACCAGTTCTAAAGAACAAGATCACATTTTCCCTAAATAAAGAAAACCTAAACAGGGAGTTTTCTTTTCCTCCAGGGGGAAACCATTTTTATTTGTAAATATTTTATACCAGAGTGTTTATCAAGTGGTTTAAATGGTACAGAATAGCAATTCTATCACTATAAGAAAAGCTACATATGGATTTTAAATATTAATATATTAGGATGGCTTTAAGTTCTTTTATATTACTTTTAAACCAAATAACTCAGTTTACATACTCAGGCTGTAAAGAATTAGAAGAGAAATGGCCTGACTTGTATTATCTTCTTGATGTACCAGAGAACAAGCTGCAGATTCATTTTCTGCATGATTTCCCTGATGGATACATACAGGATGCCATGGTCAGGAGTTGGTAAGACAACCCTTGGGAAAAGGTCAGAAATGATGTTATCAAAGAGAGGACTGTCATGAGACAAAAAATGAAAATTGGAAAAAAGAAAATAGAAAAAAAAGGTATAAGCAGTCAGAGCCATCTCTAAAGTAATCAGTTTAGCTTCCCTTATTTAAACCCCATTTAATCTTTCACCTACAATTAATAAGAATTGCTATTTTAAACAGTTCAGAGGATCCTCATTTATTGCTGAAACATAAAAGTAAAATTCTGGCCTTTCATCATCTATGTATATGGGATCAAAGTCTCTGCTCAAGAACTCTGCTGGTGCTAACTTAAAAAATGCCAACTCCTCACAGCTTATTGTCGACATCCTAACAGACAGCAGTAAAGACAAAAGGCAAGATGAACTAGTTCTCGGTGTGTGAAGAATCAACACTGCCGAGAGTTCCATCAGTTTTAGCAAAATGTGATTAAAAATTGGCTGTCTTTAAGGCTGTAAAGTAAACCTTCCTCATATCCACCAGTGTAGAGCTCTTTGAGTGCATAGGACAGTCAGGAACAATAGTTCTAAAAACTCCCTGCCCTGATACATCCCAATGGGGTGTTGACTCTCAAACTTAAGAGCATCAAATTATTTTTCAAAAATGGACTCCTGTGTGTGGTTTTTACACACAAATTAGGTATTTGTACATGCAAATGGAAAGCTTGACACAAATATATATATAATATATATAATATATATATATAATATATAAATACCAAACTTATTTATGAAATCCTGTTAAATATACACAGAAATGCCTGATTTGTGCATGCAGTCATAGTAAATATTTGTACCAGTTGATCATTCAATTTTAAAAAATCATCCTGTCTTATACTATTAGAACAGAGTATATCTCTGAACAGAGACTCATGGTTTCATTTTTCCCCTCCAATCTGTCACCAGGGTGAAGAGCAAAATTAATTTGATCATGTAACTCACTAGTGCCAGAGCAAAGCCAAAGGTTAGCTGGGTTAAGTTATGCCACCCAACCTAACTGACTGAAAGCTGTGACCATACTGAATATAGTTCATCTACCTTCTCAAAGCAGAGGTAACAAAGAGTCCTGTGGCACCTTAAAGACTAACTAAAGTATTGAAGCATAAGCTTTCGTGGGCTAATACCCACTGCTTGCATCTGACAAAGTGGGTATTAGCCCACGAAAGCTTATGCTTCAATACTTTAGTTAGTCTTTAAGGTGCCACAGGACTCTTTGTTACCTCTGCTATTTCAGACTAACATGGCTACCTCTCTGATTCTTCTTAAAGCAGTCATTTGGTAGACAATGCCATTTTCTGACTACATACTAGGAGCAGTAGCGGATTAGCCGCTGGGTCAACGAGCCTGTGCCCAGGGGGCCCAGCCATCTTGGGAGCCCTGGAAAAATGGGTGTCCCGTGCCCCAATCCTATTTCCCTGTCAGGACAGGATAGGCAGGGGGACTGCAGGAAGAAGGGGTGGGACAGGGCCCCCATTTGCTCTGTCCCAGGGCCCCACAAAACCATAATCTGCCTCTGACTAGGAGATAAATCCAGTCCTAATTTCCATGGCTATGGAAGGCTCTTTGGCAGAGGAACTGGTGAGGGTCTGCTGTGGCAGAGAAAGGAAGCTAATGGAGTGAGTAGGAGGCATGTAGGGGATACTCACTCCTTGCATGGCATAGAACCCACTTTGCATCACCTCCTTGCACCAGGGGCCCAATGAGGTCACGGTGAGGGTGGATTAGGACAGGACCAGAAGATCCATTCCTGTGTGGATTCTTCCCCTGCAAACTGCTAAATTAAGGGACTCTGGGCCGCTGAAGCCTCCAATGAGCAGCTCAAGAGTCATTCTGTGGCCTCTGAAAGCAGATTCTTTTCTCTCACTGCCCCACACATCTGCCCACTGAGCCAAAGCACAGTGCACTTGGGCTTGGAACTGGGTTCTGGGCACATATACTCAGCTTTTAATAGCAAAGAAGCCCCTTTCACCTAGAAGAGTTGCAGAGAACCACAACATAAGCGGCATTGTGGCACTGTGGCATTGAGAGCTTCATACCATGATGTAGCATCAGTATTAGATGTGTACCATGACTGCATATCATAGAATCATAGATGATTAGGGTTGTAAAAGACTCAGGAGGTCATCTAGTCCAACCCCCTGCTCAAAGCAGGATCAATCTCAACTAAATCATCCCAGCCTTAAGAACCTCTAAGAATGGTCCTTTCCCTGATTCTTTTTCTAAATCACTTGGTGGTGGCAGTGACACTGTTTTCAGGGCAAGGAATTTGTGCCTGGGAAGTTTTTAACCTAATCTGGTAGAAATAAGCTTAGGGGGTCTTTCATGCGGGTCCCCACATCTGTACCCTAAAGTTCAGAGTGGGGAAGGAACCCAACATATATATAGTCATTTGTAGAGTTACATTGTTGAAGCTGATTGTAGTATTCAGAAAGTTGATGCTGGTTGGGACAGGTTTCCTCTGGGGTGCCACCTAGAACTGGGGTATCCCTGAGCCTCCGACCCACCAGCCTGGGCTCTCTCTCTCTCACTGTGCTGCTGTGACAAGCTGAAAAGTCTTCCAATCTTGCACTTTCACCAGCATTCACACAGGTAGGGACACATCCACCTGCAGTTCCATGCAGGTTCTCTCACCACCAGCCTCCCAGCCTAGGACCCCAGAGCATCATCTTCCTGCGCTGATCAAATCTGGTCATCATATGGGTTTAATACCCGGTCTGTCTCTCCCCCAAAGTGAAGAGGACCATGCCCACTCATGGTAACCAAGCTGAGATTCTCCCCAGACTCCTTAGTCAAATGCACACTGGTTTGGATTAAAACATAAAATAAGATTACAGTATTAACTACAAAAAGATAGATTTTAACTAAGTGATTGTAAGTGATACAAACAGATCAAAGCAGATTACCTAGTAAATAAACAAAAATGGAAACTGAGCTCAACATACCAAATAGGAAGGAACTGAATTAGTAAATACTCAGTCTGAGTGATAAACAAGGTAGCAGATTCATCAGGCACAAGCTTCCTTTGCTTTGCAGTTTGGGTTTTCCAGGTTTTCATACACAGGCTAGAAATCCTCTTAACCTGGGACCATCACAACCCATAGTTCCATCTTTGTTCCTCAGGTGTTTCAAGGTGTGGTGTTGTAGGGAGAGTGAGGTGCCATCATGATGTCATTTCCCCCTTTTAGGTCTTCTTCCCTCTTTCTGGAAAGCTCTTTTGCTGTGACCTGGGTCAAATAGTTTCCACCATGTAGTGCTGTCTCTGAGAGATTTCTATTGTACAGTAGAAACCTCCATTTAACAGACTAATTCGGGCGAGGGGGTGTCCGTTAAATCAAAAAGTCCGTTATTTAATAATAATAATAAAAAAAGAGCTGTCAGAGCAGCAGCCCGCCTGCCACAGAGTCGGGGCGACAGCTCCACAGCCCGTCCGCTGCCTGGACCTGGGCGGCAGCCGGGAGCCGCAGCCAGCCCGCCCGCTGTCTGGACCCGGGCGGCAGCCGGGAGCCGGCAGCCAGCCCGCCAGAAATGGATCAGGAATGCATCAGACTTGCTCAGAAATTTTGTCCGTTGCATCCGAAGTCCGTTAAATCGAGGTCCGTTAAATCAAGGGTTTACTGTACACAGGTCCGGGGTAACCCTTGTGCTTGTGTGCATTTCCTCAATAAGCCATTAACATTGTTTGGCCTTTTTACAGTTGTACGTGAAAGGCTGTTTTGTGGGTGTTTTCAACTTCACAACATATTTCATTAACACATACATAGCCAAACTTCATAACTTCACATACGCTACAAGCACATACAATCCAATGAGATATTAACGTCTAGTAGATCAAGACTTTTAGACTGATACTTCACAAGGCATACTTTGTGCAAAACATATCCTAATTATATGACAGTGGTGAATGAGGGGTGCCAGGGTCTCACACTGGTGTCTGAGTTTTCTAGAGAGTGTTTGACAGATGGGCCGTGATTATTGTGGTGAAAATCTATGAGGGACATCAGGTCATCTGTCCAGATCATGAAAGTATCATCAAAGTACCTCAGTTATATCATTAGTTTCATCATGAATTTTTCCAGAAATTCTTCCTCAAAGTGGCCCAGGAAACTGGAGAAAAGGTCTGAAATAAACAGAATGAAATTCAGTAAGGACAAATGCAAAGTACTGCATTTAGGGAGGAATAATCAGTTGCACAAATACAAATTGGGGAATGACTGCCTAGGAAGGAGTCTGGAAGAAAAGGATCTGGGGGTTATAGTGGAGCACAAATTAAATATAAAACAACAATGTAATATCATTGCAAAAAGAGAAAACATCATTCTGGGATGTTGTAACAGGATACACTCACTGCTGGGCTTCTCTTTGTGGCAGGGTGTGGCACCCCATTCCATCAGTTGCTCACAATTGGCCTTTCTCTCTTTGGGACTCTGGGTGTTCCCTCTTCATGATTTGGTTCTCCGGTCAGGTCACTATTAGTCTTCCCCTTGTCAGGTGTTAAAATCCCACTGGACAAGCTGTCCTATGCCATGCCAGGCAGTCTTCTGGTCCAAATTCAGATCAGGAGCCACTTTCCCATGGGCGGTAGAGGAACTCACGCCCATGAGTTGCAGCCAAGGTACTCTATGCCCAGCAAACCACAATCTGCTCAATCTCAGACTCTCTTGCTGTTTCCCCAGGCTCCTTTCTATCTCACTTCTCTATCCCCTGGCCCAACTCGGGGTTTGCCAGTCTTAGAGTCTCAGCTGCCAAATGCTACTCCCCCCTCTCAGCTTCTAGTGAGACTTGGAGTTCAGAGCAGGATATCAGGGCTTAGTCTTCCCCTAGAACTCCTCCTTGACCCTAGCAAACTCTCTTTCTCTCTAGGCAGTGACTGCAGAGCTACTCCCTGCAGCCGCCTCTTGTCTCAACTTCCTGGCTCTATACAAGCTCAGCCTGCTTCAGGGCATCATCTTCAGTTAGGCTTTATCCATCCTTGGCTCTCCTCCAGGGGCAACCAATAGGGTTAATTGGCCCCTTTTACCACCACCCCCCGGCCATGTGTGGGGTCGATACCCTATCCCAGGTGTATTAGCAGGAGCATTGTAAGCAAGGCATGAGAAGTAATTCTCCCACTCTCCTCAGCACTGGTAAGGCTTCAACTGGAATACATAGGCCAGTTCTGGGCACCGCATTTCAGGAAAGATGTGGACAAACTGGAGAAAGTCCAGAGGAGAGCAACAAAAATGAGTAAAGGTCTAGAGAATGTGACCTATGAGGGAAGATTGAAAAAAAACTGGTTTGTTAGTCTGAAAAAAAGAATACTGAGTCGGGGGGAGGGGACAAATAATAGTCTTCAAGTACATAAAAGATTATTATAAAGAGGATTATTCACAGAGGACATGACAAGAAATAATGGGCTTAAATTACAGTAAGGAAGATTTAGGTAAACCTCCTAACTGTAAGGGTGAATAAGCACTGGGACAACTTACCTAGGGAGGGTGTGAAATCTCCATCACTGGAGGTTTTTAAGAACAGGTTAGACAAACAACGGTCAGGGATGATCTGGATAATACTTAATCCTACCTCAGTGCAGGAGAGTGGATGAGATGACCGACTGGGGTCCCATCTAGTTCTATATTTCTACGATTCTATTCAGAGGCTGGATAATTGGGGAGGAATCCTAATATTCAGGGCTGTTCCCATGGTTTGGACAAAGTGTTGTTAAATGTGAAGTTGTTGTGGGTGTGGATGAAATGGATGAGCTTGGCAATTTGTTTAAAATGGTTTGCCAAGTGTCATACTTTATCTCGTAGGTATTTGAGGCAGGCAGTGATGTTGTCATGGTGAAGGATGTTGGTGTATAGGGAGGTAACAGCCACAGTGGCAAGGAAGGTTTTCTCAGGGATGCATTTGAAACACTTAGGCTGCTGCAAGGTCATATTATTGCACACGCCATCCAAAAATGTATTACACAATAAATGCAATTCAGATCAACAATGAGAACTGGCAGTTTCAAAAAGAAAACAGGCAGAAAATACACAAATGTGTGTCAGAGGAAAAACAACAACATATACTAAACAAAATATGCTTAAAAACCCACATGGCTAAAATGACATTTCAGATTTTCAAACAATAAACAACACACTTTCAAATTCATTTCAAAGAGATGAGAGCTCCACAGAGCTTACTGCCAGAACAACTTAAATTACGATGCCACTTTACCATTCATGTTCAAAAGCCGAATGGAGATGGATATGAAGCACTAAAGTCTAAGATCTATTTTCAAAGTGTTGCGCTAACACATGAAAGTGAAATGTTACTTAGTCTCCCTAACTACCGATCCCATCTTCATTAATGCAAGACAAGAACTAAAAGCTAAACAAAAGCATTTAAAAGCCACAGGAAAGGGAGGTTAAAAAACACACACAAGGAGGTTGTCTCTCAGATGAAATAATAAATGAGTTATATAGGAAACAATGTGTTTTTATTACAAAACATAATATGTCTCTCAATTGCAATTCAGACACACGAGAACACCTAAATATGCCATTTAAAAACGTGACATATTCAGTTCCTTTCTATTTTTTGAAATTTTCTTTTTTTGCTGTTGTTGAAAGTGGAAAAAGAGACAAGTACGTCCAGTTCACTTGAAAACCCAACTGAGATCAGGATAGACAGAAATACAAACAAATGAGATGGATCCTTACCAAAAGGTTACTGTACTGTCCCATCTTTAAAAAAAAGAACCACACATCGAAAACCCATTAGCACCTGCAAATTAATTACATCCAGGAATAATGAGGCACCTTACTTGGCAAATATATTTCATGCTAAATGCTACAGAAATAAAAATAAATACATAAAAAAACAGAAGCTCAACATTCAGGGACACATTTTCAAGGAGTAAGTAATCATGTTCTGTGCAAAAATGCACAGAAGATGAAAACAAGTGTTTAGAACTCAGCAGCCTTCTGTGTATGGAAAAAGCACTTCACGCTTTACTCCCTGTAAAGTTGAAGGATCCATGGAAATGTGACCTCAGTGTGCCTTCTGGTTTTAGTGATCTTCTGAATTCTTTCCACCCAGCCCCCGGCAGCATAGATAGCTAATTGTCGTGCTGCCATTTACTCCCCTACTACAATGAAGCACTTCTTCCCCCACCAAGAGAGGGAGATAACATTGAAATAATCATCACTAACATGCATAGTAATCTTGGTATATAAATTAAAGCGCTTTCATTTGAAGTATATCACACAAGGCACTTGCCTTTCACAAGAATGAATATCTTAGAATGCACATTATTGTCACAGAGGGGACGCTGCCAGTTACACACTAACAGGAGAATACCCCCCTAGAGAGAGGCAGTGTGATCTAGTGGAAGGGCACTGGACTGGGAGCCAGGACATCTGTATTCTATTCCCCATCAACTTGCTATATGACCTTGGGTAAGTCACTTAATGTTTCTGTGCCTCTTTCCTCTCCCACCCTGTGTTCTTCTTGTCTCTTTAGACTGCAAATTCTTTGGGACAGGAATTGTCCTATGCGAAGTATTGAATACAGTGCCAAGTACAATGGGGCCCTAATCTTGATTGGGTGCTCAAGATGCTACTGTAGCACAAATAATTATTATTAATAATAGCTGTGTTCCACATTTCACTTGAGCCAAATGGTCCCTTTTGCATGCATTTAGTGCACATTTGTTCTTCTGTTCACTCTGCAGAACAAAGGCACAGAAGGGAACATCTGGCCCCCAGAGCCTCTGAAATGAAGAGATTTATAACACTGTATTTCAGCTAACAGCTAACCAGGAAAATGTTATTGGCACACACCAAACAACACACAGCTGTCTGGCTAGACAGAAATAGTGATACAATATTTTCACTTACAGATTCTCCTGGCACTTTAGCCAGATGCACTGTGTTTGTCCAGGAAAGGATCTGTATAGTCTCTCTGGTCTCACAAATTGGATTAGTTAGAATCACACATGCAAGCCTTTCCTCCTATGCTTAGACTATGCAATAACTTCAGACATTGTAGCAACTATGCGTGAATGACCCTTTGATGGTTACCAGTATAGAATCATAGAAATGTAGCTCTGGAAGAGAACTCAAGAAGTCAAGTCTTGCTGCCTGAGTATAGCATCGAACCTGATTCTCCTTTCATTGACAGAAGTGTAGATCAGAAGTAATTCCATTCAAGTTAATGGAACCATGTCAGTGTAAATCTGGTGTAAGTGAGAGGTTCAGAGTTCTGCTCAATAAGTCATCATCACACTGTTTACTCTTTATTCTCCTCTTGTGATGGAGTAGTCTTCTCCCCTGGAAATTTCCTTTTTTTTTTTTTTTTTTTTTTTTTTGAAAGATCTGCCTTCTAAATGATTATTTCATGGAGGAAAAACTTGTACAGAATTTGTGTGTAATAAAGCATTTGTAGACTATAATGGGAATGGTGTTAAACTGTGTGTTAGTTTCAGTAATTGATGTGAAAAACTGATTGGATCATGGGAGGTGTAGAGTTTCCCCAGGTGAGCCTGACAAAAAACTGTGAGTTAGAGGCAGAAGCTAGAAAAAAGCACATGGAACCATCAAGAGGTCCTGGAAGTCAGCTGAAAAAGGGCAGAGGGAGAGAAAGGCTCAGCTGGGGATTAAAAGAACACAGTACAGTAAAACCTCGATTTAACGGACCTCGATTTAACGGACTTTGGATGCAACAGACAAAATTTCTGATCCATATCAGACCGTGAACCCTCCCGGCTGCAGCCGCGGTCCCCTTTGCAGGAGACTGGCTGCTGGCTCCCGGCTGCCGACCCGGTCTAAGCCGCTGGCTGGCTGGCTGCCGGCTCCCAGCTGCCGCCCGGGTCCCAGCAGCGGGCGGGCTGCGGAGCTGCCGCCCCGACCCTATGGCGGGCGGGCTGCTGCTCCGACAGCTCGGGTTTTTTTATTAAATAACAGACTTTTTGATTTAACTGACACCCCCTCGCCTGAATTAGTCCGTTAAATGGAGGTTTTACTGTACTGGGTTCCCATTGTGCGTGGCACTATATAAAACACATCACTGAGTTCAAATGCTGCTGTTTTTAACTATAGTCAAGGATATAATCATAACCATGATGATACCCGCATTTCTGACTGAACTGTGTTTGTAGGTGAACAGGCACCTCCACTTTGCTTTAAGCCTTCCAAATAAACACTACGCCACCAACATGCATCTGTTGGAGGCTTTAGTAGGACAAGGGGTTGTCTCTATTTATGTACGCAGTGTTGTTTGTGGACTCAGGTATGGGGCAGAAAGGGGCCATTTTAAATTGTTGGACAACAAGTAATTGTATCCCCCAAATTACTAAAAATATTTAGTCTAGAGAAACAAGAAATGGTAGTTCAGCTCATACTACTTGTCTCTCCTATTTACTCCCATTATTTAATCACTGGGGTTCTTTTACATACCTTAGCAGACAGCACATCACAACTAACAATCGTGGCTATTTTATTTATTAGAGAAATGAAAAGAACAACGTTACACAAAACAGAACAAATGACAGAACAGAAATGATTCACTGGTTAATTCCATTGCAAGCTGCTTTGTCTGCCTCTCAGCGTAGAGCCTTTAGAAGAGATTACCTGGTGTAACCCTTCTGCCCAACAGAGTGGGCAGCAACAAGGGTCGGGTTCAATATCTAGGGGCTCCATTCAAATAACACAATGCAAAACTGGCTCATGCCCCCACCCAGTGACCTGGAACAAATATATAGCACCTCCCCCCACCTCCCGGGTGCCTCTAAAAAGCAATACTTCCCCTCTTGCAAGCATGGAACTGAGTGTAGCAAAAGCCTTTTAATAACAGAGAGAAACAATGTGGCATTATGTTGGGGAAACACCACAAACAGGATTCATAAAACAACCCATGAACCAGAAGACCCTCCTCCCCAAGCAGATGGGCTGTGTCCTTTCCCTTTGGTTCTTGAGTCCTGCAACCCCAAAAGTCACCCAAAGTCCCAAAAATCCAACAACCCAAAAATCTCTGTTCCTGGTCAGAGCAGTCCCAGAGTTCAAAGTTCAGCTGCAGGGTTTTACCCCTTCAGCCTGTGTGGAAATGGGGAGGGGGTAAATGGGGCACCTTACATGGTCCAAGGCCAACTGCCCCACCTCTCTGTGGGGTTCTGCTGCAGCCTTCACCACAAGCCACTCCGCTCTGCTTGGCCAGCCATCCCACAAGCCACTGTGCTCCGCCAGCTGCTCCACCCTACTCCTCCAGCTATCCTATGAGCTGCTCCAACCGTCCCATGAACTGCTCCTCTCCTCCAGCCACTCCATTCAGCAACATACCTTCAGCCCCCCCCCCTTACTTAAAACAGAACTCAGTGATGTCAGCTTGTAGTAGGGGAGCCTCAGTGCTGGGGCACCATTGGCCAGAAGTGAATTCAGCTCAGCAACTTGTAACTAGACTCCTAACAGAATCAAAAATTAGCTCTGATATTCCACAGTGGGGCGAGGGAGGGAGAGAGGGGGGAGAGAGAGAGAAGGGGGTGCAATTAGTATTTAGGGCTCTCAGAAGAGGCCCATACCACAAGGTACAAATGCCTGTCCCCAACCTCTCTCAATTCACTGGGTTTTGGAACCCCTGCCCCTTGCAGAAATCAGAAACAATACTTAAATCAGTTAATGGGAAGATGCCATTTAAGGAGTTGTCTTAAAACTGGCCAGTTAATTAATATTAAGAATCTTAAATCTAATTAAATTATCTGTTTATGAGTGGTTACCCTACCACTTGGTGATTAACAAGAGAAACTGTTAATATCTTAAATTACATCAGCATTTCCATATCCCAATAAAATTATTATGAGCTTTAAAATCTAATCCCTTGTCAGTTTTTGAGTTAACTTCCTCTCATCAATCCATGCTGAGGTTCTGTGGACATAGGTGCTGAGCCTAGGACTGCTGAAGATGCTGCTCCCCCCCTGGGGCTTGAAGTGGTTTCTATCACATACAGGGTTTACAGTTTTGTTCAGTGGCTCTCAGCACCCTCACCATACAAATTGCTCCAGCACTTCTGCTTGGGGAGGTTCTTACTTTGGTTTACTCATAGCTGTCTGTGACAGCCAGCCTGCAGAGATGGACAGGATGAGTTGTGTTGGGTCTGTGTGATGAGCAGGATAGCGAAGGGTGTGTGGCTTGGAGCTCACCTGAGAATTTTTATACTCTTCTTCCTATTTTCATGAAGTTAGAGGAAAACCTCTTTCAGACTTGTTTAGAATCAAGGTTGGTTGCTGTCATCGTTTAATTGGTTCCTGCCTTTGGGGCTTGGTGTTGGTGACATCTGCAGCTGCTGAATATGAAATCTGCTTAATCACAATGTAGCACTTTGCTCTTCTATGGCAGGAAAATCCCAAATAACTTTTTGAAGTTAGAGTTTAACTGTTTCTTTTTTGTTTGGTACATTTTCTGAGATATTCCTTCAGTTTCCTTAGGGTTTAACAGGAAACAGAACTGTGTTTTTATTTCTCAAAACCGCCTTTTACAATTAAAGAGTTTTGGGGGAGTCTTTAGCTCAAATAGCTATTAAAGAAGGTGTTGATTTGTCATCATAATTTTTGGAGAGATGGTTTTTCTTGTCTTTCTGAGTTGGGTAAGAGAGTTGCTTGATCACAGCAAATAAATAAATAAATAATTCCCTATTAATATACTATTTGATACTTAAGTGGGTTCTTATATTCATAATCAGTTTAACAAGGTCTTTAGATATCAGGTTGTTGCATAAAGCATTTTGCCATATGCACAGCAAAGATATTAGGAACTTACATAGAAAGCTTTGCATTTAGCAATGTCTGAATTTCACAGTGCCACCATAAATGGAAATATAACTTTAGGAAAGCTGCCATTTAAAGTCTGTATAAACACTTTGGGGGATGGTAAACAGTTTTTCTGGCCAGGGAGGTGTCATCTTCTTGACACTTAGCTAGTTTCTGGACGCCAGAAAGCAAAAGCCTTCAGCAATTTCTTTGATGAGCTTGAACATTTTATAACATAACTAAGCCAAAACATACACAGGGAATGTTATATTTTCAAGCATCCTGGCTATTGCCTACTTGTAGGTATATTTTTATCTTCAGTAAGAATGCAAACACATTTGTAATGAGGGAACATCATAAAAATAAGTTAAATACTTTTATAAATAGACTTTTTGGATCAACATTGTGGTCTCTGTACCACACAGGGAATAGCTTTATGACCCAAGAGAGCAGTGGCTATGCAGAGTCACCAAACATTTCTATGGGGATAGAGAAGTCATCGATTTTGATGTTGTGGGACGGGAAGTTTGTAGCCCTCAGTCCATTATTGAAAAGCACCCCATAACATTTAAATTCATCCTGCACTTTGCCTAGCCACTAGGCTTGTCTCACAAGAGCGTAATAGCTGCTTCTGTTAATTCATATATTCCAGGGCTTATTGGGGCAGATGCAAAATAAGCACATGGGTTCCACTTGTAGCTCCAACAGAATTCAGGAAGCCAAATCAGTTCAGATCATTCAATGTTATTGGCTCATCTTGTTCACATGACCTGTAACTGTCAGTGTATTGCCATAGTAGCACCCACCATGAACTTCTCAACTCTACAGCAAACTAGTTCCCAACAGACCCTTAACTATGTGGGTTAGCCAGCCGCATCAGGACAGTCACTAGTTTCTTTTCCAGGGTGAGTTGTGATCTCATTGCAGCACTGCAGTGATTTAGCCAGTTCCCCCCAGAGACAAATAAAAGTCTATTCCTTCATTCACAAGCCCTGCAGGCACATCCTAGATCTCAAGAACGCATATCCCAAGTGTGTGGTTGAAATCCTTTTCCAAAAGCAGTGAACTTCATCGTGAAGTAACACCAAAAGCCAATTACTCTGTCAGAGAAGAAACACAATGTGAATTTCATCAACTGCCGATCTCTTTCTGGCTGTCTGCAGGTGCAGTCATGCACCTTCCACTAGCTCTTCTGGGATGCCTGGGACATCCACAATTAATTTACAGGATCTTGAGCAGAAATTTTTTTGCTCGGTATACAACGAGTAAGAGATCTATGACTGTTCATCCTGGCCTCCATTTTGAGAAATAGCTATGGAAATGACTGCCTTTCCCAGAGAGTCATGGGAGTTCGACTCCATCTCCGACAAACCCCTTAGCCTCCCAGAAGGCCTTTTGAAATGTGTATAGGTATCCAGAGAACAGTGCAACTGCAACAGTGTACGGGAGTGATAAATATGGACAATAGGGCAGAACTGCACCAAAAAAGGACAGCTAGTATGGAAGCTCTGGGCTAATGCTATTTACATCAGTGTGAGATCACTGCTTCAGTCAGTTCTTCAGGGTAGGCTCAGACAACTGGACAAACATTAGAAGTTGATTTTCTTTGTTAACAATTGTCACCAGGGAAAGCAGCTCCTTTTACAAATCTTCTAGAATAAGAGATTGTATATTGCTGTAGAGAAACAGACATTCAATTTGCTATCAGCAGAACAAGCCTAGAAGTAAATATGTTTTTGTTGATTATTTTGGTTGATGGACCTGGGCAAATACAATCTGTTCCAAATCACATTTGTCAGTTAAAACTTTAGAAACATGCTAATTAAATGTGTCATTTTCCTTTTCATCTGTTTGTCAATTTTATTTCCAGAATTACCAAGGACTAAAACTGAATACAGTAATTCCTTAATTAATGTCATCCCGGTTAATGTTGTTTCATTGTTACATTGCTGATCTCTTAGAGAACATACACACTAAAATTGCACAATATTCACTTATAACATTGTTTCACCATGGGGGCTTGGACCCAGGGTGGGCTGGCAGTCCCACTATCAGTTCCTCTCCATCACCAGCCCAGCACCTCCCTCCTGCCCACCAGTGGCCCCATGGATTAGCAACTCGCCACTCCCCCCCAGCCTCCCTGACTGCAGCAATCAACTGTTTTGCAGCATTCAGGAGGCTCGGGGGGAAGAGGGAGGAGTGAGGATGCGGTGCAGTCAGGGGTAGGGAGTGGAGCAGAGGTGGGGCAGGGGTGGAGTGGGATCGGGAAGTGGCAGGGTGGGGGTGGGACCTTGGGGGAAGAGATGGAGTGAGGAGAGGGGGCCAGGGCCGGCGTCAGCCATTAGGTGACCTAGGAGGTTGCCTAGGGCAGCAGGAATTTGGGGGTGGCATATTGGTGGCCTCAGCAGGAATTTGGCAGCAGCTCAATGCGTCTTCTGCCATCGGCGGTATTTTGGTGGAGACTACTCCTCTCCAATTTGGCCACCGGCGGCAATTTGGCATCAGCTTCTTGCAGGTAAGGAAATTTATTTTGTGTTTTGCCGCCTATGCCAGCAAAAAAGCTGGCACCAGTCCTGGGAGGGGAGTGGCTGAGGGAGAGCCAGGGGCTGAGCACCCCCAGGTACTTTGGAAAGAACAGCAAGAGGAGCAGCTTGATGAACCACCCTCTTTCACCCTGTGATTCCACATCTCAACCTAGCTTCATAATCATCATTGCTGAGTACACTATTCAATTGTTTAAAACTGGTTAAAACTTATACTGAATATGTATATAAAATCCTTTGTCTGGTAAAAAGAATTTCCCTGGAACCTAACCCCCCACATTTACATTAATTCTTATGGGGGAAATTGGATTTGCTTAACATCGTTTTGTTTAAACGATTTTTCAGGAACATAACTACAGCATTAAGCGAGGAGTTACTGTAGATATTTACCTTCTGATGGATTCAAATACATCTTCATCTTCTTCATACCAAGATGATACTGTTTTGTGACACTGAAATCTGTTGTTATGAAATTTTAATCTGTGAAGCAGGTAATTGTAACCCCTTATTATAAACAGCCAAAATGGGGGGGAAAGGGTTACAACTGAGAAAAGGTTTCCTCACACACTTGGACAGCCAACAGTTGTGGTTCAGGAATATAAGAGATGGTGATAATATCCCCAAATTAAATCAATGTGTATGAATTGAAATGGTAAATCTTATATTTTTCATTTAATTTTTACCATGACAAGCTAATACTGTAGCTTTCCTTCAACGCTGCAATGCATTATGCATTATTATCAGTCTGACTGGTCCTACTCAAAGAGGAATTATCTTTGGTTGGGGGACTTTTTAAGGGGAATTATATTAGGAATCTCAGTTAAATTAATTAAAATTTTGTGATACCAGTCAATTTTTAATCTCTACAAGTTCAAAATAGTGACTGCACAGCCCAAACCAAGTTCAAACACACACTCTTGAGGAAATCAGAGACATTTGCCAGTCTTTTTTTTTTTTCCTTGCCATCATGAAACTGGTTAATTCATGATGAGGGCTTAGGTGGTAAATGTCTTTCCTCTCACTTAACATTTAAGTAACATTAATTACTTAAATTAATATTAATTAAAGTAACATTAATTACTTTCTTTTAACAAAGGAAACAGTGTTCTCCCAAATTCCCACTCAATTAAAGACCTGCTTGTAACTTTGCAGAAGTAAGCATTAAAAGAAATCAGCATTACTGGAAGATCCTTCCCACATGAGAATAATTTCGTGAGCTCTATCTATAGATCTATCCAGCCACCCAACTTAGGCACTTATCGGGCCCTGTCACCATCATCTCTGAATACCTCACTCTCTTTAATGTATTTATCCTTACCACACTTCTGTGTGGCGGGAAAATGCTATTATCTTATTTTACAGATGGGGCGCTGAAGCACAGAGAAGCTAAAGGACTTGCCCAAGGTTACGCAGAAAGTGCAGAGCATGGCATTGCACTCCTGAATTCATGGCTACCACCCTAAACATTGGGCTGTTTTTCCTCACCACCACTTCGGGAAGAAAGCAACAATCATCATTTCCATCTAGTTAAGTATACCCTCTGTACCCCTTCTGAGAATACAGAGGCTATCCTCTGATTATAAAGACTGGACATTGAGTTTTGATGGCTGCATATGAGAGGAGGAAAAACACCCTGATAGCATCATATAGAGAAGTCCTTTAAGATGTACTAGAAAATATTAATTTGTCACATTAAATTTAATAGAAAATTATATTTCTGCTATAGAATTCTGTAGAATTATTCAAGAAACACAGAATTTTGTTCCCCTTTAAATTCTATAATTTTTTACAATAATTTCTATAGAAACCTGTTGGTTTAATCTCTATTAAATTTAGTCAGTTAATAGTAGAGTTCCATTTAGCAATAGTTTATAAAGGGCCGCTAAATGAGTAATAGATATTACAAGCGTACTACAGACATGAGTAGTATGCATTATAGACTGTTACAAACACATCAGTAGAAAGTGTTATCGATGGTTATAAGTAACTTGTTAGACTCTATAACAATTGGTTAAATATTTATTAAAACTTCTATTCATCTTTTGTTAAGTCTTATCAGTGGAACCTTCATATAAAGTGTTCCCTTAAATTCTATGCAATTTTCCCATTAGGGCTTAGAGAAGTATAAGGGCCTAACCATAAATTATGTAATATATTTCTGGTGATATTCAAGACCCACCCATCCCCTTGTAACATTTTGTAATGCTGAAACAAGTGAAACATGCAAAATTCAGGAATAATATGTTATATAATTTATGGATTGTCCCTAAGAATCAACACATCCCTCTAGGTATGTTTTTGAAGGACATCGTTTATGACGCACCAATCCCAAAAGGTTTTGAAAAACATCTTTTCACAGAATTATAGTGCTGCTTTTTTTAGAATTTGTTGCTATGGCTTTCTCTGTAGTAATTGGAACAAGCAGATTTTTCTCCTTAGATACCAGTGAACCACCCTCACATACTTCAGCATGAGCGCCACCTGCTGTGGCCCAGATCTTGGGATTGCTGGGGTCAGCCTTTGTTATAAATTAGAGCAGCCTTAGTGCCCCCAATTGGGAGAAGAGAAAGGTGTCTCTAACCCTAAGAGTTGCTCAGATGTACACTGACTGGAATGGTCCCATAAGCACTGCTCCACTGGGTAGGCTGGAGCACTGTAAACTCTGGCCTCAACCGCTATAACCAAAGGTTGTGGAGGGGATCAGGTGACATAAAACTGGCTAACCCCTGGGTTTATGCCAGCAAAGGATTCCCCTGTGATGGAGAATCCTGACTTGACTGAGGAACCTAAGTTACTTGCACACCACTAAAGTGACACAAAGAGGAATTAGGCAGGGCTGAGGATCTCAGGGCCCTCAGCTTTCAGCCTCTCCATTGAATTTTCCAACAAGGTTACCACTTATGAAGGTGATTTTTTTTTTTGGCATGGACACCTAAAAAATGAATGGAGATTGTTACAATCTGGCCCCACTGGTTCTGATTATGGACTTCTGGCTCCAGCTCTCACCTTTGGCTCTGGTTTCTGACTCCAGCTTTGGCCCATGGTGGCTCCTGTTTCCTCTTCCCAGCTTTAGTCACTAGGCCAAACTCTGACTCTACCTACAGTACTAGGTCAACCCACCCATGTCCGGCTCCTGACACGCTTTGCCATCCAATAATTGAGCTGCCCTGGGCAAACCTAGACATGTGTTCAGCATGTAATACAAAATGGAGATTCCAAAATAAAATGGAATCCACAATTTGATATATCCCACTCTGTCACAGAGATCATCAACTTATTTCTCAGAGGCCGCTGAACAGCCATCTGATGGTAATAACTATTGACCCCTATTGACATGTACTGGAAATGAAGACTGAGAGGTGAAGGGCTCAGATCCCCTTTTTATGAACCTCTTGACTCTTCCTGCTCCCTGAAGGCTAAATTTCTGAATGATAAGAAAATGGTCCTGTGGATTTATCAAGAGGCAGCTGGCATTGTAAAGAATATTGATCTCCCTGCACCCGCTTTTTTTCAGTCATCACCACTGTCATTTTTACTTTCATTATCACGGTGTACACATATACACACAGTCCCAACTATAAGACCTAGTCCTTTCCCATTTAAAGCTGCACCGCCAAAAGCTGAAAATCCATGTGCTAAAACCTTATTGCACAGAGCTTGCTGATTTTTTAAAATTGTAATATGAGAGGGAAATTGTTCCTGGGTGAAGATTCATAGCACAAAAAATAGCTCTAAACTCGTCTCTCATGTAGGAAAGAGGCTCAGATGATTTGAGACTAGGGCCTTGAATATTTTATACAATTTTTATATCCTAGTTGAAGTTGAAAATTGACTCCTATAGCACAACTACCTCTTTTAAAAAAATTAATTGTACTGGCAACCATTCATTTATAGTCCTTATGACTCTCCAGGCATGTCATTGCCTATCAGAGAAAATATGAATGGGACAAAATTAATACTTTCTTCAAATTTTCCTTGTTACAGAGTTAAGGGAATATAAGATGCAATGGGACACATTTATGGTGACCAGATGTCCTGATTTTATAGGGGTAATCCCAATATTTGAGGCTTTGTTTTAGATAGGCAACTATTGCCCCCGCCCAGATATTTCACACTTGCTGTCTAGTTACCCTAGCCAAATTCAACCCTGATGTAATCATAATGAAGTAAAATGGATTTACACCAAGGATAAATATGATCCAATAGTTCTCTTTTGATCAGTTAAATTAATTATAAGTGGAATTCAGTTCTGTATCCTTTTGGATATCCCCCCCCTTTTTTGGGGGGGGGCGGATTTCACATTTGGAAAATTTATTGAACTGCATATTATCAGGTATTATAAGAAGAAAAGTGGTGTAGTACTTTATCTGCTATTTAAAAGTAAACACACTAAAAAATGCAGCACTTTTATATTATTATAAAATTCGCTATGATATTCTCTGGAATACAGCAAATTTTTTTGCAAGTTAATGATAATGATTTGCTGCACAAAAATATTTTAAAATTCTGTTTAAAATGTATTACCTTTTAATTCCATCTATCACATAAGCTTTTAAACTTTAACTAAAAAAGACAGTGTCAGCTATAACTATAATATGTCACATTGATTGGATCTAATAAACATCTGAGACCAAACTATGGTCTGTGCTCCATATAGACAGTAGTCACTATTTAAATCTACAAAAGCTGTGTAACCTTATCCCAGGTCAGAATTTGGCCCATGCAATAGCTACTACTCTTCTACAGAGTTATGCAATATCATTCTCTTCGTGGAACTTCTCTGTGTAATTCAGATTTCTAGAGCACAGAAACTGACAAGCTCCAATATATTTGTATACAAATAGTTTAAAAGATTATTATTTTTTGTTTTAAAAAAGACCAATAAAAACACCAGTAAAGCACCAGAAAGATGAATGCACAATAAACGCTGCATAAATTAGTGTATTTTCAGAAACCAAGTATTACAAGTACTGTATAATAACCAGCTTCTGCAAAATGGAAGCTAGTATACAGCCCCTTACAACTGGAAAACAGATGTTAAACCACCTAGTTGATGCACTGCACTGGTCAGAGAATAATTCTTATCTATGGAAGATTTTCTATTACTGCGTCTGGCCTTAAGTCATCCTGACTTAATATGCTCTGTTTTAGTAAACATGGTATTTGATGTCTAATAATAGTATCACTGTACCCAGTAAAGGCCAATTCAAATATATTCTGTTTTATTGTATATAGGCTTTTATAGGCATATGTGAGTGAGTGCCTTCATTTGTGCATTAAGCAATGCATTTAATAGCCATCAGATGTAATTGGTTCTCTCCCTCACCCTTTCCCAAGGGGGAGAATTGTATGTGAAGTGGAGTGTTTATGTTAGAGAATGTGAAGTCAAAGAAGTTCATCTTGCACTTGCAATGGCAGGTAGAGAGGTTTGTGATGTTTCTTAGTTCCTGTGGGAATTTCATACCATAGTTTCCGACAGGCCACTGAGAAAGTTGTATCTGTTGCCCAGGAAAACTTTATAAAATGTTATACAATGAGTTTGTATGTAAAAATCAAGCTGGCTCATGCTGTGAAAATATATCTGGGGTCAAGAAAGCTTTGCCATGCCAAGATATATTGAATATGTAATGACTGAACATATATAACATTATTGAAATTACAGCATATATAGTATGCTGTATTAACACTGATGATGGGAAAGTCATCTCTACTTCACCACAGAGTATTCTCTGCTGCCATAATGAGGAAATTAACTTTGGCAGGACAATGTTACTGGTTAATTGATACATGAGCACTCCCTCCTTTACATCTGGAAATGTAGATTCAGATTTCCAACTGCAGTGAGGATGCTCTCATGCTGTAATCAGAGTGCTGTTGTGAGGACAGCTGAAATACAGAACTCATTTCAACAACATATGAGACAATGGAGTAGGGAGGGGTTAGATTTACTAGGAACTGGGGATAGTTAAGGCCATTGCGGAAAAACAAAATGAATTATTTGCAGAGGTCTTCACTGCTGAGGATGTGAGGGAGATTCCCAAACCTGAGCCATACTTTTTGGGTAAAAAAATCTGAGGAACTGTCCCAGATTGAGATGTCATTAGAGGAGGTTTTGGAACAAACTGATAAACTAAACAGCATTAAGTCTCCAGGATCTGATGGTATTCACCCAAGAGTTCTGAAGAAACTCGAATGTGAAATTGCAGGACTACTAACTGTCATCTGTAACTTATAATTTAAATCAGCTTCTGTACCAAATGACTGGAGGATAGCTAATATGACACCAATTTTTGAAAAGGTCTCCAGAGGTGACCCTGGAAACTACAGGCCAATAAGCCTCACTTCAATACCGGGCAAATTGGTTGAAACTATCTTAAAGAACAAAATTGTCAGATACATAGATGAACATAATTTCTTGGGAAATATTCAACATTTTTTTTTTGTAAAGGAAAATCATGCCTCACCAATCTACTAGAATTCTTTGAGAAAGTCAACAAGCATGTGGACAAGGGGACTCCAGTGGATATAGTATATTTAGATTTTCAGAAAGCCTTTGACAAGGTCCCTCACCAAAGGCTCTTAAGCAAAATAAGCAGCCATGGGATAAGAGGGAAGGTTCTCTCATGGATTGGTAATTGGTTAAAAGATAGAAAACAAAAAGTAGGAATAAATAGTCAGTTTTCAGAATGGAGAGAGGTAAATAGTGTTGTCCCCCGGGGATCTGTACTGGGCCCAATCCTATTTAACATATTCATAAATGATCTGGAAAAAAGGGTAAACA
Organism: Sternotherus odoratus; assembly: GCA_032164245.1. NCBI lineage: Eukaryota > Metazoa > Chordata > Testudines > Kinosternidae > Sternotherus > Sternotherus odoratus. The sequence goes on along the minus strand of JAVMKO010000001.1, from coordinate 72,116,852 downwards.
ATGAGGTGGCAAAATTTGCAGATGATTCAAAATTACTCAAGGTAGTTAAGACCCAGGCAGACTGTGAAGAGCTACAAAAGAATCTCACAAAACTGGGTGATTGGGTAACAAAATGGCAGATGAAATTTAATATTGATAAATGCAAAGTAATGCACATTGGAAAACATAATCCCAACTATACATATAAAATGATGGGGTTTAAATTAGCTGTTACCACTCAAGAAAGAGATCTTGGAATCATTGTGGCTAGTTCTCTGAAATCATCCACTCAATGTGCAGCAGCAGTCAAAAAAGTGAACAGAATGTTGGATTGCATCAAGAAAGGCATAGATAATAAGACAAAAATATCATATTGCCTCTATATAAATCCATGGTACACCCACACCTTGAATACTGTGTGCAGATGTGTGTTGTATCATGCAGGCAAGGTACTAGCAGACTTTAACAGACTTTATTTAACAACAGTGAAACCTCTTTACAGAGCTGCTGCTGCACCCCTCTGTAGCTCTAACTCAGGCTTGGCTCAACTCCTCCCCCCTCCTTCCTGTTTCCTGTCCTACAGTCCCCCAGTCCTAAGAGTTACAAGCAGCATCTAAAACACCACAATGTGGTCACCCCATCTCAAAAAAGATATATTGGAATTGGAAAAGGTTCAGAAAAGGGCAACAAAAATTATTAGGGGTATAGAATGGCTTCCATATGAGGAGAGATTAATAAAACTGGGACTTTTCAGCTTGGAAAAGAGGCGATAAAGGGTGGAATATGATAGAGGTCTATAAAATCATGAGTGGTATAGAGAAAGTAAATAAGGAAGAGTTATTTACTCCTTCTCATAATACAAGAACAAGGGGCCACCAAATGAAATTAATAGGCAGAAGGTTTAAAACAAACACAGGACAGTATTTTTTCACACAATGCACTTTTAAGCCCTGGAACGCCTTGCCAGAGAGTGTTATGAAGGCCAATACTATAACAAAGTTCAAAAGGGACTGTTCTTAAAAACACAAATGTGAATTAAACTGATTTAAAAAAAAATAAAAAATCAAGAACTATGCATTCTTTGCTGCTCACTTTGTGTTAAACTGCCTAGAAACTAGTTAGCTGAACTTAATAATGTTTATAGTCTACCTTAACCACTTTGACATGAAGCTGTGCCTGTGGGGCATTTTTATTTCGATGGAGAAAAGAGGTTTCACTAGCAGCTGTGTTATTTTACCTGGAGTTCATAAGCTGATACCCGGAAACAGAAAAGGCTTGAGAAATCTGTACCAAATCTAATAGTGAACCTCAGGCCAGCTGCCTTTTTAAAAAAAATTTACCTGAAGAAAATTCAACTTAGATGAAGTATTTTGTTTTTCATTGAAGTTCTGCTTTTAGCCATTTTAAGAGTGGGTTGATTGAAGCATAAGGGCAGCTGGTGACTTGCCGCAGGTCACAACACTGAATCAGTAGCTTAGCTCATAATAGAATCTAGGACTCGAAAGGATCCCAGTCCTTTAAATTTCACCATTAGACTGCACTGCCTTCCCGCTAGCCTTTTTGCAACCTAGAGAGTGCATCTGGCAGGTAAGTAGCTGCAGTGACAGAACATGCTCTCTGTTCCTGGCTGCTGGTCACAGCACTGAAATGAGCCAGTATAAGTCAAACATGAATCAGATAAAGTGGTTGGGGAAACAGTTCCCAGATAGTGGGAAAATGATTTAAAAACCAGGGCATTTACTGAAACTACAGGCTTTGGGGTAATATGAGAGTTTTAAAACATTCTCTAAAACCAAAAACATCTTAATTTCTGGCTATTTATTTCAAACATATTCCTATTTTTTAAAAAGTAAGATTAGTGAATTCTCTGTTGTGAATCTGTTCCTCAAACACATTTCATCAGAGTCAAAAGGTTACATACTATAAATCAGATACCAGATACACAAGGCTATCTTTTAGGTTGCAGGCAAAAAAGTCTGAACATTTTGCTAAGTGCGCTCAGTAAAAACAATAAGGAAACGTAATGATTATTTTTGTAGGTTCCTTGATGGGGTGGGGGAGGGAATTTCATAAGGAACTGAAAAAATATCATCCCTACAGTGTCTGTCTCCAAGTCTTCTCTGTAGTAATTCAAACATTGTATTTTTTCCTCCTATTCTGAGAACTGAAACAGGATCAAACTGCAAATACTATACACTGTTTTTGGATAAGACAACAGAATAAATAGAATAGTATTAATTAACACAAAATATTTTATGCCTAGATCAGACAGAATCAAATAACCAAAGTAATAAATAAATGGGAAAAACAATAAATATCCATATTAGTGTGACTTTTAATCACTTTCCTCATGATGTAGTGCAAAGAAAATAGACCAATAGCTCCTTTTTAATACTCACATGCTAAATTTAAAGTTTCCTTGAAACTACTTGTGGTAAAATTAATTGGTTTACTTGAAACTGGTGTGTTAAATAGGAACAAAGGAGTTGAAGAAACCACCTGAGTCTTCAAGTCCAGTCCCCCTGCTACCCAGTTATACAATTCCATTCATAAATGTATCAAGATCCGTTTTTAAACTAGTTAAGATGTTTCCCTCCCCCCACTCCCACTACTCCTTTTGGAAGTCTGTCCCAGAGCCTTGCTCCTCTGATGGTTAGAAACCTAGCTCCCTGATGTTTACTGCCCTGGTATACTTGTAGAGAACAATCATATCCCCACTGACCTTTCATTTTGCTAGGCTAAACAATGAGAGCTTTTCCAGTCTCCTCTCAGAAGATAGGATCTCCATTCCTCTGATCTTACTAGTGGCATTTTCTGACTGACTGAAGGCACCTGCCAAAGGAGGAGAAGGATACAGACATGGAAGAATCAAACAGGCTGATGCTTCTTGCCCTACGTAGACAGATGCCTCTGGAGCAGGGCCACAAGCACAGACCATGGGATGACAGGTCACACAGACCTGGAATGATCAGCCGTGGGTCCAGAACTTTTGCATGAAGAAAAATACATTTCTGGAGCTCTGTGTGCAGCTTGTCCCAACCCTCCAGCATCAGGAGACCCAAATGAGGGCAGCCATGCTGGTCCAAAAGTGTGTTGCTGTAACCATTTGTAACCTACACAGCTACACGTCCATTGCTAACCAGTTTGGCACTGGAAAGTCAAGCGTTGCTAAAGTGGTTGCAGAGGTTTCAGAAGTAATTAGGCATGTGGTTTATCCCAAGGTAGTGGACAGAAACAATACCCCTGAATAACAGCTGGCTTTGAGAGAACTGTGCAGGGTCCATTGATGTGACTCATGTGCCAACAGTTTGCTCTCTTCAAGGAGCACATGAGTACAACATAAACCACAAAAATACTATTCAGTTATTATGCAGGCCCTTGTGGATCACCAAGGCAAATTCATGGATGCCAACATGGGCTACACTGGAAAAATTAATGATGGACAGGCTGGGACACTATTCCCACTAAACGACATTGTCATAAATGGAGCAATTGTCCCCACAGTTATTCTAGGGGACTCTGCATACCATCTTGTGTCCTGACTTATGAAACCATATGCTGATCTCAGAGGACCTGACCAAAGAAGGTTTAATTACACTCTCAGCTGTGCAGAATGGTGATTGAATGTGCATTTGGCCAATAGAAACCCCACGGCTGCCATCTGCAGACCTGTTCAGATTCCTGTGTCATCAATGCATTATTGTGTCTTGCTGTGCTCCTTACAATCTTTGTGAAGCCAAAGGTGAGCTATTTGCTCCCACGTGGAGGTATGACAGTAATGGATTAATGAACCAGTACTCTCATAGAGACATTGCACCAATTACAGCAGCGACGGGATGCACCCAGGCAACAGAAGTCGTCAGAGTTGCTCTGTGCTCTCACATTATGGACTTGCATGGGTCAATGAAAGAGATAGAATAGTCCATCTATGGGTGTGCTTATACACTGGTTATGGTAAATGAGATACTGTCACATCCTGCACTGGAATTGGGGTGAAAAACATGGCCACTTATTAAATGGAGAGGGGAGAGCAAGCAGCAAGAACTGTGGATTTATGGTATGGCTTGATGTAGAGAAATGTATTGAGAAACAGTGTTCGTATACAACTCCCCAGTTGTCCCTGATTTGTGTTTACCTTTATTTGAAATACACATTAGATGATGGGACACAGTGATGGCAATAAACTTTCCTAATAAAACAACCCCCCTTATTTTTGGCCATGTATTAGAAAAGTACTATATTAACCCATTGCCAGGCAGAGCAGGTGCCATTAGGACACCAAAACACCAGTAACAAACACCCCCCAAAATCTTTAACAAAAACAAAGTGTATGAACAGTGCAAACACTGAAACCATTTCCAAAAAATTAATCCCCTGGTCCCTGTTTTTCTTTCCTTTCCGTCCACATTTTGCGTGCTCTTGGCACTGCTGCACGTGGGTGGAGGCATTCACAGCTGTGGGGGTCTGCATGGGAGTGGGCACATGCAGCGGGGAGGGAGCCTGCACAAGAGTGGAGAATTGCCTGGGGTAGAGTTGCCCTTCCCAGCTACTGTGAGGTTCAAAGTGCTTGGGTGTGAAGATGGAAAGGGAGGTTGTACTCAAGACTGAGTCCAAACCAGGGCTTGCGCAGCAGTGTAGACATACCCTAAGTTACACTGGAGCCATTCCTGCTCCCTAAGCAACCCAGAATTGGGAGGTTGAAAAAGTGGCTTAAAGAGTGTTACCTGTAAAATCTAGCACTCAGGGATATCTTACAGATTTCTGACACTTGCTGGAGGACCCTTGAGTTTGAATTATTCTCTTCCATAATAGTAGTTCTCTCCTTGTCCCCCCACAATCAGTGACAGATATGATATAGATAACACTCATTTTAAACGTCATTCAAGTGTAACACTACTTTAGCTCAAGTGGCAGAGGCCAATTCTTTGGTGCTAAAAATCCCAGATTCTTTCCTGTTGATAATCTGTGGAGGCCTGTAGAGGAAGATGAACTCCTGTAGCCCTCATGCACTTGATACATGCATTCCCTGGAAGGGGAAGTATGCAACTAGGGTGACCAGACATCCCGATTTTATCGGGACAGTCCCAATTTTTGCCCATTTGTCCCGCGTCCCGACCACACTTTGGTCAGGACGCAATTTGTCCCAATTTCGGGACTTTACAGATGAGCGCAGGGCTCATGCAGGCAGCACGGCCCCACCCACTGCCCCAGGCAGCCATGTGCTGCCTGCATGAGCCCTGCGCAGGCAGGGCTCATCTGTAAAGTTCCGAAATCGGGACAAAGAATGCTACTAGCTAGCTGCCAGCCCAGAGTCCCGTCCTCTCCCCCCCCCCCACCCCCCCACCCCCGGCCAGCAGAGACAGGCGGGGTCCGGGGAACATGCAGGGCGGGCAGAGTGGATCCTCCCTGCATGCAAACAGCACCGGCAGGCAGAGGGGGGCCCACTGCTCCCCTCCTCAGCACCTCCCCAGGCAGAGACAGCACAGCATTCAGGGGTAGGCGGGCGGGCCACGGCAACAGCCAGGAGAGCTCTCTCTGCCCTGCCTCCTGGAGAAGCATGCTGCAGGGGAGGGGGGGGGCAAAGAGCCCACTGCCCCTCCCCACAGAGATTGAGAGCCTCTAGCCACCGTGGCCCACTCCTGCTCCCCTCTCCCTCCCTCGGGCTCCGCCCCCCACTCCGCCCCCCACACTTGCTGAGCGTGTCCTGTTATTTCCCTCTTCCCATCTGGTCACCCTATATGCAACACACAGACTATATGGGTAACATCCTCCTCTGGTGCTTGGTCAACTGAAGAAAAGCTCTATCATTACATGTATCCTGTATATATGGAACTGGTATAATCATTTTTGTTTTCTGCTACTGTATGTTTTTATTTTGTTTGGTGTGCTCTATTGGGTAAAATGAAATAAACTAATTTATGAACAAACAAGCCAAACAAACTTTATAAGCTAGGAGGGGTTGTGAGTTATTTAACAAGGAGTCAACAGTGTAACACCATTGCAAAAAAAAAGCAAACATAATTCTGGGATGTAGAAGGGATGTTTAAGAAAGACGCAAGAACATATTTTTCTGCTCTACTCTGTGCTGATTAGGCCTCAATTGGACTACTGTGTCCAGTTCTGGGTGCCATATTTCAGGAAAGATGTGGAAAAATTGGAGATATTCTAGAGAAGAGCAACAAAATACGAGCCTACGAGAAAAAGATTGAAAAAACTGGGTTTGTTTAGTCTGGAAAAGAGAAGACTGGAGGGGCGGGGGACATGCTAACAGTTTTCAAGTATATAAAAGGTTGTTACAAGGAGGAGGGAGAAAAATTGTTCTCCTTAACTTCTGAGAAGAGGACAAGAAGCAATGAGTTTAAATTGCAGCAAGGGCAGTTAAGGTTGTACATTAGAACAAACTTCCTAATTATCAGGGTGGTTAAGCACTGGCACTGAAATAAATTGTCTATGGAGGTAGTGAAATCTCCATCTTTGTCTAACCAGCTCTTAAAAATCTCCAAACACCTGTGAGAGATGGCCTAAATAATACCTCATCATGCTTTGAGTGCAGGGGACTGAACTAGAAGACCTTTTGAGGCCTCTCAAAGTGCTATGATTCTATAACATAGAACTTCTCCAAAATAATTCGTAAAGCACATATTTTAGAAAACATCCAATCTTAATTCAAAAATTGCCAGTTATGGAGAATCCATCACCACTCATGGGAAATTGTTCAAGTGGCTAATTACTTTCCCTGTTCAAAATGTACACCTTATTTCCAATCTTCAGCCTCCAGTCAGTGGACCATGTTACACCTTTCTCTGCCAGATTGAAAAACCCATTATCAAATATTTTTTCTCCATGTAGGTACTTACATAATGTAATCAAGTCAACCCTTAACTTTGCTTTTTTAAGATAAATAGATTGAGTTCCTTGAGTCTATCACAATAAGGCATGTACGCCAACTCTAATCATTCGCATGGCTCTTTTCTAAACCCTTTCCAACTTATCAACATCCTTCTTGATTTGTGGGTGCCAGACCTGGACACAGTATTCCAGAAGCAGTCATGCTGGTTCCACACACAGGTAAAATAACCTTTCTACTCCTGCTTGAGATTCCCCTGTGTATGCATCCAGGGATCACATTGGCTTTTTTGTCCACAGCATCACACTGGGAGCTCATGGTCAGTTAATTATCCACCATAACTCCCAGATGTTTTTCAAAGTCACTGCTTCATCCTGTACATGCTTTATCCCTAGGTGCATACATTTACGTTTGGATGTATTCAAACACACAGTTTGCTTGTGCCAAGCATACCAAGTGATCCAGACTACTCTGTATCCTTTACCTGTCCCTTTCATTATTTATCACTTGGGGAGTGTTATCTGCAAACTTTATGAGTGACGATTTTGTATTTCCTTGCAGGTCATTAATAAAAATGCTAAATAGTGCAGGGCCAAGAACTGATCCTGCAGGTCCCACTGGCAACATACTTGATCGATGACAATTCCCCATTTGCAATTATATTTTGTGACCTATTAGTTAGTCAGCTTTTACTCCATTTAATGAGTGCCATGTTAATTTTATATCATTGTAGTTTTTTAATCGAAATGTTGTGCAGTATCAAATCAAGAGCCTTTCAAAAATCTAAGTATATTATATCAACACCATTACCTTTATCAACCAAACCTCTAATCTCATTTAAAAAAAAGATATCAAGTTCATTTAGCAGGATCTATTTTTTCATATACCCTTGCTGATTGAGATTAATTATATTACCCCCCTGTAATTCTTTATTAATCATGTTCCATATGAGCTACTCCATTTTCTTTCCTAGCATCGATGTCAAACTGACAGGCCTATAATTACATGGTTATCCTGATACTCTTTTTGCATGTTGGTACAACATTAACTTTCTTCCAACCTTCTGGAACTTCCCACGGTTCCAAAATTTATTGAAAATCAACATTAGTGATCCCAGGAGTGCCTCAGCCAGCTCTTTTAAAAACTCTTGGATATCTAAAATTATCTGAACCCGATGATTTAAAAATGTCTAACTTCAGAGCTTCTGCTTAACAACCTCCTTAGATATTAGTAGAATGGAATGAGTGTTACTACCATGATATGATATGACTAGATCATCTGTTTTTCCCCAAATATAGAACAAATATTTATTGAACACTTCGGTCTTTTCTATATTATTACTGAATAATTCTAACATTTCTATCCAGTAATGTACCAAAACCACTGTCAGGATTTTTTGTTGCTAATATACTTCAAAAACTTCTTATTTTCCTTACCTCTGTTGGTCATAGATCTCCTTGTGTCCCTTTAATTCCCTTATCAATTTTCTACAGGTCCTAGTTTCTGATTTATATTCATTACTATCAACTTATTGACTTCTCCATTCTTCCATTTGTTATATATATAAATTGCATAGCAACCTTCACTTTCCCTCTAAACCAGGTCAATTTAACTAATATGGCCTTCTTTCTCAATTACAGATTTTTGAGTATCTAGTCAAATGTTCTTAAATAATTCCCAATTACATTCATATTTTGCTCATTACATTCTTCCTTCCAGCTGATTTCATGTATAATTGTTTTCAGCTTCTAACCATCATATTATATATGTATCTCTTTGCCCGTCACCCCCCAGCCGGGGTATGGGCCACCAACTGGTGTTGGTGTTTCAGTAGCAATTGGTTCCCTTACGGCAGGGGTCTCCAAACTTTATGAGACGAGGGCCATATTAGATTTTTGAAGGGGCTTCGCGGGCCGAAGCAACTGTGAAAAAATTCAATATATGCAAATATATGCAAAATCCCCCCCTTTGCTCCTCTGGCCGCTGCTGCAACACCCCCACCCCCCACCCCTTTGCTTCTCCGACCGCTGCTGCATCCTCCCCTTTTCTATTCTGGCCACTGCCTCAGGGGCACTCACCCCTCCGCCCATGGGGCCGCTGGCACCAGCTCATGGGGAGGGGGAGCATCGGCAGCTACTCCACTTGCCTGCTCAGCTGGGGGGGCCGGACTAATCAAAGCCAGGGGCCGGATCCGGCCCCCGGGCCGTAGTTTGGAGACCCCTGCCTTACGGGGTGGAGTTACTAGCCCCACGCCCATGTTAAGCCTACAGCACCTGGTATTGCTAGGTCTCCCATCCAAGTACTAGCCAGGCCCAGCCCTGCTTAGCTTCCGAGCTCAGACAGGATCAGGCGTGTTCAGGGTGGGTTAGCCATATATATATATATAATTTTAACATTTCTATCCTGTAATGTACCAAAACCACTGTCAGGATTTTTTGTTGCTAATATACTTCAAAAACTTCTTATTTTCCTTACCTCTGTTGGTCATAGATTTTTATATATATATATATATATATATATATATATATATATATATATATATATATATATATATATATATATATATATATATATATATATATATATATATATATATATATATATATATATATATATATGTGTGTGTGTGTGTGTGTGTGTGTGTGTGTGTGTATATCTATATCTATATCTATATATATGTGTGTGTGTGTGTGTATATCTATATCTATATCTATATATATGTGTGTGTGTGTGTATATCTATATCTATATCTATATGTATATGTGTATGTATGTATATTGCTCTGGACTCTATTCTGTTTGCACAGTAAGAGCTTGATGCTGGCTGCAACACTTTTTGTGTTAAATCATGTGGAATGTTTGGACGGTGGGAATGAAGGCCCTGTGGAAAGGATTTGTGAACACATTTGCAAGAACAATTTAAGATGAACTGGAGCTGTAAGCACATCATAACTTGGATAATTTGCTGCGTCACAATGACTTTTCCTCTTTACTGTGGCCCTCTCTCACACTTGGAGAGTGCCAATTGGGAAAGGTTACAACCCATTAAGGAAGGACAGAGTCAGTCAAGAGGAGGGTGGTGGCACTCTACTTTAAAGACACAGTAACCTGATTTGAAGGTATTGATAACTCAGAACCAAAGAGTCATGACTGCACATAGATCAATGTGCTAACCCAACAAGGCCCAGGAAGGAATACTGGTATTACAGACCATCAAATCAAACCAAAGAACAGGACAAGTAACTCCTTAAATACATGTCTAATGCGATAAGAAAAAAATTAAGAAAAATTATGTTATTATGGGTGCTTCAGTTTGGGAGTCATATGCTGGCAGTCTTATGCAGCCAGTGGTAAAATAGTGTTTGAGTTTCTAAAAATTACAGATAATTTTCTGACACAAAAGGTATCAAACCCAACAGAAGGAAATCTCATAGATGAAAAGACTGGAAAAAAATGCCTCATAGTGAGAGCCTAAAGGAGCTCAAACTGTTTAGCTTATCAAAAAAGAAAATTGACAGGTTACTTTATTGAATTATATAATATACTAGCATAAGTGTCCGGCGCTGCTCGGGTCAGTCGGAGGTGGGGAGGTGGCAGACAGCTGACACCCCCTGACCAACCCCAACACCCACCCCTCACCCCTCACCCACCCCGACACCTTCCCACCCCCCCAAGCAAACCCGACACCCTCACCTCACCCCCCGACCGAACCCGACACCCCCACCTCACTTACCGTCCCACCAAACCCAACTCAGATCCGTCGCAGGGGGAGAGGGGGCCCAGAGCTGAGGGATTCTGGGGACCTTCGCAGGTGGGGGGCGGCACAGAGCTGATGGATTCTGGGGTTCCGTTGGGAGGGGGGAGGGGCAGAGAACTGAGGGATCTCCGGGGTTCCGTTGGAGGAGGGAGGGGTGAGCTGAGCGAGTGAGGTGTCTGTTGGAGGGGGGTATTATGACATCACCACCACCTAACCGCCCAGCTGATGTGATTGGCCCTGAAAGACTTTCACCCCTGGGGGGCGTCAGAGGTGAGATCCGAAAATTTTTCGACCCTTACCAGCATCTAGACCCCAAGACCCCTCACTGTACCAAAATTCAAGTCTCTGGCTCAAACGGTGCGGGAGGAGTTCGCAGTCATACATACATACATACACCACTTGACTTTTATATAGATAGATTAATTGGCAGAAAATACCACGAAAGTTTATGCTGAAATAAAGTAGTTAGTCTCTAAGGTGCTACAAGTATTCCTCGCTTTCTTTACAGAAAATACTAAAGAGCTCTTTAATCTAGCAGAGAAAGGCATAACAAGAACCAATGGCTGGAAGTTGAACCCGAGAAATTCAATTTAGAAATAAGGCATAGATTTTCAACAGTTAAAGTGATTAAGCTTTGGAACAGATAACCAGAGAAAAAGACAGATTTTCCATTTCTTGATGTCTTCACATCAAGACTGGATGCTTTTCCAGAAGACATTCAGTAGCCAAATACAAGTTATTGAGCTCAATACCAGGTGAAATTTAATGGCTTCCGTTTTAACAGAAGATTAGACTAGCTGATCTAGTGGTTTCTTCTGGCCTTAAAAATCTATGAATACGTGAAGCAGAGGGGAGAGGAAAGTGACACCCCAATTTCTGCGTGTATCTGCTTGGGAAGGAACCACACTGCCTCACTACTTACTTTTAGTTGTGTCAGGGAATTAGCCTGGTCACGGGAGTAGAAAAGCTGAGATTAGTTCTTTTGTTATCCACCAGCACAATGATGTCCTATATCATGGTCTTGTTTTGAGGGTCATGTTTCTTCTTATGATTTCAAGCTGCATCAGAGTGACAGCAATTTTGAAGTTACTTTGGTTTTATGGCTCCCTAAAATACAGTTTTAACTAATAATTTAAAAATTAAGTGAAATCCTGGTCCCCATTGAAATCAACAGCAAAATTCCCAATGGGACCAGGATTTCACCCAAGGATATTTACAAGCTCTATTTTCCCATCAGACATGGCTGTTAGAGTGGAATAAGTGTCTTTCTGAAGTTCAAGAGTGGCTGAGGGCCAATTGGCTGAGGCATAATCTAAAGAAATCTGAAGAGATGATGGTGGGTTGTGGGAAGAAACCAGAAAAGTTTGCAAGGGTGATATTTACACTTCTGGTAGAAGCATATCCATCATTTGTGATTCAGGTCTGCAGTCTTGGAGTTTAATTAGATCCTGGGCTGCTTTTGAAAGATAAAATAGCTGCTGTAGCCAAACATGTTCTTTTTTTATTGCTCTCTGGCCAAAACATTGTGATCTTTTCCCGCTGATGCAGACCTACCTACCATCATCCATGCCTGTATCTCCTCATGACTATGTTGCTGCAATGAACACTACATGGGATTACTCAGAAACCTGAATGCCCTCTGGCTTCAGCTAGGTTTCTGAGGGATTTCGAGGTGGCGGTTTTAACCTACTGCATTAGGCTCTACATGGTTTGTGATACAGTTACCTGAGGATCACGTCTCTCCTCAGGCCACCTTTTCATAGCTGAGCTCAGCAGAGGTATTCAAGCTGGAGCTCCCTTGATACAAACAAGAGGATGCCTAAGAATGTCCTCCATGGGGAATTCTTGACTCTTGAATGAGCTTTATCTTTTGTTCACCACAGCCCAGGTTTTTTAATATTGTAGGTACAGTGCAAAACCCTTCTTTTCTCAGGGGCATTAAAAATGATTGGGGTTGCTGGAGGTTAAGAGATTATTTAGTTGGAGTCTTATGGTTAGATGCAGTTCTTTTGTGTTTGTGGGCGAGACTTTTAATTGGATATTAGTCCTCTGGAAGTCTGAGGAACTGAAATACAGAAGAGAGACCTTTTAGATTTTCTAATGGGTTGTTCTTGAATTTTGGGAGGTGCCTACATGGCTCCCATAAGGTAAAATAAAATAAAATAAAATGACGGAATAGAAGTTTAAATCTCAAAGTCTCTCAAATTCTGAGTGTTGTAAGACATACCAGTATTCATAAATGCTAGAAAGCACATTTAGTGCAGTATACATAATAACATAAGAATCCTCCTTTCTAGGCATTTTTACATCAAAATAATTGGGGGGGGGGGAAATCACTCTTTTCAAAATGAGTCTCATTCACAAATTGAATGGTATGGGAAGACCTAAAATAATTTTAACAGCCAGCCGTAAATCTCTTACTGAATAGAAACCTTATCTTTTTATCAAAACATGGGGTATCCCTTCCAGACATTGATTAGCTGCATGTACAAGTTACAGAGAATTGTAAGTATTCTAGTCATCTATTCTAATTAAAATTTAAATTGAAAACTGGGTTCTAATGAAGAGAAGCTTAGTACTGGTCTTGTGGGAACTCCCGTCAGAGGGCAAGAGGGGAAAAATGAACAAAGGCAAAAGAGATTTCACTCAGGCATTTCCTTAGCATATGCCATATTGTAACATGAAAACCATACAGCACATGACTTTTTTGTTTAAGGGAGCCAAAAGCAGTCCTTGTTGTCCTTCACACCATTGCAAATGAGTGGGAAAACATTTCCATTTCCAATGGAGGGGAAAACTGTGATAAAGCAGAAATAATTTTATAATTTTGTCTACTTTATTAAAGTTGCTATAGTATTTGTTACCTTCAGATTGTCTGGCAGCTCAGCCCTGCCCACATAGTCATGATTTATGGCAACAAGCACACTGCAAGCGTCCAGACAGATCTCAGAATCTTCACATACAAAGATCTTGCACCAGCTCAGATATTGTACATCAAATAGTCTAAATGTGTTGAACTATTAGAAAGTACCTGAGGGAAGTGCGGAAGCCAGTCTCTCTACACTGATCTGCTTTGGCAATGCTGATAAATTAGTTTTTAAACTTTAAAATGATGATTGACTGCACTTTTAAATGCAATAAACAAAGTTATCACATGCTAAAGCTAATAAATCACTCAATGCATTGGAAAATTCCATATGAATCAAATGATAAACTGCTAAATAAAGGAAAACATGAAAGCAATAACATTTCTCAGAAAATGGCTGTGTTACTCTATATAGTGGTCTAATATCAGATAATGAACAGTACTGCAAACACTTCATATTTTTAAAGCCTGTTTCTGTGGTACTTCAGGAACTGAAGTTTAAATGAGCAGTTATCTAATTCACCATCAAAACTTTCTACCAAGGCCTGTCTGTGTTTTGTGATAAAAATATACTGCAGAAAATACATGAGACTATAAAGGATCCACCAGACCACCTCTGTCTACATAAGAAGATAGGTCATGCTATATTTCCCTATATGGACATTTAATTATGCTCTGTGTAATCAGGAAGTGTAGTATATTAGCTTAGGGAAAAAACCAGAGAGTTCTCATTTGCTGGAGAATCTGTCTGCAATTTTTACTAGGTAATAAAGGTGGCATTAAGGCAGTCTTTCTCCCTGACTGTGAGCTTTCTGTAGATGAAAGTTAACTCCTGTCTTTCAAACTCTGTGAGTGGCAGGTTGCATACCAGAGAGAGAGAGAGATCTCACAGTTAATCTATCATGAACAAATACAATGTCTTCTCACAAACCTAACTCTGTCAACTGTGCAACAGCAATATTCCTCCTGCAACATTTACAGTAGAGAATGCTGAAACACTATAAAAAAATCACAGGGACAGATTTGACATAGACTACTAGTTGAGTTTGATTAAAATGTACTAAAATTGTATTTTCTTCCTTTCACTGTAAGCTTCAGTCAGTGTTGTTTAATGTCAGTGCTGTTAATGAAGATGTCAGGCTTGTCACTTTCATTGAATACAGACTGTACTAAGAAACTGGTACTACAATTACCTCCAGCTCTATACGATTAAATTCATCAAAGCACACCCAGGCTCCAGATTGTGCCAGACCTTTGAAAAATTTTCCCATAGCTTTGTAGTCTAGGTCATCAGAACCGTCCAACACAATGCACTGGCAAAAGAAAAGAGCTTAAAGAGATCTTTTTTATTCTTTAAAAATGTGAAGAATTTGGCTACACTTGCTGCCACAATCCAGCTACAAAAAAAAAACAACAGAAATTTTCTTATAGGTATTGAATCCTACAGCACAGAAGCTGATCAACACTTAATCAATTAGAATTTTCATAGAATGTTAAATATATTTACATATTTTTTAAAAAAATACTTCAAGATTGGCAAAATAAAAAATGATGGAGCAGCAGCACATACATGCCATATACATCCTGTCTAGATGACACCTACATGAAAACTGATGATCACTCACCGTTAAAAATTTTTTAAAAAATCACAGTAACTTATAAGAAACATATGAAATTAAAAAAACACCACACCAACCTAGAGCTCCAAAGCAATGAAGCAGGGTAGGGAGGAAGGAAGCATGCTTTGTGATTAAAGCACAGGATTGAAAGTAATGAGACGAGCTCTACTCAAGACTCCACTAGAAATTTCCTCCGGGTCCCATGGCAATACATTCAGCCTTTCTGTGCCTCCATTTGTTCATTTGCAAGTCCCTTACTCATGGAGTTATTGTTTTGAGGCTAAATTAATTAATGTTTCATACCATTTTGAGAACCTAAGGTTTTTGAGACAAACTATGAACATAGGTAACCTACTTGGTATGCTGAAAGCCCATAAATCTTGAGGAGCCCAGTATCTCCTCAAGGTTCCTGAAGCAATTAATCTCCCCACCAACCTAGATGATGTGACTCTCTATTAGGGTGACCAGATGTCCCGATTTTATAGAGATATTCCCGATTTTGGGTCTTTTTCTTATATAGACTCTTATTACTTCCCACCCCGTCCCAATTTTTCACATTTGCTGTCTGGTCACCCTACTCTCTATAAAAGGGAACATTGTCTAGGCTCCTGGTTGACTTTTGGCACCAAGACTCAAAACTTACCATATTGGAAATGAGCTGTGGTTAATTCCAGGGACCTATCCAGCAGTTAAATAAATATTGTGTACTAAATGTCCTCAGAAGACATTTTTCCTACACTGGGGATTTTCCAGATTGACTGGTGGTGATACAGAGTGACTATCATACCAGAAGAGGACCTGCTGGTCCTTCCATCTTTCTCATCTCCTAGCCAATGCCACAAAAAATGGGGAAACCCACACTAAAGTCATCTGAATTATCCCTGAACTTTCTCAAGTCAGTGGCTTGGTATCAATCCTCTAGTCTATACTGTGCTGAATCTGAAAATTCATCTCAAACTAATCTTCATGTGGATATCAACCATAAGTGCCAGTTAGAACTACCACAAAGAAAACCACACTACATTTCTCAGGAATGAGTCTCACTTCACAAGGTCACCCATCTTTTACTTGTGACCTGAGTGAAGTGCAATGATTTTCAGCCCTCAGTGGTGGCTGAAGACAGTCAATAACAAAAGATCTAGTTGGAAGAAAATGCTCTGGAGGTGAGATTTAGATGCATCAGCAGTGCCTATAACTGAGGCAATAGTGTGTATTCCCCCTATTTAAACTGTATCAAAGCCTTGAAGTTCTGCCATTGTCTCTGTAGATCATCTGGGCTGGCCAGGTACGATGTCCAGGAAAGTGAGTTCAGGTGAAGGGGCCTATGAAAAATGACCAAAGGATATTGACTTCCTGGTTATCTGTTTATAAAGGGTGACTGAGTCAATTCCTGCTTCCCTAGTAACTATGTGGTGATAGAATCAACAGAAAGTTTTGAAGGCCAAGTAGTACAGAGCACTGCCCCTACAGATGAAGTTTTGTAAAATATAAATGACGGTCAAAACAAAAACCGCAATAAATGAAACTCTACTAGATAGATAAGAAGCAAGATGTGGATTTTACATTGTATTTGGTCAATATTTGCTCCAGATTAAAGGATGCATATCTAAGGGGGTTGAGCAAGGGGTCCATATCATTGTTCTCTCAATGTCTTCCGCAGGATATGTATTGATCTCAGTCTAGAGTAAAGCAACACTTTCCTCATTACTCTTTTTAGTATTTTATAAACAGGTTACACCTTCAAGTTAGGTATTGATAGTGACTCAAAGAGGCCCAGCCAACCACCTGGTCCAATAGGTGCTGACTAATTTTAGGTTGTATGCCATTGACTGCACTCTGGACCCTAGCATGGGATGCAGAAGTCTGCTCTTAAGCCCTCCTACTAGTAAGCCACCTCTTCCCGTTGGCATAATGGAAAACCAAAAGTTGGTGTATATCTAATGTAAGTGGAGATAAGATCTTTACCCCCTAAGTCTTACATGCCAGTGGCTTCCTCCATGACCCAATCCCTTTCTCTTTTATGCATAGTACATGTGTGATTTGTGCTTGTTAACACATTTAAGATATGTATTAATGTATCTAAATATAGAAAACACTGTTCGTTGCAGTAGATGGATAATCTTATCTGCTATGCTCACCCCTTGAGGTTGCAGTGGAATCAGCAGTCTGCTATCTGCATGTTTGCAAAGAGCACAGAAATGGGCCTCCCCTACGATCGCTAGGGAGCCTCAGACACACAAAGCCTAAATTCTTTCTGTGAGTCATTCCACTAACTTGTGTCTAAATTCAGGAACATAGGAATTGCCATATGGCATCAAACCAGCAGTCCACCTAGTCTAACAGTGTTCAGTATTAAAGAAAGATACAGGAGAGCCTATAATGGGACAAATATGTGCTCAAGAGAACTTTCTATCTAACCTGGTCAGTTAGTGATTGAAGTATGCCCTGCAACTTAATATCATTACTACTAAAAATAAAAGTTATCCTGTCTAATGTGACTGGATGTTCTCATTATTCATATAAAAGTCTAGTCATATTTTCTATCTTAGTAAGCCCTGGTCTCTACTGATATGGCATTGAGTTCCACTGCTTAGCTGTGTATTAAATAAACAACTATTTCCTTGTATCAGTTTTAAATTTGTTGCCTTTCAAATTCGCTGAGTGTCCTTTTGCTCTGGCATTAAGAGAAAGGGTATACAGAAGTACCCAGTTTATCTCTTCCATACTGTCTTTGCTATAAATTGAACAGACCCAGGATTTTTTCAATCACTCCTCATACAGTAAGTTTTCTCTGTCACTGTTTATTTTTGTTGTGTGCCTCTGCACAACCTCTATTTCTATTAGATCACTTCTTAGATAGGGTGAAAAGAACTGAACATAATATTCCCTATGAAGCTTTACCATCCATTTAAAAAGAGTGGCACTGTATCATTTTCACTACTATTTTCCACCCCATTCTTTATGCAGCCTAACATTTTGTTTGCCTTTTTTTGTCTCCACTGCACATTTGCATATTGAGCAGAGGCTTTCACTGAGCTGTCTGCAGTGATGCTGATGTCTTTTTTTCCTGAGTGGTTACAGTTACTATAGAACTCAGCAATGTGCTTGAGTAGTTCAAATTATGCCTTTGAATGTCCATTACCATGCATTTGTCAGCGGTGATTTTATTTGTCACCATGCTACCCATTCACTTAGCTTTGGTCGTGCTGAAGTTTGTGCTTAGCTCCCAGCAGGTCACAACAAAGAAGCACTCTACTGGCGGTGGCTTGAGGCAATATACCCTCTCCGACCTACTGCTGGTGAGGTGCAAAGATACCTCATCCTCAACGGAGTGCTGTGGCTTAATGTCACATTTTAGCCCTAGGGAGGGTCAACGGGTCAAATCTATCACAATTGTAACTGATTTTGCCCCCAGGCATCTGTCTAATAGAAGTCTCTATGCTGATGGGCCTACTTTTAAATATCTGAATTCAGGGGAGCTACACCAGGAAGGGATTTGGACCAGTAGGCTTAACACTCCACAGTAGCTCTGACTTTATCTGCTGCTATCATCGCTCTTTCAGTCTTCACACGCCCACTTATTCCTGTCCCTTCTATGATTTTGCAGGAATGTGGCAAAGGGTATTTCGTTTTTTCCATACTTTCTTCTTTTCAATTGCCGTTTTTATCCCTTAGCCCTCCTTCTCTCCCAGTCAGCTTTCACTTTCCCCCTTGCTCTCTGTCTCCAAGGGTGGGTCAAACAAATCCACGACCCTCTCTAAAGTCATCTGATGGGGACTCATGTCTGCAAGGACCAAGAGTCAGCCCTGCAAGGACCTCCACCTGTTCCATACAAGCTGTGGGAGGCTGAGGTCTAAAGTGAGGAAAAGATACGTGACAGCCAGAAACAGCATGTGTTGTGGAAACAAGGGATAACGAATAGAGGTTTCCTGTTAAACAACAGTGTAGCCAGACTTAACCATGACAAATGGGGAGATTCCCGATTCCCCCTGAAATTCAAATGACCTCTAGAGATCTCTGAAACAGTATTCAGTAGTTCAGACTTCACATTTTTTCCTGGAGCATAAACAAGTAAATATCACATTAATCTCTATGGGCCTCTCATGAACCCATGCTTGCTGTTGATATGGCAACATTGCTGAACCAGCTAAGTCTCCTTCAAACACCTTTTAGTTCTCTCTCTCTCTCTCTCTCTGACTGTACTACCCCATATTATGAGAATCTCTTAACCTCTCAGCTTTTCTCTCCCTAGTTAGATCCTTCCAGAACCTGCCAGCTCTGAGGGACAGGGGAGATGCTCCACTTCACACTGCTAGCCAGTTTCTGGCCTTTTGATGCATCTGCACTGTTATTGAGCAAGTAATGCTGAACAATTGAAGGATGTCAGAGGAGAGAGCTGCTGAGCATTGAGATTACTGCTCTTCACACCACTGCTTCCAGCTATCACTTTCTGGCCACAGCGCTGTGGATTTCATAGAGGTACAATGCACTCTGCTAGTGGAACACAGTTTGAGAAGCTCTGAGATGGAGCATCATAGAACATGCCAGAAAGTGCCCTTTTTCCTCAAATAACCAGCACTGCCCAGAAGTGTGAACAAATATCTGTCACAGATGCATACTGTTTTATTGTAACTGTGTTGGTCCCAGGACATTAGAGACATCAGGTGGGTGAGGTACCATATTTTATTGGACCAACCTCTGTTGGTGAGACAAGCTTTCAAGCTTACACAGAGCTCTTCTTCAGGTCTAGGAAATGTACTCAGTGCCAAAGACATAAATAATTAGCTTCAGGTTCTTCTATCCCTGCCAGTGACCCTGATTCAGGAAACCAGTAAAACATGCACTTAAAGTGCTTTGCTGAATAGGAGTAGGGTTCAGCATGTGCTTAAAGTTTAGCATGTGCTTCTGTGCTTTGCTGCACTGAAGCCCTTCTTAGCTAGAAATTACTTCAACGTTGGGGTTTGCTGTTATTGCATGACGATGACAAGAATCTTTCACAGGAAGAGTACACATTCTAGGGTCTATTCCCCTTTATTTGTTACACCCATCTGGTTAGGAGTTTCACACATGCATCTAGAGGAGGAAAGTCCCTCTCCCACATTTCTTGAATTAATATGAGAAAATACTGAAATATTCTTCCCTTTAGGACCACTAGACCCTTTATCTTCCAACTATAATATTTTCTCCCCCATGTGTCACTTTCCTCTTATGACTTAAAAGAATTATATTTTAAAAAATCTAAAGAACCTCCCTATGTGCAACTTTACTACATTATACTTAATGGAAGAAAATCTGCACCTGTCATATCAGTGCACTTATCCTACCAAACCACTGGTCACACAAGTCTACCTATCCTACAAATATCAGTAAGTCTTTTACATATAACATTCAGACACATGCACAGAGAAAAAATACTGGACTTAGGATTGATTTTATTACAGTTTAGATGAAATTCACATCTTTTCTTTTCAAATACAGGCTTATTTTACCCAATACACAAAGTGGGAATCTTTCCAATGCCATACTGTGCTTCAGAGTTCTGCATGTACGTACAAACTGTGTTTCTCTAATCAGTGCAAATTCACCCTGCAATTTTCTCTCCTGACCATTACCCACTTTAACAACTGCTTTTTAAAATAATCTTCTTAGCTACTCCCAGCTTTGAGTGCAGCCAGTTCTCCTAGGTAGGTCTTTGGGTAGATGAGCAACTGTGCTGACTCCAATGACTCACATACTTGTAATTATGTGCACACAGGGAGTCCACATCCTTAATTTGTTTTTTGCCCCATGTGGTGTTTAAATCATGAGGTTTTATTTTATTTTTTTTACCTGCTTTGCTGCAGCTCCAGCGAGGCCTTTGCAAGTTTCAGTTTTCCCTGTTCCTGCTGGCCCTTGAGGTGCTGTGCCAAGGTTTAACTGTAAAGCTCCCATTAGAGTCCTTAAAGAAGAAAGATTTCCAGGGTGAGTCTACTATATTAATAAATGAAACCCAACCTTTTAAAAATTACACTGTCAGAAAAACCCATTAGGCTGTAAAAGAGTTGAAGTAAACATTAGATTTTAATATCTACTGCTCCTTAGATTTTTCTGAACTGAAAATCCCCAGTGAGCACTTAAAACTTCATTACCACGCTGAAAGGTTGTGAAAGGCTATTTAAAGGTTTTCAATTTTGCTGAAGTCTAGAGGTTATTACAGCTAGAAAGAATACCGATCCTAATATTACATGGAATGAAAGGAATCAAATTTATGTTCTCATCTCCCCTGCAGTTTAATCCAGTTCTATTAGATTCATTGGAAAAATTAGGGTAGGTTGAAACTTTTTAGAGGTGTGATGAAAAATAATATTTGGTCACTGTAGAAAAGCATTTCTGTCTATTACCCACACTCAAAAAGATATTCCTATCTCTCTGTCCCACAGTCATACGTTACACTATTATCAGCCTGTGCCCAAGAGCCCCTAGGCTATGACCTGTGTCAGATTTGTACCAAAAGTGTCCAGAACTGTATACGAAAAACAACTGTATCCGACTTCCATCTGAAACTCAAGATTATCTATAACTTGATACAGGTATTTAGTTTTTCATTATAAATGTCCCTTTACACTATTTCCTTCTTTTTACTTAATTCTGCGATGGGTGGGACATGGGTTCTCTTGAATCCACCGTTTAGCAGAATAGTAACTAGCTGTAATGGAATATGACCTAAAAGTGCAGTAGCAATTATGATATGGAAGAACCAGTAACTGCTCATATACTGAAAAGTAAACCAGTCTCCCTGTTTTATTTTCCAGTCCTGAGCCCATAATGAACAGATGCAGTACATTCCACATGGTTGTAGTCAGGATGTGTGTTCATCTGGGTTAAATCTTCAGTTTTCTTGGGTCTAGAGAAACAAGCAATACAGTTCTAGTCTGTTCTTTGCAGCACACATTGCACATCATCTCACATCGCTGAAAGAAACTGTGACCCAGTTATAATGAGCATTTCCTTTTTAATTGGCATCTCTGTATCTTACAGTAAACTGGATTCTTTTTAACCCCTTCATACACTGGGTATACCTACACCTGAGATTTTTACCTTGAGTTAACTGATTGCCCATTAATTTGAAGTAATTAATACCTCTGTAAAGGCTAATCTGGATACTCACTCCCCAAACATTATTCTAGGCTATAACTGTTTGTTGTTTACCCTAGAGATCAGCCTTGAGATTAAAAAATTGGAAGTAAAATATTCTAGTGAACACAAGTCCCATAAGAGAAAATAAATAGACCAGCCATGTGATGGCTGGATTTGGTAGGGAGGGGATGACAGAGGCTCTGGGGCTGGAGCATCCATGGGAAAAAATGGTGGGTGCTGAGCAACCCCAACAGCTCCCCCATCCGCTCCCTCACAGCACCTCCCACCTGTTGACAGTCCCACAGATCAGTGCTTCCCCATCCATCCCCGGGCCTCACATCCATTGCAATTAGCTGTTTCGTGACATGCAGGAAGCTGGGGAGGGCGTGGGGAGGAGTGAGGACTCAGTGCCCTTGGGGGAAGGGGCAGGACTGAGCATGAAGAGGCTTGCTGGAGCAAGGGCAGGAAGAGAAGGGGTGGGGAGGAGTAGGAAGAGAGAGGGTGAGGTTCAGGAGGAAGGGTTGAGTAGCCCTTCCCCAGCACTTTGGAAAGTTAGCGCCTGGGATGAAAATCATATAATTCTTTAGCAAGACCTACTCATTGTCCAACACAACTTAAACTTATTATTCAAAGTTCTTCGGGAAGACTCTCTCATAAACACTTAATCTGTTTTGCTCTGTGGGACCAGCAAGGCCAGATTTAGGGATTGGTGACCCAGGCCACTGCCTGGGGTGCTGGGTTTGGAGAGTGACAGACTCAGGGTGCTGTTTTTGTTGTTAGCAACAAAAAGGAAAATAGAATGTTTGAAATAGACTATTTCAGGTAGTCTGTATGTGGATTCATTTTTCACTAACATCCTAGAATGTTCTGGATCTTTGTAGAATCTCATGGAGCCTTCCAGACTTTATGAGAACTACATTTTCCTTAAAGCTCCTAAAATGTTGCCAGTCATGCCCTCATGGGTGTATAACGAGTGGGGCACCACGGGTCAGTGAGTGAGATATAAGAACAAACTGAAATGAAGTGAGAGCTCAGCTGTGCTATTGTGAACCTTGTTTTATTGTGCAATTGTGAAAGTGCACTTGTGTTTTAAGACTTGAAAAATGTAAGGACTATTTCCTTGTATTAGGGCTAGTCTACCCTGGCAACCTTAAAGTGCTGCCAGGGCAGTGCTGCTGCAGCAGCGTTTTAACACGGCTTGTGGAGTCATGGCAAAGCAGCGCTCTAAAAAAAACACCTCCATGAGGGCACTGGTGCACTGTCTGCACTGGTGCTTTACTGCACTGAAACTTGCTGCACTCAGAGGGGTGGTTTTTCACACCCTTGAGTGAGAAAGTTGCAGCACTGTAAAGTGCAAGTGTAGACAAGCCCTAAGCAGCAACTAACAAAGGACATATTTAATGAGGTGCCTGAGATATGTATCGAACCCCTATCTATGCAACAATATAAAAGAAATACTGTTACTTCTTTTGCCACGATTAACTTTGATGGTTGATGTCTTTCTAAGAATGTGGAACATAGACTTTTGCTCTCTCTAATATTGTCTGGTTTTCCCTAGAAAATAAAAGATGTCTCTGAAGAAACCTTCAGGAACTCAGTACAGGAAACAAAAAGCTCAGTTGCAATCTAGTTTGCAGCATGAGGCAAATTTGATGGGAAAATATCTGAAATAGAACAACATAGACCAGGATTTAGGCAGTAGCGATCATACCAGTGCAGAAGAAATTGAGGAGCAGGGCATAAATGATAAAGCCCTATGATTAAGGAATTAGCAGATTTACCTGAAGATAAGGAATGGAATGTGAGGAAAGTGATGGAGAATCATCCAATTTTCTTGGTGGTGCAAAGGAGAGCAATGACAAAGAAGAATGTGGCTCACATGTAAAGGAGAGAAACAATAAAAAGAATCAGTCTCTCATGATGACAGAAACAGCAGTGAGAAAATTTGCACATCACAAATCGATACGTCAGATCCTGCTTTACAGTGGTGATCCTAAACTCTGCCAATATTGATTATACAATTTTAGACAGCTGGGCAAAATTGGGGATGTGACATTTTCAATAACAGAAAGAAAAGCTGAAGGAAAACTTCTCAAAGTCATACTGTGAAAGAGTGCTCTAGAGTCTAGAATGGTGAGAAACTTAATCGACTTTGGCTAGTTTACTCAAAATCTACTGACAAAGTGTTCTGTTTTGGTTGCAAAATATTTGATAAGAATGTAAAATTGTTGCTTATGCTTTCTGGGTACAATTACTGGTATAACTTAGCTGATGCTCTGAGGAAATGTGAAAAGTCACATGGCTATTTTACGGCCTACTCCAAATGGATGGAGGTTGAGTCCAGGCTCAAGCTCAATAAACGCACAGATGCAAAAAACTGCATTATTAATATAGAAACCCAGTTTTGGAGTAATGTATTTGAGTGTCTGGCATCAATTAGCCTCTTCCTTGCAAAGAATAATTTCCAGCTTTCCAGGGCTCATTGGATAAACTGTTCACTGAACATAACGATAATTTCCTCAGTTTGGTAGAGCTCCTTGGGAAAGACGATGATGTCATGAGTGAGCACCAACCTTGAGTGGTTCATAAAGAAGCTATGGACCATTACTGCAGCTAAACTATTCAAAACAAGTTGACTGACCCTATGGCAAGGAAGGTGCTCAATAATATATTGCTGCAGCATGGAAAAGTGAGGTACTATGCCATATTAATGGGCCACACTCCAGACATTAGTCACAGAGAAAAGATGTCATTGTCAGTAAGATTTGTTGACAACGAGGATGGCTGTACCCAAGGGCTGGTCTTCACTACCCACCGGATCGGCGGGTACCGATCGATCTTTTGGCGATCGATTTCTCGCGTTATCTGAAGACGTGAGAAATCGATCACCCGCGGCGCCCCTGTCGACTCTGGAACTCCAGCTTGCCGGGAGGTGCAAGCTGGAGTCAATGGGGGAGCGTGCCGCCGACTGCCTCCACCGTGAGGATGGCAGATAAGTCAGCTGCAGATACGCAAACTTCAGCTACGTGATTCACGTAGCTGAAGTTGCATATCTGCCGTCGATCCCCAGGTAGTGAGGACTAGCCCCAAGTAAAGTAACACTTTATCTGTTTCTGGACTGTGGATGAATCTACCGGAAAAGGCCTAATGGAACTGTTTCTGAACATTTGGAATGAGAATAAAATGCAGCTTCAGGGCTATTGCAGCCAAGGCTCCATCAACAGTGGGAAGATGAAGGGAAGAAACAATGGTGTCCAAGCAAGGATCCTTGTGCTGAATCCAAGAGCTTTTTTCATGCCTTGTGGCTGCCATTGCCTCAACCTGGTTGTATCAGATGCAGTGTCATCTTCTTAAGATTCGGTATCTCTCTTCGAAGCGCTGCAAACGATATACATCCTGTTTTCAGCTCGCAGGTGGAAGATCCTCACAGACAATGTTACAGATCGGATCGTGAAGCCACTAAATGACACTGGCTGGGAGAGCCTCACTGACAGCGTGAGGCCAGTAAGGTACCAAGTGACTGAGGTTTATGAAGCCCTTGTAAAAGTGGTGCAGTCGAGTAAGGATGAGGCCAGAATCTGACACAAAGAGCAAAGCCGGGCAAACTAGATCACTGACTTTAAATTTCTGGTCTCATTTGTGGTTTGGCATGGTAGCCTGTTCCAAGTAAACATGTTAAGCAAGGCAATACAATTTCAGTCGATGGACATCGTGACCACTATTGCTTTGATGAGAAGCTGCCTTGATTTCGTTGTGACCAACACAGACAACGGATTTGAAGATGCCATCACTGCTGCCAAAGAAAAGGCAAAAAAATTAGGAGTTGAGCCTGGCTTTAAAGAAATTCATATTCATCTGAAAAAGAGACAGTTTGGTTACAAGGGCAGAGAGAGATGATGTGATGGGACACTCGGAATAAAAATGCAGATGGAGGTTTTTTGCTTGCTTGTTGACACCGCTTGAGAGTCCATCAAAGAAAGGTTTGGACAAATGAAGCACCACACAAAGCCCTGAGGGAGGGATTGTATGATCTAGCAAGCTTCTGGTGGACAGGAAAACATTCTTGAACAATCGTATAGACCTTCACTGGATGTAGCCACATAAGGACTGTTTGGATGTCAATGATAAAGACCAATATGTTCAATTGGACAACATTTGTCACATTTTGCAACATGGGAAGCGCACTCTCCATTCAAAGTTCTCCAATTCATTCATGATGCAGAGCTGAAGGACACTTTTCCTAACGTGTGGATAGCATTGAGGATTCTGCTTGTGCTGCTGCTCACAGTCACATGTGGTAAGTGCAACTTTTCAAAGTCCAGGCTCGTTAAAACATATCTTTGATTGATGATGGCCAATGAAAGATTGACATCACTTGCTATTTTATCACTTGAAAATGCCATTGGCCAGTCTTTGGATCTCTCTGATGCTGTGCTTCAGTTTGCGAGGACAAAGGTGAGAAAAGCAAACTTTTGAACTAAAGAACTAAGGTTAACGTTCTAAGGCTGTTACCTACTGTAACACTATTTAACACTGGTCCACCCAATGTTGGTGCACAGTTCAGTTTCTTGATGTTAGTACATTTCAGTTATTCTTAAAATTAAAACATTTCTATAACCTTAGAGGAAACAATTTTGTAGTTGCTTGTGTATGGCATGAATAAATACAGCTTTACAGATCCCAGCATGCAAATATATCTTATATGAAACAGACAAATCATTCACGAAAATCATGCATCAAAGTTATAACATGGGGTACAAATGTAATAAAAAATGAGGTATTCAGATGTTTAACAGAGGGAGGCAACAAAGACGCTCATCATTGGTCTAGGACTGGCTCTGGGGACCAGTATAATCTCTGCACCATAATTCCACAGTGTATTGTATAGCAATTTATGCCTGTGCATAATCTGATGCAACCCAGAGGGCATGCATGCAGGCAGAATGCATGGAACTATCTACTGAATTCAACTAGGTGTCATGGTTTTAAGACTCAAATTGCTATTTACCAGAAACCAACATCAAACCTTCAGTTTCTTTCATGGAGCATCAGGTTGCATTTAAAGGGTGGACAAGAGATGCCAGACCAATACTTTTATTAGCCTTTTTTTGTGTGGGCTGGGGGAAAGGGGAATGACACTGAGCACACTTATAGCTGTGTTAAACAAACCAACTGCAACATGTCATTTAAATATATATATCTTTACTACATTCATAAGTAGTTAATAAGAAGTAGATAAGCATTGATGGATATTTACCTTTTCCTGTGTTAGTATTAATCTGCACATTTATTGTATAGAGAATGTCTGTTCAGCCAGCCCCAATGCACAGGTCCTGCTTTTCCTTTTATGTTTGTTTAGAGACAACCTGGATTTAATTTCTTAAATGTTGGCATGTGTGCAGTTTCCACCAAGTCCATAAAGGTCAGTGAGTGCATTGTGAAAGAGCAAGAATTAAATAAATACTCATTTGCCCAGGAAGACAGGTGATATTTGAATCACTCTTACTAGGCAATTTTCTAAATGTATTAGTTGTGTCAGCATCAGCAACAACAAATCAAGCGAAAGCTTCCTGTCCAAATGGATACTATCGTTTTACTGCAATGGGGGGAGGCTAAATTATTGTTACAAAAGAGGAAGAAATAAAGTAACAGCACAACATTGAACATGGATGGTCTATTTATATAAATGAAAAACTGATGGACATGGATATGAATTTTTCTGTGTGTGTTAATAATTGCTTTTATTGAACTTCGGCAATTTTAGTTTCTCAAGTGTAAATGTGAAAGTGTGAAATACCTTCTGTCTCTTAGGACTCTCCAGAAAACAAGATGGCATGGACTCTTAAGCCTTTCTTGGTACTTGGACTTGTATTATGTACTATATTAGAAAATCCATCTGAAATATTTTACAGGGTATTTATTTTTTTAAGAGAAACCAATGAACCCAGCCTGTTGTCGGGATGTAACCCTTTGTTTCTAAACTAAAAAACTGGCCACAGTAATCCATGCTCTCATCACCTCCAGGATGGACTATTTTGTACCTTGAAGACCATCAGGAAAGTTCAGCTGGTTCAAAGAAACAGCATTTCTGTTAAGTGCAGCAAATCAGCTGGCCCAACTCCTACACCAGCACTCAAAAGTCTGCACTGGCCACCTAAGCAGTAGCAGGTGCAGTTCCAAGTCTCTGTCATTACCTTTAAAGCCCTAAATGAGCATTGGCCTAGCTACCTGATGGATTATCTCTTACTATTAAGCAGTTGTATTTTATGGGGAGGTAGAAGCTGGCAGAATCCAGGTATGCATGTGTTAGAGCTGGAGGTTTTCTGGGTCAGGCAGATGACTGTGGAACTCATTAGACTCAGAGATCAAGATAAGTCAAAATCTTGCAACCTTTAAAGTGAAATGTGAAACTCCACTCTTTTAGTCACCCGTCTCCTAAGAGGGCAAAATGGCTCCAGCTGTATGTTCAGTGAAATATACCACTTAGCTCTGCTTTCACCAAGTTTAATGCCTAAATATATATATTATGTGCAATTTCAGTGTATTACTATGAAAAACTTACTTTGTTGTGCTTAAAAGTGGTTAGAGCACAAATGTCAGTCACATAATTTAGCTACTGAGTGGAGCTAGGCGACCAGTAGGTATCATCATTGATTGTTTGGGAATACTACAAATGATACATTCTAGGCAGAACATAACAAAATGTCTTGCCTCTACAGTCAGTATACACTAATTTTATGTGGAGGGGCCCATAAAAATATATGAAGCCACTAAAAACATTATAAATATCACATGATCTACAAGACGATTTTAAAAAGTTGGAACCGTTTTCAGTTGAAATGAAAAAGGCCTAATATGGAAATATTTAAAAGGATGTCCTCATCTAGGCCCTAATTCAGCAAAGCACGTAAGCCCATCCTTAAATCCATATCTATGCAGCAAATCAATTAACTATGTACTTAAGTCCATCCTTGTTTACCAAACACTTCAAAGTACATTCAAATGCTTTGTGGAATAGGGCTGGGTTTAAATCCATGCTCAAATGCTCTGATGAATCAGGGCCTTATTTAATTCTCAGACAAAAACTATATTAAGATGAAGTGAAGGCTGAGAGTAATTTAGGGTAAAATATACTGAAAGGAAATTATAATTAGCCTAAAACCAAGCATTATAAATCCAGAAAATTCAGAGTTAAGATTGAATTTTAAAGAAATCCAAACAGATTAACAAGTGGAAGTGCATAATTAAGGCATCCAAACAACCTTAGCTCTGCCCTAGAATGACACCATTCAACAACCATATTAATACAATTAAGACATTTTAGTGTTTACTGTTTTTGCTCCCAGAGTGGATTAAACTGATTTTAAAGACACCGATTGGCTTTCAATTTTTTCCCATTTGCGTTACTATAGAGTGGTTACAATGCAGTTTTCATACATAACAGAGGCTGAATCTCTGTTATAGTAACAAAATTAATCCTAGACTGAACACTGAAGCTTCAACTGGCACTACCATAACTTCTTTAGAGGAAATTGCTGTATTTCTTTTAATATGTCAATTTTTGCTTACAATGCTGCATAAACGGGTGTACCAAAAAAGCTGTAGGTAAATGCAATAGGCATTACCAGGACTACCTTTCTAATACATGATCTAAGTCATATTGGTATTAAAGTTTACTTTATTATGGATTCAATTAACAGCATATTAACTCCTTTGAGTGCTTTAAAACATGGGACCATTTCTACATTTATGTATGCAACGCTCTTTCTGGATGAGTGAGAGCGGTGAGCAGACTTCCAAGGGAAGACTTTTCCTTTATTTTATATACCGAGTCCACACTTAGGGCTTGTCTTCACTACCCGCCAGATCGGCGGGTAGCGATAGATCTGTTAGCGATCAATTTCTCGCGTCTGGTGAAGACGCAAGAAATTGATCGATCGCAGTGCCCCCGTTGACTCCGGAACTCCAGCTTGCCGGGGGGAGCGCGCCACTGACTGCCGCCGCCGTGAGGACAGCGGTAAGTCGGCTGGAGATAAGTAAACTTCAGCTACATGACTCACGTAGCTGAAGTTGCGTATCTGCAATCGATCCCCCCCCCATAGTGAAGACCAGCCCTTAGATAAGTCTCCATGTGTATTTTGTATGCCATGTTGCTTCATACTTAAAAGAAGCCACTTTCAAAGGAGCAGCACTTAAGGGGTTAAACTTTGAATGATTATATGCGGAGGTTTCTAATGCTAATGTTGAAATGGAATTTGGTTGATTAATGAGGTCTTTCATTTGCACAGTCACTATGAAAATGAAAAAAAATCGTTTTTATCTTACTCACACAGTCTTCAGTACTTTCAAAGGCACTGAATGCTCATTATGAATAATCATAGTACTCATGAAAGACATGTACACTGAAAATAACAAAACCCCTAAGTCATTAAGGCACAAATATTCCAATGGAAAGCAAAATTTCCGTAGAAAAAACATCACAGTGCTGAGATGCCACTTATATAAGTTCACTGTGTAGGGGAAAAAATGATGCAATTTGACTTTTTTAAATCTTCTGATTAATATTCCCAAAACCCAGAATGGATTTGCACCTAAAATCAATCTCTCTCATTTACAACATAGGCTATACATTTGCCAGGTTCAGATTTTAAGCCAAATATTCTCCTTAAAAATATTTCTAAAGGGGAGAAATAGAAGCATCAAGCAATTTGTCTGTTAATGCAGAAATATGGAGTTTTATGGAATTTATATATATGTAGCCGTCTAAAAATGTTAATGTTGCATAAAAGTTCTAATTTCCTAGTAACACTGAAAAATGTACCACCCCCCATCGGAACATATTTACATAGAATTGCTGCCACAGTCTTCTTTTTGAAGTGTAGTGCTTAAAATATTAAAATAATGAAAGATAAAGAGAAGGCACATTTAAAGTCACCTTTTAGTTTTAGCCACCTTTCCTTCTAATACTAAAAACAAGGGCAACACTCATTGAAATCAGAAGGCAGCAAATTCAAAGTGATAAAAGGAAATTCTTTTTCACATAATTATCTAGTGAAACACACTACTGCTTAGCAGGATCCAAGACAATGTTTCTATGGATAACAAGATTATCCAGAGTGATAACAGTATCTATTTTTTAAAAAAATGTTTTGAAATTTATATAAACTCACATGCTTCAGGGCATAAACCAGACTCTAATTATTGGAAGTTAGGAGGAAATTTTATCTGGGGGAAGATTATCCATAATTGAAGAGTTCTTATACTTTCCACTGAAGTAGCTGATAATAAGTCACCATTGGAAACATGATACTGGATTACACAGACCAGTGGGATGATCCAATATGCCAGGTGATGCTTATTTTCCTAAATAAAAAGGCAGCAACGCTAACAAAAGAAAGGAGCCATCTCCAAGGCTCTGTTTACATTATGGTTGAAATAATGCCAGAATAAGCTATGAATAAAGTCCTGAATCCTGCATAAATTTATGAACCTGCTCAGTTTTACTCACATGAACATTCCATAGGGCTGTGCCCATGCAGAAAGTTACTCACATGCATAAGTGTTTGCAGGATTAGGGACCAAATCTGATATTTGATACTGGCATTCAGCAGTATTTGTACAGGGTTCAAATGCACTTATATGTATGAGCACTTTATTCAGGTGGAGTTCCCCTCGCTCCCTGCTCTCAGTGTTGCCAAAAGCGAAGAGGATTGAGCTTTGAATATCGTTCAAGTCTCTACAGAATTCTGAGGGCTTCTGAAAGGTTTTCGGAATTTCGTGTAACATCATTTCTTCAAAACTTAAATTAGTGTTGTTGCTTGGGAGTATTTTTGAGACCGATTTCTCTGAAAAATCAATTTCTAGTGCTATATTTGCTGCTTTTGGTTTGAAATAATTTAATCAGGATCTGCTACTCATCGTGCCATCCTATTGATCCTTTTATACTTGAATAGGGTGCATGATTATCATTCTCGCCCATTGAGAAGAAATGCTTTGGATATCATGATATCACTAGTACATTTCAATGTATGAATGCTGAGAAATAATTGAAATGGTCAATAGCAACTTTAAATATTCTATTTCTTTCTCAGTTTATGGGCAGTTAGCATAAAATAAATCTGTGCAGTGAAAGTTAAGAATTATATACTATTTATATCTGTTCCATTTCTAAATGGAGTTTATTTGGAAAAAAAATCCCCCTGGTTACAAGTATGTGAAGTGCTCTAAAAAGGAAAATAAACAATCTTGATTGTACTAGGATGCTCACATACAAAAAATTGTTTTCCTCCTTCTTTACAGCAATTTAGAACTGATTTATTCCCCAAATCCAAGTTAAAATCCATCATTCCTTTCTTCTATACAATAAAACAATGCTTTTCTCCCTTAACATGACCCTGATGCTGTAATATTTTTCTAATTAAGATCACCTTAAAATTAATCCTTTCCTTCACTGCCTCCTCCACCTCCCACTCCCAATTTTGTCTCAGAATAAATAGACTATCATTTCTGTCTACTCCCAGCATAAATCAATTCATAGCAAATAGCCTTGTGTGGTATCTATTAACTTGTCACCATGGGAAAAATTTATTTAAAACTTAAAGACACCTTGCAATATAAAATGCTACCTAACACTGCAGTAAATAGTACTTGCTTGACTAATAAACCATTCTTCAGGAATCATTTTGCAAAATACAATTTCCCTATGCTTTAAGACTGAATGAAATTCATGTCTTGCGAACATCTGTAGTGATGAGTGACTCAAGAGTAATTCATGACATTTTGGTCAGCTCGCCTAGCACTAGGTAGACAAGATCTTCCATTTATTTACTGCTTCCTCCCCCCCCCCCTTTTTTTTTATTTTGCAAATAAGCATGCAGACCAGGTTTTTGGAATAATGGCCTAAGAGAATGATGAGACAGATGGTTATTCCAAATAATTTAGTGGTATATGTCAAGGCATGGAGCCCACCTAATTTCATTCTTCTGTTTGTTTTATAGTAATTTGATTTTACAGATTTCACAAATGGTATTTGTTAATCAATCTGACACGCCTATAACAGAGAGTAAGAAATCCCTTAATATTTTCAATATAGATTATAAAAACACTTTTCAAGGAATTACCTAGTTTGCTAGGCCTGTAAAAGAAAGTAGAATAAAATATTCAGTGCAGCATTTGCTTGCTCAGTACAGAATTTCTACTTTCATTTTTATAATCTTCTGTTTATAGACATTTAATCAGAAAGTTAAAGAAAAGGAAAACAACAGAAAGGGAGAAAGGCAAAGAAATTACAGGAACAGGGAACAATTGACAATAAAACCGAGTATATATAGAAAAGGAAAGTGACAACTTATGTCTTAAAACAAACAGGAACCTTTCTAAAGGAGCAGCAACGACACTTATGGAAAACAACCATAAGGGAAAAGTGGTGTTATATTTAAAGCACTATTTAAAGCTCCATTCAATTGTAAAGAAGAAATGTTGCTGGATTTTTCCAGTTCTGTCTACCACCGAATGTTAATTTCTCCTTAGAGGTGTCTTGGATAGGTCCATTTAGCAATTTTGCATAAGTCAGGAGGTTTCAGATTTCCCTTATCTGAGTATAATTCATTTAGCCAGTAAAATCGATACTGAAACCCATTTTTGCATCATTAACTGGTATTATTAAATCATTCAGTACACTCAAAAACACAACCAAGGGAAACCAGTGTATATTAGTGTGAAGCACTTTTGATAAGCTCTTATACATAAAGCCCTATTGCCTAAATCCATAGTCACTGCCAATAAATGAAACATGCAACAAGTGTGCACGATGTTGATGACATCACAGATATTTATTTGTACCTTTCTTTTTAGATTACAGTGGTGGTGTATTTTTCAATGCAAGTATAATAACTTTTTTTTCTGTATACTGCACCTTTAAATTCCTATCGAGTCTCCTAGCTAAAATGTCAAGCAGCCATGCTTAAGTTTTAAGGCAAACTGTTACAGAGGGGAAGGATGAATTTGTGATGAAGGCACTGGGCCTGAGACTCAGAAGACCAGGGTTCAATTCACCACTCTGCTACAGATTGCCTGTGTAACTATTGATAAAGGATTTAATCTTTCTGTACCTCACTTTCCTGTCAATAAAATGTGGATAATTATACTCCCTTTGTCCAATCCTTCACCTGTCTTATTTATTTAAATTGATAATAGTTAGTCCCTGTCCCAAAGAATTTACATTTATATGTACAGGGTGAAGCACAAAAGGGTTCTAATTATGCTTGGGGTAATAAACATTAATGTAATACAACTAGTCAGTCAAATTATAATGACAAAGAGACACCACACACTTTGTTCTTGGTCATGGAGACTTTACTTTTGCTCTTTCTTGTTTTCTAGATCTTAAATAAAATTCACCCAAATTAAATGTCTACGGTTATTTTCTTCTGGACAGAAAATGTAAGTGTGAAATAAACCATTATGCTAATGTATCATGAAACATTTTGGGAAGGAAGCAGTTGCATCCAGACAATACATGGAAAATATAGTTTAGGGCTGGATTCGCCATCAATTAGTTGTTTTTGTCAGAATATATGTTAGCTGATCCATGTGACATTGTACGCAGGATATTTGTTTTTCCTACCAGCATGCTTCTTGCCCTTCTTAATTAATTCCCTTTTCTGGGGAAATCTGCAGAGCAAGAAGCAGCTGCAGGCAGGCCCCAGCAAGGCAAGAAGACAGGAAACAAAATGTTGGTTGCCTGGCTGTAGTAGAAAATAATGAATTCTGTGGCAGAAAGGCTGAATTCCATGATATGTAGGAAAAATGCCAAATTGGGTGGCCAAAGAATTATGTGGTTCAAGGGGACATGACTGAGATGAACGATACAAGTCACACCTCTTTGCACAATTGTTTCAGGCTCTCTGCTGACACTAGCTGATGTCACCACATCAGTTTATACTCAGTTCATATTTATGAGATTTCTTCTTCATTAAGTACTAGTAACATTTATACAGAATTAAAAGCTGAGATTCTGTAGCAAGATGTTAATAAGGCCACAATTTCTGTGCCCATGGAATGACAGTATACAATGGACCCTGGCCATAACCTCTGAGAAAGCATAGCAATCAGTGGGAAAGAATTTGCATTTATTACCAATATGTCCCTTGAATTCTATAATTAGTGAACAAGGAGAGTTTAGGGACCAAGCCAAAAAGTATTATCTGAAAACATTTTTCAGGGTATTCATTCATTCTACAGATGGTTATTTTTTCCTTTGATAATTTGAGGCAATTGAATTGATTGATGCTGGAAAAGTCCAACTGAGATACAAAGCTGGATGCATATGATTATTTTACTGCATACTCCAAGTGCTGCAAAATATAATTATGATTTACTGCCAAAACCAATATTTGATTAGTGAACTGAAATCATTCCTATCCCACAGGTTTATCCAAGCCACATATACAGACAAAGCTCAAATCCACAATAACTATTCAACTAAGGCATCGCTTATTTGATTTTCATTGATCTCTTTAATTGAAGTTTTGCCTCTTTTCTTCTCTCATCTTTATTAGGCAAGAAGATAGTTACTGTGTTCAAAGCTGAGCATCTTTTACCTCTGAGGTTACCACTGTCCAGTGCACAATGCTAAATGTCCAATAGCCCTTCACCGGCACAATGTAGAAACTCTTCTTCCCTTAGGTTATCTGCATAAGCCGTGATAGACTGGATCATGACTACCTGCAAAGATTTCTTCCTTTACTTCTTTATCTACAAGCAAAAAAAAATATTAAAAATATTAGGAGAACAGTTTTCACTTTTTCCTAACAGATATTGTAAGGAAATTTGGAAGTGACTCTCAAATGACCATTTTGTATCTTTCAGACATGGTGAAGAGATCAGTCACATATACCTGTAATGATAATGAGTACATGATAATGGCTGTACCAGAAAAAATGCTCTACCAGTTTGCCTGCTTCTTCCATAGGGGGTTGCATAAATTCTAATGGAAGTTAGGGGTGGAAATTGCCTCCCCATGTAATATGTTTGGTAGGAGAGATGTATGTGTGGGAGTCCCTTCTCTTCTGCTGGAGGGAAGGTAGTCACTTATGTGGAGCATTGACTGTGCGTTGGAGCTATGGATTAGGTGAACTGACAGGGAGCACTCCATTAGGGGATCACAAGGCAGGTTTTGTGCATCAACACTCCTATGAGAGAGCAAGGCATCAGTGTGACTAATTTCAAATGTTGTGCACAGACAATGGATGCTCAGAAAGCAGGAGTGCTTGCAGCTGTCTGCATAGCCTGCTGTTGAAGGCAGGAAATGCAGTCTACAAGGAGAGGGCACATGGCTATGCAGGTGTGGCTTACAGGAGACAAGTCTGCAGCTCCCAGTGGATCTGGCCCAGTGCACAGACTTCCCAGAAAGCAGGTCTAGAGGAGATGGATGACTTAGAAACCATCATGCACCACTGCTTATATAACACCCTACAATATTTTACCTGATGGTTGCAGAGCCAGATCACAGATGAAACAAAATTAATTATCAGTGGTAATAATCAACCAATATTTCCTGACTTACAATGATAACAAAGATGATGATGACACTCAAACAGGGAAATAAATGGAGCACAGACAATATTAGCTTGGGCTCGATTCAAAAATTACACTACAAAAATCAATAGAAATAAAAATACTGATGGAATAAGAGATGTTATTCCCACTGTCAACATTGTTTGTTTTGCCAACCCACCCAGAAATACCTCAAAATAAAGCAGATGTCTCTTCCCCTTCCCCCTACACAAGCGCTAACAACACAGCACATTCATTTAGCCGGGCTGTTTACATGCTATTTTTGCATTCTACCCCTTCAAATCATTGTGTCTCACTTGCAGCAAAAAGGATGTTGGGCTTCAATATTCAAGGGAAACATTGTATACTGTGGCTTATGAGTCATTATAAAGCTTCATGAATGTACCATAGAGGAGAGTGTGCTGGCTGAAAGGTTACACTGTACCATTAATTGAAATCTACTTACTTACGGACTGTATCTCAATGCAAAAAAAAAAAAAAAAGACAAGTAATTTTAAGATAGATTTCTACTATCATCAAATGAGACTTAAACCTGCTCCCTGTCAAGCACAAAATGAAAGTATCCTGGCTGAAAATTTTAAGCATAATGCTGGAAATCTTGCTCCAAAGGGCAGTCGCTACCGAGGTCCCCATGAAGTGACTCCCTCATGCCTATCCTTGTTCCCCACCCCCCCCCCCCCGGTGCTGAATGTGCCAAATAGAGACTACACACTAGAGTGGATGCAGACAGTTAGTTCAGTCCACATCCAGAGGAAGTATTGGGAAAATTACCTCAGCCAGAACTTAGCCTGGGACTATTCTGCTCAGGAAAACTAGGAGACTGCTGCCCACAATTTGGTGTGATACACTGAAAAATCTGGGGGAAAAAATGTTTCATTTCATAACAAAACAATTTGTTTTCATTTTTTCCTCACTGAAACAACATCAACCACCTAAAAAAAATTGTTCAGGTTGAACAAAATGTTTTGTGCATCATTTCGAAATGCAATGTTAAAACAGTTCATTTCAAAAATATGAACATTTCCCCCAAAAAATTCAGTTTTATTTTTGGTTGAAATTATGAGGCAGATTTTACCCAAATTCATAGATAGTTTCAGTTCTCCTCCCCCAAAAATGCATTTTATGACAAATTTAATATTTGCTACAAAAAATGCTCTCAGACCTACTCTCAGTATTGTGGCAATATTTATTTTAATTTTTAATTGAAAGAACTTAATCAATTTAGTATTTATACCCATTTACATTCACTCTGCATGAATTGTTTTAGCAGATAAGTTTACTGGCAGGAATTTGTTTATGAACAAATATCAATGAACTTTTGCATAAAGCAAACTTTGAACTCAAAAATGCAAATACTCACAGAATAAACTTTATTCACAGAGTTATGCTAGTCCAGTCACGGAACAGAAACATACTTTGTGATGTATTTTCCAATTAGCATAGCTCTAATTTCAAAGAGCAAATACTCAGCATATTGTTCATGAATGAAATACAGACTTTGTAGAAGTTATGACTTGAATAACCTGATTAATTAATTCTTGGGAAACAAGTCACAATCTGCCCACAGACAAGTCAAAACAGAATTCATTATTTGTTATGAATTGTTTTCCCACCTTGAAAGACTATACTCAGGTAACCTAAAAGGGAGCTTCCCAGTGCCAAACCAATAGGCATTGAACCGGCTTTAATCTTGCATATTTTCCAACCAGAAGCCAGCAAAGGGATGTCATAACAGTTACCATGATTTTGGTTTTGTTTTTCTTCCCTTTCAGCAGAGAAGAGAGAAGGTAAGTTGTGTACTTTTTAATTATACCTAAACAGAGCTGGTTGATAATTTTCCATTGAAATATTTTTGATGGAAAAGAAGCTCCACAAACTTGACATTTTCCATGCAAAAATTTCAATAATCATGGTATTTTTTTATTTTCCATTGGGAACATTCAAAACCCAGCATTTTGTTTCAGGTAGGATGAGCCTGAAAACATTTTCTTTCATGTCAGTTCAACATTAATATGCATTTTCCTGAGCTGCCATGGTACCTCTTCAGAGTTGGAGTTTGGGTGTCCCATTTTTTTCTCCACAAGCTGGGTGCCCTCCTGGAACAACAGCTCCCACATACAGGCTGTTTTGGCATGAAACCAGGCAAAACTAAACTGTTTCAACAGATATTCTCTTTGAAATATTGTGTCTGTACAAACCTGAAAATTCAGCTGAAACATCAATGGGAGTCTCTAATTCCACCTGGTTAGAAAGCTAAAAAAATAGATTTCAGTAGAATTTTATACAGCTATAGTTATAGACCCCGAAGCTATAAATTGTCTGTGGAATGGACTCATGCACCCACATTGAGCCCCAATTACCTGGATGGAGCTCTGTGTGGGCACAAAGTGCTGCCCACCTGAAATAGCTTGCAAGATCCGAACCATAGTGCATAAACAATGTCTCTGGTTTCTGAATCTTGACAGAAAAATAAGTTCAAGGTCTTCATTTGGTTGCCTAGAATTTTTACATTACAATGATTCAATGTGTGAAGCATGTTCAATGGTTCCGAAATGCATGATTTCATTGAACTAAAAGCCCTCTGAATTGTGCCCATTTAAGAATAAAGACGGCAACTCTCCTTCCAAGCCTCTGTGCACTGCTGGATACCTAGTCATTGACTACTTTCCTCATATTATTTCTAGCACATTTTAAAAATTGATTTCCCTTCTTTCAAAAAGCTCAGGATTGTAAAGGGTTCTGCGGCAGAGGTAACATCTGGTTTCACCACTGAAAATGCAAGGGTGAAAAAGTACGTACTTGAAAAGGAGAGTTTCAACATTTTATTTTAACATAAGGGTTCTTTCTTGCTAGGCCACTAATGAGCAGCCTGTACAGAAAAAAAAAATGACACACACAGGTGGCAAAGAAATTGCAGAACAACTGTAAGGTTCCCTTTAGTGAAGGCATATTAATGCCAACCTGCTGTTACACCAGGTTTCTGGCTCAGCTGTGCCAGGTCATTCCAAAAATTCCCTCAGGATTTTTCTTTCCCAGTGAGAGTGGGAAGGCAATTTATCCGAGAAAGTCTGCTTTGGCTTGGCACTGGGAACTGAAAACTCATTTCAACCACTTCTAATTAGATTCCAATTGATCTTTTATAATGGGACTTGAAAAATAGTTAGCATTTTTAGGGTTAAAATCTTATAACAATCTTTTTTTCTTCCCTGACTAATGTAGTCTCGTTTAATCCAGAATACTTTATATCTGTACACAGATACAGTACATCCCTTACAAAATAAACCTAGAGCTTAACTATTGCCTTCTATTTAGTCTCTATACAAAATCAAAAACAAGATACCTATGGGGACAGGAACTCAGCTGGTGAAGTTAATGGGACTATGCTGATTTACACCAGCTAGGAATCTGGTGTTTTATTTCCCATATTACTGGGGAGAAGGAGTTCTTATTTGTTTCATAGGAATAGTACAATATGCTACCAGAATAATTAGAAATGAACTAATTATGCAGCGTGTATTTAAAATGTTAAAGTTAGTTGGTGATGCACTTTTAATTCAATCAATATGATATGACAGGGCATACATTACACTAGATGGAATATTAGGCACTTAGCAAAGCAAAATCCCTCCAATAAATCAAGGAGTGGCATTTTCCTTGCATAACACCCGCAAATGTCCTATTAGAGTTGCATTTTATAACAATCAGGATGTAGTATCCTTTCTAATTTTTGTTGACAGATTCTTTATTAGATATTGGGTAACATTTTCAAAAGCACCTTAGGAACCTAAGCCAATTTTCCAAGCACAATAAGGTACGTATGTAGGAGACTAAATCTTACTGAAAGTCCATGGAATTTAGGCCTGTCCCTTTTGAAAATAGGACTTAGATGTTTTGAATATACCGTCCATCATCAATTACAAAAGGATTTTCTGCACTGAATAATTGACTATGCTTAGGCTGACCATATTTCCTTTAGACAAAAACGGGACATTGGGATGGCAAAAACGGGACAGGGTGTGGGGGGGGGCATGGCCCCACCTGGGCCCCCCAGCGCCGGGCGGGGGGGAGGCAGAGGGGGGCCGGGGGGGATGGATGGAGGAATAAGCAGAACAGGGATGGGGGATGAAGAGGATGGAGGGAGAGAGAGAAGGGGGGATGAGGGATGAAGATGGAGGGGACGGAGGGAGAGAAGGCAGGAAGGTGAGAAGGGAGAGGATGGATGGATGAGAGAAGAGATGGGGGTAGGGAGCAGGGGGGATGGAGGAGGCAAGGGACAGCGAGAAGGAGGGATGGAGAGAAGGGAGATGGAAGAGGAGGCAGTGGACGGAGGGAGAGAGAGAAGGGAGGAAGGGAGGGATGGAGAAGGGGGATAGAGAGAAGGAAGAGAGGGATGGAGGGATAGAGAGAAGGGAGGAAGGAAGGGATGAGGGATGGAGAAGGGGATAGAGAGAAGGGATGGAGGGAGCGAGAGGAGGCAGCGGATGGAGGGAGAGAGCAGGGAGGAAGGGAGGGATGGAGAAGGGGGATGGAGAGAAGGAAGAGAGGGATGGAGGGATA
Organism: Sternotherus odoratus; assembly: GCA_032164245.1. Lineage (NCBI taxonomy): Eukaryota > Metazoa > Chordata > Testudines > Kinosternidae > Sternotherus > Sternotherus odoratus. Next base: position 72,075,535 of record JAVMKO010000001.1, on the reverse strand, counting down.
GAGAGAAGGGAGGAAGGAAGGGATGGAGGGATGGAGAAGGGGATAGAGAGAAGGGATGGAGGGAGTGAGAGGAGGCAGCGGACGGAGGGAGAGAGCAGGGAGGAAGGGAGGGATGGAGAAGGGGGATGGAGAGAAGGGAGGGATGGAGAGAAGGAGGGAAGGAGGAATAGAGAGGAGGAGGCGGCGGCAGCGGGCGGCGGGCTGGAGGAGGCGGCAGATCGGAGCTGTCCGGAGCCGCAGCCGGGGGCCGAGCGCGCCGGCGGGGGGGCTGCCGGCCAGGTTTTATGAAGAGAGAAGTCAGTGGACGGAGGGAGAGAGCAGGGAGGAAGGGAGGGATGGAGAAGGGGGATGGAGAGAAGGAGGGAAGGAGGAATAGAGAGGAGGAGGCGGCAGCGGGCGGCGGGCTGGAGGAGGCGGCAGATCGGATCTGTCCGGAGCCGCAGCCGGGGGCCGAGCGCGCCGGCGGCGGCGGGGGGGGGGACGTTTTATGACTCCATGTTTTATGAGTCCTGTTTTATGAGTCCATGTTTTATGAGTCCACGTTTTATGAGTCCTGCCCCAAAAACGGGACAAAATTGATATTTTGGACAAAAAAGACGGAACGGTTAAAAAACATTAAAAAAACGGGACTGTCCCGTTCAAAACAGGACGCATGGTCAGCCTAACTATGCTATTATTACTGTCACTCTTTTATATTTGTGGCATCAGCTCCATAATAAACATCTGGTCACAGTTTAATATACTGTATAAATTCATGTTCATTTACATTTATTGACTGAAAATGTTAATAAACTGATTAAAAACACCTAGCTAATAAATACCTTTCCCATTCTTTTTATTTAAAAATTGCACTCTGCAAACTGGAATTTATTGTACCAAAAACATTCAAAAATAGAACTAAGAATAAATGCAAATGTAACTAAAAGTGCTTTTATACATAGAGCTTCAAATCACGACTCTGCAGTACTAGCAGCAGAAGCATCCCAGGGACTGAAGTACTAAAGTCTCTGAGATCTTGCAACTTTCTCTTCAACCGTACTATTAATGGGAAAGCTGTTGAGCCATAAATATCAATATACCACAATAACAGATCCTCAGACAGCACAAAGGGCATGAATCTGGTCTCAATGACACTTGTGTAAGTCCACTGACTTTACTGGGATTGCTAATGACTCCTTTTTGTGACGATATCTGAATCTGGTTTAATAAATCTGTGATTTTCCGTGCCTTTCTCTAAATGCTGAGAACCCATCTTCCTGACAAGTCTGCTTTATTGTGGCTTCCAATCAATACTGTGAAATATATAGCAAAAAGGGGAGGGGAGGAGGGAGCAGTGCCTGCACTTCTTGCTCACCATCTTCCTTGCAGAAGCTTGAAGGAGTCCCTCCTCCCCATGCTGGGGGAAGAACAGAGGAGCTGTCCCATTCTGTGGCTCCCATCTGACCCCAGCAAGTATCCAAGAAATTATCCTCACAGGACTTAATGCTGGTACAAAAAAGTCACCCTCTGTTCTGCATCTACAACCTGCTCAGAGGGTGCGTGTGCAGGCACAGAGTGATGATACAGGAGGCTTTGCTGTGGTGCTGGTGGAAGTGGAGAGCACCCCCTTTGTGGAAGATGGGTGCTGGTTGATTCTGCACAGTTAAAGCAATGGTGTCCAACCTGTGAACACTTGTGACCCTCCAGGCTCTACGCTGTGGCCCTAGAGGGCAAGTGTGTTAAGAACATTTCACTCTGAATTGAAAACGAGTTTCCTGAGCTGCCTCTTGATGCTTTGAAGTGGGATTCTTTAAATTTAAAGCCCCAGTACTATGGGGAAGAGTCGGAGACACTGCCACCAACAGCCTTTCTGGCACCCCCAGTGGCTGCCTTCTGTATTGCAGGGGAGAGAGGAGGCGAGCTGTGGTGACTCTACTGCCTACTAAGCCTGACCAGAAAACAAGAATTTTGTTTCAAAAAATGTTTTTTTTCCACAAACCAAGAACTTAAAAAAAATCATGAAAAACCAGAGAGAGATTTCCCCCCAACCACCCAATAGCAACTAGGTCAGTGGTGAGAGCACTCAGGTGGGATGAGAGAGACCTGGGTTCAAAACCTTCTGCTGGTTTTAGTCATGGTTCCAAATCAGGCAAGGGCTTGACCCTTGGAGCCCTGACTGGAACCCACTTCAGGGAATTCACCTGGGTCTCCTACATTCTAAGCCCCTTCTTTAACAACTTGGCTAACCTGAGGCTCTCTCCTGCTTTTTTCCAGCCCATCCCCCCAACGTTCATGATGGATCTGAGAAACCTTTCCCAATCAGCTCTATTGCCTACTTTCCTGCTGGACAGTGGTAGGATGATCTGAATAGGGTCTTGATCAGCTCCGCCTAAACCTAGGAGAGTGCCTAGCCAAAAAAATAAAGGCTTCCCTCCCACACCCAGGAGTGGAGAAAATGAGAACCCAAACCCAGGTCTGGATCCCTGATTTTCTGCTCCAGCCCCAGTTCAGTTAGAGCAGGACTCCTCCAGTCTGGGAGTGTCCTCAAAACAGGTCTCCTGCTCGCTTTGCACCAACTGAGTGGCACAAAGGAAGAGAATCATAGTGGAGAACCTTCCCCTGTGTTTTGGCTGTATCCCTAGGATGTTTTTGAGACAATAGGTTTGGCTCACAGGTTGGAAGGGATGGCCACCACCCATAGTTTAAAGGCTGCCTTAGATTAGAAAGCTCTCATCTCTGAAGAGTTCTTTGGAAGGATACTCCATTAAGGGAATCTAGCAGAATTCTCCGTGCCTCCCCTCCTCCAGATTTTATTGAAGGATTCAGTATAACTCAGTTATTTCACTACCATCCCTACCATCACAAATAAATAATGTGCAGGTATTTGCTATTTGATTTTTCATTTGTCATAGAAATTGCCATACAAAAGCAGATCTTTCCTCCACCAGTCCAGTATCCTGTCTCTGGCCAACATCAGAGGCTCCCAAAGAAGGAGCAAGAAACACCATACTGGGCATTTAAAATATTTCCTGTTGATAAAGTATTTCCAGCACATTGCATTTCTGATATGTGGGATTACTACTTCCTTTCTAACATATTTTTTGCACGCCGCTAAATGAAAACAGCCAGAAATAGAATCTATTAAATAAGGCTGCAAGATAAACATTGGCACTTTGTTTCTAAAACTATATAAGTAATGGAAAGTAATTGGGCTATAGCATAAAACATTTTTTTTCTTTTGCACCTACCAAATCAAAAGGTCAGGTATTGCAAGAGACTATAGTAGATTTAGGAAGAGAACAACCCTTCACTATGGGCCTTATCATGAATAGAGCATTTCTTTCTGTAATAAGGCAAAGAAGCAGGATTCACATTGCTGACACAACCAAAGAAAACTGACTGTCATGTACAACTAACACACATTATCATTACACAGCATCTTTAAAATGCCAAACTTATTTACTGATCTTACAGTTCTATGTTATCACATACAAGCAACGGGAAAAGTAATATACTTTGTATAGATTAATCCTTGTAATTCTACACAACATACTGACAGAGATAACACACGCTCACTTTGTCTTCTCATTATCTAAATAGACATGCCTTTCCCTAAGTCATCAACAGAGGTCATCACACCAATGCCCTTGTGAAATATTCATTAATCAAATAACTAATTTGAAATGGATCTTCAAAGCATTATTCACTCCCCATCATTCTTCATACATCAATTTAAATGCTTTATGTGTATAATGAGTAGGTTGATGTTTAATTAATTGTGAAAATGTGAATTAAAGCTAAATTACAAGATAAATTATTCCCTTGCACCCACAGAAAAGAAGCTGAATTCTGTTCTGTTCTGTTTGGCAATCTTGGGAAGTTTCTATAAACATCTTTATCTATTAGCTTTTTACTGTAAGATTATTCCATGTCAGCTGCTTAGTAAGTTACATTTTCGGTGCTGCTTCCTTTTCTCCTGTTGAAGTATAATCAAAAGACAATGCAAATACAGATTTATGTGTGTCTTAGGAAAATCTATGTGCAATTAAGAATAAATATGATGTGTATTAGTTCAAAGAAAACTCACAGACCCAAGACAGGGGGGTGTACTAGAGAAGTTCCTTCTCAGGATGGGTGATTCAGTAGGTAGCATATAATTTTTTGAATCAACACTGAAGTAATGCCCCAGTGTGTTGTTTTCAAGGGAAACTAGAGGTGCTGTCTTCTGGATGGAACATAAAACCAAAGTCCTAGTCTTTCATGTTTATTATAAGAGATGTTTTGCATGAATATGGGTTTTATCACTAGTGACTTAGAGAAGTGGCCAAATTGCAAAATTGGTAATTACATTTTGTCTACCTAAAATCATGTATCTTTATTTTTCAACTGTAGAAATGAGTATTCACTTTTCTTCTTAAAAACAGTTCTGCATTGCTGCTGGTGCAAAATGGATGCTATTTCCTACCTTAGAGGGCATTTCAGAGATGGATACCCAAGCCCGGTACAGTATAGTCTAAGTGCTTTGGGACACTTTAGGATAAATGTATTAAATACATTTAAAGTTTTAAAACAACCATAACTCCTCAATATTTACAGGTGAAAAATATTTTATTTTATTTACAATTCAAGAATACTCAGAACAAATACAATTTTATTTTTAATTCAATGTAACTACTAGCTATATATGTTCTCAGGATATTCCAAAAATGAAAATGGTAGGATTGTAACACATTTTTATAGGTAAATATTGCATAGTTCTTTTTAAATTTTAATTAAATACATACTTCCTCTAACTAGATTATTTTCGGGAAGCTTATTTAATGGAAATGGGACAAAGAAAAAACACTTCTATTAGAAATAATATTTGTACCCACAAATAAACAAGACAAATGCTGTGCAAAAGGTGAAATATTTTGAATTCTAGAAAAATCAGGATAGAAAGTACACTTTCTAGATTTCATTTCTTAATTATAGATCACATTCTGATGGGGCACTAATCATATGGACATCTGTCAGTAAACTTATGATCTTTCTCACATTCCTAGAACTCATTTGTGCACCTTCAGCAAGGTGCTTAAACACATGTTTAAACCTATCCCTATTCAGTAATACACTTAAACACATATTTAGGTTTTACTGAGCATATATCTAAAGTTAAGCATGTCCATCAATGTCTTTCTGAATAGAGCTGGATTGCTGAATTGGAGGGCCTAAAGAATAAACTGTGATGAAGGATGTTGAATGGGGCTACTGTTGGCCAAAATGAGGGTGGACAATGTTTTAATCTTCCCAAGGTAAGTGTTAGCCAGCCTGGGGACCCTTTTCACAGGTGGGGCCCGATTCTGAGAAATGTTGAATAGCCATAACTCTCACTGACTCAGAATCAGGCACATGACCAATAATGGGGCTCATCCTCTTATATCTGCTTTGTCTAAATAACAGAAAAAATACCAGCTAGTAACAATCAGTGACATTTCAGCATCATAGCCTTGACTTCACTTGAGAACTTGCACATCAAGCAATAAGAGTTTTAAGGATGCTGACTATTAGTTGAGATGAATTTTCAGATATTATCGTCAAAAGACAATACTGAAAAGCCAGTCAGGCACAATTTCATTAATTTTCATGTTTGGGGAAATTTTAGTAGTGAGTTTCAGATAAATCAAGATTTTTTTATTTGTGTCTTGAATAACAAGTGCTCCCCCCCCCCATTGTCAGTATAATAGCCTTAAGGTCTACAAGCCACACATGCTAAAAAGGATCCATGTCCAAATTCCACTTCAGCACATTGCAGCCCTTAGCAACCAATAAAAGCAACGCTAATAAAGCTGGTCTCATCCAGGTCAAAGCAAATATCATTCAGAGGATGTAAAATACAGCCAGAGAGATTCAAATGCATGTCTCGTTAGCAGTGATTTATTTGTGAAATTCCTAAGGGGTGCAGATAAACATAGGTCTCAAAGCTGTAGATTGTGGTACAAAGTGTGCCATAATATTTTCAGCAAATGATCATTTAAACCATAGAAAACTATGTAGGGAAAGGGAGTAAAATGTTTTCTGGCTGGGAAGTTACTGAACACCTTGTTTTAAGAGATCATATTACCCACGATGAAACTTTCAATGTAACTACAATTCCAAGTCACTGACAAGATGAGAGACATTCCACCAAAGAGTCCTTGTGGATCTTCTGCTAATAAGGAATGTGGTTTCTCTCATTAATGGGATAAGATGTTAGAGATAATTCAGATCCAGTAAATATAATTATAAATTATGTCTAGGACTAAAATAAATAGATTTAGCATCAGAACAAATCTTAATCCACCCATCATTAGGGCTCTCTGAATTAGTAACAGAATCAGAGATGGGAGAGAAAAAATATTAATTATATAATCTTGTGAATTTCTCTACAATACATCCTCAAGTGCTTTGTCTCATCTAGCTGTAAATGGCTCATCAAATAGAGCTCCCAATGGTCCCGAGAGACATTTCCATAATTGAACAGACATCGCTGTTAGACGTTTTTCCTGATGCTCAACCTAAATTTTCCTTTGCTCCATTTAATGCCATTATAGACCTTCTACCTCCTTAAACAATTCCTCTTCTCCTTGGTGCATACCATTTGTCAAATACTTTACACTTCCTTATCAAAAACAACACACCCTCCCCACTTATTTATCCAGGCTATGCATATTTATTTTGCCTATCATCAATTGCAAATTAGCCACTTATTTTTGTTTGCACTCTTTTCATTTCCCTTCAATTTTGTTCACTTTTCTCATACCAAATTGCCTCTAGATGTTCAGTACACTTATGAGCTTGGTTTCACTTAAGCTCAGCTGTGCTTTTCCGTCTCCTGTAATGTTACATTCTACCAGACGTATGCCACTGCTACTGGACATATGTTTACATTGTTGTCAGTTTTTGCTACAGTATCTTTACTAAGGCTGTATAAAGTTTCCATAATGTATTTCTGTCAAACACCAGGTGGGAAAACTCAAATGTTTTTTAAATGTATTGTTTTTAATTCTGTTTTTATTACTTGTATATAAAATATAGCCACATAACAAAACATATATAAATACATGTACAAAATGGAAATAGATTATAAAGAACAAAATTAAATGTTCATTATTTGCAAAACCTGGAAAAAACAGAACCCTCAGAAGTCATGCAGGGCATCAATTATTAAAGTGACTAAACAGATAAATAAGTGAGAACATAACCTATGATTACTGGGGACTAATATCTACTAAACTGAAAAGGTAAGGAATAGTTTCCTATGGAACCAGAGACTGCCTTTTAATGGAGTCACCGGGGCTGGCGTTAGATTTGCTGGGGCCTGTGGCAGGACTCAGGCTTTGGATTGAGCCCTTGGTGGTGGGGCTCAGGTTACAGGCCCGCCCACCTGGGGTTGAAGCCCTTCAACTTTGGCCCCCCTCCAGCCTGGAGAGATGGGGCTCAGGTGGGCTCAGGTAGGCCCCTCCTGAGGTTGTGTTGTAATTTTTGTTGTCAGAAGGGGGTCACAGTGCAATGAAGTTTGAGAACCCCTACTTTAGTTAATCCACAGGCCAGGAATTTATGACTCCCAGACCACGTATACAAGTCTCACAGGAAGAACAGCAGCTCAGTCTGGTCAATGTCACTCCAAGGCTTGGATTTCACTTCTGCCTGACAGTGGTAACAGACTCTCCAAGCCTTAGCCTGCTCCAGCCTTCCTCTTGCCACTGCCCTGCTCCAAGTCCTGCTCTAGCCTTGCTCCAACCCCTCCTTGGACTCCTGATTCTGACTCTGACCGCTAGGCCTGGCTGCTCTAACCACCAGGCCTGACCATCTCCACCCCATTTTCTGACACAGCTGCTGAAAGAAGCAGTGAGACAGCAGTAGCTGGTACTTGTTACACATGTAATTGAAGGAGGCTAGTCTATCATCTTGTATTAATTTTAAAAAAATTCTGTTTCTATCCAAATTGTCTTACACATGGAGCTGGCCTTGATCCTGAGGTACATGTTATCCCATAATGATCCGAGAAGAGAATTAATAAGAATGGATGCTGTAATCATCTTAATGCATTGCCAGATGCCCCATCTATATGCAAAGGTTGGATTTTTTTCCTTAAGGGTGTGGTAACCCTCTTAAGTTATAGAAAGGAAGAGAGGGAATCACATGACATACCTAAGCTTTTTTTAATCACAAACCAGGCCGGTAGGTATATAGAACCACTGGAGTGGAACCATCTTATAATAGGACACATTTGGAATGCTAGACAATATTGATACAAATCTGGCAACCCTATCTCTCCAGTTGCCCAGGATTTTTGGAACATCTTGTGTGACGAACAAGGCTATTTTTATCCCATGTAAATTGCATGATAAGTCTATTTTTTCAAGCAAAGAACAAGGGAGGGACCTTGAAAAGCAACAGGATAATAATATATGTTAATTTTGGCAGATATTAATTTTCGCTATTTCTATTCTTCTCTGTAAAGATAAAGGGAGGAGATGCCACCTCTCCACATCTTTGAAACTGTATTTTAATATATAGTCCATATTTATAGAAACAATTCTGGGATGAGGACAAATTTGAAGACTGAAATAAGTAGATTTCTTGCACATTTCAAATGAAAAGTGCTAAAACTGAGAAGGATCTGGTCTGTTGGATATATCCATTGCTTGTGATTTATTTCAGTTAATACAAAAACCAGGGCTTGATCCAAAAATGTCAATGGCACACAATAATGATGGAATCAATGAGGATTAATTCTTCATTAGTGCAAAAAATATCAGCATATAAACACATTTTGTATTTTTTCCCTTCAGTGTCTGAGTGCTGATATGCATATGCTGCCAGCAGTTCAAGAGAGGGGATGGTCCTCTTGTGTCTCTCTTTTTAGCTGAAATGGAGGAGAAACAAATTCATTAGTTGATAGTGAAATGAGGGGAGAATTATCTAATACACTGACTCAATTCAGTAATATTTTTCCCCTTCTTTTAAAGGAAGCCATTAGGTAAGGCCATTCAACCCTCTCAAAGGCTTTTTCTGCAGCTAAAGATAAGGCTGCGGAAGCAATGTCTCATATCTGCTCAAGTGAGCAGTTTTTTTGCCTCATATTATAGGCAGCTGATCTTCCTTTAATGAACCCAACCTGATCTGTGTGTATAATTGATAGGCTGCTGGTGTTTAGTCACATCTCTTCCTAAACTTAATGGGGTACAGTAATATGGAATCCACCGGTAAACTTACTATAAAAATCAATTTTAAATACTTGCTACCAGGAAACATTCTTATTTTTCAACAATATCATAGTGCACAAGTCTCTAAATAAAACATGCAATATTAGCAAACATTTTTATGTGCCCTCATTTCATTAAACCATGGAAAGTATTTAGCCTTTCTGGATTTTTTTAAAACAAGATAAATACACTTGGTACACAAATGATCTGAAGGATGGTGTGGATTGCACCCTCAGCAAGTTTGCAGATGACACTAAACTGGGACAAGTGGTAGATATGCTGGAGAGCAGGGATATGGTTTGCAGAGGGACCTAGACAAAATAGAGGATTGGGCCAAAAGAAATCTGATGAGATTCAACAAGGACAACTGCACAGTCCTGCAGTTAGGACAGAAAAATACCATGCACTGCTACAGACTAGGCACTGACTGGCTAGGCAGCAGTTCTGCAGAAAGGACGAAGGGGTTAAAATAGATGAGAAACTGGATATGAGTCAACAATGTGTCCTTGTTGCCAAGGAGGCTAATGGCATTTTGGGCTGTATAAGTAGGAGCACTGCCAGCAGACTGAGGGACATGGTCATTCCCCTCTATTCAGCATTGGTGAGGCCTCATCTGCAGTACTGTGTCCAGTTTTGGGCCCCACATTACAAGAAGGATGTGGAAAAATTGGAAAGAGTCCAGTGGAGGGCAACAAAAATGATTAGGGGGTTGGAGCACATGACTTATGAGGAGAGGTTGAGGGAACTGGGCTTGTTTAGTCTGCAGAAGAGAAGAATGAAGGGGGATTGGCTCCTGTTTTTTCCACTCCATGCATCTGATGAAGTGGGTTCTAGCCTATGAAAGTTTATGCCCAAATAAATTTATTAGTCTCTAAGGTACCATAAGGACTCCTTATTGTTTTTGCTGATACAAACTAACATAGCTACCACTCTGAAACCTGTCACCTGAATGAAGTGACATGAGCATTTAGACAAAGAGGCTGTAACTGCATACACTGGAAATGATCAAGTTCAATGGAGACAACACTCTGACTCTTGTAAAATTATCTTGGGATTTTTAATGATCACAACTGGTCAGAAACCCAGTTCGATGCCTCATATACAAGATGGCACTTCCAACAAGTCAGTGTCTCCTAGTACCATGCTGAACTATTGGGTAAATGTGCCCCATGGCGAAACTGCCACACCACTTTCTGCAGCATCTGGGTTCTTCTTGGAGCTCCCCCATGTGACCCCATTAGCTAGTGAAATCTGAGGAGAGCACAAATTAAGATAGTTTGAAACATTATCATGACCTAAAATATTGGCTATCAATCCAAATAGAAATAGCTCAAAATAACTACGCACACTTAAGTAAGATTATCATTCTGATTAAATTTATTCAGACAATGAGTAATGGAAGAAATGCCTCCAACTATTTAATTATAAGTGGAGCTTATGCATAAGCTTATTAAACCTGCAGAGATATGAAGCAATATTTGATGCTTTAAAGACAGTGGTGGTAGGGGAAGAATTCCACTTGAGCAGTGACTTAGGTAATCCTAGAGGGAGGAAATTTCAGGATCTTTCCAGTTTATTTTAAGACAGGAAAAGGTTATGAATATTCCCCAGTACTGTGAGAACTGACTGCATTCAACTGGACAAACAGAATATAATGTTGTCTGTGTGAAGGCAAATGGTCTTAGTAATCATGCTAGTTGTAATGCAAGGGCAAGGCACATTTCCCCCCATAAACTAAGTCAAGGTTAAACAGCAAAAGCAAATGAAGGGTAAATGGTTGGCCAGCTGTCACACCTAGTGGTAATGGAAAGGTAACTGAGGTATTAGTATTCATTAGGTATCATGGGCTTCATTTGCAGAAATACTGAATACCTACAACTAAATCAAAGGGAGCTGTAAGTACTCAGCTCCTCTGAGAATCAGATTAAAGCAGCTTTACTCAGCATTGGCAATTTCATCACATTTATAAAAGTTACAGGCAAAATACTATATATTGGTAGGTGATGGCGTCAAGTGCTCTTCCCCAAGGGTCTGTCTATACAGCAAGTTACTGCCTGGCAAGGCAGGTTGTGAATCTACAGCACTCCAGTTTGCCACGTGGACACTGCCTCAGCGGACTGAAAGTCCCAAATGGTTTGCAGTAACTTGCAGGGTAGACAAGCCCCAAGTATAGGGGAGCAATAGTCTCCCTGTAATGTGGTATTCAGGTCTTTTGGTACCCCCTAGAGGGGACCCTAAATCCCAGCCACCACCAATTCCACTGGTATCCATACAAAAAATCCTATCAAGGCACACAACAGCCAGGATGTTCAGCAGCTGTACAAGGTGTCCAGAGGCTGTTCAGGGAAGCACATCTAGCCAGAAGCTAGTTAAGTGCAGATGAACCTATTTAGGTTCAGCATTGTTACAGCAAGGGGTGTTATCCTCCGAGATGAGAAATGAGGAGGTTGTGCTGACCAAGAGCTAGGGCAGGGAACTCGGGGGAAATGTAGGAGCTGAACTGTTTGGTTTGTACTCTTTGTTCTTGTAGTTATGAGCTTACTGCTTGTAAAACTCTTTGCAGAGTGTGTGACTATGCATTCAAACTGGAGCCCTGCGTGAACTCATGCTCTCACTTCTGCTTCTGACCTTGTCACAAGTTTTGGCTTGGTCCTGTAGTTATGTAGGCAAAATGTTCATTTCTTTCAATGGGAGTTTTGCTTATCTAGGCGATGTAGGATCAGGCCATTTATCTTGAACTCTGGTTAGAGCCAACCAGATTTCTTTGATTTTATGCATATTTATTACATGTTCACTCACTGGACCAATAATTTAAAGAAGGATCTTGGTGTCAGTATCAGAAAAGGATACTGGACTGAAAGGCACACTGAATTACTGGATACATACTCAGATGTAAAATTCATATATGGGCTCAAGTTTTGTTTATGATTTTTATGTAAAGTGCTCACACTATTTACAGTTGTAGAGTAAAAGCTACCTGATATGTGCACAGTCCATTGTAAGGAGAATTAAAATGAAAAGGGAAAAGATTAACCATTCTACACATGGAAAAATAATTTTCTTCTGCATTAATTTTGACTGGACTCTTGAATTTGCATTAAAATATTCAGTGGAGGATCTATTAAGCTGTTTGAATACAACTGGAGAAAATCAACAGTGAATATAGGAGCTATTTAGCATCTTTCTTTCTTTCTTTCTTTCTTGAATAGGTGCCTAGCTTTATATATTCAAGATTTATGTTAATCATTTAAATCAGTGATCCCCAACCTTTTGATCTCCGCGGGCGATTAATACTTGCGGCCCGGGGGATCTGTGCGGTGCGGCGGACCGTTGTATGTCCGCCGAAAACCCGCAGAATTCAATGGCTCACCTTCGCAGCTGGATTGCCAGTGAGTATGTGCCGCAACATCCACTCCTCTGTGATGGGTCTATTGGTGACCAGCTTTCCAGATCCTCATATTGGAAAAATTCATTAAAACTTCCTTCAAAGCTCAGTCATGTGCCCAAAGCTCGGATCTCCATGTCCCTGCCAACATCATACACCAAGGCTCCATAGGACCTGTAGCATCAGCTCAGATTCGTTTCTAGCTCTTGGCACCAGCTCCCAAAAACCTGTCGAAACTGCAAATGAGACAAGGCATCTGCTATGCCATTATTCACCTTGGGCACATGCTTGGAAGAAAAACAGATGTTCAGGCTTAACCATCATAGCACAAATGCCCTCATTAATTTTATAACCCTGTCTGACCTGGAAGTCCGGTGATTGATAACATAGCTGGGGAATGCTGAAATCCCCCTGCGCTAGTGGTGAGGGCAAGATTGGAAATGCGGTGGTATCTGTGAGGCACCTAAGGATTCCTTTTTGCAGGGGGAATCCTCAAGTGGCCAGCTAAACTACTGCTATCAGTAGTCCAATCTAAGCAAACATTTGCTGCTTTGCAGCAACTATGGTACCATAATATCCTCTTCAATAAATAGGAGACATTGTAGGTTACCATAGGTAACAGAGGTACTGAATTTTTAATTTTTAATTGTGCCCACTGTGTGCAGTGACTTGAATATCTGAATTTAATGACTTTAAGGGGCAAATTTCCCCTGTCTTTGCTAGCCTGAGGCCTCCCTTATTTTTAGCATAGTTTTGCGCCAACAATTAAGGTCTTTATTTCTTTCTAAAGAGAATATCAGCTCTCTCTTTTATATTGCCATCCATCACCACAGTATCTGAGCACTTTCCACATAAAATTGATGGCGATAGTGAAGCCCCTCAAGGACAAGATGAATTTCAAAAGATTTGTCAACCACGTTAGGGCAGAAATCGCTAGCATAATGCTAACACCAGTTTTATACTCCTGCAGGTTCCTCAAGCCCAGGATATATATTTATATAAAACTGTATTAAAAATAAAGACCAGGAACTAAATGGTAAAGATCTCTCGCCTGCTCATTTTTGTCACTTCATCAATATTAATATAAGAGAGAGCAATGTTGCTAATCAGTTATCTGACCAGCAAGTTATTTTAAACCAATGCATGCTATGACATAATCAGATTGCTCTCTGAACCTGAGCTATTTTATCATACATGGGAACCGTGTTTTAGCTGCTATGATATACATTCTGGAACGGCAATTTAATGCAATCTCTCATCTGTTTCACTGATTGCAACCATTTAGTGCAATCTTAAAGAAAGATGATTACAACTCACTGGTTCTTAATGTTTAATTTATTTACATTCATGCCTGTTAGCACGCCATTTCATTCATCTCCTAAATGATGGCATAAAATCATTGAAAAATGATGTGCAATAAACATTATTATTATACCACTGTCCTGTCTGGAAGATAACTACTTCTATCATTCCTAACACTGATTGACCTACATGGCATAGCTCTTAAAATTCTAGCCATTATAGGGGAAAAAAGCACAGGCAGAAGATTTCTTTACTGATACTTGGCACAATAACAAATTTTTAGTTAAAATAAAATCCAAGCAGGATTGGCATTTCTGTGCTGGTAGCTACAGCAAAGCCACAAACCAAAAAAAAAAAAAAAAAGGAGGAGGAGGAAAGACTAAATGTCATATTAGCTGAAAGAAAGGGTGAATTTTTGGCACCATGACTGCATGCTAATTGGCACTTCTTGTGTTGTTGCCTGGTGCACGGGTATTCACATTAAGCTGAACAAATGCCACATTTGCATTTCCGATAAATGCTAGCATTTTTCACACGTCTCATGCATCCCTTGTTTAAATACACATACCTGAAAAGTTACCTAAATTAGTCAGCCACGATAACCTATTATCTCATCCTAATTGGCAGAATTACGGAATTTTAATAACAAGAATCTTGACTCAGCATAAAAGAACCCTGTCAACAGCATTTGGGGATTAAAATGCAACAAAAAATAGTTAAAGTGCTGGGATGGATATTTTCTAACAAACAAAGCACATAATAGCTTCTTCCAATAAGCAGGGGGTATTAAAGTTCCAGGCAGCATTTATGAGCGTAAAACCTTTTAAAAACATGACATACAGACATGAGTATGTGACTTCTTTGTTAAAAAGCACTGCCTTTTTTTACTTAGCAATAACAACTTTTGAAAGTTTACTGTCTCTTTCAAAATTACTTTATTCTGTTTGTGATTATAATAAACATAACACATACATTTGTCTTGAAGGAATTAAGTTAAATGACTAATAAAAAGTACCGCATCTATGGCAATGGCTGAAAATGCTTAAATTGCTTATCTAATGGTTAAATATTTTAGAAGAAATCTGAAAAATAACTAAGTATGCAGAACAGCTCTCTATAATATTACATATAGACCTCATTTGAAGGCAGCTAACTTTTATTAGAGGTATTAAAGCATGAGGTTCAGCTAACAAGGGACATTGATTCAAAGTGCATCTGCAATCCAAAAACTGACAGTGAAAATGGCATTTTCTGCTTCTGTTCAGTGACAAAAATAAGTTTGACTCCTGTTACCCCTGCAGCACGGAGCTGGCTGATACAGAGACAGAGAGGGATTCTGTTCCTTCAAGGATTCTGTGTATTTCATCGGAATTGTTAATCAAGTTCCAGCACATTACATATGTGCAAAGTAGGGTGACCAGATGTCCCGATTTTATAGGGACAGTCCCAATTTTGGGGTCTTTTTCTTATATTGGCTCCTATTACCCCCCACACCCTGTCCCGATTTTTCACACTTGGTGTCTGGTCACCCTAGTGCAAAGCCAGTGCAGTGAGTGTGGTTGCACAGGAGTCACTGAGGGCACAATTTGGCCTGTAGAACCATTATTAGTGGTAATGGTGCACGAGACTGTAAGAACCCAGCCTGGCTCGGAGTCCATGCTGAGTTTGCAGGCTGACAGTGAGCAAATCCATCTTGTAAGTTTCAGCTGAACATATTTGATATGAAAAACAAACAAGCAGATGAACATGGAACCTCACAATGCCATTTTTACAATCACTTTTTCCTAATAGAACCACCATCCAGGGATGGGCCCTTACATGGGGGTGGGGGTGAGGGTGAGGGGCTTCCCTGCAGCCATTTATAACCCTTCGTAGCCAAAGTAGCATAAGGGTGAGGTGTGGGATTGGCACTGATGTATTTTAATTCTCAGAAAACAAAGGAAATTAAAGAAAAGAATGGGAGGAAGAGTCAGAATATGTCATACCAACAATAGTAAAATTGCAGAAGACATTCTATTCTATTCTAGTTTTCATTCAACCAACCCACCCCCTTTGGCTAATTTTCTCCCACTTGATCTTTACATTCATTTGGAAAGTTTCAGGAAACTTGGGTAAATATGCCATTTCTGCCTTATGGGGCTGTGGAAAGCTTACAGGCTTCTTTTTTGTCCAAGCAATGTGACCTTTTTATGCTCTCCCAATAACTTCAATGGCTTGCTTTTCAAAGTTCAAACTTGTCATGTTGTTAATCTTGGAGGAGGACAAGTCCGTATGACACATTTGAAAGGAACTGATTTAAAAATAAGAATGGTATTAGCATTCAAATTACTTAACCTTTTCAGTGGCATCAATTACTGGTGGTAATTGCACTATGCACCAGAAACCCATGAACATGAGAATATGCACCAGATATACCTCTTAAATGGTTCAGTTCACACCATTCAAATGACTGGGCCAAGAGCAAAAGTCCAGAGCAGAACAAAAACAGAATCTAGCTATTCAATTGCACATTATACTTTGGTTCTGCAGACCCCAGTTGCAGACAGGGTCTGTGACATCAGGGGTGGTGCATGGCAAGAGAGCACACAAGACAGGCAGAAGCCGTTATGCTTCAAGCCTGCAAAAGAGCTAATTTATCATCCCCCTGCTTGAAGGCTCCATCATGTGAAGAGAGTGGGGATTGCTTCAGCTGGCTGGGGACTCCAATTCCAACAATCTGGCCTGGGAGCAGCCAGAATGAATTCAGGGATGATCGGACAGTAAGGAGGGACCACAGAGAGTAGAGCCAAGGAAGAAAAAGAATATGGAACCCTGACCTTCTGTTAGATAATTACTAGACTGACTGGTTGAAAAAGACCAATTTTGTCTGGCAGGAGATTTTGAAAATAATCCTTTGTTTTTTCTTTGAAATTCCTCATGACACTTTTCTTTTTGATGGAAAACCGAAAAAGAAAAAAAGAAGTTCTTGATAAAAATTGCAAAAACTGAAACCCCTAAAATTACCAAAGCCAGAATATTTTAGTGAGCATTTTTGGTTTTCAGTTTCCAGTCTGTCATTGAAAAAATTGAAACAAATATTGACCAAAATTTTAAAAATTCATAAAAATTCTATTTTAGTCAAAAAATGTCTTGATGATTTTTTTTAACTATCTCCAGTTAACCCACTGATCTTCTGTTCATTGACTGGCAGCACCACCTCTCTCTCTTCTCTTCTGCTCACCTTCCTCCTAGGATTTTTGAAATGCACCAGTCCCTATTGATTACACTCTGCACAGCAGAACCAATTCTATCCAGAGGGAATTAGGGGTGGAGGGAGAAGAACGCAAAATGGCATGGCTGCTGGGGGCCTTCATTGGAAAGCAGCATTCACGTGAATAGGTGGCAAATTAGCTAACACTGGTGGTTTTCTTTAATTCCATTTCTGATTCTAGTTACATGGCAGCAATGCTATATAAATCACAATAGCAAATGGCAAGAATGGATACATATCTTAGCAATGGAAATACAGTAGACTCTCGATTATCCAGGATTGGATTAACCAGAATGTGGATTAACCAGGATGTCAAAAAAAAAAAAATACATGCAACTCATAGGGCTGGCTCTGTCTCTGCTGCCGCCCCAAGCACACACACAAAAACCCCCACCAGGGCACAGAGCAGCCAGTGAACCAATACCCCCTCCCCCCGGCGCAGGGTAGCTGGTGAACCAAACCCCCTCTCCCCATATTTCCTATGGATGGTGATTATCCAGGATTTTATTAACCAGAATTATTTTTCCCTATCATCCTGGATAATCGAGAGTCTACTGTATTCATTAGTGCATGTGATCTACCTTGGGAGAAATTATAAGATGCACCATTTTATGCTGCTGAATATTCTGAAAAATTGACAATCCAGAGTAAATACATTAAAAATATAAAACCACATTAATTCCATTTGAAAAATATCATAGTTCATGTCAATTAACAAAAACAGATGCAAGCTCTACAATTAAAAGTATAGTCCAAGTATCCTTCACCCCCCAGTTCAATCTTGCGTACGTTTTCTATGAAAAACTAACAAATGGTGTAAATAGTTTTGTCTTGATCGAAGCAGAGGGTATGGAAGCAAAGCATTATCACATAAAAGCATTCCACCAAAAAACAAAACCACTGAGGAGTCTTAAAAGAAATTCATGTTATCGTTCAGTCAAGACAATATAACCCATGTAGTCTGTACATTATCAGACTGGAAACAAGTCAAATCCAAAAATTCTTTTAGTTAATATTTAATATTTCTAGAGCCAGTAATTTCTGAAAAATACCTCAGTTACACTGCAACCCCCACCAGCCACAATTTTATTTGCAGTCATCGGCACTAAATACATTTCTAATCCCTTTTCATCACTTGAAAATTCAGATTAGAATTTAGAAATTATATTGCAGAAGCTGCTATTGTTATCATGTAACACAAATAAAAGAATGTTAAAAGCTTGTAAAGGAAAGGGGAGTGAGTTCTGATCCTACTTCCATTGACATCAAAGGGAGCTTTGTTACTGATTACAAGGGAAAGGACCAGACCCCTTGTCCCAGACACCATCAGAAGAAAGACAAGACATCAGGAATGCGGTTTAACCAGGCTGCAACTTTGTTAAATAACAGAGCTGGCAATAACTACCCAGTGCAGGTCATCCCTCCTTGGTAATCCATTCCACCCCATGGAGAGCAGTCATCAATCCCTCCCTTCCCCCGTTAACCCAGTTCCCATTACCCTCACCTCACACAAGGTTTACGGATGTGAAGAAGAGAGCATAGCCTCTCAATGTACCAGACATTAGGAGCCCCAACCCCATTCTGTACCTTCTTGGAAAGGTGCCTTCTCCTAATCTGCTTCCAATTCTGGTTTATCAAATTATGGAACACCACTCCCCCTACACATGTGAATAATTACTTGCACTAGGCACTCGCCACCAGGAGGTACCAGCAATTTGCTAAGTTGCCTCCCCTCAACTGGATTCCCAGCATGTTAACAATTCTGTCTCTAATAGCACCCAAAGCTATATTCACTCCCCACTCACAGGCTGTCACGTTACAGGAATTATTTGGGATCATATAGATCATTGGAGCAACCAGAGTCCTATAGTGGCACCGAATCTTATGTACAGGGGGTCATAATGGGTGTCTATGACCAGGTTATGGATTGCTAATTGTAAATATGGCATTGGTATGTGTGTATCAATTTGGCAGTTGAAGTTATGAATATTGGCTCTGGACTGTCTGTCTTTCCAAATATTGTGCTATGCTGGGGAAGAAGATTCCTGAATACTGGGTGTCAGCTTGGCTTGGGCTGCCTGATGGCCCACTGAGGGACTATCAGCAACACAATGGACTCTGGGAGCTTGGAATGCTCCAATCCAGACAAAAAGTCTACGAGAGAAAGCCTGGGCATAATGGCTGCTGCCTGCAAATATGAGTCATGCATGGTCATGTGATCTGCCCATGTGGCTCCAGAACTACAGGGGCTGGACTTTTCACAGCAGGAAGAGAAAAAACTATAAAGGAAGCTGCTACAGCCCTCCATTTTTTCGTCTTTACCTTCAGCATGCAGCCTGTCTTGCTTCCAGCTCTGAATGGACTTTGCTACACAGGTGAACTCTGAACTAAGGTGCTGACCCACCCCTAAATGGGGTGCATTCTAAGACTTTGATTTGAACCTGCAGTTTATTCTACCTTCGCTGCAAGCCTAATCCAAGAGATGTGCCATTACTGCATGTAATTGATTTCTTTTAACCATTCTTAACCCTCACCTATACCTTTTTCCTTTTATAATAAACCTTTAGATTTTAGATTCTAAAGGATTGGCTACAGCGTGATTTGTGGGAAGATCTGATTTGTATATTGACTTGGGTCTGGGGCCTGATTCTTTGGAATTGGGGAGAAACAATTTCTTTATTTGGGGTACTGGTTTTCATAACCATTGGTCCCCAGGACAGGTGGCTGCTGGTGGTGATATTGGGAATCTGGAGTGTCTTAAGGGGATTGCTTGTGTGACTTGTGGTTAGCCAGTGGGGTGAAACCAAAGTCTTTTCTGTTTAGCTGGTTTGGTTTGCCTAAGTGTGGAAAAACCCCAGCTTTGGGCTGTAGTTGCCCCTTTGGAAGCAATCTGTCCTGATCTGACACTCACAGTTGGATCCCACCAGGAACAGCACCGTCACACAGGCATAGACAATCATAGACCTTTCCCCCATCCATATTATTTAGCCACCAGGCAATTTACACCTCTCGAGGCCATGTTCATCTGTGAAAGCCAGGCAGCAACTTTACCACATCCTCCACTGTGTCATCTCCAGCCAAATTACACTCACCCCCTGGAAAATGGCCTGTATCCACACAATCTCCTTTTGTCCTAATCCTTAGCTCCACCCAGAAATATTTCTCCTCCATAATTGGGGGGGAAAAAGAGATGATGTCATTTCATATATGGTCATGCTCTTTCCATTCCATTGGATCTCAGTAGGATGTTAAACAGCAGGTCTGGATAACTTGCATCCAAGCAGAGGCGATGTGTAGGAGGGACGCAGATTGGCCTGCTGGGAGCGGGAAAGGAGAGGGTCTCTGTTCTTCTGTCCCTGTGCCTCTCCCCGGCACATTTGGCCACTCTACCTGACAGCTGGGCATAGAGTGGGATGGAGCCGCTTCTTCCTGACAGAGCCTGCTCTGCCTCCCAACCTGGCTCTCTCAGGCAGAAGTGTCTGCATCCCACTCCCCACCCAGATGCTATGGCGAGTGGACAAACATGCTGGGGGAGAGGCACAGGGAGAGAAATACTGAGAGCCCCCCCCCCATATGTAACACGGGGCAGGGAAAGCATGGTGGCCCCAGGCTGGACACAGGGTGGAGGTGACTGGGTGGGGGAGACATGAGGCTGTTATGTGTCCCCCCCCTTTAGCTTGTGCCTTCCCTCCAATAGTACCAGTCACCTCTGCATCCAAGAGTTTTAAAAGAGCTGGCCGGATCATTAAAGCTGATTTTCAGTAAGTCTTGGAAAACCAGGGAAGTTCCAGAAGACTAAAAGAAAGCTAATGTTGTGCCAATATTTAAAAGGGATAAATGGGATGACCCAGGTAATTATAAGCCTTGTCATTCTGACACCCAGTGGAGTGGCTCATATGGACCATCATTAATAAAGAATCAAAGGAGAGTAATATAATTCATATCAATCAACATGGGTTACTGAAAAACAGATATTGTCAAACTAATTTGATTTCTTATGAGATTACAAATTTGGTTGATAAAGGTTTTGATGTAATATGCTTAGGTTTCTGAAAGGCATTTGACTTGGTACAAAGCATGATATTGTGATTAAAAAAACTAGCAAAGTATAAAATGAACATGGCTCACATTACATGGATTAAAAGATGTATAACTGATAGGTCTCAAAATATAACTGTAAATGGGGGATCTTCATCAAACAGGGTGTGCTTCTAATGGAGTCCTGCAGGATCTGCTACTTACAGTGGTCCCCAACCTTTTTATCCACGCGGACCGGTCAACGCTGGGCAATTGTACTGCGGCCCGGGGGGGGGGGGCGGATTATACTGCTGAAAGTCGCGACCCCTTTTTAGTCTTTCCCTCGGCGCGGCGGACCCTTGTATGACCGCCGAAAAGCCGCCGAATACATTACCTCCAATGCGGAAGCAATCACTGCGGCGCTAAGTGTCCCGCGGCGCTGATGAAGGGAAAGCGGCCGCGGCCTGGTCGTATGTCCGCCGAAATGCCGCCGAATACATTAGCTCCGATGCGGAACACATCACGGCAGCGCTGAGTGCCCCTCAGCTCTGCTGAAGGGATAGCGGCCGCGGCCCGGGGGTTGGGGACTACTGTGCTACTTAACATTGTTATTAATGACCTGGAAGAAAATTTTAAATCATCGCTGATAAAGTCTGAAGACGACAACAAAATTGGGGGAGTGGTCAAAACGAAGAGGATGGGTCACTGATACAGAGCAATCTGGATCACTTGGTAAACTGAGTTCCACAAAACAATACTTGTTTTAATATAATTAAATATAAATGTGCATATCTAGGAACAAAGAATATAGGCCATACTTAGAGGTTGTGGGACTCTATTCTGGGAAGCAGTGACTAAAAAAGATTTGGGGTTCACAATGGATAATCTGCTGAACATGTGTGACCCTTTAGCCAAAGGAGCGAATATAATTTTTGGATGCATAAACTGGGGAATCCTGAGTAGGAATAAAGAGATTATTTTACTTCAGTATTTGACACTAGTCAGACTACTGATGAAATACTGTATCCAGTTCTGGTGTCCACAATCCAGGAAGAATGTTGAACAGGAGTAGGGGGTTCTCAGAAGAGCCACTAGAAAGATTAAGGGATTAGAAAACGTGCTTTCTAGTGATAGACTCAAAGAGCTCAATCTATTTAATTTAACAAAGAGAAGGTTAAGGGATGACTTGATTACAGTCTATAAATACCTACCCGAGGAACAAATATTTAATAATGGGCTCTTCAATCTAGTGGAGAAAGGTATAAGATGATCCAATGGCTGGAAGTTGAAGCAAGATAAATCCAGACTGGAAATAGGGTGATCATTTTTAACAGTGAGGGTAATGAACAACATTGGAACAACTTCTAAGGCTGTGGTGGATTCTCCATCACTAACTATTTAAAAAATCAAGTATTGTGAGTTGCAAGGTCACCATCCCTCTTCAAGCTTAGAGTGGGGGTGACTCCTCCTCACTACGTCACAGCAGTCAAAGTCTATCAGCAGGGAAATTAGCACATCACCAGTCTATAGTCCTAGTCCTTTGGCAATCAGCCCTTAGCCTAGCCTCCAGGCTAGGGCAGCCAGAAGATATAGTTGGGTGGTCTGGGTCCTGGGGCAGGGCAGGGCAGAGCAAGGGGTAGTTTTCCGGCCAAAGCCTGCCGGCTAGGGTGGCATAGCAAATAGAGTCTGGTGCTCTGGCCCTCTTTGCAGGGCACAGCTGGGGCAGTCTTTAGCCCTACCTTCTGGCTGGGTGTGTCACATGGCCAGAAAAGGTTAAACATCCTGCAGGATGAATGATTCCAATTCAACCCTTAAAAACATATCGGGAGATAATGTTTTGGGTTTTTTGTGTATCTCCATATATATGGGTAGTGATCAACAATGTAATCAACAGTCCCTGTCTATGCTGTATTCTGTTAATTCAGAGATCAAAAGAACATCCTAGCATTTAAATGATCTATAAACATAGGAAATCGCTGTATTCATCTCTCTTTGAAGTGTATAGCAAATCACCCGTGAATGGTGGAAAAACAGGCAATTGCCTTATGTTCATTCATATAGCTAAGTACCGGTGATGGACTGGCTAAAAAATCACCCTAAGTACCTATTGTTCCCCGAGGGACGCTCATTTGTCAAAGAAGACCTGAGGTGTATAAAAGATGTTTGGGTCCCAATCCTTCTTCTCTTAGATCTGCTTAAGCTTCATCAAGGAAAGTTTGAGATACCAGATTGAGATCCCAGTTATGCTGGTACTCCCTGAAGGTGATATTGGACATTAGAATTTAGTCCATAGGTTATAGCCAAAGGAACTCTTTGCAATTACAAAGTTCACCATCTCTGCTATGAATCTGAACTTCAGAAATTGAACTGGTGTCTCTATGTATATTGATCTTTTAACCATACTCTCTCTCTCTTTTCTTTTTTAATAAACTTTAGTTTAGTTAATAAGAATTGACTGTGAGGGTGTAATGGGGTAAACTATGGAATATTCATTAACCTGGGAGGTAATGTGTCTAATCCTTTAGAATTGGTAGAACATTTTCTTCTATATGATGAAATAAGATTTTCAGAAATTTTCATCATATTTGACTTGGGTACCTGGATGGAGGCCTTAGACTGGGTTACTTCAAGGGAACTGTACTGTTGGCTTCTGGGCAACCAGTGAGGTAATAAAGAAGCTATTTTATGCCATCTTGGTAAATCTAAGTATTGAAATATCCACCAGTTTTGGGGATTATCTGCCCCATTCTTTGCGATTTACCCTATTTGAGTGACCTCAGCTGGCCCCCACTGGGACCCCAGTCACACTAGGGCAAGAAGCAATCAACAGAGCCAGGGCCTTGACCCTCTGGGCAGGATGGGTAATAGGCAGTCATTAGCCTAGCCCTCTGGCCAGCAATCAGTAGAGTCAGAGCCCTGACCCTCTGGATGGAGCACAGGTTACTTGTCAGACTCCAGTCCCAGCAGCTCCTTGGGTTCCTCCTCCAGGAACAGGGCGTGGTTCAGTGTGGTCCCTGTTTCAGAGGCCAGCAGCAAGGCGGAGGTGTCCAACTCCTTCCCTGGCTCTCTCCCAACTGAGCTGGAGGTTTTGCTTCTTATCCTTCCTGTCCTGCCTCTCAGCTTCCAGCACAAGGGACAGGCCTGGCCTGGCTCCAACCACCAGTGGTCCCTCTCATTCAGACTCGGCAGGAGGCCACTCCACCTCTCTACATCAAGACTGGATGTTTTCCTATAGTTTAGCACAGGGGTCTCAAACTCAAATGACCACGAGGGCCGCATGAGGACTAGTGCACTGGCCCGAGGGCCGCACCACTGACACACACCCTGCCCTTGCTGCCCCGGCTCCGCCCCCACTCCACCCCTTCCAAGAGGTCCCACCCCTGCCCCACCTCCTCCTCTGAGCACGCAGCTCCCCATTCCCTCCTGGAAAGCACTAGGCACCACCAACAGCTGTTTGGCAAACAAAGCAAGAGCAATCTAGGAAGTCAAGAGCTAGAAACACACGCGGCCCAGCCAGGCAGCAGAGAAGCCTCCACTTCTGGTCCCTCCGTCCTGCAAACTGCTATGGGGGGACCGGGGGGGTGGAGGGGGGTGCCAGGAAGCTTGGCGGGCCGCAGGGAAGGGCTTTGCGGGCCGCATGTGGCCCCCGGGCCGCATGTTTGAGACCCCTGGTTTAGCATATATTTTGGGGGAACTATTATTGCCTGTTTTATAGAGGTCAGACTAGATGATCACAATGGTCCCTGCTAGTCTTGGAAGCTATGAATCAGCCCATTACTGAATCTCCAAATGCACACTGATCCATTCACATGGCCCCTCCCTGGCCAACAAATGTAAGAGGGGCATCCATTGACCCTAAAGTAACGGTTCTCAAAGTTTTGTACTGATGACCCCTTTCACATAGCAAACATCTGAGTGCAACCCTCCTTATAAATTAAAAACACCTTTAAATACATTTAACACCGTTATAAATGCTGGAGGTGAACCTGGGTTTGGGATAGAGGCTGACAGCTCATGACCACCCATGTAATAACCTCACGACCCCCTGAGGGGTCCTGACCCCCAGCATGCCCCTTCATCCAGGCCAACTCACTGCTGAGGCCCACCTGTGCCATTCCAGTTGAAACTGGCCATCCCCCTTTGTGCCAAATGAACAATCACGTGTCCATAAGTCCAATTACCAACTACTGTAACCTGTTCTCGTGGTCCTGAAGGAAGGGGTAAAGAGGAAGACTTTAGCACAATTATACCACTGAATTATCATCCCCAATTGTGACCTCCATACCCTTGTATGCATTTGAACACCACCATTGACAGCCCTCACCTTTTAGGCTCCTATTCCAAGCTTTGGTGTGAATGTGACCCATCCAATTCTAAAGGAACAGGATACCAATTCACCAGAGGGAATTTCAACAACACACACTCTTTGACATCTCCACAAACTGAAATTTTCTTTTCCCACAGTAACTCCCTTCCCCCAAGAAAGACAGGCCTGACATCATTCCCACACTCTTGTAGTACTAGGACTCACCTCACCATCCCTTAACTGACTTTTTTTGACATTCAGAGCCAGGGTGTCCGATCCCCTTCCCTATTGCTGAGGAAACACCACAGCCCTACCTGAAACTATTCTACCTGCAGCAATTCTTCACAGGGAAGACCTATAAACCTTCCCCCCACCCCCTGAGGTGTGCAGGAGCCAATAGGTCGGTCAACCACAGTGCTCCCCCTCCTCTAGTCCACGAGGAGCAGAAAGGGGACACAATCCTTAAAGAAACAAAAGGTTTTCTTTCCCTTGCTGACCCAGACAGAGCCTCCTCACCTGAGGTTTCAGGGGTGAGCATTGTTGGATTAGAAGGGGAGAAATGAAATTATTTCTGCCACCTCATAGGCCTGTGTTTATAAGACATATCAAAACAACACTTCGGTGGGCAGGACAGACTCTTGCTGAGCTATACATACATATCAGCAGGGCTGCAAAGGTTGTTTTGGCCTTTTTTTCCAGAAATGAAAACTGGGTGGAGGTTCCATTATAATCTGTGGAGACATCCTGCATAGTGTAATAAAATGAGATTGGGGTATAATGTAACCCTCCTGCCAGGTGGTCTCGGGTTCAGTCCCTCGGGGTTTCTCGCAATGATATAAAACTGATTCAGTTCAAACCCCACCCCCTAATATGGGAAACCTAACCATCACCCAAGGGTGCCTCTATGAGGCAATACCTCCCCACTGGCCAGCATTGAGTCGGTGTATAACAAGAGAGAATTTTTATTAAAAGGGAAGGGAACTCAGCAGTGTCATGTGGGAAAATACCACAACCATGTTCAAAAGCATGTAGCCATAAGCAACACTGACCTACAGTAAATGTCCTTTGCCTCAGTTCCCTACCTTGTGATATGAACATCTGATGAATAAATGTCCCCTTAACATGTCCTCCCCCTTCCCTCCAGTGCACCCCACTTGCAGTTGGTTGTCCTTAGTCCAGAGGTTCATTCATGTGATTTCACCTTCCACCTCTGAAAAGGGGCTTGGGGTGCCAAGCAATTCCTTTGCTGCTGTCTCTAGTGCCTCTGTGGCTGTTCCCTCAGTCGCCGCTTGCCACCGCCATTGCTATCTCTGGTGCCGGTGGTTCTACCACTTAGCTCAACTTTTATGAATTTCAGCTCTTAGTAATGTCACTGCATAGCAGGGAACCTCTCTGCTGCTGTCTCTTCCTTGTCGTTCCCTTCAATGATGCCCCTGGCTCCAACGCACAGCTTCTTATTGTTAATATTTGGGATAAAATTTTCTAGCAAGCAACCCATTTGTCCTTCTAGGTCAGGGGTTCTCAAACTGGGGATTGTGACCCTCAGGGGGTCATGAGCTTATTACATGGGGGTGGGGTGCCACAAGCTGACAGCCTCCCCCCAAGCCCAGCCTTGCATCCAGCATTTATAATAGTGTTAAATATATTAAAAAGTGTTTTTAATTTATAAAGGGGGGATTGCCCTCAGAGGCTTGCTAAGTGCAAGGGGTTGCCAATACAAAAGGGGTGCTAGGAAAACCACCTTCACCTTCTCAGCTTCTTGCTCTCTGTTGCTCATTGTACGTTTTTTGCAGACTCTCGCGTGAACAATTTATTTAAAGACACCAAGAAATAGAAACACCTATACTAGTTTGTGATTGTGCTGGTAGTTATGGGATTACTTCCATTTGCTCTTCCTTTGCCATAATATCAGCCAGCTCCATCTTAAACAAGATCTCTGTTAGTTGTTCCAGAACTGCTCTCAATTTATCTATATAAGGTGTTTTAGGAATAAGAGGAACTGTAAGCTACTGTTGGCAAACCTCTCTTGATATCCCCCTTGCTCTTCTACAAATTTCCCCCTCATTTCTGTCTGTAGGTTGGCATCTCTGTCTTGTCTGTGCTCAGATTCAGCCAGTCTGTTCTGGAATAAATATACAGGGACCTTATCATCAACACATTTTTCTCGGTCCAATTTTTCCACTGGGGAAGCGTCTTTTTTTTCCCCTTTGGGAAAGGAATAAGGATGGGTGATAATGAGGCACAGCTCATCTGACTTTTGAAGCCCGCACTAGTTAAAGATGCAGTGATGTCATCAACAGTGCTGGTTGCCACAAAGTGGCCTGCACCTTCCTGCAAAGGAGTTTCATGATTTTCCATAAATTAATAGTGAAAACCCCTGCCACAGGAACAGGTTCACCACACTTTTCAGCTGACTGCTCCATATGATCTTTTGCCCGTCTACACGCCTACCCATCTGTTAAGATGGAATGGTGCCTGATCACAAATTGGACAGACCCTGGCACAGAGGTGCCAGATGCCGAATGAATACCTGAATAGTAAAGAAAAGTAGCTCACAGGCACTAGTGACTACAAGCAAGATAAGGCAGCATTTCAGAAAACACCCACACAAAAATCAGCTGGGGCTAACATTTCAGAAAGATATAGCTGATTTACAGGTGCAAAACAGACCATCACCCACCAATCAGATGTGTGAGTGCATCTGCAACATTTTCAACAAAAAGTAAATAAGAATTAAGACTTATTGCATGCAGAAATATAAAAAACACAATAGTAACTAGGTCAGTTTTGGGGTATTACTTTTTAACTCTGTTATTTTCACCATGCATATGAATGGTGAAAGGGGTAGTTATCAGCACAAAAATTCCTTACTGAATTTGCTGAAAATCTAATGATAGGTTGTACACACCACTGGGTCCGCTAAGAAGTTTTGCAACTGAACAGTAAAAACACTTATTTTCCAGCTTCACTGGGCACCTCAGAAAATGTTATTTGCATGCACAGCTTTGTACATCACTGCCCCTAATTGTGTGCTTAAAATTACTTTTGCTACATAATATTTGACACATATAGACCTTATGTGTGTCAAATATTATGTAGCAGAATCCTTTCCATCGGGAATCGCACCAGGAAGAAACTGAACCACCTGTGAATTCAACAGTGTGCAAAGGAAAGCAATCCACTCCAATATTAAGTCTGCAGATATACCAGCCTAGGATTATCTTTATATTTCCCCTGGCACTAGATGGGGACTCTGGATATCAAGGGTCAGTTCCAGGATCTGCCACAAGCTTCCTGAGTACCCTTAGGCAAGTCACTTAATTGCTATGTGCCTTAATATTTCATCAGTTCTATGGGGATGATAATACTTCCTTTGTCTTATTTTTTTGCTGTCTGGTCTGTTTTTGATAAATTCTTCAGGGCAGAGACTGTCTTATACAATGCATTTGCTTAGCACAATGTGAGGTCTCTAACTGCTGCTCTAAAACAAATTGCAAATAATAATAATGAAGTGCAACTGTTAATACTAAGTGACCTACAGTGCGTGGAAATTTGAGAATATTTAAGACCAGTAACTGGGTAGCCTGTTAAATGTATGTTTTCTGTTTTCATATCTATATAGATACTTTCATGCTCCTTATCATGATAATATTGAGCCACATCTGAGGTGGAATGCAGGAATCATTTGATAATTCACAGCAAAAATACACAGCAGTTGAGCGCAGGAAGTAAAGCAGAATAGTCCATCTAATTGAAACTGCAGGGAAAAAAATTGTTTGGCAGAATTGGCCTAAACAACTGATTTGCTGAACAGTCTGAACTACCACTGAATTGCACACTCAGTATTCATAGGGTAGTGCCTTACGTAAAAATCTGATCTAGATGTGAAATTGTGCCCCATTTCTTTCAAAACATGCCATAATGGCCACAGTCAAGTGGTACCTCCAGAAACATCTAATATCTTCTGGGTGCAGAGGGAAGATTAACACCCACTGAATCAGCAAAGCTTCATGGCTACTTTAGCAACAGCTCAATAGATAATCAGATCGATCATCAGAATTAATTAATGGGCAGCAGACATGGCGCACAGTCAACCTGTGGAACTCCTTGCCTGAGGAGATTGTGAAGGCTAGTACTATAACCAAGTTTAAAAGAGAACAGGATAAATTCATGGAGGTTAAGTCCATTAATGGTTATTAGCGGGATGGGTAAGGAATGGCATCCCTAGCCTCTGTTTGTCAGAGGGGGGTGATGGATGGCGGGAGAGAGATCACTTGATCATTACCTGTTAGGTTCACTCACTCCAGGACACCTAGTATTGGCCACTGTCAGTAGACAAGATACTGGGCTGGATGGACCTTTGGTCTGATACAGTATGGCCAGTCTTATGTTCTAGAATTGGTACTTTATTAGTACTTCAATGAAAAAGAGAGAAGCTGCTGGAAATTCTGTTTCTGACTCAGTGGGTGTTGATCTTCCCTCTGACCCCAGACGATGTCAGGGAAAATGTTCACTAAAGCTCAAATTTGTGTCCTTACTTTTCTTGGTCAGTTCTTTGTTTTGATCAGTTTGCCAGCAAAAGCATCAGACACCTTATCAGAAAGCCACATAAGTAGCTATATTAGTGATTTTGGAATACCTTTGAATCTTTCTGAGAGTTGCAAAATCTGGTTGTTGATGATACATATAAAAGTCATCCAATATTCAAACACAATAATAAATATGAATAAAACTTTAAAATGTATGCTCTGGAACCACAAGTTTCAGTTAGGTATCTTCTTCAGTGTTGCAAGCTATAACTTTATTGTTTCTTCTTATGTTGACCAGATCTTTTGATTCCAAAGATACATCCCATCACTTTAAATGCTGAATTGTAAATCTGAATAAAGCTAAAGTACCCAAGTGTCTTTTTTAGTCTTTTGATCAAGAAAAGACAAAGGCATTTAGCTGAAACACTTGTCTTCAAAATGCAGTGTCTTTATATACTAAGGGGCATGTTCTACACTCATTATGTGTGTGGAAAGAATGCTGAATATGCCCCCAAGAACAGGAGGGACAGCCATTTACCCTGTTATTGAATAGAAGTAATCTCAGATTGGCTATCCCTGAAAATCAGTCCTTCCTTTTATGGGAGCCATTCAAGTAGTTCTATTAGTAAATTTATACTAACCTTAGTATAACTAATAACAAAACATACCTTCCCTCCCCCCCAAAGTGCTGTTTCTGATCCTTTCTCTTTTATTTTGGTGGGACCTTTAATTGTTTTATCTATTTGTGAACAAGGTAATGTCTTGGGAGATCCAAGTATTTTTCTGTGCCTACAAAGAAACATCAATTGTGTAGGCATTAAAATCCTAGTATTAGAATTACTGATGTTTTGGTCTCCCCTATCCTTCAGGGGTAAAAGGCGAAGTTGCTCTATCATGCCACAAAGTTATGTGGTTTTGGAATGCATGCACATGAGTATGCATTCATTTTATTCAACCTTGAATTGCTCCTTAGCCATATAAATGGGGTCTTTATCCGTAGAAATGTTTGAGCTGCCAAAACATAGACTTACTTAGAATAGATATAGTTAGAAAGTAGCTTCTGTCATCAACATCTTTGTTCATTCAATGTCTTCAGCTACACACAATGAAGATAGCTACAATTTAAAGCCTATAACAACAAAAACATTTAGTTTACATTTTACTTACCATACAGAACCACAAGAGAACCCCAGGGAAGTTCTGTGCAAGACCTAATAGAATACTAAAAGCACAGTACACACTAACATGTTAATTGAGTTAAATAATATACTGTTTCTTCTTAACTACATCATATATTTAAGTACTTAGCTAACACATTTGTAAACAAAGGAATGAATAGCCACAGAAGCTTTTGATTCTGTCTACATCAGGAATACCATCTCTGAAGTCACCGGTGGAACTGAAAGAAGAATCAGGTCCAACAACTCAACAAGACACCTAACATGAGGTGAGTTAGCATTCCTAATGAGAGATTTACCAAACTTCGGAACATCCAGAGCAAGCTAATTCGCTTCTTAAGAGATCCATCATTTTACATTTCGGTCTAATTAGAGCAATTTGTGGTGAAGACAATATTGATTTTAGATTATAGCTTCCTATTGTATTACTCTAGGCAGCATTTCCCTATTTAACTATGTCAAATGCAACTAAAACCTATTCACTAAAGAGCACTGCAGGAGCAACTTTGACAATTGAGAGAAAAATCACTTACATTGCTGTTAATTGTTCCACCTAATAAATAAATATAGGATGTAAACTATTAAATTAGGATAGAAAGGGACAGGTTGTGCATGTTTGACTTGGCTAGATGCTTCTGCTGAAGCAGTGACAGTTTCTTGGTTGTTTTTTCTACTATTGCTGTATTCCCTAAGATCATTGTTTGACAAACCCGCCCTGTGGTGAAGAGAAATATATATTTTTTTAGGTTCATATCCCACTGTTATGTCCCACAGATCATGCTGATCTCAAAGATGGCAGCCTAGCATTTACTCATCAGCATTTGCAGTTGACAGCTAGGCATGTACTTTCAACACTCCTAACATCTATTGGTACGAAATGTTTACAGCCCATCCGTAAGGGTTCTGATGGAATAGAGCAGCCTCTTGGTCACAGCATGGAGCCCTTCAAGATGCAAACACGGGGAAGTTGGAGATTGATGTGATTATGAATGAAAGTACAAGAACACCACCCTGGGAGTTCAAAAAAAGCAGCTATGCTGCAGTGCATCAGGGTGATGGAAGTGCAGCTATTTACTTCCCCAGACAGGCTTCATAGCTAGAAAACCAACATGGGTTTGGACAGATGAAGTAGCAAAAGACAAGCACCATGCCAAGATCAGCTCTCATTTTCCATGCCAGATGCATATCATAAGATTGCGGGACCAGCACAGGCTACTCTCCCGTGCTGGGGAACAATTCCCAAATGGAGGCGGTAGGAAAGGAGGCTTTTTACAGTCAGAATCCCACACTACGCATACACAAGAGAGAGGATATTATCACTGCCCACCTGGGTGTCAGACTGCCCCAGGAGATTGGTGAGGGAGAAGTCAAGAAAAAATAAATAAAAGGTGAGCAAGGAGAAGATGGAGAAATGATGGAAAAGGTTAGCATCAAGGAGGGGAGAGTCTTTGGGTCGATTGTGACATGGTTATTTGAGCAGTCATGCAGAAACTAAGACTCCACATGAAAATGGAATTTTTTGCAGCAGTTTTCCCATTCGCTTTAGTCTGCATGATTACACACACTTGCTGTATTGACTGGAATACCTTAAGTTTTATAGTAGCCAGAAAAGAAGCAGCTAGCAAAGGCAGGTTCCTTAATCTTTAGCCTATTAGTGCAGCCCAGGCTGTGCCAATTTCTCAAACTACACATTTAGTATGGACTTGTGATTGCTGCAGTATTGCCAGAATAAAGAGGAGATTCTAGTCATTTAGATAATCTTTTATTTTTATTTTATTTAACAGTGCATGTTTAAGAATTATGACTGTCACCCACGTTTTCTTGTATTATATTCTAGATGTCCTATGGATAATGTTATTAAGTTTGCATTTACCATTGTTTTGTATTTTGTTTTCTTGGTATTATAGGGACTTAAGGTATTCAGAACATTCATTGGGTATGTGTTCTTGGCTATATGTTAAAAGCACAATGCCTACATACCTTTAAAAATCTGGTCCTTATATTTTAATCTCACTTTAGCAGAGGCCAAGTCTTCTCTGACTGTAACCTACTTTATATCCTAGTCATCCTAATGTTACTGTGATTTTTTTTAAGCTATTGTAGGAGATCTGCTCTTCCCCCACGTCACAACAGGCAGGAGACTCTTTTGTGGCTTCCAACAGTGTTCTTTATTTACAGTGCAAGCCCCACCACCTAAATACAGCTTTACAGGTTTCAAGTAAGCTCAGGTTTTAGCTCAGGCCCAGCCCTCACTTGGCTGGCCTCAGGAACAGTTAGCTCAGCTACCTTTCTCAGCTCTACTCCCTTCCCTGTATCTTCTCTGTATCTTCTCTGTCTCCTTCTCTCTCCACCCTGGGCTTCCATGCTGACAGGCTTTTATCCTCTGGAGAGGCTGCCAGGTGCAACACATAACTCTGAGCCCTCTGCAGCCCAGGTGGCTGATTAGCCTTCCCTCACTGGGAGGTTTGCAGAGGCTTCCCTGCTCTCTTAAAGGGGTAGCAGGGCTGGGTCAGGCCCCACCCTGCCACACTATGGAGAGAACATCTTGTTTTCTTTAATGATGAGACAAATTCATTAAATGTAGGTGATATTACTGAGAACATTTATATGATCTTCATATATCATGTTATTTATGATTCTTGATGATCCTACCTTCTTTTTGCACTTCACACTGCAATATTAAGGAGAAACATTTTTGGAGGCCCCGGTGTACAGCATACTGTTTCTGCATTTAGTTTTGTACTTCCTATCGGGGAGAGTATCCTGTTTGAGAGGCTTTTGGAAGAAAATAAAAATGTGATATGATAATTTATAGCTATATCTTTTTTGTTGTGTTTATGATTAACTTTTTCTGTCAAGCCCACAAACTCTAACACATATTACCAAAAATAAAAGTTGCTGTAAGAATCTTTACTTGGTCTCCAAGTATATCTTCATGTTGTCCATCTATAGTATTTAGGCCCAGATTTTTAAAGGTATTTAGGTGTTACTCCACTTGCAAGGCCTAAGGGATGGCTAAGATCCATTTCCCCTTGGGTAGTTAGGGGTCTAGGACCCATTGAATTTCAGTGACCCTCGTAAGTGTCTAAGGGCTGGTCTTCACTACGGGGGGGGGGATCGACTGCAGATACGCAACTTCAGCTACGTGAATCACGTAGCTGAAGTTTGCGTATCTGCAGCCAACTTACCGCTCGTCCTCATGGCGGCGGCAGACGGCGGCGTGCTCCCCCCGTCGACTCCAGCTTGCGCCTCCCGGCAAGCTGGAGTTCCAGAATCGACGGGGGCGCCACGAGCGATTGATTTCTCGCGTCTTCATGAGCGTCTTCATCGGCAGATAGTGAAGACATACCCTAAGATCCAGATCTTCCAAGATATTTAAATGTATCTTACTTCTATTCCATTCTATGCATCCGATGAAGTGAGCTATAGCCCATGAAAGCTTATGCTGAAATAAACTAGTTAGTCTGTAAGGTGCTACAAGTATTCTTCGCTTTCTTTACAGATACAGACTAACACGGCTGCTATTCTTGAACCTGTCAAGGTATTTAGGTGTCTAACTCTCATCGAACTCAGTGTGAGTTAGACACCTAAATACATTGGAGGAACTGGGCCCAAGCCACTTTTGAAAATCACATAGGCCTTGCAACACTGAGTGGCACCATGCCTACCTCTGGGCCTTAGATTTTAAGTTCATTGTAGCAGAGGACAAATTTTTTCTAGTTGTAACTTGGACAGTGCCAACCACTTTTTTTAAAATGCTTGACAAAGATGTTGATATTCTGATTAAATTTTTGGATGTAGAAATGAGGGGAATTGGCTGTTGATCTTGGATTTAAATGACCCTGAAAAAAAGAGGCGGGAAAAAAGTGACAGACATTAAAACAGTAAATTATTATGCCAAAAATATGTAAAAATAATTGGGGTTCGCAGGGTTGAAAAGTTACTAATGAGTTGTAATATAGCAATGGTGGAACAAGATGGCTGGTGCACTTGGAACAAAGAACAGGGCGGAGAGGAGCTTAGAGGAAAACACTAATGTATGAAACTTTTGGCATTTTTCTGATCTAGTTTTTGTTTTGTTTTTTGAATGCCAGTGTTTGTTTTGTCTATTTAGTTTTGTAAGTTAGAGACTTTCTTTGTTTCACTCACTTGAAGGGTGCCTAGTTCAATAGGGGTATTAATCTCTGTTTGGGACTTGTAGACTCTACTTCAATATAATATAAATAATAATGACAGAGTCCTTAAATGACACAGGAATGTCAATATTAAACTATATATTTTCCAATTAATGTTAAAATATAAAAAAGCCATTCTAAAAATACTGCCATATAACATGGATGGTATCACATAGCAGGAACAGTCACTGAGAACTCTCACACCATTGAGTGCTATTTTATTATAACATTTAACATTAGGAAATTGTCATTCCTAGCAGTAAGAAACCAATCTTGTGAACTTGACTTCAGTGAGAAATGTACCTAGAGACGGATTGCAGGACTAAGGATAATGGGGTTATTATACACTTAAAACATTCCTGATATCAACAGTAAAAGGCAGGAGAGAACTGCAAATGGTCTAGACCCAATAAAATTACTTTAAAGCCATCCCAAGATAAAGGTTTGTGTGTTTCACTTCAAAAGAAGTTATTTCCAAATAATATACAGTAATTATTTTAACTAATATTCAGCTTTCTATTTCCCTTTGAACCCACTCTAAGCCTTGAAGTGTCTTTCTGATTTCAAAAACTCTTTAAGGTGATATCAGCTAACAACTAAACTTTATTAAAAATCAAAGAAGCAACCTTTGGATAGAAAAAGTTTCACATGAAAAATATACATAAAGTAAAGTGCTAATGATTTAGTTATCAGCACTCTACACATAAGAGGAAATATGCGGAAATATGTCTCTTCCTAAAAACCAGTTTTCTGTGAAGAGGCTTTACAAACCTGGAATGAAGAGTTGCTTTCATTCCTCTGACCATACAAGTTAATAAGCCTGAAGATGATCTTTGGCACCAGCAATCTTCATTTTAGTAGCATTTTCCCTTCTTCCAATCCAGTTGAAATGCCCTAAGCAGGTAAACAAATGGTCAGAATCCTACATTACTTGCTGGACAGTATGTGGTGTACAGAATGAATTGGTGGACTTCCAGATTAGTACAGATTGGTTAAAATCTTCAAAAGTACCTAAATGATTTAGGAGACTAAGTCCCACTGACATTCATTTTTGCGCAGCATGGTACCCCAGCTTTAAAGATAGGCACTGGAGGTGACCACTGTCCACTAAGGGTTGTCAAAGGACGTCTCTTTTTTATGGGATTAATTTTTTCACCTTAAAATATTGCCTGACAGAGCTTGAGACAGTCAAAGTACTATGCAAATCTGTTTTTCTTGGATCACTCTGGGGAGGAGCAGAGGGTTTGGAAAGAGTTCAGGAGTTTTTCTAGGCCTGGGGTTCTACTGCATGTCCAAGAAAGTTGGAGCATCCTTCTCACTAATGGATTCAGGGAGAACTTCTCTTGCAAAATATTTCTTATGAGAGTGACTCCAATGGATAGCTGACTGTGCTTCCAGATGGACCAGCAATTGAGAAGGAATGAACTTACTTTGTTTTATTTTCAGAATAAAGTCCAATTGCATTAAAAGATTCAGTGAACTACTAGCTATGCTTCTGGAAGGATGGAGCCTTTACCAGTTCAATTGTCCAAATAAGGAAGACTGTGGCTTTTTCATAGACAAAGAGAAGAAGAGTATCTTTGACATAACACTCGGGGTTGAAGCAAAGTCAAGGGACAGAGTACTGTACTAAAAATTTTCTTGAGCTAAATGGCACCTCTGGAACATCCAATGTGCTGGGACAATTGGGATAGAAATGCAGAAGTTTATTGACGCTAAGACATATCTTAGTTCAACTGCAGCTTCAATGGATTGAATTATCTGTACCTCCCAAACCAATTGAACCACTTCAGGTCCACAATAGAACCAACTTCCCTTCTCTATATCCTCCACAGGAGCAGCAAATAAAAGTGTATTCCTGAGAATACAACCTGTTATGGTTGTCATGAGACAGGACGTACTTGGTTCACATCTGTAAAATCCTTAATATCCTGCCATTTTACCTCTTGCTCCTTAGAGTAATAAAAGATGGAAAAGGCACAGATCTCTCTCTTTGCAGGCAAAATTCAAGTCCACAAACATCTTGCATTTATCACTGACAATAGCCAACAAACTTCCACTATATAATCTGTGACGAGTTGGGTTACAGAGAACCGCTTGGGACTGCCATCTCATGTGCTCAGACTACACATTTTCCCTGGAAGCTTGAGACTTCTGTACCTGCCTTGCTGAGCCAGACACTCTAGCCTGCTACAAACACAGACCCTGGTCTGAACCACATCTCCCACAAGCAGCAGACTTAACTGGAAACAGCTTAAGAAGTGCTCCTGTCTCTAGCACCCAAACACCCAGTTCCTAATGGGATCCAAACCCAAATACATTCATTTTACTCTGTATAAAGATTATACAGGGAAAACTCATAAATAGTTCACCCTCTATAACACTGATAGAGATATATGCACAGCTGTTTGCCCCCTCCCCCGGTAATTAATAAGTAAAAAGTGATTTTATTAAATATAAAAAGTAGGATTTAAGTGGTTCCAAGTAATAACAGACAGAACGAAGTAAATTACCAAGCAAAACAAAACAAAAAACATGCAAGTCTAAGCCCAGTAGAGTAGGAAACTAAATGCAGGTAAATCTCACCCTCAGAGATGTTCCAATAAACTTTTTTGACAGACTAGACTCCTTCCTAGTCTGGGTCTAGCAATCACTCACACACCCCTAGCTACTGTCCTTTGTTCCAGTTTCTTTCAGGCATCTCTATGGGGTGGAGAGGCCAGCTGAAGACAAAATGGAAGGGTTTCCAGGGCCTTTTATATTTTCTCTCTTTATTCTCCTCTACAAAATCACAACAACAAGATGGAGTCTCTAGCCACCTGGGTAAGTCACATGTTTATGGATGATTCTGCTTTTTTGCAGACCGATGCCATTGTTTACATGTTAGTTTAAATGTTCCCAGGAAAGCTCAGCTGTGGATTGGCCTCTCCCAAAGTCCATTTTCAGTTAAGTGTTTGTTGATTGGGCACTTACTGAGAATAATCCTTTCTCAAGAAGCTGACCAATGCTTCATTGAGGCTACTTAGAATCAAACAAGCACATAGCCAATATTCATAACTTCAAATATAAAAATTATACACACATACAGACATCATAATCATAACCAGAAAACTACAACCTTTCCATAGACACCCCACTTGGCCTCCTCTGTACCAGAACTGGTGCAACCATAGAACCCTGGTTGCAACAATGATCTGTACCGTCACAGTCTATGTCAATACCATCACACAATCTCAACAGAATCTCCAGTGGGCATGAGGAAAGGTTTACACTTCCATGGAAAGGCATTACGGAGGAGATCATGCCTTTTCTTCCAGAGGTACTGTAATGAAAAAGTGACTTTTCTTGTGTGTGTGGGGGGAGATAGGGCAGTGTTAAGGAGGACAGGACTAAAAAAGCAAAAAGATACATTGCTATGAAAAGATACATTGCTATGTAGTTTCTAAAATGTTTATTTTTTAATTCAATAATCAAAAGTAGTAAAAAGTTGAATGAAGTTTTTTGGGTGGTGAGAGGACTAAAAAGAAAAGGAGGAAAAATAATCTGAGATCTTACTTTTTTTTCTTGTTACATTTGTGGGAAAGAGATTAAAGTCTTTTCCACAAAAGTAACAAGGAAAAAAAAAAAAAGGTAAGTCCTAAGATTAGCCAGCTGTTCCCAGGTTCAGGTTTTGTTCAGTTCAATGAATTGACTTGCTCAATTGTAACTAAAGTAGATTACTGTTAATGGGTTTCTTGGACAACAGCACATCTTGATAACATTTTAATTAAAATGAATATATGTGTAATTTGCCTTTTGGAGTCTCTTATGTGACATTTTAGAACATCGACCCTGTTAGATGCCAATTTTTTTATTAATTGGTTTATAATTGTGGATGAGTGGCTGGGAAGAGAGCAACTTTTTTTTTGTTCCTGGTGCATTTATTAGTTTGATTTTTAGTCTCAATTGCTGTCAGTGGGTGCAAGACAAACACTTTCCTCTTGCAGACAGGATACTATGTTTAACTTACTAACTGATATTGTGACATTTGTCAGACTCAGGATGCTTCACAGTATTACAGACTACACGTGCACAGGTAGAACTTCGCTCACCATCAGAATACAAGAACCCTTGTGGAGGCTACTCCACAGCCACAACACCACACAGAAATAATCCATAACTGTTTAAAGGAGGAAATACAGAAGAATACATTAACCAGTCAAACCCACATGGAGACTTAGCGAGAAAAAACTATCTAAAGTAAATTTGGCCAGGGCACCAAGGGTTATAGCCCTACTTTTTGAAAAAAATTCAATGGAAACTTTACGCCTGTCTTGCTTAGATACTTATATAGCCCCATGACCACAATATCTGAGCACTTCATAATCTTCAATGTATTTATCCTCACAACACCCGGGAACTACATAAGTACTATTCCCATTTTACAGATGGATAACTGCAGCACAGAGACTGGCCCACAAGAAATCTGTGCCAGAGCAGGAAACTGAAAGTGGATCTTCCAAGTGCCAAGCTCATTAACCACTGGGCCAACTTTCCTTCCAATTTAACAACCACAACTGATCAGAATCTGTTTTATCTCATCCAAAGGATGCCTTTTGTAAGACACATCTACTGAGTGTTCATCTCTTCTTGGCCTGTTCCTACAAGATGCCCTTTCTCCCAGCTACATAGCAAGACAGACAAGATACAAGAGATGTGGTTTAATTAGGCCATAACTTTATTAACTGAACCCATCTGGGGAGTTTCTAGAAAGAACTAGGACAGCACATGTCATCATTCTTCCTTAATCGTTTCCACCTGGAAACATCAGTCTCCCACCTTTAGTGCTACTCTGAGCCCCAGGGTGGGAGTGCCAGTCTGGTTGTTAGAGGAGGCCTGGCCAGAGAAACAGAGTTTATAGAGCTTCTTTCTATGTACAAGGGGGTCAATGGCTTATCTGAGTCTCACTGGTCAGATCAGCAGCCCTTTCCCAGCTCCCAAGAGAGGGCGGACTATCCTAAAAGGAGCTGCTACCCTTTCCCCCTACCACTCCAGTCAAAGACTTTGAGGTTGCCGGGGTGCATGCTTTCCCTTTCATAGTTAATTGAGTAGCGCTAAAAAAAAAATCCTCTGAGAGTACATCTACGCAGCACGTCCCAGAGCGGGGGTCTGCAGACTTCGGCTTGCTCTACAGTGCTAAAAATAACTGTAAATGTCTGTAGTCAGGCTGGAGTTCAGGATCTGAAACCAGGTTGGGCAGGGGTATAGTAGAAGTGGAAAAATCAATCTTGAAACCCAACAGGGGATAAATGCAATTTAAAAAAAAAAAAACAGTTTCCTGAGGACTGATAAATTAATTGAGCCCAAATATTGTATCATGGGTAATGTTTTAGTTCACTGTTTAAGAGTTTTATGATTCTAATCCTGCAGATTTGTAACCAGAAATCAATAGTGGTGAGGTTTGCAAAAGAAGTGCAGGATTCATGCTAGGATGATATCAGTCTGTGCCTACATGACAGCTAAGAAATACGCAGAACACTGCTCTGTGTTGTGCCCCATCATAGATGTAGGTTTTAGTTGAACAGGTTATCTTTAAAATACTTTTGAAGTGAAGCAGAAACTTTGAAGATTCTATCAGAATAAAGTCATGTTCTCTACCAAACATCTCTATGTGCATTTGGCAGCTGCTACACATCAATCATTTAAATTAAGGCATTTTTTCATTCTTCTGCATTGTAATAATTTTGAAGCTTTTTTTCCATTATGGTTGTAGCCTATTCATTATACCATTTTACCACCTAATGACGATAAATGCCAACAGTTTAGCAACAGATTCAGGTAATGACAAGATGTACAGTAGTACAGAGTAATATGAACAGAGCTGCAAGTTCCAATTGAATATTTTTTCTGATCCTTTCCCCATTAATCCACTTTACTCCTGATTCATGTTTAAAAACATGTTGCTTTTATCCTTTCAAAGTGCATGTATAAAATGTTTTAAAGAAACAGATTCTGTTTCTATTGTGGAACTGGGTTTTTTCCTTATCAATATATGCTGTTTATCTGACGATGAACCATTGAATTTCTGAGGGAGGGAACAGCACATAACCCAGACATCGCACTTAATTGGTTTGCGAGCCCACACAGAGCGATCTCATTGCATTCAGTAACTGGCAGGGACAGAAAGCATTTCCAAGCGAAATAATATCTAGCTGTGAATGTGGGAATATGTGTGCAAGAACTGAACAGTAAACACTAGCCTTAATTTTAATATCTCGCATTATGCAAAACTTAAAAAAGATGAGTGCTCTGATATCCGAGCAGACCCCTGTGGGATAGAAATGTTATCATAAGAATATTATGGAAACCAATGTCAAATACCCAACTGCTGTGAAAAGCACTGAGCATTTTAGGGGCATCAAACATTCCTGAATCACCATTTTCTTCCATAAAGGAAAGTATTTACCTATTAAGAGCAGCAAAAGTCTGTTTCACTGGGCTATATGACTGCAGGCAACAGTGCTTTTCAGGTTAGGCTTTTGACAGGTTAGCAATTGAATGGCCTAAACAGCCCTTAAAAGCTGCAAGGTGGAAATGTAAAACCATAATCCAGCTCTCAATGGTCATTTTACAAATGATCAGCCAAAAGCTCAGGGGTGCCTTTAGCTGTTTATGAGGCATACCAGTTAAAATAGTTATACTAGAAACGTGTTGAGGATGATGTCTATTTAATGTTATGGTGATTTTGTTCCTCTACAAAGCAAAAAAAGATGGTTAGAACTACAGGAAGAGCCAAATTTTGCTTGCCTTATTCGTAAGTAAGTATTCACACAAATAATCACACTGTCTTACAACTTTGTGGGGCGGCCTGTGGTATGGCACCCCAGGCAATTACCCTGATTGCTACCTCCTAATACCTGTCCTGGCTTTTATATGCAGAAACCAGTTATTGTGGCATAGATGAACCATGGAGTTTTTATAGCATGTTGGGGCAGGCGGGGCCTCAGGAAGAAAAAGGTTGAGAACCCGTGCATAGACAACAGCAAAGATTGGACAACAGCCAAATGAAATGAAAGTTTAGAGCTGTAGTTTCATATTTAAGACTAAAATAACCACCAGAACACCATTTTAACCTAGACTTTGAAGGAAACAATGTGGAGAGATTTATATACACAGAACAATTCAGACCATAGAGGCAAGACAGAATCTTTAGAGTTTAGACCATTCACATGTAATTATGTGGAAATCCTGACACATTTCTAAAGCTATTGAAAATGTCAGCAAGTATTTTTAAACTTTGGTTTGGGGGCTTTTGTTTGTTTGTTTTAGATTGTGCAACTAAAGATAATTAAGTGCTTATCTGTTTGGACAGTACTTCAGACAAATGAAACAAGTAAGCACAAACTGCCTGCAATGTATAACTTGTTATTTAAATCCGGCTTGTATACAGCCATACCAGCTCATGCTGTGAGCTTTTCATATCTCACAAGCTAAGCAAGGGCAGGGTAGGGCAGTACTTGGCTAGGACACATTTAAGAAAACCTGTGTGGTGCTGTTGGTGGTAGACTGGCGCCACACTTAATCAATGCTCCAACATAGTTGCACACCCCACTTTTTGGAAGAGACTTACATCTGAGGTCTTCATCACTTTTGATCATTAAAAGTCTCCCTATCCCTGGCTGAAAGAGTAGAGGTGTTAATCAGTGTTCTGGAAAATTCCAGCTTGGGTAGCTCCAACTTTACCTGTCTAAATTCCGTCTGGAGGTTTAGCTGAAAATGGAAAATTTGTTCCCTGATTCTTCTTTAGGAGTGGACTCGCCCCCAATTCAGAACCAGTGGGTTTTGACTCTCTGTCTGTTATTACTGGATGAGGAGGAGAATTGCCATACACTTTTTCTTCAGACTTTTTTATTTCCTTGGATTTTTGGGGGCTAGGAGAGCCTCCACATTCTGGGGAGCGGAGTGACTCTTTTTGGC
The DNA here is from genome assembly GCA_032164245.1 of Sternotherus odoratus. Classification (NCBI taxonomy): domain Eukaryota; kingdom Metazoa; phylum Chordata; order Testudines; family Kinosternidae; genus Sternotherus; species Sternotherus odoratus. The sequence continues at coordinate 72,032,228 of JAVMKO010000001.1, read as the reverse complement.
AATGTCTAGTTCCCTTGTGGATCCCTTGTATTGGGAAGAAATATTGTGAGCCTGTTCCCCTTCTTCTGACATATAATTAAGAAAGGAAGGCAGGAGGTAAATTCCCAGAAGAGCCCCAGTCCTCATCTTGAGAGGATAAGGAGTCAGATAAAAAGGTGGGTTCTTCTCTGGGAATGATGGGAAAGAGGCAGACAGTGCTCTGGAAGTGTCTCCTTTAGAGAAGGTTGGTGCTTGGTATTGTTGGGGATTTCCAGACATACCTCTGTAGAATCACTCAACTGAGCTTTAAAACCAGAAAAGGACCAACCAGATAAGAATTTGGACAAGTGTATCTAAAAAGTTTCTAACTTAAAGGATTTTCAAAACTTCAGATTATTAATTTCTTTAGGAAACTCTATTAGTTGGGGGGAGGAGTCCAGGGCCTCCTTATAATCTCTTCTGATATCTATAGCCTTGAGGAGCACCCAACAAATCGCCCACTGATTACAAGTCTAATAGATTTTAAGGCCTGAAGGGATGATTACGATAATCTTGTCTGACCTCCTGCATATTGCAGTCCATGGACCCTCACCCACCCACTCCTGTAATAGGCACATAACCTCTGGCTGACTTATTGACATCTTGAAATCATGACATAAAGACATCCAGTTACCAAGAATGTACAATGTAGACTACTCTAGCAAGTGACTCATGCCCCATGCTTCGGAGGACGGTGTAAACCCACATGTTCACTGCCAATCTGAACTGCTGGAAAAGTCTACTGGTGATGGAAAAGATCCTTAACTGATATCATAATAGGGAGTTCTTTAGAGGACTGGTGAATAACAAACCTCTCCTTTTCTTCTAGAACTGTACCTTAGGGTTTACTGGTGATACGCTCTGTGCACTATTTTAGAAGTGAATATTTGCCAAGAAAAATTCAAAATGTCAAGCTGTGTCAAGGCAAAAAGGAACAGAGATAAATGGTCACCCTGCATCATAACTATGCTTATAGCAAACCAAACACAAGTACAGTCCCTGTATTCCATGTAGCGCCCTGACATTTCAATAGGTTAAGTTATACCTTTGAATAAAAGAAAGTTTCCATAATTAAAGGATTATAGAGTTGACAGAAATTCTTAACCTTCTTGAAAAACACATTTTAAAAGGCTGAAGGAATGGGAGATTAGATTTGTCTAAGCATAGATGTACTGTACATTATTTGTCTGATGTTCCCCTCATGCATTTGCCATGGAATGCCCAGTAGTAAATTGGGAGAATATGGTAATCTTGGTGTATGTGGCACCCCATACTTCAAGATAAGATAAGATTGCTCCTTAGGTGATTACTTTTGAAGCCAAAGGAGTAAAGTTTTCTCCTTGAACATCTGCATTGATCAAGTACATGCATTTTACATAGTTTAAGGTACCTCCATGTCTTGCCCAGCAGAATCCTGGGAGTATTGTGGTTTTAAAAGGCAATTTATTTCTATTCTATGGGCATATTAACATTTAAGAGGAAAACATCTTTATAAAGGTCTTCAGAAAATCCATTAATCCCAGACATTTTGTCCATAGTTTCTTGCAGTGTTATCAAAGTGTCTAGGCTATTGAGCTATAATCCATTAATAGGATTTTTAAGAGTTCTATTATGGTCACACTTCAGGAGAGAGTGAACAGATGGTCACCTCATTGCTGTAACCTTTGCCTAACAAAGCTAATTAACTCAACCTTTCGAGTTGATAAGGTATCAAGTATGGTTTTGTCTACAGATAATTGACTAAGATATGAGGCAGGGAGAGTCAGAGAAGGTGGACAGCAAAGTTATCCAGGTGAAATCCTTGAGACCGAGTACTAAAAGAAGAGGTAATTTGTATGGTTCAGGAACTAAATCACCATACATTGGTGTAAGTGTATGCTAGCTTAAGTTATTATAAGTTACACAAAGGGGTGAAAGGGCAGAATAATAACTTAAAAAACCCCAGAGAGAACAGGAAATTACTGTTTCCAGTTACTGGAGTTCACCAAACACATTATCTTTCCATCCTCAAATGTTTGTTATAGTAGGGAAAACTGAGAATCAGAGGGGGGGCATTGTGTGAGGCATTGTACAAACATGTAACAACACACAGTCCCCGCCCCAAAGATCTTACAAACAAAGGGTAGGGAAAAGAGATAGAACATACAAGGAGTATGATGGCGGCAAACGTCATGTTAGTTCTATGTTTGGTTGGTTTGTTGGGTTTTTTTGTTTGGGGAGGGGATGTTTGTTTGTTTTATTATTTAAATAATTTCAGTGGGACTTATGTTAGAAATGGGGTTAGCAGTTGTGTGCCTGGCCTATATAAGACATGGGCCATTTATAGCAGGGGGGGGGGGAGCTAGCATTTGCCACTCTTAAAACAGTCAGGGACACTCACCCCCAAACAGGCTCTCAGTTCCTCCAAACTTCAAGGGAGGCAAAATACAATAAAGCCTGAACAGGAGGGAACTGTGTAGATCTTCACAGGATATATAGTCAAAGCACTCACTCATAAGCATGCGGACAGGATGTGCCGGGTATGCCCAGGCACACCCTAATACTGGGGGGTGTCTCAGGAGGGGGCAATCAGGGGATAAGGAACGGGGGGGGGGGATTGGAGATTTTGAGGGAGGTGGGAAGAGGGAGGGAGTGGATGGGGGCGGGGGCAGGGCTAGGGCAGGGCTCCCTGGGTGCACACCATAATTAAATGTGCTGCACACACCTCTGCACTCACTCATGAATAACCTTCCTTCTCCCTCATAAACTTACCTCTAAGCGCCCCTTTAGATAGCTAGAATGTTCTAATAAGTCTTTATCTTTGTCAAGACAAATCCTAGGAGACTAAACAGTCACAAATCTCAGAAGGAGGGCTGAAGTTACATCGCTGTGGAATCAAGTTCATTTTAGGTGTTAATGATATACCATTTATACAGGGAAACAGAATATTAAACTCATACTTTGGCAGATAAACATGGGACAAACTGTTTTTGAAATATTTTGTTTTACAATATACCTTATAAATATCCAATCCTGCAAACGGCTCTGCACAGGTGACGACCTGAAGAGCCCTGTGTAAGTTGGAAAGCTTGTCTCTCTCTCAGTAACAGAAGTTGATCCAACAAAAGATGTCATCTCACCCACCTTGTCTCTGCATGGGAAGCAATTTTTTGCAAAATATACCATTGAACCAAATCACAATTGTCAGTCAAAAAACAGTTTAGATGGAAAAAGTTTGACCAGCCCAAAAAAACAAAACACGGCTATACAAAGGCTTTGGGTGCCTGGGCATGTCATCAAAGTACAATGTCCCTGGGAGCAATGAAAAGCAAATATTCTGCCATGGACAACAACTCAACTTGAAGTAGATGGCTTTTGCGGCATATATGGGCTACTTTAGACCAAGAGGTCAAGGAATAAATTCCATAGCCGTGGGGTCCTCCCTGAGAACCCCTTGCCAGCTGCCTCTTTTATAATAAGGGGACTCCAGCTCAAGCACCATTAAGGTTATATTGAGAGGATAATCCACTGCCCACATAGTTTGCTTTGCTTACCTCTGAGGTAGGAGTGGATGCCATAATTGAATTTCCTGGGTAAGGGTTGTATTTCCCTGACTCCATCAGACATACACTGGAATGGATCTGAGCATTCTTTATTCATTCTGAGCAACTGCCTGGCTTTTAAATACACCCATAACATTAAAAAAAAATCGTAAATGCTAGCACTATTTGGCCATAAACTGCCTCCTGCAAGCAAGAAAGCTTATCTGCGAACCAAGAGCTTGAAACTTATACTTTATTTATTTAAGTTGCTCTTATTGCTTATATCCATAGTGTACCTTGCTAGCTGTAACAAAGCCAATTTCCAAGACAGAGGTTAATATTTTGGTATATTGCCTTCTTCCTAAGCAGAGAAATATGCAGTATTTTGAAATATTTAATACCTTAATTTCATCTAGGAAAACAATAAAATGCCGTTGTCTGGCAAAGATACGTGCACTCCTTGTGTTGGATACTATTAACTAATTTGAGTCCAATCCTGCCATCCACTGTATATGGGCACTCCTAGGCATAAATCAGTGGGACTCAATGGGAGGGTGCAGCAGTGTACCCATGTACCGTGAATTGTAGGATTAGAACTTTATAGAATGATGCCACACACAGATTAGAGAGAGTGAGTGAGTGTGTGTGTGAGTGTGTGTGTGTGTGTGAGAGAGAGAGAGAGAGAATTTTAGGAACTAGAATTTCAAGAAACATTCATAGACAAGGAATGTTGGCTAGTCAGTTTTGTATAATGTGTTTGGAAGGGGGGGCATTTGGAGAAATTTTGTTCTCTTTACTCAAGTGAGTAATACCACCAATGTCAGTGAGGCTACGTATGTGAGTAAGGCAAGCAGGATTAAGTCCAGTGTCTTAATTTTAAGGCATGTAATAATCAAGAAATAAGCTTGAAAATTGAGGGTAGACTTGAATATTCATTAGTACAATTTTATGTTTGCAACCATTAATATTTTAACCACTGTTTTTTGCTTCAATTTTCAAATCATTGGCACCCAATTTTAGTAGCATCTTGGCTATTAGAGAGACTCTCCTTAAATGGAAGTCATTAGCAAACACTCCATTATAATATTGTTTTGCATTATGTGCTCAGTGTATTGGCTTATTTTATAAAGTAAATAACTACATACAAAACAAATCACCATGCATCTAGAAAAGATGATTTAGAAGTCTGACCTAATCTAGTCCATTTTTGTATTATGTTAACAAATATTTTCAGCTTTTCTACTAAATAGCTTCTAAATAATGGAGTTTATTGTAGACCATTAACTATAGCAACTGATTATTCTCATACATCCACATTCAAGTATGATATTTTAATCTTCTAAATCACATCAGGAATGAAATGATTACCATATCTAGAAATTAGTTTGAGCTATATCTTTATTGGTTATAAGTGTGGCTCATAACTTATTTTGAATGATTAAACTCATCTAGAGTCCTACAGCAAAAGGAAAACCAGTTCAATGCCCCTTCCTGCAGTCCTCCTTCAGGCAAACCTCCCACTGATTTCAATTATGTCGGAGTTTTGCATTCTAAGTAGTTCAGGAACATATCACCATATCACTAGGTTTCCTTAGAAGAGTATCTCAAAGTTATCAAAGATTTTTTTTCAGGAATGGTAATTTTCTTGGTCATTACAGCTCCTGTATGATTTATTTGTCAGAGTTTCTTACGGGGATCCAAAATGATGCCTGGTCTCGCATTCCGAACTTCACTGAAGGACAAGTTCTCAGGTTAACAGCTACTCTTTTCTATTTCACTGGTTTCAAACATTTCTTCACTGGGACCCCAAAACCACCAGCTTTGGTTTCCTGCTGAGGCCCATCTATTTCTCATTTGGTGGCCGCAAAGGACTGTGGAACTGGGGTCAAAACAAGAAAACGTGGCTGTTGGGTGGAGTTCTGTTAGTACAGCCTGGATACTATGGCTGCTGGTGGGGTTGTTGCATAGGAATATTAAGGGGCTAAGGTTGAAGGGCACAGGAGACCGTGCCAAGTGAAGTAAGGTGCTTTATTTCAAACACACACACACTGCTTAGCACTCAACTTTAGGTCAAGTGGGTGTGGCAATCTCCCAAAGTGCCTCTTTCCCTCCCCTAGGGCTGAGTGATCTGCAGACAGGGTAAGAGTGAAGAGGTGACAGCTTCACTATCATTAGTTAGTGGCAATAAAGGGTCCAGGGACTGCAGGGATGGCGCTGAGGGTTTTTCCACCCCAAGCGCAACAGTCGGGTGGCCTTTGGCGGCACATCTGTGGGAGGTCTGCTGGCCCCGCTGATTCAGGAGCATTTTGGTGGAAGGTCCGCGGTCCAGAGGCTTCAGTTTACCCGCCGCTGAACCTCCCGACGAAACCCGCCTGACTACCGCCACTTGCTGCACTGGTGCCTGGAGTTGGCCCTGGGGGACAGACTGGAGCAGGTCACCTCTCCCCTGGGTCCTGCTAGTTCCTGGCACCTATAGGATTTCAGGGTTTTTTTGTTAATCCATATGATTTGAAAGACACCTGAGGGCCACGACCTACTGTCTGAGAAACACCAGGGTGACAGTTGTGCTGTGCCATAAGAAGTGCAGCACAGAACTCGCAGCCCAGGAGAGGGGAGTGGCTAATGTGGCTTTAAGCCACCTTTGAGACCTCCCAATCCTGGGCTGCTCTGGGAACTGCAGAGACCCTGGCATAATGGCCTAAGTTATGGCTGTCTGCCCAGAATCTCTACTACAAGCTGAAGCTTGCCCATGTCCCTAGCCCCAACCTCAGCATACCTTCTATACCAGGTCTTGTGAGGGGATCCTTGGAAGGCAAACTTATGGCTGTTTAGACTGCAGCAAGAGAAGTTAGGTTGGACATCAGGAGAAACTTCGTAAGTGTCAGGGTAGTAAAGTACTGAAATAAATTGCCTAGGGAAGTTGTGGAATATTTGTCACTGGAGATTTTTAAGAACAGGTTAGACAAACACCTGTCAGGGATGGTCTAGATAATACTCCTTAGTCCATGAGTGCAGGGGAGTGGACTAGATGATTCTTGAGGTCCCTTCCAGTCCTATGATTCTACAATTCAAGTTCCCAGCCCAGTGCTTTAAATACAGGAGAACGTGCTCTCTTTTCCTTCCATTCTCATTCACTGACTGGCCTATGCCTTGAATGAGGCACGGATCTCAGAGAGCAATATGTGATTGTGTAATTAAATACTGTATGACAATGCATATGCACAATAATAATACTTACCTCTTATATAGCACTTTTCATCAATAGAGCTCAAATGCAGATAAATTACTGATAACCTTAATTCTGTCATTTTCTGAGCACTTGCCTTCGTAGCCTTAACTTTATTTTAACATCATCTTTAAAAAAAGAAACAGAAAATAAGAAATCCCATCCCATAGAACCACAGTGATCCCAGTAGTGGCCGTCAGCAGAGTAGAAAGCCAGAACAATTAGCTTAATAGAATCACAGAATATCAGGGTTGGAAGGGACCTCAGGAGGTCATCTAGTCCAACCCCCTGCTCAAAGCAGGACCAATCCCCAACTAAATCATCCCGGCCAGAACTTTGACTTTAAAAACCTCTAAGGAAGGAGAGTCTACCACCTCCCTAGGTGTTGCAGGGTACTCGGAGTACCGTAGAAACGAGGCACACACATAGCTGCTAAATAAAAGTGGTGAGTTTATTGAAGACAGACAGTGACACACCCACAACGGGAGCTCCCTTTGTTGCTGCTACTAAGACGGGAGAAAGCCCGACTCATCGGAGCAATGCTCAGGGTGAAACCCATTATGCAGGGGCACGCTGACACAGAAATACCCAATCACATTTACATTTCATGCATACTTCATGAATAGCTAATGGCTTGTTTTGCTTCATTAGTCTCACACAATCCTTGCAAGCAGTTAGAAGCTGGAGGACTCTGGTATACAATAGATAACGCTGGTATACAAGCATGTTGCCTTGACTGAGAGTAACCTTTCCCTGGTGTCTAGCGTGAGAGCGTGTTCTCTATATGCATACCGTTACAAAATCTTCTCAGACCCTGTACTAGGTAACCCATTCCAGTGCGTCACCACCCTCCTAGTGAAAAAGTCTTTCCTAATATCCAACCTAAACCTTCCCCATTGCAACTTGAGACCATTACTCCTTGTTCTGTCATCTGATACTACTGAGAACAGTCTAGATCCATCCTCTTTGGAACACCCTTTCAGGTAGTTGAAAGCGGCTATCAAATCTCTCCTCAGTCTTCTCTTCTGAAGACTAAACAATCCCAGTTCTCTCAGCCTCTCCTCATAAGTCATTTTTGTTGCCCTTCTCTGGACTCTCTCCAGTTTTTCCACATCCTTCTTGTAGTGTGGGCCCCAAAACTGGACACAGTACTCTAGATGAGGCCTCACCAATGTCGAATACAGGGGAACGATCACATCCCTCGATCTGCTGGCAATGCCCCTACTTATATGGCCCAAAATGCCGTTAGACTTCTTGGCAACAAGGGTACACTGTTGACTCATATCTAGATTATCATCCACTGTAACCGCTAGAACTGTGGCCTAGCCATTCGGTCCCTAGTCTGTGGCAGTGCATGGGATTCTTCTATCCTAAGTGCAGGACTCTGCACTTGTCCTTGTTGAAATTCATCAAATTTCTTTTGGCTCAATACTCTAATTTGTCTAGGTCCCTTTGTATCCCTACCCTACCCTCCAGTGTATCTACCACTCCTCCCAGTTTAGTGTCATCTGCAAACTTATTGAGGGTGCAGTCCAAGCCATCCTCAAGATCATTGATAAATATATTGAATAAAACTGGCCCCAGGACCAGGACCGACCTTTGGGGCACTCCGCCTGATAGCATGGACGGATAGCATGGACAACATGGATTCATAGCATGGATATATGTCACTTGAACTAAAGGAAGAATACCTGAGAACAACAGTAGGCTGCATCTTCACTCTGACCCACTAGATAGGGCCATGGCGAGCACTTTGCCAGTGGATTACATAACTATAGTAGAGACCCACCTACGTACGGATGTCTGGAGTCAAGCCGTCATGACCACGCGTTAACGAGTCTTGTGTGTTAAATAGGTAGCACTAGGAGGCACGGGGCTACCACGTGTTACGCGGATTCATGCGTAAACGGTCTGTACTGTATTTGTAGGAGAGAGGCGTTGGGAAGCAGGGATCCTGGTTTATATTCTTAGCTGTGGAAGGGATGGTTGCCCTAGTGGTAACAGACAGAACAACCAAGCACTTTAGGAATACTCATTCTGAAAGATAGTGTAGATTATTGAACAGCAGTTGCCATATTAGAAACTTCCACCAGAAACAACTTTGTTCAACCTTTCAGTTACCTTATTGTAAAACGAGTGTTACTTACACCTACAGCAAGAGTTATGAGGACTTGCTCAGTAATAAAGGCTGTGAAGTGCACAAAATTAATATCAGTCAGTGGAAGGACTCATCGTCTCCTATCCAATGTACCTTCTTCTAGGTCAAAAGGCAGGGAAGCAGCGGGATGGGCTGCTGCATCTCCATGTGTGAATCTCTTGCACCTTCCATGCAGTGAGCTTTGTGTTCCTGGAGCATTTAGGGAACAGTGTGGGCATGCTCAGTGCAGATAGACTGTTCTGAAATTTCAGCAGCTTCGTCTTCAGTTTCAAATCCCTCTCCTGAAGGAGCTGGAGCTCTTTGAAGGAACTGTTGGGGAAAAAAATTATCTTCAACAAAGCTACCTAGTTTTCATTAGTTAACAAAGTCCTGTGGCACCTTAAAGACTAACTATAAAACTTTATAGTTAGTCTTTAAGGTGCCACAGGACTTTGTTAACTCTGCTATTCCAGACTAACACGGCTACCACCCTGATTCTAGTTTTCATTAGGCTCTTTCTTGGAAACGACCAGACCATTTTCACTGAAACTTGAGGGGAAAAAATCATCCTGAGGCAGAGAAGTTTTCGGCATGAACCATTAAAAGTCTGACAAAGTTATATGCAATTTAAAACTGGGATTTATAACAGAAAGGGTTAGGCATGCTTATCTAGAGGCATCACTCCCAGCTCCACTCGTAATACACTGGCCAGCATCTTTCTGATAGGAGTAAATAAAACTCACCACACAAATCATTGACTCAAAAAACAGTCATGGAAGAAGAGATTGTCACATCTGCTGCGCTTACCAGCATGAAACAGAGGAACTAATCTGTAAGAGTTCACTTTATTGCTCTTAGACTTGTTAGAATATTATCAGGTCATATGAAATGCAGGCAAGACAACAACTCCTATCACACTGCTGGTTGTTTGTAGAACAACTCCTATCACACTGCTTTCCATTTGAAATATGTTTTAACATACAAGTTATGTTCAATAACTCTTGGCTGATAGTTTAGGCACAATGTGAATTTTCCAATATATGTAGGCTTGTGTGTGCTTGAATTCTCAAAGCAGCCAAAATATAGCCAAAATGTGCTACAAGTATTCCTCGCTTTCTTTACGGATACAGACTAACATGGTTGCTATTCTTGAACCTGCCAAAATAGTTTGTGTGCCATAGTTTATTTCCCTTTGGTCCTCTTCCAGGTCAAAAGGACAATTAACTGTATTCTTGTAGGTGAATTTTCTACCTAGCATCTTTCTTCCTGAGCCTGTGTGATGATGTTTTTCCTGTTAATCCAACTGCTAGGAGGCAATTTGCCAACCATAATGTGAGAATAAACTAAATTTATCTTTAAAAAAAAATTTAAGCAATGTAATTTGAATTCCTGGTAGGTTTTCAATGAAAATAGCCTTTCCCAATGAATGTTTTCTCTAAAGATTTTACTTGCATGCCTAGATTTATAGTTTTGAATGGTCTCCACCCATTTGCTGACATTGTGTGGAAAGAAAGAAAGAAGAAGATGATGTGAGGTCATGTGAAGATGAAAAATGGAGAACAGAGAGAAAAAAAGATTTTTTAAAATCCAACCTATGTTCCTATAAGTTTTCCAAGACATTTATGAAATACCAATGCAATTCAATAATATGTTTAATATATATCTATATGTCAGGTGTCCAAAGACATTAACTTATGTTAATGATAATGAAATTATCCTCATAGGAGATGTACAAATATATTAGTGGTTTTACTTTGTTCAAATTTGGGTTCCAGTTTGCTTTTAAGCACTTTAATACTCTAGTACAACTTGGATATTGCATCCAGTCTGACTCTGCCACCAGGCTATTTAATCCAGTAGCTATTGTGACACACCGCCTTCTCAGGAACCCCCCTCAGGAACACAGGCAGGAAACCCTTCTGCTCCAAACAGTGCTCTTTAATTTACAGTGCAGGACCCCACCACCAATATATACAGGTTAAAACAGTTCATTAACATCCAGCTCTTAAACAGCTCATTAATACCCAGCTCTACGGACTCTAGGTAGTCCAGCTAACAGTTAACACAGCTCTAGGGACTCTAGATAGTCCAGCTAACAGTTAACACAGCTCTAGGGACTCTAGATAGTCCAGCTAACAGTTAACACAGCTCTAGGGACTCTAGATAGTCCAGCTAACAGTTAACACAGCTCTAGGGACTCTAGATAGTCCAGCTAACAGTTAACACAGCTCTAGGGACTCTAGATAGTCCAGCTAACAGTTAACACAGCTCTAGGGACTCTAGGTAGTCCAGCTAACAGTGATCCAAATACACACACAGCTCTTGATAGCTCATATACACACACAGCTCTTGGTAGCTCAGACAAACTCACACTCAGCTCTTGACTAGCTCCTGCCACCACCACCCCCTGGGCTTCCTTCCTGGCAGCCTTATATCCCCCAGAGGAGGCTGCCAGGTGCAACCCATCCAGGTTGATTAGGCTGCAAGCCAGGTGGCTAATTAGGCTTGCTGCACCGGGGGTTTGCAGGCTGGTGCTCCCTCTTAAAGGGCCCGCAGGGCTGGCTCAGGCACTCCTGGCCAGCACCCTGCCACACTATCCAATGAGCTCATGAAAGTTAACAGTCATGCCAGATTTTTTTTTCCCTAGGGCATCCTCATGAACTTCCTTCAGAAACAGGGAAAACAATATCACAACAAATGACAGGCTATTGTTCTGCTACAATATAGGGGTTAAAGTCTAAATCCCTCAGATATCAACAAGTATTTAATCATCATTTACTCATTAGTGGCTTTTTGAATACAGAATACAGTATATTCCAGACAGCTATATTTTTTCCTCTAAGAAACAATCCAATAGAAATTTTATTTCAGTTATTTACTCATTCATACATGATTCGGCTCTAGGCTTTCCTTCCTCAAAGGCAAAATTGGGAAGTTGATCTAGGGATGCAAACACCACCATTTAATTCCACATGATCTATTACAGCACTTCCCCATCTGTCAAAGCCACTGACTGCTGGCATTGCTTGCAAGTGGGATTTTGGAATCCAATCATGAATTTCATCTCCCCGGGGATTCCCTAATTTTCCCCGGGTCTTCCTGCCCAGCACTAGTTTAAGAGATAAATTTTGCTATTGCACAAAGTTATTCATTTATAAACTTTTCCGCTTGGCTAGAAAGGCTCTCTTAATTTACTGGCCTAGAGATGAAGCATCATCCATTAAAGTTTGTCTTAACTTAATCAGCTACACCCTCCCTTTGGAGTGTTTCACACAGACAGATACAGGCTTACCATGATAAATGTACTCATGCCTCGGATGACCCCAAATGAACCACTACAAGCAATTTTATTTCTTCTTCTAATAACATGAGTGCAGTATTCAATCTTTCTTTGGTACATTTTGAATACAGCTAAACAGTGATCTATGATTTTGGTTTTCTATGCTACATAAATTGCATATGATGTGCCTAACACGGCTACTTCTCAGGACTTCATTTTCCTTTCTGTCATTTCCAACGGGTCTCCCAATATCATTATCTCCTTGGTGCACTATTCTTCATTGTATTATCTTTGCCACACTAGTCTAAATAGTACATATAATTGTAGATAGAACAAAATGGAACAATTGTTAGTTAAAAAAAATTATAAATAAACTACAGTCGTTTTTCAACAGAGGCCAGCAATTTTCCAACTCATCCTAAGGGGCTGGAAGCTTCAGTCTAAGTTAGTGATAAAACAAAGGCCAGATCATCCTGTCCTGTGGCATTAAGACATGGGAGGGGCTCTGAAGAAGGCCATTTTCACAAGTACGATGAACAATTTTGCACATCAGTGTCTCCCAATCATCCAGCTGAAGAGGACTGTGTGGGAGGAAACAGGGAGGGGAGGAATTATATGTTCAAAAGAAGGAAAGTATCTATCTCTGCTGACATAGGTAGGACTGAGGCAGAAATCTCACTGGCTAAATGTCCAGTTTATGCAAGGATGGCTTACCTTGAATCTGTGCTACTTGTAATGACTTAACTTTTACCTACTTTTTTACACTCTGTCATTTATATAGTCTAATGGCTGGACTATCATATGCCATGACATGTTGCAGTTGGTAGATAACTCTGCACTTATCAGTCACTAAAGGTACTAAACAGCCACACACCAGCGCACCATCTGTTACATGCTATTGCTCATAATGAGAACCTCCGAAGTGTTTGTAAAAGTACAGTATTCTATACTTATTAGACGAGCATTGTCTGGCACAGCAAAACATCACTCAACTGTAATTGGAAACAATGTACGCTGCTGGCCAGTGGTTAACCTAAATATGTATCTTATCTTTTATCAACTAGTTGAAATCAAAACTGATCGAAATTTGGTATCTCCTTTCAAACTTTTTATAGATGTTTCGCCACCTCATAAAAGAACCTCAAAATATAGCAGTGGATTGAGAATACAAATGGCAAGAGTATGTTTTCATGTCAAGATTGCTATCCCCTGTGACAGAACAGTGTGATGACACTTGAACTGCATCTGCCTACACTATGATTGATTCTAGTTAGGAGTAACAATCTCTCACTGTTATAAGGACTAAATTGGCACCAACACTAAAGGAACAAAAATCATTGTGACTGATCTGACTGGTAAGGATTCCAGTGTCTTCACTGATTAATTTGAACAGAAAGAAAAAAAAAAAGCTAAATACTAATATTGTGTGTTGACTTGGCATTTGAATTTCTCTCTGCAGGTGCTGTACCAAAAAGCAGCGTTCCTGGAGAATTAATAACACATCATCATTATAACAACTTTTTGCAAGTCTCATGAGAGTGTGTAATTAACAAGTTAAGCTGTACTTAAAATGATATAAAGTATCATTATACCCAGGATAAATAATTCCTAATTACTGAATTATTTGTCAGTAAAATTACCGAGGTAATTTTCCAAACTTTACTAATAAAAGGTTTCATGCACTATCATTTATACTGGATAGAATGAGAACTTTCACAATTGTAAAATATTGCCTTATAAACCTAAAACCACACTGCAAATGCTATTTCTTTAAACAACAATATTAACACTGGGCTAAATTCTAAGGCTATGTCTTGACTCCAAAATGAAAAGTCTCTATACATTGAGATAGCTATCTAGAGTTAATTACCTCACTGTAAAATCTAGTGGAGATAAATCACAGGTACCTTTTATCTCAGTGTAGCTAGTCAAGGTCAAACCCAGCTAGGGTTATAGAGTTGATTGGCTACATAGAGATAAAAGCTACCTGTGACTTGCCTCCATGAGGATTTGACACTGGGAACTGATGACAAAAGGCTGTGGCTAGCCCAAGCCCAGCCGGAATCAATGATGGAGAATACTTTTCACCTCCTTACCCCAGCCTTGATGAATTTGCCAGATAAAAATTCTTTAAACAGTTTGACAACTGATCGGAGTTTATATTTAAACTGCAAAAAAACGTTGTGGGTTTTTTTGTGGTGGGGCTTTTTTTTTTCTTTTTTTTTTTTTTACAAGCCAATAGTTTAGAAAATACTGTATAATGTTAGAGTATGTAGGACCCATACGCACACACAGCTGATACATCTAAAACCTGATTATTGCTTAACTGTAACAACACATTAGGGAAGACACCTGTATCATAGAATCATAGAATATCAGAGTTGGAAGGGACGTCAGGAGGTCATCTAGTCCAACCAACCCCCTGCTCAAAGCAGGACCAATCCCCAACTAAATCATCCCAGCCAGGGCTTTGTCAAGCCTGACCTTAAAAACCTCTAAAGAAAGATATTCCACCACCTCTGTAGGTAATCCATTCCAGTGCTTCGCCACCCTCCTAGTGAAGAAGTTTTTCCTAATATCCATCCTAAACCTCCACCATGTCTCCAATGAAAATATGTGAACTGTGACTTTCAGAGGTTCATTATTTGAGCAAATTTGGGCTTTTTTTTTTTTTTTTTTTTTTGAGACAGCAAAAGGCATGTCTCAGATAACAGGGTGCCCTCCCTCCCTTGCCAAATTTCAAATCACTGCTCCAAAGCTTGGAAGAACTAGAGCATCTGAATGAAATAGATGCAAGAGATTTTTAAGATGGGATGAAACAACATATTGGTCCCCAAACTCATTCTTTGAAATGGCAGAACTATTTTTGCTAACCAAAAATAAATTTAAACATAAATCAGCATCAGGCAGACACTGAACATGGAAAGTTTCAACCAAAATAGTTAAAAGTTAGCAAAGTTATTAGCAATTGAAAATAGGGCCTTATAATGTCAAGTGTCAGGTAACCTTAATGAAAGGCTTTGCTACCTGTGCCGCTTATCCTTATAACAAGTCTTAGCTCTTATATAGTGCTTTTCAGCCTTCGATTTCAAAACACTTCATAAATGGTTACATTTGTGGCGCCCCTACTGGTTGGGATATGTTTTCACTACAAAAAAAAAGCGAGTTCCTAACTTGGTTAGTGATATTAGTAGAATTCTTTTCAAGACTGTGAGACACGGCAGGTAACTCCTCCAGTGGGGAAGTGCAGAGGCAATTTCATGAGGATGAAGCATGAGACTCAAATAGTTTATTAATGTTAGAAAATCCTTGAGACTGAGATTAGTCCTTCTAGACACCGCTGCCGGGGAGTTTGGTCATTAAAATGCACGCTAACAAGTCTCTAGCGTCAATTTGTCTGTGCGCTTGCCACGGAGCTCCAATAGGCCGGTCTCCTAACAGCACCGTGAAACAGAGCGGTACGTACAGTTAGGCATCTTCAGCATCTGCAAGTTTTTAATAGAACAAGACTTCACAGCCGAAGTGAGAGCAGGAGCTCTTTCCCCAGCTGCACCTCATTACCTGATGTAAAATGTATTTTGATGATGCACTGGTTCATCAGTGTTGAGCTGGTAAAAACAAGTGACCTTCAACCAATCTTGCAACATCTAAGCTGGGCCCATTACATTGTCTACATAAACACTTGACATTAAGTCACCTACTGCTTCCAGTGACAACAGAGGACAGCAGAAAATTGAAGTTAAAAATAGTTATTAACCTACTGGGTTCAACAGACACAACATGTGCATGTCCCCCAAGCATTCATCTGACAGGAAGCCTGGAAACTGCCAGTGCTGAAAGGGTTAAGAACATTTCTGACAACATATCATAGTAAAGTTCAATTCTTCTATCAGCACTGAGTAATAGGAATACAAATGTCATTTTAAGACTTCCTCTCTTCATATGTACTATTGTAATGATAGAGACCTGTATCGATACACCAGGGAGGTTTAGAAGGAAATGTGCCACTACCAGTAAAAATGTGAACTGAACCAAAAATTACTCAAGAAAGAAGCATCTACAACCTTTATTTCAAAGAATATGCCTTAAGCCTGAAGAGAGCAAATAATAAGCAATGAAAGGAGTCTTTGTTATGCAGTGATTTCAAAGCTCTGCCAAAATGTCAAATAATCCATTTAATCAATCCGAAAATTAAAGAATGCTGTAAATTCTCAAGGTAGCTTGAGGTTATAGCTCTGCCAAGTTATTCCATTACTTGAATCAAGCTTATGTCACAATAGCAATTACTTAATAATTCATTTTTGTCGAACAGCCCTGATGTAAAAATACAATTCAGTTTCCAGATTATTTGCAGCTGTGCTCATATTTGAATCCAGCACATGCTACTCTAAGGAGAGTTTACATCCGCTGCTTGGACCACTGCTGTAATGAGTTTAAACATTTATTAGCAAACCACACCCACCAGAAGTGCTTGTTAACCAAAGAGAACAAGAAAAGTATTCCTTAAAACATAGCTTCATGTGACAGAAGGGAGGCATAACCTGTTTTGTATCAGAGGGGTAGCCGTGTTAGTCTGGATCTGCAAAAGCGACAAAGAGTCTTGTAGCACCTTATAGACTAACAGATCTTTGGGATCATGAGCTTTCATGAGCTAAGACCCACTTCATCAGATAAATGTTGTGAAAATCTCCAGAGGCAGGTATAAATATGCAGGCAAGAAAGCAAGGTAAATTCAATTGGGGTGGGGGAGGTGAGGCCCACTTCCAGTGGCTGATCTGGAGGTGTTAACAGCCAGAGAGGAGAAACTGCTTTTGTAATTGGCGAGCCATTCACAGTCTATATTAAGTGCAGACCTGATGGTGTCGAATTTGCAGATGAACTGGAGTTCAGCAGTTTCTCTTTGAAGTCTGGTCTTGAAGTTTTTTTGCTGCAGTATGGCTGTCTTTAAATCTGCTATTGTATGTCCAGGCAAGTTGAAGGGTGGCACAATTTGCCAACATATTTATGGCTGATGGGTGGATCAAAATGACTAGTAATCCACAAAATTTAACAGAGAGTTGTACAGAATGGCCTACCATAGTTGCAAACCTCTGGTAATAAGACAATCCTTTGAATATCTGGCCTCATGCCCTTCAAGTTTTCAAAATTACTGGTTTTCATCCTCTACTGCAGTGGTCCCCAACCTTTGTATGACTGCGGACCGGTCAACGGTTTTACAATTTTACTGCGGCCCGGGGCGCAGCACGACCCCTTTTCCTCGGCGCGGCGCGACCCCTTTTTTTTTTCCTCGGCGCGGCGGACCCTTGTATGTCCGCCGAAAAGCCGCCGAATACATTACCTCCGATGAGGAAGCTATCACGGCGGCGGCTTTTCAGCCGACATACAAGGGCGGGAAGTGCCCCGCGGCACTGAGTGTCCCGCGGCGCTGCTGCAGCGAAGGCGGCCGCGGCCCGGTACCAAATGATCCACGGACCGGTACCGGTCCGCGGCCTGGGGGTTGGGGACCACTGCTCTACCGTATAGTTTTTATTCATAAATTGGAAGAGAAAAACAAGCTTTCCTGCCTTTTCAACTCCAAATTGGTTTCTCAACTTTGAATGAATTAATCCAAATGATGAAAATACTCTCTCTAAAACTGCTAGCAAAACAAACTAAAAGCAGTTGAGGTAAAAAGATTTTCTGCACAATAGAAACGAAAGTACTTAAATTTGGGAAAATGTAAATACCAACATTCACACCATTGTAAACATTGAAAATAATAAATATATTTAATACAGTACATAACATTATAAAATATTTATAAGGCTTGAGTTGTCCTCAAAAGTAAAAAATGTTTTCCTTTATTTTTGTATATAATTAAAAAAGCAGTTACTCATTAAAATTTGAAGATGGTTCATTCATGAAGCATTTTTAATTGTTATTTATTTACATTATTTTTAATAGATTATGGTAAATTTAGACCCTAACATAGGTTGTAATCATTTCAAATTTAATATTAAATGGGATTATTTGTATATACATATTAAATAAAATATTGATTTCAATTAAAGAAATCATTGATTTATATTCACTCTGTGAAGTGGTAATTCACCAAGATTACAGAGTAGATATATATACTATATACAGTATACATTATTTTAGAAAATAATTTAAGCAACATAAAGTTACACTGTTAAATAATGCCAAGAGCAGTATCATATCAAGCACACAATGTAGCAATGCTGTTCAAATTAAACCCATTAATGAATAAAAGTCACTGAATAAACAAATCATAAAACTTTGGATCAGTATTTTAAATATATATATTTTATAATCAGTCATATAACTGATATACCATATGAACATTTTGTCATACAGTGAAGTGCCTAGTTTTCCAGTATCCAGACAATATAGAGATTAGGATGGGTAGAGGGGATGGAAATTATTCTAAACAAGATACAGGTAATGATAATAGGGCAATGAAAAAACAAGGTAGTATCAATGGCTAGAAGTGACCCATCCAGTCTGCATTCATATGGATATTTGCAATGCACACATCCCTCTCCCAATATGGTCCTTCAATCCATTAACAATGCCTTTTGTTACATCCAGCTTGGATAACTGTAATGTACTCTATATGAGGTTATCCTGAAAGGCTGATCTGAAGCTACAGCTAGTACAGAATGCAACTGCCCTTTATTTAGTGGTGTTGGTGTGACATTGCACTCCATATGAGTTTATGAAAATATGCTGAGTGTTTTTCCTTGCGTTATTCCCGCACTATGGCAGGGTCCGCTTCGACTGGACAGAACCAGTGATACGACTGGGGTATACTCCAACCGATGCGTCGTTCCATCTGTCGTTGGAGGCATTTTATACCTACTGCCAGGTGTTAAGCCTAAAGCACCTGGTATTCCCAGGAGGTCTCCCATCCAAGTACTAGCCAGGCCCGACCCTGCTTAGCTTCCGAGATCAGATGGGATCGGGCGTGTTCAGGGTGGTTTAAAATATGCTAATAAGTATGAATATAATATAGCTGGAATATGCTTTATGCAAAAGGTCTCTTGTAAGGCATCATTACAAAGCTTATAATCTACTAAGTGTGGTCATCCTATTTGTATAAATGTATCATTCTTGTATCTGAAACCAGAAATATGAAATATAACTCTGAGGTCCTATTGTAACTATGCAAAGTGTGGGCTATTAATGGTGGTTTGGAACCTTGATGGCTCCCATTAACCAGGACAATTGACTGTAGATGGCGCTGTTTACTTGCAAGCCTTCCTGTGAGTCAGGGTGGGAAGGATGATGGCTTCTGACTATGTTAGCTGGTACTGGAATCTATCTTAAATCTGGGGCTTTTCCATTTAAAAGGAGGAGTGGGAACCCAAAGAGACAATAGATTCCCACCTTGTGCCAAAGCTATATAAGGGGGTGGACAAGAACAAAGGGGCTGCAGTCATGAGAAATCCCCTAGCTACCACCTGAGATGGAACAAGGACTGTACCAGGGGAAAGGATTGGGTCCAGACTAGAAAGGAGTCTGAAAGAAGCTTGTGAAACAAGCTTATTGGAACATTTCTGAGGGTGAGATTTTATCTGTAATCAGTTTCTTAATATATTAGGCTTAGACTTGTGTGTTTTATTTTGCTTGGTAACTTACTTCATTCCATCTGTTATTACTTGGAACCACTTAAATCCTACTTTTTATACATAATAAAATCACTTTTTGCTTATTAACCCACAGCAAGTAATTAATACCTGGGGGAGCATCTCTCTCTATCAGTGTTCTAGAGGGTGAACATTTTATGAGTTTACCCCGTATAAGCTTTATACAGAGTAAAACTGATTTATTTGGGGTTTGGACCCCATTGGGAATTGGGTATCTGGGTGCAGGAGACAGGAGAACTCCTTAAGCTGTTTTCAGCTAAGCCTGCAGCTTTTGGGGAATGTGATTCAGACCTGGCCTGTATTTGCAGCAGGCTAGCATGTCTGGCTCAATAAGATGAAGTACAGAAGTCCTGATTTGCCAGGGAAATGGGCTAAGAGGTAGTCTCAGCACATCAGATGGCAGTCCCTAGGGGGTGTCTGTGACCCACCCATCGCAGTTGGCCTCGGAGAATACATTACACTTTACTTCAGAGATCTATACTGGATTGTTTTTCACTTCCATGTGAACTTCATGCTGTTGTTAGTGATAAATCCATAGATGCATAGACTTTAAGGTCAGAAGGGACCATTATGATCACGTAGTCTGACCTCTTGCATAACGCAGGCCACGGAATCTCACCCACGCACTCCTGTAGTAAATCCCTAACCTATGTCTGAGATACTGAAGTCCTCAAATCATTCTTTAAAGACTTCAGAGCACAGAGAATCCTTCAGTAAGTGAATCTAGGAAGACCTATAGGATAGTGTTTAAATTCTGGATACCTATAAGATTACCTATCATAAATGCTGGATCATGACTTATTTGCATATTGTGAACAGCATGAAATATTGTTGATATTAAATCATTATTAATAATCAATATCCTGATAGGTCACACTAGGTAAGAAACACATGCTGCACTCTGTCAGCATGCAAAACTTGCATTTACGTCAACAGATTTTCTATGAGCCAAATAAATACAGAATACAGCTAAAAGTCTTTATATTTCAAAACCCCAGTAAACTAATTTAAATTAAACTGTGTGTTTCTACTGGAGAAGGCTGGGAAGCTCTAGTCAGGTTTGAGTTTAACATTTCACCCCATCGACAAAACATTCCTTTTTTCTGACAAGAGACCAGATTTCAGAAAATTGACTTGTTACTCAAATTGACACAGAGAAAAAATACTTTATTTGCCATCAGGCCAGGTGTCACCTAGGACTGGAACACTGAGCCCTTAGAGTGCAAAATTAAAAGATGGATTCTGATGCAGGCCTACAGGAGTCATGAACAAACAAATCCCTTCAATTGGGGGACCAAACAAATAGCCACATCCTTGCCAGAGATGTGAGGGGAGACAGTTCAGCGAGAATAGTGAATTCTATATCGTAGTTACCCACTTCCTCTCTTCCACTCCCCACAATCCCCTCTGAACAGATCACTAAGGTATCCCCAAATTGTCCAGTTTGAACTTACTTAAAACTACATCTACAAGACATCCAATATTTTGCTAATCCCTGGGACAGTCACTTGAAATTAGTTTCTCTCCGTATCCACAGGTGAAATGTTTATAAACCACAGGCACAAACAAATAAATACAAGAATCAGAGAGGTAGCTGTGTTAGTCTGGAATAGCAGAGGTAACAAAGAGTCCTGTGGCACCTTAAAGACTAACTGAAGTATTGGAGCATAAGCTTTCGTGGGCTAATACCCACTTTGTCGGATGCAAGCCAGATAAATACAAGAGACTCTCTGCTAGTGTAACTCCACTGACATTAGTGGAGTTAGGCCAGCAGATAATTTGGCCTATTTATTTTACAGAAAGGGGAAGGGGAAGATGCCATAGTGAAAAGGTACTATAGGGTCATTCTGGTAGCTTGGTCACAGGAACTAGTTTAAGATTAATGTTGTTTTATCATTTTATAACTCTTTTGGCACTCCTCTGTATTGATTTCTGTGAACAGCTTTGTAACTTTAACTTGGGGAAACACACCAGAGATTTTCTTTAGGTAGATCCAGGAAGCCACCACTCTTACCTATATCTCAAATGGCACAAACAAACCTGGCAAGGTGAAACCTTCTACCACTTATAGGAAAAACACCATCTTCCTATTGCATAGACCTGCTTCATGCGTCAAGAAACGTATATCCATTTTCTAAGAGTGTCTGTACGCCTTCTGTGCTTAACCCACAGTGGATGAGAGTCTGTTACAGGCCCCAGCTGTAGAGTCTGCCCCTTTGGCTCAAGCTGCAGGTACTTTCAGCTCTGGAAATCCTGAGTTCAGCCCCTCTTGTTGACAAAAGACGGAGAGAGGCCATTAAATGTGCAGTGAGGTGTGCTGCATTCAAAGCAGATAGTGTTAACCTTGGATTACCATAGTTTTACACTGCACCAGATTGCCTATTTAAAAATGACCTATTTTTACTCAACAAATCTGTACCCTGTGTGTTTCCAGAGTCACGTGTACTTAAGTTAATGACAAAAAGAAGAGTTCACGACTTTTCACCCTGTAGAGCCAAAACACCTACGAGAGATCGATCTGGATTCTATTCATTCTTGTGAGTCATCAACAGATTTATTTACAAAGTTCCAATTGGCCACACCTGTGCAAACCCACTGAGAGCAATGTTTTGGCATAAGCATTGCTGAGGGTAGAATTTGAAGACAATGGTGGTAGGGGTTGTACTGCTGTAATTGAGGGCATAATTTAGCATAGAATACCCGTTGTTACTGGTGATGCTGTGTGAAAAGGAAAATACTCTGCTTTATTTTCAGATCCCAGTTTCAGTCTCCAGGGTTGGCAGTTAGAAAACATATATTTTTACTTGAAAACTGAGCACATTTAGCACTCAAAATCATTTGGAGGCAATAAATCTAGAGCCCCATAATGTCATTTGTAGAATTAATTTTCAGAGTATAAGCACATATACTTTAAGAGAGCCTGCCCTGTGGTACTAAAAATAAAAACGAATCCTCAAATCGCATATTACTTAGAAGTGACAAAAATGGAATTCAACTAAAATTTATTCTTAGGCAGGGAATAGGGAGGAAGAGAGAAAAACAGGCTAATATGTTAATGATTAGTCCATTTGAAAGTATTTAAAATAATCTTCTCCCAGATTACGAAAAATGAGCTGCCATATCCAAAGTACATTCTGAAAACATTTGGGGGCAAATAATAAAGACAATTTTTAACTGTATCATTTTTCTTCTGTTTTGGTTAAGAAGCTCAGTTTACTATCTAGGTAGTACAACCGCTATAATCCTGGAAGCAGTTTCATTAAAAGACAAGGAAGCTGATATTTTGCCTTTTAATAGAGGTCTGATTTTAACTTGCTTTCCAAATTCTGCAACTATTGCTCCACAAGACAGTAATGATATAAACAACCTCTAATATCTTTGTAAACCAAAACAATAATTACCAAATTCAAACTGCACTTGTGATTTAATTAAGGTTAAAATATTTGGGGTGTTCTTTTATTCAGACTGACAATTACTTTAAAAAAAACATGTAAGTTACAAGTGAGAAACCTATTGAAATACAGGGGTAAATAGCTTTTCTACTTAATTGTCTCCAGAGTATTAAATCAGAAGAGGATTTGCCTGTTTATAATTAATGGAAGTGTATCCCTTTTTTGAAAACAGACAAGAAATCCACAGTTCTTCAGAGAAATAAAAGAGGCAAAGTAAAAAAAATATTTTATTAATGTGCATTAGAGAAAGAATACAGAAAGAAGACTGTAAAATAAATTAGTTATATAAGAATGACTCACATTCACAGAAGTGTCCCACAAACCAAATGACACCCAAGATAGAAAGATATACAAAGATTGACAAAACATGGATAGTAAAGCAATATATGGGACATTGGCACTATTATGAACATTCTCATAGGTGTTTTTTCTGCCCTCAAAGCTATAATCTCTTGTCTTATTTCCAGAAGAGGAAAAGAAGAGAGTGTATACTTTGAGAAAAACATGTCAATAGAAAAAGAATTATTAGTTACATGCTAGCTCATCATTCAGGTCTATTATTGGAGTGTGAGAATAAAAAAACCTGGACCGTGGACTAATGGGAAACCTTAATTTGTTTCATTCTTAATTTAGGTAGCAATAAGATGAATTTGGAAATTCACAATTGGGGATTTGTTTTGTTGGTTTTTTACAGTATTAACTAATTAGATTAGTGTTTCATGTACAGTGTTAACTTGAGTAGAAAAAAAATGTTATAAACAATTTAAACATTTAACACTGATGTAAAGGTGAATCAACCTGTTATACACTAATTCCCTTACTTGCCAAACTACATGGGTGAGGGATGAAGAAATAAAATGCAAACATGGCAATCAACATGGTGATATACTAAATCATTTTCCAACAATTTTCAGTAACTCTACAACTATATCATTTTCTATACTCATGGCCCCATCTTAGTTGATGATTTTTCACAATGTATTTCATGGCTTCCATCCCTACATGAGACTTTATTACTATCACATAGGAATAAAAAGCCATAAAACACTAGAGTGAATTTATCTTGATCAGATGCAATACTTATTTTCTTCACATGATTTCACAACCATTTCAAAACTAACCAATAATGTCATGCTACATTACTGAACATTTTAAACTACATTTCAATGACAAGAAACACACTGAAATTGTTATATCACAAATTAACAGAACTTTCGCCTTTAAGACATTCCTACCTACAAAGATCAGGAAACAATCACAACACACAACCAATTAAATCACTGAAAAAGACAAGACACCACAGAAAAAGATCACTTCCACATATATCTTTAAACACAGAAGGAAAGACAAGAGACAAGAGAACCACTGGCACAAATCAAACCTATGAGAAACACTACCAGAATCCTTAAAAAAAATAAAATAAAAGCCTTTCCCAAAGTAGCTTCCTGGCATGACCATCGCAAGGATGGACTTTGCATTGTAAAGGATTCAGACACCAGCACCATGGAATCACTAAAACATCTGAGCTTAATTTGGGGCGGGAAAAAGTAGTTTTCCCCATTATGCCACTTTACAGGCTCACTCACAAGGCCTGTAATGTGGCAAACTGATCTCTAGAACTTGTACATCCTGCCTATGATAAATTTACTAGGCATCCAATGCTCATATTTCTATTGATCAAATGCTGAATAAGACAAATTATAAAGTACTATTATATTCTAACCCAACTGATTCTCTAGGTCCTGGGCTGAATTATTAGTTATTAATGTAATTACTATTCATCTTCTGATTATCTTATTACTACTATTACTACTAATTGGCCAAGGTGAAATACAAGTCTCTAGGGTCATAAAAATGTCAATACAATAATTTAACTGCCTTTCATGGCCTTCTAAAAATAATTTTGCTTGTACATTTACAAGCATACTAAGCAATAACCAAAGTTTCTGAAAAGGCTAAGAATATATACTTTAACTAAAATATCTTATATTAACCAATTAAAGTAACACAGATGTTAATTTTTATTTACAGTTGACATTAGACCTAAAAATTAACTTGGTTTTATTTATATACTCCAATCCTTGCTTGCCTATCAAATTCTGTTTCTTGGATAGTACAATGTGGATATAGTACAAGAAAGAGCAGGAAATCATTAAATGAAAGGAAGTGCATAAATAAATTCAATTATCATGCATAAAACATGCAAATGATTTAAAGACTGCATATGAAACTCTATTTTATATTCACTAATCTCAGGTTGCACTTTTGAGGGAGAAAGAGATGCTAATTGGGTCCAGATTAATGCACTCCCAAACCTTTCCATTTGTTTTTAGGTGAGGGTTAAATGAGATGTATTAAAATAAACACAGCTGCTCATCTCCCTATCTCTCCCTCTTTTGTTGGAGAGAGAGAGAGAGAGCTAAACAACATACTGCAGGTTTTCCTGTATGGTGAGATCTCCCTTTCTTAGGCTCTGCATAACTGCATATCTCATACCTATCACAGCTCTCTAGCTCCAATGTTGCTCCACAGAACATAACATTGTTCTGGAAACGAGTACAAAAATAAAGTTTAATAATTTTCTTTGAAGAGTAGGGAAGGAAGTATTTGAACCTAAGCAGGCTCTGTCCTTACCCACTCCTGACTAACTGTGATGAACTGTTTAAATTGCGTGCAGTCACTTTAAAAAAGATTAATTCTAAGTTGGCATGGTGATATGTGGCTCAGTTATGTGGGAATCATGAGAGGACTTGAGCTGTTTTGTTTTGCTCACCCAGCCAGCAGAAACTCAGCACATAACAGAAGTAATACTCTTAGCTAAAGTTCACTCTCAGTTCCTTTTGACCAATTTCTCCTCTCTTCTCCCCCTCAGCCCCCCCGCAGAATCCACCTTGGAAAGAACATTCTGTGTGTGTGTTTTGGTTTGATTTTGTTTCTCCTTTTCTCCCTTTCTAGTATATGGCATTACTTTTCTCAGTTGTATGGCCTGGTTGGCTGACAGCCTGAAGTGAAAACAGAGGCAAGAGGTAAAGGGACAGATTTAATGGGGTAAAAGCAGTGCCTGCACTAACAACAGAAAGGAAAGGGGTGTACCTGGGGCTGATTCTGTCTTGAAAGAAAGGAGGAGGGATTGAAAGTGGACTTGGCCTAGAATTGTATATCTAGAGGGAGGACCAATTTGTTTGTGTAACAGAGGAAGGTGAAAATAAAGCAAACAAAAAAAGGTCATCAAACTAAGTTCACACTGAAATGGATTAATTTGGATCATAGGCCCAAAGGGGAAATAGTATATTGCTAATTAAATATTTCTCTTCCCTTTTCTTAATATGTATTGAAAATTAAGATTTTTGGGGGGAGGGAGGCATGTGAAAAATCTCTCCATGTTCCTTTAAACTGCTTTTTTTAAAAATCTGTCTTTCCAGGGAGACAAATAAATTACAGGGAGAAGACAACAAAAATACATATACAGAGACTTGAACATATAGTCACATATATGCTTTCAGACACACACACTTTTATTAACTGTCACACATGGATATCCTCTTTATTAAAATTAATTTTTGCATGTTTGCACATGTCAATTAGTTGCAATAAAAAACAACAATAAGGCGGATATTCAGTCTGTCAAATAATCTGATAAGTTCTCAGAAAGCTATTTAGTTAGGAAATATGCTTATGATATTCCTTGCTCCTAAAAGAGAAAATGATTAAACAGTAACTAAACCCTAAGTAAGAGCTAAAGATATTCACCTCATGAAGCCATTTCTCAACTAGCCCCTTGGCACTTGCTGGAATTATTCGCAGCACGAGCTCTACTTTTTCATTTTCTGCTGACTCCACGTGAGTAATTTCTTTCTCATGATTAAAAGTGAGTTTGGCAATTCCTTCAAAGCATTTCTTTAGGTGTGGTTGGTCTCGGAGTGGATCCTTTGTCTCAGAAAGGATTTCTAAGAGCTCATGGTTGCACAGAAAGAAAAAACCTAAAGGTGATAAAAAATGAACTTTATAGATATTTATATAAACACATTTTATACCAATGCCCACAGCCAACAGATGAAATGGACTATTTACCTTAGAAAGAATAGTCTTTTCTTCTCCAAATAATCATTCAGGCCTTTCTGAATGTCATCCAAAAGCGATTCTGCCTCCTTCAACTTATCCAGCATCTGGGGCTGCGAGATAACCCTCATGCCATTGGCCTCCTTCACTGACTCCTTCATTATTAGCCTCCTGGTGGGTGAGATAGAATACAGTGAATGTAATAACCATACTTCACACAACAGGCTCTCTCGCTCTTTTAAATTGAAAATCCCCTTATTACAAAACAAGGGGTGTTCTTTTTCTTCTACCTCTAAGTAGGACTGCCACATTCATTGCTTTTTACAAAAACGCAGCTGCTTTTTAAGCTACAGATAAATAGAATCTGCTAGGCGGTAATTCTACTCAGTCTGAATGCATTATTTTCTAAGACGCTTTGGTGAGGGACTTTTTATTATAAACTGGAATGAACAAGGAAAGTCCTTTTCTCATCTAATTATGACTGTGTTTTGTTCTGTACTATTAACCTACAATGCCAGATTGATCTGCTATTTTTTGCCTCAGCCAGTTCAATAAATCAACATGTTTTTCTGGCAAATTACAGCGCTAATTATTAAGACTTCATGGACTAATGATAAAAATAGAAATAACTTAAGACAATAGAGAATGCTGTATCAACAACAAAGCCAGACAACACATCAGTCCTTTGCTGTGCACAGTGCAGTCTCGTAATTTAGCATCACTGCTTAGTATAGATGGATGTTATTTGAACACAATCTACATAATTTTCTTTTAATGAAATATTGCTCTACTATATATATTCTTCTCTGGACTGAAGAAAAAAGGTAAAACTGAAATGCATTATTTTGCATATATGTATAACTGTCCATTATTTTACCAATGCCACCATCACATTTCAATATTATAAATCAGGAATAAAAAAGTAAATCACCTGCAGGAACACACTAACATAGATTAAAATTAAGACTACTGATATTACTTTTTTCCTTAAGAATATATTTATATCATTTTGGATTTATAATAATACTATGAAAATATATTCACTGCATTTAAAGAATGTCTTAGTTTTGAAAGAAAAGTTTGCTGTTTCCAAATAATGCTCTTAAATAGGTCATGACCCAAGGCTCCTGAAACCTAACTGATCCAGAATGTTTTACTTTGTCAAATTAAAAATATATCACAGGACTTCAACTGCACAAAAATAAATTCTACTCTAGTACTGGCAATAAGTCAAAGCTGCTGCTACACAAACACCCCCCAGAAATGGAATTTATAGATTTAGGCATCACTATAAGCTTTTTTTTTATGCAACAGAAAGTCAACAACTGACAAAATGTGATGAACTGTGTGAAAATGAATGAGAAATCCTTTCTACTTATTAGCGTAAGTTTATTTTAAATACTTAGGAGACTGCAAAATTTCAGAGTGGTAAGAAAAGCTCTAAAAGACCTCTCAGAACTGTACCCACGCAACAGTCACGGTTATAAATATAAAAACAGGCTTGATAACACACATGTGCAGTAAAAGAAAACTCATATTGTGACAGTATTAAAATCTTATATGCACTCACAATAATATCACCCCAATGTATTACAATTTAAAATATGATCAGAGGGGTCATAATAAATAACCAAGATGTTGCCTATGTTTCTGAAAGCACACACTGCAAGACAGTATATAAATACAGCCAATAGTGGCTTGCTACTGCCATAAGGCATTTCTCATGTTCATCAGTGTTCTGATATTCTTGGCAAACAATGGGTCCTTTAGGTGGCCTCCTTCAGTATCAGGAGGCAAATCTAATGCTGTAATCTAATGCTTGATACTGTAGTATCAAGAGAAATCTAATTTGCTCGGAATAAAGAATAGCAAAGCCTTTCCATGAAGAAATAAACCTAAGTGTATTACAGAAGCTTCAAAACTGTGAGATTAAACAAACACATCAACATAAAAATCAATTTAGCTGACTGCACTCAGCAAATATTATCTTAAATGAGGAAGACATTCAGATGTATTTGTTTTTTTAAAGTTCCAGTTTAGTACCAATTTGTTTAGTGTGTGCACACGCGCACGGGTGTGCACACATATACAATAATTGTATTTGATGTTATATTTGTAGCAAGGATATTCACCACAGAATCTAGAATTCAATGAGATGAACTTTGCAGTGAAAAGAAAATGTAAGATGTCACTGTGTAATCTTGTTTCCTTACAAAATAATTTTGGACTATCCACGTAACCAGCCTTCTCTTCTTGGACAGGAAATCAAGGCCATAAAACAATTACCATGGAAAAAAGAAAGTTTGTTTTGTTTCAACTACTTTCAAAATTTAGGAATAAGTGTGAGTGGACTATCCTCAGCATGTTTTATGACAGTTTTCCAGAGTCATTTGTAAATATGGCTGTCCTACAGATTAAAATGTACCCCACATATCTCTAACATTGCACACATCAGTAGTATGTAAAATCTCCAATTTTTCCAGTTAAGCTATAGAGAATGTACTGGTTAGGCTATACTCTACACTAGTCCAGACTAAGCCCTATTTAGTAGAAACTGACAGATGCCAAAACAGTGCAGTGATAGTTTTTAGATATTGACCACTGTTTACTAGATTCCATTTTGAGACTATTAAACATATGTTATAGGACATAAAACCATAGTAAGATTTGACTTGCGGTTGTAATGGTGAAATATGAATACTCAGACGATCTCCCTCTCTTTTACCATG
This sequence comes from Sternotherus odoratus, assembly GCA_032164245.1. Lineage (NCBI taxonomy): Eukaryota > Metazoa > Chordata > Testudines > Kinosternidae > Sternotherus > Sternotherus odoratus. The sequence goes on along the minus strand of JAVMKO010000001.1, from coordinate 72,002,157 downwards.
TCAGAAGAGGCTTCAAAACACAATTGATTATTCATCATGTTTATTAAGGCAGTGCCTCAGGGCCAAACAAGAATGAGGTCCCATTGCACCAGGCACTGTACAAACACATAGCAACAGAAAGTCCCTGCCCCAAAGAGCTTACTATCTAAATAGATAAGATACAGTGTGAGTAAAAGGGGGATAACATGCAAGGAGAATATGATGCCAGCAAATGATTTGTTATAGAGGAGAAAAGTTTAGAGCAAGGGTTTTTGCTTTTTGTGTTTTAATTTAAGAAAAAATCATGTTCCTCAAAGAAAAATAGACACTTTTCTCTATAGTAACTTCATATTTTTCTTCAAACTTTTACTTGATATTCTTATTTTCCTAAATTATCTTGTTTGAAAAAAAAGGGAAGTAGATTAAACAGTTGGATATGCAAAATATTTTCTTACAAATCAAGAATGCTCTATACTACTACTTTACTCTTCTATATTGCCTTTCAACTGAGGATCTCAAACTACTTCAAAAATATTAAATAAGCCTCGCTACATTCCTTTGAGACGTGGGAGCATTAATAATAATAAAAAATAGTAATAAGAGTAATAGCAACAGTAATAATAACAACTATATACATCAGTAAAAGTATTACTGTTTTTACTGATGGAAAAGTCATGGCATAAAATGACTAAGACACACAACCACAGAATGCCAGACCTACATACAAAACACAGATTTCCAAATTCCTAGTCCTGTGCTTTATTCAGTAGATCATGTTTCCCTTCGCTTCAGAAGAAAAATCATTAAGATCTCATAAAGCAGTAGTTCTCGACTGTTCCAGACTACTGTACCCCTTTCAGGAGTCTGATGTCTTGCATAGCTCCAAGTTTCACCTTACTTATAAACTACTTGCTTACAAAATGAGACATAAAATACAAAAGTGCAACAACACACTATTACTGAAAAAATGCTTAGTCCCATTTTTACCATATTATTATAAAATAAATCCATTGGAATATAAATTTGGTGCCTATATTTCAATGTATAGTATATAGAGCAGTATAAACAAGTGATTATATGAAATTTTAGTTTGTACTGACTTTGCTAATGCTTTTTATGTAGCTCGTTGTAAAACCATAATATCTAGATGAGTTGATGTACCCCATGGAAGACCTCTGCACACCCCAACAGGTTTACTAGCCCTGGTTGAGAACAACTCTCCTAAAGAACGCCTCAGAAAAAATCATGGTTTAAAGTTTAGAAAACTACTGCTCTATAGTATGCATATATAGAACTAGCTATATTTACATTCAAGAGAAATTCTATCATGACTGCAAATTAAGGTTAAAAAGTAGTAACTGTTTTAGACTGATACAATTAAAGATTAAGCAAAGCTAAGGAGGACCTACTGCAATCAGGGCCCAGTTCTTCATACCCACTTGCATACAGAATTTTCATTGAGTCTAAAAAAGCAGCTCTGGAAACAGAGGGTGTGGAGAGGGAATCGGACCCTAAGTAGCTAGCAACAACAAACTTACCAGTTCCTACTGACAACTTCAAAGTGCTTTCCTTCTAGTGATATTTGGTTACATGTATCTTGTGAGCAATACATGGGTTCCCGGCATCATCGGGGGCCTTTTGAACTTGCAGCCAGGTTTCCATAATCTCCTGCATTCGTCACACTGGAGACAACAAACATGAAATTTCATTTGTTGCAAGCAATGAGGAATGTACGTGTTCCCTTACCACAGCCACTAAATGCCATTTATACCAGATATTAAAAATAAAGTGAGCTGTGACCAGATATAAAATCACTCAACACCCACTATAGTCTTACAAAGTTAAAAGAAAGTGGTCTCAACTTCTGTTTTCTGCTCTACTTTGTGAAGCACAATGAAGAATGGGCCAGCACAGCTGCCTCTTTGTGAGTCTCACTTGGATGATTCACTTACTTACCGGATGACTGTGTCTATTGCATTTGGGCTCACATAATAAAAACTAAAGTGAAATCAATTTAACATAAAGAACTTTATGCTCCCCCCCCTTAACATTCTACACAGTGCAAGTAGCTCTGCAAACTCTGGAAAGTTTTATATAATGAAAATTACTGAAGCATAAATCACATAGGGTGGTGAAAACTGAGATGTAGCGCTGAGATGAAATCTAAAAGCTAATTAAATTCAACAAGAGCCTCTCAAAAGGCAACATACCAGCTTAGCCTCCCATGCTAATATTTCGTTTTTGAAGGGTGCAATAAACGGAGGGCTTTTCATGGCTGTAGTTTTCACAATGTGATCCTCCAGCAGAACCTGAGAGGGGAGAAAAAAAGATTAGATGCATGGATTACAGTACTGAATGGATGCCAAGGCCATGATAAAAAGAATAGATAAGTTAGGGCTTCTGAGGAGCTAAATTTGAAGCCAACCAGCAAAACGGATTGAACCTTATTACCTCTAGTCACTGAGAAATTCCCCAGACAGTTGGATGTAATTTGAAAAGGTCAGAAAAAAATTTCCTGCACAGTATTACGGCTTCATGGTTTAAGGGTGTACATTTGTGAGATGCCTGCTCTAATCATTTTTATCGACTTGGTATAGAGAGATAGACTGACATGCGAGGAGGCAAGACAGATGGATCAGATTGGACCTAGCATTTGTTTCCTAGTCTAACATATCTTACAGTTTTAGGTAACTTTTTAGTTTGAACAATTTCAGCTTCTCCTCTGCTTTATTGGGAGAATTTGCCCTATTTCTCTACGGCAGACAAAAAGGGAGAGAATGCACAGGTCTCCTAGAGAACCTGGTGTCATTTCTTGTATTTGATCTGGGAGTTCAGTGAACTCTCTACGAATTGGAAATATGCAGCTGAAGCGCAGTAAGTACAATAAGATTTTCTGGACAATTTTCTTTAGATTTTGTGTATCTTTGTTTGGTTTTGCTTTAAGGTGACAGTCCTCCCTGCAAAAGATTACAGCAATGACCTTCAACATATTCATAGTACAAGCTTTGTTATCTATATGGCTGTTTTGCAAAAAAAAAAAAAAAAACCAATCAAAACATTTAATTCTTTGGTTTAGCATACACAAGTGGCTTGTAATCAATATGAACATTTGCTAGCATTACACAGACCATTTTTCATGCAATTAAAATGACAGGCGATTTAACACCACAAAAATGGTATTATTCACCCAAACCCTGAAAAAGTTTTAATTAACATTAGACTTTCTTTCACTAAGAAGTAATTCATCTTCCAGTCATAACACAAACACTATTCACTGTGCACTTGCGCTGCATCCGCTGCAGAGTCATTTTTAACAGGCTTTAAAGTACGTCTGTGAGAGTTCATCTACTGCATTATATTTATGGGACCTGCTTAAAGGCTCACTAAAACTGTTTCTACTTTAATAGGGAAGATATTTCCATATGGCCATATTCCCTCCCCTTAAGTCCAAAACATTCAGAACAACATGAAATTGCAAGTGAGAGTAGGATACATCTTCAGACCAACAAAGTCTTTAAAGCAAGCAAGGATTAGATGTAGCAAGGAATGAAAAGGACTGTGAATTGTTCCACTAATGGAAGTTGATACTCTCAATTGAACTGGGGCTGTTCTTTAGAGGAAAAGAGATACATGGACTCCTAAACACAACACTTTCTTCAATAATTTAGGAAGCTTCAAAGGAAGACAAACACTCTTGCAAGTACTGGAGGAAACAAATCACATACCAGGGTTTAAAACAACTTAATTGGACTCCTCGAATTCAGCCTTAAAACTTAAATTAGTATTTTATTAGCTGTCTAGTGTTGTCATCTTTTGGGTCTATGGAATACAATGAGAATCTAAGACTTTAACGGGAGAGACGTGTAAAGTCACGGGAGCCCTCCCCAACATTCTTTGTGGGCTACATACCAACAGTATTTTGATTTTCTCTTAACATTATTTTGCAAACAGAAGGACTGGTACAGAAATTAAGTTTCTGTTATTTTCTTGCTTTGAACTCAGCCAACTATGAGCTCATCTGTTCTACCAATTCCTCCACAGGAAACTTCCTGAATGCTGAAAAATAGGACCATTTAGATATCACAATTTAGGGTGCCAAGTCTCAATTTTTTAAGAGAGTGTCCTACTACATGCCATATGCTGGCTGTCCCTACTCAGTTCCCTATTTTCAAAAGTGGCCTTCTTCTAGCCTACTACTTCTGGTTCCTGTACATTGTCTTGACTCCTCTAACAAGCAGCGTTAATAGCTGTGAAGAACAACAACTTCTAGAGGTGCGATTCCGTGCACTAGATATATTAAAAGTGCTCAATGGCATTCACTATTTATAGATTTATTTGTTTTGAGAGCTTTGATCCCATCAACAATGTGGTACTGCCATGTCTTTGGACTTCACCAGGAGTGAGCTGTGCTGCTCATTTATAGTTTTGCTCTTTTCTTGTTGAGCATTCTCCAGTGTGGGGCAATTGCTCCTATTCCCAAAAAGGCTCTGTTATGGGGAGTTGCATACAGTCTCATCTCTCCTATTTCCAAAGGTATTTGGCACAAGATAGGCTTATGGCATTTTCAGTACGCTGACAGCACTCATCTTTCTCTTTCTCAACTGAGCAAGCCAACCATTGGGAGACACAGATGGGACCATCTTGCTGAATCTTGCTCCAGAGAAGACTGAAGTGATGCCGTCTATCTGGGTTTTTATATACTTGCCCATCACCCTTGTATCTGAGTGTCCCCATGCTGCAAGAAGCAACCAGAAGAAATGGTGAAGGTGAAACTGTGCCTGCCAGTTGTGATTCATACTGTGATCCCAGTGTTGAGGACTGGAAGTTGAACTCAGTAAAGTTCAAACTTGAAATAAGATGCGACTCTAACAGTGATCTTATTCCATCACTGGGATAGAATAGTGAAGTTTGTGGAAGATTTTAGATTAGTTTGATTCTTTAAATCAAGATTGAATGTCTTTATTTTTAAAAGATATGTTCTAATTCCAATGTAGAAATCAGATCGGTCCCGTCTCGACTTAAAATCTGGGAACAAAGTTAGATCCACAGATACTGCCAGAAGATCATGTAGGATCAGTGGTCAGGCATGCTTTTTTCATCTGTCAAGCCAGGAGATTGCAACCATTTTTTTCACATGCAGACCCTGTGCTACTGTGATCTGTGCCTTTGTTTCCTGAAGACTGGATTACTGAATTGTGCACTGCATGGCACTTCACTTTAAATCAAGCCATAAACTTAAAATGATGGAGGTGGTGAAAGTAAAGGTCTGTTGAGTAACTGTGCCTCCTACTAGCTACACATCACACCAGTGCTTGGCAATCTGCATTGGCCGATTACTGGTTTCCAGATGGAGTTTGGGGTACTGGTTTTAACCTATGAAGTCCTAAATGGCTTGGGAGCTTCCTAATTGGGATGTGCCTCTGTCCTTGTGATCAGTAGAGATGCCTGAGCTGGATCCATCTTGATTATAGAATCCTCAGTGAGAGACCTGTGGCTTGGAACCAACTTCCTCCATTGTTCTAGCCCCGCCAATGTTGTTCACCTGCCTGGCTCATTACAAATAATATCTACTTACTTTGTACCCGGAGGAAGGGGGCTGAGGGTTATGTGTGGGTGGAGAATCTTCGTTGAGAGTTGACTCTGATGAGCAGGGTTAGCTGTTAGGTGCTAGCTTTATTATTTGTCTCTTGTTAAAGTCCTATAGCTGGAAATAAATAAATGGCAAGCCCTTTCAAAATAGAATGAAAAGAGCTCAAGGAAAGCACAGGAGAGACGTGTAACTCTGGGTATTATACAGTGGATAGCTCAATGAGACTTCCAAATATGTCCATTCAAATAGAACGTTTTGGTGATGGTGACTATTTTAAAAATCACTCTGAGCTTTTTAAATCCCTTGTATTTTTTTATACGTGAGAGTTGACTGCTCTGAAGAAAGTTATCATTCACTGGTTAGTTGTAATGTTTATGTTTTAAACAGCAACTCACTCTTAAAAAATAAATTAGATTGTCCTAAAGACAGATAATAAAAGTAGTTAGAAAAAGCTGGTGGACTTATTGTGTATAAAAATTTCATTTTACCAAATCTCTCATGTGAGCACTGATTCAGCTCAGGCACTGATGTCATTCGAATTAACTTTCGACAAATTAGGTTTGGGAACAATGAAATGCAATTAAAATATTGTATGTGCTTCAGCGGGAGCTGATAATGTTTCATGCATGTTTAGAGGGGGGGAAAAACAAGAGAAACCTCTCTCCTCCAGTCATTAAAGGAACTAATTAAAGCTCTTCTAACAAGGTAAAATAAAATTTTGTACACAGTTCCTTTAGCATTTCAATTTAAGATTCATATGTTTTTATATGCATACCACAGCTGTTAGAACAAGAATTCCTGTGTCTATGTAAGACGAAAAACTAAAATAAACACTTTGCCAATCCATGTTCATTTTGTTAAGGACTTTCTCCAAAGCATGTTCTTTACTGGCTTGGGAGCTAAAATGGCTTAAATCTTCCAAATACTTTTCAAGGGCAAGCTCTAAAACTTCCTCCAGAGAAGATTCTTCCTGAAGGGTCCTGTTGAATCCCTCCTAAGTAGCACAAATTGAAATTATAACGTCTTAGCATGAAAACAATTGAAACTCTCTTCAATCTAAAAAATAGTTACTATCAAACACAATGGACAGATTAAAAACCTTCAGAGGTTCACCATTTTTCACTGAAAGCAAAGAAATCCCCAAAATGTAAGACCAGATAAAAGACTAGCCAAGGAAAAAAATCCTATATGGAGATCTGAAATTTGGCCCTGAATCTGATGAACTAACAGGTAAATAATTTGCCCATTCATTGGGGGCCACATTTTCAGAGACTTCAAATCCGCCTCTAAATTTATGCGCCCAATCTTGCACAATTATTTATACAGGTAAATAATGTAGTTTGTAAATGCAAACTGGATGTTCAGCTACTCAGTGTGTGTGCCTCTACCTAGACTGTGTTTCTAAACAGGGCCGGCGGGGAGAGGGGGGGTACTACGTGTACAGCTGTACCGGGCCCCGGACTTAAGGGGGGCCCCCTTAAGTCCAGGACCCAGTACACAGCTGTACCCGTAGTCGTCCCCCCTTGTCGCTGGGCCTGGGCGGGTCCCGTCACCCGGCCAGTCAGGGAGGGAGGTGGGATCCGGAGGGGGGAAGGGAATGCCCCGGCTGGAAGCGAAGAGTAGAACAATAGAGCGCGGACTCCGCGGAGGGCTAGACAGGCATATTCTCGGTCCCTTCCACTGCCTCGTCTCAGTGCTCGCTGGCAGTAGGGCACGCGCGGCCTTCTGATTGGCCCGGAGGGCAGCGGCTCCAGACCCGGAGATGCAGACCTGACCCACGGGGCTGCCAGAGTCGAGTGCGGGGAAGAGCTCGCCCTGCTCGGTCACTGGCCGGCCAGGAGCCGGAGGCCGCGAGGCAGACGCCTCTCCCCGTCCCCGGCCGCTCTGCCCCCCGAAACCCGTATCACCTCCCCACGTCTCAGAGCCCCCTCCCCATCCATCCCCCTTCTCCCTCCTCACCCAGAGCCCCCTCCCCATCCATCCCCCTTCTCCCTCCTCACCCAGAGCCCCCTCCCCATCCATCCCCCTTCTCCCTCCTCACCAAGAGCCCCCTCCCCATCCATCCCCCTTCTCCCTCCTCACCCAGAGCCCCCTCCCCATCCATCCCCCTTCTCCCTCCTCACCCAGAGCCCCCTCCCCATCCATCCCCCTTCTCCCTCCTCACCCAGAGCCCCCTCCCCATCCATCCCCCTTCTCCCTCCTCACCCAGAGACCCCCTCCCCATCCATCCCCCTTCTCCCTCCTCACCCAGAGACCCCCTCCCCATCCATCCCCCTTCTCCCTCCTCACCCAGAGACCCCATCCCCATCCATCCCCCTTCTCCCTCCTCACCCAGAGCCCCCTCCCCATCCATCCCCCTTCTCCCTCCTCACTCAGAGTCCCCTCCCCATCCATCCCCCTTCTCCCTCCTCACCCAGAGTCCCCTCCCCATCCATCCCCCTTCTCCCTCCTCACCCAGAGCCCCCTCCCCATCCATCCCCCTTCTCCCTCCTCACCCAGAGCCCCCTCCCCATCCATCCCCCTTCTCCCTCCTCACCCAGAGCCCCCTCCCCATCCATCCCCCTTCTCCCTCCTCACCCAGAGACCCCCTCCCCATCCATCCCCCTTCTCCCTCCTCACCCAGAGCCCCCTCCCCATCCATCCCCCTTCTCCCTCCTCACCCAGAGCCCCCTCCCCATCTACTTCCCATCCATCCCCCTTCTCCTGCCTCAGGAGCGATCGGAGAGTGAGCGCCGCTCCGCGGGGGCCAGCAAATGGGGCTGGGGAGACCCGGGGCCGGGACTCGGTGGTTATAGATGGGGGGAGACTGGGCGGGGGTAAAGGAAGATCACCCCTAACAGCAGGGTGGGCCAGGCAGGGATTGGTGGGGAGGGGAGGAGGTTAGGCTGGGGGAGGAGATTAGGTTGGGTGGGCCGGGTCAGGCAGAGGGGGAAGGAGAATAGACTGGGGGGAGAGGTGGGCCAGGCAGGGGTGGTGTGTTAGAGGCCGCCAGCACGCGCCGCGCGCCTCACGCCACCGTGCTACCGCCGACCGCGTCCGGTACCCCCACGACACGACACCCCCGCTATGCCCTACTTTGCCTCTGTAAAAGTGAGAAGACTCATATAGTGCTCTTAAAAAATATTTATGTTCATCATTAACAATAAACAATTTAACTAATGATTCATTATTTTAATTACCTACCAATAATACCTGTCTAGCTATGTTCAGAGGCGTACTATATAGGTACATAGTTACTATTAGGCAGGCCCGGCGACAAGGGGGGACTACAGGTAGAGCTGTACCGGGCCCCGGACTTAAGGGGGTGCGTCGCTCCATCTTCCCCTCCCAGCGAGTCGCGTCCGGAGCAGCGGGACCCAGCGGGCGACCCACAAAGGCCCGGGCGGGGCAGGGCGCAGGCGGTGGGAGACTGGGCGGGGGGGGGGGGGGAGGGGGCCACAAATGATCAGAGTACGGGGCCCCAAAATTTCTGTCGCCGGCCCTGTGTCTAAATTCTACTTGTCTACGTAAATGGCAGGTGAACATTTAGAGGCCTTTTAAAAATTATCTCTGGGGCTATAGGTTTGCATCTTCACCATTTGGAAGAAATCTACACCTTCAGAAATGATAGAAATTAATTAGCTTAATGTTATATTGTGATGGAACCTGAAATGATAAATTATAAATTATTCTTACACTATGAAATTATTCACTCACACTGTCACTGCCTTACTAATTTTTTAAAAAATTAATTTTTCCAATTCTAAGCATTCTTTAATTACCTGGAATTGGGTTATTAGTTCTATCGAAGTCCAAAGGATAATAAGTTACATCACATATAGTATTATTTACACTTGTGCAGCCTGAAATGCTCGCCTTTTATAAAACCATTTGTGGTTGTGTAGTTTTGACTCAAATTCATGGGTCAGATTTTCAAACATTCACTGTATTGGCCTAATTCTGCTCCCACTGAATTCAGCAGAATTCTTATCCTGGGAGAAGAGCACATGACTGTGACACACCCCTTGAATAAGAAAGCCAGGAATACTTGTAGCACCTTAGAGACTAGCTAGTTTATTTCAGCATAAGCTTTCGTGGACTATAGCTCACTACATGCTGAAATAAACTAGTTAGTCTCTAAGGTGCTACAAGTATTCCTGGCTTTCTTTACGGATACAGACTAACACGGCTGTTATTCTTGAACCCTTGAATAAGGTACAGCATAAATACATGTGGTTAAAATGAGGCCCTAATTTTATTAACTCTGAACAGCAAATTAGAATCAGAAAATGCTTAATCATTCCTGTGCTAGCGGGCAGGTAAATGCCACTGCACTCCAAAATGGCCTGTACACCAACTACATGACCTGCAAAACATCAAAGAGGGAGCTAGCCAGCTGCACCCCTGCAATGATAAGAAAATTGGCCTTACAGTCAAATTCCTACCTCACAGTGAAGTGATGGCTGAACTGATGAAGGGAGACCTCAGAATGAGCAAATCCTAGAGAAACACACCCTGCTTAATATACCAAGCGAACGGGTCTGTCCACCTACCAGCTGGACTTTGCAAACTCGTATATGCTGGACTCCTGAAAATGTTATGACAGAAACATTTAATATAAAACTTCACGAAACCAAACCTCATGGGTCAAAAAGAAGATTAAAAAAAAAATCCCTTCCTAACCCCCAAAAGACAATTAGAAGAAGCCCTCCACATCCCAGGAAGTTGAGAACCGGACTAACACAGCCAACAACAAACCACAGGGAGGGAGGATAAGTAACAGCAAACTCAAAATGGCTGCTGGCCCAGAAAAAACTTCAAGACCCCATTGAGGGAACAGGAAAGCACTAAATTAGTCATGGTCCCTGCATCCTTGCAGCAGCCAATCAAGGCACCAAGTAGAGTGAGAGTCAGGGAGCCCCAGACCCCAGTTCCTTCCAACCCAAAGAGAGAGAGAGCCCATGGAAGGGAAAGGAAATTTTGTAGACAGATCAAACCCCTACCCTGACCTATAGCTCCTGGAACAAATAGCATAATGTTTTTTGAGCCTTACTTTTAATCTAGATTCTTATGCCAGGTGGTATCTGAGTGTCCAGCTTGCTGTTAGAGTTTTGTACATTTATCAAAATTAAGGCCCAAATTCTGCAGTCATTATTCAGGTAAAACCTCCACTGAGAACATCCAAACTGGACAGAGAGTTACTAGTTCCCATCAGAATGGCAGCTAAAAGTTACTTCTTGAAATAGGAATGTTGCTGAAAAGGTTATGGATTTTACAAAGCACTACAGATAAAACAAGTTTGACTATGCAAACTTTCACACAAAGATCTTAAATTGCCTTTTTAGTCACATTTTATGTGAAATGCACTATCAAGTCCAAAATGGAATTCCTACTGCATTCTCTGTGGAGGATTAAGGTCATATTAAAATCTTGATGATATTCAGTTTATTTATTTATTTACTAGTTTTTCTGATACTGTCCATATTATTATCGTATTATCCATCTAAAGGCTCATATCACAGGATACAGATGTCTTGCGTTTCTTTCTTAAATTACACACTGGCAAGATGAAAATCTTGTGCAGCCCTCAGATTCTCAACTCAATCTCACCGCTCTCAAGACTTAGAAGTTAACTGTAGAACCATTTACCCAGTAGCTGTGGCAGAAAGACCTTTTAGATCCCAAACTTTCTCTATCGTCTAATATTAGTGGAGGAATTTGATGTTGATTATTTCATTTCTTTAATTCTGCTGAAATACATTTTTATGCCTTCTCAGCTGATAAAACATCCTGGGGTTTAGCTGCATCATTATTTTGACAATTGTAATCTTTATTTCCTTTTAGCCAGCCACGCTTTTTCCTTCATGCACAGCCTCCAATCTTTACTAGTATTACATTATTTAATATTTGTATTAGAACAGCACCCAGAGGCAATTATCAGGATCAGGGAGCTGTTGTACTTTGTACTGTACAAACAGAAGCAGACATGGTTCTTGCTATGAAGAGCTTGTGTTGAAATTTAAAACGATGCAGTTAGATAATTTTCCTATTGTTCTTGCTATTCTCATGTCATTCCATTATTTGTTCATGTACAGTACATTTGTTGCTGACACACAAGCATGAAGTTTAAGGTGGCACCATTCACATTTAAAGGTATTTATATCTCTGTTCTAGATCTCCCCATTTATGTGAATTATCATTATTTTTGTTGTTTGTATTTCAGTGATGCCTAGAGCCTCCTACCTAGACTATGGGACCATGGTAACAGTGTACAAACTCTTTAAAATATACCATTTTTTCAACCAGCTCTACCAAAGAGCTTACAACTCAAATAGACATGACAAAGAAAGGATAGAAATGAAAAAGAGAGGTGGTGAAGTGACTTGCCCAAAGTCCCTTTTTAACTGAATGAAGGAGACACTCTGCAGGGAAAAATAGTATATGACCATGTAACTAAAGACCATATAATGCATACGCACAGGGGGGCAGAATTAAGGTTGCATATGTTTATTATGTGTTACTACACTTGAGTCCAATTGTACAGGCCATAGAGGGAGATGACAATTATGATCACATTTACAAATCTCTACAAATGAACAAAAATAGTTTGTCTATATATTACAATGCCCAGATTTTGTGTTTGACATCTCAGGGCCTGATAAGGTTAGAAGCAAGTATTTTTCATTCCATTGGAAATCTCTTTTTTCTATGTTCTAAAGGTATACTTCTCACTTGGTAGGCCTTGTGGGTGGAGAGATATAGGATTGTAAAAGTGTCATTGATTCAGACCTGAACATTGCCTCATCATGCTCCTGAGACCACTATAACTAATGTGGATGGGGGGTGGGGAGGTAGGGGGGATCCCCATGTAAGGAGGAAAGAAAAACACTTCTCTGGCAGGTTATTTTGTGAAAAGAAAATGGTTACTGTTTGAGGATGCTCAAAGCATTGGAATGTTAGTAGTCCTAACTAGAGGAAAAAGGGCAGGTGAGGTGCTTAAAGGGACAGCATAAAATCATTTTTTTCACATGGTTACTACTGTCATGTATATGTATTGGTGGATGGGGATGCACACGGGCATATCTCAGAGAGAGAGGAGAACAAATGCAAGCACACGTTCACGGGCATACACACACACACAGTGTAAAATAGCAAAACTACTTGAGTTCTTTCATCAGTCTAACCACACCATAGCATAATTCAATTTATCCATGCAATATTGTTCTTGAAAATCTGTCATTTCAGAAAATTACAATTATACTAAAATGAAAATGTCTGAGCCTATCACAATATAAAGATGCTACACCAGAACTTGCAGTTGTTTGCAGAGATATGGTATGTGAATCTCTATGGTCTGATCAGCTACTAAAATGAAAAATCAAACCATATGCTAACAAACACAGACAGCTCTAATCTCAATTCACAGAGCTGAAAGAGAAACTGTTTCTAGTGTTTCATTATTAGACATTTGATTCAGACATCAAATGTATTGATGTCTGAAAGAAAGAAAGAAAGAAAGAAAGAAAGAAAGAAAGAAAGAAAGAAAGAAAGAAAGAAAGAAAGAAAGAAAGAAAGAAAGGTTAGTTTAGTTAGTTAGTTGTAGTGAAGGGCACAAATGGGTAACAAAAGGAAACAAGATCCAAGTGGAGTGGTTTTAGGTGAGGTCTAGAAAATGAGGATGCAAAGTTTAAACTTAATATGGCATGCAAAGGATAGCCAAATGAAGGGATTAAAGAGGGGAGTTGTGGCACATTTAGTTACCTAAGTAGTTTACTTTGTACTAAACCTTTAAATACATCTGAATACTGCTGCCTGCAGACACAGGGAACCACTGTGAAAGGCAGAGTTGATGCACAGTCTTAGGAGACAAATTCTCTCATGGAAACTCTTCTTTAGTTCTTTCTTCCCGTTTTCCATAATCTAAAATAAAAGTATGTTTAGATTAAAAGCATATGTTTTCCTCTGTGTGCAGAAATGCAGCATGAATGGTGTGGTCCGATCAAAGACTGAAGAAGATAATTTTAGAAACTATCTTTTGAGCTGGCTGTGAGGTCATAGCGGACAGAGAGGGAGATGCAGTAATCAAGATGGGCGATAACCAGGATATGGACAAATATTTAATTTGCACTGAGTTGGGCCAACATGCAGATGATACACAGCTCTACTTGTCCTTCACTTATATGACACCAAGATGGCCCAAAGCTTGGACAAGAACAGCTCCTGGATGAAGAACAGGTGGTTGAAGCTGAAGCTGTGCAAGATGCAAGTTACACGAATGGATAGAGAAAAGTGTTTGGCAGAGTTTGCAGCCATGGTGCAGTCTACTCTCTTTGAGGAAACTCGCTCCTAGTTGGTCAATTCAGTCCATAGTTTAAGAGAGTTCCTGGATTCAGCATTAATGCTAAACTCCCTCAAGTCAGCATCCCAAAACACTTTCTATCATCTCCATCTGGCCAGGAGATTGTCCGATCCTGGCAGATAATGACTTGGCCTCAGTTACACATGCCTTCATCACCTCCCATCTGGACTACAAAGATGCAATATACCTGGGCATAAAGCCATCAGCTCCCAGGAAACTCCAATTAGTCCAGAATATTGCAGTGAGTAACCTCAGCAATACAGGCTATTGTAAGCACACCACACCCATCCTCCACTCCCTACTCTGAATATTGAGTCAAGTTCAAAGTCTTAGTCCTCAGCTTCAAGGTGATCAATGGCCTGGGCCCGGCATTTTTAAATCATAACCTAAAGGTCCAGGACAAGCCCCTGGTCAACAACTCCTGTGGGAAGAGAATGAGAGAAAGAATGATGTTAGTCATGCCATCAAATTCACTAGTGGAAGGCTCCCAGAGACTACGGTGATGGGGAAAGCACAAGAACCTATACAGAACAGGAAGAAAGGAGGACTTGGGAGTAAAGGAAGGGACCAAGAACAGAAACTACTCTTTCCTCCCTGATACTCTGATCTCCCTTGGCTTTCATTGTCCCTTACTCTCCAATCTCTCAGATCACTCTGCAGAAAGATTACGGAATATGACTACAGAGTAGATGCCCTCAGACAGGAAGAGGTAAACAAATATTTTGCAGAGACACATTTCAGTGGAACATAAGGAATGCCAGGAGGGAATCAGGAGAGAAGGAAATGCCTTGTGACAAGGTCAGTGCCTTCTTTTAAAACCGCTTGGGTGCTAGCAGGAACAAACAGCAGTAATACTGGTAAATCAAGACAGAGATTATACATTGCCTGACTAGGAGTTTAAAGATGAAGGGAGGAGCAGCAGCAGTTTAACAGACAGGTGGGTTCAAAGCTCAGCATTTGGAGGAGAAAGGAGAGAGGATACTGAGATATTTAGGGTGAAGGAGACGGATGTGGTTAGTTAGTGAGGATATAAGGTCAGGGGCATGTAAAGGAAATGGAGTGAAAGTAATTGTGAGATAGCTCAAGGTTAGCAACTGGAGTGAAGGGAGAAACATAGTATTGAAGGACGTTTCCAATCTTCTTAAAGAAGTTGGTGAGATCCTGGGAAAGAGGGAGGGGTACAGGGTCTGAGGATGGAATTGAAGGGATAGAACTTAATGGAGGGAGAAGGAGAAGTGTTGTTAAACAGGCATACTTAGTATTATGTACCTCAAATAATACTTGGAGAAAGGATGGTGATAAAAACACACACAGGAAATAAAATGTTAAAAGTCCACATTTTTAATTATGTATTTCTATACATTAAATCCAAGAGTAAGAAACATGGAAGTGCCTAAAATTATATAAATTGCAGGAGGACTATCTCTGTTCCCTGACATTAGCAAGAGGAACCTACATGTTTGCTTTAGAAAAAGACTGGCCCTTATAAATTTAGTAGGCAAAAATTAATTAATTAATAAAGTATTAAAAATTAATGGAAAAATTAATCTACAGGAACACAGCTATTATTCTTTTTCATACTTCACTGTGGAACAAGCTATTAATAAATCTACAACAAATAGATAATGATGGATTAATCTGTGTCTTGAAGATCTGACAGGTTAAAAACAGAGGAGTTGTTCTATGCTGTATGTTACCAATAAAAACAAAAGCTCAATGCCTATAGCCTTTGAATGAACAGTTGTAGGGCTCAGTTTCCCATGATGTTGAGTGCCCTCAACTCTAAGTGTCTTCAGGAAGTGCTCAGCACCTTGAAGGTTTGGGCCTTTAATGAATTAAAAATTCAATACAGAAAAGCCTTTATCACTTTTGTCTATCCCGCTGCCAATGAATAATTATTCCCAACAGTATATTTCCAAGTGCTTTGGTTCAATCTAATTTGAAATGACTCTTGTAACAATTTTTCCAACACTTCCCTCAGAAGACTTGTTCACAGGTTAACTAATCTCACCATTTGGAAACATCCCCCAAGATGTGTGTGTAAAGGTACTTCTATCTGATTGCCATATACAATACTCATACATTTCATCCTCAGCTTTGTGACATGCATTTGTCTTGGTGAGCCATGGATGAAAAGTAGTCAATGATATAGCAGAGTACTGACTCATTTCTAGTTCTGAAGATCACAACCAAGCCAGTGAATTGGCAGAGAAGAAGCCTGAGGTCCAGTGGGGGAGATCAGAACACAGTTACAGTAATGCAGCCTCTTCTAGATGACAAATACAGATCATTATGGTCAGAGCCTTGTGTGCACAGAATGGATGAAGAAGGCTGTTTTCTGCCACTGTTGCAGTCTGGGTCTCCTGCACTATAGGAAGAGTCAAGCAAGACTCTGAGAATGCACATTGCTCAGTGAACGGATTGCACTTTACAGGAAAGTTGCCAGGTTCAATACTCTGAAGGAGCCACTGGCAATTTCCATTAGCAACATACACACTTGTTCTTTCCTGGCATTCACTAGCCTGGACAAACACTGATGTGTTTTAAAGGTGATGGGTCAAATATTGATAATCTTCTTGAGCTTCACCTCAGATGATGGGAGCAATCTGCACTGGGGATGGTGGCTGGTTATTGCCAAAGGGTTTGTTATGGACATCTCTAACTCTGTAATTCCTGTCATATTTGATTTATCTCTCCTGCAAAGTAACATAAGAGCTCTTTGCAGGAGTGGCACCAGTTAGAAGAGGTTGGGGGAGGGGGCAAACATCCCACCTTCTCCCCAAGTTTTTGCACTTGCTCAAAGTTCCACAGGCTGCAGAGCTGGGGAGCCAAGGTCCACCGCTTTAAAGCAATTTTCCCATGCTAAATCAGTACAGCTGCTGCTGGAATGGTCGGAGCATCACTCTGTCTTCCATGGTCACAACACCACTTAAATTTGACTCAGCTGCCCCTCCAAACAAATGGAGGGGAGGCCAACCTAAATTTCATTGCAGCCTGGTGCATAGGATCTCAACATCACTTAAATTTGGCCTGGCTGCCAGTCTGGCCAGATGACAGAGGGACAGCTAGGCCAACTGGTATTGCAACTTGGCACATGGGGAGTCTTTTCCTGTACAACAGAACACAGGGAAACCATCTGAGAACTCGACTCTAGGGGGCAAGGACTCACACACTCTGTTGGTAAAAGATTCCCAGGGCCCTTTTGGGAGATGCATGGGGGGGACAAGCAAAAACCGGAATGGGGTCCCTGATGCGGGAGGGGTGGTGGAATTTGCCCCCTCCCCAAGAATTATCTGAATCTGCAGTAGTTAGTGCTTGGGTCAAGTATCTGGATTAAAGAGTCTGGATTGAAGAGCCACTTCACTATACAGAATAGGTCAGCTAATCACGATTTTGCAGCTGTGATGGTGGTAAGCAGAATGTTTGCTCTACTTCTATTACTGCAGTAGCACAGACTTGGCCTGCTTCACTAGCGTTCCACTCTTTTGCCTCAGTAATTTGTCAGTGGAAATCTTCATGGTTGGTGAGAAAGGAGGACCTTGCAGCTGGATAATTTGCATTTCTAGAAAATATTACAAGATAGAGGGATTCAAGAACCTTCAGGGTGAACCAGCTTTGTTGATTTTCTCTCCTAATGGAAGGGGGAAGGTCATGATCTCCACCGAGATGAGGCAGTGATCAGATCAGGAGAGAGGAATGCTTCTTAAGTCTCCAAGATTCATTCCTAGGCTAAAAGATCATTCCTGTGTATTGAAAATATGACACCAGATATATTTTGTGTGAGCCCTATTGTCTCCATGAAGGAGAGGAGTTCAGATGCTATAGTCTACAGAGTGTCAATCACCAAGAACAATGTACTGATGGTTTTCAGGTTATGGATTTTGTATGCATTTTAAGACAAAGTGTAAGTATATATTTAAATTTGCCAGACATGTTTACAGTAGTATCTTCTAACTCAGTCTCTTAATTTTTTATACATATACATTTATTGTTAAGTTGTGTGTAAAATACTCGGTATATTAAGCACACACTAAGGAAAAGTATAGCAAGTAATAATTAGATATCCTGGTTTTCATGTGAGGAGAGCCTACCTAAGTAAAAGAAGGCTTGAGTGAAATTTACTGGCACAACATCTAGTAATTACTAGAACATACAGTGATGTAGATAATGCCTGCCTGGTTGACAACATAATTAGTTGCACACATTTACTTGTGCAAAAGCAAGACTGTTGCATCTTTGAAAATAATATTGTGCATCCAATACACATACACTACTAGGGACAAATTTTGTTCTCCATTACACTGTTGTAAATATAGAGTAGCTCCATTTATTTCAATGAAGTTACTCCAGATTTACCCTGGCGTAACAGAACAAAATCTGGCTCACTAGCCAGGAATAATAATTTGGCAACAATTTAAAAAAATACAACCCTACATGTCTAAATTTATTAGTCCTAGTATCAAGATTGAGAAAATTACGGCGGAGATGTCTAAATCTGTCAATTAGGCTGTTACAACTGTAATAATTATTTTCATATTACTAATTATGCACAATATTTGTAATCTGGGCTTTGCATTTTGACAGTGCATTGTACAGAAAGCTTATGAAGAAATTATTGGGCTTTCCACTGAAGCTGATGGGTCCCCATTACAGACCTGCTGAAATTTTGGCTCTCATGCAAACATAAGAAGAAATAGGTTGGAGAATGCGCAGATAGAGTACACACATTATTCTGATATTCATTCTTCACTTTGGTTTAAGACATTCCATATATTCTTACTGCTCTTTTTTACTACTGGATTGCAGCATATTTACACTGTAGCATCCACTAGTTATAGTGGACAATACATTGTCTGTATACCAGACTCTGTGTTGTTGAAATTAATATAACATATAAAAAAAGACGGTTGTGTATGATTTTCCAATATAGTTGAATTGAATTCCGTTTCAAGGTCTACAATTGAAATCAGTCACCCATGTTGTCATTACTGGTATTCCACCATTTTGTTTCTCAGGAACATAAACTGTGGTATAAGAAAGGGGCTCATATTTATAATATTAGGGGGTCTCTGCTCCAATTTATATCTGTAACTCCTATTAACAGAAATGGCAGTTACTTTCATTATCAATTGAAGAGAACCTCATACAAAAGGTAAGCACAGAAATAATGAATTTTCACCTGCTTGACATATTGATTCTTTAATACTCTGTCCTATGACAACAATTTTAAAGGCAAAGAATGTGTATTTGCTAGCACACAACACTCCTCTGAAACTGAAAGCTGATAGGTTGTTGTTGCAAAAAATGAAAAAAAAAATTTCATTGAGAGCAGCGTGTTTAACCTTTCTGTTACATGGTGTGATTAAATTTACTAACTTATCTTCATTTTGGGGACAGTGGGTGGATATAATTTGCAAATACATTGGTCAAAAAATAGACCAGTCTTGATGCACTGGTTTGGCATATTGTCAAAGCACAGACTGAGTTTTTCTCTCTCTCTCTTTCCCTCTCACACACACAAACATACACCATAAATGTTGCCAATAGAGTAAAATTTTCACATTAATAACTGGAAGCAACTCAGAAGAACCCCGGCCGACATCCCATCTGTTCCCAGGAATTAAATTTAGAAATCATATGTAATATAGACATTTCTGTCTGAATATTATAAAGCTCTGACACATCCAGGCTTTCATTAAAAAGCTCTGAGATGTGACTTGAATAACAATTTGTCTTAGTTAATTAGTATTTTCAGTTTAGCATATTCACTTTCACATGTATTGCTGTTTGCACATGGTAATTTAGGTAAACAGATCCCATCCACAGCTGCATCAATTAACACTGCTAATCAAAACTGAATTCAGGTAATTAGGCACATTTATGCAAAAAGTGTGTAATTTGGGGGGAAAGCTAGATTCTTCAGTAATATTCCAATAAGCATGTGTCTCTTTTTGCAGATAAGATGAGGAAATAAATGGTAAATCAGCACTAATACATACCTGATGCAGCCTCAGTGAAAAATATCTAAATTAAACCCCACTGTTTAATTGGCCTGTATTTTCAGAAATAGGATTGTATTTTTTGTATAAATGTATTCCTCAATGTTTCCATATAGAACAGTTGTTTCGTGTCTGAGTAGAGATTTAATGACCATCAGACATGACTTACAACGTTAATATTTCTTCAAATATTTGTGTATTTATGGGCTATGGTGGTCAAACATTCTCTCATATCCTGTCTAGCAATTTCTTAATGAAAATGCCCTCCCCGCATTTTCATTTTCTTTTCTTCAGAGAAAGTAATGTTAGTTATCTTCAAGAAAACACCAATAAAAATGTCTCTCTTCTCTCATTCATGTAAGATCTCTCTTCCCATGCTCACCTCATTTTAACAGTGTAAAATAGTAAATGCCAAATTGTACCCAAATACTCCGTTACAAATTACTTAACTTTACATTTCTACTTTCTGTTTCTACATTTCTACTTTCTATTTTCAAAGCCACTTACTAAATACCAGTTCCCCTGTTTTTTTCTATATCTTCACCAAACAACATCTAGTAAAGCATGGGGAAAACTATATATTAATATCAAGGCAATATTTAATTTCTATTAGACAATACATTCAAAGTAGGAACACTCATTATGACAATAAACTCATAGTATTATACCTTTTGAGTCATCATATTCCAGGGTCTTGGCTAAATCCCAGGTGTACACAGAGCTTTTGTAACTGACATGTTGATTTTAATTTTTTCAGCTTTTGTTTTCATAGTTGTGGGCACTTTCAAAAGCCTATGCAAGTCTAATTGACAAAATACCTTTGTCAGTTTGTAGCTAGTCTTCCATAAATTCTGAACCTGATGAAAAAAAACGACAAAGGGAATTATTGATTTTTAACAGATGTCTAAAATTAATCTACCATTTTACCTACCTCAGGCTAATTCTTGTTCTCATAAGAGACCAATATAAAGCAAAATTGATTTCACTTCAAAATAGCATGTTATCTTTTCTTAGACTACAGCAAATCTCTCCTGTCCTATAGCTCAGAAATATTCACTTTCAAATAAACTTTTTAACTTCCACATTGTATACTATGAATATTATAAAATTACTCATCTCTACTAAACTATTTGTGTTACTATATTAACTCTTTGTACTTATCAGTGGAAAGAGTAACCCAATAAAGGCTTTAAAAATTCACAGCATTTATTTGAATCAGAAATGTATATATTCACAATGTTTATATATATATATATATATATATATATATATATATATATATATATATATATATATATATATATATATATATATATATATATATTTCTGATTCAAATAAACACTGTGAATTTTCAAAGCCTTTATTGGGTTAGTCTGTCCACTGATAAGTACAAAGAGTTAATATAGTAAAAATATTTTAGCAGAGATGAGTAATTTTATACACACACACACACTGTACTGAGTAGTTTGCTGTTGTGTAGAATGTATGAAAATGCTAAAGTTTCAAGTACCCTAGTTAAATGGCTTAACAAACCTCCAGTTTTAATTTAGTTGTCTGAGTTGAATACCACTAAAACCTATTACTATATTTTCTAGTGCACCTTATCCACCTCACAGAGAATTTGAAAGAAATCAAATTAAAGTGTATGGTAGAAAATAGGATTCTGAAGTATATTGCTATTAAAATGTCCATTAGCCACACTGACTGCTGTTACTATGATCAAATCTTGGAATTTAGGATAAGGCAATTTCTAACTTTTACCAGAACAAATTAAAAAAACACAAAGTTCCCCCTGCCATCCTGCCTGAAGGCAGTATGAAGCAACAAATTAACCTCACCTCTTTTTCACTTCCTCTGCATTGACTTGTAAGAGAGGGACATTCACCCACTTGTCATATGTTAAACTGAACAGCAGTTGTCCTCCATAGTCCCTCAAGTAGTTGCTTTACATTGACATACACTGTATTTCATCAGAACAGCTGATTTGACCTGTCTCTGAAAGAACTTCCTTCTGCTTGATTAATGTTTTCTTAGGAGAGCAAACAAAAGCTGTAGTCACTAATGCTGCTTTAAACAGTGCACACTGTAGCGAAAGCAATACAGTAACAACATAAAACCCAACTGGTGCTTTCCTCAACCCTAAAGTAATTACAGAGCCGGTTTTGATGGAATGTGTACAAGTACTGTACACAGTTGGCTTGGCTGTTATGCCCTGACTACATCAGTAAATATAAACAAATACAGTTCAGAGCTTCTCTTCACTAAGCACCATCATGGCACAATTCACCATTCACTGGAAAAGTTAATACTCTATTAGAATACCAAGATTTGTTGAATTTTGCATTTATGAATTGGTATTGAGATTTACTGAAATTTAAGATGGTATTAACTAATATTGATCAAACAATTATTACATATTTAAATAATTAAAAGAGGTTCACACTGAAGTTGACTAGTACATGAAAATTTCTCACACATACACACTTAAATCGTCTCCCTCTCATTTATCACTTAACTTTACAATATGGGAGGGAATGGGTATATTTAATGGTAATGAAAAGAAAAGATGCATGAGATTATAGAGGTACCCTTTATTAGCAAAATGCGATGGATATCTTGTGTTAAAAGAAATCTTATTAAAGAAACTCAGGTCTGAGAAGACTAAGCTTACTAAATATCATACTCTATGTATTTAAATGAATCTGGACATTATAATTTCAATATTTATTTGGTAAACCTAGTGTGGATTTGATTACTCAAGATATTTCAATACAAACTGGTTTTGCAAATGTGGGATTATCATTTTTATACAGTACATTTAAGGTCTGTGAACTGCAGAGACAAAAGCTGATAGCTAATAATTAGTAATCTACACCCTCACAAAAGAGAGCCAATGAGTTGTTTATAAATGTGGAATGGAATGCAAGTCCCATAATTAAGAATCAAGCAATGATCCTTTTTAGCAAATGGATCTCTTAGTTAAACAGTCTGCTAATCCAAGCCTCAAGGTACAATTCATTACTCTGGAGGATCCCCTCTATATTTTTGCCAGCTGTTCCATCTAGGTCACTCCACCACAAGTGTAGTTTTCATCTCTGCCTCACTTTCTTCCTGGGGTCCCACAAGCAGAAGCCTGTCTTTCTAAAGGCTGTTTAAAGTGTAAATGAAAAGACTAGGCAGCAGTCAGCTACTACCTCAGGCTCCTTAATTTCTGCACTACAATGCCTTGGACTGCTTTACCTTGGCAGATTCAGTATGAATTCTTCTTTGATGAAAGAGAGGAAAAAATGAATATGGAAAGGAGATAGCTTATTTGTTATCGTTTTAATAGTGTAGAGCTAGAGAAAAGGATAGGAACTTTTTACTATGCACTGAGCCACTAAGGGCTGGGTTAGTGAAATGGCCCTTAAACAGCTGATCCAGATACCTGCACTGTGGCTAGCCATGCAGGAGGAGAAGCAGGTGGCCAGGAGGGGACAGAATAGGGAAGGGAATGGGGAAAGACTTGAGCCCTGCAATCTGCTGGCACACTAGGGAACCTAAAATGCACTGGATGTTAATCTGGTACAGTTTATTCCTTCTCCAGATTAATGGGGGGAACTGGGAGGGGAACAGTGACCCTTTGAGGGCTTTGCTACACACAAACTGGATTGAACAAAAACTGTACTGGTTTTCATTCTCACACTCTGATATTTTGGTGAAAGCCTCTTATCCAACATGTGAACATCCCACCCGTAGATTTATACCAAAACAATGAACGTATGAATGTAAATGGATTGAATTATTTTGGTTCTAATTTTTATGGAGGCGAGCCCTCAAACAGTCACTATCTTCTTCCTGAACTGCTTTGGGGCAGCCCAGCAATACCCAGATATTTACCCTGGTTAAATTGTTAAGACACAATTCAGCATAAATGACTACAAAATTATTCACTAACTTGGAGTTACTTTTTATTTAAAAACTAAATAAGAAGAGCAAGTTAGATAGTTCTGAAGCCATTTCTGAGTCAAAGAATTCCTGAGAATGCAATGAAGGTATGTAGAAATTAAGACATTACCATTTTAAAAAAATAAATGCATAGGGTTTAAAACTCTTTGTAATTTTAATGTAAAACTAACCCAAGGCAAAGCCAAAATCCATCAGAAATTATGTTGAAGACTGCTGAATTTTTTAAGGCAGTACAGTAGTCCTTGTAACCCAACCCACAATCTTGCAAACAGTTAAGCAAACACAAAAAACTTTACGTATGTGACCAGTCCCATTGGTTTCAATGAACTACTCAAGTCACACATGTGCTTAAGTGTAAATGTACTTTTGGGATCAATCCTGACAGGTGATTTTGACCTCTTCAGCACTTAAGCATATTCTTAATATTAAACAATGTGAGTAATACTACCATAGTCAAAGCATCTAAGCAGATGCTTAACTGAGTAGATCTTAACTTCAGTGATATTACTTATATGTTTAAATTTAAGCAGGCGCTTACGTGTTTTATTGATCCAAAACCAGAGTTCTCAGCCCCCTACAGGATCTAGCTCCAAATCTTGTGTGTTAGACAAAAGCACATTTATTACCTACAGTCCAATCTTGCAAAGGGTTGAGCAGGTCAGTAACATTACTCATGAGAGTAGTCCTGTTAACTTCAATAGGCCTACTCACAAAGTAACATTGCGCACTTGTGTAAAGTCTTTGTTGGATCAAGTTCTAGGGAGACAAAACACATCAATATGACTTACATATCATACCTCTTTAACGAGTTCCCATTTTTTCCCCATTGATACCATCTAGCTCCAGCATGTAAAGATTAGCTTCAGACAGTGGTTCTTTATTCCGGAATTCCTTTACCATGACAGCCACATCAGTTCTGCACTTTGCCACTGGGCTACTTTTGCCAGAACTAAATCTTCCTCTTTCTGCAATCGCATCCCACTGACATGCAAAAAAGAAAATTAAAACATTTTTTTAAAAATCTTGAATGACATACCACTCTTTTCTGTGTTTGCATTTAAATTGGACAGAATAATTTAGCCCTGGCTTTAATTTCAGAAGGGTTAATCACCCTAGCAAAGGTCAATAAAACTTTAATCTCCAATAAAATTGCTGCAGCTCCAATCACCTGCAGGACATTTATTATATTCTTATTTCCATGCAAAAGAATGCATTACTAATCTTCTAACTCTTTACATTAGCACATTCACCATTAACATTTTACTAACGTTATTAATTCCTCTAAAACTATTACAAGAGTTCATTTCTTCACATCTCAGGAGATAATCCTGTTAAAAACCAGGCGCATCTGCTGTGACACTGCTTTAGTGGACCCCTCTAATCCTCACAGAGGTTTGATATTCCAGCTGAGTTCTAACAATGCACAAAGTCTCAATTACATAAAATATTATCGGGTTTAGGTTAAAACAACAATAAACTGCTGTAGCAACTTAATCTTGCCTATTGTCTACAATTACATCACTAATCTATTTTGCTGCTATTCAGTACATTTCCTATTCAAAACAAAATATTGATTTGTAATTTTTTAAAACTGCTCTTGAATAGCAATAGAAATACCGGGCTACGCTAAAACCACCAACAATAGGAAATTGATGACAGGAATAACATTTTCCAGCAAGAGAAATGTCCTATTTTGATAGAAAGGCAGCGTCCATTAAAAATGAGGGTTTCAGTTGCCACTTCTTATTTTGTCTATTAATTAAAAGTAATATCTTACTGCATTTAATTTGGCTGAGGACTGCAAAATAGTATCCAGAATTATATTTCATTATTAATGACTTTAACGTATCTTGAAAACCATACAAGACTTAGCTGCTAACAGAAAGGGTTTGCATAAATATTTCCATTTATTATCCAAAATAAAAGTTAATGATATTAGCTAATTTGTAAGACAATCCTTCCAGCTTCTAGTCAAACAATATCATTTGAATGCTCCTAATAATTTTACTTTTACAGTTAAATAGACAGAAGTCCAAAAGAACACCTAATGAAGACTTGATATAAAACTAGAGTGCAACACAAGGATTTTGCTTCCAAAATTCTGGAAATAGATGTTGAAAAGTTACAATTACTTGTGCACACAAAGAGTAATAAGCTAAAGGCTCCTATACTGACCTTACTAATCCCAGAGAGGAAGTGGAGGAATCCTTGTATACTACCCCATTTATATTTCAAATTTATTGTTTAACTATAACAATAGCATTGTCACACACTGCAATACAAATATAATATTCTTTTACCTCCCAGTATTTCCTTTTCTGCTTCTCTCTCTCTTCCTCTTTTGGTTTTTTTATATGGCACAGACACAGACACACATACACAAACGCTCCTGTCACTGTCAATATTCACACTCATTAGCAATATGTCAGGCTGGCATTTACAACACATACTCCAGCGCATAACTGAACAACCAAGTAGAGCACACAAATATAAAAATACAGTTGCACAGAAGAAAAAGCTCAATGGAATAATTTTTAACTCTGAGAAACAAGTAAATATAGAAAAGAATAAGTGAAATGCTTACACAACGTTTTATAAATGCAATGTGAACTGGGTCTCTAGATAGCAGCTCAGACATTGTTCTCAGTTTTTACATAGACATAAATATAAACATGTATATTTTAGCAACACCATCTATTTAGATACAACATTCCTTAACGTTAAATTACAAATGGAAGAGCCCTGTGCTTTAACTGGTTCCTTTCATCTTTTAATCAGATTCAAAAACTAAAATAAAAACCCCAACGAAATATCACAAAATACAAATTGAACAATATTTTAAGTTTCTAAATGACAAGCTGCCAACATTTGTGTAATACCTATAAGTGAGAAAATCAGCAATGACAACAACCAGATTCACAGTTTTGACAAATAATGTTTGATAAGATAATGAGTAGTATAAAAATAAGGTGCACAGTACCAAACTATATTTTTTGGTTATTCATCTTTTTATTCTTAGATAAGATTTATTATTGGTTTCTGTTATAACTACATTAAAAATCCATCAATAAAGCAACCAAATTTCTCAACATGAAATGAAACCTAAAAGTCATAAGAACATTTGCCTAAATTAATGAGAGACAATTAGAGCAAGTGTTATTGGAAAAGAACAAACATACCTTTAGCTGTACAAGTGCACCCTTTCTCAGCACATCTACATAGTTCTGCAGCTCCATGAGTGCAAAAGTCGACCCTGCAATGCTTATGATCTTTGTGACAATGGCATCACACTGCTGGTAAATTTTTCGATTATACTTCTCAGACGTGGTAGCAACTTTGTTAATTATGATATTAGCCAGCTGGCGGGTATGATCAATCATCCACTGTAAGAAAGCCAGACAACGAGACATCTAATCATTGCAACCAGAGCAGATAAATTTTGTTCCTTTCTTATACGTGTCACAGATTCTATCCCTCCTGACCCTCTACACAGCCATCGACTGTCAAATTTAGATTCAGCAAGCTCCCAGCTTTTCTTTATCCCTGCCTTAGATCTGAAACTCCTGGTTATCAGGAAGACAAGCGTCACCAGCTGTCTCAGAGCAGGAAGGCAATCAGGTGAATAGTACTTATTATCTTTCATTGCTTTCTGAGGAGTGACAAGATTGATTTGGGACCAAAAGCACATCCATATCTCTAGCACAGTGACTAGGGCTTCAAGTTCTGACTGTGGTGCATATGTAAAGTTGCAGTGAGGGACTTCAACCCTGACCTTATTAATAATGCATCTTGAAAGTTTAAAGAATTGAAAAAAAAATCTGAAAATTTACAAAACTCCCTTTTTACAGATCCACTGAATATTCCCTTCCAGCCTCCTCCCCCCAAAATATGGGTAGGATGACTGCACTGTTACCCAGGGGATTGTGTTTCACAGTTGGATAGTCTTAATTGGGCCCACAGAAGCAGTTAGCTGCCATTAAAGGCTTCTCTGTAGACATCATCCTTCTCAACTAGTTTGATAGTCTATAAATTCCGATTAGTGGAGCCTACACTGTGAGAAGGTTAAAAAATGCAAATAAATTATAATCTCATAATATAAAAGCA
The DNA here is from genome assembly GCA_032164245.1 of Sternotherus odoratus. Taxonomy (NCBI): domain Eukaryota; kingdom Metazoa; phylum Chordata; order Testudines; family Kinosternidae; genus Sternotherus; species Sternotherus odoratus. The sequence continues at coordinate 71,974,198 of JAVMKO010000001.1, read as the reverse complement.
TCCTAACTAAATTTAATCAGATAGTTAATTTCAGCCTTACTTTAGGAAGCAACACTATGTTTGACCTTTTTTATTTAATAGAAAATTGGACAGCTTTGCATCCTGGCTTCAAAACTGTTGTTAAAAACTAAGCATATTGTGAAGTACAAAAAGTGAATTAAATAATGTGGACTTGAAAAAGTCAACAGCACACAAGTAGTGAAAATAAAAAACTAATACTAAACACGGATGTACAATAATTAAGGTGTAGTGATATTACATTTAACAAATTAGGCGTAAGTACCATCCATGATGATGGCCAATTTATAATGACATGCAAACATTTTTGTAGACTCTTCTTTTTACGTTCTATTTTGTAGCATTTACATAGGATCTATAGTAAACCTCTAGGGTGGACTTCAGTTTTGGCCGAACCGTTTGCAGTGAACATTTGACTATTTGAGTGCCTGTTTTCCAAAAAACATATACTTTCAGATCTCATGTACTTAGCTTTGTTTATTCACTTTCAATTATCATATTGAAAGTCATTTCTTTGTTTTTCCTTAAAATTTTCAAAGATTGATAAGAATTTCACACACTTTTGAAAACTAGGGAGAAAATATCTGCAGATAGAAAATGTGACAGTTTATGAGAGTATCAGGTATAATCTGGTTATGCTGCCATGAAATTACAATGCTATCAGAACTTGCTTTGTCCTTCTTAGTGTGAAATTCTGCTTTTATGCAACTGTCTGATGTGGAGAGTTTAAGAGGTCTGGATGTAATGATCATTTAGATCTAACTTAATAATCAAAACACAAATTGATCCCTATAATAGAATTTTATTCTGCTATTTATTGAACTAAAAGTAGCCAGGAAAATATTTACAGCCATACAAAATGCTGAAACAGGGATATCTGTTTAGAAAGGTAAATCGTGAAGTAATGGCAAAACTCCCTTTGATTTCACTGGAGTTAGAATTTCACTTGTTATTTAAGAAAACATTTTTTCACTTTGTCTTTTATTATTTGTATGTATTTCCCTACTGCATATAGTCCCTAATCAGTATCAGATTCTACTGTTCTAGGCACTGTACAAACAGGAAGAGGAGTCAGGCGCTAGACCCAACATACAGCTTGGGTTTAAGATCAGATGCAACAAGCGAGTGAAACAAACAGGGGGAGTGGTGGGAGGCTGAAGCAACAATAATATCACTTTATTATTCTGTGCACAGATGAGCTATATGCACCATATGTTGGTAGCTAAGTCTCATTTTTAATAATAGGAAACATACAAACATATCAGTAGTGGCATCCCCACTTGGCTATTTTCATAGGCATTGTCAGCTGTCTGTATACTGTAAGCATCACAGCAGAAGTGCAGAGGGATGTGAAGGAGAACAGGTAGTGGTTTAACTGCTTAATTTGGGGGAGCTGTACCATCCATAAAGGGGCAGTATGAAAGAATGTTCAAAGTAGTACATCACTGGCATTTAAGTTTGGCCATTGTGAATAAATGTGACAAACCTTTTGTTTTTTTTCATTCACTAAACAACTGGACCCTAAGGCTGGAATTCTCAAAGGGACAAAGGAAGTTAGGCACCCAACTGCTACTGAAAAGTAGTGGGATTTAGGCTTTTAACTCCCTGAAGCCTTTGAAAATCCTAGTCTCAGTTGCTCTTCCTATTGACATTTAATATCAAATGGTATCTCGAGAATTGGCAAGGAGTGTATGGGGCTAGAGGGGAGTTCACAAAGGGAATGCACAAGGAGGAAGAGCACTTAGTAGAAGATGCCAGACATCATGCCTAGAACAGGAGGAGAAAGTAGAAGTATGGTGGAGTAATGGGCACAGAAGATGCACAGCAAGAAAAGAATTAAAGAACAGACTCTAGGGAAAAAAATCAAACAGAGACACCTGCTCTGAGCAAAACACACTCCCAAACTTTCTACAGAGATTGCTGTAGCAAACAAGATCCCAGATCACAAAGAAAAGGCAAAACAAGGTTAAACAACTTTATGAAAGAGCAGGAACAACCAACTAAAGCAAAAAAGTTGTGATAAGTATTTTAAGTTTTTTGGAGCAAGATACCTGCCAAATCTGCACTATGCAAGCCAGTAATATAAACTCATTTACTTTCAAATAAAATAAATTTACTTGGTGGTTTAACTGTAAACATATGACTATAATGAACTTACAATTGTTACAACTCAACACTGTATTACAGAATATTAAGTGAAATAAAATGAAGTATGTACATGATACATTACATTACATTTAAATAAAAATGTAATTAAGGGAAAGCTTGTAATATTCAAATATATTCATTTTAAAAATTATGTCTTTTAGTGTCAAGTGTCTGCCAATTAATAAGGGCCCTAAAATGCTTAATTATGATACAAGGTACAGAGGGGGGCATAGGAGCAATATAAGAGCAAGAAGCCAATGAAGCATGGCACAACTCTGTAGATTTGGAGGAACATACAGAGCAAGAGCACAGACAACTCTGAGAAGGAAGCATCTCTTCATGGTAAAGGTCTTTCCGAACCCATCAGGAGTCAGTACAGCTCAGAGCTGCATTAATTCCCCCCTTCAACATCGCTATCCTCTGTGCAACTGCAGGGAGACAGTCTATTAGAGGTCGTCAGGACTGTCAGAAAATGCCAATACACTGAAATCACCAAGTTTTATAGAAATGTATTCGTTTTGACAAAATTTTCATAAGCAAGGTTTCTCAGGTCCAGGATAGAATTTCTGGTCAAAATGGGAGAGAGATGGCGACCCACCTCAGAATGGCCAATAGCCAGTGGCTAGGTCACTCACCCGGGATGTGGGAGACCTATATTTAAATCCCCGCTCTCAGAGGCTCATATTTCCCTTATATTGCTCTGCATCTTGTAGCTATTTTCACATTGTTTCAAAACAGAACTATTATTTTTCAGCCATCCCTAGAGCCTATAGCAGTTTGGTTCCTGAGTGAGCCAAGGATTAGGCTGGGGTGGGGGGGAGGGTATACAACAGTACAGAAATGGATATTGTTTTTTAGTATTGCAGATCATGAATCATCTTGCATGACAAAATGTATGTGTATGTTATTGAACAGAATGAAAACTTCAAATGTTTTACAAAACTCAACCGCCTCTGAAGTAAATCACATCTGATTTGGCATCTTCAATCATAAGCGCTGTGGGGCAGGCTATCTGCACCTAGCCCATTGTGGGCATTACTGCAATACAGATAAATTATATGAAAAATAGGAATACTTACATTCTAGGGTTTGTTTTTAGAACGTCAAAAGGTTGTTGGCTTGAAGGGCTTTGATTTTATTGGGCTGTAGCCAAGATGATAAAGGAAGAGACGAGTCTGAGAGGGTGAGAAGAGCTTCCTTTGCCTCTGTCAGCCACTGCCCTTTTCTTGTACTGATAAACCTGCTGAAGAGAGCTCCTTGGTTACTTAGGATATTCATATACTGTTTGCACTGGACACAATATCAAGTTTTACTACACTAAAGCAGACTATCAGCGCCAACTGTACTACCCCTTCTGGCCTTCAGGCATGGGATAGGCCTCTATCTAGCCAGGAGGTGGATGGGCTGATGTCTATTCAGCAGGCAGAAACAACATACGCCATTTCCCCATCAGGGAAAACAAGCAATTGTAGTTATCTGCAGAATCACTTTCTTGCCTAAGTAACTGGATAATGCAAGAAGGATTTTCATAAACTCTCGCCAAGGCACAGAAAGACAAAACTCAGTAACAATTGCACACAAAAAAGCAGAAAGTCAGCACATACCTGTGTTATAGGAAGATTCCATGTGATAGAAAAAATGAATTGATGCCTACTAAAATAAGCACACGCAAGCCAGAAAGGGGAATTCTAACTTCTGATTTTGCAGACACCAAACAGTCTTGCACAAAAGATATGCTACCTGTGCCTTATATAATGAAGAGTGGATGGAAAAAAATTGCATCATCCTCGGGAAGAAGAAACGATGCTTTCGACACAGGGAAAACCTTTATTGGGAATCAAGCATCAGTCCAAGTCAACTTGTCACGGTCCTATGACCATAGACATTAGCATTACTTATTCCAATAATGGTAGGGCTTGCACCATTGTGTGTGGATTGGTGGGTGGAGAGTCATCCTCTCATGCCTTTTCTCACAACTTTTGGGTGCTGGCACACTTCCTAAAACCCGTGAACCTCTCGTGATTAAAGGACAGGCCCACACTCATTTAAAGAAAACTGGAAAGAATTATACTATTTGATGGTAAATATGCGGAGTGAACGATAGCTGCACCTAATATAAATCAAAAGAATATTTTTACGGAGATAATGAATATAAAACATTTTGTTGGGAAAAAATACTGAGCTGTTCAAACAACATATTATTTTAATTTAGGTATATTACTTAATTTTCAAAGCAGCATTTTATACTTTTCCAAAAATAAAGGTGCATTTACAACAGAAGCCTCTTCTCAAAGAAGACATTTTATCTCTACTAAACTGGAACATGCATAATAATACAACAGAAACATGTTCTAGTACATGACTCTTAATAAAACAGTTGAAAGAACACATCTGCAGTGTTCTGAAGCAAAACAGTATAAACTAAAATACCCAAGCTATCAGGAAACAAAAAAGTATTAGAACAGCACATCTGTTGTTCTCAAGGATTATCCTCTGAGGAGAAAGTTGAGAAAGCCCAACTACTAAGATTTAGGACCTGGATGCACCTAAAGCTTCATCTCACTGAAATCATCAAACTGCCCACCTCTGACCAATCAGGGACTAAATAATTTGCCAAGTTATTTTAATGGGCTTCTTAATTTTAAATCTATTATTTAATTTCCTTAAACATAATATACTGCACCTAATTAATCTCAGAGAAGTTAGAGCAACAGCACCAAATGCAAAAACAATTACCAAATGGGCTAATTCAGTAGCTATTTTCTTCAAAGCCTCACTTTCCTTTTCATAAACTCTAAAATGAGGCTCACTGAGAATGAACACATCTAAGTTACTCTTAGTGACTCGGGCCAGCAAGCATTTGTAAGATTCCAAGGTCAAGCAGTAACTAAAAGATGATCAAACCATCAAAGAAACAAAATTGGTCAAAAGATGTTTATTACACTGTGGGACTATACACATATTTTAAGCATGTCTAATTTCAAAATAACCACACTACAGCACTTTCTTTTCCACAGACAACAACTATTCTTATGAGCACCTGTACCTATTCATGACACAATGACCTCAAGTAAGCACAAAGCAAATATGATTATCTGAAAAAGCTTATACATATATATAAGCTGATATATATATGCATTCAGAAACATTTGTGATATCTGACCAGTTTTGTAAATGTGTGTACTGCATTCAAGGTCCTGGCATACCCATAATGGACAGTTCATATGTATGTACTATGTGGCTGAGATTTTCAGAACAATCTAGGAGATTTGGATAGCCAACGTCCATTAGTATTAAAGCAACAAGTGTCCTAATCAGTTAGGAATCAGAGAGGGAGCCGTGTTAGTCTGGAATAGCAAAGGCAACAAAGAGTCCTGTGGCACCTTAAAGACTAACTAAAGTATTGGAGCATAAGCTTTCGTGGGCTAATATCCACTCCGACAAAGTGGGTATTAGCCCACGAAAGCTTATGCTCCAATATTTTAGTTAGTCTTTAAGGTGCCACAGGATTCTTTGTTGCCTCTAATCAGTTAGGTGGCTTCGTAAATTTTAAAGCTATATTTTTAAGGAAAAGCATATCTGAAAAAACAGTAAACATTAATTTAAATAATGTATTGTGGTATATAAAAATGAACTGTTCACAATATCTCATGTACAAAAATATTTAAAGTAGTATCAATAATCAGTTGATATACCATACTGTAGGCAACATTATACTGAAGGGCTAAGTCATTAGTCCTAAAGAAAAATCGCCCCTTAGATAAGAGCCTGGGACTTTACAGACAGAGCTGTTGGCCAACAGACTCATGCTTTGTATGACCAACCTAGGAAGGGAATTTCAGCATTGGGAGTACTCCACTAAGAAATGCAGTCCCCAGTTGTTGCCTATTTCCAAGAGATTTTTTAAATCAAACTAGGTTCATCATACTATGTGGGTAGATAAAAGCAGTATGCTCATTTCCCTGTAGGTGAGACCTGACTTCAGGTCATTCAAACATTTTTGTATACACTGTTTAAGGTGCATATGACAATCAAATATGCTAGCAAACCCCTCGTGAGGAAAGACCCTTTGGTAACTCTTTTGAGCTTACAGCTGTGGAAACCCAACAGCTCTTTGCTCACTTGTAAAAGCTCTTGCAGCACTGTACATTACTCACACACACAACAACAGGAATTTCACAACTAAACACTGACTAAATATTACAGGAAACAAAAGAATTCACAAACTCTCTGGTATAAGCATAAGAATCAAACATACATTACAAAATGTTACATTTCTACAGTCTTTCAGTTGAACTGAATTGCACATTTCTTGGTTTCATTAAAACAACAAAAGGAATCTCCTATTGTCTGTTGTACTTGAAGCTAAAAAACTACCAATTGTATGCAATTTAACAGAGCTACTACATGGTTCTATGAATATTTTTAATCAGAACGGTCGGAAATAGATTCAGAAAACGCCATGATTCAGAAAAGCATCCCTATTCAATACAATACTTAAGGAAGTGCTTAATTTTAAGCACCTTTTTAAGTGCAGTCCTGAATAGGGAAGGACTTGCATCTAAATGCTGTACTGAATTAGGGCCTATAGTGTGAAATATTAATGGGAAATCTCAATAATGTGTTATATGATATTAGTTCTAGTTATACAGCTAAATACTCTTGGAAATCTGAACTTACAAGACTTTTTAGTTTGAGTGAAATTACATCTTCTACCCTTTCAGTATTGGGTCTGTTAATTACACACACTGTATACAATATTTGCAAATTTGTAAAGATGTGTATATCTCATTTAAAGATTTTGACCAAGTCTCTGGAATGTTTCTAAATAAACATGGTTGTCTTGGTCGTCTTCTGTATTTTAAAATACACATACCAACTTAATGATCATTGTATTAAAATTATGCAATCGAGTTCATTGCACATAAAAAGGAATGTCAAAAAAGGAGAACAAAGTAAAACTGATGGATTCAAGCGGAAAAATAAATAAATAAAGCACTAGCTGGAGTTGTGAAGATCATGCATTAAGATGAAAGATGAAACAGATGCAATACACAGAAAGATCAAAGAGTTCCATCAATTCATTCTGAGAGTCAAAATCCAGCTGAGCATCAGAGCTCTGTCCGCATAATAAGAAAGGTTGACTAAAACATAAGGATTAAACAGATGAGCTGTCTCCTGTGAACGCACGGCACAGGAGCCCTGCTGAGCCACTTTTAAAGACACTCTGGAATTGTACACCTGCTACTCCACAGTCAAACCAACAGGAAGCCAGGCTGGCAGAACTCCCCTCCCCCACTAATGGATTAAATAGCTATCTTTAGGAGAAGGAAAAGTGTGCTGAATGCACACTTTTGATAAAAAAAATTCAGTTCAGGAAAATTACAATTTATAGATTTGTTCTTTTTACCCTTAGAGAGTTAGTTGGTTTACAAACATTTTCATTAAAACATGGATGTGAAGCAAATTTTACCATTCTGTTCACATTCATTTATAAGGGAAACAAAAGCCTACTAAATATTGCTCCTGTGACAGAAGCCTAAGAAGCCAGTAATAGGGTCAGCCTAGGACTATGGTTTGGAATCCATTTGCTTACTCTGTAAATATGATGCTAACTGGCAAAACTATCAATGACTTCTTTGGGGCAGAATGAAACCTCAAGATCACTAAAAAAAATAACAACTTCTAATGAAGGAATCATTTTAAATAGCATCATACAGAATCCCATTTTTTGTCTTAACCATCAGATAGTCTAAAATAATTAAGAAGTAAAAAAGTAAAAATCAGAGGATAGGACACTGATTATTTTGCTTTTATTTTTTCTCAGTAGTAATGAGAAATAAAACTAGGAAAAAATATTATAACGTTAAGTAAGGGTTGTGACAACAAACCAATTAAGATAACATTTTTCAAGTGATGCTGGAATTGAATCCAGATTAAAATTAGGCTGTTAATATTAAAATTAAACTATTTCCTATATTGTCCACTACTTTTAGTTCCAAACTCAATTCCTACATATAAAAAATTAAGTAGCAATAATTTCAGTACTTCAAACAAAGGGTAAATTGCTGAGGCTTTACATATTTGTGGCATCATCAACATGCTATTCCAGAGTTTACTCAGACTAATGGATCAAAGCAAGCCCCAAAGCAAGGCTGCAATCCATAGACGGAAAGTGAGTATAGTACAAAGCAAAATAAACTTAAAATAAACTTGAAGTTTTTTAAGGCTTTAATTTGATTTTCACCAACTTTTCAATTAGATTTCAACTGGTTGCCATAGGTGGCTTCTCTCCCTTTTTTCTTTTATATAAATGTCACTAACCTGTTTGGCCTATGAGTGTTATTTACAATCACATCTTTTACTCTTGTTTTAGCTGACAGGACAATCTTTTCATGGATCTGTGTAGAGCTGATATATTTGATTTCCAGGTTATCTACTGCCTGCAGATACAAGCACTTTGATTGTTTACAATGCAGGAGTAATTGGTAACAGCTAAATAACTCCATAGAGACTGATTTAAGAGTACTTCACCTATTACATGAAAGTGGGGCTTGATCCTGTCCCTATTCTGGCAAAACTCCCATTGAATCCAATGCAAAACACAAGAAAAGAAAGAAAAGAAAGAAAGAAAGAAAGAAAGAAAGAAAGAAAGAAAGAAAGAAAGAAAGAAAGAAAGAAAGAAAGAAAGAAAGAAAGAAAATTATCAAGCACACATGTTCATTAGTCACACCTTTACTTCTGAAAAATGGATTTATATTTACAAAACAAATTAAATAAATGACTTGCAGTTTCCAAAATTTCAGCACGTTTCAAAATATGGCTGTAAAAATAAGCAGCTTCTGTATGAAACCATTTCATAAATAAAATGGAATATTGACAGTTTCCTTCAGAACACAGCTGCAAAATTAAAACATTCATGATGAGTTACAGCAAGAACAGCTGCAAAGAATCAGACACCACTATGCTCGTTCTTCAATAGTTTTGGGGTACGTTTCTATCAGATCCTTTAAACATAGAATATGGGTTTTTACACCTCTTTTATTATTGAAATACCTACATTATTCAGTTTCAGTTAATTATTTTTTTTGCCATTTAATGTATTGATTCCTCATTGCAGGTATTGGTTCAAAATTTAATTTTAAAAATAACTTAAATATTGTCACTGAGCCATAAGCAGCTAAATATATTTCACTATTTCTGTTAAAAAACAAAGTATTTATTTTAAAGGGGAGTAATAGCTTATTTTAACTTTCACTCTGTAGCCATTTTATGATCAACCAAAGTTGATTGCTTCACAAAATGGTGTGGATGTGCAACATTTTTGAAGAGAGTTTTTACGGAATTCTATTAAGAGGCTATTAAAATAAGAAAGGGTACACAACATATTGTACTGTAATATCCAAGAAACAGTAGGTGATCATGTAATTACAGACTGCATAATAACATGTATATTTAAGGAGGGATAAATTAAGATTGTGCCTGCAACTTCAATATAATCACTTCCTGAGTTTTCAGAGCATAAACTTGATGTTAGGGATACATGAACACACATCATAGAATTAACTAGTTTATGTTGTTGTTGTTTTTTTTTGGGGGGGGAGGGCTGGAAAGCGGTGTATTTTAAAGAAAGAGCTTTCCCAATTTTGGCTCAGGAGATTATATTTGGGTACTTTTACCACTGAAATATCTATCCATTGCATCCTATCTTTCTTCCAGTGCAACTAGACAATGGATAAATTCTTCCACTCTCCTCTTCTCTGAAAATAGCGGGACCTTCTTCTTGAAACTTTTTTTTAAAAAACCCCTTTGGGTAGAGACCAGGCTTGGAAAATATCAATCTAATATGTGAAAAGAGTGGCTAAACACATAAACTGGCTCCATTATTATTTTTAATTACTACTGAAGTCCCAAATAGGGTGTGAGGAGTAGTGGGTGTTCAGCTCTTGGTATCTGCTATTTACTGACAACCAAATTTTCCATTTTAAAATTATATTCATGGACAATTTTTTCAACAGATGGGGAAAATCTGACATGTGACTCTTTCGATGGTCATTCCTTAAAAGCAAAAGAATTTGAAGTTGTTATTTTTAAAGTTATTATGTTTCAACCATATTTTGATTTCCTGTCATATATGCAAAATGTGAAATTCCATAATTTGCTTGCACTGCGACTAAGTTTGCACTGGTATATCATGCACATCCTTTTGAAAATTTGGCTCAGTGTCTAGATTCCTAATTGTAAAACTTTATTCAAGTACAGTTGTTATTCTTTACACTTTTTCACTGATAAAAGAATAAAGTTTATTGTAAACTATAGTAGTAAAAACCATTTTTAATAAAGGGAGAAATAACCATTAACGAGTGTGACTTTTCCCCCCAGTATTATTTTCAGCCTGCCTGTGATTTTCAGCTAAACTGTGAGTCATACCCCATTTTTAAAAACTGTATACGTATAATGAAAGATAAAATGTTTTCTAAAATGGAAATAATAAGGATGAATATCCAATCATTTTAAACATATTTTTATTTTTACAATATGTATACTAAAAATGGTATCAATAAGAGATTATCAGCAAATACTCCATTATTGGACTAACACAACCAAACAAATAATACACGTGAAATTTCAAATACTGTTAAGAGCGTCACCTAAATGCCTAACATGAGTTTTGTTGCTATTATAACTTGCTTTACAGTGCCGTCAGTGCCATGAATAAGATAACTTTTGTCAGATTTAGATGTTCAACCTCATTTATACGCCTTGCCCCACTGTGGCCCCCACAGAAGTTAATAGTGGAGTACATTGCTAAAGTGGAAGGGTATAGGAATCTGGTTCAAAGTTAACATGACAATCAGTAAATCAGGATCTAAAACATTTCTCTACGGTAAATAGAAAAAGCCTTAAAGGAATTAGCTCTTTTTATGCTTAAAACGAATCACACAGCACAAAAAGCTCAAACTAATTTCTCACTTTTTCAGATTTATTTTGTATCAATAAAGATATGACTTTGGTCCTATATTATATAATTACGTGTGCTTTAATAGACAAAGAAGATTTTGAAGTAACGTTTCGATCTGGGCTCCTAGAGATTGATTACTAGCATTTTTGCAAATGATTTCAGACCAGCTGCTATAAATACATTTAAGCTCGCCTCCCCACTCAGCAATGACCATGCATCTACAGTATTTTCATTATCTCAAAAATTCTTTGGCTTCATCAGCAAGAGATCAATTCATTAATTTCTTTATTAATTCAAATGATTTTTTTCAATTTTTATATGCCCCAAGGTTGTCTCTGCAAGATCAGCTCCCTCTGTGTTCCATAAAATTGTAATCAATCTCTATTATAGTCATGAAAATGGTATTTGTCACTTTGCTGAGAAAAAAAATAATCAATATGTCTTGCAGGGCAGAACAGGCATTTAATACAGCGAATTGATGCCTGTTAGAGAAATTTAGCTTGCCAGCAGTTTGGGACAAGCTAATAGAAATTCAGAAAATTCACCCAAGGTTGACAAATGAATATACAGACATGCCACAAAAATTAATATTTGGGCATTTTGAATGGCCTGCCATTTCATATGTTGGAGAGAACATAGATTTAGACACTCAAATCCCAAAAGAAATCCTTTTCTGTTTTAAAGACAAAAACACAAAAACATGTACAAAAAAAGGAATATTTGACTCTGTTATCATTTTCATATTGTATAAATATTGGAAGAATAGTCTCCTCTACTTTAAAGCATTGCTCCAGACAAGAGACAGTATTGAAAGCACTGTTGAGTATTAAGCAGTAAGACAATACAAAGATTGTGGTGGCACTGAATATCTGAACACTTTGGAGTGCACTGTAAGGCATCAAACAAAGCAAAGAGAGGCCTGCGTAGTCACAAAATAGCAACATTCTGCGCTATGGTCTTCTGGTGGACCATATGAAAAATCCACAAGTAAAATTGTTGTAACTTAAAGATCTAGAAAACATCCAGCTGTAGGTTTAATAATAACTAGTGTCAAATTCTCAAAAGACAATATGTAAAACACTCCTTAATTTTTAAAAAAGGTATCAATAACTACTTTAGGAATGGGGTCTCCCTGCCTTCCTCCCTTCTGCTGCCATCTGCAGAACTGTCAAAAACAAGTCAACCTTGATTATGCCTGTCTGTTTAATTCCCTTGTTTTGTTGGTTTTAATAAATAATGTTCAAATTTGCAGCATAAAAAGCAAAAACTGCAACAGCCTGGGATATTACATTTATGTGAAATAATATTTGATTTTCAATGTATATTAATCTGTCAAATCTTTTGCTTTACTCTGTCAGGAAACTATTGCCATCCTGTTTAATATTGAAAGTTGTATTTCAGGTTGCAATCATGTTAGAGATTTGTGCGCCTCGGAGATAAGTTTGTACAGTGGGTTAAATGTTAGTAGTATTAGCAATGTATTTGGAGGAAAATGTTTTTATCTCCTCGTACGGCCAATGAAACAACAGAAGAATAATTTATGTGACAGCATGGAAAATCCTAGCAGAAAACACTGCCAGAGTTGGAGTGGTGGCAAATCCCATATCTTCTACAATGGTCATGATTTGCGAGTTTACAATTTAAAGTCCCCAAAATGGGAAATGAGAAGACTTCTGAGTATGCGTATGGGGGTCTGCGTAGGCATATGCACTTGCAGGATTGAGGCCTAAAACAGTCACACAGACCTGAGTGGGCTGAATGCATAAGGCGGTCTGTTATGAGGCACTGAGGATCTCTTTAATTGCTTAATTTGGACAACTTACCCATAGTTGAGAGATAGACCAGGGTCATTCTTATGGTCAGAATTAATTGTATTATGTCTTCTTTTGTCATTAAATTTGCTTCTGCAAAAATTGTGGCCACTGTGCCAAAACTCATTAGAAGGTGCAAGCATCCAATTTATGGGAAATCTGAAGCATTATTCCATACACCACAGAAAGAAAAACAAGACACCAAGAATGTGGTTTAACCAGGCCGCAACTTTTAAGTAACACATCTGGGAACTCTCTGTCATTAACTTGCGCAATGCAGGTAATTCCTTTGTAATCTGTTTCATCCGGTGGAGAGCTGACAGCAGCTAACCTGGTGTCAGTGATGTTGCTGAGACCCCCATCACCCTCTCTTTGTCTGAGGGCTAAGGAGGTGGGGAAGGTGGGGCTGTCTCCCTACTGTACCCAGACATTAGGAACCCAATGCCCCACTTTCTTTAGATGTCTTCTAATCTGCTTCCAATTCCAGTTCAGGGAACCATACTCGCTTCTGAACAAGTACCTGCACTGGGCACCTACCAAGTTGCAACAAAATAAATTTTACAGCCTAACCTAGCCACTGGGTGTCTGGGATGTCGAGAAGAAGAGGAGAAAAACCTCCCACCACTCTGGCCAGCCTGGCAGTCAAGGGGTAAATTCATTCCCAGCATCCAAATGGTTGAATACTAGAATGATACCACAGCAAGGCCCCAAAACCCAGTGCTATTCTACTCCAATGGCTTCCTTCCCTGTGCAAGTGGCACTGCTGGGGCAGGAGGAAAGGTGTATTAATCCTCCCTTTAAGTGCATGGGAGCCAATAAGCTTGTGCTGCTCCAGCCAATGAGCAATAGTATCCCACTCCTCAACTCTGGACAGGGTCACAATCCTTTAAGGAAACAACAGTTTTCTTCCCTCTGCTGGCCCAGACAAAGCCCCGCACCTCCAAGTCTGCAAAGAGAGAGGCATTTGTGCTAAAACCACCTCATAAAACCCCTTAATTATTTTTTGAAGTATATTCATAAAATGAATACTTTAAATGTGAGTCTCCTACGACCCTCTCTCCCCTTCACCCTTGTGTCAGAAATACTCAGACACCTGTACATGTTAGGCCCAATCCTGCTACTATTGAAATCAATGGGAAAATCTCCCACTGAATTCAGTGGGGATAAGATTGGGCAAAAAAAGTACCTGACAATATGGATATGCCCCTTTTTCATATTTATATATTTAAGAGAGTTTTTCTGTTCTCATTTTGTAAAAGAATTTGATCCTAAGGATGAAAACACATCGGTCAAGTTTCTTTGTAGCCAAGTAATAAAAAGTTCTTGAAAAATCAATTTACATTGAACATGATAATTGCCCATTAAATAGTGCAGTTCTCGCAGGAAGCTAAAAATAATTCAGTTAAAACTATCTCTGCATTCTTAAACAACAGAAGTCAAACAACAGAAATCCAGCAACACTGACATATGTTTCCCCCCAAGCAATCTGTGTAGTTTCTATTTTACAAATGAGCTTCACCTGCTATTGTACATGTAGTGGCAAGCTACTGGTAAGGATGACAGAAGTTAGTGTTGCATGACACTGTCAACATTTATATTTATGCTTTGCTTGAGAGCAAACATTTGTAATTCATCCTAGGAAAGCTGAAGTTTTATTACAGAAGATGACAAAGTGTTACTACAGATAGGAGTATCTTATAATTTGAAATATCTACCTTGTCAGGTCTGATGTGTGTCAGATTTACACATATGGTTACAAAATGGTCACGTGTACGTATATATAATGCCTTCAAAGATAGACATGAATTTGCATTCAGCTGTCTTTCCCCTTGCCCTTCTTGCACTTTTGTCCAAAATGTAAATCTTCTCAAACAAACCAGCATTTATTCATTCATCATGTATCCCTTATAAATGGCTAAGATGGATCATTATATGTTTCAGTTGCAGAGATATGAGAGTAATAAAGGTATTAAGTATTAATATTTTTATAATAAGTATGCTAGGCCCTGAGGGAAATATTCCCATTGATTTTTCCTTGGGCTTATTGACATAATTTGCACACTACTGATAACGGAGTTTTACCTGTTTAAAAGCATAAATCCCACTGAGAAAAGGGTATTTTTCAATTAAACTATCTTATATGAGTTTTCTGACAAAGTGAAATAAATTCAAACATACCATGAAGATTAAAATAAAATGAGCTTTAACTGGGTGTCCCCGGTTTTCAGATGGATATTCCCTTCATTCTCATTTCATCTGCCATATTCTTCATTCATCTCTACGAGGTCAGTCAAAGATTCTTCCTAAGTAGAGTGGACACATATGTTACAACAACACAGGCAAATAAGTGGTTCATCTTTTTTCCTCATCTTTCCCTGGGTATAAAGCAGCAGAGTGAAATGTGATTATCATTGTAATGTTTCTAGAGCTTGTCAGGTAACAATGCAAATATCCTCCGTAGGAGTTACTAGCTATTTAAAGAGTTTTTTTCTCTTATTTTATAAGAGAATCTAATATAACTTGTTTTCTCTATATTATTAAAATTCTTTCAACTTCTACAACAATATTTCTGTACAAGATCAATAAAATTACTACACAAGGGCTTGATTCTGCTTCCATTACAGTCAATAAAAAACTCCCATCGATATGAATAAAGCAGACTTCAGGCCTAAAGTTTTTTTCCCCAAAACACAGCCAAAGTGGCTTAGAAAGTGTTCAAGCTTAAATTTACATTTTGCAACATTTGGCTTGATTCTAAATGAGCAGCAGCCGTGATCATCAAATAAAGAGTGCTTTTCCAAGTCTCCAGCCCCACTCAATTTACAATAGCAAGCATGCTACAGATTCAGTTAGCGCCGCCTGCTTGATTTATTTCCAATGGAGAAAAGTGGACATCTTATTTTCTCATACTCTATTTATTTCATGCAACTTTAACATTCCAAAATGGAGGTTTTCCTTCTAAAACTGCCCTGTCTTCCTATTTTATTCTGTCAAGAAGTCCTTAATTCCCATTTTGTTATTGACGAGGTAGAGCCTAGTCACAGCTGGTAACAACTTTTGATCACTACCAATCTGGGATCTGTACTTGTGATACATCAATCAAAGACTCCTGTAGCCTATCCTTGAGTCATCTAGCTTCCCCTTGGCTTACTATTTATTAACATAGCCTATTCAAAGGCAGAAAGAGTACTTTATGTATGAAATGAAAGCCTATGAAAACAATTTTTTATTACTTTTTTACATATTGTATATGAAGCTAGGAATAATTGTGACTAGACCTTTTTAATAATTTATTTGAGCAATTTATTATTTTCCCCATTTAGGGTCAGCGTCGGTCACCCGTACCCACAATGAAAAGAGCCCTACTCCACTACAAGTCAAATAAATGTGACTGCTTACAGAATAAAGGGGAGTAAAGGTGACAGAATTTCATTTTCTGTGTAATTCCACCCACAGAAACAGAGAGTAAGAAACATTGGTGACAAAATCCCTAACAAAGCATAACCCAAACCAGATTAGGCTGACTGCCTCTCAGAATACGACAATAAATATCCCCGAGTTTTCCCCCAGCCTGAGTTTTCCTCTTCCTACACCTTCCACCCAACCAAAACGTTTCATAGTTAAGAATGATACTTCTTTTCCCATGTTTTGTCATTTTGTGTTAAGTCCACTGCAAACTCAGTTCACTGGTTTGAGGCCAAAGGATACTGAAAGAATAAAGATGGATATGCAATATCACCGATATTTCACTCCAATGACACACACAGCAGAACTTCACTCATCCACACGAGCCGGGGACATACCAGTAAAGATTAGTTAGGATGCAGAATGGAGATTGTTGAGATTGACAGTAGTGTGGGTGATGCTCATTTCTCCACACATTTCCTTCCATCTCTTTTCCTGGCACTCAGCAGAGACCTGAAAGTGGGTCTCTATGTACAATTGATCCTCTCTTCCTTCTCCGGTATTGTGCTGCTGCTCAAAGAGGCAGGATGAGGCTTTCTCATCCCACAGTGGCCACAGGAATTGGCCGGCAACACAGAGCTAACTGAGCATGCTTCAGAGAGACACTGCTACAACTCCATGCCCCTCCCCTGCGGCAGTGGCTCTTAAGCACCCTGTTTCTATTGCCACCTCAGTTCTTCCTTCAGTATGGAGTCCAGATGTGGGAATATATTCCATCTAATCGCAAGCCCTGTCACTGATATGAAAACAGAACAGCTCCCAACTCTTCCCCCCCAGGGTACAGCTTTAATCAATGCCCTGGACAGAACTGTGGACCCTAAAAAGAGCTGCCATCACCATGAGTGAAGAGAAGAGGGGCAGGGCAGCAACATCTGCCTTTGTGTAGACCTTCATGCACCATGCCACCAACTGGTTTCCGAGGCCACAACAGGCCTGAACAGCAGCAGCACTACTAAGCTGGGAGAAGGCCAGAGTCAGAGGAAGAAGAGCCAAATCTAAATAGAAAAATTTGACATGACCAAAGCTGACTCTACATATGGCACAGCAGCACAACTTTACATTAGGTCCTTCAGTAAACTGCAAAACTGGAAATCTGTTTTCATTGTGGCTTGCCAAAGAATACACTAGGTGAGCTTTTTGATGTTGCTGGTATTGACTACTGAAATAAGAAAACCTCTCCCACAAACCGCTCCCATTCTTATTCACAAACTGAAAGAGTAAGACATTATGTATGCAGCTGAAACTAGGACCAGTCTGTTATTCATGCTGTATATGGATGCCGACCAACCAAACCCAACTAAGTATGAGCCACTACAGTTGACACCTTTCACCTCTCACCGTGCTTCATTTTTTGAACAACACAGATTGAAATCCTAACCACACCCTTTAAAATGGGACAGCCAGATGAAAATCGCAGGTTAATACAGCTGTCTGACAAAGCCATTACCTTCTTTATTATTAAATGAAGTAATGTTCTGTGCTGACACACAAGGAAAGTTCTGATTTGCAGATAAAGAAGTGATTTGAACTGTTTGAAATATATGAAAAAGACACTATCCTTGCCCCGCTTGCTTAATCCGTACTCTATGAATTTTCTGAAAATGTACCATATGCTAATTAATGTATGAGTTAAAGTTAATTAAAAACTGGTTCCTTTAGGATTTTTCTTTCATATAGTTAAAAATAACTGTAATGTGCAAAGGCTATATTTGAAGCAACTAGGTAATAATTAAACTAAGTTATTAATTATTATTTTTTCTACTTGTCATGATTCTTTAAGCTGCAGACAGGATCTGGTCAATAACCTGTGTGACAGTATAGGTAATTGAACCAATCTCCACCCTTTCTCTATTGCTAATTTGCATGCAACAATTCTATTGGTTATAATGCATCAGTAGTTTAAGAGACTGGATTTACAACTCAAGGATGCTCACTGGTCAATTACTTGGCCCAGTCATCACTGCTCTTTAAGGGTATGTCTATACAGCAAAAAAAAAAAAAAAAAACCCATGGCTGGCTCTAGGAACCTGAGGGGTAGAAGAGTCCCAGAGCTCGAAGTGCAGCCCGAGTCTGGAAGGATACACAGCAGTGAAACAGCCCCACAGCCTGAGCCAGAGTCAGCCGGCACAGGCCAACCATGGGCTTTTCTTTGCTGTGTAGAGAGACCCTAAGTGTTCCACGGCTGCATGATATCTTGGACATCAGCGTCTGAAAGGCTCCTCACTGCACTGTTGCCTTGGCTCCACTGTGTGCTGCCAACAACACTATGGGGAAACAGAGACAGAAGCACAAGGGACTGACACTAGGACTGAAGCAACTGGCTCCCCCTGCCGCTCCTTCACATAGCACTGGTTTCACTCAGAAAGTCCTTTAAGACCAGGGGCGGCTCTATGTGTTTTTCCGCCCCAAACATGGCAGTCAGGTGGCCGTCGGCGGCGTTTCTGTGGGTGGTCCCTTGGTTTACCCACCGCCGAAATGCTGCCGAATCTGTGGGACCGGCAGACCTCCCGCAGAAACGTCGCCGAAGGGCGCCTGACTGCCACCCCCCATGGCTTGTCGCCCCAGGCACGCGCTCGGTGCACTGGTGCCTGGAGTCGCCCCGTCTAAGCCGGCAAGTCAATTGCAAGAGTCACTAGTACACTTTCGCTGCTTTGTGCTGCTCTGTTTTACAGGTGAAATTTCTCTTAAAAGTTAAAAATATAAAGAATTTAAGGTTGGTATTACATGTCTTCAAATCATTCAAAATGTCACAGGATAGCATTCTTTTTCTGGTTGTTGTTCAGTGCTCATTTATGCAACTTTTAATTAATAAACACTCGCCCAGGGTATCTAAAAGATGGAAACTATGTTAAAATGGAGTTAAGGTTGAAAGTACATATCAATAATGTAAAAGTACAAAAACACCCAACAGGGATATAATAACAATCTCCAAACCCAGCATTATAATCCCAGGAAATTCAGAGTTAATTTAAGTTAAAATAAAGAAATCTAAACAGGTTAAGAAAAAAACAATCAAACAACTTCAACTGTGTCCTAAAGTGATATCGTGAAGAGGAAAATATGAAAAAAATGAATATAAATTTAAGAATTAGTTTAATCTATTCTGCTACCTCAACCACTGAATGCCTTAATCATAATTATATGATAATTGCATGGCATCAGTAAAAGGCAGAGTTACATTTTGGGGGGTGTCTTGATGCTGCATTTCTATAGTGTTTGAATTTCTTGTAAGTATACCCTCACTTCTGAATTTCCTGGGTTTGTAATGCTTGGTTTTGAGGTAATTATAGCATCTACACAATGGTTTTAACCCTTACATTACTGATACATACACTCAACCTTAATGCCATTTTAAAGATTTGTTGATGGATTTTGCTGCTGGGTAATGTATGCATGTTTCTTGGAACAGGAAATGATAAAAGTCATAAATATTTGTTAAAATGATTTACCTGAAACAGTTTTTAAAAACTGTTTCATGAAACAATGCGAACAACATGTTTGTACGTGAAAAAAGGCTCTACACAGGCAGAGATATGTTATATAATTATAACACTTCATTGCATTCCCTTACGTAAAAAGCAGTCAGTACGCTGACACATGTCCTTCATTGTTGCACTACAGGTTTGTTGTATTTATTCTAAAGAGGAGAAGGTTGCTAGAAGTTATGTACTGTGCTTGTGATGAAGTCTTGAAATCCTGGTATACTATACTTATCTTTCATGACATCTTTTGATACGATTGCCCTAGTAAACTGTTAATTATATTATTCCTCTATATTAAACTCTTTAAAAAAAATCTAAATATAGTCTTTAAAAACATTTAATACCTCCCCCCACAACACACCATATTATGGGGCAGCTGCCCTTTATGGGGAACTAGGGGGCAGTCTTAGCTGGGGATAATTAAGTGCCACAGGTGGCTGATTAACAAATGAGCTCCTGGAACTAATAAAGTTTACCCAAGCTCAGTGAAGCGGGGACTCCCAACAGGAAAGAAGACCCCAAGAAATGATTGAGTCCAAAGGCCAAGCAGTGAACCTGAAGGGTGTGCTCTCCAGATAACCCACTAGAATGGAGAGCCTAGAATAGGTGCTTTTAGAAAGGGTTGCCTCCTAGAGAGAGGGCTGCATATGGCAGGCATCCAAGAGGGCATGGGCTGAGCCAGGGGTCACCCAGACACAGGTCAGCAGCCCAGCCTGGCAAGGATCACCCGCTGTCCCTGGAAGAGTCGCAGTGCATGGACCGCCTGGGCCCCTGACTCCAGAGCAGGATCTTACTCCATGAGAAGCAAGACTGGAACCGAGAGAACCCCTGGTGAAGACTCTGGATAGAGGTGAACACTAGACTCAGTTCGAGGTCAAATGAACAAAGAACGACTGGGTCACTCAGCTAAGATGTGGGAGTGAGCATTATGTTTATGGTTTGCCCTGGCTTTTCTGTTAAGAAACGAAACCCTCCAACACAGGGTCATCTTTAGCATCTAACAGTCAGTCTGGACATGTCGATACTCTGGGTGAAGGGAAAAATCAAGTCAAGGCTCACCTGCAACACCATGACTGCCTTTAAGGGGGCACCCCAGATGATGACACCCCTGCTATCACTGCTGATGGTTAGGCCTCTCTGCCCCAACCCCATCCCCAGCAACTGCTCTCAGTTGCTGGCTTGTTTTACTGTAGTAGTAGATGTTACTCATAAGGAGATTTTAAAAATGTTTATGGCACCCAGGGATAAAAGGCGCAGATGAGGGTTTTTCCTTTGTTTCTTAGCAACACCTCCTAAGAAGAAATCAAATGGCAGCCAGTACAGGGCATAGAGGTTGCTTCCCTGATCTTCTGAGGTCCCTTCCAATCCTGATATTCTATGATTCTGTGTGTTACTCGGAGTGAGGATGAAATCAAACTGGGGAAGCAGCAGGAACGAGCTCTAGAGGGTTAAAAAAATGCTGGGTGGTGACTGGTCATCGTTCTGCCTGTCGGAGTGAGTGAGCAGTAGGAACCCAGAATCTGCGCTGTCATGGGCCGAGCGACAGAAGTAGCAATATGGAAGCATGTGCAAGACATATATATGGGCAAGGTTGGGAAGGAAGAACTTAAATAACACTGTCATAAAAAAACTGAATGACAAAGGCAACTTAGGGTGGCTACTCTGGATGAAAAAGTGATTATTAAAGAGAGAAGAGCTAACCATCCTGAGAGAAGCTGCTTGAGAGACTGGAACTCTCTGTGTGGAGTGTGAAGAGGAGAACAGAAAAAGAGAAAACTGGAATAAATGGAGAAGCCCAATTATCTGTGCAAAGTATGGCACTGAAATCATGTATGTAATATGACCAGCTGACCCATGTAATAATGATTTTACTTTGTTCTGTCTATTGAAATATTGACTTTTACCGCACATGTTGAAAAATCAATATTCCACTAAATGTAACTAAGTGGTTGTAATAGTAGCTGCCCACCCCCTCAACACCGAAAACTTGCATGCAAAAACTGGAGTTTGAGATAAGAGAGAAGGTAAAAAGATAGGGACGAGATGTTGTAAATGTGAGGAAATGATGGGGAAAAGAAGAAAACTGAGGGCGCTAAAACTGAAAAGAAAAAAAACACACCCAACATTGTATTTGATGTAGTCTGTAAAGCAGTGCCTCTGAAAAGGATTTAGGAAATATGGACAAACAACTGAACATGAGCTCCTTGGATAAATAAATAGGGAAGGAATGTGTAGGAAAAGGAAGGTGCTTTTACTGCTGAATGCAGCACTGGTGAGACATACTAGAAAAATATGTCCAGTGCTGGTGTCTATATTTTAAAAAGGATTTTGAAAAACTAAAGAGAATCCAGGAAAAAAACACCATAAAAATCATTTGAGGACTGGAAGAAATACCTTACTGTGAGAAAATTAAGGTGTTCAGTTTGTTTCGCTTATAAAAAAAGAAGACTGACTTATAACAGTGTGCGAGTATCTTCATGGGGGGAAAATCCATGTATTAAAGGATTCTTTAACCTGGCAAAAAAAGGATAAGAACCAAAGGATGGAAATTAAAACCAGATAAATTCAAATCAGAGATAAGGCACTGATTTTTAACAGTGAGGTCGATTAACCATTGGAACAAACTACCAAGAGAAGTGATAGATTTCCCGATGTCTTCAAATCAAGTTTGAATGCTTTCCTCGAAGATATGGTTTAGTCAAACACAAATTACTGAGTTTAACACAGGATTATCTCGGTGAAATTTCGTGACCTGTATTATACAGAAGGTCAAATTGGATGATCTAATGCTTCTTTCTGGCCCTAAAATCCATGAATAATAAGGGAAAGATGATAAAACGAGATTTTTTTTTTAAAGAAGCTCAATGGAAACAGTTCAAGAAAAGGAAAACTTTATTTTAAAGCTTAATGTAAACTTACTGTGCTATACAGTCTGGAATTCAGATAACTGACTTTTTCTTCTTTTGACATGGCTTCTTATTTACCCAATCCCTTGTATTCAAAAGCCCATGATCTACAGAAATGTCTGGTGTTGCGGATACTGTCTCTATATTCAGTAACATTGTAGTCTCATGTACGTACCTGACTGGTATGGAAATAGAAAGGAGGGAAGAAATGACTAAGGAAAAATAAAAACAAAGGCTGGAAAGGAGGAGCTATTATTAGCCTGACTTACACATACTCATGCGTAAGAATGCCCTTGCTGCCAAGAAGGCTAATGGCATTTTGGGTTGTATAAGCAGGGACATTGCCAGCAGATCGAGGGACGTGATCATTCCCCTCTATCTGGTGTTGGTGAGGCCTCATCTGGAGTACTGTGTCCAGTTTTGGGCCCCACACCACAAGAAGGATGCAGATAAATTGGAAAGAGTCCAGAGGAGGGCAACAAAAATGATTAGGGGGCTGGAGCACGACTTACGAGGAGAGGCTGAGGGAACTGGGATTGTTTAGTCTGCAGAAGAGAAGAATGAGGGGGGATTTCATAGCTACTTTCATCTACCTGAAAGGAAGTTCCAAAGAGGTCCTCAGTGGTAGCAGATAACAGAACAAGGAATAATGGTCTCAAGTTGGAGAGGGGAGGTTTAGGTTGGATATTAGAAAACCTTTTTCACTAGGTGGGTGGTGAAGCACTGGAATGGGTTACCCAGGGAGATGGTGGAATCTCCTTCCTTTTCAAGGTCAGGCTTGACAAGGTCTGGCTTGGGTGATTTAGTTGGGGTTGGTTCTGCTCTGAGCAGGGGGTTGGACTAGATGACCTCCTGAGGTTCCTTCTAACCCTGATATTCTATGATTCTATTCTATGATTTATGTTATTAAAGATGCAGAAGTGACAAGAGGAAATATTATGCAGGGATTTCTTCTGTACTCAAAAGCGAAGGAGAAAAAATATTCGGCAAATCTAATAATTCCAATACATGAAAGAATTCCTGACTTTTTTCAACGTCAGTTCCATTCCTGATCTTTTCTGCAAGAGCATCACTGGTACTCACTGGACTGAAAATAGCAGAGAAAGCCAAACAAAAACAAATTTAAAGTTAGTTATGACCATAGCTACAGCTCAGCAGTATTACAGTATATACACAGCTAAGGTACAGGAGCTAGGGGGTGCAGTGACTGCATATACACTGAGCATTGTCAGAAATTCTCCCACTATTGCTCCAGCACTGATGCTGACCCTCTGGTATTAGCACTAATGGGAGTGACACAATAGACTGATCAGAGACATGTTTATCACTATACCATCTAACTCTAGTCAGGGCACATCTAATTGGCATGCCAGTTGAAAATGCTTGATAATGCTGTGAGGAAAAGGCCAGTGACTTAATACAGCCATCTTTCACCTGTGTAGAACGAGATTCAAATTTACTTCATAAACATTTATAAAAAGGCATTAGAATTTTTAAAAGCCCAAATTTCTATTTGAAAGATTTCTGAAAATGCCCCCCAGATGGGAAAATTATTTCTCTCTAATTTTGCTTCTCTGAAGTTATCATTTCACTGGATCCCTGATTTTGGGTCTTGTGTACTTAATGTGATGGGAGGAAGCTCCTACAGTACTTTGGCCTTTTGGAGTGCTTAGTACTGGGTCTTTATAGTGGCAAAGGTGAATGAAAAATCAGATTTATATGCATGAAACTTCCATTGAACTCCTGGATGCTTGATTCCTCAGGCTATAGCAAAAACAGCCATCATTTGTGTGATTTCATTTTGTGATTTGCTCGACGTCACACAGTGCTCCAGTGCTTAAAATGTTGCTCATTATGGCAATATGCAACTTGACAATTGGTTAGGTCATTTTATGCAAGTACCGAAAGAGGAGAAAAGGAAGAGTGCCCTATCTATGTCCATGGTGGCCTCTAAAATTAACTTAAATACCACCCAATCCACAAAATAATGGTGGTACATAAATATATTTGAACAAAGTTTTTAAATATCAGGCCACACACTCGACTGGAGATATTGCTCTTGGTGGAAATACTGTTCTCACTAAACCAAATATATAGGAGACATAGGGTTTTCTCCAATTAATTTAGTTAAAACAGGCCTACATTTTATATATACAGACAATTGTACCCCTTCCAAATTAGGTTATCTATGTTTTTTTTTACTTCTGTTCCCAAACATTCATCAGAGATCCAAAAGTCCTTCCTGTTAAACTGAAATCTCTGCTGAAACCCTAATTATGGGCTCATGACCATGCATGTATGCAGAAAAGCACAGGCTAGGACTTCATGCAGATGTGGGTGATACTGTTTAGCCCCATCAGGCTTTCTTTTTTTTTTTAAAAAAAAAAGATTATGTTTTGCTCCTGGCTTGAAGGAGGACCAGGAACAAACCTTATCTGTGGTCAGAGTCACAATGAGCATTCCACAGCAACAAGTCGCCCCAGTGGAGGACCAAACTGGCGGTATTCTGTATAATCGTATCTAGATTTCAAGCTAGGTGGTTATTATTTAGGTATCAAAATTGGTACTTGAATAGGAAATAAATTACAGCAAGGTCCGTGTTCTAACTGTCAGTCTGAGACTGATGGTGGCTGTGACATTTTAATTTAGATTACAATAATGATAAAGATAGACATAAGGTCAAGTGATTATCATACGCATTAAAAATAAAAGAATAATAGCAAGAAATCCTCACATAATAATCCCAATTAGAATAAGCAAATACAGAAAAATACTAGTAGGAAGTCACAGCAGCAAAAATAATTTTAATTTACTAAACAGAATGAGAAACCCCATCTTGAAACTGCCACAACCATATTTTCTTATTGGAAATCCAAATGTAAAGATGTACCTGTCTGTGGGCAAGTGATTAGAATTGTTCCCCTGAGCCTGGTTCCCTCATAAGTGAGAGGTAAAGAGCTCCTCATCCCCTGAGCATAATTTAGAACCCAAATAAATAAACGCATACACACACACACACACGAGAGAGAGAGAGAATGAGTATAAATTCAGTCACTGGAAAATATTCAAGTATGAAGTCTGAGGATGGGCAATTATGAATCTTGTCAAACTGTAAGTTTAGAGGAGCAAAATAACAGGCAAATGATTTTTCCTTGTCTAAAGATAAAACATTCCTGTGCTTGGAGAGGAGACAAAGTATGAAGGACAGTCTCCACAAACAAATTCTCTAAACTGGAAAGACCCTAAAATTCCTAGGAAGTTTCAGATTTCCAATTGAATGCTGAAATTCCTTCCACAGACAAAATATGGGAGAGTTAGGGGGAAAACTGAATAGATGGTGAACCACAAGCAAACAAATCAGGACAATTAAGATAAAGAGAAGTATCCATATGAATATATTATGCATGGCAAGCTAGATAAATAAAAGGATATTGTTTCTTTACATTAGTAACAAGTCATTTGAGCCAAACATTAATAGGAAATCCCGTAGACTTATTCTTGCTAGTTACCATAACAGCTGACAGTCTCGTCCCAGAATAAGAAGAAAAAATCCTCCAACTAGGACATTAACCTAATATAGCATATAGGTCAAGTCCCATACAGACCTTCAATTGGAACAATGGTTTCAAAATTACAGTTGGAAGTATTGAAAATATCCTCACCAAGTACCTCTATGTTTCCATTTGACTGCTTTACATCTCAATGAATTAAGACAGATCTAAATGCTGACCATGCAAGCCTTCTACTACCAAGGTAACATTCATTGGCATGGTCTTCAAGCCACAGGCTTGTCAGGGTACAGCACTGTGAAAACTGATAAGTTAGTTTTTCAGAAGTGATTTTTTAAAAATAATTACAGTGCCTATGGAACATCCGTCAATAGAAACAAAAACCTGTCCTCAATCAGTACCCTTACTTTGAAAGGGGATGAAGCTAGGTTAACCCAAACTGCTTTTTGCTTGGTGACCAGTTTCAATTCATCCCACTGTGAGGAAATCTCGGGATATTTCATAAATAAAACTAAGTGGATATAGGGTCAAGCTTTACACTTCCATTGATGCAGGAAGGGACAAACGGTAAGTTCTCTCAGTCAGTGTTGTTTTTTGAGGCAATGTCACAAGTCTTCCATTCTGAAATCTCCCTTTGGAACCAGTGTCCTTCCTGCTTTGTGGTGAGTGAGGAAATAACTTGGCTCATTACTAGTCAAGATTCTCAATTCCTCCCTAAGGGAAAGGAGGGTGTCATCTTTTCTTAAGAAAATTGTTGTATGACCTTTGCTCAAGAAACCATCACTTGATGCAAGCAATATGGCCAACAATCATTCACGATCTAATCTTCTATTTTTGTTTACGACTATAGAAAAAATCGTTCTGAGAAAACTCTTAGAGCCTTTAGATGCCTCACATGACCCCTTGTCATCCTGAGTACAGACTTGAATAAGAGGACAGAAGCTGAGGTGGTGGTTTAAATGAAAGATCCTGCAGCCTGGGGACAGATGAAGATTGGGTGTTTTTAGATTTTTAGATGCATCAGCCGCACACAATAGCAATGGTCACAAAGTTCTGATAACTCACCCGAAGAGCATACCAAGTGTAGACACAACTGCTCTGGGGCGGCTTGGTTTCTTCCTGGCAGTTTCCCCAGAAAGTGGCCTTGTGCAATTGCTCTTCATCTCTTGGGGGACTATCATCTGGCTTTTCACAGCATTTCATCTTGTCTCTCCCCTGTTGAGAGAGTGAGTGAGGAGGTACGGGCTGCAGAGTTATCAATATGGTGATGATGTCAAAGTGTGTTCATCTCAACTAACCAAGACACTGCTGTTGAATGTCTGGTCCAGTGTTAGGTTGAGATCAGGAAATGGATGAAACTCCTGGTTGAAATCATTGGCAGCTGGTTGAAACTCAATCCAGGTATGACTGCTCATGGTAAGGTAATGCTGGTAACTTGAGGGAAGCAACCAGTAGATATGGCAAAGATACCTTCCATATTATACTGAATAAGTTTGCCTGCTTTGCATTGAGGATGTGTCTCGGCCATTTGTTAATAGAACTCAAACTGGTGGGATGGTTAGATTTCAAAATACTGGTAGATTAACATCCAGCAGCAGTTTCAAGAATGGCCAGGAGAATGTGACCACTTCTCTCAGATGTAGATCCTTGCTACTCTGATGCATATCTTTGTCACCTGGAGATTAGACCACTGCAACACACTCTTCTTCCAGCTTTATCTTAAATCAAAACTGAAACTGAAACTAGATTGGAATGTGGCAGCCTGCTTACTAAGTGATGCAATGGCTACCTGTTGGTTTCTAGGTGGATTTTTAAGGCATTGCCTTGGATTTATAAAGTCCTAAATGTCTTGCAACCAGCCTACCTGAAAGAAGACCCTTTCCCCTATGCAATGCTGCAGCCGCTGCAGTGTGGAGATGTGTTCAAGCTGAAGCGTCTTTGGTATAATAAGAGAGAGAGAGAGAGAGAGAGCTGCTGGCAGTGTGCTTCCCAGGCTGGGCCTTCAATTTTGAAATTTACTCCTATCCTTGATCTGAAATAGTCAGGATCTGCTAGTCTCCATGGCAAGTTGCAACGCCCGCCTCTTCATCCATCTAAACCAGGGGTGGGCAAACTATGGCCCGCGGGCCACATCTGGCCTGTGGGACCATCCTGCCCAGCCCCTGAGCTCCCAGCCAGGAGCTCCCCTCGGCCGCTCACCTGCCTTCCCCAGGAGTAATGCTGCCATGCAGGCAGTGCTCTGGGGGGTGGGGCCTGCGTGGCAGCGCATCTAGCTCTGTCCAGGCTGCTGCTCTGAGAGCAAGCATGGTAAGGGGGCCGGAGTCAGGGATGGGGGGTTGAATAAGGAGCAGAGAGTCCCAGGGGGCAGTCATGGGGCATGGGGGTGGAGAGAGGTCGGAGCAGTTACAGAACAGAGACCGGGGGAGGTGGGTAGGGGTTGGGGTTCTGGGGGCAGTTAGGGTGGGGGGCTTGGGATGGGGCATTCAGGGGACAAGGAGCAGGGGGGCTTACATAAGGGGTGGTGTCCTGGGAGGTGGTGATTATGGGCAGGGAGTATCTGGAGGGGGCAGTCAGAGGACAAGGAGAAGGGGGGTTGGATGGGTGGGGGATTCTGAGGGGAGCAGTCAGGGGGCGAGAAGTGGGACGGGGTCGGATGGGAGCGGAGACAAGCTGTTTGGGGAGGCACAGCCTTCCCTACCCGGCCCTCCGCACAATTTTGCGACCCTGATGTGGCCCTCAGGCCAAAACGTTTGCCCACCCCTGATCTAATTACTTAATCAGTGACAATGATCGTTCAAGAAGGTTAACTAAATTTACTTTAAAATTTAACATTGGGATCTCTCTTCGTTAATATAAAATATAAACATCTCATGAGTACACAAGTATGTAACGAAAGTGATGAGATGTTCTTATATTGTATTTCATGCTGCACTTGTCTGCTACAATACCAAATAATTTAATAACAGTAATTAAAAGCCTGTCTTGATTTTCATAGTACTGTGGCAATTGTACGCCCAATAACCTTGGAACTCATCATAGTTAGTGGCGTAGTCCAAAAAACCAACCCACATACAACCAACTCCTGCTGCTTCACAGGGATTCCCTCCAGTTACTGATGTGATCCTGGCACTGGAGATTAGCTAATTACTATATAAGTAGGTTTCCAAAATCTTGTATGCCATTGGAAGCCCTTTATTTTGCTTCATGAAAAGAAACAGAACATTGACAAAACCTATTAAAAAACCCCTAGCCTTTTTTTCCTCCCTGTTTAAGCTTTTCCCATCTAATGGGGTCAAAGTGAAAATCCCTGTTATAAAAGTGCTACAGCACAGGTCTATGGCAACAGCAGCAAAGTGCCATTTGTAACTGTGCTTCTTCAAAGGATCAAAGTATAAAGGAGCAGGAGGCACATACCCCACGTTTCTAGTCCCACAGCATTTCAGGGGAGCCTCAAAGGCCCATTGGTCTGACTGGAAATCCTAAGATAATAGGTTCTTTCTAATGAAAAACACTGATGGGCTTTACATGGCCTTTCCCAGCCACACCTAGAACTAGTACGGGGGGAGGGGGGAGATAATGCTATGATTCCTACTTCAAAATGCTTTACTCATCCCACATGCTGTGAGTAAAATGGCCTGGATTTGCACAATATTAGTCAGTTTAATTTACAGCGGTTGTCAAAGGACATGTACATCAACAAAGGACAGAAGCACCATTTCCCCACTGTCCTGCTGTTGGGCAGAAACAAAAAAGGCAGACCAAAAAAAAAAAAAAAGACTGGTTTCAGAGTAGCAGCCAGGTTAGTCTGTATCCGTAAAAAGAACAGGAATACTCGTGGCACCTTAGAGACTAACCAATTTATTTCAACATAAGCTTTCATAGGCTATAGCCCACTTCATCGGATGCACAGAATGGAACAGACAGTAGGCAGGTATATATACACACATGAAAAGATGGAAGTTTCCATATCAATTCAAAGAGGCTAGTTAATGTAGATGAGCTATTAGGAGCAGGAGAACAAACTTTTGTAGTGATAATCAAGATGGCCTATTATCAGACAGTTGACAAGAAGGTGTTAGGATACATAGATTCAATTTGTGTAATGACCTAGCCATTCCCAGTCTCTGTTTAACCCTAAATTGACTGTATCCAATTTTCAAATTAATTCAAGTTCACCAGCTTCTCATTGGAGTCTGTTTTTGAAGTTTTTCTGTTTTAAAATTCTCACCTTCAAATCTGAAGAAAAAAAAAGAGATGATGCATAGGCTGCGGGTGGCTAGGGCTAGAGAGAACTCAGCCCTAATAAATCTAGTTTTGAGCCACCCTGCCCATTCATGCGCCCACCAACCTCAGCAGGTGAAGCCCCACGTCCGGTGGTGATAGGGCCAGGAAGGGAGTAGGAAGTATGTCACGGTCCTGCCTGCATGCTGGATTCCATTTCCCAGCAGGTGTCGGTGGGTTCTGCCATTCTAAGAGGGGCACTGGGTCCTGGGTCCTGAGTGGTACTTCCCAGGAAGATCTTTTGGGATGGAGCAAGAGTCCTGGGGCCAGGGGGATCCTGAGGTGATGGGTGGGAGGAGAGTCCAAGGGAATGGGGGAGATCCGGAGGCCCATATCTGGCAGTGCTGGATCCAGGAAGAGGGAGGGGAAGAGCATCACAAGTGGAGGGCCCTGCCTTCCTGCAGACATGTGCATCAAGTGATGCTGAGGTGGACTCCTCCGAATCTGAGAGAAGCAAAAGCCAACGGGCTGGAGCAGGGATACAGGCCCAGCCCTGTGGCACAGGAGCTGCTGCCATAGGGTGAATGCAGGGTGGATTCTCTGCCCCTCCATTCCCCCAGCCCCTGAATATTTTCACCAGCCTCTTATTAGACTAAGGGCTTGTCTTCACTAAAGCGGGGAAGGATCGATCTTTTGGCGATCGATTTATCGCATCTCGTCAAGACACGATAAATCAATCGCCAGCGGTGCCCCCGTCGACTCTGGAACTCCAGCTCGCCAAAAGGCACAAGCTGGAGTCGACAGGGGAGCACATCACTGACCGCGGCCGACGTGAGGACGGCAGGTAAGTCGGCTGTAGATACGCCGAATTCAGCTACATTATTAACGTAGCTGAATTTGTGTATCTACAGCCAATCTCTCCCCCAGTGAAGACCAGTCCTAAGACAGATAGCTGCAGAAAGAAGAATAGGCAGACACTTAAAGAACAAAACATTCCTTTTCCCTCACCTCCAGCTTTGAAATTCCTAAAGCTGCCATTTCAAAGATTATGCTGATTACTTAAGTTTAGACGGAGGATATCACAATTTGCCTTTTGACACTGAATTGGACTTTGGCACCGTGCTACAATTCGATTTGTTCATCCCATGACTTGATTAAATAAATTAAACTACTCTAAATAATACAAGCTGTCAAATCACATTTCAAAAGAATGACGTTTTAATTCATTTTGTAACACAGAGGACATGGGTAAAGGGAGTAGGTGACTTCAGAGCCCAAGTTCCTTTTTCGGAAGAGACCAAGGCACTTAGAAGCCACAATTTCATTGACTGCCAATGAAACTTGTGTGGCTCCTAAAGGTACGTCTACACTGCGATTAAGGACATGCAACTGACTGGGGCGTATGGGGCTCAGGGTAAGGGACTGTTTAATTGTGGTGTAGATGTTTGGACTCACACTGGAGCCTGAAGTCTGGGACCCTGCTTCCTTGGTGTCTGAGGGTATGACTTCACTACCTGCCAGATCAGCGGGTAGTGATCAATCTATCGGGGATCGATTTATCGCGTCTAGTGTAGATGCGATAAATCTATCCCCGATTGCTCTACCTTCGACTCCTGTAATCCACCAAGACAAGAAGCAGAAGCGGAGTCGACGGGGGAGTGACCCGCACCATAAGGACATGAGGTAAGTCAACCTACGAGACGTCGACCTCAGCTATGCTATTCTCGTAGCTGAAGTTGCGTATCTTAGGTTGACCCCCACCCGCAGTGTAGTCCAGGGCTGAGAGGCTGGGCTCCAGCCCAAACACAAATGCCTTCACCACAATTAAACAGCCCCTTAGCCAAACCCTGAATCAGCTGGTACGGGCCAGACACAGGTGTTTAATTGCAGTGCAGTAGACATACCTTAGGCACCTAAAGAAGTCTTCACTGGAGAGTTAACCTGGGCTCTTACCTGCATTTTAGCCCAACCCACCCAAACTATCCAAACAGAAAATCCTCTGACCCAAGCTGGGATTTGCTGCAGTGACATTCGCATCAGGCAAAGTTAACTCAGGTGCTAAGAGCGACGTGCCAATTACCCCGGGTTAATTGTGCACTGAAACCATAACCTAAGTCACTTTTGAAAATGGGACTTAGGCTCTAAGTCACTAAAGTGCTTTTGAAAACTCTACCCTATACCAGTATGCAAGCATGGTTTAAAATACACAGAGGCTTTATTTGGAAATATGAGCCTTAGACATTTGAAAAGACACTGCAAAATAGTTAAAATCCAAACATTAAGCTTTAAAAATATTACAAAAGTTAATCTCAATAAAAATGTTATCCTTTTTTAAAAAATTGAAAAGAGTTTTGTGTTTGGATCTGAACATTGTCTTACGTTTGCTCTGAAAAAATATTAGTAAAATTGTATCAGTGAAGCTGGATGAGAACATCTTTCTCCTACCAAAGTGAAGTATAAAAAGTAAACACACAGCAAAAAAGGTGGAAGAGTAAATTAGATCATAAAATTTAATCTAAGGCAAATAAAAGTTTTACATGCTTATTTTCTAACCTGATAGTGCTTAGTAAGGCAGAAAAATAGCACATTATATATTATATTCCATTATATTATTTTTTCCTACCAACACTTCCAAATTTCACCTACTGTACTGGACTCTTTCTAAATTATGCTGTTTCTGCAAATAAAACTGTCTCTCAATATCCTGATTACTAGTAATTATAGACTGAGTGGTAAAAATAAATGTTTGTACAACCATGGCCTTTCCTGGAAACTCCCCAAAACCTCAGTGATTAAAAATGTTATTTAAAAACAATATTGTGATTCATTTCAATATTACTTAATTACACTGAATACAAGATATATATTTTTTCTCAAAGTGCACTTTTTACCTAATTATCTAAGACATGATCATGGACAAGAAATTTCAATAAACTGCATTCTATTACTACTAGACAACATAATAGTAACACAATATGAAGATTTACTCTATGTTAATATTTCTAAACAATATTAGCGCCATATAATGTTAAACAGTAAATATGAAGACAATGTAATATTGTTCAAAAATAATCAGCCTCATTTGAGAGACGTGTCAGTGAAAAGAGATCACTTGCAAGCGAGAGTCAGAAGGGTAAAAATATTGAGGCCGAGGGACTCCCGTCTGCTTTACATCTCGCACACATCAGGTCTCCTTGCTCCATTGCTTGTTGTTAAATATTCCTGGACAAATTTGCTAGCCTTTATTCTCAGGCTTGGCCACAACAGCATTAAATGCTAATTCAATAAATAGACAGCCTGACATTATAATCTAGGTCCCATTACATGATGATTTGATGTCAACTTTAAAACACCTCCACATATGTCATTGTCAGGCATATAGTATATGTATACTTACCCGTTTTATATTTAATCCACTATCCATTCTTCTGTTTATAGCTATTGATTAGTAGAGATTTTTTCACAACAATAATGATAATCTTGCTTGATGTTTCCTCTAAACTATTTTACCTTATACTGTTTTTCACTTGCGTGACATAGAACATTATGTACATCATCATCATGTATTGTGCACTACTAGGCAAAGCTGCAGAGTGAGCCTATCCAGATGTAATGCAAAATAGAAATATATCAATGAAATAATGTATTCATGTGACATTGAACAATCATTTATCACTGCAGAGCTGCTGTATGCATTTCATATTCCACACTTTACAGTTGCCTGTGGAAATATGGAAATGCAAAACTAGCTGAAAAAATAAATAAAATAAAACTGTTTCCTAAGGTACATTACAGTCTCACCTTATCGTCTCGAGGCATCAGGGATTCTGTGTTGTCTCTGTTTTTATTAATAATGCAACAATAGTCTTTCAACCATTCTTCCTGCAGGATAAATGCTCTTTTTTTGGCAACTAAAGACGTGATTAACTAACTCATAGGCTAAAACCTGACAGAGGTTCTCAATATCTACCAGTCTATCCATCTGGTAGCTAGAGGAGAAGCAATAAATGGGTTATGTATGTATTCAAAGGGGACTTTTATATCCCTCCACAAAGTCATTACATTAGTAATAT
This sequence comes from Sternotherus odoratus, assembly GCA_032164245.1. Classification (NCBI taxonomy): domain Eukaryota; kingdom Metazoa; phylum Chordata; order Testudines; family Kinosternidae; genus Sternotherus; species Sternotherus odoratus. The sequence goes on along the minus strand of JAVMKO010000001.1, from coordinate 71,939,603 downwards.
GAACTTTGCACTCTTGCTCATAATATAATGAAACCATTCTGTTACTAATTTAATTCCTATTTAGCTTCGATAAGACAATTTTCTATACCTGGAAGCTGCAAACTAACTAGAATGCTCAATGGGAGAACAAGACTTTACTGACATACTTGCATTAAAATAGGCAGCATGTGTATCTCTTGAGAGTAGAAAAGCACTTTGTGCTTAATATGCAAGGCTTTTGCTATTCCTTATATTGTTTTCTGAAGAAAAACATTTTGACACTCCCAACTTTTTTCATTAAAAATTTATAATTTGAATAAAGGAGCATTATATCTTTTAATCTGTATGTAACTGAACCTAAATCAGTCTCTTACCTTGTAGGGAAATTGAACAGCTTCATGGATATAACAGGATAAGTGACGTATAAAATGTTCTTCAACTAACTGTGTGCATGATTTACTCTTTAATGCCAGGAAAACCTCTCCATTAGCATTTTCAGAAAGCTAAAAAAGATAATGATATATTCAGTATAATACCCAACTAAATTACTAGAAAATCAGAGAAAAAATTAGAGTTGTCAAGTGATTAAAAATTAATCATGATTAATTGTGTGATTAAAAAAGTAATTGCAATTAATCGCACTGTTAAATAATAGAATACTATTTATCTAACTGTTTTTGGATATTTTCTATATTTTCAAATATATTTATTTCAATTACAACACAGAATACAAAGTGTAGAGTTCTTATTTTACATTTATTTTTTATCACAAGTATTTGCACTGTAAAAAATAAAAGAAATAGTATATTTCAATTCACCTAATATAAGCACTGCAGTGTAATCTCTTTATCCTGAATTTACAAATGCAGAATTATGTATAAAAATAACTGCATTAAAAAATAAATCAATGTAAAACTTTAGAGCCTGCATATCCACTTGGTCCCAGTTCAGCCAATCGCTCAAACAAGTTTTGTTACATTTCCAGGAGATACTGCTGCTGGGTTCTTGTTTACAATGTCACCTAAAAGTGAAAACAGATATTCACATGGCAACGTTCTAACCAGCACAAGATATTTACGTGTCAGATGCACTAAAGATTCATATGTCCCTTCATGCCTCAACCACCATCCTAGAGGACATGAATCCATGCTGGTGATGGGCTCAGCTCGATAACAATCCAAAGCAGAGCGGACTGATGCATGTTCTTTTTTTATCACCTGAGTCAGATGCCACCGGCAAAAGGTTGATTTTCCTTTTTGATGGTTCCGGTTCCGTAGTTTCCCCATCAACATGTTGCTCTTTTAAGACCTCTGAATGCATGCTCCACACCTGGTTCCGCTCAGATTTTGGAATGCATGTCAGATTCTTAAACCTTAGGTTAAAAGCTGTAGCTATTTTTAGAAATATCACATTGGTACCTTCTTTGCATTTTGTCAAATCTGGAGTGACAGTGTTCATAAATCAAACAACGTGCGTTGGGTCATCATCTGAGACTGCTATAATATGAAATATATGGCACAATGTGGGTAAAACAGAACAGGAGACAAACAATTCTCACCCAAGGAATTCAGTCACAAATTTAATTAACAAACTATACTTTTAATGAACATCATCAGCATGGAAACAGGCTTCCAGAATGGTGGTTGAGGAATGAAGGGGCATATGAATGTTTAGCATATCTGACATTTAAATACGTTGCAATGCTGGCTACAAAAGTGCCATGCGAATGCCTGTTCTCTCTTGAAGGTGACACTGTAAATAAGAAGTACGCAGTAGTATTTTCCATAAATGTAAACACACTTGTTTGTCTTAGCAATTGGCTGAACAAGAAGTAGGACTGAGTGGACTTGTAGGCTCCAAAGTTTTAGATTGTTTTATTTTTGAGTGTAGATATTTAACAAAAAAATCTACATTTGTAAGTTACACTTTCACAATGGAGAGTGCACTACAGTACTTCTATGAGGTGAGTTGAAAAATACTATTTCTTTTGTTTATCATTTTTACAGTGCAAATATTTGTAATAAAAACTAATATAAAGTAAGTACTGTACACTGTAGTCTGTGTTGTGATAAAAATCAATATATTTGAAAATGTAGAAAAACATCCAAAAATATGCAGGAATTTTCAATCAGTATTCTATTGTTTAACAGTGTGATTAATCATGATTCCTTTTTTAAAAATTCAGTTAATATTTTTCAGTTAATCGTGATTAATTAACAGCCTTAAAAATAAAACTTATGTAGAGAATTACATATTCTCTACCATTGGTGAACCTCCAATAATCTTAAAAAAAAACCTACTTGGTACAAAATGTGTACAATTTTTCTGTTCCATTTTGCCTTCATGAAATGCATTATAATCAGAGCTGTGAAAAGGCTTTTAGATTACTAGTTTATTTTCCAAAAAATGTGCCAAAAGTTGACTGAAACTATTCACAAATGCAGGTCAAATTTGCTGAATAGTTTCAGCCAAAAATTATTTTTAAAAAAAGTTTAAATATTTAATTTTTAACATATTAAAAAAAAAGGTTTTGACTTTTCATGTAGCAATGATATTTTTTAAAAAAAATTATGTAGATTTATTTAAACAACCAAACAAAACAAAACAAAAAAGATAAATATACCCCAAAACTAAATAAAATAAAGAAACATAAAAAAAATCATTTCAGGTCAAATTAAAGGGATTTTTGTGTTTAATTTTTTGGTGTCGTCACCAAACTGAAAAAACCATTATTCACTCAGCATTATAGTGTGACCAACTTACAAGAACAAAATAAAGGAATAGTACCGTTTCAAGCAAACTGCTAATTTGTATTTTATTTCTTCAGGCATGAAAACTATCAACATTTTTTTTTTACTTACCTTTGGAGGTACTTCAGTGCAAAGTCTCTTTTGTTCTCCAGGTCCTATATGATGGAGTCCAATATTCATTTCTTTATCGTACCTGTGTAAACATCCTGTGCTTCCTATGCAACAACATACAGCAACAAAGAACATTCAGTCATTAAAAGCATTAAATAAATGTCACTTACTATATCACAAAATGACATGTGCTATAATCTTTCAGAATTTGTTGACAATAGATGATTGAACACGATCTTTGTTGTTTAAATTCTGAATGTGTTACTTACGCAAAACTTTGAATATGAGGCCAAGATATAACAACTCGGGCTTAGTTTTAAGCAAACATCTCGTATGTTTCTATATTAGCTCAGATTCTCTCATTTATCATAATTATCTAAATCTATTATCCCAGATTATATCACACAATTGGACTGATAATCACTTGCTTAGTGTTCAAAGAACTGATACAACATCAGCTCAATGTAAACCTCTTAATGTATCAGGAACACAAAAGAAATATAGATGAAAAGTAAAGCACTGAAATCTAATTATATCCTTAAGACAAGGAGACAATATTAGAAGATGAATATATTTACATTCAACAGAACATCATGCTTCCTTCCTTGATTCTTCAAGAGCACTGTATGCACAGGGGAAAGAAAAGCTTAACCCAAAGCCTCTGCCCATTCATGCTAATCTTGTTATTGTAAAAAATATAGAGAATACTAATGGGGAATGGACAGCTTAGAAAAGAGGTAATGGGATTTAGGTCTTGATCCTACAAGCATTCCTTTGAGGCACCCAGTTCTCACAACTCCTGCTGATTTAAATGAAAGCTAAGCAGACTCAGAACTTAACAGAGTTGAGCCCTCATAGCTTTTCACTTCTAGACTACAGGTTAGAATGAAGTCAAGACCAGTAGTGCCCAAAATATTTTACTATCTGATGGGACTGTGCAGTGAAAAAACAGTTGGACACCTTGATCCATTTGTCACTTGAACATGTGTTTCCACCACAAAATTGGTGTTGACTGTCACGCTTGTAGAGATTTTTAGAAAGGAACTGGAAGAGAATGGACATGGAGGTCATGCTCTACTCTAATGCTGGTCCTATATCAAATCTGAGGTTTATTGGCAAAGTAGAGCCAATTTCCTTTCTGTGATTCACAACTTCTGTGCATGGGGGACATCACTCTCTAGAGTTTCTAAGTAGACACTTTAAATTAATATTAAATTCACATGTAAAAATCATAAAAAACAATTAAAGGGGAATATGTGTGCAGGTTTTTCTCTATGAAAGGCAACAGACAAGGACCAGAGTGGTAGCCACGTTAGTATGAATCAGCAAAAACAATAAGAAGTTCTTGTGGCACCTTAGAGAGTAACTTACAGAACAGCCACAGCCAACCTGAAAATCCTGGGTGAAATTTCCAAAAGTGCTTATTAGTGACCTTTCTCTCCTCCCACTAAAGTCAATGGTAAAACTTACATTAACTTCAAAGAGAGAAGTGTTAGGCCAACACAGAGGATGCTTCTGAAAATCCCAACCAAGATTTTCCGCTAAAAATGTTGTACTCAGCGCTGAACAATATTATGCTGAATCTTGTGCTGATTGGCATTTTTCTCAAACACGCAGCTCCTGGAGTCAAGTCATTACATGAGAATCTAAGCTGTCATCATTATTTTTTAAATAAGTAATCTTTTTAGCCCTCATGGTTGCAAAGAAACGTTTGATCATGACCTGAGTGCACACCAAAGGCTCAAACCACCAGAAGGCAAATAAAATTGGTGTTGTTTTTGTTATGTTTTTAAAATTTCATCTCAAAAGTTTTTTTGAGGCTTGACTCACGATTTGGGTTTATCAATGCTCTGTAGCTATTACTAACATGGGTGGCCTCTGTGATTATTGCAAGTGAAACAATATTTTCTCTACTTTTCCAAGTTGTTTACTTTGACATATGGTCATGGCCACTGTTCTCTTGTTGGTGCTTACCCCTCAAGTCACAAGTGCCCCCAACAGGGCACTTACCAATAAGGGCAGCAGCAAAGCTGAAAGGGAAACAAAGTAAGGAAGCAACGGACACGTGCATGCAAAGATAAAAAGAGAGAGTAGGGTGAAGTGGATCTGAGCATTTTGGTGTTGCTCTTGGGCCCACTCAAGACACTTCTAGTGCTAAACATCTACTGGGAGAGAAGAAAACCTTATACATTAAAGGGATTTTTAAATATTCCAGGACATACTAATTAACGTGTGCTCCATCAGAGAACTTAACTCAGGGTTTTCAGAGAGGGTTTAGCTATGACCTTTATTGTATATAATGGTACATTTCACAATGGCAATAGTCATTAGAATATTCCCCCCACTGTACTTGTCAAGCAATAGTGTAAAATCAATAATGAGCCATCTTCCCATCATTTTTCACACACCTGCGTTAAATCCTGAAGGGATTTGTTCCAGTCGGTGTAGTTTTCTACTGGGAAGTCCGAATAGGTTCCCTGCAGCCATTCTGCATGAAGCGAACTCACAATAGAAGGGTCGATGGATTGTTCAATAAGCCTGTAGTATCTGCAGAATGAAAATGCAGCATGAGCAAAAGATAATTTTTGGTAACTTTGCTCCTCGGTCAGCAAATCCTGAGAGAGAGAAAGCATAAAATTGTTTTCTGCAATATATGAGACATCTTAGTTTGAAATGACACCGCTCATGTTATTCTGTGACAAGCACTGTATTAAGACATGACAGATATAAACCCATAAGAACAGCTATGCTGCCAAATACAGATTCCTACATTAATAGATTCTCAGGCCAGAATGGACCTCTGTGATAATGTCACCTGACCTCCTGTATAACACAGGCCACAGAACTTCCCCCAAATAATTCCTAGAACAGATCTTCCAGAAAAACATTCAATCTTGATTTAAAAATGGTCAGTGATGGAAGATCCACCATGATGCTTGGTAAATTATTCCAATGGTTAATTACTCTCACCATTAAAAATGTACGCCTTGTATCCAGTCTGAATTTGTGAAGTTTACCAGCCATTGGATTGTTATACGCTTCTTCACTAGACTGAAGTGCTCATTATTAAATATGTTTTTCCCATGTGGGTATTTACAGACTGTAATCAGTCCTTCTCTTAACCTTCTCTTTGTTAAACTAAATAGATTGAACTCCTTGGGTCTCTCACTAGAAGACATGTTTTCTTACCCATTATTCATTCTCATAGCTCTTCTCTGTACCTCTCCAATTTACCAACATCCTTCTTGAATTATGGACATCAGAACTAGATATAGTATTCCAGCAGCAGTCACAGGAATGCCAAATAGATAAAACAACCTAACCACTTCTATCTGAGATCCCCCTGTTTATGCATCCAAGGATCTCATTAGCCCTTTTGGCTACAGCATCACAATGGAAACTCATGCTCAGCTGATTATCTTCCATGACTCATCTCTTTTTCAATCATTGTTTCACATAATAGATTCTCCCATGTAAGTATCACATACATTTTTTGTTTCTAGATGTATACATTTACATTTAGGTCTATTAAAATGCATATTGTTTGCATGGACTCAATTTACCATTCGATTTAGGTTACTCTGTATAAGCAACCTGACCTCTTAATTATTTACCACACTCCCCATTTCTTTGTCATCCACTAACTTTATCAGCGACAATTTCATATTTTCTTCCATGTCATTGATAAAAATGTTAAGTAGCATAGGGCCAAGAACAGACCCCTACAGAACCCCAGAAGAACTATATCCACTCAACAATGATCCCCACTTTACAATTATATTTTGAAACCTATCAATTAGCCAGCTTGTAAACCATTTAATGTGTGCCATTTTAATTTTTATGTTGTGAGTTGAGCTCATAATAAAGCACTGACTTTATATTTTCTTGCTTAACTGTTGCCAGAGCGAGTGTTACTTCATTTCAAACTATAAATTAAGTTATTCTTCATTTTATCATCAGTTTAAATCTTGAACACTCTACAAGTTTCAAAATGCTAAGCAGTTTACCCTTATGATGATACCCTACAGAAACATTTTGATGTAATCATAAGAGTCACCACTATGAGAGCATATTAGTTAACTGTAATTGTTATTATCTGAGAAAATGCATCATAAAAGATCACTCTCTCCTGCCTCTACATCCCTACAACAAGGCCAAGGTGGGAACTCCAAAAGTTCAACATTCTGAAGCTCTGGTCCCACGAGGGGCATGCTTTGCCAGCCACTGCAATGAAAGGCATGCACTCCCTCGTGCTTTAGTCATCAGTTCCTTTTAAAGCAAGAGGTGAAGTTACTCACACAGGTATTACAGGGATTTGAATGATAAAGATAAAACAGGTTATCATAGCACCAGCTCTTTTCTGGAAGGAGTGGTGGAATGCTGATCTATCATGATGTTCAGAGGAGAATTAGTATAGGTAAGTCATCCTCCTTTTCAAATACTCTATACAGTGGTGTCCAATATGTTCGCCACTAGCCACTAATGCATGTGGCTTTTTTATAACATGTCTAATATGAAAATTTCAAAACCACAAGTGTGGCTAGTAGTGTGGCTAGCATCGAATTTCGATTGGACACTGCTACTCTATAAAATAGATTCATACTCCTGCAGACGTAAGGGCTCTGGGAATGAGTATGAACAAAAGTCCAGCAAAGGCAGTAGAAGGTAAAATCAGGCAAATACTACTTTTTCCCATCTTTTTATAAATGTTAAGAGTTGTTGCTCTTTAAACAGTTCCCACAACAATTAGAAAAAAATAAACACAGAGAAACAACCTAAAAAAAGAGATCTGTCAGGCCGTTGTACTTCAATGTCAGGATATCAAATAATTTATGAACCTTCTCCAGCTAAACAAGGCAGAAAATTTCTTAGCTTGGGTCAGTCAGACCCCCCGACTTCCTAAAGAGCTTATCATTATAGGAGGTGATAAGGAAGGAAATTACCACAGAGCTATCCTACATTCTAGACAGGATAGTCACCACCTCCGTGATCTACCCTCTCTCCTCAACATCAGACCCAGAGAAGTTATCCCTGATGGGCACACCCAGAAAACTTTTGTTGGATAGGATAGCAGATTATATTCTTTTTTTTTTATCCTGGGGAGAAGGGGAGAGGGGATTACTGGGGTATCTAACCGTATGTCTTGATAGTTCTATAGACCCATCTTGTCAGTAGATGCTGCAACCCTGCAGAGAATGCTAATTTTGACTATTGACTCACTGTGGCAGGTGTAGCTACTTGCACCTCTGGCTATAAGGGAAGAGCACTGGAAGGTAGGGTCTGGGATTAAACCATCTTTGTGGAGGAATGGTAGGAACAGCCAAGTCTAGGGACATGGCTAGGGCTGGAGTTTACATTGTTAATAAAGGCCAAATGTCAGAAAAGGGTTGAGTTTTGAACGTGGGTGTTTTGGAGCAGAGCATGGGGCGAAAGGCAAAAGGTATTTCCATTCCCTTAAATGCTGATCATCTTCTTCCATTTATTAATGCTCATAATGTCTCATTCATACAGCATCCTTCATGCTGAAGGATCACAAAACACCACACAAACTATAGCATATAGAAATCAGTTGAATGCTGAAATCCATCCATGCTTGGGGTGGTTGATGGCAGCCAGCTGGCTAGCTTGCAAACATATTATGTAAGAAGTAGAAGTTTGGCCAAAGGCAAACTTCTACTGTTTTGAAAAGGACTATAGGGTTCTTTCATGTCCACAAATGCTAACTAGGACCTTGGTTTACAAAGGCCTTACCCAGATGCCCATCACAAAGAAAATTTAATAGAGCTCATATTACACTCCATGGAAGGATGAAAGTGAACGGTCCCTTCTGGGATTCAAACTCATGATTGCAGGGAATTTAGGTAGTTCAAAAGTAATGCTTAGACCACTAAGCATTTCCCTCCAATATTAACTGATGAATAATCAATGTTATGCTGAAATGCCAGTATCCTAGCAGCTACTTCTAAAGAAATGTACTCATTGGAATAAACTATAAAAGAATTTCAAGAATCACTATACACTAAATATAGAACAGATATTATGTAAATAAAGCACGGAATATTCAATCAATTTTAAAATAATTAGCACTTATAAATCTTAGCTTTATATCTTCAAAGTGCTATATAAACATTAGCTAATTAATCCTCACAACACCCCTGTGAGCTGGGAAGCTATTACTATCTACATTTTATACAGAATGATGAGTATGTGTGGCACCTTGACTTCCCCAATGTCACAGAGTAACAGAACCCAGATTTTTAACTCAAGAGCTCCTAATACCCAGTCCTCTTCTCATTCTTCTACATATTGCTATTGGGATCTTATTTTTCTTTGAAAATATTGAGATTATCAGAAGAATGCTATTTACACTTAAAACATGGTAAGAAATTATTGTCACACAATATGTATCAGCTACAATATTAAAGTTTTTGACAAATGTGAACTACAAATAAATATATATCATTCTTTTATAACTGTGGAAATGCAAGTTATAATTTCTCGAATTCTGAAGAAATCTACTTGAAAAAGGAAAACAACATTCACTTTAGCTCATAAAATAGAGTTTTCAGATCTTACTACTGCATGCTTGCTAAGCTACTTCCATTTTACATATTTCTGAGTTACTGAAAATAAAGCAAACACTGTAGAATCAAAAACAACTTTCCGTGCAGAAAATACAGAATTCAGTATGTTCACGGGCTCAGAGCTCCCCAAAGTCCTGAAGAGTGAATAACAAATTCACAGGTATCTCCAAGTCCTAAATTTTGCATTCTGATCTTTGATTCAGTTGGAAAATGTTTAAAAATGCATGCAACCAGACAGCTCTCTTTTGGCTACATGTCTGAGTAGGCTCAAACATCTAAATTATTCTATCAAAGGTCAACTGTAACAGATACCCAAAACTGGTTTCAAATCCACCTGGAAAGAACTACGGAATACAAAGACCTTTGGTGTTTGAGCTTTTTTCTCCATTTTTGACCAACACACATTTCTTTTAAGGGATCTGCTCCCACAGGCAGACACCAGTATTTTTGAAGAATGGAGGAAACCTGGCAGCGTGTAAGATAAGCTTATGTTTTCAGAGTCACATTCACTTAAAACCCACATCACAAACAGATACACAATGCAGATATTATGGCAGAATTTCAATTTAAGCATCATAGTATGATATTCAAGTCATAACAGTACTAGAATTTTTCAGGTCATTGGACGTAGATGACATCAAATACATTCATGACTCAACACGGACATCAGAAATGAGGAAAATTACAGCCTTTTAGGGCCTTTAAAAAATCTCATAACTCTATTTTAATTTTAATATCACTAAAATACTTATGGGAGATCTCTAAGGAAGAGACAATTTCTATTATGTTACATTGGTGCAATTGAAAAATAATTCCATGAAATTCAACAGAGTTACTCTAAATTTCCACAAGTATAAACCAGAGCAGATTTTGGCCCCACTCAACACTGGAGTAAGGAGGAATAACTCTTGACTCTAATGGAGTTGCATTCATTTACTGCTGAAATAATTTTTACTCAATGCACAATTACGAACATTGTGAACAATTCACGACTGGAAGAAAGTTTTAACATTCATACTCAAAAATAAGCTCATGCATAATATCAAAGGTTGCTTAAACTGAAAAAATGTTTTCAAATGGTGAATGATGTTTCATATGGACCAAATCTGTTGACATAGGCGCAATGCAGGAGTAAATTAAGAGCCATGAAGAACTCAGTTTTGTTTTTCAGGGATTTATGTGAACCATTATTTCAGTTTTGATGTATATACATTCACATCCCTTGAATATAGGATTTGCATGAACCCCAAAACCTGAAAGTAAACCTGAATTTATATTTCTTTATGTGTATATTGACCTACCAATGTGCCAAAAGCAGAATTACCACTGGTAAAAGGTAACATGAAATACAATTTCCGAAACCAAAAATGATTATCATCCTGTGGTGAGCATACCACCTTTCAAAACAGTTTAAATTGCTAACAAACATTTTAGAGAGATTGGAACATCTAAAGAAAAAGCAAATAAACCATCTGTTTTCTCCAGTATTGTTAATTAAACACACAGACACGATATTCTTTCCAATGTTACTCTAATGTGTTCTAAGTTCCTATTTAAATACGCTGGTAAAATGGAACATATTTCACTAAGGACATATGATATGAGAATGGATGTAAGCACATCCATTTATTTGTTTTTATCTCAGCAAAGGGAAGAGGTTAATCATATTTTGGCTGTATTATAAGTATAACTTGGCCGTAGCAGATCTACACTGGAGGATTTCTCCAGCCAACATATTGCTATAAATGTTAGAATACTTGCACTAAGAGAGCTTTAATATTTTTTTAAGGATTAAAATGACTGCCATTGACCAACAACTTACAGAACAAGTAAAGAATTTTGTAATAGATGACCCCTACTAGTTTGAGTATTTCTTCCCAAAATCTCTTTAAACACAACAGAATATACTTAAGAAACCTCATCCCCCCAAAAATCATCCTATATAATAAAAGACTAGAAAAGTGTGTGTGAAGCCGTCATGCGCAGTAGAGACGGCCCGGACTAACGGCATGCTGGGAGGTGTAGCATGCTGGGAGGTGTAGTTCGGCAGCACAACATGGCCGCCGTGCGTACGCCGCTGAGAGGGAAGCAGGGTCTGGATCAGGGGCCTAGGACAGGAGGGTGGCTGGGCGCAATAGGCGCAGGCAGGGGGCTCTGGCTGGGCGGGGCGCGGGAAGGGGGCGCTGGGCCAGCGGGGCGGAGGTGCCCGGGCATGGCCCGGCCAGCTGCGCCCAGCCTAGCCAGAGCCTTGGAGTGGGTGGGAGGGGAGGCTGAACGAGCGGGGGAGGCGTGGGGGGGCTGAACGAGTGGGGGGGGGCATGAGGGGAAGGGGAGGCTGAACGAGCGGGGGGGGCCGTGGGGGGGAGGGGAGGCTGAACGAGCGGGGGGGAGGGCCGTGGGGGGAGGAGGGGAGGCTGAACAAGTGGGGGGACGAGCGGGGGGCCCTTGGAGTGGGGGGCTGAGCGGGGGGCACGCTTGGAGAGGGGAGGCTGAACGGGGGGGGGCTTGGAGTGGGGGGGCTGAGCGGGGGGGCCCGTTACTGTTGGCCCGTGTCCACGGACTTTTACAGTAGTTTAAAATAAACTAACAACCATTTCTATTGTTTTGTTCCTCCAAGTTGTTGTCATGACACAGATACTTTTAGTGGTATTGTCTATCTCCATTGCACAAAGCAAAGACAACTGTGATGAAAATGTAACAGTGTGAGTCTACCAAGAGACTCAGACCCACATTTTTAAACACGAGTGCCTAAAGTAAATGAAGTAAAATCCACAATCTATTTATGGTAAAACTTTCTTTTTAGTCTTTCTGAGCAGATTTACAGACAAATAGGTTTGCAGTAAAAATTCTTCTGCCTATGCTACTTGTGGATCAGTTTGACCTATATAGGAGACAGACTGTGTAATGGCAAATAAATAAAACAAATCACACCGGAGAGTTGCAAAGTTGCTCAGGGAGTGAGCTCACATAAGAGATTCTAGACCTGTGATCAGTGTTACTCCTCACACAAACCTGTTCATTTTCTCCTCACACAAAGCACAGGAGGGGAAGACTGAGGAGATCTTTTGGTGTTATTTAAAAAACAACCCAGGCAGGTAGAGTGAAAAGGAGATCTCCCATCACAGAGAGAAGAACTGACCAGAGGCAGGAGGCCCTGTGTATGATGTCTCTGAACAACCCATGAAGCGAAGAACTTGATGATCTTGCACATTTCCTAGTTTTCCCCATTCCCCACTTCATCCGTTGCCATAAGTGCCATGTTGGTGGGGAATGCTGCTTGATAGCTCCCCTCCCAAGGTCCCATGAAAGAGCTGTCAACTGAAGAATTTCCTTGGGTCATGGGGCTTTAATATTTTTTCTGACTTGACTGACAGATGTATTAGATATTACTATAACTAAATTAACTATAGTAACTGTAGATGTTGTAACTACTAATTAGGTATTATTACCTCACCAGTTATTGTTTTTTCTGGTTCAAAATAATTGAGACATCTATCCTGCCCCAAGCTTAGTCTGAAGTAGTACTGCCTCCTCAGAAGCCAAGTAGCTCAGCCCCCTCTCTCCCCCCCCCCCCCCACCTTCACCCATCAGGGAAAGAGTACACAACGAAACAAAGAAATTGATTGGAATGTTTAATTTATAAGAAAAGATTAAAAGTGGTAATTATGCATATTTTATCTAAATGATAACTGGGTGGACCATAATAGTCTGTAAATATTTGAAGGGATTCAGCACTAAAAGATTAGTGACTAATTAATTAGGGTGATTCAGGGAGATATAACTAGTTATAATGGGATGAAATGAAGAAAAGGAAAATTAAGGAGAAAATGTATTAGGACAGCGGGTGGAACCAGGTAAAATGCCATGGTAAAAGCTCAATTTCTCAGGATATTAAAAACGAAATGTGAGAAAATGCATTAAAATACATTGGCAATGAGAACTGGAATAGGCCACCTAATAGGTTTGTTTCCATCTCCAACCCCAATGATTCTGTAATAAGTAGCTGACTCTAGCCTTGGACAGCCACCTCAGTAGAGTTACAGAGTCTGACTGATTACCATACATATAGCACTGTATATGGCTCCAGCACAATAGAAAGGATGTTGAAGGGTGCATGGGATTTATCCTAGAAATCCAGAAGACCCCTTCTCTCATTCACCATAACGACTATGTTCTACTGGGACAATGAAATGGTTGAGCAGTAGAGAGAAGCTAAGATTGATGGAAGACAGAACTTTCACAGGAGCATAAGGAACCCACTCCTGCCTGAAATAAGAATGACCATTTGCCTTGTTGCATTCCAGAACTCATGCTTTTGCACTAACTATAGCACTCTGATATGCTGACATTGCAACACTATCACATTTCACATTTAAATACATTCATTTTAAATCTTGCTGGAATTAGTCACACTAAGAAGAAATAAAAGATTGCAGTTTTGCTCGTGGAAGGTGCTCAGATATTACGGTGATGGATGCTAATATGAAAAAAACCTAGAGAGGTATATAGATCCCCAGACCACGTTCGTCAAGGTCTAGGTACTTCTATCAATCTCCCCTGACATTAGTCCCATCATTGTCACTTTGCAGGAGCCTTAAAAGCCAACTGGGCAGTGTCAGTGAGGTAAAATTTTCAAAAGTGGCTAAGGGACTGAAGAATCTATGTCCCACTTTCAAAAGTGACAGGCACTAAGGTCCAGGTATTTGGGTGCCTATCTTCACCAATGGGAATTAGGCAAATGAATACCTTGGAGAATCTGTGTCTTAGAAGCCTAAGTCTCATTGAAAGAATCAGGAGGAAATGGTAGCTTTAAGTATTTACATATGGCCAGCTGCCGTTTTATGCAAACACTTCTGAGAAAGGAATTAAATATAAAAGGGAGTCCTTTTGTGAACAGTATGCAAGGTCACAGTTTTGGTAAAGACTATTTTAAAGCAGACAAATATGATTTTGAGGTAGTTTCACCTATTATAAATAGCTATTTTATCACTATAAACTTGATGCTATTCAGAATACTCTACAATCATACCTGTGTGTATGCAAACACAGTACGCTATAGCAACTGATGTGTTATTTAGCAGCTAATAATGTTTATAGTTTTAGAAGCATTTCAACAGCTATAAGTACAATATTTCAAAAACTGCATGTCAAATTTTCTGTGCCTCGGGAGGACAAATCAGTATGTAGAACTGGAAACACAGCAACAGCTAAATATATTATAATCAGCAGTAGGAAGCCAGGGTAAATCAAAGATAAAAGTAAAGTTAATATAGTAAATTGAACTCAATTATTTCTTTCCTAAAAAAATGCTAAATACACCGAAAAATGATTACATTAAAGCTACTTTTATTTATGCTAAGCTTTTTTCCAAAAAAAACCCAAATTTAAATGATTATCTATATCATTGGAGGTGTTGGTAGAGTCTCCATAGCAAAGGTTGCATTGAAATTTGCACTGAAAGTGGAACTTAAATCCCTTTGTTTCACACTTCAATGAATACACTGAAGATCTTTAAATGTGGTCCAATAACTCTTCAGAGGATAACTATATTTTCCATGTAAAATTTTAAGAAATATTTACTAACTTGTTCTGAAGAAATATTTTTAAATGCCACATTTTGAAATTTTGCCCTGTTTTTCTCAGAATATTTTGGGTTCCTCTAATTCAGTGGTTCCCAAAGTGGGGTTCGTGAACCCCTGGGGGTTCGTGAAATGTTACAGGTGGTTCTTGGGAAAAAATTCTCTAATGGCGGACAGAGCTGTCCCGAGGGACACCAGGCAGCATGGGCCAACAGCCCGGAGTCCCTGGACTTCCAAGAGCTAAGCAGATCAAAGTAAGCATATCTATCACCCTGAGGAGATTTAAATTTCAAGACTCCCGATCAGAAATGGAAAGAGAGGTGAATATATTTTCCTTTAAAAAAAATTAAATAGGCAGCTAGTATTGTTTTTAAAATTATGATGAAGAATAAGTGTAAGCTTTGCTGTAACGTATTTTGTTTGCCTGCACTGCTCAAGACCCGAATGCTTGTGTAGGAGGAAATCTGGCTTCTTAAATACCTTCATGCTGTTTCACATCTGATACTCCTTGATGCAACATAGGAGCCTTGTCTTATAGCAGGCTTATTATTAAGTGATACATGCTATGAAAGTGAGATCTTGGAAGAGTGTTGCCATTTTCATTATGTAATAAAATACGATAATGATCAATAATAATTAATATTAGCATGTAATAAGCATGTCATAAAAACAATTTTTTAATTTCCAAGATCACTGCTTTTATAATTTATACTCAGGTAAAGGAGAAAATCCCTGGAAATATTCATTTTTAGGAGGGGGTTTGCAAGACTTGACATTTTAGTGAAAGGGGTTCACAGGTTGTTAAATTTGGGAACACTTGCTCTAATTAAACAACCAGAGTTCCCGCCATCTCCAAACATTTCTCCCTTCCTCGCTCTCTCACATACACACTCAGATATCATGTTAGATCATAAGTACTTCTGACATTTTTTTTAATTAGACACAAAAATTTCTCTCTCTTTGTTTGGCCAAGACTAACAGAATTGTCAAGTTCCACTGGCTATTTTGAGAAACAAAACCTAAAAGATTTTCATGTTTGTCAACATTTTCTCACCAGTTCTATTCTAGATAGTTATGCTGTGCAAATAACTCAGTAGGCTGGGAAGCACAAGGGCTGAGAACGGTCTCAAGAAGACACAGGCCTCAGTATGGCCACAGGTGGGGGTGAGCAGGAATGTAGGTGTGTGACATGGGAGACAGGAAGAGTGGAAATTTGGGGAGATCTGGGGGGGCAGTAGCTGTGTGCCAAGGCACCTCTGGCACATCAAGGCAGAAGATGAGGATAGAGATACATGGACTACGGCTGATATAAAGGAGGTAGCTAAGGTTGAGAAGCGAAACTGATGAGTAGCACAGACAAAATGTTGCATCGCTCAGCTGCTTATTTCATTATGTTTTCGGGTTTTCACTGGTGGATTCTGCAATAATAACCTTAACACTAAGCTGCTGATGTATTTTGTGTGGGGAAAGACAGCCTGCTCTCTCCCCTCCTTTCCCCCCTCAAATGTCCTGATTTCTTTTGTTTCAACATCTCTATTGAAATTACTAAATTATTAAAGAAGCTTGACCATTAGGAAATTGCATCATAATTCAATCCAGAGCTCACATTCTAAAAGTAAATAAAAAAATAGATTTAACAGCACTCAACTAGCAAAATAATAACAGGAACAATCTACCAAATTAGAAACAGTCGCTATATTTCATTCAGCCCTGTCATATGCAGGTGCATAATTCTGATTGAACTAAATGGATGCTGAATTTAATCGATAGTCAGTTTTTAAATTTTATACAGAAGATTTTTTATTAGTCCCCCCCACTGTAACAATAAAAAAATCACAACAATTAAATAAACAAGGTTTAGTAATGAACTCTCTTTTTTATCAATACTTAGTGACCTTCACATGAGATATCACTTGAAAAACTCTCGAAAAATTAACTTGAAACACTATGAAACTAAGACATGCTAATGCAGGAATGATATTGGCAAAGATGAAAAGGAATAAGACAAATTAAAAGGAATAACAAATTAACCATATTCTTGCTTTTCCACCCAGCTACATATACAGTTAAGAGCATGGATACATCCTCTGAGAATATATGTTATATCTGTATCTATTCGTAAAATGCTCATATAAGAAGAGATTGCACAATCAAGGAGAAAATATTCTGACCATGCTGGTATCTGGTGAACTTCACAGGCTGGAAAGAGCTAATATGCCATCCTTGATGTCGTTCCATTCAACAAAGGGGCAAAAATAGTAGGGGAAAAATACCTTTAAAATGCCTTTCACACTTTTTTCCCCTTCTGAAATTACAATTACTACACACTTTAGGAGCCTGCAGCTGGTTTTAGCAAACTGGCATTTGCTGGTCTCGCATGACAGACAGCTGATGAAAGTGACAAGCAAGAGTTTTCATTCATTGCTGCTGGCAACCCACTGCCTTTCTGATCCCTTTCTATGGAAACAGAGATTGGATGTGGGGGAATAAGGTAAAGGGTTATTTTTAAAAGTCCATATTATCAAATCAGCATCCAGCAGCTGAGTCTGAGCTCTTGTTAGCTGCCTCAGCTGGCTCCCAACATCCCCTTCTGTTTCCATAGAAACCATAGCAGCAGCATTCCCAATCTCACCAGGACTGTTCTGGAGTTTGCACATTCGGTCATTTCTAAATACAGGCTGGCCATCACCCTGAGGACGATGGCTGCGGCAGCAGTCTGTTAAAGTCTGCACTTTCAGCCTCCTCCCACAAGGGGAGGCTGTGCAGATAGGAGGTTAACTAATGATTCTTCCTCTCACTCTGAGCACAGTGGGACAGGATGGTGCTCAGAACAGGGGCCACTTCTTGAGTCCTTGGAACAGCAGCTGCTCCTTCCCTTCCACTGCTCCCCACTGAGCTGCAGCAACCAACTGGAGTGAATGAGAGAGAGAAGAGATGGCACATTTCTCACTTCCAAAACTTACAGCACAGGGGACAGAAATGCAATATCTTGGTGGCCCCATGATGAAGGCAGCTGTGCTGTGGCTCCCTAAGCCAGAGCAGTAGGAAAAGGGATTTTAAAAAAAAAGATTGCTCCCATCCCTGAAGAGAACAATAATCAGTCATGGAAATAGACACGTTCACCCACTGGAGCAATCTGATTGGCTGACCATTCCTAGGTGCTTTGTAATAGCACTTTAGTATTGTAAAACATCTTTCTAAAGCACTCATTACTGTAGTATCGAGCTGCTCTACATCAGTTACCCTAGAAAGAAACTCCAGTTTAAGACACTTTGACACGATTATTATGTGTCAGTGGTCAATTTTCCAGAAGAACTGCTTTCTCAAGGGGGGGGGGGAGAGAGAGAGAGAGAGAAAGTGTGTGTGTGTGTGTGTTTGTGCGCGCGCGCGCCCGCGTGTTGGAGGGTGGTGTTATCCACAGATGTTCAATCTGCTGCATTCTCAACCAGCTGCCTTTAGAGTTGACCCAAAGATGAATTTATTGTGAACGTGAAATCTTGAGCTGACAAATATGAGTCACTGTCATTAAATCAGAAACAGAGTTTGACTGCAGTGGAGTAGCTAAAGGTAAAAGGCAGCTTTATTTGCCACTAGTCCCTCCTGGGATTCCAGAAGCAACAATGAGTACAGTAGGATGCAGAGACCGTATCCCTGTGATCAAAGAGGAGCAGACACATTCAGGGACGTCACTTTTAGCCAGTGCCTCAAAATGGGTTCCTCTGCCAACCAACATCACTTCCATCTTATGTAAATTAAACTTGAGCCAGGTACTCTTGGCCCAGGTCTCATATTCTCTCGGGCAGTCTCTCTCTTTGGGAGACAGTCTCTCTGTCAAAACAGAGACATTGAGCGTGAAAGGGTATCATCTGCCTATTGATAGCAGTGGAGTCTATAGCTCACAGTCTTTACTAGTGTTCTTACATACAGTTAATGTTGAATAAGAGGTGGCAAGAACCATCCCTGTGGGAATCCTTGGGGAAGAGGAGTAAGTCTCCATCACTAAAGTCTGGGAACTTTTTAAAAGGAGTAAGCGATCTCTGTTGTAGATTTTGCTGCATTTGAGTGACAAGTAAGGAGGACTGGTCTTCTCATTGTAGAAGAAGAGGGACTGCCTGCCTCTGAGCTGACAGACCATAGATCCTTCCATTTCTAATGTGCCAATCCTGCATCCGAGAACGTGCAGATGTACTGCTGTGCCATGTGGAACACCACTGAAGTCAGTTGCAGAATGGGGGTCAAAGTCACCAGCTTAGGACTGAAAGTTGTCACCACATGGCTGTTTATAAATTAGTATCCTATGTGAAAGTAACTCATCTTAGTCTTGCTGAGAAGAGGGGTGTCTGCATCGCAATTGGAATAAGTGTCACCCTGGTTGGAACATTTAGGATCAAATAGTATGAAGTCTGAATTGTCCTCTTATTTCAACCATCGCTCTGGGCCAGGTTTGAGGCATATTGTTGAGAAGAAACAGAAAAATTCACCCTGTTGCTGCCTATGCTGCACCTGTTCTGTGACCAATTTTAGCACCTTTCCCTTTCACAAGTCGTAGAGAGGAAGGATTGTCTAGTGGTAAGGGTAAAATGAGGACAGTAGTCCTTCCCTACTTCACAGGAGTGTTGTCAGGATAAATAGATTAAAGATTACGGAGCATTCAGATACTGCAGTTATGGGGGCCATACAAGTACCTCAGATAGACAGACCTTCTCTCTCGCTTTCTCAGAAAAACACGTGCACTTTTTACTGGTACAGGGTCTCCTCCCTTTGCTCTCAGAAGAGTGCAATTTCTGAGAAGTAGATTCAAGCATTTAAAATGCCAAAAGGCATGAATAAAACTGAGAAAATTGATTTCTTTATATTCAAGTCTGTGCCCTCAGCAGTGAGCACACTGCTGCCATTTTCTGCTGCTGCAAGCCCAGAGGAAGATGGCAACTGCTATTGAAGATAAAGATTATTTTGTAGAAGTGCTTCAGGAATTACGAGTGAGAAATGAAAAACTGCAAACTTCTCTTACCTCTCTAGAGGAGAGATCTGAAAGCAATGCAGCTACGATCAGCACAAGATAAGAGAGCAAAAGAAGCTGAAGGAAATGCCTTGACGGCCTGGAGGAAAAACCACAAGACGATTAAAAAAAAAGAAAAAGAGAGAGACTGAAAATTTCATTTTACTAGTGTTTTTGCAATTTGAATATAGAATGGCATATTGAATATGCAAATAATCAAATGCACATCAAGCACATCTATATGCATGGAGTATGAACAGGGAAAGAAATTCTGATCCAAAAGACTGAATTGTGGATGGAGCTACATTTGAATGTGATAAATGAACTCAGTATACTGTCTAGGGAGAAATCTGATCAGATCCTTTTCAAGATGTAAAATACAAAGCAAGAGGAGGGTTGTGCCTGCTGCTGCCTGACATTAAGACCACCCGGAGGTTTGAGGCCAGGCACCTGGGTATGCACAGGCTGAACAGGAGGCAAGCCTTTATGCAGGGAGAGGTGAATTTCAGTCTTAGGGCATAAAGTATTGTAAGAAGTTTAGTTTGAACATCACCTGTTACAGATACTTTAAGGCTAAGGAATTGTAGGCGAAGTACAAATAGATTGAGGAGCTGTTAAGATGGACATCTCTGGATCAAAGGACTTATAAATGCCAGAAGGCAAATATAGTCAGAATTATTTCTTATTTCTTCTGGACACAACCTCAGAGCATGTGATGTTTGTATAGTCAGCAGTCATGCAACACTTGAGAAATCATCCAACAGGTCACTAGCCAAAAGGTGTTTCCTACTCACTACCAGCACATACTGAATAGGTGGGAAATGAGAGGAAAGTTGCAGTACTGTGTACACCGCTCACAAACTGTGATTTTTGACTAATAAAATTATGTATATATTCAATTTATAAATTGCATGGACACTAATAAATGCCCATCCAAATCATTCTAGCAGCTTTTACACTTAACACAAAAAACTCAAACAAAAAACCCACACATTAAGTGCAAGCCGGGATGCAGATACATCAAGGATTGTTGCCATGTAATAATAATGTTATAATAATAATACCTAGCTCTTATATAGTAAGTCTCAAAGCACTTTAAAAAGGAGGGTAGTGTCCTTATTGCCATTCCAGAGATAGGGAAGCTGAGGCACAGAGAGACAAAGTGAGCTGCTCAAACTCTCCCAGCAGGCCAGTTTCAGAGTCACCCGATGTTGGCCAGTGGCAGGGGGAAGGAGAGAATGGGGAGTGAGGGGGATAAGGAAAAAAAAGTAGGAAGTCAAAACACAAACAATCTTGACAGTGCAACATTATAGTTTTAATGTGCACAACATTCATGATATTCAAAGCTATAATTCTCATGGAAACTGTAAATTGGCTGCAGAGTGAGTGAGTGTGTGTGTGTGTAAACACACAAAAATGACATGAAAAGAATATTACCAAGGGAAGTCAACCATTCAAGATAGGAAATGCCAGAATGAAGGTTGCCTGTGCAGTTCTGCCCCCTTGTAAGTATGCATTATGATACTGTCTTTACTGACATGGTTACAATACTGTATTTTCCAGAAGCCCATTACTATACTTAGTGCAGGACAGACCTGTGCTAAGATGGTCGGGATATGGTAGGGCTGTTGTACTTAAGGATATTTTAAACAGAGGACCTTGAGAGTAGGGTTTTGCTCTGGAGAATGGAGGAGCAGAGTGATAGCAGAATGGAGGAGCAGAGTGGAAGCCAAATCAAATCCAGCACCTGTGCTAGTGAAGGGACAAGGATCTACAGCAAGCAAGAAAATAGGGGAAAGGAACTAGACTGGTGATGCTGTGGCCATTCAGCCACCAAATGGTAATACATTTTTATCACCAACCTGTGCCAAGTTCAAACGTTTATCTACATGTGAAATACCAATCACTTGAGCCACCCAATCCCCTGCAAAAATACCCTATTACAGTGTAAAAGGCCAGAAATTACCATGCTCCAGTTAGTTTTAGGATAAAGTTGTTTCACACAAGATTTTTATTTATCTTACAGATAAGTTGACTTTCTGTGATGGAACTTATTCAGGGGAGGAGTCTAAAGAACATGCAATCACCCAATAGCACATGTATGTGTCATAGGATAAATATGAACTAAACTAAATAACTGACAATTTTCAATAAGATTATTTTGTTATGATTTGTATATTCTTAAATTTCTCTTCTAAAAATACAAACTCAGAGTCAAATTTTGAAAACAGAGCACAATGGGTGTATCAAAAAATATCCATGTGTCTAAGCTAAGACTACATATATTAACAAATGCCTGCCTTTTTATATATACAACTAGATTATTTGAAAAAACAAATACAGGTTTCCACAGTGCTACACCCAGATTTCAAAATCTGTCTCTTAATATACCAGTTAATCTAGTCAGAGAGAGAAAAGAACAATGATTAATTTTATTAACGGAGCAGCACTGATTTTATGAGATTTCCAGTTTTCCTGCAACTATGTACATCTTTGAAACATCGTAATTACATGATATTTCCAAAGTAGAAAGTCAGTATATTGCTACAGATATTAAAACCATACACCAAATAAATATGACCTGGTTCATAAGCTCAAGGGAGTCGTAAGCACAGAAATCAAAATGCTCACTATGGACCAGTGGAAGATGAGTCAGTGATGAAAATGATGCACTCAGTCTTCAATGGGAGTGCGACAACTGAAACACTTAAACAGCTTCTCCTCTGATTAATCAATACTGCTGTATTTAGCATCAGTTAAGTAAGAAGATAAAAGTGTAAAGTGAAGGAATTCTAAATAGAAATCTGAAATTTTGAAGCAGTGGTATCAATGAATACTTGTATTTAAGTGACACTGGAGAATTACAGGTATGATAAAAGTTGCAGAATAAAAACATGAGTAAGGATATACTGTGGGGCCTGATGCTGCAATCTTACTCCTGTGAGTCATGGCTACCCACAAGAGGAGTCCAGTTGACACACAACTTGCTTTGGGTGTGGTCACAAATATAAACCAGACGCATTCAATGTAACTATTCTAATTTCTGTTAAATTGCTGTGGACAATACAAATTTTATATACAACTAGTAAACTGGCTGTATTTTTCTTTTTGAAAAAACAATTTATGAATACTGTAATACCAATGTGGGCAAACTGTAAACTAGAAAGGATGATGTTCTCATTGCTGTTTTGAAGATGAGAGTATTACAGATTAGTTATTTAAACTATGTTTTAACATTACATTCTGCTTTTATTACATCTTAAGTGAAAGTCATCAAAATGTCATTAAGGCCTTTGTGCTTGGTACTGTTTGAATGTAAACATTTCAGCAATCTGGTTCTGAGCCATGAATACTGATTTTTACAGTTCTAACCATTCAATAAATGAAAACCTGAGTGTTATGACTAGACTTCCAAAAAAAAAAAAAAGATTAACCAGTTTATTTTCTGTCTCCTGTCTTTTAGGCCATCTTTAGCATTAACTACTAATGCAGGGCTACTCCTAGAAGCACGGAAGCAGTAGCCCCATTGTAAACTAACCCCAAGGAATATCCTGCCAAATTCAACCATCTTTTCAATGCTGAAAAGTAGCTCAATGGTGCTGTAAAGCGCCACCTTACAAATTCCATTTCTTTGCACGCCAATTCTAGTGGCAATTATTACTTGCCTAATCTACTGAGAAACTTTCTGCCATTGCATTTAATTCTTATTTGAAGCTCTAAGATTAGGAAGACCAAATAATAGTTCTATGTGTTCAAACAAAACACTAACCCCATTCTATTCTGTTACTGAAAACAATTAAGCTACATGACAAAAACATGCATCAGATCTCAGTAACATGAAAAAATCAGCATGCACTACTTTGGTTTCAAAAACAATATTTTAAAGACACTAAACTGAAATTCTCAAATTGTTCGGGGGATTAATTTTGTTCTATCCAAGTAGCATCTGTTTGAGCCATCATCAGGGCTGCTGAGAGGAGGCAAAAGAGGAACAATTGTAACGGGGTCTCAAACCTCCCCAACATGTTTAACGGCTGTGTAGTGAAATGGCAGGGCAGGGGGCCCCAGTGACCCTGATATACCAGGCCCCAAATTTCTCTCTATGGGCTGTGGTTTAGCCACTAAGACAGGCTATTACTTTTTTCTTACACTTCTTATACAAGAGGGATTTGTTTTTAAAGAGTAATGACTTTCTTCAGAAACTCTTATTTTAAGCTGTTAGAAGAAGAAAGAGAGAAATAGCCTCAAACCCACTTTCAGTTTAAAAAGTATAATTGCTGATTAGGTTTTGCTTTCTTTAACAATGTCAACTACCAGGTACAACACTTGATTTGTCTCATTCCCCACTCCCCCCCCACCCCCCAGTAGTAACCTGTGGTAGCCAATTAGGTACAAGAATTATTAACTCATTATTGAAAAAAAGTGCTATGAAGCATAATTCTGTATTTGAAGTTTGCTATAAACAGAAAACGATTTTGCCTGTGCTAATCTGGGATCATTATCACATTAGCCTAGCAGGCATACGCCAAATGACAAATCAAACCAGTAATTTTAAAATAAGAAACATTTTGCTATTCATCTCCTAAAGCCCACTCTGCATTCAATAACCTCTTAATCACAGTAGTTTCTTTTGAAAGAGATTCTGTAATACATGAAGTGCAAGCACCATTAAGTATCACACAGGGAGATCATTTCTGGTAGTAACAAAAATCAGAAACTATTTGAATTCAAGGTACTTGCCTCAAACTGAAACTGGGAATTTCCCTGAGCTAAGTCACAGTTTGTCTGCATGTACTTTAAGAGTTAGTGATAATGAAGTGGCAGACACACACTATCAGAGAAAGCACTTCTGACTTTTTACTATCCTTACAGAATAAATACAGTCAGAATATATCCATTATATATTAAGATAGGGAAATGGCATGCTAGCCTTTCATTGTCAATCTACATAGAGTCTCATCATCAGATAGCACAAATGAAATGCTAATGTAAGAAGATGAATGACAATTTCCTTCACTTTGCTCCAAGTTTCAGTGGCTCTCTACAATAAAAGATAGCTGTTTGTGGAGACTGGCTTGTTCCATACCATTAACTCAGAACAAAACATATTTTTAGTGGGACAGCAGTGTTTACTTGTAAGAACTGATGAATTGTATGCCACCATTTATCACTTGCAGACAAAGACATTCAGGCTCAGTTTTGGACATAAATCAAGGTACATGCTCCTAAATAAAAAAGGATTGCTTAAGTCCCTAAAACTGCATAGATTGAGGTCAGATTGGCCATAGCAACCACGAATGGTACTTAGGCCTCCAGTAGGACTTAGCAACCAATAAATGAGCTTAGATCTCTTTTCATCTCCACTGGTGTGAAAGCCAAAATTAAAAAGATTAGATCACCCTGCACCCATCACAATAGGCTTCACAATGAAAAAGTCATTTCTAGCCTTTGAATCACATCAAATAAATAACATTCATCCCTTCTATAATGAACAACTTTCAAAGTAAATTGAATCTCCATAGTGCTGCTTTCCCTTGCTGCACCATATTTACATAACAATATATCACAGGAAGCTCAAAATCGTTCTTGTAAATGGGAGACGCTGAATAAAATGAATCTTTAGCACTGATTACTGTATATTCAGCTTCAAACTGTCTTCCATTTTCCCTTCATTTGAACAATGTATTGTAAATTACAATCAATATAACCAATGCTTTAAAGTTTGTTATTTCAGTATGGGAATTGTATGGTAAACAGATTGGTTCCAAATTCTACTTTTAAGTGCTAAAATACTATCTGGTTAATATTTGATTGAAAACAGTGGTACATTATTCCAGTTTATCACAATCTCCTCTCATGCTGTAATTACTTCACTTTATTCTTTAAGTTATTCTATCCATTCTTTTAAAGCCGCTATACAGTCTAGTATTTTAATTTTATATTTCAACGTGAAACATTGTTTTTTGTTCTTGTTCCAGTTTTTGGAACATTACTTATTTGTAAACATTTATAAGTGTACAATATCATTGATCGCAACTGTAATAATCTAAACGGTTTTTGTTAAAAAAATTATATCAAATGTTCTCATCTTGTCATCAGGAAAAGCATTTTTCTTATGCTCAACTTGTCCTTATTAAAATGGATCGCTATCCCATATTCACTGCAGAGTGTATAAACTACTGTTTAATGGAAAGTGTTCCAAAAGCAATATCTTAAAGTCAAAAGGTTATACCTACATTAAAAATATGCGGGAATAATTTCAGCCTTCTGCAGCAGCAGCTCACGTAGATAATACTATTTGAACTCAGCAGGCAACCTCATTAATTTTTAAAACTCTCTGACCCCAGAACAGTTAACAGTATAAAAATAATTACAAATTAGGGTTCAAGGAGCACTGTTTTAATATTGCATGGGTCCTGCCAGCCTCACACCATTTTATTGCATCTGTTTATTTATTATGGCTAAATATAATTTTATCTTACCTGAAATGAAGCTTCATGGTGAATTTTAAAAAGGTGAACGAACATTAGAAGAACCCTTCATTAAACACCAACTGTAACAGCTACTATGCCAGTGACGAAGCCTTTCCTATTTTCTCCAATCATTCTGGTGACACAAAGCACTGCAATTACTGGTTTATAGGCTAGTAACAGCCTGGATACAGCAGTAAAGCAAAATATTTTAATAACAAGGCACATTTTAAACATAACTTCTAACTCCTCTAGCAGGAAATAAAATACTTGAGTGATGTATAAATATTCTCTCTTACCTAAAACTTGTCAGAAGAAGAGATCCTTCTCATTGTTGTCACCTCCCGTGCCCCTCTTGCCACCATGGAAATTGATTCTGCTATGTTTATTGCTCTGTGCCTCAGTTACAGCTGTGACACTAATCTGCCTGCACAGACCAGCAAACGTGTGTGTGTGTGTGTGTGTGTCAGAGAGAGAGAGAGAGAGAGAGAGAGAGAGAGAGAGAGAGAGAGAGAGAGAGAAGATAGCCTACTGTCTTCTAAGCTGAGAACCTAAACCTCAGGCCAAGTCAAGGCTGAATGACAATGATCAAAGCTCTGTCCTTCATCAAGAGAGAAGACAAGATTTTTTCCCCTCCCAATGAAAAGTGGGACTGTCATGAGGGATTCTCACTAAGAAACCTCTAACAGAGACAGACCTTTTCCAGATTGCTAGTGCCTGCCCAGCAGTCCGTGCAGAATACAGGTAGCTATTGTTCCTGAGACAGATATGTAGCCAGCCACTCAGACTCTGACAGATCTCAACAAACCAGTGAGCCTGCCTTCACTTTAACTCTTTGTTTACTAGTGCTTTACTTTTTGCTGAAATACAAAGATCTCCTTATATCCCCACGGGGAAAAATGAATTGTAAATAACTACATTTTGGTTAAGAAATGAGCTTGGTGTCCTATACATAGAAATGTTCCCATTTAAACTTAAAAAATACTACCTTCAGTTCAGGCTCTCTTGTTCTGAAATCTGATTGAGCCTAATGTTAGACATGGTATAGCAATATTAGACTCCAGTAGTAATAAAGAATTCAAATTATACCAGTTCAATAACTGATGCATTGTGCTTCATGGAATGTTCATAATTTAAGGCTAAATGAAACAGTTCTGGATAATCATTGCCATGTTTTACAGATGTTATGCAAATATTCTAGTTTTTAATAAAAGTGAATTGTCTGGTGACAATGTAACATAGTGCTAGATATGCTATCTTTAACATACAGCAGATTTTCCATTGGAAATCAGCTCCCGGTTTTAATCTGGAAAGACTGTAGAAAACCCAAAAGGAAACAATGTTAGAAAGGATTATGTAGGTGGTCAACAATTTCATTTCAAGGTAGAGGGATAGCCATCCTAGTCCCCCCTCCAGTTCTGTCACCTAAGTTTTCATAAATAAGTTTTAGAAAAACAAGATTCATACAAAATAAGTTAAGAGTTTAGTTGTAAAGACAAAAATCAAGAAAATTCACAAGGTCATAAATTAAGGATAATACTCTGGCTTCTATGCACCCACTTAGGCCTATAGTAGACAGTACAACAATCTGTGAACAACTACTGATTCGACATACCTGGCACCTAGTGAATCGGTTCAGGTCAGGTCAGTATTTTAGCCTTTAAACTCAATTTCCCTTTTCCTCTGTTTAAGCCAGTCTCAACTTTATTTTAAACATTGTATGCATGCACAAGTGAGGGAGTGAATACTTTGGGGGATGGGAGGAAGCTTGTTTGTTTTGTTTTTTTAAAAGGCAAAAGTTAAAGGATATAAAGGGTGTGTAACAGAAAAGAAAATCTTTCACACCAAGATAAAATATGAAATACAAGACGAATAATTTTTATCACTGATCATAAAAATGCAAATTAGAGATATCACTTGAAAAACATGAATTTTTAACAGGATACAATATTGGTTGTTACTGTCTATGACACAAATACAGAGTTTTCTCATGTGTGCTCCATAAAACTACACTGAACAAGCTTCGTGAAATTTCTTAGAAAAACAGTCACTGGTCATTTTTTAAAGGTGAAGAGTAATATTTTCTACTTGAGTGAGGATTTTATTGGTCTTCCTCATTAATGATAAGGGTCAAGTGCCCTTTTAAGATTACCCCTGTCCATCAAGAAGGGAGGGGAGTGTCTTTTTAATAGGAAATCAATGTCATTCATTGGAAATCACCCTGCAGGAGAGAAAATCCTCTGCAGTGCAGGATGTATTTTACATGGCCAGGACTGTGGATTCTCATGCCCCGCTGAAGATTGTCTCCTTTTAGTTTTTCAGAATATCATTATACAAAGAAAATATTGAAATAACTTATCTATGTCAACAACTGAAGTATATGCAGTGGTATGTGAAGAATGTTTTTGTGTATAAATATGTTAAAAGTAAATATTTTTCCCCATGTTAAAAAGGACATTTTATTATCAGTTTTGGAGACTTTTAGATGATTCCCCTTTCAATCTTATGCAAGTTTATAACAAACAAGAATTTGCTATAAGGGAGAGGTGAAAAATAACTGCTGAGGAAAGATAAATGGCTGGCATCCTCATCTGGTGTAAATCTGTGTAGCTCCATTGACTTCAGCAGAACTACACTGATTTACATCCACTGCAATTCCAAAGAACAGCTTGACTGTATGTACCATAATGTAGCAATTTCTTTTCTACACAGCGTGAGTGCTACTTCTGGAAAAAAGCAAAATGAAGACCACTAATTTTGTATTGTAAAAAGAACATTTTAAACTCCAGCTGGTGATCATATGACAAATGTCTGAGTGTGGTCACATTTGATGTCAACACTTGATTAGACCCTACCCAAGCACATTAGTCTTGAATATTTCATTTTGAACCAAGTTTACCATGCTTCTTCCAATACTTGGGTCCTCAACAGAACAAGGCTGGCAGAATTGTTAGAGTAGGTTTTAAACAATTGCATCTTAGCTCATATAGACATACACATCAAAAACATCATAACAAAGGATGCATGAGGGACGTGAAAAGAAAAAAATTCAGTACTGAGATATCAGTATGCTGGGTTCATTATAGGAAGATAGTGTAGACCTATCTAGTTTTCCTGCAAACGCATAATATCCTTCCTATTATCCTTAATGGAATTATACAAAGAACTCTCCTCACAATATCCATTAAGGAGAGAACATTCTTTATACTATGAGTAAAAGGAGAGAGAAGTTTCTTATGGAAGTTTTACTACACTTCCCTTAAAGCCACATTAGATATAGAAGAAGGCTCTATATCAGCCAAGTAATCATAAAGCACAGAATAATATGCACTTTGCTGTAAAACACAAACTCTTGGGTATCAATGAAAAGTCACATAGAGAAGGTGGAGTTTATTTATCTATAGTAGTTTCCAATAAGAACTGTTTTTTGTAAAAGCACAAAATATGGGAAATGATCTTTAAAGTGTTGTATTTTTCTAAGGAGGGCATTCTCAATGATATACATAGGGAATTAGGTACATAACTTTAACAAAATCAGGAGCTATACACCTATAATTCCCAAGGCACAATATCAATTATATACCCTCAAATATCCACATGACTTGATCTGAAAAGTTTGAATTATATTTCCCTAAAGAAGACTATAAAGAAAACAGAACTCCTACTGTATATTACATAATAATCTAGTGTCTGAGAATTTTTCCTGAGGACACACTGCTACAGTATTCTCTTTCAGCTAACTCCGAGTGTTATACATTCAGACACAAAGCCACATACCAATATCAGGTATCCATTTCCCCTCAGGGATCAATGTTTTAATGGTTTTATAGTAAATAGCCATGTAAGAAGTTATACATGGAAATATAACAGAATAAAAAATTATATCAACTATATGTAAATGTTATATACACAGAAATACATATGACATCTCAGAGCATATGACCTTAATTAACCTTTTGTCTCAGTTTGTACACAAATTATGAGTAAAAAGTTAACTTTGCCAGGGACACAAACACTTATGAACTAGCATTTTCTAGTAGATTGCAAAATGCAATGGAAAGTATTCCCTAATGATATAATTCACATTTAACATAATGACTTTGATTTCTTAATACAAAGCAGAACTCATACTTTTCACTTGTCTATTTTCCTTTTAAAGTTACTTGTTGCAAAACACGCACATATGTTTAAATTATGGTCTTTATTATTGCAGCAAATGTTTAAAATATAAATACCAACTACAAAAATAAAATATGTAAATATTAGAGTGGAGACAGTGCCTATTTTGCTTAGCATTTGGGCAAGTATGTGTAGTTTAGAAAAACTGATGAATAAAAATGTGCTCAATTATACTTGTAAATTATGCTATAAATAAAGGTATTCAAAAACAATATAATTAAACTCTCCAAAGAGACACTTCTGATATGTTACTATGTTAAAAAAAGTTATTAATATAACACAGGGCTGAAGATCACAGAACATCTTTCGTCTGAACTGTTTTCATAGAAACGTAATTAGGGTACTGAATTATCAACTAGATTTTTTGTAAAAGCAAATGTCAAAGATTAGAACTCACTAAGGCTATTACAAAGCTTCTACATAACAGCGTAGTACACTAGTGTCAAAGATATATTTCATCAGTTTGTATTCCTATATCTACAAATTATACATTTGATACACGATCTGTTGGTAAAAATTCATTCCAGTTTACATCCTTTTTTTAGCTAGCCAGGGTTTTTTTTTTAGGACTTCTGTAGTGAACTCCATCTTCCAAAAAACCAAAGCTTTTCTTTGCAAGGTTTAGGATTTTTTACTTGCAGAAAATATAGTTTACATCTCGTTCTCAGCCACAGTAAAAAAATTAATTTAAACACCTCTTTCAGCATATACAGCTAAGTGTTACCACAAATAAATTGCTACAAGGAGGCTGTATTTGCAGCTTTGTTAGGTAAACAAAACAGTTTCTTTTCCACAGTCTTGAATGTTAATTCTACTGTAATTCATTTCAATAGTTAGTCAGTAAATAAATACATAACCTTAAACAACATAAGAAAAACAAAATTCTCATAAAAATAATTCAAATGTAGTAAACGTCAAAGGACAATATATCATCTTCCCCTCAAATACTGGATATAGTATTTTTAAGTAGTACACTACACATTATAATTTGATGATTCATTTATTACTGTCATTGACTTACAGCCAGTTTTGACCTACCACAGTAAGTGCTGTTCTATGGGAGTTGCTCATCTTGAAAGGCCATGTGTACAGTAGCTTGATGAAGGGGGGAAAAAAACAAAACAGTCAGAGCTTCTCTTGTAGCTTCATTGTGCCGTATGCAGTTCTCCTCCTCTGAATCTTTTGATAAAAGTCAGAATACAACATGATTTATTAATGTAGCAAAGGCATTACAATTCAGAGCTAAAATATTATTGACTTCTCCCTAGCTAGCACTGTTTAAGGAAGTCTTTTAAAAAGCAATTTAATTT
This sequence comes from Sternotherus odoratus, assembly GCA_032164245.1. NCBI lineage: Eukaryota > Metazoa > Chordata > Testudines > Kinosternidae > Sternotherus > Sternotherus odoratus. The sequence continues at coordinate 71,907,642 of JAVMKO010000001.1, read as the reverse complement.
CATTCTACCAAGTCAAATTTTCTCCAGAGATAATTAGTTTTCCTTATATGCATAAAAAGCTACAAAGAAGCCAATTTTTAGGATTTATTTTTATTACAGAAAGATTTACCAGCTTAAGCAAGAAATTTTATTGTCAGTGTTTCCCCATTGCTACGCTACAAAGCTTTACTGTTAATAATAATATACTTCGCAGTAGCATTCACCAGTGTACCTTAAAATCAGAAAGTACTTGAGATTTTTTTCTGTATTCTCCCTCAAATTATTTTTCTGTAAAATAATTTCAAATCATACCCATTATACATTTAGCATCAATATTTTAAACTGAATCCACAGAAGTTAAAATACCCACCATGTGTTTTGAAGACTTGAAACATGTGGTTTGACAGACAGTTGTTCTTCTCTAGCCATTATCAGCATGTTTAATATTATGTTATTGAAATATACATATTAGGGTTAAATATATAATATGGGTACTAACACCAAACTTGTTTTGTCAAGGAGAACTATTTGTTCATAAATGTCTCAAAACAGCAGGCTAGCAGTGTTTATAAAATATCTAAAAGCATGGGAACACACAAACATGAAATACAATGGACATTAATACTGGAAAAGCAAAAATGTACAGGAAATTTGCCATAATCTTAAAAGAAAAACACTCTGTCCCCGTCTCCCCCATCTTTCCCTCCCCCAAAAACTTAGGTCTTACTTGCACTAGCCACATAAGGCAGAAAAGGATCCATACAAGTTTTCAGCAACAAATGTAATGGCAGAGATCTACTTACCAAGAGCCTCATCTTGCTTAGGCTTCAGGGAATTTTCTGTGACATGAAGAGTTTTGGATTAGAAGATTTACTGCTGTCCTCCTGTTCCTCTAGTTCTTCAGCTGCAGGTACAGAGAAACCACAACTAGTATTGTTTTGAAATAAAGACCGTGGCCTGTGTAAGCCAAGATACTCTGCACTGCCTGAAGATCTCTGCAGTGCTCTTAAACTCCACCACTGAGACAGGTATTTGTTGCTATCTGGTGTCCAAACAGGTTCATAGTAGCAGTCACCTTCATTTTCCAGTCTTAGAGATCCTGTGTGCTGAAAGAAGAGTGGGGTTTCCTTTTCTTTAGTATTTATTTGCTTCTGGATTGGAGGAAGAAGGTCAGAGATTGTCAATTTGAGATCAAAGACAGGCATGTAATGGAAACAAAACATAAGTTTTCTGAATTGCATTCAGCTCTCTCAATTGCTGCATTACTAAATACCTCACAGTGTTCCTGACTCTCTAAGCCTTGAGGTCTGTATGATTTTTTTTTAAAGCCACATTTTAAACAAATTAGTCCCCCCCCCCCCTTGCAGCACTGCAGTCTTTCCATTGTTGAATAGTGACTATTTCTAAAAAGAAAGCTCTTAATAAAGCTAAGGTCAGGCTGCTTAGATTTGGCATTTGCTGTGATAACAAATCAGAACTGATAGCATCATACAGATTGATAAATTTTGTGCCCCTGCAGTCACAAATATCAGACATTTACTTTATAAAGAAAGCTTTTAGATTCTTCCTGCAGTTTCCATAGTGATTTCATTTTTTTTCTCTTTTATCACAGATTGGTTGAAGAGCTGCTACTCTTTGTGCTTCAAAAGGCTTGTGCTACCAACTGTCAATATAAAGGTACTGTAGCTAAAGCACACATGGAATACATACCGTCAGAAATAACTGAAACGGATAAACGTTGGCAAAAAAGTTTCAGTAATTTCTCCCCCCTGCTTCTGTAGAATAGTTTGGTAGGATATTGCTTCATCTGAATAAATGTAATGAACTTGAGCTGTACTGTTGTTCTATTTTACCATAAACTATGATACTTCTATTAAGGCACTCGTCATACAAAAAAATAATCTCTTCCCAAAAAGCTTTAATATAGCTTAGATCATGCAAAATGCCTGAGCTTGTTAGCCATAAATGAAAGCAATTTCACTTCAATTATTTTAGTCTCATCTACAGAAAATGTTTATGCCAGTGATATTTTTTCTGACTCTTTCATAACAGTTTATTCTCTTTAAAAGTGTTGTGTAAAAAATAATTACATTGTTTTTGGCAAAGTATGTTATGCTCAGTATGCCAAAAAATAACCACCTTACCAAACATGAAGAATAGTTTCTGTTTAACCCCTTGATGTAGATGTCCTCTTCACAACACTGATCTCAATCAAGTATACAATTTTATAGTTATCTGCCCTATTAAAATGAAGATTTAGATTATAAAATGCATATAAAGTATTTCACTACTTCTCTCTGAAATCTCATTTAATAGTAAAATGGTACATGGTTCATCCCAGCCGTAGTTTGTTCTAATCCTATGAGAATTTGTATTTTTCTGAGTCAAAGACTGTCTAACTTCTTAGAGACACTGAATTCATATCAGGAAGTGATAAATGTATTACAAATAAACTCTCAGCACTGAAAATAATTTTCTAGTTGGCTATAAAAATAATGAAATTGCCAATTCAGTATGAAAATAAGAAAAGTTAATGCAAAATTCATATGAACAAATATAAAAAAAATCAAACATAAAACACTAACAGTAAAACAGATGTTCTAATTTAAAAAAGGAAAATGCAGACAACTTTGTTTTACGTGTTTCAGAAAATAAATGCAAACTCAATATATTATCAGTGATGCACTATCAAACTCCATATTTTTAATGTCATCTATTTATGAGGCAGATTGTGCATCTGGCTGTGGTTGATGGATATTAAAATCTACTGGTGGGTATTGTGGCAGGGCGCTGGCCAGGAGTGCCTGAGCCAGCCCTGCCGGCCCTTTAAGAGGGAGCAAAAGCCCTCTGCAAACCTCCCCTTGCAGAGAAGGCTAATCAGCCACCTGGGCTGCAGGGCAATCAGCCTGGACGAGTGGCACCTGGCAGCCTCCTCAGGGGGATAAAAGGCCTGCCAGGAAGCAAGCCCAGTGTGGTGGGGATGGTATAGAGTGAGGTGGTGGTTGGAGCTATTCAGAGCTGTGTTGGTATTGAAGCTGGACTATATAGAGTCTGAAGAGCTGTAAGCTGAAGACTGGATTGTATAAACTGTATATATTGGTGGTGGGGTCCTGCACTGTGATTAAAGAGCACTGTTTGAAGCAAAGAAGGGTTTCCTGCCTGTGTTCCTGAGAGGGGTGAGAGAGCGGTCTGTCACAAGTGGTGTCAGAGGTGGGATCGCTACACCAGCAACCCAACTGGTGGCCCTGAGATGGAGGGAACCCTGCAGTGGCTAGTAGAGCAGCAAAAGCAGACCCAGCAGGCCATGCATGCCTTGCAACAAAACCACCGGGAGATGCAACAGGCTCAAGCAGAGCAGCAGAAGACGCTGCGAGAATTCATCCAGGAGCAAGCAAGTACCCAGACGAAACTCCTGCAGCTGCTGGTGAGTCCAGGGGCAGAAGAAGGCATGCGGCCGCCGGGCTGGGGACTCTGTAAGATGAGCCCGGCGGATGACCCCGATGCCTTCCTGGGGACTTTCGAGAGGGTGGCCACCACAGCCGGGTGGGAGCGGACCACCTGGGCCCTCCGGCTTGCTCCATACCTCATGGGCGAAGCCCAGGCGGCCTATATGGCCCTGGGGACTGTAGAGGCCCAAGACTTTGAAACTGTAAGAGCGGCCATCTTGGACCGGGTCGGCTTGTCTGCCGAGAAATACCGGCAGAAGTTGCGGGCGGCCCGCTGGACGCAGGCAGTGCGGCCCCGGGCATTTGCCCAGAGGCTGAGAGACTGGGCGACGTGTTGGCTGAGGCCGGAGGCCAGGTCGGGGGAGGAAATCATGGACTCCCTGATATTGGAGCAGTTTTTGCTCAGCCTCCCTGAGACTGTCCGTACCTGGGTCAGGAGGCACCAGCCGGAGACGGTGGAGTCTGCGGTGCACCTGACCGAGGAGTACGTGGAGGCAGAGGGACCTCGGGGAGAAGACCGACCACGACGGGTCCGGGATTTGGGGCGTCGGCCCATGGACTCCCCTCCGCCCAGAGGGAAAAGGACTGATGGGGAGCCCAGGGGGGTGCCCGAGAGAGCGGCCCGGCTTACCTGCTGGCAGTGCGGGAAGCCAGGGCATATTAAGAGGGACTGCCCAGCTATGGACTGTGGCTACACCGATTGGTGTGGGTGGACCGAGGTTTGGGGGCAGAAGCCGTGTAAGGGGATACCCACTCTGCGGGTACAGGTGGGGAGGAAGTCCCAACCGGGGGTAGTGGATTCAGCCTCCCCCTGTACGCTCGTCCGCAGGGCATTGGTACGCTCCGAGTGGCTAATTCCGGGGGCTACCATGGACCTACAGTGCGTCCATGGGGACAGGAAGACCTGTCGGGTGGCCCAGGTCCCCCTAGAAATCAGCGGACGATTCCGCTGGAAGCGGGTCGGGGTGCCGGAGGGGTTGCCGTGCCCCGTAATCATTGGGCGGGACTGGGGCCCGGTGGGAGGTACGAGGCCCCGGGCTGTCCCAAGGCCGAGCATGCGAACCCGTACGGGGGGTTCGCCCGAGAGAAGGGGCGGGTCTCAGCCCACTAACCCTGCGAAGGACCTAGACAGCCAGGAAGGGCTGAGGCCAGAGCAGGAGGTAAGCTCCACAGAGGAGGCCCTGGGCCCCTGTGAGAGCTTGGGGGAAACTGAGGCAGAGGGACGGTCAGTTCCACCTTACTGCCTGCAGTGTGAGGAGTGGACAAGGCTCCCCCCCGAAAAGCACGGGGGCAAAGTACCACAACCCCCTGCCCAGGCGGCGCCTGTGAAAGAGGTGAAGGCAGTGGGATTCTCTGCCACAGCCGGGCCTGACACCCCAAAACCTCAGGACCATGCTACTATGGTGAGAGAAATGAGGAGAAAGGGTTCAAGGGCCCTGTTAAATCTAATTGGAAAATATTGAGGGGTCCGAGCCAGCCCGATGGGGCTAGGCTAAGGGGGGAGGTGTGTGGCAGGGCGCTGGCCAGGAGTGCCTGAGCCAGCCCTGCCGGCCCTTTAAGAGGGAGCAAAAGCCCTCTGCAAACCTCCCCTTGCAGAGAAGGCTAATCAGCCACCTGGGCTGCAGGGCAATCAGCCTGGACGAGTGGCACCTGGCAGCCTCCTCAGGGGGATAAAAGGCCTGCCAGGAAGCAAGCCCAGTGTGGTGGGGATGGTATAGAGTGAGGTGGTGGTTGGAGCTATTCAGAGCTGTGTTGGTATTGAAGCTGGACTATATAGAGTCTGAAGAGCTGTAAGCTGAAGACTGGATTGTATAAACTGTATATATTGGTGGTGGGGTCCTGCACTGTGATTAAAGAGCACTGTTTGAAGCAAAGAAGGGTTTCCTGCCTGTGTTCCTGAGAGGGGTGAGAGAGCGGTCTGTCACAGTATTCAAATCTATTAAACAAGCAATAACTTTGAACATAAAGTATGTTAATACTTACTGCCAATACAGGTTGTTGGCACAAAGAGGGCTTTTACCACATGATAAGTGAAACATTACGTTTGAATGGTTTCCCAACATAGATTTAGAATAGAAACAGATGATTGGTCAGATTCTGCACCCTTACTTACATTGAGTAGTATCTTACTCTGCAAATGGGCACAATGAACTCAGTGGGGCTACTCACAGAGTAAGGCAGCACACACTGTGAGGAAGAACGGCAGAATCTGACCCTAACTTTATAATCATTTTCCACAGCAACCTTTAGGGTCATTTTATTGACCACTAAAGTACTGAATGTGTCAGGTGACTCTCTGATTCTCAATGTTTAGAACAACAATACTACCATTGTTTAGGTTTCTCAGCGTCACTTCTTAAACTCTAAAAGATAACCAATGCCAACACAGGTGACTAGATTCCTATGCTTCCAGTAAGGATTTTAATTTTTCAGTTTCATATGATTTAAAAATTAGGACTATAAAAAACCCACATAGCCACAAGCAAACTGTTGGTCCCTTAACACAAATTTGAATAATTTTATAGACAGCTTCCACCTGTCTAAAAAAGAACTCTTGTTTAAAAATAAATCAGCAAAAAGAGCATTTTTAATGGCTTTGTCCCAAAACTGTAGGAATGAGCAAATTAACTTGGATAACACAAGAGCCAGCTGAAACTGAACATTATTTAAGCTTCAGATCACTTTTTGAAACAAAACTTTTCACACACCTGTGTTCTTCCTGGTTAGGCTATGATCAGAGATGGAAATCCTGATACACTTCAAGAAAGGCTGGTCTCATGGCTAAGAGTCCTGCGTAGATATCCACATCCAATTCACGATCTGCAAACGTGGCCTGCGGATATAAAGCGGATATCTGCAGATTTGCAGAGTTTTATTCATGGACGCAACAAATTACCAGAATTCACAGAGAAATCAAGTTCCCATGAGATTTCCAGTCCAACTTTCCACACTTTCAGAAGCTTGGATAGTTCATAAAAGATTCACAAAAACATCTGACTTTCTGAGTGCTTATTCAAGACTTTTGAAGTTTGTCCATTCTTTTTTTAAACCCAGGAAACTCTTATAAAATTATCATCATTAAAGGAAAATGCAAATAAAAAAAAAATCTTGAGGCAGTAGGGAGCAAACAGGACATTTAAAATAGATCCTTTCCTAAAAGTCCAGTTCAAAAATAAGTTTGTGTTCTCTTCTACATATTTCTCTTCTACACTTGCCTTGCAGAAAATCTCAATCATGAAACTTTCCAAATAATGAAGCTCTTAGTTGCTATATGTTTGATTACATCTCTTTCCATGAAAGTGACCTATTCTGTCATATAGTTGATGGTTGCTCAAAACATTCTTTCCTCCTCCTTATCAAAACTGAAACATAGGTGTAACCCATGCTTACTCAATGTGGCTCTCTGTTCTCTCTAGTGACTAGACCACATAGACATTTATGAGTCTGTGCAACCTTCAAGCTAACAGAACTGGGATTTTTAGCTCCGACAGTAAAGGCTTATTCTTTTAGATTCTGAGTTCCCAGATCCGATTCTAGCTATCTGTTAGCCCAAGCAGCAATGGCTCATGATGAGTATCTGTTATTCATTAAAATATATTTTTAAGATCATTTGCTGTGCCAAGTGGTCCAGGTACTTTCTGAAGCAGTTCACTAGCAAGCGGGGGGGGGGGGGGGTGTAAGGAACACATAATACACTATAGGAACAATTAATTTCTTCACTTTATGAACCCTGCCTGCAACAGAAATGAAAGACTCTTCAGATCAGGGCCGGCTCCAGGCCCAGACGAGGAAGCACGTGCTTGGGGCGGCACATTCTGAGGGGCAGCATTACGGACATTCTTTGGGCAGCACATTTTTACTTCAACAGTCCGGCCGCCCCCTTTTTTTTTTTTTTTTTGCTTGGGGCAGCAAAGAAACTAGAGCCGGCCCTGCTTCAGATGCTGCACCTCAATTCTTTCCCTCTTGACTTTAACGTACATTCTACTAAACTGAACTATCCCAAAATAACTTAGGGCTAAATTCTCCCCAAGGAGAAAGTGAAAAATCTCTGTAAAACGTCAGAAAACTCACTAGTTTCAACTCATAGTTTCCTCCTAATTATTCCGTGATTCTGCCGCTCTCCAGAAAAAGCAGAGGACTCAGCCCTCAACAATGGATTTCTTGAGATCCTCTTGGATCTTTGTGTAATTTCCCAGGCTACTCTCTTCCCCCTGGAAGGAAGGGAGCCACTGCAGAAACTATGACATCTGGACTGCTACTGCACTTATGCAAACCGAAAACCAATCTAAAAAGTAAACCATAATACTTTAAAAACATTTAAAAGTTTAAGATCCTATCTCAATAAAACGTACATTATCAACCAACATTTTACAGTTCCAAACAAAATCATAACTTCTATTTACCCATCATTTCCAGGATTCAGGAATCTGTTTTTCTGCCACTTGGCAACACCACTAACTACTCAAGCAGTTAAAGGAATTTAATTCCTTGCATGAAGTGTCATTAAAGTCAGTACCTCTAAATAGAGGAATAAAGCCCACCACTAAGGCCTTGAAAGGTAAAAAGCCTTTTAGATCAGCTTTAAAGTCATGATGAAGGATATGCCTTTTCAGTTCTGCAGTAAATGGAACTTATAAAGTTAGATTCAAACTGAAAAGAAAGCAACACAATATATACAGCAATGCAGCTTACCACTAATATGCACTAATCATTGTGTTCTTATTGGATCTTTAACCACATCCTCCTAGTGAGTATGGTTAAACGTATACATTATTTGGATCCGTGTTAGCACTCCAACATTCTTTACTGCCCTGTTTCCACTTTAATTCCATGTTGATAAAATATGGAAATCTGAAATTGTGATATTTTATGTATTGGAAACATTCATTAATGAAGGAAAGCATCAGATGGATTAAGAAATATGCCAGCTCTGATCCATGCTTGCTATCTATGCCAGTGTATTTGTTGGAGGAGCGCACATATTTATTTTTAAAAACTGGAAGCTGATGGGGCACAGACTGGAATTTCATGACTGCATTATGTAGCAACTGTATTCACAATGCTCAAAAGAGTATTTTCCTATCATATGAATTTCAGCTAGAGGGAATTAACCAGAACTCCATCTAGGCATTTGTAATCTGCCCATCATCACAATATCTGTGTGTCAATTCACAAATTTTTGTGGAAAGGTTTCTTTTCTTCTGGGAGGAGGTACCAGTAGCACAGTGTAAAATCTGACTGCCTTGAAGAAATCCAGAGCAAATTACCAAAAGACATTTTCAGTGAGTAAAGTTTCACTCATTCACTGAAAAATGCAGGTTAGTTGCATGATTACTTTTACACATGCATTTACCATAACTGTACCTCCAATTATCTACATTTACCACAACTGTGTGCAAAGACAGGTGAACAAGGAAACTTATTTGCTTGCAAAATTGTAGTAAAGTGGCATGCATAGACAAGTTCTTGTTTGCTCAAGGGCCTCTTCCATGGAAACATTACTCACAAGCTTAGTGTCAACAGGAATTAATGGCTACAATGAAACCACACTGTTTCCCCCTCAAAAGGAATAAAAACTTAATTTTTTTAGGGTTCTATTTTTAGTCTTGCATTTGAAGTTTCTGATTTTCAGCTACATCCCACCTGCATCTCAGATATATTGGAGAAGGATGGCTGCAGACATCCAGAGCCCAGCTTCTGCACAAATTAGAGCAGTACCCTGACTGCTCTAACTTAAACTCCTTACAATGCCACGTACCCCAGCGAAAGACTAGGTGTAGCAACACAAGCTCCACCACGCACTCTTCTATTCTATACATGATCTAATACTATGCTCATCACCATAGTATCTGAGTGCCTTAGTCAATGTGACCAACATCTGTCACCTGCTGTTTGTTCTCTCACCAGGGGAGTGGCGTGTTTGTTTTGGTGGAATTTTGGTTAAAAAAAATATTCCTAGCAAAGTATTTTTGTTACAGACAGAAAGGACAAAGTAACGTGCCTTGCACTTGGAGCAGATGATAGTGAGGTTTGTGATGGTCCTTAGTTCCTGTAGGAGTTCATTCCACAGCCTTGAATCAGCCCATGAGAAAGTTGTGTCTCATGCAAAGATGAGCTTTGGCAAATTCCATTGTACCAGAGAAGCAAAGCTGTTAGCCATAACCTTCATCCTGGAGCTTTAGGTGTTCTGTTAGCTGGATCTAGACCATGGAGTCCCTTGAAGATACAGACCTAGACTTTGAACTTGATTTAACAGTCCATGGGAAGCCACTGTAGAGAGCAGAGGACTGGTCTGATAGCGACACAGGTTACTGTGAACATGAGGAGATGCTCTGTGGGATGGGTGATCGAGCTTACTGACCCCCTGAACTGCATATAACAATCTTCAGAAGTTTAGAGAGCTGCGCCTCATGGAGCTCGGGGCTTCGGCCTTGTGGCGGCGTGGTGGGGCTAAGGCCTTCTGCCTTGTGATGGGGGATCTCATGGCTTCTGCCTCGTGGGATGTTAAAATTTTTGAACAAGGAATTTTAAGCTGTTAGTTCTCCGTTATTGGGGTAGGTAGCAGAGCAGTACCAGGAGAGGAGCAGAACAGTAGGAAGGCGGAATTGAGATCTTTCAAAATTTTGGCCCAAGCAAGGAGGTATGGGGGCATCATTTGAGCTCCTCGCCTCCTGAGCCAAAATGTTGTGGGCCAACCCTACTCAGTATACCTCCTCCTCCTCTTCCTCCCCCTCCCCCTCCCCTGGAAGAGAAAGCACTGTGCCAGCAAAAACAAACAAAACAAACAAACAAACAAACAAACAAAACATCCTGGATAAGAGGAATTCAGGGGAATCCTTCATTGGGAACCTCTAGATCAGGGGCTCTCAATATTCTCAGACTACTTTATCCCTTTCAGGAGTCTGATATGTCCTACATACCCCAAGTTTCTCCTCACTTGAAAACTACTTGCTTACAAAATCAGACATAAAAGTGCTACAGCCTCATTATTACTGAAAATTTGCTGACTTTAATTTTTACCATATAATTATAAAATAAATTAATTTGAAAATAACTATTGTACTTACATTTCAGTATATATACACAACAGTATATAGAGCAGTAAAAGTCATTGTCTATATGAAATTTTAGTTTGTACTGACTTCGCCAGTGCTTTTTATGTAGCCTGTTGTAAAACTAGGCAAAGATCTAGATGAGTTGATGTACCCCCTGGAAGACATCTGTGTACCCCAGGGGTACATGTAACCCTGGTTGAGAAACACTGCTCTGGATGGTTTAAGGCTACTTTGTGCTGTGCAGCATTGCAGCTCACCATGGACTTAAACACAAAGGAAAATCTAGGCCTAAATTCTCAATGCTGTTTTCTTTTTAAAAAGACAACAGACCCACCCCATCACTTCTTACGAAAGGATGAAGACAACAGAAAAATTATCTGTAGCTGCTGGTCCAAGAAATCTCCCTGAGCTCCTGAACCTTGTACACATAAATGATATTCCTATTTTAAGGGGAATTGTACTTTTCTAGACACTACATTCCATGGCCATCCTCTGTCTCAGGGTGTCATTCTAAAGCTTGGAAATTAATATTCTAGGCTCTAACATTGTAAGCTCTTTATGTGTTTATACAGCGCCAAGAATCATGGGGCACTGATCCTCAAGGCATTATAGCAGCATAAATAAATAAACAAACAAACAAAATGAATAGACTGTCTTATATGGGAATCAAGCAAATGGCAACGACATCTGGAGTCTTACATCCATATCGTGATAAGCATGTTCGCACTTTCTTTGTTTGTTTAATGAAAAGTCATGGAAGAGTTTTAAAGCAGATTCCAGGCCTTTTGGATTAACGCTCCTGTCCATCAGGTAGAGAAGAAAAGCTCCTTGTGACTCTAGGATCAACCTCTACTCTCCACAAAAAATCAGGTTTGTAGGTGGGAGGGGTTAATGTGGGAGACTGCCCTCCCCAGCTGTTCAAGGACAGCAGAAGGATGGTGCCTCCTGTAGCAAATCAGAAACTGCAAAGTAATAATAGGGGATTAGGTGCAGAAACCTTTCCCCTCCAATTCAGCTAGAGAATAAATTAAAAATACAATTTAACCTTGAAGTTTAGGCCTGGAGTCGGTTCTTCATCGTTATGAAGATTAGAAAAAGAACTACTCCATTACCAAGGATACAAAACCCCTGTGGAGAGATGGATAGTATCATGACCATGGAGGAAAAATTACTCCATGGATAAATGGGTTATTTCTGACTCCAGAAGCAGGTTAACAAATTCTTTGGATAGCTGGCATACGGAGACGGTGGTGGAGTTAAGGTCCTTGGTCCTCCACTGTTACCAAAGTACACTGTTACCTTAGTCCCGCTGCACCACCAACCAGACTTTTAATGGCTCGGTCAACGGAGCTGACTGAAGCCACAAGGGTTCCTTTTCGACCAGGCATTCCGATCGAATACTGGATGCCTGGCAATCCTAGCAAGCGGGGAAACTGGAAAATCAGGGAGAGACCAGCGAAAGCAGCAGCATAAAGGAGGCTCAGTCCTGCCTCAGCACAGCAGTGGAATCCATAATACAAACTCCTCTGCTAGATAAGTTGATTTTTGTAGTTTAGGCAGCTGGCATTGCTGGATCCGTAGATCTGAGTGATTCTAGATTAGGGTGGTCAGATGCCCAGGTTTCTGTTGCATGCATATCAAGAAGCCTCACAGCAACAAACGGCAGTATGCTGAAATGGAAAAAGAAGCTCTAACAGTCACTTGGGCTTGTGAATATTTCAGGGACTATCTGTTGGGCTTGAATTTTAACACAGATATAGACTACAGCCTCTTAGTGGCATTACTGGGTTCAAAATCACTGGATGACCTTCCATCTAGGATTCAAAGATTTCAACTAGAGCTGATGCAATTTTCTTTCCACATTGAACACGTAGAAGGAAAGCATTCGTAACAGCAAACACTAGACCTAGAGCCCTTGTTAGGCAGCCACCAACAGAGAAGGAGAAGCAAAAGTCTACATTGACCTTGTTCTAGCAGCAATTCCAGCATCTAGCAACCAACTACAGCAAATTAGAGATGAAATACTAAAAGATGAAACTTGCCAGAAACTGACTTAACTTTGCCAAGGACGGTGGGGTGAAGGAGGCCACCTCCAACTAATCTACCACCACCTTGGGAGGACCAAAATGACCTTCACATGACTGATGGTCTACTTCTAAATAGATAACACATTCTTATCCTACATTACTTCAGAAAGAGATGATCTCCAAAATCCATGAGGGACACCAGAGATATACAAGTGTAGGGCACAAGCACCACAATCTGTATGGTGGCCTGATAGGCAAATTCAAAGCTTAGGAGAAGGCTGTGAGATATGTAACAAGAAAAAAAATGGCCAGAATCATTACTCTCTACAAAGCTACCTGACAGACTTTGGCAGTTGGTAGCCACAGATTTATTTTCCTGGGAAGAACACACATACATTTTGTAATCTATTACTTCTCCAGATATATTGATTTGACTATACTTATGTAAACTTAATTGGCCCAGATCATCCAGAGACTAAAGTCACTATTTGCAAGACATGGAAGTCTTCATATCGGATAATGGGCCTCAATTCATTGCTGCACCATTCCTAGCATTTGCACAATACTTTGATTTTAAACACTGTATTAGTAGCCCACATTCATCTCCTTGTTGCCCCGAGGTTGAAAGAGTGCACGCTTTGAAAAGACTTCTTTAAAAATCAGTGAAACCATATAAAACATTAGTGGCATGGTAGTACATCTTGCATCTGGACAATAGTCAGCAGAACTTCTGATGGGAAGATGACTAAGAAAACCTTTATCTGTGGCATCACCACAGCTTAAAACTAAATGGCCCAACCTGAAGAAATTTCAAAAATGGGATGCTGAAATAAAAATTCAGCAGCAAAAATACTTCAATGTTTGGTACAGAACAAAATCACTAATGGAACAGAGACCAGATGACAAAGTTTGACTCAAAAGCTCTCAGACGTTTAGAATGGTTTGGAACTTGGCAGAAACTCCCAGATCCTATTGAGTGGAGACTCAAAAAGGACTTCTCTGAAGGAGTCAGGTTCATCCTCAACACTTCCCAACATAATAAAGAGTGGAACTGGAATCTGCAGGTACTCTGTCAGGAAGTTGAAGGGCCAAAATCCATTTGCTGTGGATGTAAGATCTTAACTTCAGTTTCTGTTAAGAACTTTTCATATAGGCCCAGAGTCCATAGCTTGCTAATAAAAAACAACACATGCCTAAGAGAAAGCTGGGGTAAGCAGATAACCTTATGTGTGTTTCAACTCAGTGAGTGGAGTCAGCATAACTCCGAATGTAATAGGGTGTCCTTATCATGAGTTATAGACACATGAAGCGCTGAGAAAGGACTCAAAGTTAACTCCCTAATGCAGGGAGGAGACAGTGGTACAATATTGCTCAGATCCCAGACAGAGTTTGGAGAGACGTAATATGTTTGACATAAATTATGATGCCCTCCCCTCCCAGATGAACGCTAATCCTAGCCCACAGAAATGCAAGGGTAAACTTAAAAACAATTGTTACTGTTAAGTACTAATTACTGCCTTCTTGCTTTAAATCTCCAGAAATGTACCTATGGATCGACCAGGAGAGCTGCTACCTCATTGTCCTGGACCCCAACATTAGGATTTAAGCTATATCCTTTAATAGATATAGTTTGGGGGTAATTATCTCTGTGTCAGCAATGTGTTAATTTGGACCATGGGTGGAACCATTATGTAATCTTTTACACCTTTGGCTTACTGTGCTTATCTTGTCTTGTTGCTAGAACCTATCCCAGGGCATGGGGAAAACCATCCCCGTGTCTTCTGTCCACCCAATGAGCACCATATATAACTTGTATTGTAATTAAGTATTCTGCAGTGTCTCTGAGCCTAATAAGCAAATTGACACTCTGCCAGCGCTGTGCATAATAAATTCCTGTGCTTGACTCTACACAGTGTGGAATCCATTTCCTTCAGAAGTGAATTCCCTGGGAACTCCATGGGCAAACTCAACAGAGGTGAGAACAGGGTCTGAAAGACTGATTAACCCCCCTCAAAGACTTGATCTTTAGAATGCTGCTCTGGACTACAGGATGGGTTGCAGCAGGGACTTTAATAAAATGTAGGAACTTCCCGGTTAGGGAATTCTCTAGCTACTGCTTAAAACATGGCTTTTGTGTTTATGTCCTCACACTACACGCTCCTACAACTTTCAAAACGTGAAAGACAAATGATATTTCAAAACAGTATGGCCACACAGTAAATGAAAACAAACCAGCCAAAAGTAATCATTTAGCTGTGTTTTAGTGCTTTAGGAATACAATCAAGGAATGCAGAGAAATCCATATATATGCACATATTCAACTTGAAATCTAAACAGCTTAAAAAACATAGGTTAGTAGTAGTTTCAGATTTTTCACCACCAACTGCATACCTCTATTTAGTTTACACAGTTTTTTAATCATGTGTTTTGTATTATATCAATTATTTTTCTCTTTCCTGTTTCTCTGAGATCTGCAACAACAATAAGGGAAATGGAGTAATTAAGTAACTGAGTAACTAAGGCCCTGATTTCTCCAAAGAACTTCATAAGGGGTACCCCACTACATACACCCAGAGCACCATTGACTTCCAAACTTAATTCTTGAGCAGGGCCAACTGCTCAAGAAAGGAGGAACCAGTGAAACTGATGATATGCAAAGTGCTGTCAAATGTACAAAGTAGGTAAAAAAAAACCATTCAGTTCCTCTCAGTTGTAGCAATCTTACGTGTTACTTGTAAAAATAATACTTAAAAGACTATCAAACAGGAGTATGATTTTAAATTTGATGCTGCTCCTGTGGTACAAAGTTATGGCTAAAATTAGAACTAGAAGGACATAATTGAAGAAAATATACCATAAGAAATACATTTCACATTTATTAATATAGTAAGCATATATTCTTCAAGAGGGTAAGCTTGGACAACAAGTGCATTTCAAAGGCACTGTCACTCAAGAAAATTTTGATTATGAACAAAGTTCTATTACCTTTTTGTTGAATTTTTTATTCTTTTTCAGAAGAAAGAAATCTTTGAAAAAACAAAATTATTCCACTAGAAGCATTTCCTAGAGTAGTATTTCTGTTAAATCCCATATTAAATTTAGGTCATGCTTTGTGAACACATAAAGTAATTAATGTTAAACTTTACCACATTAAGGTAGGCGTTAAAATCTTAAACCTGGTCTTTTTAGGATTCTGTTGAACTTAGTTAAAAATAGTGCTTAGCACTTATTAGCTAATCTTCAAAACTCACTTTACAGACAGGGAAACTCACAGTAGACAGAGGGGTTATGTACATCGCCTACTCTAACTAGAAAGAAGAATCTCTTATTTTAATGTGGCATTTTTGGGGAGATTGTCAAACACATATCCACATTCTTGGGATGTTCCTGTATATTTTGTACCAAACACAGTGCCCATTAGAAACTCAGATCACTAGGATCTGTGCAGTTAGTCTAAAAGCAAGGAACACTCCAGATAAGATTATATAAGGACAGAAGTGGCTACCAACATGTTCTCAGTTCCTTATATTCCTTCAGAATTCAAGGTATACTCTGAGGGAGTGGTGATAGAGCTCATGGGTCTGTAGTAACAATCTACAAATGCCCAGTCCAGTTAGAGCTTTCAACAGAATTCAGGACATTTTCTTTTTGATTTTCCCGGACACACTGTAGGCAATGGGTAGTGGAGGAAATGCCTCAAGATAATGTTTGAATCAATTCAGTAAAAAGACATCTGCCAGAAAACCAGAATTTGACTTCTTCTGAAGGAAAACTGAAGGTACTTGATGTTCCCTTGGGCAACAAAGAGATCTGCTTCCCCATCTGCAAAAGAGTGTCTTGACTACTAAGTCTTTCAATGTCCACCTGTGTTCAGTGTTGCTCTACTTGTTTACTTCATCTAGAAGTGCCATTTACAACCTGGCATATAAGCCCTAGCAATTATGGCATACATACATGACCACAAATGTGCAAGGGGCCATATGTCCTAGGAGCTGTAGTCTGTGGGCTATTGACTGGAACTGAGGATGGGTTAGGTACTGAAACATGCTTGATGCAACGGCTCCTGGAAGAACAAGAAATCCTGTTCTGTGGCTCTTGAATCCATCTTAAAACATGCTGTTTGTCATTACAGAAAAGTCCTGAACCAGCAGAATGCCTACCTCCCTTTTGATTACAAGATCTAGATTTCTGTCTGCCAAAATAACATGATTTCAAAGATATCATTCTCTGTTGGTCTGGCACTGGAGAAGGTTGCTGTGATCTGAAAGTACTTTGTTTTCAGAAGATGGCTGATATATGCCAAAAGACATCATATATGCAGTGTATGTATGCCAGAGCTGAAGAAGAGCTCTGTGTCTTGAAAGCTTGTCTCTCTCACCAACATAAATTAGTCCAATAAAATATATTACCTTACCCACCTTGTCTCCCTCTAAAAGACATTGTGATTCTAGAATTCCTCCTTCTCTAGCATATTATCTGTGTAAGATCTGAACTAGGCCATCAAAGTGGAGTTCTTCCACCTTTCTGTGTGTGTATCTGGGGAAAGACTAAAACACTTCAATCAAACTGTTCATTTGACAGTGATAGTGGTGGCTACAGACAAAGAAGCTGTGTCTGAAGCATGATAGGGAACTTTTTGAGAATGCTTTGCCACCGCCTTTGACTTTTTGTCACTATCTCTCTTTTGCCCCCCTCCTGTACTTCTCAGGAGAGTGAGATAACTAGGAATTGATTTTTTTCCAGGTACTGTACATAAGTCATACCAAATCAAGAGAGCATGACAGTTCGCTTCTCCTGTCTACTAGAGGCAGATGACAATGATTTATGACCAAGAAAATCCATCTTTCTGGTATTCTTAACACTTACGGGGAGGGAGGGGGTTATGATATTTGCCTTGCCTTGTGTTCTCGTTTGCTGCAACGCCAACCAAAGAAAATGGGAGTAATCAATGCCTTGAAAGAGGACCTGATACAGTTGGTCTGTCTGCTCAGAATACATGAAGGTATCAACTATAAATCCATAAAATCTTGGGTGCAAGGTATCGGGGTGACTGGCTAGGGACTTTTAATATGGCTCCCTCCCTGAGACAGAGAGAAGTGCATTCTCCCATTTAGTTTCTCTCACAGCCAGTTTAGAATATTAAAGATCAACGCTTGAGCTGAGAGAGGGAGGTTGAGAATGGTGCTGTCTTCTCTTTCTCATCACTTAGGCATCAGAAAATTGCATGGAACAGAGTCCAATTCCCATCTGTGCCCTACCAGATGATAAGACCCTCCTTGCCACATTGGATCATTTCTTGGCACTGGACTTTAAGGCATCCTGAGGTTGAAATTTTTAAAAAGGGCCTAGAATCAGTTCTAACTCAAGAGCTCCTGGCTTCCAGTCCACTGCATCATGCCCATATCTCAGCACAGATCATTATTTTAAATGATCTGTTCTTACTGTTTCAGGTTCAGAATGTGTAAATGGGCTTACTGTTATTCTGTTTTGGTACTTGTGTGTGCTAAACAAGATTGCCTTAGCTGTATATTGCATTTGCATTCTGCATACTTCTTCCAGTCGAATAATAGAGTAAATAGTTAGCATATAATTTGGGTGCAAATCAGCAAAATGTTTATCATACTCTAAACATTGGCTTCTCCACATTAGCACTGTTGTTAAGACTTTGAAAAGATTAACTACACAAGTGAAATACACTCATTAGCCTTAAAATGATCATAACAGACGGATACCACATCTTTAAATTGCTTTTCAAAGCTTGGTTTCTATTTTTATAATCAATTTTCTAACTAAACAACATTTATCATTAAGAAAACAAATCATGTAAGTCATACACATATTTCTGTCTCCTTATGACAGACACTGATTGAGAAAGGAATGACTAGTTTCCACCTCCAGTAAACAGCTGGTATCCTTAGATAAGACAATCTCTGCACATGGCCAAGCTTCCAATATTGTGAAAAAATGTTGCAGTAAGAGAAGACAACAAAAAACCCGACTGCTTAGATGAGACAAGGTAATTTATAACCAACATCCATAACTTAACTTAATTATCACATTACTTTTTGTACTCTTTCATTAAATAGCAATCATTACCTCCTTTGGCATCAGTGCATTCATTGCTGGCAAAATACATCGCAGCAGGAAAGAGCTGACTTTTTGTATGAGAGGATTAAGGGAGAACAGTTGAAGGGTAAACTTATGACATAATTAAGCCTTAATACATGACAGTTCATACTTTGTGACACATTCACATGACTTGGGTAAGCTGAAGAGTCTGAAACAAAGCTCAGTGCCCCCAACCACATAAGTGCATTACAATTGAGGGCTCTTGTGTCCTATTGTCATTTTAATGCATATACTGTACAAGCAATTCAAATACATTCTACTGCTTAAAAAACATTTGTAATATTTAATATTTCCATAGAAATACACTCCTTTATTCAGCAAATGTCTCAGTTCTTACATCAGAATAGGCAAATACATTTGACAAAGGCAAACACATATTAGAATATGACTGGGGATACTGATTGTCCAAAGCCACATTCTGATTGACTGATTGGGCCTTTTTGATGCCACCCATATGAACTCAATGGGTCACAGCTAGAATTCCATCACTGAAAAACAAAAAGGCCCACAGCCTTTCTATGAAATTGAATGCTAATTGGTGGTGGTGAAAACCAGATGTCGCTTTAGGGTGAGGGATGAAGAAAGGAATCTGGAAAGGCAAAAGAAGGAAGAGCTGGAGGAAGAGAAGTGACCGTTTGAAATGGCCTTCTTTCTCCAGAGTGCCAAACTGCACTTTTGGGTTGCAGTTTGTAGAGCTCCTGCCATTTCTGTCTTATATTCTTTTGTAAACCCTAAACCCTAATATGGCAAACCCAGGACTAGACTGTAAACCCCTAAACCCTAATATGGCGAATCCAGGACTTGACTGTAAACCCCTAAACCCTAGACTGTAAACCCCTAAACCCTAACATGCCGAACCCAGGACTAGACTGTAAAATCTTTCCTTAGCAAGGGGCAGTGAGTAACTGAATCCTCATTTCCTCTCTGGTTCCTCTTTTGCGCCAGGGGGTCAGTAATCTACATCAGTAGCAGATTACCTGCCCTCCTTCCCGCATGCTAGCTCAGCTTCATTGGGGAGGGTCAAAGCTCCATGATGCCACATTTGTCCTTCCCACCTGTTACGAACAGGGAATAGCATCCCTGCAGCCCTTTCCCATGCAGTGGCCCACTGGGACTGAATGCACCCCTGTATTCACACCCTACCCACCACTGTAATAATATTGGTACAAAATATGCCTTGTGAGGTAGCATTTGAAAACTAATAACTTGCTGGTGAAATGTAGGTAGCAACATTATAGGTAAAGTTATGAACATAAACTGAAATCATGACTGAAGTGGGTTCATCAGACAGGTCTTAGGAGTTGGGTAAACCAGTTTCTCAAAGACAAAGTACAAGCTAACGCCTCTAGCCAGGTGTAATCAGAGTTGATGAGCAATCACCTGTCAGGTGGTCATTCTTTGGCAAGGAAGGGGGGAAGGAACAAACAGAGCAATCATCATCGGAATCCTTGCCTCCATCCTCAGAGAAGGAATGAAAATTATCTAGGGGTAGCCCTTAGGAAAATGCATTTCCAAAGTGACTGAACTATAAATGTGAGGGGCAAAACCACCCAAGTACTGCTTCCTATCCATCGCTGAGCTCTTTCATCTAAGATGACAAAAGAAACTAGCCCGTTTGACTTTGGGGGAGATCTTGACCTGAAATTTGGTCAGCCCTGTGGCTGCGAGCATGTGGTAAGAATTTTATCTTGAACCAAGTCTAGTTTGTTAAATTTTAGCATTAGAAAATGTTTTGTCTTTATTTCTCTTGTAGCCACTTCTGACTTTAATGCCTTGTGCTTGTACTCACTTAAAATCTATCTCCTTGTAGTTAAATATACTTGCTTTATTCTTTATTTAAAATTAACCCAGTATTGTCTTTAAATTGTACTTTGTGGGTAACTGTATTTATGGTAGCAAACTGTTGTACACTGATCCCCTTAGAGGGGCAACAGATCTAATATATTCGGACTGTCCAGGAGAAGGTTGGACAGTGTAGAACACTTGTTTTTGGGGAAAATCTGGAATTGGGAGTATGTTGGGGTTACCCTGCAAGTGGCAATCAAGGCTTGTGGATACCAGAGTGTGACTGGAATGTTGCTTCAACTATACACAGGCATCCATGTTTGCAGGACGGAGTAACACAGCCCCTCACTGGTCTGAATTGCATCCTGGACTGTCAGACCAATGCTGCAGGTAGCCCACAGAGGAAGAAAAGAGGTACCAGATTTCCCCCTATGCTATTGCTCATTGTCATATGAGCCAGACATAATCTAGCCCTTAACATGCATAACAACAGCAAATTGAAAGTAACTGTGGAGTCATAAACTGTTGCTGAAAAGGCAGCTGAGTTATGGGGGAAAAGAGGAAGGACAAAAAAATCTAATAAATACCGCAAAGCTTTTAAAAAATTAAGAAGAAAAATCCACACGTGAATTCAAAACTCCAGGGAATGGTGTTTTTTGCTTATTGCTTTTACCCATCCAAATTAAATTTGTTTTAAAAGGAGAAAGTGTGCACCGTGTAACCACCAAATACTGTCCAAAGATTTTAGTTATTGTGTTTTATTTGATAGGGAAATTTAAAATGATTGAGCTGCATACTCCAAGAGCAAAAAATCTCAAAAGCATATGCTGCAGTAGACAACATTCAGCCATAATTCATTAGGCCATATCTCATATAATTTGCTAGGTAGTTTGTATTGGGATCTGAGAGTTAGGCATCAGATTCCTAATCAGCGGCTACAAGAAAGATGCTTCTGTGATATTTCTGAAAAGATCATTATAGCCAGAGTCTGGTTGTGGGGTGAGAACTGGGAGAGCAGGCCACACTTCCAGGTAGAGTCACTGAGCCTGCCAGCCAAAGGCCATCCTTCCAAACAAAGGGGGAGAGACTTGCTATTGCTTAATCTCTGTTCTTATATCAAGTATTAAGATTGTCCAGAAGGCACTATCAAGCTCTCCCTCCTCTGCAAAACAATACAAAACCCCCTCTCCTCTCTGTCGCTTACCTTGGGTTAATTATTAAAAGAGTATCAATTTCCTATTTGGTAGAACTAGATGAGGTTATGCATTGGCATAGCCAGGGGTGCATTTGCATTATCAGTGCAGCTGGTAAAAATCCCATTATTCTTCTCAGGAAGTGTCATAAGTGTTAAGTGCTTGAGAGTTGTTGTTTTACCTGTATGGGGTTAACTGAACCTGAGAGGGGGTGTTCCGGCCCTCGGGACAGAGGGGGAGGTTTAGTTTCAGTTCTCTTCGGTCCCAGCTCTGGGCAACTCCCCATCTCTTCTCTCCAGCTATGTAGAGCAACTCCTACTTCCTTCCTATATCCATAAATTAGGGGAACTGTAAGTAAAATTGTACCTGTATAAGCTTTGCATCTAATCTTTGCATCTAATCTTTGTACCTGTATAAGCTTTGCATATAAATTGTAATATAAATTATAATTATAATTAAATTGTAATATAAATTACAATTAATTATAAATTGCATATAAATTATAAATTGTACCTGTATAAGCTTTGCATCTAATCTTTGCATCTAATCTTTGCATCTAAAGCTTTGCATGAGCCCATAGCCTTGGTTATGCCCTGGAATGAATGCTGGACAGGTAGGGCCTCGGATTTAAAATAGGTTAGCCTGGGATGCATGGTAATGCTCTCGCTTGAGGATCAAAAATGAGGAAAGATGACAACTCAGGTCAGCAGTTGCTTGCCCTCTTCAACTGCTGCCAAGACAGGTTGCTTTGAACAGTAATCTTATTTGAAGTTAAGAGTTTAATAAAGTCTAATTAAGAGTCTAATAAAGTATCAATGCCAGGCACAATGGGCAATTTATATTTTTAGTGAGTGTTTTAAATGCAGCAATAATTTTAATGTAGAAATTACAGATCTGCAGTTTGTGTGTGTGTGTGTGTGTTGGTGTATTATAATTATTGTCAAACTTCATATTGGCTGCTCAGAACGGTGGAGAGAATGTGGGCTATGGGTGGTGGAGAGAAGGTAGAAAAGTTAAGAAGCAGAACTGAAGAGTGGACTGCAGATAGGGTACTGAATTAACTACTTATTTCTTTGCTTTTTATGCTTTGCATTGGAGGGATCTGCAGTCTAGCACATTTAACTCAAAGTCGGTGGGGTTTTTTTAATGTGTTACTGAGTTTAAATGGCAAAACGTACACTAATTTAAATTTAAGATTACTGCTCCATACTCAATATTCAGAAGTCAAAGTGAAAATATGATTCTCATATTATTTAAATCAGGTTGCACATCATATACTTTAATTATTCCTATATTATTGTTATTATTACTACTACTAGATTGTGAGAGTGTCCAAAATGCACAGAAAAGCCCTGAAAAGCCCAACAAATGGTAACATAATAAGCATTTTTTAAAATAACAAAAGAAACAAAAAACAGTACATATGTGCAAGTGGCTGAGTTAATATTACTACAAGAATCTTAACGTTTTCATTTCCCGACTTCTGAGTGACAGGAAAATGTACTTTTTATTAAAAAACTAATCCAAAAGATATGAACTGCACCGATTTTTCATTTTCTTTTCTGTGATGTAAACAAGCATTAACCACAGACTGGCTTGACAATACCTAACTTCTGACCTAAGCAACATTTAAATCCAGTTCTTTCCCTTGTTTTTCTTATATGTAAAAAAAATATAAAAATCAAGAGATGAATGGCAACCCATGAGAAGTCATCACCCTTCTGAATATTTTAATAAAAGGAGAAAGTCAGAAGTCACATGGTTGCAAATGGAACACACTGATATTGGCATAATGGTCTACTGCATGTATTGATCTAAGCTCCAGTTTATGATATGTTACTAAAATGCTGTAGTGATGACTTAAGAATTACACATATTGCAATTATATATGCTACACTGGAGCTTTGCTGAGCCATCTTAGAAAATCTTCCAGGATCCATGAGTAGAATACAGCCATTTTGGGGTGCAATAATAACTTATTAGCAGGTAATAGATAAGTCTGCCAAAAGGCAACCTATCTAATGAGGTATTTATACCACATTCTTCATAATAGTATTCGAGCGCCTCACAATTACAGTTAAACACTGACTGATTCTCACTTTTCATACCAAATGACAGGGAAGCATTCAAGCTTATGTTACGTTTTGTAGGGTTCTTTATTAACAACAATTGTTATTGTGGGAAATCTTAGGCACAGAGATGGGTTTTATTACATAAAAATAGGCCATGAATATTCAGCTTGCCATTTAAAAGTCAAATTTTGTGTTGTCTTAAATACCACCGGGTACCAAATTGTGGTATTTAAGACACCACAGAATTTCCTATACTTGAAATAGGAAATAACTACCATGTGTCAGATATCGTAGCTTGCATAACTGTCGATTGTTTAATGGCTTCCCATTAAGCACAGAAAATGTGTTTGTCCCATTTAAACAGAGAGGGAAATTTTTTATTAGCTTATGACTTCTCTCTCTTTGATCCCATCTTTGTCACAAACAAGCAGAAAAGGGAAACAGAGCAAAGACAAAGCTCCTAGGGTACATGAGAGTAAAAAAGAAGAGTCCTTGGTTTAGGCTGTTGTATATATTACACTGAAGAACTTATAAGACCATACCAGAATTATACAAATGCTGTAAATTCTACAACTAAAATAAAGAGCTAAGAATCAAATTATTTTGGCATAACAATTATCTGTGCCATGTAACTTGAGAAGTGAAAAATATCTTTTCTTCTCACAATTTTATTTCAGAAATATTGCTGTGTTGACCCCATAAGGGAGCATGAACATTTCATGTATTTCATTGTTATTACAGAGAGATGGAGTGGTGGAATGCTTTATATATAAATGACCTCGGCTGAAGATTGAAGTCTGTCATTTCTATATTTTGACCCAGCAGAGCATTCAAAGTGACCAAAATATTGGGTCTACACAGAACACACTTCACTGCACCCATGGTTCAGAATATCCTCTTGAGGTATGACTACTACATTTATCCATTCAAAGAGCAGGATTTCCTGATCTTAGGTTATAACACCATTTACATTATATGCCAAGCAAGCCTTTAAGAATCAATCAGGCTTTAAATAAAACACAATGTTGCTGCCCAAAAAAACAAACCTGACAGATTTTATGTAGGAACAAAATTTTCAGCCTACTCTTGTTTTCGCTAGGCTATAAACACAAACATTTTAACAATTTATTATGAACTCTTTTAGAAAATGGTTTTTAGCCACTGGCAAAACTAAACTCAGGTAAAACACAAAGGTATTTAACATGCTGCCATAGGAAAACGTATGCAAAATTGTTTTTTGTACTAGAAACTGGGAGCAATGGGGAAGACAACCTGCAGTGCAGACACAATGTTCCCTTCAAGTTTATTAAAAAATCCTACAGTCAAATGTGCCTTTAAAGCATCCACAATAACTTAATTTCTCAAGTGTGCTACTTTTATGAGACATTCTACTGTATGGCCATTTTTCTGGATGCTTCATATCACACTGCTCTTTGTAATCACATTGCATATATTCCAGACAAAGGGAACAGAGCAGCAGTCAGAAAACAAGTGGGCCTATTGGTGTGAGAGCTGCAAGAGCAGCATACCTATACTAAGAAATGGTACTCATACTAACCCTGTATGAGAAGGACTTCCCAGCTGAACTACATTTCCCACGATGTACCATGACCAGGAATTCCCATGATGAAACCACTTCCCCAGTCATGAGGGAAGACTATGTGGGAGCCTGGGCTGTATACAATTTTCATGAAGCACTACAGCAGCATTTGAGAATAAAAATATTTCAGGTGTTCAGCTGAACTATTTTGGGGTTTGATTTTTCACTGAAAAGTAGAACTTTTCCATGGAAAATTTCAGTGAAAACTATTTTTTTTTTTCATTTTCATCAGCTTGTCAGGGGAGGGGTGGAGGAAGAGGCAGAAAGCACATTTTCCAGCCAACTGCAGTCAGTTCCCCACAATATCCTATAATCTGGAGATCTCTCTCTCATTACTGTGGTGCTAGGAAGGCAGGGACAAACTGAATTTTTAATATTTTTGTTCCCAGACAAATTGTCAACCATTTCTGCAGCAAGTTAATCATTATTTTTGGTGGGATACAAGTTAAAAAAAATGACCCAAGAATACAAGTGACCCTACTGAAATCAATAAACTCCTTTTGACTTCAGTAGGACTGGTATTTCAACTGAAATATTTATATTCAATATATCCCATGAAAAAGTGATTTATTACCTGCTGCTGCTAGCAGTGTAAATTATTTTGACACAGCTTTACTGAAAATTATGTTACCTTAGAGAATCTTATTTACATTTGGAAAATGTGCTTAAAAACAACAATCTTAGTCTCAACCAAGGTTAGACTCAGGAAGGTACACAAGTATCATGTGCTTAACTTTCAACTCATTAGCAGTTCCACTAAAATCAATGGAATTATTCATGTGCTTAGACACATGCTTAAGAAAAACTTTCCTGAATCATGATCATTATCAATGATTATTATATTTATCAAGTGACAGTAGAATCTTTGAAAATATTTACAATTGCTGTGTCTTAATAGAAAGACTGAACAACGTTATGGATTGATGGTAAATTATACATGTCTGTGAAAGTTATCTAGGCATATGCATTTATATTTGAGGTTGAGCAATGTTACTAACAAAAATATATCTGAGTGCATTTCTTCGTGAGAAAAAGACTTTGTGTTTGGGATTACTGATAGACAAATAGAATTATGTTGGGTCATAACTATGGTGACTGTTTTGAGATAAAATATACATTTTAAAAATACAGTAGACTCTCGATTATCCAGGATGATAGGGAAAAAATAATTCTGGTTAATAAATCCTGTGCCGGGGGAGAGGGTGTTGGTTCACTGGCTGCCCTGCGCTCTGGTAGGGTTTCTTTGTGTGTGTGCTTGGGGCGGCAGCAAAGCCAGAGTCGGCCCTGCGAGTTGCGCATATTTTTTTGACATTCTGGTTAATCCACATCCTGGTTAATCCAATCCTGGATAATCGAGAGTCTACTGTAGGTATTAAAAATAGTGGGCCAGATCTTCAGCTGATATTGAGTAGGTTCATTCACCTTCCCTCTCCCGGGCAGCTGAACCCTATGATTTTACCCAGTCCCTCCCCTTTCGACCCCTCCCCCCTCACTAGCTGTTAAATGCTACTTTGCCCAATTGTCAGTCAGCCCACACCTCGCCTCCCCTGTCGCCCTTGTTTAGAGGGCAAAGAACCTGATACTTTTACCAGACAGCAGATCTATTTGTCTCAGGTTTTAGGACACTAGGATTTTTCACAGCCTGCAGCAAGGACTCCTGATCTCTATCCATCACCATGAGAAAATCAATCTATAAAACAAGACCTGTCTTTGTGCCATCAGACAGCGGACACTCTGACTCAGTGATCTAAGACGAAGAAGCATCAGGATAGTCAGAGTTGTTTTGCTTCTTCATAATCTTAATCAAAAAGAAAGATTAGACACTGGTTAATAGTTTGATAGTTTGTCAGTGTCAAGGGATGGAAATTTTGGCTTCTCAAAGAAGGTGTTTACAATCTCACTGGCAAAATACATAGCAAGGGAAATGGCTATCCAGTCCCATGAAAATGTTAGCGATTTTCAAAATGTTCCCATAATGCATCAGGATGAAACTGAGAACGTTGGAAATTTCTGGATTCCTCCAGCAAACCCCACCCCCCCATAGAGTGTGACCTCCGCCCACACCACACTCATATCACAAGTGAGTGCCCTAACCACTAGGCAACTGGCTATTCTGGGGTGGCTGGGGGTGTCTCTCTCTCCTCTCCAGAAATTACATCCTAGACCCAAGAATCCTTTCCTGACAAATATTTTGTCAAAACCAGTATGCATCTGTAAAAAACATTCCATTTAGCTGAATCAGCATTTTTTAGAGGGGGAAACCATTTGGTTAAAAAAATCCCAATCTGTGCTAGCACCAAGCACTCTACTATTCCTACCAAAAAGGGCAAGGAAGCCAAAAATACATACTACAATATGAAATTCCCCCAATATAACCAGAAGGTCAAAAAGCAACAATGGCCAAAATTCAAGTAAAAGTTCAGTGTAGTAATCATACTTAGCAGAAAGGAGTTTACAAAAATTATGAATTCCTGTGGAAACACAATAAATAATTTTAAAACATCAAAATGCTGTCAAATACTCACATTTGTTTGTACATGAACTTTGGGGGGTAGAATTTATCTAAATTATGTTCATCCCTGACAGCTTCCACGAACGCTTAACAAACTATGTCACAGTGATTGTCAGCAAATAAATTAATCATGTTAAAATTCAGCAGAAAAAAAGGTGATGTTGATTCCATAAAAAAATTAAATTATCAGATGCAGCTTACTTTTTAAAGCCATTCACAAAACTGTCACCTGTTTCCTAGAAACACTTGACTATCAGTAAAAATTGTAAGCTACAATGCATCTGGTACAAAGCCATGTGCAACAACCTGTATTATTTTTAATTTCTAGATAGTGTATTACAATAAGTGGAGTCATTTGGCAGCAGTAAAATCTGAATGGCAATATTATATGGAGCAGAGTACAAGTACAGAGTAAAAAACATATGAAGATTTAAAATACTACACAAATTTACCATGGAAAACACCCAATGGCGGCATGCTGGCCAGGAACAGTCTGTTTGTTGGCCTTGAAGAATCTGAAAGTATTAATTTAACAACAATTAAAAATAATGCAGTTTGAGGCAGCTTGGATGGGGCCAGGATCAATGAAGTCACCCCTTTGGGATAGCGAGGGTTAATGGATGAGGCACTGTTCCATACACCCCATCATTCACTTCTGGCACATGGTAATTGCTGCTTCACCCTTTCCTACTTTCTCCCTTTCCCTTGCTTTGTGCTGTATGGCATGGATGAGTAAGATAAAAAGGGGCTCCATGTCACAATTGGGTCCAGTCTCTAGGGTTTCTTCTGCCCAGTGCTTCCACCATTGGTCAGCAGGGGTGCTGCTGGGCTGTGGGGTTGGATCCCATACTACGGTGAGGGTGGTAAAGAGGGCATTTCCTGGGTGTCAAAGCCATTGAAGAGTCAGAGAGGTAGCCGTGTTAGTCTGGAATAGCAGAGGTAACAAAGAGTCCTGTGGCACCTTAAAGACTAACTATAAAGTTTTAAAGCATAAGCTTTCGTGGGCTAATACCCACTTCATCGGATGCAAGCAGTGCTTCGTCGGATGCAAGCCATCGAAGCAGCCCCAATTCAGCCGCACTCTTCCAAATTTATACTACAGTAAACCCCGATTTAACGGACCCCGATTTAACGGACTTCGGATGCAACGGACAAAATTTATGAGCAAGTGCGATGCATCCCAAATCCGTTTTTCGGGGGCTGCCTGCCAGCTCCCCGCTGCCGCTCGGGTCCAGGCAGCCGGCGGGCTGACTGCCGGCTCCCCGCTGCCGCCCGGGTCCAGGCAGCCGGCGGGCTGACTGCCGGCTCCCCGCTGCCAGCCCAACCGGGTCCCGGCTGCTGGGATCCAGGCGGGAGCCGTCAGCCAGCCCGCCCGGGTCCTGGCTGCTGGCTGCCGCCCGGGTCCCAGCAGCCAGGACCCGGGTGGGCGGGCTGGCTGACGGCTACCGTCCGGGTCCCAGCAGCCGGGACCCGGGCGGGCGGGCTGGCTGACGGCTCCCGGCTGCCATCCGGGTCCCGGCAGCGGGTGGGCTGCGGAGCTGCCGCCCCGACCCTGTGGCCGTTGGGCTGCTGCTCCGACAGCTCGTTTTTTTTTTATTATTAAATAACGGACATTTTCATGTAACGGACACCCCCTCGCCCGAATTAGTCCGTTAAATGGAGGTTTTACTGTACTAGAATACCAGGATCTCAGCTGATTGCAAGTATTGATGTCTGGCAAGGATTTGTCCCATGTGGCAAAATAATCAAACTGCAGGGTGGGTTTTTTTCACCTTCCATTCAACATCCAGGTGGTCTGGTTTTGGAAGGTTTAAAATTAAAATGATTGCAACTTCAGTGGGTCTGAATGCAGTTGGTGGTTTTCTAAGGGTTCAAATGAGGTTTCTAAACCCACTGGATTGCTTGGGCATTGGTCCTGGGCACTCACATGGCACGGCACAAAGTGTGCCTCTATGTTCTCACAAGGTACAGATTTTGGTTCTCTACATCTCTTCTACCTCCAGCAACGAAGGTGAGGATTGGGAACTAACATACAGTCAGGATCCCTTGGTAGGCAGGAGAGTGTAAAGAAAGCATGGATTTCACACTGTTCATCAGGTTTATAGTACGTCAGGAGCTACTAATGCCACTTGAGATCTTAACTGAAACAATATTGCCAGGCAATTCTGAGTGGTTTATCCCAGTTAATGATTACCAGAAGTTAAAGTTACGGCCACCACATTTTACCATATTATATCATCTGTGTCTCACCATTTCCATTTCCACATAAAAGTGGTGTTGACTACCCATCCCACAAGAAGGCCCCAATGAACAGTAGAACAGATTGGAAAACATTCCTAAACAAAGATTTTCTGACACAAAGTTTTTATTTGCCTTTTCCCCTTTAATTTCTAAAGAATTCTAAAGCTGGCTATAAATTTTAATCAAATATCTCATGTTGGAATATCTTTGTGGAGGAAAATAATTACCACCTTTCTGACCAGGTCTGATAATCAGTCCTGTCTTTGTGTATTAGTACATTTTCACAAATTCCTATTCCAATATCAGTCATTTATCGTTTCCATATTTTTAACTGCCAGTCAAATTAATTTAAGAGAATACATGTGGACATCCGCATGCATACACATACCTATTATATGCCACATAGATAGAGATAAATATTGAATACATCCTGTTGTAGTTGTATAAATACCTTATTGACAGTTAAGGATCCCCATATGAGTGATAAAGATAAGGATGAGTTATACAGATTATCTCAAATTAGTGGTGATAAAACCTGTATGTTACTGAACTCCGTCATGTATTTTATTCCACACGTCAGATAAAGTTTATTTGGGATTTTTTTAGCATTCTAAAACAGATTTATTGTTACTAATTTCTGTATCCCTTTATTACAAATTGAGATTGCCTCAGTTAACATGCAGAGGCCTCAAATTCACAAAAAAGAATAGAATAAATTTTAAAATATATACATGTGATCTAAAATAAAACAACTTTTCTATATACCAGAGATTAAGTTTTAAACAACACCTGACGCTGCAAATGTGTGTTCTAAACCTGGGGGTTTGCAAGAAATTGGACGTTAGAAGTATTGCTACTTCCAGACCTTATACAAAAAATGCATTTTTTTTAAATCCCTTTTTACCCGATCCACATTTTTGTGTTGGTTCCCCTCTTCCTGCACCCTTCCTTTTCTTTTCAATAATAGCTCACTTCTTTATAGCTGATCAGAGGTTTGACTTGTTAGACAGATGTATTAGTGGACAGAGTATATCATGATGTCAAAGGTGCAAAATTAATGCATTTGTCACATGGCTGTAGAAATAAAAAAGAATTTACTCCATAGTTCTTGTGAGCAGAACATGTTAAACTTGGAGTAATGCTCTCAAGATGTGCCGTCCTTAAATTAAACATTTGACTGTCGCCACATTTGGCAGCTTTTACCCCAAGATACAACCAAATATGTATTGCTGTTGTATTGTGAACAATTCAGAAACACCCTAAAAGGAGATGTTAAATAGGGAAGTCCTTTTACAAGTTCCTAATGTTTTACAAAATTTTCACTGGAACAACAAGTTATGTGCAAACAGAGGTCAAAGTACATTCTGAAATTGCTAATATATTGGTGAATGTATACTATTAAAAAAACAGGTCACAGGGTAAAAAAATCTTTTTCATCTCTGTACGTTATGATTTATCAATATGTATAATCATGTATAGAATTTGTTTTTAAAAATATATTTTTTCATAGGCACCTGGCAGCAATACAAAGTTATAAACTATGAACTAATAAATATATAATGCTAATATTAAAATTGTTTATTGCTAATATTATTTGATTGTATGTAATCTCTTTCATACTCAAAGTGTTTTCTTTACAGATTAGTGCAATGAACTGGTTGGAATATATTTGTGCCCCCGCACTCTGCTGAATAGTATCATAACGGCTCAGCTGAGTTTGCATGTGTAACTCTGTCTTGTGTATGTGCAAACTTGGCCTTGCCCATGCTCCACTTGGAAACGTGTACTTTCAGAATTTAGGCCAACATTTGTCCTCTCTCTTCAAGGTTAACATCATTTTACAGCACCCTAATATCAATGTTAGATGAAGCAGAGTGGTTAGATTGTCTTGTTCTGGTTCATGGTGCAAGTACACCATGTTACAGCTCAATCCTTCATTCTAACATACAGAAAACTGGGACTGACTTCCTTTGGTGCTCAGCAATCCCCACATAACCTTTAACAGGATCCTGTTAGGCTGCTAGTGCTGGGAGAACAGCCCAATGCAGAACAGCCCCAAAACTGTGGAGTGCAAAATGCACTTGTGAATCCCCCGCCTACCATCCCTACTTCAGCTGCACCATGCACCCCCCAGCCACCACTCAGGATATGGCCTCTTATATGTTAAAAACAAAACAAAAAAAAACAAGGAAGGCAGGGGTGAATCAATTTAATTAAGATAAGAACTTGCACTAAGCCTTTGCAGCTATT
The DNA here is from genome assembly GCA_032164245.1 of Sternotherus odoratus. NCBI lineage: Eukaryota > Metazoa > Chordata > Testudines > Kinosternidae > Sternotherus > Sternotherus odoratus. The sequence continues at coordinate 71,875,353 of JAVMKO010000001.1, read as the reverse complement.
GTGAACCACACCCAACCTAACACAAAGCTTTTATTTGAAACTCCTGGAAATATGGTAGCTTCCTTCATAACCTTTAGGTCCTCCATTTTTTTTTTTTTTTTTTTTGCAGACCACTTGAAAATTGCTGGGGGTCTCAGCGGACCACTTAATGATCTTTTCAAATGTTATTTGTACCATTAGCTAACTATTGGATAAAAGCGCTATATAAAAAAAATTAATAATAAACTTTTTTTGTTCTACAAATAAAAGCACACAACTCACATTTTAATATCATTAGTCTTACCTTTCTAATGCGATGGATATTTCCTCTCTCCCCTACTGTGGTAGCCCGACCTGGGTCTGGGAAGGACAGCCATCTCTGCCCAGCAGCTGCAGCCCTGGAACTGGGGAAAGTCATCACTGGTCACCACAGCCCTGCACGTACCCAATTCCCCCCACCCCCTCTTCTCATCCCACTTCTCGCTACCACCTATCCCTTATTCCCCCCAAGGCCACCACCCTCACCTTACAGGTGTGTCTTCTCCAGGGTCCAGGCACCTAATTAGTGGAGTCTGCATGTCTCACTAATTAGGTGGGTGGATCTTCATTCTCTCATGTGCAGCCGCCCAGGCACACACCGTAGAGGGAAGAATCAGTGGACCACCTGAATGGAGCTGGCGGACCACAGTTTGAGAACCTCTGCTCTAGGTGAAGAGACCTGGACCCATCCATTAACACTGTTCTGTGGTGATTCTCCAGTACACTCCAGAAGAAACAGCATGCTTGGGAGAACCCAAATCAGGTGTGATTTGTGGCTTCTCTTTCATCATGTCTGGATGTCTACTAAGGAAACCAGAGAGCTATAAAATTGAGAAGTAGACACAATGGTTTCGAGATTGCTGCCTGCTGTTGCTGAGAAAGAAGCTGAGAGATACTCCCTCTCCTGACCAAACACAAAATTATGTAAGGTGTGGGTGACTGAGGAGAGCCTCACAGATGGCAGGGGAGCTGCGAAACCTTCACCCAGGAGAGTTGCTACCACCAGAAAAAAAAAAAGCCAAGATAACACAACAGAAGGGGGAGAAAGGTCACAAAAGGGAAGTCCTCAAAAAACAGCATTGGTCCATTTAAGCAGGGAAACTGAAACAGACACCCAAAACTTTTGAGAATGGAAGGAAGACATAGGACAGCATGCTAAGGTAGCGTTCCTTGTATCAGAGCACAGGATGTACAGAATTAGATCCACAGAGTTATAGTCATGGGCCCTTTTGGGGACTGAGATAATACCTTTTATCTATATAAACTTTTAATAACTTCACTACCGTAACATGAAATCTTTCCTTCTTCAAACAGGACTCCATTAATGCGGACTAGGAACCGTTAGTTCACGCTCACAGCATCCACACAGCGGAGTTATAGTTCAGCACTTTGGTGCACACTGCTATTCACACTTCCATAGTTCCAACTGTGGGGCAGAGTAGACAAGCCCTACATGCTTAAAATATAGGAATTACTTGTAAGTCACCTCATTTTATTGAAATTATGAAATACCATGCTTTATTAATTATGTGCATTTTCTAATAAAACAAGTGTGTGGTGAGCTGGTTTGGTTCATGTAACATAAGGATCTTAAATTAGATTCTTTCCTAAATGATATACAAATTTAGTAATGAATATGGCTTGTGTAAACCATTCCAGCTTTTTCTACCATCACAGCTAATACCATATGTCAATTCCTGTCTGTAGCGGGAGGAGTTATTCAGGTTTGCAGCATGGGTGCTTACATTCATGCTTGTTTAATTGCAAATGAAAAGAAAAGACAGTCAAAGAAAATAGATACAAAATCATTTTAAATCTCAAACTCACCTAATTTTTAAATTAGTAAAAAGAAGTAGATTAATTTCATAAGTGAAGCTGAAAATGTATTTTAGTGTTTTACAATTAAAGGTGCCATATTAATTTGCATATCTAAATTAAGAGCTACTGGATATATTTTGTTGTAAAATCCTGAACGGGTACTCCAAACTGATCATTTACTAGTCACAAAATAGCTCTTCCAAATAAACATTCTAATTCATGTTAAGGCACTGGCTAGTCTTCCCTGCCTTCCTCCCTCCAGAAGTGTAACAGACTGTAGTGATGACTAAGGCTATGATTTAGTCACGGGTATTTTTAGTAAAAGTCATGGACAGAACACAGGCAATAAGCAAAACGTTACAGCCCATGACCTACCTGTGACTTTACTAAAAATGCCCCTAACTAAATCTTAGCTGCTGGGCTGGGTGGGTGTGCGCTCACAGAAGCTGCTACTCAGGCAGATGGGGGTATGCTCCTGTACAGGGGGATGTCAGCAAACCAGTAAAGTGCCTGAAACTACTATGGCTTATTGCTAAAAGCAGCCAAGTCAGCAGGCTGTAACTTGGCCAAGTTGCAGCCTCAGCTTGACCAAGGCAGGAGGGGAGGGGGGTTTGGTGCCACAGAGAGGGTAGCTTGATCTTGCTTTGGGTTGAAAGAGCTTTGGATTGAAAGAACCCCAGGTAACACTCCAGCAGATGCTGCTGCTCCAGGGGCAGGGCCGCCCAGGACCCAGAGACACCACTGCTGCTAGGGAGGGGGACAGCCTGGGGCGCCACTGTTGCTCTTGGACCACTGCTCCATGACAGCACCCAGGACCAGCTGCCTGGGGCTGCCCAAGGAGCAGCCAGTGTGCCTGGCCCCAGAGCCGCCCCAGCTGTTCAGGCAGCCCTAGGTCAGCCACACCGACTGCTGCAGAAGTCATGGGGGTCCTGGAAAGGCAGGTTTTATGTGATTGGGGATTCCATAGTAAGAAGATTAGACAGGCCTGTAACCAAAGCTGACCCAGAGAATAGAGTATGCTGTCTACCAGGTGCTAAGATATGGAATGTAGACCTGAGGTTGAAAAGGATCCTAAAGGGAGCGGGAAAGAATCCACTGATCATCCTTCATGTGGGAACAAATGATACCGATAGATTCTCACTTGAACGTATTAAGGCATTGACTATGCCAGGCTGAGGAAGACACTTAAGGAAATCGAGGCTCAGGTGATCTTCAGTGGGATTCTGCCCGTTCCTAGAGGAGGGCAAGAAAGGGATGACAAGATTATGATTATCAATAGATGGCTCAGGCAGTGGTGCTATAAGGAAGGCTTTGGGATGTATGGCCACTGGAAGGCATTTATGGTCAGAGGACTGTTCTCTCGGGATGGACTTCATCTGAGTAGGGAAGGAAATAGACTTCTAGGATGGAGGCTGGCACAACTAATTAAAGCTTTAAACTAGAAAGCTGGGGGAGACGTTTGGAAGATGTCCAGGTAATCTCCACGCCGGATTTTAACAGAGAGAGGAAAGAGAAAGTGAGAGAGGATACAGCCATGGGTAGGGAAAAGGACATAAGGAGGAAGGGCAGTATGGACACCAGCCTAATAGGTCATACTGGTGGTAGAATGTCCATGCCAAATCGGGGAAAGAATGTGATTGAGGGCAAACAGCAAAAATTAAGATGTTTATACACCAATGCGAGGACCCTAGGTAACAAAATGGAGGAACTAGAGCTACTGGTGCAGGAAGTGAAACCAGATATTCTAGGGATAACAGAAACATGGTGGAATAGTAGTCACGACTGGAGTATAGGTATTGAAGGGTATGTCCTGTTTAGGAAAGACAAAAACAAAGGTAAAGGTGGTGGATTAGCATTGTATATAAATGATGAGGTAGACTGTAAAGAAATAAGAAGTGATGGAATAGATAAGACTGAGTCTGTCTGGGCAAAAGTCGCATTGGGGAAGAAAACTATTAAAGCCTCCCCCTGAGCTAGTGCTTGGAGTGTGTTATAGACCACTGGGATCTAATTTGGATATGGATAGAGATCTCTTTAATGTTTTTAATGAAGTAAATACTAATGGGAACTGTGTGATCATGGGAGATTTTAACTTCCCGGAAATAGACAGGAGGATAAGTGCTAGTAATTTGAAGTGCTAGTGATTTGAACCTGAGTTTCCCATATCCCAGAAAGGTAGCCTAACCAACAACCTATTGGCCTTCTCAGGCCATTTCAATCTCACTCTCTCGCTCTCTCAGGTATTTTTGGCTTTGTTTTTGTTTGGTTGGTTTGAAAGGTCTACTTTTTATTCAAATGTGGAACAAATGCAAATGTTGAAACCTCAACATTTTTTGAAAATAGAATTCTTGTTTTCCAGCACCTCTACTTTATACCTTTTTATTATTTATACTAAATATTTGGCGTGTCTCTCAACTTGGACAATGATGATAAATATAATTTTCATAGTCATTTTCTAGTAACTTTCATTTCCAAGTTGCCATGTACCACAACAACGCTTCTGTGTTTATATTGCAAGCTAGTAACGAGATGATGTAAACATGTTATGGGGATTTTTGCTTTTAAAATCCTGATTCTATGGCTTTGTTTTTCTTTTATTAAGAAAAGCACACTGGAGATTTATTATCCAGTGTGCTGCATCATCATCAACGGGAAGTACAAGTTGTCGACTACAAACTGTGGCATGTTGGGAGAACTTCCTGATTCCTGCCAGGAAATACTCTCTGCCTTCTCCTCAGGAAGTTTCAGCACTCCTGAAGCTGGGAACATGAGGTAAGCAAGCAGAGGGGAGGCTCCTGGACTATAATTCTGTAAAGAAATAGAATAAAACTTTGTCCCTGGTGTTCTGAGTGGGTCTGGTCTGAGGTGAACACACAACATAGAGCACACAGAGGCACTTGAGGCCCAGTTTTGAAAAGTTGTGTAAAAAGCCACAAGGCAGACTTACCCGGTCATGAGCAACAGCAAGGGGGCTACAAAGTCATGAAAAATTGTAGAAAAAGTTGTGGGAAAAGTTATTAAGGAAATTTGAGCTGATAATATTCCTTTCGCACATTTCACTGGGTTTGGAGTTTGGGTCATTTTTGGTTTGTGTTTTTGATTTGTTTGTTTTTGGAGAGGTAAGAATTGATGCACTAGCTGAAACATTGATTAATGTTTGTAAAATACTTAAATTTATTTTAGTGTTATGTATTATTATTAAATCCAGAAGGCGGATTTTAAACAGCTGCCATACCCCGCAAATGGATGTTTCCACTGCAAAATGTCTATCATCTCTCCTTGAAATGCAAAAACCTGCCAGCGCACACCCACCAGTTCTCACAAGGAAACTGAATGCTGGTGCTTTCTACTAATTCCTTCTCTTCTCACCCATATTTACCAGTAGTATTAATAGTGGGCAGAAACTACAGGATGTCTCTGTATCCTGAGTCATGCAGTCTACAGAGCTGTCTCTTGGTTCATATTAGTTGGTAGTTCCCTTGTACTTTACTGCCAGGGAATACTGTAATCCTTTCTTCACCTCTACCCTTCTGCTGATTTCCTCAAGATCAGCATCAAGCTAAGAATCGCATCCCAAAATAACATCAAATTGCACAAGATACATTAAGTTGAGCTCTAAACTAGCAGCACAACAATGAGAAACCATAGTTTTTCCCCAACACAAATTTTTTGTGGTGGTTCAGACATGATTCACCAAAGCTAATGCAGACACCACTTCTACTTCTCTACAGCTTGGTCTAGTCACTAGTATTAACTCCAATACTAGCAAAAAGCAAATCACGGGAGATACCATATCGCTATCTAGCAGAATCACCAGTAATGACATGCCAGAAATTAAATAATCATAATTTATATAAAGAAAGTCATCATGAAATACCAAGTGACACCATCTAGACCAGACAAAACTCAAAAAAAATTAAACCCTTAAGTGATTCAGTCCCTTCAGTTGATGGCTTCTGGTACCAAGAAAGATCAGATAGCCACTCTATCAATATCACTTTCAGTGCTACCAAAACTCAATACAGTTTTCAAGCACTAATTCAAGTACTGACAACCTACCTGACTTTATACTTTCATCATGATCCTGAGAAAATATACCCAATCATCTCCCAGAAATAAAGAGAGCAGTAACTACAAAATGCAAGATATTTTATATCCTGCCACCAGGTTCATGGTGCTGAGTTAGGTTAAGATTTTGTCACAGGCATTTTTAGTGAAAAATCACAGACAAGTTGCGGGCAATAAACACAAAGAGCCTGCAACCTGTCCTTGACTTTTACTAAAAATACCCAGGGAGGAGAGCTGGGGGCTGACTCTGGACGCTGTTTCAGCCCCATTGCTCCCCCTATGGCATTGACCCAGCCTGGCTGCTGACCGCCAGCCTCAAGGGGCTGCTCCTGCTCGGTCCAGCAGCCACTGCTTCAGCAGCTTGGAAGCTCATCCAACACTGGCCATTGCTCCTGCACCTCCTGGGGGCTGACCCAGCAGTGGGTGACCCAGCGGCCTCTGCTCTTGTGGTGAGGGATGACTGCCAGCTGCTGCTCCTGGGTGGGGGCCGAGTGCTGCTTTAGCCCCATCACTGCGGCCGTCTGAAGACGTCCCAGAGGTTCATTGAAGTTACAGAATTTGTGAGCTCCATGGCAGAATTGGATCTTTGATAATAGTAAGCATGCCCATACATACCGACAGGTTTTGAAGTACACAAGAATCCAGCACCCTGAGTAATTCTCAACATAAAACATGAGCAGACAGTGTGACATCTACACAGCCCACAAATCCCATGTAAAGCAGAGGCAGCAAGTTTAGGCTTACTCATCTTGGCTCTGTCCCTTTAAATCATCTCTTTCAATTTGTGGAAGCCAATGTTTTGTCATCTATTCAAGGATCAGCTATTTTCCCTCATCACCTTGAGGTACACACCATATTACAGCTCATTTCTCGCAAATCATCCATTGCCCTCAATTAGGCAGCATAGCACTGACCTTTTCCTGACCCTCTTGATACATTGTAACCTCACTCTGGGTTCTCTTTAGGTATCTCACTCTAGGCTACATGACAGTCTGGAAGGAACCTCTCCATTACAAAAAAAAAAAAAGAATTATTAAAATGTTTTCCATTCCTTTAAAGAAAATTAGACAGAAAACGTGCACACGCTTTCTTTAATGAAAGGGTATTTTATATTTTTAATGAGCTTTAAAAATTGTGTTTTGCAATTGGCCAAGGCAGACGTGTGACACTGTGGCTAATTAACTGACAGTCCCCTCTTTATCTTATTTCCCTGATTCATTGCCCTCCACACAGTCCAGAATTCCTGTATAAGATGGTTACCTCATCAGAGCAATAGATTCAAACATGTATTTATTTCCCCGAGACTAAATACACACCTAAAGTATATATTGATCAGCACCACTATAAAGATTGCTATGTCTCATTGAAATTACAAAATATCTGTCTGAAAAGGTATACAGTAATTTGCAATATTTTATATTGTTTTAGAAGTATTATTTCATAAAGACTAGCATACAGGGAATTTTAACATTAGGATTTAATTAAATGTATTAAAATATTTGTACTTATGGATTCTTGGGGTGGGAGGGTTGATGGACTGTGAGGGGAAGAGGGAAGTAATTAGAAGAAATTGCTCCACTGTGATATTATTTTGCTCCATACATTCAAACACAAACCCTGACCAAAAAACAGGTTTTCTAGGAATTGTCTGGAAAACTACTCTAAAATGTATTACATTACCACTGCAGTAAATCCAAAAATTCAGGAGTAGAACATCTGACCTTGCTCTTCGGGAAAACTTTCTGTTGGGAAAGGAAATACATTGAATTTTTTGCTAGGGTCCACTTCTGATTTAGACCTTGAGAGAAGAAGGTAGCTATCAATATTGACAGATTAAGACTCCAGAAGTTAAATTACAAGAATAGATCTTATAATTATTAAGGATGGGCAAAATGATTTGTAGAAAATAAAAACAGATTAGATGTTGACTGTTCCTTGAGTCAAACCAAAACATTTTTGTTCCAGATAGTTTAGTTCACGTTACCTCCACAGTTCCCTCCATTTCTTTTAAGTAATAGTGTTTATACATTGTTGTATTTCCTAAGAGGAGTCACTGAAAAACCTTGTAAAAACTGATGTGTGTGTGTGTCCCATTTGAAAAAAGGGAATTTGTAAAATTGCACAAATAAGTCTCGTGATAATTTTCAACCTTCTTTCCAGACCTAAGAGATTTAGTCTTTGGGAAGGAAATAACAGACCGTTGAAGGAAGAATGGAATGGAAGAATCACTCCTGGTTAGAGCTGTTGAGAAGTCTGAATCTGCATTTTATGGCAAATTCCAAAATTCCCCACAAAAATTGTTCCATTTAGGAATGAAAAGTAGAAAGTTTCAAATTTCCTGTAGAAGGGAAAATAAAAAAAAATTCATTTCAAAATAATCAAAACATTTAGAAGAATTCACGAAGTGAAATCGATCCTGTAAGCACAAGCTCAGAAGCTTCTGGCTCGGCCCTGGCTCGAAGGACCCTCAGAGTACGTCTACTTTGGAGTGAAGAGTGATTCTCTCACCCAAGATACAGATTTGCTCTAGCGGGGCTCGAGCTAGCATGCTAAAAATAACAGTACAGACATTGTGGCTTGGGCTGTGAAGCCTATGGGTTCAAGTAGGCTTGAGAGCCCAAGTTTACACCCAAGCCAGAACATCCACATTGCTATTTTTAGTGTCCTAGTTCAAGCCCCACTGACATAAGCTTATGTACTCGTGCTGGGAGACTCGGTCCCAGCTGCAGAGTAGGGATACCTTCAGGGCTTCCAAGCTCCCTGCTTCAGAGCCAAGAACCTAAATCTTGAAAGGCCCGGTTAGAGCCTATCTCCCGGGACCCCAGCTCTCTGTCAGAGAGTGTGAAAGCCATGAGATTCTCCAGCGTTGGGGCAGTCTACAGGGGCCCACCAATAGCAATTCCAGGCCCCAGAGCAGAATAGTCAATGAGCTAGAAAGGTCCACCTGGCTTTGAATGGTGCTGTGCCTGCGCTGGCTGGTGCCCAGTGAGCAGCACACTGTTCCGGCACAGCCACGGCTTCCACATGCCCACTCGACTGCCTTTGCCTCCACCAATAACACCCCACGTGCGCCTAGAAGCCCTGTGGCCACCTGGGTGATTTAAAAGGGCTGGGGCCCCTGGGGTGCTTATAAATTACCCAGGCCCCTGAGCAATTGTCCCTTTTACACTCTCCTCCCCCCCCCCAGTGGGCCTGAGTCTACATGATGGGGATGCCCCAGAGCCATGGACCCTAGAAAAACAGCTCCCCAGCTGCCTATCAAGGGAGCTGGCAGGGAACCAGACTCTGTTTCAGTGGAAGTTTGCGGAAATATCTTGTTTTTAGCAAAATATTGCAGTTTTGATGAATCCGCATTTTCTGTCAAAAACCTGTTTTGTAGGGAAATTCCTGACCATCTCTACTCCTGTTAATTTTTTAGACAGATCACTATGAAATGCGTCCTCAAAAAGATTGATCTGTAAATACAATACAGAGGCATGATCTTGGAAAAGAGGAATATACTCTGATACAGCAATTCTGAACCTTTTGCTGCATGGGACATATAGACAGTTTCCTGCTATGACCTACCCAGATCTCCTGATTTTTTGCTGGCAAGGTCTGTCCACCACAAATAATAAGATTATTTTTCACGGCAAGAGTAACAATTAATTTGAACAAATTACTACTGAAATTAATACTGAAATTTGATGCAATGCAGTTCTTAAACATAATCAAAAACTTGTAGAAACAGATTTTTCTAGAATTAAGCAAACATGACAAAAACTTGTGAATTCAAGATTTATTCATATGAAATATGAATTCCATATGGAATTGTTTTATAATGTGTAAAGATGAATAAAGAATAGGTTGAACTTTGAACGTCTAATGAGAACTTAATCTCTTCTTCAATTTCCTCCTCATATTAATTGCTTTTCTCGAGTTTTCTTACTACAGCACCCATTAGTAATTATAGGAAATATGATTGCTTTTTGGATAAAATACAGTCTGTATTATATAGATGTCAATACTCTCTTGAAATTCAAAAAGAACCAATTCCTGCAACACCAGAATAAAATGTCTTTGCTTATGAAATTGGCACCAGCAAACATATTAACCCAGCAATCAATCCAAAATTATATCCATTCTAAATGATTTTTTGAGAATAAAGGATGTTATTATAGAAAGACAGAGCATAAACATATGAACTTCTTATTGGTTATCTGTTCTAAAAATAGAAAATCATCATCTCTTCTATTAAAGGAATATGAATACATGACATGACTGCACTTACCTTTGCTTGTGAATTCTATTTCTTCCTTCTCTTTCCATGCTAATGTTCAAACCCTGATGTAGATATTTTTGAAGCAATGCTCAACCTTGATCTCTTTGTTTCTTCTCATGAGACTGTTTGTGATACGAAAATAGTTGAAATAATGAACCAAAAACAAAGAAACAAACAAATACAGATCTTCAATTAACCAGAAACAATCTATTAAAAATTTATCAAAACAAATTTCCTCTACTGTTCCAATGTGGAATAAAATTTCAAACCTTTGCAGTCAGTGAAGCATGAAATAGCTTGTCAAAAATCTAGTCTAAAATATGAATCATATAGAAAATATAACCACACTGTGCTTGAAAATGCTGAAAATAAATCTCTTTATAAGAACCAAAATTGCTTTGTATTACACCTCTGATAAAGTTACTTACCCCCCTTATAGGACTTTCTGTAATGGCAAGTGTCCTCTTATTTGACTGTTTGAAAATAAAGGTTTTTTGTAAGATTTCTCTGAAAGTAGTGCACATTTCCGTGAGAAGCCAACCATATACTATGTAACATGTAACTGCTTTCATTATAAATTAATTAACAGCAAAATGTCAAATCTTCCTTCCTATTTAAGCTACCTTCTTAGGAGACTCAGAGTGACACCCACGGGCAGCAAAAAATATATGTCCTGCTAAGTTCTTACAAGCAGGGAAAAGTTACTGCCAAAAGGATCAAAATTCCTTTCCTACCCACACATATTCTGTTGCACTTGGGATACAACTCTAGATGTAATTAGAAGGATGAGAAGATAAATCAGAATTTCTACTTTCAACAGAATCTGAAAACATCTCTTTCCTCACCAGCATTGTGAATTTTGGCCTGTTTAAATTCAGCTATTGCACATTCAAGAGGATGCAAGTGAAAAGGTGACCACACTTAAAGGGCAATAATTCTCTTATCAATGTTGCTGGCTTGGGTTAGGAACTGATACCATGACAGATATGATTAATGGGGTTATTAAACAAGCAGTGCAGTGAAACACCGAGTACCACCATTAATTGGCACTTCTAGCCAGCTAAGTTTGCTTTTGCTGCTTTTGTCTCATGATTGGCCCACTCCTTCCTTACTGGCTTCCTCTTGCTATCAACAGGTATTAGTATCAAAACAAAACACTGGAACATATGTGTGAAGAATAAGAAACAGAAGGGTAACAGATATATGTATCTAAAATGATGTAATCATCATAGGACCAAAACAAAACAAACTTAAAAAGCATAAGCTTTGGACAAAAATGATTCCCTCTTGTCTTGACAGTCCATAGAAGAAGTGCATAAAAGTTCATCTGTTTAGAAGAATGTACTGAAGTAGTGGTTGTTTTAAAAAAGTTACTAAAATTAAAAAGTGTGTGAATACATTTCTAAAGGTTTTAAATTCATCTCAGTTTAGTGAACTATCCAGAACTTCCATCCATATGGAAAAATAACATTAAGAATATATATCATAGTCATCTGACCATACCAGACAGACTCCAGCATATTTCCTTAGTTTCCTAAACAAACCCTCACTTCTGAATCCCCTGCCTCAATATTCCTACATGTAAAACATGGTAGTGATGTGCTAGTAATATTTTAATAAGGTACTACCTCAAAAATAAACCCCCTAGTCTGTGATAATCCACACTATGCCTGCCATACCTGAAAACAAAGCTGCTTTTTCATAAACAAACCAATGAAGGCGGAAACACCACACAAACAAACAAGTGAACGTGAAGGACACATTTACTCTTTCTGGAACAATATACTGAGTATTTTAACAGTTGAGTGCAGAATTCTATACTTGTGTAAAGTGAAGGAGAAGTATACTCTCCAGAAGGTTCCCCCCCCCCAAGAGATAAGAGATGATTTAGTAGTATCCACCAAGGGATAACATATCTTAGTGCTACAGAAATTTCCCCAACTTTCCATTCACTTTGGTGGAAGCATTTAATATGTACACTCTATAGCAGAGGACAATACATACAAGAGTGTTGTGAGAATGAACTAGTAAATGACTGAAAAATGCTTTGATAATGAAAAACACTTTGTAAATGGGATTACTTATTATCAGCTGTAAATTTTAAAGGGGCCATATTATTTTGCCATTTGAGTTCAAGATTTAATAAATATACTAGATGAGTAAATCTTTTGCTGTTGAGTTTTTGCTGTTCCCAATGGAATCATTAGACTCATTAAAAAATGTTAGAGATTAACAAAAACATTTAATTACATTTTAGAGTTTGGAACCATGTTGCAATATATGAATGTGTCATACTACATTTGGCCTCTGTAAAATGATTACAAAGGCTATCTCAATGAAAATGCACATGCTACTCCAAGAAGTTAGAGCTGAATAATTTATCTCTGGCCCCAGTTCTACTGAGGTTAATTTTATTACAATTATAAAAGTAAGCCCTTTGGGACAAAGATTGTGTCTTCCTGTGTTTATACAACATCTACCATGAGGGGTCCCAGTATTGACCTGTGCCCTTTGGCACTACAATGCCAGAAATAACATATCATAATAATAATGGGGGAAATATTTTGGTCCTCCTGAACAAGAATTATCTCTTTTATTGGTAACATAATGCTTTCCCCCATCATTAATATTCATACATTTAAGGCCAGAAGGGAGCAACCATTCTAGTCATCTAGTCTGACCTCCTTCATAACACAGGCCAATTACATAATTAAACATGGAGTGTATGATATGTAGCATAGAGGGTATGACATGAGCTCAGGAACAAGGAGGCAGTTTTGGGGTTTTATCCCAAACTTTAACATGAAGCTAACGAGCAGTCATGAGACACTGTTTGAAAGAGCAATGAGGGGCAAAAACACTTTTAAAATTAGTAGATGGAGCATTCCAAGAGAATCAAAGGTTCAGCATTGGAGAACACCACTATGTGCACCTTCTTCAAAAGATTTCTGTGCTACATCTGTGGTTCCAAATGACTATGGCAACTTATTTGGGTGTTCTGGGTGCAGTGCTGGGGCTCGTGCATATCAGGACTATTGTAGGGGCGGGGGTACTGAGTGGCTGGTTGGGGGATGAATGTCTGATGTAGATTGGTGAGGGGACTGGGTTTGGAGCTAATGGGGGTTCAAGCTACTTGCTTGCGAGTGTTGGCTGCTGGGTGTGGGGACAACGATGCAGGGACTTGTTGGCACTTTGTGCAACCTTGAGAACTTTTCTGGGGCAGTGATACTTCAAGAGGCTGTAAACTGCTGGTGCAGAGGGATGGGATTAAGAGTGTGGTGGGAATGATTAAGGATGGAGCAGATGATGCAGAAGAAGGGAGACGTAGCAAATTGCTTCTTTCCCCTGCTTTTCACACTCCCATCGAGTGAGTCTTTCTGAACTCAGGACTTTACTCATGGACCCTTTAATAATGAGGAATGCCCCCCTTGCCAATCCTCTGTGGGGCAACCAACCAGTTGAGAAATCCTGTTTTAGTGACCTGTGTTTCTAGAGCTGCAGGTCAAGGGTTCAACTTCCCAGTTTCCAACATGTGTGAATTATGTACTAACTAGGTCTGCTGTAGACATGAATTTTTCTTACAACTTACCCTCTATGTCTCAACTTCACTATCTGTAAAATGCAGGTAAGACATGGTCTGAGGTGGATAAATCTTTCGATTCTGACAAAATGAAACACACTAAATAGATGATAAATATTATAGCTGCCCTTTTTCACTCAGAGTGGGTAGTCAAAGTTTGGGACCCTGATGATGTTCCTGTTGAGAGCAGGAGTCAGTGATAAGTATTTCTTAGAAACAGTTTTGTTTATTTACAAAGAACATACAAAGTCCTGTGCCTCTGAACAAAGGAGGAATCAATAACAAAAGGAGACAAAATAACAAAATTTCTTATTTACGGCATCACGCCTTTCAGCCAACAGATCCAAAAGTGTGCTCACTTGCTCTCTGTTTCTCTCTCTAGCTTTTTCCAGGGTCTTGCTGCAATCCTAGACTACTGCTTGGCCTTCTTTCTTTTTGCCTCTCTTTCTTGACACTGTTCATCTGTTGTCTGCTTCTGCATGTTCTAACTTCCTTCACCCTTTCCGTGATCACAACACTCAGTGGAACCTTCTGTCTAGCTGGTGCTAGTTTCTGGGTAGATTGCACTAGGGCTTGTTTTAGATGTGGCAGCCCGATAAGTGTTTCTTACCAGTATCTTAAGTGAAGAGAGCATTTGCATACCAATTTGAAAGAGGTTTTAAACTTACCCCATAACAAGGTTTCACCCAGCTCATAACATTACAATTAGTATATTACTTGCCGCATAAACAATTTTGTTTATGCAATGCAATTTGTAGTCATATTTGTTTACTTCAGAACAATTTATTTATTCAGAGCTTTTAATAAATAATACCTCCTAGCTTTTATATAGCATTTTTCACCAGTAGATTTCAAATGCTTCACAATCTTTAATGCATTTATCTTTAATGCATTATCCATTCCTGTGAGGCAGGGAAACAACCAATGTTTATATCAAAGTGTAAATCAACCAAGTTTGTTAAGGAATATTTTAAGCACACTTAACAGCCAGGTTCAGTGATCTTCTATTTCTAGCAGAGAGGAAAAGCACATAAAAAACAGTTTGCATGATAAAAGCCTGACAGCATATCCTCCACGCATACCAAAGAAAATAACATGCCTATGACATCTACAACAGCAGCAATTTTCAACTTCTTATAGTACCGATGCAATATGCTTTGCAGTCATCATTCTTGCATAAATCTGTGTCATTTTTTATGTTATAATTTTGCATTCCAACGGATCAGTTTGTATGCCCTATATCTGTAAATGAGCCAGATAATACAAAATGTGAAAAGTGATTTGTGCTATCAGTGACATCAGGAGTTTTACTGCTGTAGTTATTAACAGATATTTTTTCATCCAGCAGAATAGACTAAAATCAATCCTTCTGATAACTAGGCATGGCATGAGCTGTCCGCACTGTCATTTCAATCTGATTAATCACACATACACAGACCTTTACCTTAAAGGAGCAATTGTTCACATTTAATCATAAAGAAACATTTAAGAATACTATTGTACATTACTAAATTTAACTGCAATTTATGTCTTATGTTTTGGCAAATACGTTTATGTCTACGTTAATGCCATATTAACATAAACGTATTTGCCAAAACATATAAACTCTGGCATATAGATATATTGTTTTGCTCATTTTACAAACATTAAAATCAAAGCTAAGTAAACTAATACATTGTATTTTGGATCATTTATCATATTACATTTGCAGCTTTTGAGGTTTCCATTATTCAAACCTTCTTTATCCGAAGATTTATCTTAATAATCATGATATAGATGAGTTATTAGGTATTATGTCTTCTTTAGTGGAATACCAGATAATAGATATCGTCTCAAGCAAGAAATAAATTTGAATACATTTTATCAAGGTTTGTTGTACATTTTATTAATTAGTCCTGCATTTGTTGTTGTTGTTGTTTTTTTTGGGGGGGGTGCTAGGTTGGGGGAGGGGAGAGTGTTAAACCTGGGAACAAGAACAGACATTTACTTGACATGAGTGTTATGGAACAGCAGGTCTCTTTTATAGCTATAACATTAGTGTTTCTAAGGAAGCCTAAAATTCTAAAAATGACATCAGGTCTATCCTATCTTAATCCTGAGGAAAACTCTTTGAGAGCACTGTTTGGAGGAAGGTTGAGAACTAGAGGAAGGTCAGATGGAGTTTGGGTTTCAACCAAGTTGCTTGGAGTAGGACATCAACTCAGTGCATTTCAAATAAGCACTGAACTTGGGATAACCAGTGTGTACATGCATGTCTGTATATGACATATGTGGACCCCAATTCAGCAATGTATGTATGTAACTTTAAGCATGGGAGTAGTTTCATTTACTTCAGTAAGACTAATCGCTTGCTTAAAGTTGCATGCATATCTAAGTATCTTAGTGAATCAGTCATAATAAATAAATGTATCGCGCACCTTTGACTTGGTCACCTCTCCTCTGCTCGCTAATCCATATATACTAAAAACAGATATTGAAGTGGCTAAATATGGTATAAATCAAGTTCAATAAATTGACAAAGATTAACTAGAACTCAGGTAAATAGGATTTTTTCATAAAAAATGAAATTAACCATGGTGACAATATAATTAATCTTGGCTCTGAGGTACAAAGACCTGATATTCAAGAACATTTCGCATCACCATAATTTAACACTATTTATTTCCACCGATAACAACTTTTAATTTGCCAGGGAAGAATAGCACTACTTCCACCCCTAATCTAGGATGCAGACCTTGCTATCATGACTCATGTCTCTCTCTTCTCTAGATTGGAATACTGCAATGCACTCTACAGGTGGCTACCTCTTAAATCTATTCAGAAGCAGCAGCTAATGCAATATATTACAGCCCACTTATTAAGTGCAATATCTTGCAGAGCGCACTGGACACCAGCACTCTGTGATTGACAATCTGTGATTGTCTGTTGAGTTCTGTAGAAAGACTGGATCAAAACCATAGTCCATTTAGTCTAGTCTCTTGTTTCTGATAGAAGCCCACACCATAGAAAAATGCAAGAAACAGTTAGTAAGCAAATAAGGGATAATATGCCTCCATGCAAAGTCTTATCCTCATCCCTAATAATTAAAGATTGCTTGAAGCTCCAAAGCATGAAACTTTTTGCTCCTCCAAAACTTTTTTTTTAGCATTAACTATTATTTCTCTTGATAGCCATAGACAGGTCCAATCCTTCAGTGAACCTGGCTAAATTCTTGGCCTCAATGATATTTGGTGGCTCCAAGTTTCAGAGTTTAATTACATATTTTGAGAAAAAAGTATTTCCTTGTATCCATTTTGAATTTGCCACCTTCCAATTCTAATGAATGTCTCCTTGTTCTTGTGTTACAAGGCATGGAGAACAGAAGCTCTTGGTCAACTTTTTTTTTTATATGCATTTATCATTTTCTGTTTTTGTCTCTTTTCTAGGATAAACACTCCTAGTCCTTTAAATCTCTCTTCAAATGACTTTTCCATACAATCCTTCCCTGAACCCCTTCTAATTATGTCAGAGCCTCGCTGAGCTAGGATGACCAATATTGCCCACCGTACTGCAGATGAGGGCTTACCATTAATTTACTATGGTATTATAATCTATTCTGCTTTATTCCCCATCCCATTCCTTATGCATTCTCACATCTTGCTTGCTTTTTATACCGCAGCTGCATATTCAGGTGACCTTTTCATTGAATTGTCCACAGAGATACCCAGGTCATCTTCCTGAGGAAGAGAGACTGGGATACATGAGAGCTGATCTCTCCCTCTTTCATTCTCAGTCTGATACTGCACAGGTACCAACAGGGGAAGTACTTGAGCTATCACTGCTTGTTTATACACAAGGGATCTCCGCATACTGTAGGACAGGCATACAAATACTTCCAACTGAAGAGTGATTGAAGAGACCAAGACCGAGACTGTTTAGTTTATAGAGGAGATGAATAAGAGGCAACAGAACAGGTATAAAAAATAATGCATGCTACAGAGAAGGGTAAACAGGAGTGCCGGATTTATCTTTCAGCATATGAAAATGAGAGATCATAGAAATAGAAAGGCAATTCATTTAAAATGACTAAAAATAAATATTTTTGTTATACAATGCCACAGGGTATCACTGAAGCCAGAAGCTTAACAAGATTTTTTTTAATGGATTTTTATAGCTTATCAGAACATTCATAATTACTTTAGATTGGATTTTTAAAAATTAGAAGGAATATTTCATGCTTCAAGATATAAGTCAACCACTAATTGCTTTGAGTTAGGAAGAACCTTCCCAAATGGGCAGATATTCTGTAATGGTTCAATCAAGGGTTACTTGTACTTTCTTATGCATAATCTAGTACTGGCCCATGTCAAAGACAGGATACTAACCAAGATGGACGAGTGGTCTGATGGAGTATGGTAATTCCTATCTGCACTGCAAGGGCTCTTGGTTTTGGAATACATTCTGTCGGAGAAACCTGTGGAAGTAGAAAAAAGGGAAAAAAGGAATTTGAGTGCAGCCATCTTAGTTTTCTTAGAGACAGAGCAAAAGATAGGCTAACTCTAACCCTAACCCTAATAACGCGAGACTTGTAAAAGCAGGGTTTGTGCTAATGGGAAAACTGCAGAGATGCTGTTTTAGCCTTGCTTTTAGATAAGACTGGAATGCTGACTTTAGCAGGAACTGTTGAGATAAGTAAGATATCAGGAAGGAAATTGTATAAACAGGACAGAGCTATTGGCCTTTGATGTATGTAACAGGAGAGTATAAATACTTGTCTTAAACTGCTTGTTTTTCGAAACTCTGCTCAGGACAGGGGAATAAACTATTTCTGACTTGTTGCTTACAAATGCAGAGTGAGGACTGGTTTTCTTCCACAATGAGTAAACTCATTAGGTCAGTGACAAATCCTGTTTCTCTTGAATGGATGTTTGGAGAGGTCCAAAATGGCTGTGTTGTGGAGTTTCTTTCAGGGATGGGTAAATGTGGCAAACGGGGCTGATAATATTTTCTTTGGTGGCTGCTGTTTTATGTTGCACGGGATTTACCACTGTTTTTGTTTTTATTCCTAGGGATTGTATTTTTAATTGAACACAGGGAATTTGAGGCCTCTGCACGTTAACTAAGACAATCCAAATTTGTAATAAAGGGATACAGAAATTAGTAAAAAAAAACCCTGTTTTTAGTTAAAAATATGGAAACAATAAATGGTTAATATTGGAATAGAAATTTGTGTAAATGTACTAATACACAAAGACAGAACTGATTATCATACCTGGTCAAAAAGCTGGTATTTATTCCCCCCCCCCCCCAAAAAAAAAGAGATTTCAACATGAAATATTTGATTAAATTTTATAGCCAGCTTTAGAATTTTTTAGCAACATTTCCAATCTGTTCCAATCAGAGAAAGGTAAACCTTTATGAATGTGCTCAGCTTTATGAATATGAACAGACTCATGGATTCAGATGCCAAAAGCTAAGCAAAGGAGAAGAAGCTTGCAGAATTTGGGCTTCAGTTTGCAATATCCCATGATGCATTATTCAAGATTGTATGTCTTGCTGAACACGCACAGTAACTTCCTCCACCTTAGCTATTATTGGAATTCTGGTATCCATTTTAACCCATTTTAAAAAAATTAAGTTGATATAAGGAAATAAGTAAAGCCATTCGAGTTTACGTCAACCAAAATTGAATTTCCATCCACACAAACACAATACGAGCCACTAACCAGAGAGGACTAACTAGAGTTTACTGTTTCTATCTCTAGTCTACTCCAATTCAGATTACAAATATAAATACAAGGGTTTCTGATGGCAGAGCTTCTATGCAGATTTTTTTTCAGGGGCCTTTTAGAAAGTTAAGCTCTTTCCTCTCTTTAAGAAAATTCCACTACAAGAAAACCCCACAGGAAAAATTAAAACATTCATATTTTTAAATATATTAGTTACGCACTCATTCCTTTAAAAATGCTTTGCTCCAAAAGGTGATCTATCCTATGTATCTTCCTATATCCCCTATTCCCACCAAAAATAAAAATAAACGAAGTTAGGCAGGAAATTCTGAACTCCAGAATCACAAGCTCTAGTAATGTTAATCAACTGAACACAAAAGCATCACAAAGGAAAGAGGTTTTCGTAACTGAATACAGCCACTGGAAGAAACTAATGAATCAAGCCAACAATATTTCCCCAATCTCAGAATCCACAATTAGTATTAATATAACCATAAAAAAAGTACAGAACCAGGTCAACATTCCAAAATAAGGTATTTAGTTTTATCTGTTCATCAGATCACTAATCTGATATAAACAAACAAAAATTTTATACAGCCACAGGTCTTTTCAAGTGCTTTCAATTGCCACTTGGGATGTGTGGGGATGCTCAAATGAGCCTGTGAGTACAAACAGCTTTTTTCCCCCTATTATAATAGCCTTCATATTCCCTTCTTCATCAGTTCATTTAATACATCTGCAATTAGCTTGCTGCCCAAATCTAACATGGAGAGTAATCAAACTGCTGATAGACTGTACGTATGATTTGTAAAGAGAAACCTGAGCAAGGCCAGGGCCCATGTGCCCTTTGATTATGGTTATACAGCAATGTCAAGGCCATAATTTATATTTTTGTCACTTTGCTGCAGAAACCCGTTTGTGCTGCATAACGCACAGAAATTCTGCTGTCTTTCACTGCTGAGCTTCCCCACCTGCCATTTTGCTTTCCTGTTTTTTCGTCCCTGTCTGTTCCTTTATTCTATGGTTTCACCGTTAGTGGGAGATCTGTGGTTTTCAGAGCCTGCCAACAGAAAAAGGAGCTACAGTATTTGTGGACTACAGTATTTGTGGACTATACAATATTTCTCAGCCATTTACCAGAACTGCAACTGATTTCAAGATACAGCCCTTAATAGTATATGGCCTTTACTCTCATTTCAAACATGAAACATGTTTTAAGTTAAATTACTGCAGACATTCGAATAAAAAACATGACTTACATTATGAAGTGACTGAACTCGTGATTTAAAACTACATCACTAATTCTGATATTGAGTGGAGGATATGTAATCCCGTAAAGACCAGTGAAGTTAGTATTCAGGTCCATCCCTTTAAACTACACATGATCTTTAATCAGAGCTGAATATGGCAAAGCTATTCTCACACTATGCATTCCCTTAAAATGACTTAATTTATATTCAGTTTTATATTCAAAACACTTTTCTTTATCTGACCTATGCCAGCATAGTTCAAGTACTTATTCAAACAAAGTTTTATTTCCATCACTATTCTGTAGAATTAATTTAAATACACTGTCTTAAGAAACAATGGTTTTATTTATTTAGTTAGTATTTTACATTGACAAAATTTAGATTTTGTCATTCTAGCACTAAATATGTATGACGTCCAATACGTAAACAGGATTTTCAATGTAATGTTACTTAGGCTTAGGTTACACTACAGGATTATAGCGCGTTTGGTTATAGCGCGTCCCATATGGCGCAATAGTTATTGCGCTAGAGCGTGTGCACACTAAGACCCTGCAGTGCTAAAGCATGGACACATTTGCGGCGCTTCTGGCGGCACTGAGAGTAGTGCAATAGGGCAGGTATCCCACAGAGCACCTCTTCCCAATCTGGCACAGTGCCTTGTGGGAAGGGGGGCATCACTTGCGGCCATTCTGCATCCGAATCCAACTCCCCGTGATGCTTTGTGTTGTATCCCAGCAATCCCTGTGCTTCCGTCCACCTCAGGCTCCATCTCTCAACAGTTTTAGCAAGGCACGCACTGTCGTCTGTTTTCCTGTGCCGTAATGGATGGCAAATTGCTGAGGAGCATGCTGGTGAGTGTTGCCAGCACAACTCTCTACGCGGCGGAGTTCATTCTTGAAAGGGAACATGACAGTAGTGATGAGTCTGGAGAGGAAGACGAGATAGAGCCGAGGAACAAATTGGACACTAAACTGCTCATTGCTTTAACGGACATGCTCACGACCGTGGAACGCCACTTCTGGACACGTGAAACAAGCACTGACTGGTGGGATCGCATCGTCTTGCAAGTGTGGGGCGATGAGCAGTGGCTGCAAAACTTTCGCATGAGAAAAGCCACTTTCATGGGACTGTGTCCTGAACTTGCTCCCGTCCTGCAGCGCCAGGACACCAGATTGAGAGGTGCCATCCCGGTGGAGAAGCGGGTGGCAATAGCACTCTGGAAGCTGGCCACCCCAGACAGCTACCGATTGGTGGCCAACCACTTTGGGGTGGGGAAGTCGACCGTTGGAGTCGTGTTGATGGAAGTGTGCAAGGCCACTAATCGCCTCCTGCTACAAAAAATCGTGACTCTTGGTGACGTGCGTGACATCGTGGCTTGCTTTGAGCAGATGGGGTTCCCTAACTGTGGAGGGGCGATCGATGGGACCCATATACCTATTCTGGCCCCCGACCACCTAGCAGAACAGTACATTAACCGAAAGGAACTTGTGGATCACCATGGGCGGTTCACTGACATTAATGCAGGGTGGTCGGGAAAGGTGCATGACGCACGCATCTTCCGCAACACCAGCCTGTTCAGGAAGCTGCAAGAAGGCACTTTTTTTCCAGACCAGAGGATCCCCGTGGGGGAAGTGGAAATGCCCGTTGTGATTCTTGGCGACCCCGCTTACCCTCTAATGCCCTGGCTCATGAAACCCTACACGGGGTGCCTGGACAACAGCCAGGAAAGGTTCAACTACAGGCTGAGCCGCCGTCGAATGACTGTGGAATGTGCCTTTGGGCGTCTTAAAGCCCGCTGGAGATGCCTTTATGGCAAGCTAGACTTGGCAGAGGGAAGTATCCCTGCAGTTATTTCCGCGTGCTGTGCCCTACATAATCTCTATGAGCGGAAGAGTGAAGGCTTCACTATGGCATGGACCTCGGAGGTTCAACAGCTGGAGGCCACGTATGCACAGCCAGAGAGCAGGGCTCTTAGAGGGGCCCAACGCGAGGGTACAAGGATCAGGGAAGCCTTGAGGGAGCATTTTCTGGCTGAAAGCAAGTTCTAATGGGAATTGCAGAGGGAGGGAGGGAGGGAACAGTCTGTTAATAGGATAAGGCGTTTGCTTTTCTGTACCTATTACACACATTTCTGCACCGAATACAGAAACCCATTTATTAAAAAGAATTCATTTATTGGACAGCTTTCTCATAATCTTCTATATATATAAAAGTCAAGTGGTGTATGTATGTATGTATGACAGCGAACTCCTCCCGCACCGTTTGAGCCAGAGACTTGAAATTTGGTACAGTGAGGGGTCTTGGGGTCTAGATCCTCGTAAGGGTCGAAAAATTTTCGGATCTCACCTCTGACGCCCCCCAGGGGTGAAAGTCTTTCAGGGCCAATCACATCGGCTGGGCGGTTAGGTGCTGATGATGTCATAATACCCCCTCCAACAGACACCGCACTCGCTCAGCTCGCCCCTCCCTCCTCCAACGGAACCCCGGAGATCCTTCAGTTCTCTGCCCCTCCCCCCCTCCCAACGGAACCCCGGACGCCATCAGCCCTGTGCCACCCCCCCCCCCTGCGAAGGTCCCTGGAATCCCTTGGCTCTGGGCCCCCTCCTCACCTGCGACGGATCCGAGTTGGGTTTGGTGGGACGGTAAGTGAGGCAGGGGTGTCGGGTTCGGTCGGGGGGTGAGGTGGGGGTGTTGGGTTTGGTCCGGGGGTAAGTGAGCCGGGGGGTGTTGGGGTTGGTCAGGGGGTGTCAGCTGTCTGCCCCCTCCCCACCTCCGACTGACCTGAGCAGCGCCAGGCACTTATGCTAGTCTGAAATAAAAGTTGAAAAACATTAAAGTATGTGAGGGAGGAAGGGGTGTGAAATTGGGATTGGAAAGGGTCAGTCAGATATTGGCGTACGTCCTGGACTCATAACCTCCAATGCCCTCCGAATTGCTGTACTCCCCCAACCCACTTTGCGGAGGGCGATTATGGTTGTTAGTAGGGGTTGGGTGCAGTGGATAAGGGTGCTGGATCTGTGGGTTGGTCGGTGAAGGGAGGGGGGTGGGAGGCAGCTGTGGCTGGTAATAACCAGGCAGCAGTTGATACTGGCCTGAAGTGGACAGAGGGCCAGAAGGGGAAGGGTTAAGGGGCAAGTTACAATGGGGGTGACAAGCAGGGGGCTGCTGCTCCTGAACAGCAGCAATCTGCTGCAGAGTCTCTACTTGCAGCTCTAATATTCTAAGCAGCTTGTCAGCGTGCTTATCAGCATGCTGTTCGCGAGCTATCTCCCTCTGCTTCATTTATTCCTCCCTCCGCTGTTCCCGACGCCTCATCTCCTCCTCCCTCTGGTCGCTGTCAGCGCGGTTGTCCATTGATGCCTGTTCCAGAACTTGCTTCAGAAGCTCCTCTTTGCTCTTCCTCGGTCTGCTTCGAATTTTACTTGGTTTTTGAACCACAGTTAAAGCTGGTGAGCTTGTCAAGGACAAAGCTGGGGAAAGTTACAATTTCACAGTTAAAACACAAGATCCCATTGTTTGCAACAGACAGTACTGGGGAGTCCCACGCATTCCTTGAATCTCTTTGCAGTTTCCCTGTCCAAATAAGCCATATCACACACAGAGGTACCCATGGATCCCCGGGCATGGTGAGTCGCTGGGACAAGCACTGTTTCCTTGCCTTTCTATACTATTGTTTTGGGGGAGCGGATGGCGTTAGTGGGAACTGCAGTCTGATAAGCATTCTCCCAACATTCTGTGTAGGTTTTCGTGCTGGAAGATATCTCTCTGTTGCGGGTGACGGAGCAAGACAGGGCGGGGATTTTAAGGAGATGTGGCTTCCGCCCAGGGCCATACGCGGCTTGCATCTGTGCGGCGATGCTGCCCCCACTGCTCTTAGAAGAGGGGCGTGGACTGGTGACCGTGGCCGGGACAGCGAACACGCTGGGGCTACCACGAAACGTCCGCAGGCACATTGCAAGAGCTCTTATTGAGACCTTTGCAGAAATCACTGATGAGATTACCGTGAGGTGATAGAGTACATCAATGCACTATTCCACATGTAGGCAAGCATCCCTTTCCACCCTCCCCAAAGCTGACTGCGCTCCCAATAGAAAAGTTTCTGTACCTGCACAAACCAGTGCTGCAGCCCCAGCACCTGCAGCCGCCAGACGCTGTGACTCGCTCTGGCTGCACTCTGGGCTTGAGAAGAGTTCCTGGCTGCATGTCTCCAGTGACTCCTCCGTGCCCTGGCTCACTGCCGCGGACGCCTCCTCCTCCTCCTCCTCGCCGTCCAGCTCCTCTCCAGCCTCCTTCCCCCCCCCCCCCAGTGGTGGGCTGGGAAGAAGTGTCCTGGGTGGTCCTGGAGTGCACATTGGATCACCACCAAGGATCGCATCCAGAGCCCTGTAGAACTTGCAAAACACAGGGGCTGCCCCAGAGCGGCTGTTTGCATCGCGGGCTTTGCGATATGCAATCCTAAGCTCCTTTACTTTTGCCCGGCACTGCAGAGTGTCCCGCTCATGCCCTCTGTCCCTCATGGCCCGTGATATCAGGGCATAGGTATCGTAATTCCTGCGGCTAGACCGCAGCTGAGACTGGACAGCCACTTCCCCCCAACAACTGATGAGGTCCAGCAACTCATGATCGGACCACGCTGGAGATCACTTATTGCGAGGAGGCATGGCACGTCGAGTCATGGGTCAAGCAAAATGGTTACCTGAGGAGCACTCCACACCTGGGTGGAGTAAACAGGAAGGGGATTTTCAAATTTCCCTGGGAATGTAAAGGGCGGGTCTGATGTGTGGTCACCTGAGGACGTGACAGAAGAGTTTGAAATGATGGCCAGAGTGGCTCGAATGGGAATTATGGGCCAGGCTGGAGGAGGCTGGAGACTCATTAACGCACAGTGGGTGTTCACATTCGCACCGTTGCACTATAGCGCTAGTGCAAAAGCCCTTCTTACCCTCGGAAAGGTGGTTTACCAGTAGCGCTTTAAACTGAGACTTATTGCGCAAAATGTGCCTTGCAAGTGTGTACGGTTAGAGAGTTATAGCGCTCCTGGAGGCTTTTTAGCACTATAAAGCGCCAGTGTAACCAAGCCCTTACATAGCATTCACTAAAATACATTTTCCATAGTGTCGATTGTGCTATACATACCTAACCATTATCTTTTGACCAACAGTAATTGCTTATTTAATAAAAAGGAATGATACCGACGAAGTACTGCAAAATTCTGATACTAAAAAAGTGCCACCCCAGTACTCTGCAAATACATGAAGACATTCAATCTCCTTAGTACTAATATTTACATCATTAGAATTGTTATCATTACCTATCTGAGGCTTTTGATCAGAACATTTGCTCTTTATGGCAGAATCACTGATATTGTTACTATTGGATTTCTGAATCATCATCATTTGCTGAATCCCTTTATGTTCTTACATTTTTTTAAATACTTAAAGAGATAGAACTTATCTTTAGAACTGATCGGGAATTGTTAGAACATCTTTTTGTCAAAATGACAATTTGTTGAAATTGAACCTTTTCATAGGGAAGGGTCTGTTTCAGCAAAACTTTCATTGGGAACATTTCTCTGAGCAAAAGTGAATGGGGTTGGAGAGACCAAATGGCCCTAGACCAAATGGCTATCCTTGCCCCATTAGTTAAAAACTCTGAGTACCTTATTTTGTATTGCATTTGTTGCCTGTTTCATGACTCAGATGCACAATTTGCATGCATGATTTATCCCTGTCATATAAAGTGTTAAATTTTCATGCTAAGACCTGTAAAGCTGTATTTGTTCATACCATGCATAAGAATTTTTTTTTTTAAAATAGTTTCCTCTAAGCTTATAGAAATTTGTTAATGTTAAGAATAACTGAAATGTACTAATATCAATAAATTGAACTATGCATGAACATTGGGTGGACCAGTATTAAATGGAGTTACAGTAGGCAACACCTTAGAATGTTAACCCTAGTTCTTTAATTCAAAAGATTGTTTTTATCGCCTTTGCCCTTTGAAACTGAAGCACAGGGTCAGAGAGATCCAGAGACTGGCCAATGTCATTTTCAAGGGATAAAATAGCAATGTCAGTCTCTCGTCAACCATCATCTATCGAAGATACGTTTTAATGAGCCAGACCTTTGAAAAGTTGTGCTCACCACTCACGACTGTGACCAGCAGTGTAAGCAGAATCCTCAAAGCTATTCACACATTATGAAAAGTGTCCTTCAGCTCTGCATCATGAATGAATGGCAAGTTTTGAAGTGGAGAGTGCTTCCTGCGTGGCAAAATGTGACAGACATTGACAGTCTCGACATAGAGATCTTTATCATTGATGTCCAAACATTCCCCAGGTGTCAACATCCTGTGAAGGTCCGTACAACTGTTCAAGAGTGCTTTCCTGTCTGCAAGAAACTTACCATGGTCTTACCACCCTCCCCCACCCAGGTCTTTTTGTGGTGCTTCATTTGTCCAAACCTTTCCTCGATGGACACTCAAGCAGTGTCAACAAGTGAGAAAAAAAACTCCCTTTTGAATTTTTCTTCTGAGCCTCCCATCACCTCATCTCTATCTTTGTAACCAAATGTTCTCATCTTCTGATGAATACAAGTTTCCTTGAAGACAGGCTCAACTCCTAAATGTTCCGCCATTTCTTTGGAAGCAGTAATGGCATCTTCAAATCCATTGTGTCTGTAGGCCACAATAAAATAAAGGCATCTTCTCAAAGTAGTAGTGATCATGATATCTATCAACTGAGATGGTAATGACTTGGTTACGTCTACTTGAAACAGGATATCATGCCAAACCACAACTGAGACCAGAAATTGTAAATCAGTGATCTGGTTGGCCAGGCTTTATGCCTCTTGTCAGAGTCTGGCCTCAGCTTTGCTCAACTGCGCCCGTTCCATCAGGGCTTTGTAAACTTCAGTCACTTCATACCTCACTGGCCTTACACTGTCAATGTACCTCTCCCAGCCAGTGTCATTTAGTGGTTTCACAGTCAGATTTGTAACACTGTCCATCATCCTTTGAATAACACCAAAAGGGGATACTGAATCTAAAGAAAATGACGCTGCATCTGACACAACCAGGTTGAGGGAATAGCAGCCACAAAGCATGAAGAAAGCTCTTGGATTCAGTGCAAGGATCCTTGACTGGACACCACTGTTTCTTCCCTTCCTGTTTCCACTGTTGTCATAGCCATGGCCACAGACGTTCTGAAACTTTATTTCATTCTCATTCCAAACTTTCATAAACTTTTAAGCCTTTTCCAGTAGAATTGTCTACAGACCAGAAACACAAAGGGTTCCTTTACTTTGATACAGCCATCCTCGTAGCCAACAAATCTTACGTAACTGACATATTTTCACTGTATTAATATCGAGTGCAGCCCCTCATTATGGCATAGTACTTTGCTTTGCCAAGTTGAATCAAGCGCCTTCCTTGCAACAAGGTCAATCAATTTGTTCTGAGCTGTTTTGCTGCAGTAATGGTCCATAGCTTCTTTATGAACTGCTCGGCGCAGGTGCTCACACATGACCTTGTCATAGTTTCCAAGGAGCTCTACAAAATGAGGAAGTCACCATGATGTTCAATGAACAACTTATATGATGAGTCCTGAAAAGCCAAATTATTCTTTGCAAGCAAGAGGGTAACAGATTAGATACCCAAAGCATCTGCCTCCAATGCTGGGATTCTACATTAATAATGTGCTGGTTTACTGAGTCTGTGCATATATTCAGCTTGAGCCTGGAATCAATCTCCATCCATTTGGAGTAGGCCATCAACTGGCCAAGTGATTTTTCATCTTGCTTCAGCGCATGGGCTAAATATTCCATTAATTGTACCCAGAAAACAGAAGCAACAATTTGGCATTCTTGTCAAATATTTTGTAACAAAACCAGAACATTTTGTCAGTTGGTTTTGAGTAAACTAGCCAAAGAACAGTTACTCACCTCTCGTAACGTTTGTTCTTCGAGATGTGTTGCTCATGTCCATTCCCAGATGTGTGTGCGCACCGCGCATGCACGGTCCCGGAACTTTTCTCCCTAGCGATACCCGTAGGGTCGGCAGGGGCGACCCCTGGAGTGGCGCCCTTATGGCAATGTATATATGCCCCTGCCGACCCTCCCCCCGCTCAGTTCCTTCTTGCCGGTACTCCGACAGAGGGGAAGCGGGTGGGATTCGGAATGGACATGAGCAACACATCTCGAAGAACAAACGTTACGAGAGGTGAGTAACTGTTCTTTCTTCTTCGAGTGCTTGCTCATGTCCATTCCCAGATGTGACTTACGAGCAGTCATCTCGGCGGAGGGTGAGGAGTACTCTGAGTCCCTGCTGACAGGATCGCTTGACCCACAGCGGCATCCTCCATCGACTGCTGCACGATGGCGTAGTGTGACGCGAAGGTGTGTATAGAAGACCACGTCGCTGCTCTACAGATGTCCTGGATCGGAATGTGTGCCAGGAATGCCGTAGATGCAGCCTGCGCCCTGGTCGAATGCGCTGTCAGTGCTGGGGGAGTAGCATTCGAAAGGTTATAACACAGTTTAATACACGATGTAATCCATGCGGAGAGACGCTGGGTGGAAACCGGTAACCCTTTCATCCTTTCTGCCACTGAAATAAAAAGTTGTGGAGATTTACGAAAACTCTTAGTCCTCTCTATATAAAAGGCTAAAGCCCTCCTTACATCCAAGGAATGGAGCATTCTTTCCCTGTTGTTAGCATGGGGCTTGGGAAAGAATACTGGTAAAAACACATCTTGGTTCAAATGAAAGGGTGAGACTACTTTTGGAAGGAAGGCCGGGTGAGGACGCAACTGAACCTTATCTTTATGGAAGACCGTGTAGGGAGGCTCTGAAGTGAGCGCCCTAATCTCAGAAACTCTACGGGCAGAAGTGATTGCCACTAAGAAGGCAGTCTTCCATGAAAGATAGGATAATGGGCATGTGGCCATGGGCTCGAATTGAGGTCTCATTAATGCCTTCAGAACCAGGTTGAGGTCCCATGCAGAAATAGGCTGACGGACCTGGGGATATAACCTCTCCAAACCTTTTAGGAACCTGAGAACTAAGGGGTTGCTAAAGACTGAAGTACCTCCAAACCCTGGATGGAAAGCTGATATAGCAGCCAGGTGCACCCGAACAGTAGAGATTGCTAATCCCTGCTGTTTCAGTTCAAGGAGGTAATCCAGAATACTGGAGATTGTAGAAGTCAGGGGGTCTCTACCTTTACTCTGAGACCACAAGGAGAAAGGCTTCCATTTGGCCGTGTACGTAACCCTGGTAGAAGGTTTCCTACTACCGAGGAGGATATCCCTGACTGAATCCGAGCACTGCAGCTCTTCCGGATTCAGCCATGGATATTCCACGCCGTGAGGTGGAGAGACTGCAGGTTGGGGTGCAGCATCCTCCCGTGGTCCTGGGAGATCAATGTTGGAGAAAGGGGAAGTGTTAACGGTCTAGTCACGCACAGTGACCTCAGAACCGTGTACCAGTGTTGACGAGGCCAGGCCGGTGCTATCAATATGAGTGATGCTCTGTCCTGTCGAACCTTGAGCAATACCTTGTGTACAAGGGGAAACGGGGGAAATGCATAGAGCAGGCCCCCCCGACCATGGTACCTGAAAGGCATCGCCTTCCGAACCCGGGCTGAGGTTGAGGAGGGAGCAAAACCTCTGACATTTCCTGTTGGCCTTTGTGGCGAACAGGTCTATGAGGGGAAACCCCCACCTCAGGAAGATCGAGTGGGCAACGTCCGGTCTGAGGGACCATTCGTGACCCTTGAATGAACGACTGAGCGTATCCGCCAGCACGTTCTGAGTCCCTGGGAGATATGCGGCTGTGAGGGAGATCCCTCGAGGAATGCAGAAATCCCAAAGGGCGAGGGCTTCCCTGCACAGGCAAGAAGAGCGAGCACCACCTTGTTTGTTTATATAGAACATCGTGGCTGTATTGTCTGTTAGGACTGACACATACTTGCCTTGTAAGAGTGACTGGAACGTCTGGCATGCTAGACGGACCGCTCTGAGCTCCCGAACGTTGATATGAAGGGACAGCTCTTCCTGTGACCATAGGCCTTGAGTCCGGATCTCCCCGAGATGCGCCCCCCATCCAAGGACGGAAGCGTCTGTGACCAGGGTCAGAGATGGCTGGGGCTTGCGAAAGGGAACCCCTACGTTCAGAGAGTGAGGCTGGAGCCACCAGTGTAGGGAGCGTCTGACCTGTACTGGGAGAGTCACTACTAGGTCTAGCGGATCTCTGCGTTGGTTGTAGACGCCCGCGAACCACGACTGTAGAGGCCTGAGGCGGAGTCTTGCGAATGGTACCACGTAAGTGCATGCCGCCATATGCCCCATGAGAACCATACAGTTTCTGGCTGTGGTGGTGGGAAACTGCAGGAGTGAGTGGATAATGTCCGCGATGGACTTGGCTCAGGAAGGGGGTAGGAAAGCCCTTGCTTGCAGGGAATCCAATATGACCCCTATAAACTCGATCCTCTGGGTAGGAATGAGGGTCGATTTTGGAACATTCAGGATAAGTCCTAACGTGAGGAAGGTCGCCCTGATAAACCGTATGTGCATTTTTAGCAGGTCCCTTGAACTTGCTCTTATGAGCCAATCGTCCAGGTAGGGGTAGACGTGAATGCCCTGCCTTCTGAGGAAAGCTGCTACTACTGCCATGCACTTTGTGAATACCCTTGGGGCGGTCGAGAGGCCGAAAGGGAGGACTGTGAACTGGTAATGTTGATTGCCGAGTACAAATCGCAGGAATCTCCTGTGACTCGGGATAATGGAGATGTGGAAATACGCATCCTTCAAGTCGAGGGCCGCGAACCAGTCTCTGTGATCCATAGCTGGGATTATGGAGGCTAAGGATAGCATGCGAAACTTCAACTTCTTTATGTAGGAGTTGAGGCCTCGCAGGTCCAGGATGGGGCGAAGACCTCCTTTGGCCTTCGGTATAAGGAAATAACGGGAGTAATATCCATTGCCCCGAAATTCTTGAGGAACCTCCTCTATGGCACCCAAAGACAAGAGGGAATGTACCTCCTGGTCTAGGAGTTGCTCGTGAGATGGGTCCCTGAAGAGGGACGGGGAGGGGGAATGGGTGGGTGGGATGGTGTGAAACTGGATAGAGTACCCCACTTCTACGAGGCTGAGTACCCACCTGTCGGAGGTGATACGGTCCCAGGCCTGGTAGAAGCGGGATAAGCGGTTTGCAAAGGGTAGAGAGTTCGAAAGCAGAGAGACTGGATCGGGGTCCTCGTGCGCACCTTCAAAAGCTGGGTCTGGGTTGGTGCACACCGGAATTTTGAGATTGCCGCGAGCCAGATCTTGGACGGCCGCAGCTAGCTCCCCTTCCATCCCTCCTAGGTAGGTCCCTCCTAGCCTGGGGCGGTTGGTAAGGCCTAGGCGGAGGCGGAGGAGGTGGTCTGAAAGGCCTCCTCTGGTTTTGAGGAGTGTGTAGGCCCAGAGATCTTAACATTGCCCTTGAGTCCTTCATGGACTGTAATTTCCTGTCCGTATCGAGGTGGAACAGGCCCTGTTTATCAAAAGGAAGGTCCTGGATGGTGGCTTGCACCGGGGGAGGGATCCCGGAGACTTGCAGCCATGCCCCTCTGCGCATAACCAACCCCGTTGCCAGTTGTCTGGAGGCCGAGTCAGCAGCATCCAACGCTGCCTGGAGTGCCGCCCTAGAAACCAGTCTGCCCTCATCGATAATGGCCTTAAACTCTTTGGCCGAGTCCTTATGCACCTGGTTCCCAAATTTATTCATGGCCGACCAGGAGTTATACGAGTACCTGCTCAGAGCTGCTTGTTGGTTAGCAATCCTGAGTTGAAGCGCAGCGGAGGAATATACTTTCCTTCCCATCAAGTCCAGTTTCTTGGCATCGTGAGATCTGGGAGTGGGCCCTGTCTGGCCCTGACGCTCGCGGTGATTGACAGCGTCGGCAACTAGGGAGCCTGGTGGAGGGTGGGTGAAAAGGAACTCATACCCACTTCGTGGGGCAAAGTACCGTCACTCCACTCCCCTGGCCGTAGGTAGAATCGATGATGGAGTCTGCCACAGAGTGTCCATTGTGGTCTGTAGTCTCCTTATGAAGGGTAGGGCCACCCTGGACAGGGAATCAGATGTTAGGATGTCCACCGTAGGGTCATCCTCTTCCTGAACCTCCTCGACCTGCAGGTTGAGGTTTTGAGCCACTCGGCGAAGGAGATCTTGATGGCCCCGAACGTCCATGGGCGGCAGAGATGTTGATGATCCTGCAACCGCCTCATTGGGGGAGGATGATGAGGATGCAAACTGGTGGTCTCCCGCCTGTTGCAGCTCCTCAGTGTCCTGGTGTGGCTCTGCATGCAGGGTGCCGTGAGCTTCCTCAGCCTCCGGTACCGATGACCCCGGTGCCGATGGACCCGGTGCCGATGGACCCGGTGCCAGTTGCCCCGCAGCGGCCTCTGCCAGGGGTCTCGTAATAGTGGCTGAGACCGGACCCCGCGGCACCGAGGGGAGCGACATTGTTGTGGAGGTGGGCCCCTGAGCCTGGTGAAACGCAAAGGGGGTCCAGAAGGGCCATTGGGGTGGGCCCTGGGCATCGTCCATCCACACAGGGGGACATCTATGGTAGGACGAGCGCCGGTGCCGAGAATGGTGTGACCGGGA
Source organism: Sternotherus odoratus (assembly GCA_032164245.1). Taxonomy (NCBI): domain Eukaryota; kingdom Metazoa; phylum Chordata; order Testudines; family Kinosternidae; genus Sternotherus; species Sternotherus odoratus. Next base: position 71,842,000 of record JAVMKO010000001.1, on the reverse strand, counting down.
CGAGTGCCTGCTATGCCTAGAGCAGGACCTGGAGGATCTCGTGTCCGATTCAGACGAATAGTCTGAGTGCGACCAAGGAGGCGCGGTGCCGTCCGGTGCCACGGTCGGAAGTGACATTGGCTGGCTCTCTCGGTGCCGACGCGTTGGTTGGAGCGGGCCCGGGATAGTCGGTGCCGCGGAGACTCCACCCTCACCAGGCGCGTCTTGAGAAGTAGACGGTACCGCATCGGTCGGTACCGGGGTTGGTGCCATTGGAGGGATGATCGGTGCCGTGTACCGAGGGAGCGGTGCCGGGACCAGGAACTGCGGAACTGGATCTCTGGTCAAGTCCATGAGATCGGTTACCGCGTCAAAAGCCTCAGGGGTTGACGGCATGTCCAACCCAGGCTGATCTCTCTCTGGGGAAAGGGTTACTGCCAGAGAGGTGGTCGCTTCCTCCACGCCGGGATCCGCCGGTGCAGGCTCGGTACGGGACTTACGGATATGCCCCGGAGCCGTCTGCACCACAGAAGGGCCACCAGGCGACTTGCGGGCCGGAGAGCGTCCCCTCGATTTCTTGGACGGCACCGGAGATTGCGAACGGTGCCGTCGGGAAGAGCCGGCATGGTGCCGAGGTGACCGGTGCCTAGCGGCCTTCTTGGCTTTCGGTGCCGCGGTACCGCGGACTGAAGCCGGTGCGCTGGCAGAAGTGGAAGGCTCCGATGGCTGCAGGGCCGATTCCATCAAGATGAGTTTGAGACGATAATCTCTCTCTTTCTTTGTGCGGGGTTTAAAGCCTTTGCAAATTGAGCAGCGCTCGGTTTGATGACCCTCTCCTAAACACTTTAAACAATGGGAGCCTAACCGGCATAGGCTTACCGCACTTATCACAGTTTTTGAATCCCGACGCCCCAGGCATAACCCGGCGTCAGGACAAGCTAAACTAAGAACTATCTAACAACTAACACTAAACTAACAACTATAATGCCTAACAACTATAACCTAAGAAACGAGTATCACAACGAGAGTAGCACAATGGCTGTTCCAGCAACCGCCACGGATGGAAAGAAGGAACTGAGCGGGGGGAGGGTCGGCAGGGGCATATATACATTGCCATAAGGGCGCCACTCCAGGGGTCGCCCCTGCCGACCCTACGGGTATCGCTAGGGAGAAAAGTTCCGGGACCGTGCGGTGCGCACACACATCTGGGAATGGACATGAGCAAGCACTCGAAGAAGAACTTTGATTCAGTTTCTCACCATTCTCGAGCACTCTTTTGCAGTGTGACTTTGAGAAGTGTTGCTTTCTGCTCATTTACTGGAAATGTCATATCCTCAATTTTTTCCAGCCCTTCAAAATTATATGATCAATATTGGCAGAGTTTAGGATTTCTAGTCATAAAGCAGGATCTCATGTACTGATTTGTGGCGTGCAATTTTTCTCATTGCTGTTTCTGTCATCAGGAAAGGCTGATTCTTCTTTATCATTTCTCTCCTTTTTATGTAAATCAGATTTTTCTTTGTTATATTCTCCTTTTCATTCAAGTCACATTCTTCTTTATCATCACTCTCGTTTATGTTACCAGGAAAACTGGACGATTCTCCATCACTTTCCTCAGATTTCTATTCCTTATCTGCAAGTAAATCTGCTAATTCCTTAATAATAAGATTTCAATTATTTGTACTTCGCTCCTCAATTTCTTCTGCACTGGGACGATCGCTACACCCTAATCCTAGCTTATGTTGTTCTGTTTCAAATATTTTCCCATCAAATTTGCCTCTTGCTGCAAACTAGATTGCAATTCAGCTTTTTGCTTCCTGTACTGAGCTCCCGAAGGCTTCTTCGGGGGCATCTTTTATTTTCTATGGGGAAAAACAGAGAATATGAGGAAAAGCAAAAGTCAATGTTCTGCAGTCTTAGAAAGTCATCAAACATTACATGCTAAGCATGGCAAAAGTAGTAACAGTATTTCTTGTATATTGTTGTGTAGATAGAGGTTCGATGGCTATCTCTCACTTCTCATTAAATATGCCCGTTATTAATTGCTACTTACACTGTTCAAGTCTTAAAACACAAGTACACTTTCATAATTGCACAATAAAACAAGGTACATAATATAGCAGATGGGATCTCACTTCAGTTCATTCTTGTATCTCATTAACTGACTGGCAACATCGCACCCCTTATGTACCCGCGAGGGCATGGTTGGCAACATTCTAGGAAGTTGAAGGAAAATGTAGCTCTCAAGAATTCTGGAAGGTTCCATGAGATTCTACAAAGATCCAGAAGACTTAAGGAAGTTAGTGAAAAATGAATCCACATATGGAATACCTGAATATGACAGAGCTCTCTATTCTTTCACACACAAGTGTGCAAAGCACTCCATTCTTCCACACATGCGCACTGCAATCTATTCCTCTTCATGGGCACAGCACTGAAAGCTCAATTTATACTTAAAAGATCCCAGTTTGGGGGCATTTCCATGCCTTCCCTCAAAATGTGATTTGCACAGGGCCCTAACATAAGTCAGTAACGATATTCCTATTGACTTCAAAATGCCCACTGTCAGAAAGAGAAGGCAGAAGCTGCTTTGCATTTCCACTGTAAATTCACAGTGGAATTAATTATGTCAAGCAGTCTTATTCCAAACAGAATAGCACTGACAAAATTTAAAGTATTTATGAATTTTAAACTATTTCTTTTATTTTCAAAGCATTTTAAGTGTTATGCATTGATAAAGTTCAAAATATGAATTTTAGATGACACTTTAATAGTGTTGCTCTACTTTTATTAATTCTGTAGTGGATTTTTGATACTTTTTCCTATGCTCTTCTCCCTGTTCTGTGCATCTCTCCCTGCTGCTCCCTCTCACTTGCTCTCTCCTCCTGCTGTGCACATTCCTTATTTCCCCCTCTCACACCCACATGTATGGTTGTCATCTCTCTCCCTCCCCCACCCCCATGGTATGTACCTCCTCTCTCTCTCCCTCCCCCATGGTGTGTACCTCCTCTCTCTCTCCCTCCCCCACAGTGTGTACCTCCTCTCTCTCTCCCTCCCCCACCCCCATGGTATGTACCTCCTCTCTCTCCCTCCCCCACCCCCATGGTATGTACCTCCTCTCTCTCCCTCCCCCACCCGCATGGTATGTACCTCCTCTCTCTCTCCCTGCCCCACCCCCACGGTGTGTACCGTCTCCTGTGATATGTGCATCCACTGTGTCTCCTCCACTCACGCTGTGCACATGCACCATTTATCTGCAGCCCTGACAGGCATCTACCACCACCCTCCTTGTCTGCCTGTTTTCCCTCATATCCTTTTCTTCCCTTCCTCTTCAGCCCCCCCCCCTTTCCTCTGGCCCTTAGCACTGCTTACCTTCAACCCTCACTTTCCCTTCTACCTTCCACAGCTTTATGTCTCTTTCCCCTCTCATCTGTGTCATTCTCCTTCCCTCAATCTTTTTTTCCATTTTCTCTCCCCTCCACCCCACTCCATTTTGGCTTCTGGGCCAAAATAAAATATGTTGCTCGTATGTCAGAAACATCATGTGGATCAGTTTCGCTGTTATCTCAGACCCTGCCACAGCCAGTGACAGCCCTCTTAATTTTCACAATACTCCCCACTCTCTGCAATATACACAGAGAAAGGCTCCCCCATACACTGTAATTTTCTTTATTTCCATCTGCCCATGCTGCCACTCCTCTCTAGGTATAGCTAGTAAAGCACACTTGTCAGTGTCTTGTATGCCCCATCTGGTCCTTATCCACAGCAAAGGGTCTGTTACAGATCTCACTTGGCAAGCCAACTCTTGAGCTCAAGCTGTAGAAACTCATGCTTTCTGCTCTGGGATGTCCCCCACTCAATCCCAAATGTCAGCCAACAAGGTGGCCATCACCTCTGCAGCTCCCTGGGCCTCCAGTAGCCAAAATGCTGCTGCCAGGTAAACCTCAATCACCTGTGTCAGCCATTGTTGCTGCCCCTAGCAAAGGACAGGTGGGAGGATCCCTGCAGGCTCCAGACATCTTTGACAGTCCACAGGAGGAGGAAAGAGTTGCAGGGGTCACCAGCTCTTTGGGGAGGCAACAGTTCTGCCCAGTCTGCTGGATCTCTTATTCCCCTCCTTCTCAAATAGGCTGATGATTCTGGTGGCCAAGCCTGCTGTGTTCTCCTCCCCCGGGTGGTGTTTTACTCAGGCCAGAATGATAGACCTTCTGCTCCTCTTCTCTTCCAGTATCACTATATTTGAAATGTTATGTGCATCATTTGACAGACAAAGGAGATATCATCCCGAAGACTCTCTTTGATTGCAGCATTCCTCCATGTTTGAGTCAGCTCTCAGTTCACACGTACAGAAGAGACAATACATCTACACCAGGAACAATGGTCTTTAGATGGTCTTTAGAAGGTTATAATACATGTTATGGACACAGACAGTAATCCCTACATCTTGAGTTTTCTGTTCTATTTTTCAGATTACTATCTACCTTAATGGATCAGAGATCTCACCATTCAGAACTGCTACAATATTCCAGTTTGCCACTTCCTGCCTTAAACTCTAGTGTCGTATGACTGTGTACTGCTAAACAGTTGCTGCATTCTACCCCGGATTTGGCTTCATTTCAGTCATAAATGAAGTGATTCCATATGCAATGTTCCAAGCACTCTGCAACAAGCCTGTCCTAAATTCTGCAGCCAGGCACCATGGTTCTGTGGCACTTTGGTGGAGCAGATTGGAAATCCTGCTGCAGTTTCAGCTAAAGTTTATATAACCCTTCTGCCCGTCAGCATTGGCAGCAACAAGGGCTGGGTTCAGTATCTAGAGGTTCCTTTTCAACAACACAACACAAAGCCATCTCAAGCCCTCAGCCAGTGACCTGGGACAATTACACACCACATGAGTGCTTCTAAGAGACAATACTTACCCTGTCACAAGCACCGAGTCTGTGTGTGTAGCAAAGAAACTTTTAATAAAAGGAGGGAAGTAACTCAACATTAAATTGGGAAAACACCACAAACAGGGTTCATAAACACAAACCATGAGCAAAAGACCCACCCCCAAATAAGCTGGGCAGCGTCCTTTTCCCTCAGGTTCTTAAGTCCAGCAAGCAAAAGTTCCTGGAAGGTGCCCGGCCCTTCTCTGCACCCCACTCACAGTTGTTGCCCTTGGTCAGGCCAGATCCAGAGTTCAGAGGTGCATCTACAGACTTCACCTCCCATCCTGGGTGGAGGTAAGAAGGCACCTTTCTCACTCTGCTGCCCAGGCACTCGCTCACTGCCCCTCTTCACTGGCTGCCCTGCTGGTTGATTGCCACGTCTCTCTGCCAGGCTCTACTCTATTCCTCTCCACCAGTGCCCTTCTGCCGATCACCAATTTGGGTCTCACCACTTAACACAGCTCTCAAGTGATTTCAGCTGTTAGTGGGGGAGTCTCACTGCTGGTGCACACTGGGCAGTCTCTTTTATCAGAGACATTGTCCCAAAGCAGGTCTAATGCTTAGATCTAGATATCAGTGACTTCAGCTCTGCAGCATGTAACAAGACTCTCTACTGAGAGTCTTAATCAGCTCTGATTAATCAGGGGAGAGGAAGGGCCCACCTCACCAGGTACAAGTACCTGTCCCCACCCTCCCTCAACTCACTGGGCTTTGGAACCCTTGTCTCCTGCCTAACAAGTGCCGTTTAGCTGAGTGGTGAGTCCCTCAATCAGGGCATGTTCTGCTGCCCTGGATTCACACAACAAGAATAACAACCTTCTATTACTCCTGCCCCAATAACAAAGGGACTGGGGATCCAACATGAGCTAAAAGTGATCATTTGGGCAAGCAATCCCATCATGCTCAGCACTTAGGCAGGGTGGGTGTGTCCATAAAAACGAGATCAGCTCCTGAAGTGCTCTTCCACTGCTCATCACTAGATGTCAGTGGAGACATCATTCAGACCCTGCTATCAAAAATATTAAAATTAATAATACAATCATAGAGTATTCCTAGATATTACATTCAATGTATTTTTCTTCTCCCACACATAGCACCTTTTGTACTTAAAATATATAATGGCACTTTTCATATATTTTCTATTAAATGTGAATTTTGTTTTAAAAATATAATCAAAAAATATAATCATGGAGGCAGTTGGAAATTTTGGCAGCTGGACAGGGGAAAGTGAAGGGATTTGATTCCTGGGAATTAGGATTGTTACTGCATGTTTCTGTTAAAATTATCAGCAGTAAAACAGATACCATTGCCACTTAAATCATCATCGTTAAGTTTAAGAGTTAGCACTCCATTGAACTGATGGGGTTGTCAGGGGACTGAAGAGGATGGGAAGAAAAGGACATGAGGGAAAACAGGCAAACAAGGAGGGTGATCAGAGTTCTTGTTTTAGGCTGTCTACAATCTCACTGCATCAATTAACACTTGGTTCATGTTTGGAAACTTTTCTTTGCAAATGTAAGGATTAGAAACTTTTTTTTTTTTAAAAAAAAGATTCCATTACACAACTGTGTCACTGAGTGAATTCTGTAGCCATGAATCATACACAACATAGATCCCTGCCTATATGTTTGCAAGGTGTTCTGGGATCTTTCAAATGAAAGGTGTCATACAGACACAAGAGAACAGCTAAAAAAGATATAAGTAAATGTGTGATGTTCTTTAGCTTCGAAACATACCTCCAATATTTTTGTTATGTGAAAATGAAACTTCCATTTGTACTAGAAAGAATAAACCACCATGGTAACACAACTAAACCGAAGGAACATTATCTTGGTCATCTAAAATTAGGTCAAAGACATTTTTGAATTTCCTACCTCCTTTGCCAAATAAGACCTTCTTCATACAGGAATAAATTTCTAAGCCCCAATGAATAAGCTGCTCACAGGAGAGCATTCTAACAAAAATGACTGAGGCTCAGGATATGAATGTAAAATTGATTGCTTGACCTGCTCTGTAACACAGTTCATATCATGCATATGCACCTGAGAAGCTATTATGATCTGCACATCTTCTATCTGAATGACTGCCATCCTCACTATAATAACTTTACCGGTTAAATCACCATCTGTGTCTTAGACTTTCTAATGTTTATGTCTCCCCTCTCTGCCCTACAAAAAGAATAAAACCATTTTCCTCTATTGTAGGAGAGGAAGTGTCCCTACACTTTGCAGGAGAGTGGAGCTAAATTATCCATCTTAACCATCTTTGGGAAATCAAGTTATACAGAGACAGATTGTAGAGTATGGGTGCAAAATGAAATCCACGGGCCTGCTTCCTCTATAAAAGACAAGGGAACCTGGGGAAGGATTAACTGATTTTTACCCATCTGCAGGAACTACTTAAATGATAATGCAATAGGCAATAATGAAGGAAAGAAAGATAGATCCCTGATATGTTGGTAATGGAAACAGCATCACATCACTAAGCTACTATTTAGGTCCCTAGTCAATGAAGCCCACAGAAGTTAAATGGGGCTATCTCCTTGTTGAGCTCCAAACATTGGAAAAGTGAGGGATCTGTGATTTGTATAATAATCATATCAGAACTTAAATAGCCTCTGTGTTCAGTTGCTCTTTGTTATAAAAAAAATATGGAGGTAGATTGTGGCTTGCCTTGCGTAAGTGCTCAAAGGCGGAAAGGGCCTACACAAGGCCAATCACGATTCCTTACATTGTTGTTACACAAACACCAGTGGTACACGTGGAACCAAGCCTGACAATAAAAAAAAATAAAATTACTAGTAAAAAACAAAATGCAAAAAAAAAAACCTTCAAATTCAGATCCTGAACAAGCTTTCTACATATTTGTTGTTGTTTTGTATAAATCTATTCAGTTAATGCTAATTACCTTGTGAACACAATCATAATATTGCATAATCTATGACCAGATTCTATTTGATCAGAGCAAATTCTTGGCATGATCTCAAAGTGAAAACTTAATTTTGACTACTTAAAATTTCAAAAAACAAACAGGTGGTCACTGAATTGTTGTTATGTTTTGCTTGTTTTTTTCAGTAAAGGCAAAATTTGGTGTATTACAGAAAGAAATGAACTTAAATGGAAGGTTACTACTACGTAGGGAAGATATAATTTTTCTATACAAAACTGTATGATAAACTGATCATAAATACAAAAAAACCCTAAATCTTTAAGTTGGCAGCTTAAACTTGAAAAAGCAGGGGCAATCAGAGTTAAGGCTGCAATTGCATCTTCAATCAAATTCACTCTCCAGACATTCTGCAGCATATAAGATATCTGTTCTCAACTCTCTGACATACCTAAGCAACACAGAGTGAGGTAAGGGCACAGTGGGAGCATTAACACTAAACTGCTAGGTATTTATCAATGTGCTTTTTGAACTAAATTTCCTATTGACATTTTATCTAGTCTAAGCATGCTTTAGACCCAAAAGTATGTATAAAACCATTAGGGAATAAATTATGTCCATTAGTATTCACAATCTATTAGCTGGGGATCTATGAAGTGGGAACAAAAATAATAAATAATTACTTAAAACTAATGTGTGCCATGTTACTCAAAATGTGTTGAGAATGTTAATGTTGCACAATTCAGCATGTGAGATCCAGAAATGCCAAAGTTAGTTACACATACTATCTTAACTCTGTTCCCTCCTGCATATGCATACTTTTAATCAATTTACTTCTTAAATAATATATTATTATACAATTTCTTCTACAGGTTAGATATGTGCATCTAGAACAGGGGTGGGCAAACCTTTTGGCCCAAGGACCGCATCGGGTTGGGAAACTGTAGTGCAGGGAGAGGGAAAGGAGTGTTGGTTCACTGGCTGCCCTGCGTCCTGGTGGGTTGTTTTTTTGGTGTGTGTGTTTGGGGAAGCAACAAAGCCAGAGCCGGCCCTGCGAGTTTCAAGTATTTTTTTCTTTTTACATCCTGGTTAATCCACAACCTAGCTAACCCAATCCTGGATAATCAAGAGTGTACTGTTGCTTTTCGGCCTTTTGGCTAAGAAAGCTTTATCTAAAAAGTTATATTTGTGTGTGCAATTTAAGTTACTATATATATGAAATACAGGTATGCCACATGCAGTATGAAGTTGTTTAACTGCAGATCCATGTACTAAATTGCATGTATTATGAACCTTTGTCCACCTGCACTATGCTTCGTAAGCCATCTTCACTTGGACTACTTCTAACATACCAAACTAATGAGCAGCTTTAAACATATGCCTTAAAGGAAAACAGACAGTAAACTACAAGAAAAACAAAACAAATCCTTCTAGAAAATATATTTTTTCTTTCTTCTGTAGCCTTTTGATTAATTCGGGTGCAAATTGCATAAGTCACTCACAAAAGGTTCTTTACTCATTATGTAAATGCATTATGTGTATAATGAGATTGGTGAGTCACATACACAGAGACTTGGGGACTTTATCTAGTTCCATATAAACAAGTATAATTTCAATCACAGAAAAATAAATAGAAATAGCGAGGCAGAAATAAATAGAGCAAAGCAACCAATAGCAAAGTAACTCTCACTGAATTGTGCATAGTCACTACTCTATGGAGACATTAAAGTGAAGATAGAAAAAGAGTAAGTGGAGGAGGCACTATAAGAGCAGGACGATCCAATTTTTGGTCATCCCAATGTCTCCAGTTAGGGGGCGGTCTGACCATTTTTTATAATCTTATTATTTATCTATCCCTTCATATTTGATTTGGTTTCAGCCTTTTGCTCATGTTTATTATTCCACGAGGCCATAATCAGGATTTCTGCTGTTATCATAAGCTATTTGTGTCACCACATTTCCAAATGTTTCTGAGACATGAAAAAAGTTTTGCTTCATGGTTAAAATATGAAAAAGCTTAAACCTCCATTATTTCAAGTATAAACTGTTCTTCTGCAGTTTACTCATGTACCACAAAACACATATTGCTAAATTTTATAACACTTGGTCAAGCACTCTTGCTAACTACTTAGGCCTTATGGTAACTACCAAGTCCTAAAGGTGTCAGAATTATTACAAGGCCTATTCAAATATTAATATGTTTTATATTTGCCTACTTGTACTATAGGCTCATTTCCCCTTCTTTAAGCATCCTAGCATATGAATTGTAGTTAATTTTAGATATAACCCTTCCAAGATCAGGCTATGGTCAAAAGTCAGGACTCCCAAATGTAAAAACCCACCCTAAAACCTTGGAAGCAAAGATTGGCAATGTTCATTCCAGGTTTAAATGTTATCTCACAATGTATCCATGGTAAAAATATGAGCTATATACAACTAGAAAGAATACTTACCACAAGGGTTGCCAACCTTCAAGGATTGGCTTGGAGTCTCCAGGAATTAAAGTTTAATCTTTAATTAAAGATTATGTCATGTGATGAAAATCTCCAGGAATACATCCAACCAAAACTGGCAACCCTACTCACCACTGCTTTTCCCAGCCTTGATAGAGCATAAAGTACCAGACCTGAAACTGGTTATATGATGTATAGAAAAGAACAAATATACATTCACATGTTCATATTGTTGTAAACAAACCGATCACCTCTTTAGTGATGTGGGCATCCCCGTGTTTATGTAACTAAGACCATGAGTAGTTTCCACTGACTTTAGACATGAGCTTGTGCTTATTAAGTGCTTTGTGGAACTAAGGCCTAGTAAACATAGAAGTAGTACACACTGCAAAGCAGAATAAACCCTTTCTTGACTCAGAATTTAAAGGGCAACTCTCAGTCTGTTCTGGATATCCTCAGACAAACTGTTTCAGCTCATTAACTCAGGGTTATATGTCCTGATAGGTCTTTGGAGACACTATTTCAAGGCCCAGGACATCTCTGTGTGCCAGGTTGGGCTAATAGGCCTTTGTCCTCTCTAATGACTCCCAATACGTCTTTAGTGATACATCTCTCAGATTAACTAGCCAAACTTTTATGGACAGTGTATCCCCCAAACATCAGTATACATTTTTCATATATGCCCCAATTCAGCAAAACATTTAAGCATTAAACTGAGGCAACAAAAATGGCATGAATGTGTAGAAGTTTAATACAAAACTACAGATCTGCTGTCTAGCTCTAGCTGTCAGTTGTAAATTCCACCCCCATCCCTGATGAATATTTATACAGGCTACCTTGGAACAACTAATACACTTCAAACCTAATTCACAATCAAATGAAAAACGATGTCTAAAATTAAGAGTCACAATACATTCCAGACAAGGTTAATAGTTCACAAATTTTCTATAACAAAAAGGGAAGCAGTAATTCCAACTGTAATTTTAACAAACAAATGGAAAAACAAACAAGCAAACAAACCTGTTTAGTTCGTAGCCAACACTCTAAGGGAAAGAGGATTGAAAGAATTTGCATTTTAACCAATTGATTTTGCAATAAATATCTGAAAGGTAGGTATGTCTCTCTATTAGTGATTAAATTCTATTAGGAGAAATTCTTCTCTACTGGCATTTTGGATAAAATTTTAGCACAGTCTCCAGTCTGTCTAATTGCTATGTACTGTAGGCAGCCTGCCTCAAAGCACAGAACATATGGCATCCTCAAAGGATTAGATATCATTTTTTCTTTAAAATGTGCAAGTCAGTTGGTCATTGTTGCTCCTCTGTGGAATTATCCAAACAGCTGCTCCCATCCAACTTAGAGGTAAGGAGATCTTTTGTCTTTTTTTTTTTAAATTTCACTGGCATATTTCTGTCATATAATGAGCAGCAGTGTTAGGATTATGATGCATTTTAATGCTGAATCTTTGATCGACAGTGTAAACAAATAACATTGTGTTGAAGTAGGAGACCTTCTGCAAACCCTTTTTATTTTATTTTTTTGACAAATTATTCTGAATTACAGCACACATACTCTTGTATTTTAAATGACCAGAAAACATAATTTTATCTAACAGCTACATTTAAATGAAAAGTGATTAGGTGTTCATATTCACTGCTGTAATATCACAAATGCGTGCAATTACAACTCTTTTTTGATATTGCACAATGTTAATATAGGACTTCTATGACTTTTGACTATTTTTACCCTTTCATAGTAAATAGAATTTTTTATCTTTTAAATTCATTTTTCTTTTACTTATCAAATAATGATTTTTCTAAAATGTACTTTGGTTTATGATTGGAAAGCAGACATGTCTAATGATACTTTGTTCATTCTATATAAAGCAAGGTCATGAATTTCGTAGTTTTCCAAGTTCTTATCTTCCACGGTTCACAGATCCCATCTTTCCTTGATCATCAGGGTATCTCCCCAAATTGAAACTGTTTTTTTCCTACCTTCTCTCTCAAACCACCAAATTTTTCATTCTGGATCAGAAGATTAATGAAATAATGACTAACATGAACAAAGAACACAGTAAACTACACAATGATAAAGTAGTAAATAAACAAATCTCACCAAGTAATGAAGAAATGGAAAAGTGAAAGAGATAATCAAAACATGATTATGCACCATAAGTGCCGTATATGAACATCACATACTGCTACAGATAATGAAAAAAGATTCTTTGCACCCAAAGTAATTTTTTTTGAATGTGGAAGTTTTTGCACAGATCATTTGGGCTTTAACAAGTCAGATGATTGAATTTTATGCAATTCCTCAACATGTTGCTACCTTTCCATTTTCAATCACACTAGCCCATATTTATTCATATATAAAACACAAACTTTAATGAATTTGACCTAAAATCCATGATGGGAGAACATTTGCTGAAATAAGCTTCTAGTAAATGTCTCAAGAATTTCCAGATTCAAAAGATGACATGTTACTTTTTATAGCAAAATGGCTTCCATTTTATTACAATTTACTATTCAAAAATAATTTTCATATATACAGTGAAAATCCCTGTTAAAAACCCAGCCGGTTCATAGAGGGCCACAGTTTCAAAATCTGTCAGTTCCATGAAATATTATCCTGACCACAGAAAGATCAGTTTCCTTCACATAAGATTAAATGAAGACGGATTCTCTTCTGTATAATATTTATTATCTGATAATGCCAAAAAATGTGCTTGGTGCTATAGTACATATAAATAAAGAGACAGCCCTTGCTTTTATTAGTCTAAGGCTTGTCTACACAAGAAAATTATACCAGTATAGTTAGGGTGGTACAACCCTCCATGCGGACATGATTATATCAGTATACAGGTATTTTATAATGGTACACCTATTCCTATATGAAGAAGAAATAAACTATGCCAGTGTAAGGCACTTTATACTGATATAACTGCACCTGCACAGGGCTTTTACCAGTTCTATTATTATTATGGTTAAGAAAAATCACCCCCTTAGCTGAGATATTTAGAGCAGTAAAACGTTTAAGTGTAGACCAAGACTGAAAAACAAAGAGAATGCCTGATCCAAAGTAGTCGATTAGAGTCTTTCAGCTGACTCCAAAGGGCTTTGGATCAGGCGCTGTGTGTCAAGTTTGTTTTGTTTTTAATTACATTACTTGTTTGCGGTTTCTCTCACCTCAGATATAATAATAGGGACAGAAAGGACAACAAATGAAGGTATATGTAAATTCTCAGCTGGTGTAAATTGTCATTGCTTCAGAAGCTCCACTTACTTCAACAGAGGTATGACAATTTGTAAGAGTGTCTTCCATCCCTCTGGACCTGGGGTACAGAGAAGAGGGACTCTTCTATGCCAGACCAACTAACTCCAGCTGCTTCCCAGCTTAAGTTAAGTCTTCACACCCCCACACCCCCAGACTATACCAGCTGGGAAATTGGGGTGCCCCAAGCTGCCACCATCTGAGTAAATCTCCAAGGCCCTGGAGAGGGGTACTCGGACTCCCCCAAACTCCGTCTCTCTCCCTGAGAGCCGGACACTCAGAGGATGCTTCCCCTCCCCCTCACCCTTCTAGCCTGAAGGTAGGGAGAGACAGACTCCGCACTTCAACTCACACTGTGAGCTTGTTCCTTACCTATTCCCCTTCCTCCCTCTCTTCCCAGTCTGGAAGCAGAGAGAACCTTCAGAGAAATAAACCAAACGCTTTTTATAACTGAAAAGATTTATTAAAGAAAAGAGAATAGAACATGGACTTACAGTACAACTTCACAATCTAGAGTCCTCTAACTTCCCCTCTGAAAAGGATAGAGACACCCTAAATAGGTACAGAACTTATGGAAATCAAAATATTACTTACAGTCAGCTAATTAGGAATATAAGAAGGAAAGTTTTCTCCATAGCTAGAGATGAGCTCTGGGACCCTGCCCAAGCTGGCACGGCAGGCAAAACTGAACTAAAAACTAAACTCCCTCCCTCCCTCGTGGCAGGGAAGCTCTTACGTCACTTATTCACAGGTAACATTAACCCTGTCCAGCACTTTACACTTATGACACAATTACACCAGCTAAAGACCTTCCCTGTCAGGATCAGATCTTGGCCAGAACTCAGGACCACATAACAACAACAATCATAAGAGGGTGATACTGAAGGTCATGTATGCTTTGTGCTACAATACCCCATCCTCCTTGCCTATAATAGAGATCTTGTGCGCCCCATGAATGAGACAGGATTTTTTCCAAAAATATTCTATTACTAGCATAAGTGCCCGGCGTTGCTCGGGTCAGTCGGAGGTGGGGAGGGGGCAGACAGTTGACACCCCCTGACCAACCCCAACACCCACCCTTCACCCACCCTGACATCTTCCCACCCCCCCGACCAACCCCAAGACCCCCCCGGCTCACTTACCCCCCGACCAAACCCGACAACCCCACCTGACCCCCCAAAACAAACCCAACACCCCCACGTCACCCCCCGACCAAACCCGACACCCCCACCTCACTCCCTGAGCAAACCCGACACCCCCACCTCACCCCCCGACCGAACAGTGTATTTAATAATCTGTGTGCTACACAGTGCACCGTGAGCCGGGGGGGAGGGGGTGTCGGGTTTGGTCGGGGGGGTCAGGTGGGGGTGTTGGGTTTGCTTGGGGGGGTCAGGTGGGGTTGTCGGGTTTGGTCAGGGGGGTAAGTGAGCCGGGGGGTGTAGGGTTTGGTCTGGGGGGGTGGGAAGGTGTTGGGGTGGGTGAGGGGTGAGTGTTGCGGTTGGTCAGGGGGTGTTGCGGTTGGTGGGGGGTTGAGGTGGGGGTGTCAGGTTTGCTTGGGGGGATGAGGTAGGGGTGTCGGGTTCGGTCGGGGGTAAGTGAGCCGGGGGGGTGTCGGGTTTGGTCTGGGGGGGGTGGGAAGGTGTCGTGGTGGGTGAGGGGTGAGGTGTGGGTGTTGGGGTTGGTCAGGGGGTGTTGTGGTTGGTGGGGGGGGTGAGGTGGGGGTGTCGGGTTTGCTTGGGGGGGTGAGGTGGGAGTGTCGGTTTCGGTCGGGGGGTAAGTGAGCCGGGGGGTGTCAGGTTTGGTCTGGGGGTGTTGCGATTGGTGTGTGGGGGGGGGTGAGGTGGGGGTGTCAGGTTCGGTCGGGGGGTAAGTGAGCCAGGGGGTGTCGGGTTTGGTCTGGGGGGGTGGGAAGGTGTTGGGGTGGGTGAGGGGTGAGGGGTGGGTGTTGGGGTTGGTCAGGGGGTGTTGCGGTTGGTGGGGGGGTGAGGTGGCGGTGTCGGGTTTGGTCGGGGGGTAAGTGAGCCGGGGGGGGTGTCGGGTTTGGTCTGGGCACCCACCCCAACACCTCCCCCCCCCCAGACCAAACCCAACACCCACACCACACCCCTCACCCCCCCGACACCTTCCCACCCCCCGAAGCAAACCCGAAACCCCCACCTCACCCCCCCGACCGAATCCGACACCCCCACCTCACTTACCGTCCCACCAAACCCAACTCAGATCCGTCGCAGGAGGGGAGGGGGCCCAGAGCCGAGGGATTCCGGGGACCTTCGCAGGTGGGGGGGGGCACAGAGCTGATGTAGTCCGGGGTTCCGTTGGGGAGGTGGGAGGGGCAGAGAACTGAGGGATCTCCGGGGTTCCGTTGGGGAGGTGGGAGGGGCAGAGAACTGAGGGATCTCCGGGGTTCCGTTGGAGGAGGGAGGGGTGAGCTGAGCGAGTGAGGTGTCTGTTGGAGGGGGGTATTATGACATCATCACCACCTAACTGCCAAGCTGATGTGATTGGCCCTGAAAGACTTTCACCCCTGGGGGGCGTCAGAGGTGAGATCCGAAAATTTTTCGATCCTTACCAGCATCTAGACCCCAAGACCCCTCACTGTACCAAAATTCAAGTCTCTGGCTCAAACGGTGCGGGAGGACTTCGCAGTCATACGTACATACATACACTCATACATACACCACTTGACTTTTATATATATAGATTTACCGTGACACACACACACACACAAATATTTCTGTTCCATTTTCTCTTTACATTTACTGTCTTCTGGAATTGTTAGTTTCTAAAAGTACCAGCTTCTTGCAACTCTGATATGCTGTTTTCAGAGAACAGATATTAATCCTGACCAAGTCATAAAACAGCCTCTTCTCCATTATTTGAAATTTCAGTAGCTGTAAAAGATGTGTGCAAACATGTACACAGATGTTCTGTGGTGGACAGATGAGGGGTTCTGTATCCTTTCCATCATGGCCAATCATATGACCTGAGAAATTTGTTTTAGAATTACCAATGACATGACCTTCAGTATCACCCTCTTATGATACAGGCAGCTCAATCATCAACACTACAGAAAATTGCTGTCATTTCACACTTTCCAACTGATGGAAGCTGAGAGCTGGTGAAGGGCTCCCAGCATATACAAGAAGGAAATTCTCTTTCTAAAAATCACACTTGAGATACTTAGACAAGAAGTTTATCATTGTTTACAGACACATGCATTATTTGCATTTAAGATACAATCCCGGGGAAAGACTGAACATGTCTGATGATCTTTTAAAATTTCAGTTACTTTAGCTATCAGAGCAGGTGCATGTTTAGTTATATGAAAAATGTGCAAGTCGTGGTGCATTATGAGGCAGAGCACTGAAGACCAAGTACTTCTAACACCTAAGAAGTACAGAAGTATGAAGACAGAAAAGGGGAATGAGGATGAGGAAGGAGTGCAGTTGATGGAATTACAAGATATGCAGAGGCCAAGTGTGTTTGCTGTGACTAAGTCACAGATGGGTTTCCTGATGAGAACCTGAATGTGTTTCCTCTTATGAACACAAATGCTACAAACAATGACATTTTTATGACTGAAGTAACTGTTCTTTTCCTAGCATATCACTTCATAGCATGCAGTCTGTCACTAATAATGAAAGACATTTTGTACAAAATAAGTTTGTTGTGTATTTATCTCCCCTTAATTTCACCCCGTATGCCTATCCCCACAAAATCTGTGTGTGATATTTTGCAAGAGTGGTGCTTCCTGCTGCACCACCCTCAAGGACTCTGTTACAGCCTTGCTGAGTCACCCGTTGTGTAGGGTCACCAGACTGCTGCATTGGAACCAAACCACTGGATTTCATTAGTTGCTGTGACTGATCCTTGCTCCTGGTCACTCAGGTACACTCCCCAGGTGAAAACCCTGGTTCTGAAACCCCTGTTTGCAGCGGGACCCATGGTCTACCCACTGACACCCTGGAACCAGCGGTTCAGACCTCTCAATGCCCCAGTTGTGTATGAACACACTTTCCAGAGTTCCAACCCCCAAGGACACTCTGATTTACTGTTTAACTCTTCAAGCATCACATGGCAGTTGAGAGCATGTAGTGGGGCGGCTGCCCCACTCCAGGAAAAAGGATTTAAAAAAGCCCTGCAAAGGGCTGTGGCTGGGGGCAAGTAGCTCCCAGGCTCATTAGGCCTAGCAGTCACAGCTGTGGCTGGGTCAATTAGGGCCCAGCTGGCCCTGATAAAAAGGCCCAGAGTTTGCTGCAGACAGACAGTCTCCTCTGTTCACAGAGGTAGACAGGCCAGGCTGCAGGGAGCAGGGCAAGGTATCTAGAGTGAAGCAGGGCTGGGGCAGGGCAAGAGGAGCTGGGTAAGCTCCTGCCTGGAAACCCCCAGGCTGCAGGGCCTAGGGGAAGGCCCAACAAGGGGTACTAGGGTTGCGGGGGGCAGCCCATGGCTAGAGGTAGAGGCAGCAGGCCAAACCCTCCTTGCCGGTGATGAGTGGCAATGATACTGCAGTCTGCCTCAGTGAACGGGGGCAAGTGGTGACTGGCAGTTGCCTAGACTGAGGCAAGGTGGGGCTAGGGGTGAGGGTTCCCCAGGGAGGGGAGACCCTGAAACTGTGGGGGTACTGCAGAGGTGCAGCACCCTAGGTAAGAGGGCACCGGGGTCCGGGAGGGACACAGAGCCAGCAGCAAGGGGGACATCAGCCTGCAGAGGGCACTCCGGATGCTGGAAGACCTAATTCCAGGACATACCAGCAGGAGGTGCTGCAGGGTGAGTCGCCGCCCTGCTACAGAGCACAAGAGAGGTACAGATCTATGGAAAATCAACAAACATCTCAATGCAAATCCCTCCCTCCAGTATCCTCAACCACTCCTGAGAGCCTTTTGGGTTCTGGTCAATGTGCTTCAAGGGCCAGGTCCCCTCTGCCCTCACTTCTCCTGCTCTATTTTCTACTTCTAGCAGTGGAAAGGCTTACTGAGAAGGCTTGTCTCTTTTTAAAAGCACCTTGTATGGAAGTCAAATGTAGAAAAAAGAACAGCTCTTCCAGTCACATGCTTGGGCCAAGGGGAAGGGATTCCAGCACACACAAACCCATCCTTTTCCACCCAAAACAAGTTTTTGTGAGGAGAGAGCCCATTCAAAGGCAGAAACCCCATTTTTCAAGCGAGAGCCAGTCCCTGCTAATGATTCCCTAATGGTTCTGTCACACCTTTCCAGACATTGGCTGTTCACTACCTGCCAGGACCCTGTGAGTAAGTGGCCAAACAAACAATGTTTCACAGAACACAAATGAATTCAAAAGCTGACACTGACAGATTCTCCAAACTGTCAGAGACTTTATCTCAAAGTCAGTCACTCTATTCACTGGCCAAAAATCATAGCTTAAACCAACACCATAAGCAAGTTTACCTTTAAAACTCCTGAAACCACAAAGGAAGTGTATGGATATGATTCTAATACAATCCTTAATGCTGCCCATATATCTCTGCTCTGTGGAATGGAGACCATTACCCATTGTCACCTGGAACTTAATTCTCCTGTCTTGATACATGAATCACTTATGATGATATAACACACATCTTCCAATCTATATTAGTAAAGGGGCAATATTTGCTACTTACTGGGGTATCAGGCAGATCCTTGTAACCATGGGATTCAAGCCATATGCTAGAAAGGGCTGCTGGTGGTGATGATCTGAAGGGACAAAAGGAATACTTTTTCTAGGCAAGAAAGTGTTTTTGTCCCCATCACATTTTAGAGCTGAATTACACTTTAAACCTAAATAGATTAGGAACACAATTTTCTGCAAATGAATAGACAATGACCTGTCATTCATGCTTCCACTCAAAGGAAATTTGAACCAAGTTGACTGCTGTGTTTTGGTAATGCACTGATGCCAAAGACTGCACATAAGAAAGCCCAGTCAGAGCAGGGATGCAGAGACATCTTTGGTAGTGGGTGAAATAATTTACCAGCTCTGTTTCCCTTTCAAGCCAAAAATCTAAAATAAAATAAATTAATAATAATTGAAAACAGGCAGAAAGAAATCAAAAGTCTCAAATAATACTGGAGTGATCCAAATTCATTTCTGATATCATTCAATCACCTTCAGTGGAGTTACACCAGGATAAATTTGGCCCAACAGGCCTAATATGATGCAAACAAACACTGACAAGGATTAGATTATAAACCAAGTTTGACGTTTTTATATGAAGTAGGTTTTGAGTTATGAGTGGATAAAAAAAAACTAGAACAATTTTTCAACAGTGATAAACCATCACAATTTTAAAGTCTCATTACTCAAACTCATTGTCCTAGTATCCTAAAACTAAAAACTCTTTGCACAAGGGGGCTTCCCAAGTCCTGAAAGTGATGGAAATAGGAGACTATCAAAATTAGGGTATACTGAAAACAGTTGTGTATTATGGAATCAAAATCTGAATAATAGCACTAATCTCACCTTTGGACAGTACAGAATATAGAATAGTTATATTAGAAAAGTATTTGCCATTTATTAATCACTTAATTGGGCAAAGTTAAGCAAGTTACACTAGGACTATTAAAACACCATTGCAAGAAGCACTAACAGAGAGGGGAAAACAAAATTAGTTAAGACCATGTTGACATAGTACACAGTGGCCAATATACAAAATGTTTTTCTTCTTTCAGATAGCATTACATAGATTAGTTTAATATGCATATAAACTACATTAGACTTAGGCAACTAAGCAACTGTCGCATGTTCAGCTGATCCTATTAATATTTATCTCCAAAAATGAAATTCATTATATGACTAATGTGGAAATCTGTGAATGATTTATCATGAAAAAAAATTGGTTTATTAGAAATGAATATTGTTTTGCGACTATGACAAATGGTAGGTCCAATACTATGCTACACAAGAAAAATGGAGCTCTGACTATTAAGAACTTCAAGCACTGTGATTTCGTAAGTTAAAAGAGTGGATTCTTTCAAAGTCTTTTAATAAAAGAGTGACCTTTATAGCATTCTTCAGAAAAGGAGAGAACTACGGAATGAAAGCTAAACCAGCAACTCTGAGACCTGGTCTGCACTGCCACACCTGAACAACATAGATATACTGACCTCACCCCGGTGTAGCCAGCGTTATACCAACAGGTAGGCTTCTCCTGTTGACATAGCTACTGCCTCTTGAGTAGCAACTAGCATCTTCACTAGCTGCTGCAGCACAATAAGTGTAAACAGGCTCTGACTGAAGGTAGTAAGAGGACATACCAGAACTCTGAAGTATGGCATTTTTATACCTCTGAGCTGATTCGGTGAAAATGTTGACTCTAAATAAACTGAATTTATACATAACAACCAAGGAGACAGGCTCCAACTTCCTTACGCTAAAAAAATGAAAATAGCAATAGATATCAAACATTAGCATAGTCCAGCAGTTCTCAAACTGTGGGTCGGACACCTAAGTGGGTCAAAGCCCCGTTTTAATGGTGTTGGCAGGGCAGGCATTAGACTTGCTGGGGCCCAGGGCCAAAGCCTGAGGCCCACCACCTCAGGCTTCAGCCCCCACACCAGTGGTTGTGTAGTAATATTTGCTGTCAGAAGAGAGTCACAATGCAATGAAGTTTGAGAATCCCTGGACTGTAGCCATTCAAAGAAGAGAAAACGTAGGAGTGAAGAACTTTTTGCTGCTTGAGTACAGCACGTACCTGCTCAGAATTTCACAGTCATCCCAAGTGCATGTCTACATGGTAATTACTTGGTGTGGACATACTCAGGTAGACATACCCAAACAAGCTTTGATCTAGCTAGCTTGGTTCCTGGAGCAGTGAAGCTGTAGTAGTGGGGGTTCAGGACAGGCTGTACAAGACTACTCTGAACCCTGGGTAATCACTCACAGGGCTAGCCCATGCTGAAACCTGAGCTGCCACAGCTTCATTGCTCTGGTACCTGAGCTAGCTAATTAAAGCCAGCTCAAGTAGGTTTCCCCAATCTGCAATCACACCCTATGAAGGCAGTGTGGACATACTCTGATAGCTGGTCTACACTAGGGGGAGGGATTGACCAAAGATACGCAACTTCAGCTACGTGAATAACATAGCTGAAGTCGGCGTATCTTCGGCCGACTTACCTGCCATCTTCATGGCGGTGGCAGTAAGTGGCGTGCTCCCCAGTCTACTTCAGTTTGCACCTCTTGATGAGCTGGAATTCTGGAGTCAACGGGGGTGCCGTTGGCAATCGATTTATCACATCTTAATGAGACACGATAAATAGATCACCAAAAGATCGATCGCTACCCGCCAATCATGCGGGTAGTGAAGACCTACCCTAAGACAGTGGGAGCCTGACATATCCCCACTGTGGAAGAGTACTGTGTAGAAGTACTAGGTGTTGTATTACCATTTAAATAATTGAAAGAGTCATGGGCAGGGGACAGTTTGAACAAGAAGAGATTCAAGGAACTTGGCTTATTTAGCCTAACAAAATGAAGGCTGAGAGAGATATAATTGTATCTATAAATACCCCAGAGGGATAAATACCAGGAAGAAGGAAGAGTTATTTAAGTTAAGGGCCACTGTTGGCACAAGAACAAATGATATTAACTGGCCATCAACAAGTTTAGGCTTGAAATTATATGAAAGATTCAAACCATCAGAGGAGTGAAGCTCTGGAACAGCCATCCAAGGGGAGCAGTGAGGGTAAAATAACTTAACTGGTTTCGAGGTTGAGCTTGATACATTTATGGAGGGGATGGTGTGATGAGGCTGTCTAGGATAGCATGTAGCCCATCTGCAACTGCTAGTAGCAAATTTCCCAGAGGCTAGAGATGGGACACTAGATGGGGAGAGTTGTGAGTTACAGTAAATAATTTCCCAGATGTCTAGTTGGTGGGTTTTGCTAACATGATCAGGGTCTAACTGATCACCAAATTTGGGGTCAGGAAGGCATTTTCCCCCAGATCAGAGTGGGAGAAATCCTGGTTTGTTTGTGGGTTTTTTGGTCATCCTCTGCAGTATGAGGCATGGCTCACTTAATGGTTTAAACTAGAGTATATGGTGGATTCACTGTAACTTGAAGTCTTTAAATCATGATTTGAGGATATTAGTAACATAGCCAGAGGTTATGAGTCTATGGCAGGAGTGGCCGTGGGAAGTTCTGCAGCCTGCAATGTGCACGCGTTCAGAGCAGATGATTACAGGCCCTTCTGGCCTTGAAGTCTCTGACTCTAGGAGATCAGATTGTATAGACATAGAAGCCACAAAACACTGACAGAAAGAATACCCTTGGCCAAGATGAATTCACTGCTAAAACCGCAATGGCCTTCTGAATATATATATATATCAAAGTTTATTCTCATTTTATAGTTTATGTCATACAAATATGAACTAAGTGTGAAGGTAATTGCAGCATAATATTACTCAAGATTCATTTCAGTTCCTCCAAGGGCACATTGTCCTATTTTTACTTTCCAAAAACATTTTATAATTAGTACTGCCCCTGTGACCAATCTGCATTTGATTAGTTGGAGGAGGGGGATTGAAGTTTTAAAAATGAAATTATTTTGCAATTATCTGAGTGCAAAAATATCTTTACAATGTATTTAAAACCATTTTTTTCTTGTTCTGATAACTCAAATAGTTGAAAAGATATACTACCAACTTCCACACACGCGCACAAAAAATATCACCTATGGGCTGAACAAGCACAACAAATTTCATCCCAAAAAGTAATTTTTTTAAAGAAAATTGAAAGCCTCTGAAAATAGGGGCTTAGAGTGGAATGGCCATCTCGACCTTAACTGCAGTATATAGTATCACTGCTGCAACACTGTAATAAAAAGGGAAGCACAGGGGATATTTGTTAGATTACTTTTACCACGGTTGACAGTAATACCATGATTGCTTTTCACAGGACTCTATGAGCAGAAAAGTAATGTTTATAACTTGACTCTTTATAATGGGGCTTCAAACTGAATTTTATCACAAATGTTCAGTAGGAAAATCTTGTCATTGGCATTCCAGAAGTAAGGACATTTTGCTTTTAGCTTGCATCTGTATTTAATTTCTTTGATAAGCCATACAATGGAAGGTGAAGCCATTTCTCCTTTATGGGGAACTATACATCCCCCACTGTCAGAATCTCAAGCTGTGCCTTGGGAGTCCCAGAACCATTGCATACAATAACCTAGGGGTACTGAACATATCATTTGAAGGATCTGAATGTTCTGACAGGTTATAAAAGATCCATACCCCTCACACCTTATGAAAGATCCATTCTCCCTCTTTCTTATCTTTCCTTCTATCAGCTGAAGTTTGAAGAAACATGTATCTTTTCATTTTATATGATATTTCTGAGTAATCTCATGAAATATGTTCTTACAGAATTTAGTGCTGAGGGTAGATTAGTAATTTCTTGTTGGGTCAGTGGGTCATTCAAGATGGCTAACCTGGAGAAGAGATACTGATACAAGGATGTACCACTTGGTACATCCTTATATGCCAGCCAACACACATACGTGTTCCACCTGATTTGGCAAAGGCCATTCTACTCAGGCCTGTTCAATTTGTGCCACATTCAGCTGCGGGATTCTCTCAGAGCAGTAGAGGAAGTTGCAGGTGAATTCTCTCACAAAAGTCTGATTCAGCATTGATGATGATTCTGCTCCACAGATCTCAGTGCCAAGAATGATGATACCTAAGAATCTTTAATGGTTTTAAGTTTAGTCTTGAAGAATAAAAAGCATTCCTTTTTAGAGAGGTCTGAGCACTGCACCAAACACACTCAGGTGCATGAAACTTCTTGTGCCAACATACAAAAGAGGTAACTGATCTTGATGTGTCCCAGGGCCTGATGAAACATTCAGACTTTGTGGAGGTCCTCAGTTCTGGGGGTTTCAGATCCTGAGTCATAAAGTCAGTGATTTATTTCCCCTGACATTGGTAGAATATCTAATGGTTTATTGTGGGGTACCTTGAGTGGTAAAGAAGTCTGCAAGAAAATTCTGATATTTTATTCCCTTTTGTGACACATAGGAGGTTCCCAGAACATCCAGAAGCAGCACAGGACAAAATCTGAACAAAATAAATTTTTCTTTTAGATAGAATACCCAAGCTACTGTGCAGATTTTTCTCAACAGGAGCTTGTCATTAAGAATGCATTTAGTAGGCTGAGACATATGGAAGCCATAATACATACAGTCCCCAATGCCAAATTGTGTGTGAAGCACTATTGGTCTTTTTTCATTCCCAAATGTTTCCTTCTGTGATTGAGAATTAAAGGGTCTATAATGCCTCACAATATGTTGACAGTGGTGTATATCAATGTATAATCTGTCTTCATTGTATCCTTTTATCTAGTGGTATTTCTAACAACTGATGACTTTATGGAGGGCTTGGAACACAATACCTGGATCAGTAAAAACTTCAAAGAAATGTTCACCTTAATTACAATATTTCAGTAGTTCAGAATGTGTGATGGTAATCTTACATACTTTTGTATTCCCAGAGACAAAAACTATTTTAAAATGGAGTTAATATTGGGAATATGTATTAGTGATTGTATTGATTTAACAGACCTCGATTTAATGGACTTTGGATGCAACGGACAAAATTTCTGATCCATATCAGACCGCGACCCCTCCGGGCTGCGTCCGCGATCCCCTTCGCAGGCGGCTCGCTACTGGCTCCTGGCTGCCGACCCGGTCCAAGCCGCTGGCTGGCTGCCTGCTCCCGGCTGCCGCCCGGGTCCTGGCAGCGGGCAGGCTGCGGAGCTGCCACCCTAACCCTGTGGCGGGCGGGCTGCTGCTCTGACAGCTTGGGTTTTTGTTTATTAAATAACGGACTTTTTTATTTAACGGACACCCCCTCGCCTGAATTAGTCCATTAAATGGAGGTTTTACTGTATTGTACATTCATGAATACATGCTTCACTTTTTTGGGGAGGTAGGAGACAGACAGTCAAGATCTGCCTGCATGGATCAAACTGTTGGACTGGAATCTCAGTTAGACACCTGGGATTTAACAAGATTTTACTTTAAAAATTAGGGCTGAGTCAAAATCAGAAGTATTTATCCAATGACCTTCAATTTAAGGGGCGTGAGGGAAGGAGAAATGGGAAGTTTATTGTTGTAATATGGGACTTGGATACAAATCCCCTTTTGTTTCATATTGGTTTTTAAAAATAAAACCCTTACTGATTAACTGTATTTTGCACAGGAAAAAAAAGAGGGGGAGCAAAAAAAATATACAATTAGCCCAAATAATTGTACATTACCACAAATATCCAACTTTGTGGGTGGCTATTGTGACATTATATTTCTATCCATCCCATATTCTAACCCCTTCCAGGGCAAGTGGCAAAAATCCCACAGTCATGGTTAAAAACCTATAGTTACTTCTGTTTCTTGAGGGTCCATCCCACCAAGTGATGCATTACCCATGCTCACTCCAGCATGGCTCATCCAAGGATCCTCAGTACACTAAAGCTGTATCACTTCAGAACCCACTCCTGCAGTCCAGAGACTGATGAATACTCTTCGGAGTGGATTCTGACTACCTAGAGACAGTAGGGCAAGGCCCAGTTCCATAGTGAACATATTGCGCTAAGGATTCTATTTTACATTAGCATCATTTCCATACACTACTCTAGATTTCATTTCCTGTTCATATTATGTTCACTTTTATTCCCATGTGTATGCTTATTGTACATTAGAAAAGTAAAACTGACAAAAATATAGATACTTCGTATGTCAAGGTCCTATACTATTAAATGCTCGACAGATATAATACTGTAGAATACTCTGGCAAGACATTACCCTATGTTGGATAATCTGACCCCGAAGACTAGCCTATAGTCAAGATATAAGTTGTCTCCTAAAACCACACATCTTTCTTTACTTATATTTAAATTGCAAACTCGCATTACTTTGCCTGTCTGCATCACTGCTCTCATCGCCGCTCTCATTTCCTTCTGCTTTACCTCTTGTTCTACACTTTTTCCAATCTTCTTGTCTTGTTTTTACTTTCTCTCTTTCCCCTGCATCATGATCAATAGAACTGGAGTCATGGGCCCATGTTCTTGGAGGGACTGTTATTGAGGGGATACCAGAAAAACATGTGGAATTAGGCTGGAAGCTGCTCAGTCAGAAGGATAGAGCATGCACAGGCTTTAATAAAGTTCCACTTGTTCAACTTAACCTGCATTCAATGTCATTATTTGATAATGAAATATCCCATGCACTGCACCCTGCATTTGAAATGACCGCTTTCTTCCAGTGTATCAAACTACCTTGTTCAGTGTTCAATGGATGATGTCCACTCCATTACTGATTTTTCCTTCTCTTTCCCTACCTTTGCTAAAACAAAAAAAACACCAACAGCCCCTTGCAAGCTGTACAGACGAATTAGTACAAACTTATTGCATTTGTTGAATCACTTATCCCATTTTAACTCATCCTGTCTTTGCCAATTGTCTGTTCCTTCCAAAGTGGCTCCCATTACTGTAGTATCTGAACATCTCCCAATTTTTTTAATCAACACACTGTGAGGAAGGTTAGGACTATTACTCCCATTTTACAGATGGGGAACTGAGGTACAGACAAAATAAGTAACTTGTCCAAGATCCAATATGAAGTCTGTGGCTGAATAAATTGAAGCTGGGTCTGTGGAGTCTCAGGGCAGCACCCTAAACTATTCAGAAGATTTAGCTGGCAGCAAAAGTAAGTTTGGGGGTCTGAAACCCTTCCCAGAGGACAAGTTGCACTATATAAAAATCTGTAGACAAATACCTTTTCAACATGAGGTACTGATCAAATCATAACAATCAGCAGAATTTGTTTAATCGTGTGGAATATTTTGTGAAGTCATATGGACACAAGTTTGAGGATTTAAAAACATTATTGTAAAGAGAACTGAGTATTGTATGTAATTATTTTAAATACATATTATACATTCTTTGTGTTTGAATATTTCCACCCCTTCTCTTTATGCCTCAGAACATACAAAAATGAAATGTGAAAGTGAAATTTTTACTGTAATTAAATAAAACTAAGATTGCTATTACTACTATTAAGGAAATAGAATGAAAAACTTAGAAAACAGGTTTCTTGTCAGTAATCTTTTCAAAAATTCACAAAAATATCAGACGTAACTTTTTGAGAAGCTGGACTGGTTTTATTAAGATGACTTTCACTTGAACATGTTGGGCATATTTCTAGCTGTTTTATGCCAAATGTATTAAAAATACCTTAGAACGGACACAGTTAGATTAAGGGCTTATCTAGGAGCATATGAGATACAGGAAAATTCATCTGAATTAACTAACAATGTGAATTTAACTAAAATTCAGATCACTGTAATCTTGAATTTGTTGAATTCTAAATCAATAAATTTTAATGTAATTTAATCTTTTTTTAAATCTCATCTTTAGTTAATTTTCATTATCTTTCCTATGTGTCCCCAGGTACACAAGCCCTAATAGTTATTTTACTAACAAATAAAACAGAGAATGCAAACAGGACACAATATACACTGCATTCAGAGTCCTACAACTCTAAACTCAGTCTTGAGTGCTTGCTAGCCCACTCCCTGAAGGAAAGGACAAAGTGTAATACAAAATCGGCTTCTGCAGAGTTTAGCTCTTCTGAGATGCTCTGTATCTTCTCTCCTCCTAAATAATGTTTCAGAAGTTTGATGGCTCCTCCAGCCCTGGTAGCGAAGGTGTCATCAGGATTAGAGTAGTCAAAGGATTGACAGGGCAACCCAGGGGACATAACTGGCATCCATTTAGCTGGGGTTGTACTGTACTATAAATGCATTGTTGTTTCTCTCTCTCAGAAAGATGCAGATTCCCAAAGTGTTTGCAGGGTGAGGGGGGTCTAAAATTTGATTTAGAATTCAACAAAATTTGAAATAAAATATATATACTTATTTATTTTCCATATTATGTAAAACTTTCATACAAATAGATATGTTTTACTGAGGAATTTTTAAAAAACCAATGACAGGAAAAAAACCACATT
This sequence comes from Sternotherus odoratus, assembly GCA_032164245.1. Classification (NCBI taxonomy): domain Eukaryota; kingdom Metazoa; phylum Chordata; order Testudines; family Kinosternidae; genus Sternotherus; species Sternotherus odoratus. The sequence goes on along the minus strand of JAVMKO010000001.1, from coordinate 71,813,474 downwards.
ACATTGTTGGGCCAAATTTTGATCTACGTTAAACATATGCAAACACATTGATTTCAGTGAGGTTGAACAGATGTGAGGGCAGAATTTGGCCATCACATTTTGGGTAGGTAATCTACAACTCTGTGGTGTATGTATATTAATGATGATAAACTCGTCAGAGTAGGGACCTTGTTATAGTCTAGATCAGCGATCGCCAACCATTCGGACCTCATGGACCACTAAACTCACAATTTTCAATCCCGTGGACCACTAACATGAATTTTTTAAAAAAGGTACAAACATCTATAAAATAATGATCATAAAGTTCCATTTTATTAATATGAAATGCACTTGTTTAATTATAACAAAATTATTAAAGCTTGTTTAATTATAACAAAATTATTAGTGTGATATTTGTTGCTGCTTGTTTGAAATAAGTTTATGGATTCTTGGCTCCAATGACGTCACTGCAACACGGAGAGCCATTTGTATTTCAAGCCGACAGCGGTACTTGTTTTTGATTGCCGTAACAGATGAGAATGTCTTTTCACACAAATAGGTTGTTGCAAATGGAATCAAAATTTTGATGGCTTTTTCACTCAGCACTGGGTACTCACTTTTTACGGAGAGACAAAAATGATGTCTTGATGAGGACGAGTGGAATTTAGCTTTGAGACTGTTGTCTGATGATAGATCGATTAGGCTCTCTTTTTCTTTCATGCTCAAATTGCTATCTTCAATTTTCGCCAAAAATGGATCCATTACCCACATATTGCCATGTCTGGGGTCCTCTTCCTTTGGGTAATAACGGCCAAAAGATTCTGTGAGCGACCGTAAGTGCTGTTGAACAATGGTTATTACCTGTCGGTTGACATCCTCCTCTTTCATATACTCATCAAGATTCGGGAACATTTGCCACAGCAATATTTTCTTTTGAAATGCATCCATTTTACCTCTCAGTGTGAACACGTCCGTAAGCTGTCCTTGCAAGGATGTATTTAGCTCGTTTAACAGTGAAAAAATATCTGCCAGGTATGCAAGCTTGGCTAGCCAATCATTGTCGGACAAGAGATCTTGGAATTTCGAATTATTTTGCTGCTGGAAGAATAACTTGACTTCTTGGCGCAGGTCGAACAATCGGGTTAGTATTTTGCCCCTTGACAGCCATCTCACCTCAGCGTGAAGAAGATGAGTATATTGAGAGCCCATTTCTTCACAAAGTGCCTCAAATATTCGAGAATTGAGCGCTTTGTGCCGAATTTCATTTACAATTTTAATTACATCAGAGAGTACTTTGTGCAGTTCTGGAGACATTCTTTTCACCGCAAGTTGCTCACGATGTATAATACAATGAGTAAACAAGATGTCTGGGTGTCCAACATCTTTCACTTTTGTAACAACTCCTGAACGATGCCCGGTCATGCTTGCGGCACCATCTGTGCATATCCCAACACATTTCTTCCATTCAATACCGTGTCTCAGGAAATAACCATTAAGTGCATCGAAAATCTCAGAGCCGGTTGTTCTACCGGGCAAGTTGAGCGAACAGAGGAGTTCTTCCTTTAGCTCTCCTTGACACTCAAACCTCACAAAACAAAGGAGAACTGCCTTGTTAGTTATGTCTGTTGATTCGTTGAGTTGAATTGAATAAAACGTTGAATTTTTCACCATATCAATCACTTGATTGTCAATATCTTCGGCCATGTCTTCAATTCTGCGCTTCACAGTGTTAGCGGACATATGAATTACTTTCAGTTTCTGGACAGCCTGTTTCCCCAAAACCTCTTCACAGGCTTGTAACAAGCAAGGCTTAATTAATTCTTCTCCAATCGTATACAGCTTTCTACTTTTCGTGATTTGAAGTGCTGTCAAATAAGAAGCCTTTACTAGGGACTTATCTTCAACAGTCATTTTTGCTAATGAACTTATTTGCTTTTGCATATTTTCACGCATCCTTTGAAAATATTCAACTGGCTTCTTAGCTAAATCTGGGTGTTTTGACTGCAAGTGCCTGCCGAGTTTCGAAGGTTTCATGGCATCATTGGATAAACTCTCAGAACACACAACACAAAGCGGCCGTGGATCCAGCTCACTTCCAGGTTCTTGAATAAATCCAAACTTCAAGTAGTCCCCATCATATTTTCTTGAAACTTTGAACTTTTTCTTCTCTCCACCTCCAGTTCTAATGTCCTTCCTGATGGTGCCTGGCGGGGGCTGTGGAGGCTCTGATTCATTGATCAACTCACGTTTACGCGAACTATTACCAAAGAAATGCAAAATGCTTGGTTGCTTTTTCTCACTCATTGTGGGTTTATTTTATTCGAATCTAAAACCAAACAAGAAATGACAGTTATCAAACTCAAGCTCTTTGATGCCATTAAATATCACACTGTGCACAGTTAAAATAAAAATATCACTGGTCACTTACCTAAGAAGAGTATCGTGAGGAAAAAACACCAGTATAGCGTTGACAGACGAGAATTCACTTCAACAAAACAAAACAATCGGACGAGAACCGGTATTCGCGGAGCGGTTTGACTGTTGTGGCGGTAGAAGCACCACTAAAGCCTGACGCATGCGTACTAGCATTCGCAAGCCGCGCCGCTGGTGGGTCAGCGGTGGCCCAACAAAAGCGCTCTTAGACGAAAACAACAATAAATAATGTTGTCAGTGCGACTGTCGTCGTTCGTGGAACGTGAATTTGATGCAACGTAATAAGGCGAAAATTGTCAGCGATCCTGTGTCGGTGACACGAAAACGAATCAGAATATAATGAAACAGTATAATAAACATAAAAATTGCAAATAATGTCCAAATTTCTCCACGGACCCCCAAAATTTTCTTGCAGACCACTGACCACCAGTTGGCAACTGCTGGTCTAGATTTGAATGTCATCATGTATATTTATAGTACTGTATATAAACAAGGAGAATGATTCAGAAAGCAGTGTCATTAAATGAAGAAATGGCCTCAACTTCTTTCTAAATCTGAAACTGAATCATGCCCTTTTCTGATGTTCAAAAGGATTTAGGCAATTTATAGCAAGACAGTAAAAAATCCATAAGGCTGTTTCTGTCTTAGGGAAACTCACATCTAAAGACCCTTTGTGAACGTAGCTAATGAAAACAATGGGCCTTCATTTCCAAGTCATCCTTAAAGATTTGCTTACAAAAACTTGCAAAGAGCTCAGTCTCATTTGCAAACCTCTCAGAGTTTAAATCCTCAGGGTAGAGGCCTGCTAAGTTCCAGGTGTGCCTCTTTAGGTCTTCACTGCTGAGACTTTTCAGTTTCTCACCCATCAAAACAGCAAACGGTTTTTCAACTCCTCTGTTGTACTTATACATTTCATTGTCCACTTGTGTTAATATGATATCCGAGAGGTTGAAAACCTCATCTTCAAAAACTTTATTGGGATTTGGTGGCCCTTCATCATTTGCAAGTTTGGATGGCATTTTACTTTCCTCCTTCAAGACAGTTTCTCTCTGAACTGCATGGATATTCTTAACATTTCAGTCTGTAACCAGAGAGGTAGCCGTGTTAGTCTGGAATAGCAGAGGTAACAAAGAGTCCTGTGGCACCTTAAAGACTAACTATAAAGTTTTGAAGCATAAGCTTTCGTGGGCTAATACCCACTTCGTCGGATGCGACGAAGTGGGTATTAGCCCACGAAAGCTTATGCTTCAAAACTTTATAGTTAGTCTTTAAGGTGCCACAGGACTCTTTGTTACCTCTGCTATTTCAGTCTGTGAAGCAGCAACTTCCTTACATGCAACAAAACAAGACCATAATTCTGATACAGCATCTCTAAGGCCACCAAACAAACTGTGATCCATTTGAATGTCAAGATAAGAACTCTGCAATTTGTTTGCTTGCAATGTTAATTTTTGATAAGATGCCACATCTTGGCCAAAACAAGAAACAAAATCTTTGAATTGTTTTGTTTGCAAGTTACCAGTTTCCAATTTAAGTTCTTGCATAAGACTCCATGAAGCCTTGATCTCATATAAAAGAACCAGAACACCATTAGCCCGATTTAATAGCAGACAGATTGACTCTACCCCTTGCTGACCATCTTGTCATGCTTTGGCATTTTAATGTAATGCTAATGTGCTTCTTTAACACATCCCAACTGCTAATAGAAGTGGAAAACAGGGTATAAATTTTTTTGAACAATTCCAAACAATGGACCAAATTGTGGAACAACAATTACAGCAGTTTCTCCAACAAGATTCAGTGAGTGGGCAGCACATGGGATGAAAGATGCATACTGATTTATCTGCTGCCTTTGATTTTGAACACCTTTATATGCTGCAGCCATGTTAGCTCTGTTGTCACAGCTTTGTCCCCTGCAATCAATACCTAAACCATATTTTTTCAGCTTCTCTAAAATAACCTCCATAATAGTCGCACCGACACAGCGGAGGGTACCAATGAAACCTACAAAGCATTAATTTGTGTTCCAAACTCACTATTCGGGGTCTGAAAAGGCCCCCCCGGACCATTCCATTTAGGGCAGTAAACAGACAAGGAGAAGGTCCTGGGATGGAAGAAAATAGCAAGCTAAAAAAAGGGGAGGAGGGGTTTTATGGGTGAATGGATAAATTCCACTATACAGGAACTCCTCACTTACAGTCATCCTGGTTAACATTGTTACGTTTCTGATCAATTAGGGAACATGCTCGTTTAAAGTTGTGCAATGCTCCCTTCTAATGTCATTTGGCAGCCGCCTGCTTTGTCCACTGCTTCCAGGAAGAGTAGCCTGGTGGAGCTAGCTGGTGGGGCCTTGGAACCAAGGTGGACAGGCAGCCCCCGTAGCAGCTCCCCCATCAGCTCCCCACCCCCCTAACTTCCCTGTGCAGCAGCAGGCTATCAATTGCTAACAGTTCAGCTGTCCCTCCCCTACTGCCATGTGCTGCTCCTGCCCTCTGCCTTGGTGCTACTCCCTGAGCTTTCAGCTTGCTGTGCGGGGGCGGGGGTGTGGGAGGGAGAAGGGGGGGCTAATGTCAGGGTGTCTCACTCCCCCCTGCTCCTGCACCCCGCATACCCCATCTTCCATAGAGCAGGGGGGACACACGACAGTCCTGGACGGAGTTTCCTGGCAGAAGCTGAGGTGGATCTCAGCTTGTTGATCTAATTAACAAGGCAGTGTACTTAAGACAAGGCTCAGCATACTTAAAGAGCAAATGCACATTTCTCTCTCTCACACACACACAGGGTGAGAGTCTCTGTCTGCTATGGTGTCTCCCCTCCCTTCATTCCTTCTGCCTTGTAGAGTGTGAGGCTACATTAACAACGAGTTAACCCTGGAGGGCTCAGCCGATTGCTAGTTCATCTTTTAGCAGTAAGGCATTCCCTGGGAAATATCCCACCCTCTGACTAACACCTCAACTAAGCTTCACAGTCATCATTTCTGTGTACCAGTATTCAATTGTTTGTTTAAAACTTATACTGTAATTGTGTATGTGGACAGACGGACAGGTGGACAGACGGACTTTTGTCTGGTGAAAAAAATTTCCCTGGAACCTAACCCTCACATTTACATTAAGTCTTATGGGGAAATTGGATTTGCTTAACATTGATTGGCTTAGAGTCACTTTTTTCAGGAATATAACTACCACATTAAGTGAGGAGTTCCTGTACTCATTTGAGCTTCCCTTCATGTGTCCCTGTGGCAATGTCATCATTCCAGCAACTCTGGCTTCTGTGCTAATTCACCAATAGGGAGACCACAAGGTCACACAATATCAATAGCAAAGAAACAGTCACTTACTTGCTTTTTTATAGAACTTCTCTTCATAGAATCATAGACTATTAGGGTTGGAAGGGACCTCAGAAGGTCATGTAGTCCAACCCCCTGCTCAAGGCAGGACCAATCCCCAACTAAATCATCCCATCCAGGCCTCTTCCTCACAAGATGCTGCTTGTGACTATATGCCATGCTGCAATATATTCAATTTTTCACTATATATGTTACAAAACACAAATTCCGCACAAAATGAAATTCAGTCAATATACTGGTATCATTTTTATGCCAAAATAGCCAAAAAGTTGATGATTTTACATCTATCATGAGAAATTATCAAGGTATTGTGTTTCTTAGCACCAGTGTGTCTTATAAAATACTAAACAGCACAATTGGGAGAAACCAATATAGTTAAAGTTGCATATGTTGCGTTTCTAACTCCTTTTAAATGACTAACTTACCTTTCATGCTGAAATTTTCTTTGCCAAAAGTAAACACTTTTGTAAAATTTGAGCAAAATTCAAATGTTTCAGCCATTTCTGAGTAGGAGCAGAGTGAGAGAAAGTACATTTTCCCCAGAGCAAATAAATAAATAAATCTGCAATTTATTTATTTTTAAACACAGCTCTGTAGGCCAAATGGTGAATGATAGACAGTTGAAATTTGACATGAATATACTCCTCAGATGGGAGAAGTACTTTTCTGAACAGCCTCTTCTTCCAATTGGCTGCTGGCTTCATCACCCCTTTGTCACCTCACAGTCTCTTAACTTCAGTCACATTCAATTGCCTTCCATTCCTCTTTCTCTCCATTCTTATATCCCCTCACTCACACTTGTCCTGTACTATGTTTTACTGTATTTTTGTTTAGCTAAAGTGAAAAGCCACCCAAAATTATCTCAAAACAAATATTCAATCAATCAAAAGAAAAAAATGTAGGACCAATAAATTGGCAAATCATCACTCAGCTTTTATTTTATTATTATTTATATCCTTTACCCAATCTCTGTCTTGTCTATTTCAATTGCAAGATCTTCAGGGTTCTGTAGTATTATTGATAAAGGCTTTATTACATATAATGTTTGACCACCGTGCAAAAAAATGAAATCAATATTTCAATTGTACAATGTCTTTTGCAACCCAAATATTAATCTAGGAGGATAACAACTGCTATACCTGACAAAAATTCACAATTAAGTTATTAATCGGTCAAAGTACTCGATAATACACAACTATATTTTTCTTTTATTTCATTACCTTGTAAAGTAGTTGATGAGATAGTAGTAGCGATCTCCATGTTATTCCAGCAAAACTCCATGTCATCTATTAGGAAAACATCTACCTTCTGGGACATTAGCTCTGCTATGTCTCTGATATGCAAGAGGTAACAGTCAATAGGATTCAGGCTCATAAGTCTCTTAGGCACTTTTAAAATATATTACCCAAGATCCTTAAAGCCAACCAATTCAGTTCTCTTACATTCTAAGGAGATGATGACAACTGAAATGCATACATCTTAACTGTTACCCGGACCAGGATCTGTACTGGATTTCAATTCCCCCAACTATCAAATTCCTCATCTTGCAGCCTATCCTACAGTGTTGTGACCTCTTTTATTTCAAACTAGTCTATCATTATAGTTGGAATGCAATGCACAGAGAGAATATCTTTAGAAGTTCCCTTGAAGAGGAGTAAGTTTTAATGGTTAATTCAGTGTCTGATATTTATACTGAAGACAGAGTTTTTCTAAATTTTGAATGAAATTATTTTAAAGCCACCTGTGGTAATTAATTATACATGTGCCAGAGGGATCTGATCGATGTTCAACTTCTGAATTACCACCACTATCCCAGCTGTTCCGTGGTTTTTGTTTTTTTCATTAATAATCAATAAAAAGTATTTAAGAAAAAATGTGATACTAATTCCAGCCCATCATATGCCTATCTTTAAACAAAATCTGATCGGGAATATCATAAGAATTATAGACCAGAGAGCCCAGTAGTACTAGATAAATTACATGAAACAATAACTAAAAAGACAGAATGAAACCCTCAATGAACATTATAGAATTGTAGGCTTGCAAGGATTACATTTTTAGCAGTAAATATTGTTTTCGCCATACATGCACAAATCAACAAAAATATCTCCATAGATGATGATAGAAATTTTAAAAGAGACAATGTAAGAAAAATGCTTCTTGAAAACTTCTTAGAGTTTAATTTAAGGATATTTACTTTGTATATTTTGATAAGTGATGTTAACAATTTGTTTTAACAATTATAAAAACTGGACTTTTTAAACTCAATGTCTATTGTCATTAAATAATCAGACTGAGCCCCACATTGCCAGTCCGCTTCCTAATTTCCTAGAAAAATTTAAATAAATTAAAAAACCGTAAAATAAAATTTGGTATTGTCTGTCGAAAGAATAAAGGAGTAAAAATTGACTTCTGCAAAGCCTATGTAACAGGGACAAATAGGGAAAGTATGACTTGTGTAAACAAAAATTGTATCATTCCTATCTTTCAGAATTCTTTGAATGATTCACAAAATTTTTAAAATAACAAAATTATTCAAACTAGAAGAGACACTGAGAAACTCCAGAAGGACCTAGTGCAGAGCTTTCCAAACTGTATGCCGCGACACATTAGTGTGTCAGTGGCAGTGTGTAGGTGTGTCGTGCGGAGCTCCCTCTGCTTCCCTTGGCCCCTGCCTCGGAACTTACTAAAGCAGCTAATGTTAAAGCAGCTAAAAGCACTACCTGGCCAAAACTGCTGGAAAGCAAGCTGCTGCTGCTGCCGGCTTGGCCAGTGTCGGCCAGCAGAAGGGGGGCGGGAGGGGGCCAAAAGTCCACTCCCCTCCCTCCCTCCCCCCGCAGAGACAGTCGGGGGAAGGAGGACTGCACCGCGGCCGGGTGCAGGTGCCGGCAGCGAGAGGAGGGGAGGGGGAAGAGCCCAGAGAGCCTCCCCCGCCACAACCTGGCTCTGCCCCCCCAAAGAGTCCCCCAGCCTCCCCTTGCAGCCCCCTTACACCTTCTCCCCAGGAGCAGAGCGTCCCTTCTCTTCCATTCTGTGCAGCAACATGCTGCCTCCGTTGCTGCAGGGTCCTAGCGCCCTCCTGCTTCTGCTGCCTGTGATGGGGGTGAGTGAGTGTGCTGCTGCTGAGGGGTGGGGGCAGGAAAGGAAGAAGCTGACCCAGAGCTTGCTGCTGCTGGCAGGGAAAGGGCTGGGGGGAGTCCTCCTCTCTGGCTCCAGTCCCAGAGCAGCCTGCCTACACCCATCCCAAACTCATCCCCAGCCCTGCCCTACCCCAGAACCCACACCACAGCAAGAGCTTATCCCCCCCGCACCCCAATCCTCTTATTCCACCAAATATTGAAAAGCTGTGTTCATCCCATCAACCTCACACATCCTATTAAAATGATAAGTAGTTATTGGTGTTATTCAACTTTTTTTAATTCTTGCACATATTTACATACTGTTACTCATAAATGACAAGAATGTATATTATCTACAAATCATATATTTTAAAAAATATAAATGAAAGATTTTCATGAGATATGTTGTGTCCCCATACATTTCATTATTACAATTTATGTATGTGTCCGTATCTCTAATAACAGGTTAGTTTAACCTCCGGTTTGCTAGTAAAACTGAATTACTGTGTCGGGAAATGATGCATGTCTAAAAAGTGTGTCACCAACATGAAAAGTTTGGAAAGCTCTGACCTAGTGGATTTGGCAACACAATGGTAGATGAAATGATTGCACACAACTGCAAAGTTGTGCATGCTATGAGGGACAGTGGGATTCTAAATAAATTATAAAGCTCAAGGAAAATATTTAGGCATCGCTGTGAACAGCTTAATCAAAATATCTGTTCAACGATCTTCAATAACCAAGAACAAACAAGAAAAAATGAAACATATTATAATGGAGTTCTATAAATCAATTCACCCTCACTTTCAATACGGGGCACAGGTCAGCCCTTCCCCAAAATAATATACAAGAGCAGAAATTGGAAAAGTCCAAAGATAAGCAAGTAAAGTATTTAGAGACATGGAAAGACTTCCTTTGAAGACATCTGAAAAGCATGAGGACTATTTATTTAAGAAAGCAGATGAACAAGGGGTAACAACAACCACATACCAAACAGAGTATGATACAAAGGTGGTCAATTAAGTGACCCCACTTAAATTCAAATAATACAAGAGTAAGAGGAGGTTTAGCCGTGTCGATCCTAGGATACTAGAGAGACAAGATGGCTGAGGTAATATCCTTTATTGGACCAACTTGCTTGGTCAAGTAAAAGATATTACATAATGCCAACCCTGTCCCTCTACAAGAACAAGAGGTCATGCAAAGAAATTAAAAAGGTGATAAATATAAAAAAAGATTAAACAAAAACACTTTTGTTGGTTTTGAAACACAAAACAGTTAGCCCATCTACTCACTGCAACAAGATGTTATTGAGACAGAATTTAAAAAAAATTAGAAATATATATTGATAAAAATACCTAGAGTCTCATTAGATAGCATGAACGCTTATCAAGGATATAGCCCTCATGCTTCAGGAGAGATGCCAACCACTAAAAGCCTTCAGCTGGGAAGAAATTCTTCCCACGAGCATGCTATCGTCTAATTGTCCATTACCAAGGTTTTACGCTTTCCTCTGAAGACTAAATTTTGTGCAGAATACTAAACTAGACAGCTTACTGGTCTGATCTTCTATGGTAATTCCTTCGTTCAAAATACAAAAAAGAGGGCTCACCTCCTTTTTTCATTAAAATCATACACTGTAAGACAAAGTGATTGATATCTTTGAAAACTAGTCATGATGTGCCACTGGCTGGCTGGGTGTGCTAAATGAAGGGAAAAGGACAAGGCAAGGGAGCAATATGACAACAGGGAAGAAGATTGTAACAAATTAAAGAATTACTTAAAGCGTTATATTTGTAAATGCTTTGCTGTCAGCAAAGCTAATTGCAAGTAGTTAATGGTAGTCTTTCTCGGGCAAGAAAAAAAATTGATATTACTTTACTAGATATTTACAGTATAAAGTTTCTTAAATATAAAACTCTACAATTAAATAAAAACGTTAGCTCTTAATAGTTGATAAAACATAAGTAAGTTGATAAAGAAAATGAGTTTTCTTTTTAAGAGCACTGCTCAGTAGAACATACTTTTAGTGACATGCATCAAGCAGAACCATGCAGAACCAAGGAAGATCATAAATCCTTGCTCTTTTGCAGGCCTTTTTATTTAGGTCAAATTGTGGTTTATATGGGCAAGCAGCAAAAAGTCAATCAGAAGATGGAGAGATCCTTCAAATGAGCTCTTCTTTTCCTGCTGCTTAGAATAAGGATTTGCTCTTAAATTTAGTACTTATCAGTAACTGTCTAGTATATTTTAAAAACTTGATATAAATGTCATCCCATTCTATTTGTGTTACTATGAGTATGATGTATGGTGTTCAGTGATCTGTTTTTTGATGCCCTCCTGTTTTAGAAGAGGACTCCAATGATTTTTCAGAATTCCAGGTTCCTACAATCTTGTATGAAAAACAACAGATTTTGTTGATAATCCAATGGATTTTAAATATAATGAATTTTCAATTAAAATTTCAATAGGAAAAGCACACTTTATTGGACTTTTAGGTCATTTGGTATGTGTATTTAAGCATTTTTTGTTGATAAACTGTTTTGCTGGTATTGATTTTATACACAGAGACTACCTGGGATTTTTATAAAAAGTAAACAAACTGGAAGTCAAGTGTTTTGATGAAGTATTTTCCCTTTAAATGTGCCCATGATCTTCTCACAGTCAACTTCAAATAGGGAAGTGTACATATATGGTGAGGGGAGAAGGGGGAAAAAAAACAAACAAACAGGAGAGAGGCTTTCAGGCCAGTCAGCCCTATTCTCTTCCACCCCACTCCCCAATGTAATAATGTCACTGAAGATTAGAAGTTTCTCAAAGTGCCCAACCAAACTTGGAACATTTTGTGAATCAGTCTCGTCCCTCATCGAGTTTGTAAAAACTCAAAGCAGCAGGGGTTAGTTATTATTGAACTGATCCCCAAATGGTTGGCTTTCACTAAATACAATATAAATACTGTATAGTTCTTAACAACAGCTCACAAATTTGAGCTTTAAATTTTTTACGAAATATAAATGGGCATAAAAGTGCTTCAAGAGGGTTATGTTTTCTAACATGTCCCTGAATGAAGCCTTTCCATAGTGATCAGTTTCAGAAATTAGCAGCAAAGAGGGCATGGAAATGTAAAAATATAAACACTTGAATTGCAGTTTTAAAGTTAACCAGACGATCTGCCTGTATTAAAATGCAACTTAAAAGAGTATTTGGAGCTCTCACATTCTCCCTATGGTTTGCTCATGCTGAATAACAATAAATTGCTGAAAAGTAGCAAGAGTGTAGCAGCTTGATAACATTTCAAAATTATCACTGTGACAAGGGTTCAACATTGCATTTTGTTTAGCTATTTACTCATTCAGGTAGGGTGCTTAAATAAACCACTGACATGTAAAATGCTGCTTATTTGAAAGCTTTAAGCAAAGTATTCAGCCTGTAAATTTCATTGTTATTTTTCATCCTGATGTGCCGTTCATGAAATGGTAAAGAGCTAATGTAGATCACAGGTGACCATTATATAACACAAAACAAATGTAAATATGGTCACTGTAGGATTAATCAGAATTCTCCAGCTTATACTATAAAGCTGCAGTTCATCACAATACCCAGTGCCTTATTGAAACCTCCTTTCATTGAGGAAAGAATGAATTAATCCATTAAAAATGGATTAATCTAACTTTTCCTTCAGTTTCACTCAGCATGTAATATCCGTCTCAGAACGCAAAATGTCATCTCTCCATGTAAATGTTTACAAAATTATATCTCCACTCAAAGAAAATATCAATTTGAAAAAACATTTCCCCGAAGAACAAGCCCATTTGAAAAATTTCCAATAAAAGTAAGTCTTACAATACATGGTTTTATTCTAAATAATTTTCATTTATATCAATTATTTACACAAAGAGAGAGAGAGAGAGACAGAGAAATCACACAGTTATATTTTTATTCTTTGTTCAGCACCAAGCATAAAGGGATCCTGGTCCATAAGTGGGGATCATAAGCATTATTCTAATACAAATAATAAAATAAAATAAAGAAGATCCTTGATAAATGCATTTTATCGAGTACCTCACCTGCACTTTTTCCAGTCATTCATCTTACTTAGAACTTCTTAAACACGTATGGGAAATTTCACACAGCCACCATTGAAAAAACAACAAACAACAATAAAACCTAGGAAATCCTTCCAGAAAATATTTAGTTCTTTCCCCCACCCATGTACACAAAATCCTTCTTGACTGTAATGCCGGACAGGTTAAATGTCTTGCACCAATTGTGATAGAAATGCATGCTACATAATATTGGGGAGGAATGATTCCAAGCATTCCTATGCAAGGTGGTGAGGTCCAGCACAGCAACTATTTGAAATTATATTTGGTGGCTATGAAGGAAACAAAGGTTTCTTTGTGTCCATCACCGTAACTATGAATTCCTAACTAGACCAGGTCTGTTTTGCCAACTTCTGAGTTGTGAACAGGAGTGGATAACAGGAGAATTTCAGAGGGAGCTTAGAGAGCGAGGAAGAGAGACTTCTACCGTCAATAACATGACAGCCGACAGTAGGTATAAACTGCAATGGATGCATCATGTTTTCTTTGTTGCCTGAAGCCAGTAGAGATTTCCTATGAATGAAGTGCAAATTAGTGGCTATGTTGGCAGAGAAGAGTCTTAGTCCTGGTCTGCACTGGGGGTGGGATAGACCTAAGATATGCAACTTCATCACTGAAGTCTATGTGTTTAGGTCGACTTACCACAGCATTTTCACAGCGTTGAGTTGACTGCTGTCGCTCCTCCGTCGACTCTGCCTGCGCCTCTCATGGCAGTGGAGTACCAGAGTTGATGGGAGAGAGCTTTGGGATCAATTTATTGCAATTAGACTAGACGCAATAAATCGACCCCCCAAAAGATTGATCGCTACCCGCCGATCCAGTGGGTAGTGTAGACCGGCCCTTACAGTAGAGAGGCAAGCACAGACTACAGAGCACTAGAGATGCTGAGGAATTCTTGGACAGCCACATTCAGAAAGCATAACAACCACAGCTTCAAGAAACAAAGGAACTGGCTGTCAAGGAATTGGAGAGAGACAAAATCAGAGAAGAAGTTTGGCATTATATGAGAACTGCCATACTGAGTCAGACCAATGGTCCATCTAGCCAAGTATCCAGTCTTCCGACAGTGGTCAATGCCAAATGCTTCAGAGGGAATGAATAGAACAGATAATCATCAAGTGATCCACCCCGTTGCTCATTCCTAGCTTCTGGCAAACACTTAAGAGCATGGTTTTGCATCTCTGCCCATCTTGGCTAACAGCCATTGATGGACTATCCTCCATGAACTTATCTAGTTCTTTTTTGAACCCTGCTATAGTCTTAGCCTTCACAATATCTTTTAGCAAACGGTTCCACAGGTTGACTGCGTGATCTGTGAAGAAATACTTCCTTTTGTTTGTTTTAAACCTGCTGCCTATTAATTTCGTTTGGTGACCCCTAGCTCGTGTTATAAGGAGTAAACACTTCCTTGTTTACTTTATCCACACCAGTCATGATTTTATAGACCTCTACCATATTTTCCAGGCTGAAAAGTCCCAGTCTTATTAACCTCTCCTCACATGGCAGCTGTTCCATACCCATGAGCACTTTTATTGCCCTTTTCGATACCTTTTCCAATTCCAATACATCTTATTTGAGATGGGGGCAATCAGATCTGCACGCAGTATTAAAGATGTGGGTGTACCATGGATTTATATAGAGGCAATATGATATTTACTCTCTTGTTATCTATCCCTTTCCTAATGATTCCCAACATTTTGATTGCTTTTTTGACTACCACTGTATATTGACTGGATGTTTCCAGGGAACTATCTGCAATGACTCCAAGATCTCTTTTTTGAGTAGTAACAGCCAATTTAGAGCCCATCTTTCTATATGTATAGTTGGGATTATGTTTTCCAATGTACATTATTTTGTGTTCTGTAACCACAAGAAGCAACAGGACGAGTCCACATTCTATATGACTGGAGACAGATGAGGATAGGCAGGCTTAAACTACCAGAAAAAATAATGACCAGAAGGCATTCCACACAGATAGAAATAGCCAATCAATATTAGGTCCTAAGCACGGAAACTGCAGAATAAATCTCTGAAGATTTAGTAGTTGGAATGGACTGGAGAGGCATAGAACTACAATGGTGGATGGCTTCTCAGCTCAACCTGTAAGAAAAAAATCAAGTATACCTCAAAAAGAGATCTCCAACCATCCAAGGAAAATAGTCAATCCTTGTGGGGGATTCTATACTCTGAATGGAAAGAATATTTTAAAAGAGACAGTCAGGATGGTGTACTGTCTTCCTGGAGCCGAGATGACACACCACTCTAAGACTGGACAAATTTTTGAAGTTAACAGACAAGCTGATGATGCACACTGCATTACAGGATCTCTCACAAAATGTAGATGACTCCACAAAATGCAAATGCATTAAAGGAGAAGAATGTCTAAGTGATCTTCTCAGAGATCTTTCCTGTCCCGTGGCAAAGGAAGGCAGGACATTCTGGAAGTAAACCACTGACTAGGCAAGTTAGAGAGTTTTGGTATTATGGAACATTGATCTGTTTTCTATGGGGAGAAAGGGAGAAATGTACAGTTTGGATGCATCTATCTCAATAGAAGGGGAACCAGTCTTCTCTGGGACAAGCTGGTTACAGTGGTCAAGAAGGCATTAAACGTTTAGCAAAAGACAAGGGTAAAGAGAGGGAACAAATGAGCACTCATTTAGCACAAAATCATGAGGTAGAGAACAAAATTAATCAAGCCACAAAAGAACATGAACAGAAGAAATTCCTGAATTGCCTAGTTAACAAATAAAAAGAATTGGAATTGATAATTTATTAACACAAATTCAATCTAGTTAGTATTACTGAAACCTGGTGGGAAGATTCACATAATTGGAATGTTAAAATCAATGGCTATAACTTACTTTGGAATGATTGAGTGGGCAAAAGGGGAGAGGGAGTGGTATTCGGTATCAAAAATTACATTACCTGTTCCCAAGTCACTGACAGCTCAGAAGAAAATGATCCTGAATACATATGGATCAATGTCCTAACAGATAAAGCAGACACCAATTAGTACCCCATCATGTGCTAGAAATCACCAAATCACACTAGGAAATAGAATGACTTGTTCCTTAAGCATCTATCTCTAAAGTGTAGGGGTAAAAAGCTGCATGATCATGGGTTACTTCTATCTATGTGAGTGACATATTCTGGAGGTCTCATGATGTCAGTATAAACATCCTAAGAATTTCTAAATATTCTAGATGATAATGTCCTAACTCAAAAAGTGTTGCATCCAGCATTGGGGAATTCTATATTAGACTTCATCCTGACAGATAAAGAGGAAATTAAAACAATATTTTACTATATGCCAAAAAGCCACACTCATACAATCAGGAAAGAAGATCACACTGGTTAAAACATTAAGCTGGTTTATAGGGGAAGTAAAGGCAGCTAAATATATATATACATATATGTATCACAACTGTGAGTAAGGGGACATTGATAATAAAGAATATAAATTAGAAACTGGGAACTGTAGAAGATTGATAAAGAATGCAACAGAATATAAGGAAAAATCCATGGCCAGCAGAGTTAAGGACAAGAAGGAGTGTTTTAAGTATTTTAGAAACAAAAAGAATCCTAACAGTGGCACTGTTCATTTCTGGTCAAATAACAAATCATCAATAACAGTGCGGAAAAAGGCAGAAGTGTTCCATAAATATTTCTGTTCTATATTTAGGGAAAAAGAGATAATGTAGTCATGTCATCATCTAATGATAGTGACGAAACTCTCTTCATTCCAGCAGTAATCCAGGAAAATGTTAAATAGAAGCTTCTAAAATAGCTTTTTAAAGTCAGCAGGACTGGAAAACTTGCAATCAAAAGTTTTAAAATAGATATCCACGGATCTCAATTGACCATGTGGCAAATTACTCCCACGATATTGATGGGTCCTGCACTTTCTCTTCTTGTGGGGAATTCAGGGAGCCTTTTTCTTGCCTCTGAACAGGGTATTAATTGTCCCACTAGTATCCTAGAGGGGAGAAGGGGAGAGGGAGGGACCCGGGCCCGCCCTCTACTCCGGGTCCCAGCCCAGGGGCCCTGAGGATAGCAGTAAACCATTGGGATTAGCTACTCCTTCCCCTGGACTACTTCCCTCTCCTACTCTTCAGCTTGTGGGGGGGGCTTCCTGCCCTCTCTCTACATAAGCCAGGTGTTCCTTTACTTAGGGTCTGGGTCTTTCTTAGCTCACCGCAGCACTTCTCCAAACTCTCTCTGCTCCAACTTCTCCAAACTGCTCTCTGCTCCAACGCCTCCAAACTGCTCTCTGCTCCAACGCCTCCAAACTGCTCTCTGCTCCAACGCCTCCAAACTCCTTCCAAACACCCACACCTGTCTGCCTGAGGCAGGGTTTTTTATTAAGGCCTTAATTGACAGCAGGTGCTCCTAATTAACCTGCTGCCTTCTTCCCTAGTCTACAGGGAGCCACGCCCTAATGAACCCGGAGCTGATATATCTCCCCTCAAACACTCTGCCACAGCTCCCTGACCTTCCTCTATCACACCATTAATATTAAAAATCAACAAGTCCTGGAACACTAGGAAAGACTGGAAGAAAGCTAATGTTGTGCCAATATTTTAAAAGGTTAAATGAGACAACCTGGGTAATTAGAGGACTGTCAGCCTGCTATCAGTTCCAAACAAAATAACAGAATGGCTGATATGGGACTTGATTAATAAAGAATTGAAAGGAAAGTAATATAATTAATACCAATCAACATGTGTTTATGGAAAATAGATTTGTCAAACTAACTTTTTATAAGTTTACACATTTGATTGATAAAGGTAATAGTGTTGATGTAATAGATTTATATGAGGAAATGTTTTAAAAGGGTAAACACAGTGACCTGGGTAATTATAGGCCTGTCACTGTGACATCAATCCCAGGCAAAATAATGGAGTAGCTGACACAGGACTCGATTAATCAAGAACTAAAGGAAGGTAATGTAATTAATGGAAATAAACGTGGGTTTATGGAAAACTAACTTAATATCTTTTTTTTTACGAGACTGCATGTTTGGTATTGACGTAATATATTTAGACTTTGTACCACGACATTTTGTTTAAAAAACTAGAATGACAGAAAATTAACTTGGCACACATTAAATGGATAAAAACTGGCTGACAGGTTTCAAAATATAATTCTAAACAGGGAATCATCATGGAGCAGGTGTGTTTCTAGTATGATCCAACATGGATTGTTTCTTGGCATTATGCTATTTAACATTTTTATTAAAAATGGAAGAAAACAAAATCCTCAGTGATAAAGTTTGTAGACGACACAAAAATTGGGGAAATGGTAAATAATGAAGAGGACAAGTCCCTAATACAGAGTGATATGGATCGTTTCATGAGCTGGGCACATGCAAGTAATATGTATTTTAATACAGCCAGGAACAAAGAATGTAGATCAAACTTACATGATGGGAGACTATCTTGGGAAGCAGTGACTGAAAGATTTGGGGTCCTGATGGATACTTAGATGAACACGAGCTCCAGTGTGACTCTGAATATGCTGAATACGCCTACACAGCAAGCAAGGTCCCAGAGCAGCAAGTCTCAGAGCCCAGGTAGACAGACTCAGGCTCACACTATGGTGCTAAAAATAACGGTGTAAATGTTCAGACTCAGGCTGAAGCTCAGGCTTGAGCCTCTCCCTTGGATCATGTGCTTAGCAGCCAGTAATCAAGATGGGGAATATAAGGGCTCCTAACACCATAGACAGGGGCTACCACTACAAATAAAAATTTGGCGAAGACCCATGAAGCAGTGATAGGACCCTGCATTAGAAGTGCCGAGGGCCTACCGGATGTCTGGGTGAAAATAGACATCCTGCATATCCAGTGCCATAAATCATGTGCCTCTTTTTAGAGACAGTATGATGGTCAATAAGGAGACCATAGGACCAGCTTGACTAGGAACCAGTTGAGATGACGGAGGTCTAGGATTGGCTTCCAACAGCCTTTTTCTTGGTACTGGGAAATAAGTGGAACAGAATCCTGAACCCTGATAGGTCAGAGGAATGTGTTCTACTGCTCACCTTTGCAGTAGGGAGTCCACCTCTAGGGAGAGGACGCTCTCATGAGAGTGGACCCTTAGGCGGGATTGGGATGGGGGATGTGGAAACCTTGTGAACTCGATTGTATAGCCATGTTAAATGACATTCAGGACTCAACTGTCAATTGTTATCACACTTCAAGCTGATAAAAGGAGTGTTAGACATCCTACACACACAAAGGGGGTGGATTGGGTGTACAGCAATATGCAAGGTGGTTGGCAGCTCTCTAGGTACACTCAAACCTTGCTTCTGAGAGGACGGAGCATGCAATGCTGATGGCTGTGATGTCCAAATGGTCAGGTATGCCAAACAGTTTGAACTGGTTGAAGAATAGCATTGTAGATTGGTAGAGCAACCCTGGTTGGTACCGAGGCACGAAGGATATCAAGAAGCTGATTCTGTTTGTCCTGTGCTTTCTCCAGTGGAACATGGTTGTCCCATCTCAAAAAAGATTTATTAGAATTGGAAAAGGTACAGAGAAGGGTAACAAAAATTATTAGGGGCATGGAACAGTTTCCACACGAGGAGAGATTGAAAAGACTGGGACTGTTGAGCTTGGAAAAAGAAATGACTAAAGGGGGTTATGATAGAAGTCTATAAAATCATGAATGGTCTGGAGAAAATGAACAGGGAAGTGTTATTTAGCCCTTCACATAACACAAGAACCTGTGGAACATGTTGCCAAGGGATGTTGTTAAAGCCAGAAGTATAACTGGATTAAAAAAAATTAGTGAAGTTTATGGAGGATAGGCCCATCAATGGCTATTACCCAAAATGGTCAGGGAAGCAACCCCATGATGTGGCTGTCCCTAAACTTCAGACTGTCAGAAACTAGGACTGTACACAGAGGATGAATCACTCAATAACTGTCCTGTTCTGGAACTAGCCGATGTTCAGTGGAAGACAGGATACTGAGCATGATGGACCACTGATATGACCTAGTATCATTCTTATGTCTAAAGAGAAAGGGTGACAAACAAAAACATAAATTTAGTTTTCTCTGTTTGTTTTTGTTTAGAAAATTTCAAAGTCAAATATTTTCCTGAAAATGTTATTTTGAAAAAGGCTATTTTTTCATTTTTAAAAGCTTTACCTTTATAATTTTAACCAGCTCTACCTATCACGTAAACTCTAACTCTTTGCTCGTCTTGTATGTGAACCTATTGTAGGCTGACCATATTTCCTTGAGACAAAAATGGTACATTGGGATGGCAAAAACGGGACGGGGTTGGGGGGTCTCACCAGATGAAGTCGGTGCAGTGGCTGCAGAACGTGGGCTAAGGGGCGCTGGGGGGGTGGTCGAGGGGCTCTAGGGGAGCTCTGGGGGGGCTCTAGGGCCCAGGGGGTCTTACCAGAGGAAGTCAGTGCAGTGACTGCAGAACGTGGGCTGCTTGAGCAAGCGTGCGGTGACTTTGTGGCTCCTGACCACGTGGATCACCTTCTGGCGCAGCGCCCCCTTGCGGCAGAACAGCGGCTTGGCCAGGCACTCCAGCTCGGTGGGCGAGGTGACCAGCGCCATGGCCCCACCTGGGCCCCCCAGTGCCAGGCAGGGGGGGGAGGAGGCAGAGGGGGGATGGGGGGGATGGATGGAGGAATAAGCAGAACAGAGATGGGGGGATGGGGGATGAAGAGGATGGAGGGAGAGAGAGAAGGGGGGATGCGAGATGAAGAGGATGGAGGGGACGGAGGGAGAGAAGGCAGGAAGGTGAGAAGGGAGAGGATGGATGGATGAGAGAAGAGATGGGGGTAGGGAGCAGGGGGGATGGAGGAGGCAAGGGACAGCGAGAAGGAGGGATGGAGAGAAGGGAGATGGAAGAGGAGGCAGTGGACGGAGGGCGAGAGAGAAGGGAGGAAGGGAGGGATGGAGAAGGGAGATAGAGAGAAGGAAGAGAGGGATGGAGGGATAGAGAGAAGGGAGGAAGGAAGGGATGGAGGGATGGAGAAGGGGATAGAGAGAAGGGATGGAGGGAGCGAGAGGAGGCAGCAGACGGAGGGAGAGAGCAGGGAGGAAGGGAGGGATGGAGAAGGGGGATGGAGAGAAGGGAGGGATGGAGAGAAGGGAGGAGGGGGGGATGGAGAGAAGGAGGGAAGAAGGAGGAATAGAGAGAAGAGGAGGCAGCGGGCGGCGGGCTTCATGTGATTATGTCTCATAAAACTTCCGGCCGGCAGCCCCCCCGCCAGCGCGCTCAGCCCCCGGCTGCGGCTCTGGACAGCTCCGCTCCACCGTCAGCTTCAGCCCGCCGCCCGCTGCCTCCTCTTCTCTCTATTCCTCCTTCTTCCCTCCTTCTGTCCATCCCTCCCTTCCTCCCTTCTCTTCATCCCCCTTCTCCCTTCCTCCCTTCTCTCCATCCCCCTTCTCCATCCCTCCCTTCCTCCCTGCTCTCTCCCTCCATCCGCTGCCTCCTCTCGCTACCTAAGGACAAGTATCAGATGTCAAAATCTCCGATGAGCAAACTGCATCTCGTCAGCCCAGCACCAGTGTCCCACTGCTGGATGGGTGATGGCAAAGATGCCCGAAAAACCTGCCCAAAAAACGGGACAAAATTGATATTTTTGTTCAAAAGACGGGACGGTCCAGAAATATGAAAAAAACCGGACTGTCCCGTTCAAAACGGTACATATGGTCAGCCTAACCTATTGCTACTTCTTAATAATAGCAATGATAAGCATAATACATATTTTCTACATTCTATGAATTACAGTTGCTGTGGTAACACCTGCTCTAGTTTAGTTTGCAAAATAAATTCCACTATATCTCAATTTTCAGGTTTCTGGGAGATTTAACGCTTGTTGGCTGAAATTTCTCCTTTGTTCTTTTTCTGAGCAAAAATAGATTAGTTACAAAAAAAAAAAAAGCCCTAAACTACCTTTATTTTTCCATCTGTAAACAAAACTCTAACCTGATTCTTTCAGGGTTTTCTTAAAACAGAGCTACAGAAAAAATGGCTCAATTAACTATTTTCCCATTGTGGCCTACTACATTTTCTTTGTTTGGAAATATAATATAGTTAAAAGCAAAAACCTATTAGCAAATTGGAAATATTTTCAGAGTTGTAAGATCTAAGGTTTTCTGATTTTTTTTTTATTTTTTTCTGATTTTAATTGTTCAGAATTAATGTTTGGGGATTTTTTGCATTTAATATGGAAATAGGTTCAAATAGCTGAGCTCTGATTTTGGTTTTGGTCAAATAAAAATTAATCTTAGGTCCTCATCCTGTAACTTTTAGCATGCCAGTGAATCACTACACCTGCATGGGACTCTACTATAGGCATATGGCTCTTCTTAGCAACCATGCTGTATGCAAGAAGCTGTCACTTTGGAGCCTTCATTTTTTGCCTTTTCAGTGATATAACCAGAATCTCACATGGGTTTGGTTTTTGATTTGCATCTGATAAAAATGTGGACTATTTTACACTCCCCAGTTCATGGTGCTCATTTATCGTTATCATGCTAAAAAATCCTCTGAGTTGGTCTTGCCCTGGATGCAGAGTGCTATAAGGAAAATAGTATTAAAAAACATGAAAACCTCAGGCTCTTCATTACATTTCTGCATGCTGTTTAAGACCAAGTAATAAACCAGCCTGCCACGTTGCCAAAATATACATTACATTACGCAGTTAGCGCCAAGACCTACTGAAGAAAAGCACTATATAAAAGCAAGGTATTATAATTTAAAAACATACACATATTCTTCCCTTTTCAGATCTTAATTTTCTATTATAGTTTGGTTCTTTCAGATCACAAACCATATATAACCTTTGAATTCTTAGTCCAGAGTTGTCATAATATCCATATTTCCCCCCAGGCTTTAGTATAACAAAATCTGCTGTCTCAGAGACAATTTTCTCTCTACATAACTAATATCCAGAAGCTTCAGGTTCCATGTTACCAAGAATTTCTCACATTTCCAGAAATATAACTAACGATATCATTATTTGTCAGAAATACCCTGTCTCATATATTCAGGAAACATCTGCCTAGAAGATAAATGCATCTATGACTATATAGCAGTTAAAAGTGGTGATTGCTCCAATTCTGTTTCTCATTCTATTTCAAATAATAATGACCTTCTGTCTGTACCTTTAGATTAGGATTTCTGGATACCTTGAGGATTTGTAAAAAAAGGTGGGATACAAATTTATTAGTCTGGGTTCCCATCACTGTCCTGGATTAATAAGAGACTTCTCTTACAATAAACTCATTATTTTTCACTTTTCTTCTGTCCTTTCCTGTCTCTTCTATAACACTGTACCTTCTTTTTCAGTCTCATTCTTTATTCACTTTCTATTTTAGTCCACTTTCTATTTGCCAGTAAGTATCACTCCATTATTTCAGAATGTGGGTTTTTGCTCTCTGATCCGTGCTGTCTCCTTGACTTAAAATACCAGCCAACTGTGTGATTCTCAAACCTACTTCCTCTTTTTGTTTAGATATTGTTCTTCAATTTCTGTTATTAATCTCATATTGTTCATCTATAGTGCTAGCCTGGCAACATTCAGCTAATTAGAAATAATTATTAAAAAATAAACATATATTTGTATATTAATTTAAATCCATAATGCATCTACATAAAATATATACATTAGTCTATTAAATGTTTGACTTAATGAAGACTAGTAATTTAATTAAAATAACTACATAATAAGGAAACAGTAATATTATATAGTATACAATTACTGAATTTAGTCTCCTTTGCACTACATTATTTCTGTCACCTGGAAACTAATTAGCACAACATAATCACATACTTCCTGTCTAGTAAACATACAAGTCTCACAGGAACAAATGATTTGTATCATGAATCACTAGCCACTGCTTATTTGCAATTATCATATAAATGAGGTGCTTTAGGTTGACCTCCGATTCCCCCGTCCTTGTCTGAGGCAGAGAAGATACACTAGTTATGCAAAAACTTGAAGCAATTTAAATTACTTATTTAGCCCCATGTAATATTTTTTGTTTTGTAGAAACTTCTCTAAAAGTAAAATTAGTAAATGTAAGGGTGATTTTGAAGATAAGCACAACAAGGTCTAGATGTTTGATTAGGTTTTCTAACCACTATAGTAATACAAATTTAATAAATATTAAAACAACAACAATAATAATTAATTAATAATATATCTAAGAAAAATGATAAAGTGAAGTTATAGCAATGAAGTCTCAAAGGCACCTGCTGTGTTATTACTTAAAACCCTAGTAAGTTAACGCAACTAGATGAAAGAAGACTTAATACTTAACCAATACCTTACTTCAAACAAGTTTACACCTCATACATAATTTTTCATGGTAAACATTTTGCTTGCAATTTGATGAGCAAGTAAGGTTTACCAGTAACATGCGTTTGGAATTCTGCCTCTAGCACTGCCCCTTACCCTGAAGCAAAGACCAATTAATAAGTTATTACTGATTTTTACGAATCTCAGCCATCCCTGTTAAATTGATACTACAGCTGACAACAAACTAGCCAGGGGGCAAAGCAGAAGACAGCAATATCAGGGATCCCATTCACAATTCATTGCTGTTGTGACCACCAGCCTCAGACCTCAGAGGGAAGGAATAGGACCCCTGGATCCCTGCCTCAGACCTCAAGCCTTACCCCTAATGCAGGTTGTACTTTGACAAGGAAAGGAGAGAGAACAACAACCTGAAATGTCTCAATTGGCCACCCACTGGCTGCAGCAGAGCACTAAGGAGGAGAAGCCAAGAAAAGACTCAGCTGGGATGCTCATGACCTGGGAGCAGAGGTGAAAGCAAACCGGTCCAGTCTGGTCCGGCATACTGGTAAGAAAGTGTCCGCCAGTACACAGCCGACCATACCAGCAGGGCTGCTGATAGGGAGGGGGGGACAAAAGAGGCAGCTGCACTGGGGCTCTGGCCCTTTAAATTGTTGCCAGAGCCCCAGGACTTCCGGCCGCCACTGCCACCCTAGGACTCCGGTCATAGTCGTCAATTTCTACTGGTGGGTGCTCGACCCATCTCACCCCCAGCCCCACTTCCATCCCTGCCCCCATGCCAATCCCTTCCCCAAAATTCCCACCGCAACTCCGCCCTCTCCCTACCCCTATTGGACTCCTTCCCCAAATCCCTACCCTGGTCCTGCCTCTTCCCTACCTTCTCCCCTGAGCACACCGCGTTCCAGCTCCTCCTCTCTCCCTCCCACAACTTGTTACACCACAAAACAGAGATGTTTTGCAGCAGCAAGCTCTGGGAGGAGAAGCAGAGACATGGTGCGCTCAGGGGAAGAAGCGGAGGCAAGGTGAGCTGAGGCGGGTGGGGGGGGGGTGGAGTGGGGAGCTTGGCTGCAGGTGGTTGCAGAACACTCACCAATTTTTCTCCGTGGGTGCTCCAGCCCTGGAGCATCCATGAAGTCTGCACTGATGACTCTGGAAGTGATTTAAAGGGCCCTGGACTCCCGGACACTGCTGCTACTACCCCAGAGCTCCAGCAGTGATTTAGTACAGTGTCCGATTTCTTCAGTTTTCCTAACCCCCATGTGTCCCTGACCTCAGCTACTCCCCTTCCTGCTACACATCCCCCATTTATCCCCCTCCCTATGGTCCCTCTCCTCACCGCCATCCAAATCTCTCACGCTATTCCCCCACTCCTCTGCCCCCTAATTATCTCCCCCAGGAAGCAGAGTAATTTCCCCCAAAAGAGTTTGGGGTGCACTAGTAGAGTTATGGGGTACAGAGGATTGGGGTTCAATGGCAAAGCTAAGGGTGCAAGGGGTTAAGGTGCACTGGCAGAGCTGGGGGTGCTGGGAGGCTACAGTGCACTAACAGAGTTGCTAGGAGCAACACCTTCATCACTTGCACCCCCAACCTTTCTCCCCTACCCATAACCCCTCTTCCCTCACTGCAGCTCCACACCCTCCCTCCCTTTATTCCCTTGCTTCCCAGGTCCCTAATATTCCCCCCTCCCAGGAAGCATTTATGTGTCTAATTTTTTCCTCAATATACTTTGATTACATTCCCCCCAAAATTGCCACTCATGACTCACAAATGGTAGCAACTTCCATCCACTCAGTTCAGATGTGTGGGGTTTCTGATTAAACTTATCCTTAATTATACTAATTGAAGGGTGAGTTCACAGCCATCCAGGGCTCTGTGATTATTCATCCAGTACCTCTCAGTTAACAGTAAAGTCAACAGAAGAAAACCATTTTGGAGGGTGGACTAACTCAGGAACCCCTTGATCAAATGCTACTCTGTACCCCCATGAAGTACACCAAATTTCAAAGCAATCTGATTAGCCCTTCAGATTTCAGAGCACTCACAACAGTAATGTTAAAGCAAATAAAATGTGTAAATGGAAACCCTCTAGCCATTTTTCTGTATTGGTGAATGTGCACTGTAAAAATACACTTTTTAAAAAAATACTGATCTCAGTTTGGATCCCCCAAAGACTTAATGTGTGTCATGCACTACCTAGGGTAAAATTCAACAGACTGAACCCATGTTGACTTGCATCTCCATCAACAGTTTAATCTCTAGCTCTGCACAAAAGAACCCACCTAGCAACTTCTTTTTAAAAGTGGCTATTATGAGGGCAGGGGTGTTATATCTCCAGAATCCCTAACTCAAATGACTCCATATTTGGATCACTGATCCTATCTTTCACCCTCCTGAAGCATTGCGAGTTTCAAAGAAATCCAACTAAACAATTCAATTTTAGAAAATTTAGAAAGGTGAAGCTTTAAACAGATGTGATACAGCCTCACCTCCAGGGGCAATGGCATGCCAATCTTAGTTGGATAGAATACCAAGACCTTCTGCAGTCACGGCCACAATGGCATCACCTCACTAAACGTTTGTGAGTGCTGGTGGCACTGTAATTGTCTCACACACACTAGGGATCGGCAGGGTGAGTTCAAATGTGAGAAGATGGACCAAAAATATCCTTTTTTAAAAATCATGTGATGTGGGGGCCAGCTGCACAGTTTTGGGAGGATGTATTTTTGAACTTTTGGGGTTGGCAATACTGCTTCCTTATTACAGCACAATGTGCAAAAGAACAGACTGCCCATGCTATAGTTTACTTGCCCTGTAATAATCAATTCAATTTAATTTCCCACTAATCTTTCCCTTTCCAGACTGAATAAACCTAATAGTGTGTTATTCTTGGTATTTTTTGGTTGATTACTTTTTGGGGGATTTATTGCCAAATCTCTCAAAGCATATTTCTTATCACTCTCTAGGCACCTAATGTGTTTTATTTTATCAACAACATTTCACTTTTATTCATCATGAAAGAAAATATCCACCTACCCCCATATTGCCAACTCCAATGTTCAAAAATCATGAAGCAGATCTCCCAAATCATGAGATTTTTTTTTAAAAAAAAACTCTAATTTTTGGCATCTCCCAGTCGGCAGCGCTGCAGGACTAAGCAGCTGGCACGTTCGGCCCCTAGGCAGATGCATGGTCAGGCGGCTCTGCACGGTGCGCGCTGCCTGTGCCTGCAGGCACTGCCCCCGCAGCTCCCATGACCACAGTTCCCAGCCAATGGGAGCTATGGAGCCGGCGCTCAAGGTGGGAGCAGTGTGCGGCATTTCCCTGGCTGCCCCTGCACCCAGGAGCCACAGAGATATGCTGGCTGTTTCCAGGAGCTGCTCAGAGCTAGGGCAGGCAGGGAGTCTGCCTTAGTTCCACTGCACCGTTGACCGCAGTTTTAACAGCCTGGAGCCCCGGGGTTCCTTTCCGACTGGGTGTTCCGGTCAAAAACCGGATGCCTAACAACCCTAAGACCACCATATTTCTCTGGATGTTGACTGCTGACCAAGGTCAGACTTATTTTTTAAAATCAGATTTAAACAATAATAAATTATTGCCCAGGAAAATAGCTGTAGTGGGCAGTTTAGTGGATGAGGCATTGGACTGGAAGCACAGAAATCTGGGTGCTATGCCTTGCTCTGCCATCGCCCTGAGGTGTCTCCTTGGGCAAGTCACTTTATTTCTCTCTGCCTCTCTACTTCCACCTTTTGTCTGTCTTGTCTGTTTAGACAGCAAACTCTTTGGGGGCAAGGATTGTCTTCTACCATGTGACTGGACTGTGTCACGCACAATGAGGCTCTGATCTTGGTTGGGATCTCTAGTCACTACTGTAATACAAAAAATTATAAAAAATGATGCCCAGAAAATGACACATCTATATTTGAACAATTGACTCACACCAGAAAAACTCTGTATCCCAAAACTAATTCGCTGGCGGGAGGGGAATCCAGTGCCTCAATGTACTCTTCTATACAGGTGAAAGCAGTTGCATTATTTTCTGACCCAAAGCTAGCAAAAATAGTGATTTTCTTATAGGCCAGTACACAAGCTTTCAAAGTCCAGGAGCTAAAGCAGAGACCACCTTGAGTGCATATCTTATGAGATCCGCAGTGAGCAAGCACAGAAATTACAAGAACTACATTCTATAAGATACGGTATCTGTTCTTACAAGATTTACAAGTGTCTCCCTTAAAAGATGCACACCCAAGGCAGTCTCTCCTTGAGCTCCCAAGCTAGGCAATGTCCTGGGAATGGATAAGCGTCTCTCTTCCCAGGCCATACAAAAGACCTAACTAAACATTCTGATTTTTCAGAAGTGCTGAGCACTAACCTCTCCCAGTGAGAAGGCCATGCAGGGGTAGACACACAGATGACAATCACTGCAGAAATATTCAAGATAAACAAACAACTAAACAAACATATATAAGCCAGCTCCTCAAAGGTACGTGACATTTTTGCATTTCTTAGCTAAGAAGTGAGTAGATAAGTATTAAAGTTTTTATTTTTTAAGTGAAGTCAGATTAATATGACTGAATTTCTGTTTACTAGGTATTAAGAGACAGAAAATCAGAAAACTTTGTGTTCTGAGGAATTTAACAAATGAACAGTAAATATTCACCTGCTGCTAAGATCAGCTGGTTTTGAATTAAATCTAAATGTAATTAAACAAAGAAATAAAGAGGAGATCAGGATTCCACTTACCAATTTGAAACCAAATAATTCAAACAAACAATCTTTCACTCTAGAGTTGCAGCCGCATAGGAAAGAAAGTAAGTGCAAATCCTCTCTTTTATTGTACACCAGTATTAATTTCTAGTTAACTAACCCAATCAATGACTTGAAGAGAGTCACAATAGGTTCATAAATCATTAGAGAACAATATATATAGGGGCAGTGGCTGTGCTTCGAGAAATTTCCACCAGTACATTTATTGTAACATGCACAAAGTAGTTGGCAAAGTAAACATACTTCGAGTGGAACCAGCTGCTGTGTAAGTTCTAGCAGTCACTTTGTGTAATGGAATGTCTTAGCAATCAGTTTAATTTCTTAAAGGTGACTTGGGCAGATTTTTTTGGTAATTAGATGTATGGCTGTTATTGTTTCTTGATAGTGTAAGCTATAAAAGTTTTTTTTTCCTGCTTGTCTTTTTACCTTAAATACATCAGTGTTGAATGTGGTCTTCCCTAGTTTTAACGGAGAATTTTTTTAGGGTACCAGAGATGTGTATTATGAATTCTCATACCTTAACTGAATGGGCAAGCATATTGAGCCTTTAACAAAGCCACCCTCTCTCATAAATGTTCATTAGACACTGAAGCTAAACGAAACTGAGTAAAAACAAAATGTAAACACATGGTCTCTTCTCAGGCTCCCCCTCGTGGTCTCAGGGCAGCCCTGCAAGTGGCCCCTCATCTCAGTTTCCCTTTTGAGTCCACAGTAACTCCAAAATAGCTTATTGTCTAATCTATAATAATAGTTCACTAACAAAACAGTTCAAAAAGCCATAACCAAAAGTTCCAGAACATATTTCATGTGACACAGCCCCAATGCAAGTGGTCTTTAAAACTCAGATTCATTCTTGCCATACCTGGACTCTGTCAGTCGTCCGCTATCCCTCTACCAGGACATCCAGCCCAGTCTTTTCTTCTAAGGTGCTGCATAACAGTTCTTCCCATTGGACACTCTACTTGGAGCATCCTTGATAGAGGATCATCCCTCCCTATTGCTGGTCCTCTCATAGTTTCTCTGGGGCCCAGTTCTGCAGCAAGGAGACATCAGGGGGCAAGCTCCTCTTGTCGTTCCCCCTTGCTTAAGCCCACTCTGGCCCTTGGCTCCAGCTCTCTGGCTTAGAGCCAGCAGGCATCTCCCTCTGCTGTTCCTCCTGATTTCAGCCCTTTCTAGCTTTAGCCCTCTGGCTTGGGGATACCAGCCAGCAAATCCTTTTTGCAACTCTCCTGCCTTAAGCCCTTTCCCAGGAACCACCTTCTCTCTCGGTTGCTCAGGCAGCTCTCATCTTTCTTTTTTCCTGACTGAACCAGTCTTCTCTGCCTCCTTTTTTTCACCCTCACCAGGCCTCTTAGGGTACGTCTACACTGCAGTGAAAAACCCATGGCTGGCCCATGCCAGCTGACTCAGGTTCACAGGTTCGGGCAAAGGGGCTGTTTAATTGCAGTGTAGACTTTCAGGCTTTGTCCCAGACCCTAGGATCCTGAGAGGTGGGAGAGAACCTGAGCTCAGGCTGAAGCCCAAGTGGCAATGTCTACACCACAATTAAACAGCCCCTTAGCCTCAGCCCTGTGAGCTGGAGTCAGCTGGCACAGGTCAGGAGTGGGTGTCTAATTGTAGTGTACATGTATCATAGCTCCCAGGTGCTGCCTCATCCTCTTAACTGGCCCAAACAAGGAGCACCTGGACTGGAACAGGAGAGCTGAGCTCAGTTTCATTTAATGAGCTAGCGAGGTGGGAGGGTCCCAGAGCTCGGGCTCCACCCGCAGCCCAGAAGTCTACACTGCAATGAAACAGCACAACCACCTGAATGTAAGCCCAAGTCGGCTGGCACAGAACAGCTGAGGGCGCCTAACTGCAGTGTAGACAAAATGAATATGTTCTAGACTCAGGAAGTGTAGTCCTAGAAAACAGAACAATTCAAATCTTTCCGAGTGGCTGTATTGAACGCAGAAGAAATGCCTTCCTGGATGTAGCAGAGTTGATAGCAGCAGCATTAAGAAATAGAATCTCTATATACAAAATTAACCAGAGCTATTTTTTATATTACAACATGATAAAGAGCCAGACTTAACACACTTAGAGGCATATAACTCAGTCAAGTGGTGATGAGAGACACATATGTTAGGGTGCTAAGCACGGTATACAAATGTATATAGAATAGAATATAGACAATTGTTTGGATACAAGACTTTCAAGCACTTTAGCCAGAAATAGTACATTAGCTATTGGAAGGCACGCACTCCAAAATCCAATGCAGCTTTTAATTGAGCACATATCTAGTCTAATTTAATGGAATTGGAACTATACTAAAACTTAAAGGCAAATCAATAGTTTGTGTAACAAATAAAAAACTCTCACTGGCACATTGGTTCAGAAGGTCAGCAGGCCAGGGATCAGAAGCCAACATTTTTTCCCCATTACATTTACTGAAATCTTTTGAGAGATACATAAGGCATTACACCTATCCACAAATACAGTAAAAAATCATGGTAGACAATAGTACGAAATAAGGATAATACAATTTAGGAAGACATATTACGGGGCTCACAATATAATAAGTTCTGAATAATGCATGGAGGATAGGAGCATGGTAGGTTTATCTATAGTAATACTACAGGGAATGCAAAATACGAATAGATTCTATATGTAAATAATGCTTTTTATCCAGAAGGATTCTAAAGCACTTCAGAAATTATAAAACACACTACAACAAAAATACAAAGCAGACACTTCCTATTTGGGGGTAGTGGGTAAAGTGCAGTTAATCAGCAGACAACACAATCCATAGTGAAGGGAAAGAAAAGCTGGTTAAAAGCATATGAGCAAACTCGTATCCTAACTAAAAGTTCCCTGGGATCTTTCAGGCCCATTAATTGTAGGAAAAACATATATTTTTTTACATCTCATCCATAAGATTCTCCACAATAAACTGTGTTTAGTATAATTATCTCAGTGGGAAAACATGCTGAATTTGCCTTGATCGAATTTAGGAAGGGAAAAAAAACCATCAGACAGGTTCCCACACATTCACAAAAACTTCATAAAGAAAATCATCTTCTCCACCTTTATTGTCTTGATACGTGCTTAAAATCAAGCACCAGCAATGAAAGGGATGGCATTAACAAGATATGAGTTGGGCTTATTTTGTGCACTATCAGACAGCTGGCATTAAAAGAAATGCACAAAACAAGGTACCTTGAGAGATACTGCATGTCCAGTGTAAGATCCCCAGTTACATAGAGTCCTAGAAAGTATCTGCAATATAACAGCAACTTCTAGAATTAATATCCAAACAAGGGTAATGTGACTCAGATTTAAACAAATTCTTCTCTCTTCTTTATGTAAATAGCCATATAAGTACCAAGACCTAGAGTTTCACACTTGAGTGCCTAAAATCAGGATTACAAATACAAATTAAGGTACTCAAATGAAAGATTTTCAGAGATGCTGAGCACCCATAGCTCCCACTGACTTATTTAAATGTCTTTAGGGACCCAAGTTTGAACTGTATGTTCCCATTCTCCTCTGCTCACAACCACAGGGAGCAGCTAAATGGCTGTGAGATTCCAAAGTAGACTACAGGGAATCTATACTGTTCACGATTGCATCACCAAAGCGATGGTGGGGGAGAATGGTTTTAGGTAGGTCAATATCTCTAAACTACTTGCCTCGAATCTGTGTGACAACATTAGTGTTAAAACCTCGATGTAGTGCGCCATCTGATAATCCCAATTAGGCATACAAGGGCAGCAATTGACTAATATAAAGGAAAATACCTAGCTACACAGGAAGTCACAAGCTTTGGAGTAGAGGAGAAGATGGAAACACAATACTGAAGTGTCAACAGGAACAGACTGGGAGGATGCTAAGAATTCAAATAATAAATGGTTTTACTCTATTTCTAGAGACTGACACCCAGTCTCTTTAATGACAAGTAGAGGTAGACATTTTTCTAATAATGAATAGAAAAATTTTGGGTCACATATTTTTTTCATATATATATATATATAACAAAAAAACAAAGTGTGCTTTTTTGTATTTTTTTTACAATTGATCAGAAATGTTACTGAAAATGGTTATCAGCATGTTTCATTTACCAATTACTGGGTAATCATTTTGGTAATGCATTTGATATTTTTTTCTCCCAAAACAGGCTTTTTTAAATTTACAAAAAAAAAATCAAAAGTGAAAAATACTATTTGAAATACTTTAAAATGAAAAGTTTCCAAATTTGGAAGATGTTTTCAAATATAGATTTAAATTTTTTAACCAGCTCTATTCAGAGGTTATTTCAAATCAGTTCAAACACATTTCTAGTTAAATATCCCAAAAGAGGCTCAGGGGTCTTAACTTATCAAATATAGTAGTAATTTTGATATTTTCCACAGTCTGAGGAAATGATATAATTTTGACTGTTCTATAGAGGGGAATATAGGAGACATCAAAGCTGGAGGGAAACATAAGGTGGAATTATCTCTCTTCAGGAACACACTTCTCCAAACACTGGAACCTGCAATAGCAACAATCACCATCAACATGACTACCACAATTACTTATGCAGACTCATCCCTCATATTCTAGCTTTATTAGTCACTACAGGTTTGTCCCCTCCCTCTCTATCAGAGGTACACTAGCTGGTAAAGACATTTCTATGAGAACAGCAAGCCCTGTCAACCTCCACAGAACTGACCCTAGAGCCAAAATGTTGCACACATCACCTTTCCTGATTGGGAGATATTTGTTAAAGGATTGCATTCTACTGTCTAAATCCAATATGGCTCACCTATTCTGGCCCTTAGGAACCTTCATTATCTCTAAAACACAAGTGGTTGCTTAAAGGACATCATATTTAATTTTGTGATAAGCCTGTGACTACAGACATTTCTTTATTAAAAATATTGTATAAGTAACCCATTCTGGTACTTTATGAAAATAAAAGAATTAAGAATGATTGTGTTGTCTGTCAATATTCTTCAGGGGAGATGTTTAATAGCTTCTCACAAAAGTGTGTAGGTCTATTATCATCTCTAGAGTACATATTTCATATTGTTTCGTGATAAATTCCAGTAAATAACAGAAGAGAAGGAGATGATGCCAAAAGCACAATATAACTTGGAAACACAATTCCCACCCACCCACTTTATAGAAAAAATACACAGGAGAATAAAAGAAAAAAAAAAGAAAATTCAACCACTTAGAGCCAGATTCACCCTGACATTGGGAAAACTACCTTGTGGGGCAGAAAACTTACAAGTTGCAACTTACAAATTTCTTCCTAATTTTCCCATTACAGATAGATAAAGAAAAGGGATAAACAGTTTTAACCTCACTAAACAGAATGGGTGGGAGAGCTTGTCCACATAAACTTATGGATGTTCCCACATTACTAACAATCCTGGGACCCTCACATGTGGAGCTCAAAGCCTCTGCACTGCTGATCTTCAGAGGCTGTTGGCCCCACCATTGGCTGCCTTCAAACTCTTCCCACAGAGTGGTTTCTCTCAGGGAAAGCTTTTGTGCAAAGTTCATTATCTCCATCCAGTAGGGTGACCAGACGTCCCGATTTTATCGGGACAGTCCCGATTTTCGGAGACTTGTCCCGTGTCCCGATCATCCTTTGGTTGGGACGCCCTTTGTCCCGATATAGCAACCTTCAGAGGCCAGCACCAGACTCGTGCCTCACTAACCGCTCCTTCCGGGGCGGCCGCAGCACCCTCCTGCCAGCAGGAGCAGGCAGTAAGTCTCACTGCCCCAGGCAGAGGCTCTCCTTGATGCAAGGAGGGGGAAGGAGGCTGCTTGCAGCCTGCACCGGCAAAGGGGGAGGGGCAGAGAGCCCCCCCGCAGCTCCAAGTCCAGCCCCTCATCAGCCCCACGTCCACTGCCCCCCCTCTCCCCGCATTGAGAGTCAGGGGCAGGCGGCAGCAGCCAGGACAGTTCTCTGCCGCTGCCTCACATGCTGCAGAGGTGGGGGGGGGGGAGGAGGGCTGCTTGCCTAGGGGCAGTGAGGAGGGTGGCTACAGAGAGCGCCCAGCCGCCCCCCCCAACCAGCCCCTGACCCACCTGCCAGCTGCCCCCCGGCCCAGCTAAGAACAGTTCCCAGGGGTAAGCAGCTGGGGCCCTGGATCCCCAACCCACGGTGGGGCTGCGCCCCTGCACCTGGAGCCGGGCCCCTGCACCCCTGACCCATGGCTTCCTCAGACCCTGCCCCCATGGGTCCAGTGGGGGTGGGGGAGCCTGTGGCACCCTCCCCTCCCCCCCCTCGAGTTCCCACTCCCCCCCCCATGTGTCCCAATATTTTTTCTTGTCATCTGGTCACCCTACCATCCAGCTTCTCTGTACCCAAACTTCTCCATACTCGAAGAGCCCAAAACCTATATATCTAAGAAGGGCTTTTGTGAGTCAAGACAAACCATGAGACCAAGACACAGAGCTCATCATCCTCCAATTCAGTGACCCCCAACCACTCCTCTGTAGGCCAGTCTCCTGGTAAGACTACATCTTCAAAGATGCACCATGGCCAGAGACTCCCCTCTTGGCAAGGAGAGAAGGTGGGCAATGGAAGACATAGTGCCCCATGGTAGATGTAGTCTAACCAAGGAGATAGGCCTACAGAGGAGAATGGGAGAATGAGGCACACAAACAATAACTCCCAGAAAGCACCACGGCAATATAACTGAATCAAAATAGTTAGGGTTTTTACCAGAAATTTTTCTGAATTTTAACTAGAAAATTGAAATTTCTTATAGAAAAATGCCCATTTTCTGACCAGGTCTACTTCAAAACTTCTTTTTTCATTTTGATAAACTTTCTTCCTTCTTCCCTTGCATACAGAAGGGTCCCCATCTAAATTATCCCATACAGGAAGGCTTAAATTGGGAAATAAATCAATGGTCTGCCTAGCTTTGCCCACGAGCCAAGTTTCACCTGCTTGTGATGCCAAAATGAGAAGTTATTCACAAAAGCTTGTGCAGATGTTCAAAACGTGATCATGTATTCTCTGCTGGCTTCTCAAGCTTCAGCCCTTCTCAGTAGTATTCAGGGTTAGGTTAAAAAAGAGATGCAACCAGAATCCTATCACTCAGAGTCATGTGATATCAGAGTATAAGCCTTGACCTCATGGTGGCTAAGAAAGCTTGATATTGAGTGCTGGTATAGCTGCAGCAGAGATACCGGTCTGAGTCTTCACACAGTTTAGCACAAAGGAAGAAGCAACAGCCCCTAGAGAGAGGAAGGGAGTTGCCAGACCTTACATCCCCCATCACAGCAGACCCATGACTCTGGCCATTTTGAAATGGTAACAGCTTGGATGCTGTAGTGGGGTGGCTGCCCCACTCCTGGGGAAACAGGCTGAAAACAGCCCAGAAAAGGGTTGTGGTTGGGGGCAGGCAAGCTCCAACCTGATTGGGTAGAGCAGCCACAGCTGTGGCTGGTTCAATAAAGGCCCAGCTGGCCCTGATAAAAGGGCTCAGTTTGCAAACAGAGTCTCCTCTGTATGCAGAGGTAGACAGGCCTGGCTGCTGGAGTACCTAGAGTGGTGCAGGGTTGGGGTAAGGCAAGAGGAGCTGGCGAAGCTCTGGCCTGGAAACCCCCAGGCTGCAGGGCCTAGGGGAAGGCCCAACAAGGGGTACTAAGGTTGCAGGGGCAGCCCATGGCTAGAGGTAGAGGCAGCAGGCCAAACCCCCCTTGCCGGTGATGAATGGGAATGATACTGCAGTCTGCCCCAGTGAACGGGGGCAAGTGGTGACTGGCAGTTGCCTAGACTGAGGCAAGGTGGGGATAGAGGGGTGGGGGTTCCCCAGGGAGGGGAGATCCTAAGAGGGTACTGCAGGGGTGCAGCACCATAGATAAGAGGGCACCAGGGTCCCGGGAGGGATACGGGGCCAGCAGCGAGCGGGATAACACCCTGCAGAGGGCGCTCCAGAGGCTGGAGAGCTAATTCCCAGATGGACCAGCAGGAGGCACCGCAGAGGTGAGTCGCCACCCCGCTACAGATGCCCTATCCATCCCTGAAGTATTAGCTCCCCCAATGCTAGGGTTCAGATGCCCCTCTGGGCTCCATTCCTCTCATCGGGGTGTTTTGGCTTGACAGGTCAATTTAGAAATGATGGCGTTCTCCCAAGTGCCATCTACTTCTGGCACCATCATGAGATGCCACTCAAGTGGAAGTTGGGCAAATGACCAGGGAGAAATATAAAAATATTGCTCAGGCATGCAGGAGTGAAATCAGGAAGGCTAAATCACACTTGGAGTTGCAACTAGCAAGCGAAGTTAAGGGTAACAAGAAGGGTTTCTTTAGGTATGTTAGCAACAAGAAAAAAGTCAAGGAAAGTGTGGGCCTCTTACTGAATGAGGGAGGCAATCTAGTGACAGAGGATGTGGAAAAAGTAAATGTACTGAATGCTTTTTTTGCCTCTGTCTTCATGAACAAGGTTGGCTCCCAGACTACTGCACTGGGCAGCACAGCATGGGGAGGAGGTGACCAGCCCTCTCTGGAAAAAGAAGTGGTTCAGGACTATTTAGAAAAGCTGGTCGAGCACAAGTCCATGGGGCTGGATGCGCTATATCCAAGGGTAGTAACGGAGTTGGCTGATGTGATTGCAGAGCCATTATCTTTGAAAACTCATGGCGATCGGGGGAGGTCCCGGATGACTGGAAAAAGGCTAATGTAGTGCCCATCTTTAAAAAAGGGAAGGACGACGATCCAGGGAACTACAGGCCAGTCAGCCTCACCTCAGTGCCTGGCAAAATCATGGAGCAGGTTCTCAAGGAATCAATCCTGAAG
Organism: Sternotherus odoratus; assembly: GCA_032164245.1. Taxonomy (NCBI): domain Eukaryota; kingdom Metazoa; phylum Chordata; order Testudines; family Kinosternidae; genus Sternotherus; species Sternotherus odoratus. The sequence goes on along the minus strand of JAVMKO010000001.1, from coordinate 71,775,647 downwards.
CACTTAGAGGAGAGGAAAGTGATCAGGAACAGTCAGCATGGATTCACCAAGGGAAAAAAATCAAGCCTGACTAACCTAATTGCCTTCTACGATGAGATAACTGGCTCTGTGGATGAGGGGAAAGCAGTGGATGTGTTGTTCCTTGACTTTAGAAAAGCTTTTGATATGGTCTCCCACAATATTCTTGCCAGCAAGTTAAAGAAGTATGGGCTGGATGAATGGACCATAAGGTGGATAGAAAGCTGTCTGGATCGTCGGGCTCAACGGGTAGTGATCAATGGCTCCATGTCTAGTTGGCAGCCGGTATCAAGCGGAGTGCCCCAAGGGTCGGTCCTGGGGCCATTTTTATTCAATATTTTTATCAATGATCTGGAGGATGGTGTGGACTGCACCCTCAGCAAGTTTGCAGATGACACTAAACTGCGAGGAGTGGTAGATACACTGGAGGGTAGGGATAGGATACAGAGGAACCTAGACAAATTAGAGGACTGGGCCAAAAGAAATTTGATGAAGTTCAACAAGGAGAAGTGCAGAATCCCACACTTAGGACGGAAGAATCCCATGCACTGCTACACACTAGGGACCGAATGGCTAGGCAGCAGTTCGGCAGAAAAGGACCTAGGGGTTAAAGTGGATGAGAAGCTGGATATGAGTCAACAGTGTGCCCTTGCTGCCAAGGCTAATGGCATTTGGGGCTTTATAAGTAGGGGCATTGCCAGCAGATCGAGGGATGTGATTGTTCCCCTCTATTCGACATTGGTGAGGCCTCATCTGGAGTACTGTGTCCAGTTTTGGGGCCAACACTACAAGAAGGATGTGGAAAAATTGGAAAGAATCCAGAGAAGGGCAACAAAAATGATTAGGGGCCTGGAGCACATGACTTATGAGGAGAGGCTGAGAGAACTGGGATTGTTTAGTCTACAGAAGAGAAGACTGAGGGGAGATTTGATAGCTGCTTTCAACTACCTGAAAGGGGGTTCTAAAGAGGCTGGATCTAGACTGTTCTCAGTGGTACCAGATGACAGGACAAGGAGTAATGGTCTCAGGTTGCAGTGGGGGAGGTTTAGGTGGGATATTAGGAAAAACTTTTTCACTAGGAGGGTGGTCAAGCATTGGAATGGGTTACCTAGGGAGGTGGTAGAATCACCTTCCTTAGAGGTTTTTAAGGTCAGGCTTGACAAAGCCCTGCCTGGGATGATTTAGTTGGGGACTAGTCCTGCTTTAAGCAGGGGGTTGGTCTAGATGACCTCCAGAGGTCCCTTCCAACCCTAATATTCTATGATTCTCCATAATTGTACAGATCTTTATAGTATCCTCCCTTTCTTTTTATAAATGATTTGATCAGCTTTTAAGTAGATAAAATTGTGGGCATCTTCATTATTGCCAATGTATAGGCCCCACAAACTATTCATTTCTCAGCGGTATTGTTTCAAGCTGTGGACAGACATCACTCAGCAGTTATACATGATTCACATTTTCAAGATTTCATTTGCATTTACAGTTAGAGACTACTTTTTTTTTTTTTTTTTTTTTTTTTTTTTAAGAAAAGGGAAATTCTGGAGCAAAAGATGGCAGCCTGTATAACTCCACCATGGATTCACCACTGGTGAACCACGCAGCCATCCATAACTCATGTCAGTAAAATCTTTATACTATACCATGCTCTCATGCATTCCATATTTGTATGTATTTGACAGACACACACATTCTAGAAAGCATGCATTCATTCAGGGTCTTATTCCATTTACGGCAAAAGGGGATTAAATATAACTCTGTTTTTAGAGAAACAGCTAATAACTGCAGGTTACAAGATTCTACGGTGGCACTGAAAACCACTGAAAACCATCATCACAAAGTAAAAAAATAAATATTAATAAAAGGCAGGGGAGGATTGAACAATCCAAAACTCCAAAGATGTTACCTGTAATATAGACACTAAACAAAAGAATTAATAATGGGAAGAATCTGAATAGATTAACTCAGAAGCAAGCTTTCTTTTACTAATACTGAATATCTTTTTTCATTCACTTATCTGAACACATTATTGTAACTGGGCATTTATACATACATACTGTAGAATACCTTAGTGCTTGTAATCAGAGTGTATCCACTATATAACAACGGAAACCAAGCCTGAAATATTTCAGTGGCAACTGGAGGATGCCTCCGTAATGATTGCTTTGCAGAATGCTTAGGAATTCTACACTTCATTGAAGCTACCATGAGGTGTCTTTGAGAAGATGTGGGAAAATAAGGATATATACTCTATGTTCATCTTTTGGTGAGACAGAATTCCTGCAGTCGCTATTAAAGTGGCTAAAAGAAGATACGTGTTCAAAAGAATTTTTTTTCAGTTGGGTTACTAGGGAAATCAGAGTTGCCTACAACCAGTGAAGTTTTAAATTACACAGTGAATTCATGGACCCAAACATGATGTTGCTAGGTTCTGGAAAGGAAAACCCATGCTGGATTAAAGGTTTTGGCAGTTAAGAGACATTACTGTACTAGAAGAGATGACAGCTGAAACTACACAATAAAGGGGGGTGGGTTTCATAAAGTACAAGGTCCTTTTTATAGAAAGTTAAGGAATTTCAACATGGTTTGAAAAAGCTTCTTGGGTTTAGAAATGTATGTTTTATATCTAATTATATATGAGCTATTTAATTTTGGTTTTATATTTCCTTTTAAATAATTATTGCATAGTACTGAAACCATATACATATATATGTTTGCATCTGTCTGTCTTCTGGTGGAAGTTTCCTCATGAGGGAAGTTTTGGAAAGTAAAGTAAACTATTAAATAATTGTCATAGGCTAAGTTAAATGAGCATTTGATCTGTCATACCAAGTGCTATGGACAAGAAAGCATTTTTGCCATTTTGTGGCCAAAAGTCGCTAGCAGGAGTTACCAGCACAGTACACATATGTGCATGTGATTTATAAACACTGGAAAGTGAAGGAAGATATTTTCATAATGAACAAGCTATGCAACAAAACATACCTAATACTTGTATTGCCTTTTAGCATAATGTTATTATATAGCACCAAAAATGTAGTGGATATTTTACAGACACATACCCATATATAGCCAATGTCTATTCCCTAAGGAGCTTGCAATGTGTAAACAACAGTTAGGGAAGAGGTTAGAAGCAGGTGATTAAACAGTGATGTTTAGCTGGCATCTTGTTAACTCCAAGGTTTGATTTATTCTTTTACTTTCCCTTGAAAAGAAAACCAGGATTAAGAGACCTAAGGAAAAGATGGGGTTTATTTAATTGTGCTAATTTAATATAGAATGCAGATTTGTAATGACATCAAAGGAGATATCTGTGTGAAATCTGCAAAGTGCTTAAAATATAAAACATACTCAGTAGAAATATACCTCAGATAGCTAATTATGCTATTCTCACATACAGAGACCAATATTATGGAAAAGAAAATTTACCTTAGCAAGATTCAGAGGAGGAAGATGTGAAAATATATTTGTTTCTTGGCCTACTCCTCCAGAATTTGCATTGTCCATAACAAGACCCTGGCAGGGAAGCCTATTAGAAAAATAAAGCACTAAGTTATTCAGTACTCCTTTTACTTCAAGGTCTCATTTATTGTTTATAAATACCTAAGGATTGAAAGAATGAATTAATATTACACAACTGATTAAATGTCTAAAGCTTTATTTAAGATCCCCAAATATATACATTCTCCTGGTTTCCACAACATCATCATTCCCTGTATGAGAATGTGCTCTCTCTGGGAATATTTCCTGAATTCATTAATATTGTCTTCCATCAACTAAGATATCAGTTTTTTCAAAGCTGATACCACATTCCATCATGTCAATTTTCTCAGCTTTATATAAAGTTTATTTGGTGCCAATTTAAATCTGCCTCTTTAAAAATGGTCTAAAGTTTGAACACATGATTTGCAGAATACAATCACACATTTCTTTACAAACATGTTTAAAAATATTCAGAAATTTCTTCCCACACTTAATAAAAAATACAAGTTAACAGGAACAACAAATTCAAAAGGTTACAATTCAACTTTCACACAATTACTGCTGCTTTTAGATTATGAACTAAAGTAACATTTTTACCCTCATTTGTCAATATAAATGAAATGGCTGTTGCTATTTTAATAATGAATATTATATAAGAAGAAAAATAAAGATAACCTATATGAAAGGCTTCTTGTCTGGAAACTGACCTTTTCAAGTTTATTCCAGTAGCAATTTACTGGCTCCTAATTACTGTTCAATATTCCTCTCCTACTAGCACATTAATAACAATAAAAGAGGCTAGCAGCTATCACAGCTGATTTAGAGGTTCAAATTCTTTACTGTAGCAATGGAGATGGTTTTTAAAAAGGCAAAATGCCAGTCATGAGATCCTATCAGACTATTGGTAAACTACTGACAGCAGCACTACAGCAAATCGATCAACAATGCAAAAAGCTGACAAGGAAAGACAAAAATAAAGACTTGCACTACTTTGCAGTTTACAGGCTTTTGTTATGAAATTGTGCTGTCTAACTAAATTTCAACTCGTATTGTTGCAGGAAAATTCTAGTTTTTGTTTACAGGACAAGCCATCAATATGCAAGTAAATTTTCAAATATGATAGGCATTCACAGCTTAAATAACCTTACTTATTACTCTTTTTAGAGACACCAGAGAAAGGAATAACTATGCCTGTAGGCACATATTGTAAACCTTGGAAGACAGTAAGGATTAAAAGTGACTTTTTAAAATGAAGATTTCTGGTCATATGAGTTGCTATTCTACACAAAGCTTGTTACCAGTTATTCCAGGCTGCTATTTTTAACTAAATTATTTCTGTTACATTCAAAATCTAGTTTGGAAATAAAAACCTCTCAGGTAGTGCTAATTGTCTTTCCCTCACATGCATAAAAACCTGTGTAACTCACTGGATTAGATTACAAGCAATCAGTGGTGTTTTTCATTTTAAACAGCCTCCAGTAAAGCTCATTTGTAAACAGGCAAGCTGCACTGTTAATTTATTAATGGGTTTAGTGTAGTATATAATGGTATCATCAATACCAAAAGCACTTCTGTTAATCTAACTAATCAGAGTTCTGGGAGCATAAAAATAATGTGACTTTAATCCATGGCAATAAAAATATGGAAAAAAGAAAACAGGCATGTAACATTTAAAAAGCCTATCAAGATAGGAGGTTGACAAGCTTTGGAAAATAGAGTGTTATACACAATAATTTTATAAAGCAAAACTGGCATTTAGTACTTTTGTCTGTTTTAACTAAAATGAGAACAGACAATGGTGTTAAAGTGGAGGACAGATGTTAGGTTGTCAAAAGGTAGTATACAGTCTTTCCCTGCCCACATGCATATGCACAAAGTTTAAAGCCAAGTTTAGGTAAAGACTACATCTATTGTTACAATCAATTAAACATACTAAAAATCATTTTAACGATCCTACATGAACTTTAACATAGATTATAATATATCTTCAAAACCCATGATAAGCAGTGACTTTAACACTTCCATTTTAACTGATGAACCTTCCTGTATTCATGCTGACTATATAAGTAATAATTAGTTATTATTTACTACTTTACATGTTGCCTCTTTTTGTCTAGACAAGTGTTGGGGGGCAGTCCTGCAGTCCTACCCCCAATCTTCTGCTAGATCCATTACTCCCACATCCTGCAGAGGGCATAGCAGACAGCAGAGCAGGGAATGTTCAACTTCTTTTGCAGTTAAAGTTCACCTCTTTTCACACATGAGCCACAGGAGAATTATCAAGGGGTTTTTCTCCCTGCAAGAGAGTTAGGATGTTTTTTAGGGTCTCCCACCCTTTGGCAAGCCTTAGTTGGCTTCTTAGGGGCCAAGGACCCGATGCACACACCTAGAAAACCTCTTAGGCTTGGCAACAGGCCTAAAGAGCTCACTGAGATGGCTGGCAATTCCAATGGTTTATTCATTATTTGTATTATGAAAGCAACTAGAGCCCCCCCCCCCCCCCCCAATCAGGCTCAGGGTCCCTTTCTGCTGGGCACTGTACAGGTATGAAGTACAAACAAGGTCCCCTGCTCCAAAAACATTACAATCTTTTTTTATGCCAAGATAGAACAGGTGAATACAATGAACAAAAGGGTGGGAAGAGACGGATGAGGTAACAATGTAATTAAGAAAGTCCCTACTATGAGCAGTAGTGACAGCTTGCTACCTGGCTAACTGCGGTCAGTTGGCAGGGCATTTTAGGCAGAATTGTGTGAATAATGGAGTTTTTGGTTTACTGGCAATTCCAAAATAATCAGGGGGAGGGGATCATTCAGCATCAAACAAAATATTTTCAGTCAACTTCAAGAGATAAATGTTTTCAAGGTATTAAAAATAAATGTGAAGGAAATTTCAAAATGAAAAGTAATTTTGAACTGAAAACCCAAAACATTTATTTTTTCAGATTTTTTTTTTGAAGTGGTCTAACAGGGTTCTTCGATATGATCAATCTGGCAAAGCTGACACAAATTCATTAAACTTTTCAGGGTCATCAAATCTACTTTGGCTGAAAATTTTCACCCAGCTCTCATTGCTTTCAGTCCCAAGAAACAAGTCACTAATCTCAGATCAATTAGTACTGTAGGATCTGACACCAAAGACAAGGCTTGTAGTCAATCCTGTAATAATTTCTTTGTCCTAGTTAATTCAACTGTAGAAAGTTATTTACAAGTTAAAAGAAGCAAATATATACACACAAATGAGTTGCAATCTAAATCATATGAATGACAGATTTGTAGTGATCTAACAATTCAAAGTGCCTTTCAGGACAAACCCAGGGATCTCTCACTTCAGTTTAGAGTCTCTGGCCCAGTGAGAGTTCAAACAGCAAAGAGATAAAAAATCTTCATGTTATTATGTTTTTATTTCCCTCTTCCTGCATTCAAACCAATGGGACAAGGTCTTCTCCATATACTTCTCCATGTGTGGGTGGGACAATTAACAAAGCTTTTGTCCTATGTTGGCCCACTGAATTTTTTGATAGTCCTGATGCGCAGGAGGGATCATTCCCATGCCTGGCTTGCAAGTGCAGAGCAAACATTTTCAAAGTGAAATGCAAGTTTTGCTTTATAACCACATAGCATGGGATACAGACATTACAAGTGAGATTAATGACTGCAGTAATTTACAAGCATTTCATAGAGTATAAGCACTAAATACATTCTTATAAAACTAATACTTATTTTGAACTAAACTAACCTAGTGGTGAGCTGGTTTGGTTTCCAGCTATGAGTTTGCTAGTTCTTTTCTAATGCATGTGGCCTTGGATTGAGCTGGCACTTGATTTACCAGCATCACATGGGGAAGATCGTAGCAAAATCTGGTTGCCTGGAAAAATTCATCACAATGGCTCATCAATTTCTTGATGGCCTGCTCGCTCGCATTGTGGACAACGGTGAGTCATCTGAACCATTCCCAGGCACCTATGGAGTCAAGCAGAGCTGTGTGTTGGTCTCCACCCTCTTCAGTATGATGTTCTCTACTATGCTTAGAAATGCCTTTTGTGACTGTGATACTGGGATTGACATCAGACACTGAACTGATGGCAAGCTCTTCAATTTGAGGAGACTACAGGCAAAGACGAAGATATAAGAAGTGATTGTTTGTGATCTTCTCTTTGTTGATGACTGTTCACTGAATGCCAAATCTGAGTCTGACATGCAGCAGAATATGGACGATTTCTCTTCAGCTTATGACAACTTTGGTCTCACAATTATCATCAAAAAGACAAAAGCGATGTACCAGCCTGCACAAAGAAACCATTATGTACAGCCTACTATCCAGTGAATGTCCAAACCCTTCAGGCAGGGACAAGTTCATCTACCTCGGCAGTATACAGTCATGTGCAGTTCATATGAATGTTGAAACCAACATCAGAATTGCCAAAGCAAATGTGTTCTTTGGCAGACTACGTGCAGATGCGTGGGAGCATAGAGGCAATAGGCAACAACCAAAACTGAAGGTCTACAAAACCATCATGTTGCCAACTCTGATGGTACCCATGTGAAACCTGGATGGTGTACAGATGCATGCTCTGAAGCTGAATCGCTTTCACATAAGCTGTCTGAGGAAATTGATAAGGATAAGATGGCAAGACAAAAGTTCTAGATACTGAGGTTCTCATATGGGCAGGCACTCCAATATTGAAAACAATATTAGACACATGAACAAATATATTTTCAAATAAGAAGAAGCCAGAGGCTATTAGGCAATGAAACCAGCTCCAATTTTGCTGTGAATACACTTGATCTCTATACTCTGTAGATGAAATCACAGATCAAATGGACAGACCATGTCACCAAAATGTCAAATGAGCAACTGCCAAAGAAGATCTTTTATGGCAGGCTAAAGGAGGAAAAGTGCTCTGAGGAAGGCCAGAAGTAAGGACATGATAGCTCCCAGCCTCCTGGGTTATGGATGAGGCTTGGTCAGCAATAATGTGAACTGCACAGAAAGATTAACAGAATTCAAAAGATGTGCAACCAGAAACCATGGTCTCCAGGCTCCTAGACCGGTGAAGCTTCCCATAGGCCGAAGGGTATTTTGTACATGATGTCTCCCTTTCTCATGACTGATGTACTTATGTGGCAGGCATGACAGGGCTACCAGATATGTGACATTATGCAGGTCTGAAAGTACAGTCAATGAGATGAAAATCTACTTATACTGAGTACAGTCCAGAGCTCCTTTAAATGGAGGTACAGACACAAACTGATGCATCTTATAACAGAGGGGAATGAGAGAGTATAACTTTGTACTTTAGGTCTGTAGCCTTTTGGGAACTGTAATTTAGAAACTCACTGTCCATTTTCTTGTAGGTATAATGGTTCACGCAATCTAAATCATATAAGTGACAGATTTGTAGTGATCTATTAATTCAAAGTGCCTTTGAGGACGAACCCAGGGATCTCTCACTTCAGTTTGGAGTCTCTGGCCCAGTGAGAGTTCAAACTTGTGCAGACTAACTGTGGATTATTTTTCATTTCGTTACTGGGTTTTTTATTTTGGGTATGGAATTAGATGTAACCTCTTCTGGTAGTGCAACAGCCAAAAGATCCCTCTTCTAGAATAGCTCAGACATGGTTAAAAGTAACTAGGGAGCAGACAGAAGGCTGATTCTAGCAGCAGGCACTAGGCCAAGAAGTTTTAACACTTGTTTGTGCTGTAAATTAGCAAATAACTCCCCAAAGTAAGTGAGTACCTGGGTAGGGGGAGGGATGAGAGAAAGTTTTAATTTATTTTTTTTGCCCCTTTTCCCCTTTTAAGTCAGTATTTCTTATATATAATCTTTCCTCTTCAATTAAATATTCTGGTCACTTCTATTATTTTTATTGTGTTAACTTCACAATCGAAGCACCTATTTGCTGTAGGCACAAAATGAAATTACAATAAACTGCTTTTACCACTACTTATATTTATTGACCTGGCCAAGTGATAATGTCATACCACCACCTCATCTAACCCCTTCAGCATATAAGAAGAAATGTATTTGGGCTGAGAGCAGTGGCAGATTAGACACTTGGCCAAGAGGGCCCATGCCCAGGGGCCTCAGCCAGTTGGGGGACCCTGGAAAAATGTGTGCCCCTGTGCCCTGATTGGTGCTCCTGCCGGGGAGTGGGGGAAGCCCCTGCAGTCCAACCCCATTTCCCTGGCAGGAGTGCCAGGGGGAGGGCTGCAGAGAGTGGACTGCTGGGGGAAGGGGTGGGGAGGGGCCCCCACTTGCTCTAGCCCCGGGCCCTATAAAACCATAATCCACCATTGGCTGAGAGACAACATACTTTAACTCAAGCCTACCAATATGACTTTAGCCTTGTCTGCAGGGACCTTCAGCCAGCTACATAAACCCTCATCCAATACATAATCTCATGCAGACACCAGGTCATTCAATCTACTGCACTAGCACGAAAGTACAGTAAACCCTCGATTTAACGGACCCCGATTTAACGGACTTCGGATGCAACGGACAAAATTTCCGATGCATCTGAAATCCGTTATTCGGGGGCCGCCGGCTCCCGCCCCGGGGAGCCGGGCGGGAGCTGTCAACCCGGCTGCCCGGCTCCCCGCAGAGGGGAGCCGGGCGGCCGAGTTGACAGCTCCCACCCGGCTCCCCACAGCGGGGAGCCCGGCGGGAGCTGTCAAACCCCCCCGCCCCCACCGGGCTCCCAGCTGCGGGGAGCCGGGCGGGCGGGCTGACAGTTGACAGCTCCTGCCCGGCTCCCCGCAGCGGGGAGCCGGGCGGGAGCTGTCAGCCCACCCGCCCGGCTCCCCGCTGCGGGGAGCCGGGCGGGAACTGTCAACCCCCCCCCGCCCGGGGGGTAAAACCTCTATATAACGGACTGATTCGGGCGAAGGGGTGTCCGTTAAAGCCAAAAGTCCTGTTATTTAATGATTTTAAAAAATTATTAAATAACGGACTTTCGGCTTTAACGGACACCCCCTCGCCCGAATTAGTCTGTTAAATCGAGGTTTCACTGTATAACTAAAATGTAGAGTGTACTGAACTGCCCTCCGCTTTACAAGCCTCCTCCCCCCATCAACATCATATACATCTTAAACAGAAATTGTGACACAGTGGAACCCTACATGAAAGTGTCATTGGAGCAGATGAGCAATTGCCAGAAACCACCACGAAGCTTCTCACAAAGAGCTCAGTTACTTGGATCTTAGTTAGAGAATATTCACTTGTGAAATGTGAATGACATCCCTTTCATCTGACCCATCACAATGTACCTTTAGTAGCACCAAGTGTAGCAAAAAGTACTATCCGAGCCCTTACTCACAATGGCGAGAATCTACTCATAGGTTTATTCACGCACATTTCTCCCCAGGTTGAGAAAGGGCTTCACGGATTGGCCCACTGTGATTTTATAGTAAGGTAAAAGAATAATATATGAATCTGCTGAAAGCACAAATGCTATTTTGCATAGACTCTCAGTAAAACTGGATATTCACCTGAAAAGATTAGCCCAAAATGATAATGTACATAACCAGAGTATATGACAGCCAACAGGCTTCAAAACCTGAAACCACAATGCTATCAGTACAAGGGTCTATCTTACAGTAAAAACTGGGCAATTCAGATAATAGAAACAAACATAAAATTTAGATGTTTGTGGGCTTTCGGCAGGTGGGGGGGGCATGTTCTAAAAGCTTATTCCCCATTACTTGAATTAAAATAGCTTTTGCAGACACCTCATGGCATGCTACGGGACAATAAAATAATCACTGAAAGGGTCCACAGCTCCAAAGCCAGCACCCAAAGGCAAATAATGAGTAATTACTGCTAACACTTTTAATTGCTAGAATAGAATTAACATTTTAAGGACCTACACAGAGCAAAAGGGACGCTGAGTTCCAGGGCCAGAAGAGAACGATTAATTACTTTTTCATGGACCATGCCGGATACTGCTGAGACTATGCTCCTGCATTAAGGGCATTGTAAGATTCAGCCTGAGAGCCTAAAAGCCCATCTTCAGAAGCAGACAGACAACATTTTTGGAGTATTAGTATACAATACAAAAGAGAGAAAGTAGTTCCTCCCACTAATATTATTATTGCTTCTTCTTCTGACACTAGTGTCCTGTTTCAGACAACAGTCTTTGCAGTAGAATTCTGGGGCTTTGCAAATCATCTTCCTAGTGGAGGAGAAATCAGTACACAGAGTCTAGGTGGGTTCTAAGTATAATTGGCTTTATTTACATACATACACCGGTCCTTGAACAGAGACAATCAGAGAGAGCATGCAGGTAATCCCTTTCTTCCAGAAATTTCACTCACAAACCAGTGGACTGCAGAGAGTTTCTCTGTTCCACTAATTGTCTCTAAATATAGTGAATAAAGCAAAGAAAAAACTCTGCTATCAGTCACAGCTGCTCTCCAATGAATACTGAACAAAATGAACAACAATTCAGTATTCTTCAAATACAAGAGACTTGCTCACATGCTAAGAAAAATAACTTAAGACAATGTGTAACAGCACCATCTGGTGCCTCCTGCCACATTATATATTTAACATTGCTACAAAGTGTTGCAAGAAAAGACAGACAGCAAGAAGAGAGAGAGAAAGGAAGACATTAGTGAATGAGGGATAACATAAGGTATCCAGAGGAAAGGAAAACATTCAACCTAAGAGCAGACTACACATTTTTGGAAGTAACAGAGGCTCTAGAATCACTTCAAAAAACACAAACTTGTTAAACAGGAGTTCTTTACTGAGGTAAGATAATGGAAATGAGATCCTCTGATATAGGATATGCAAGGAATTCCTGTGCTCCTTCTTACCAATGCTTGGGGGCAAACTATTAAGCAGAAGTAGATAAATACAAAGAGAGGCCTGTGTCAACTGCATCATGTGACAACATAATTTTATCAATAAGAGTATTATTTGCTCATTTGTAAAGTACAGTAAACCCTCGATTTAACGGACCTCGATTTAACGGACTTCGGATGCAACGGACAAAATTTCTGAGCAAGTCTGATGCATTCCTGATCCATTTCTGGCACGCTGGCTGCCGGCTCCCGGCTGCCGCCCGGGTCCAGGCAGCAGGCAGGCTGGCTGCCAGCTGCCGCCCGGGTCCAGGCAGCGGGCGGGCTGCAGAGCTGTCGCCCCGACCCTGGGGCAGGCGGGCTGCTGCTCTGACAGCTCTTTTTTTTATTATTATTAAATAACGGACTTTTTGATTTAACGGACACCCCCTCACCCGAATTAGTCCGTTAAATGGAGGTTTTACTGTAACTTGCTTTTGTATTAAGAACAACTCTATGCACAAACAGTAACAGAAGTAACATTAAAAAGAAACATTTTCCAAACAAACATTACAAAAATAGAAAGCATCATTCATGCATCAAATATGCATGCAAATTTTGTATGAGTGTTCCATTAAGTTGTCCAGCTATACCAAAAGAAGGACATGATGTGGTTTTAATTAAGCCACAACTTTATTATTAGATGTCTTGGACTACCCAGCAGATGGAAGTGTAGAGTGCAAGTAACTCCATGTTTATTCAATAACTTCTCAGGGGGCTTCCACCTCCCTCTTTTTCTATCCAGAACTCCCAGTCAACCCATTCCTGGGACTTTGCCATCCCGTTAAAGTGGACTATAAGAAAGGGGGATTGGATCCCTGCCGTACCAATCATAAGAGTCCCCAAAGCTCCCCCATCCCCCATTCTGTTCCTTTAACCAACTTTTCCTTTTAAGTCCTTTACCAGGCCATTTTTATCCAATCACTGAATACCTTCTGTGGTAAGATGAGGCCCTGAAACATGAATCCTGGTATTAGAGGCCCAGCATAAAACCTAAGCTAAAGTAATGGTCCATTGTTAGGGGGCACAATTCGTAGTATGTCTTGTAGAGTCTATGGGAAACTATCACTGTGCTTTGTTGGACAATAAACCTGGCCAGGGTGCCTTTGTACCTTACTAGAGTCTGTGGTCTTTGGGGGTCTCTCGGCGTTTGCTGTGGCAGCTATCAGCGCAGAGCTGGGGCAGCACACAGAGGGAACACGCATGCAGCCGACTGATATCATCATTGAACAAGAGCAGAGCACCACACCAGTAGCTACTGACAACATTGGTGACCCCGACCGCTGATCTGTGAGTAAGCGAGCTGTCTGCTGTAGGAATCGCGATCTAACATGGCAGAAAGCCACAAGCTGGGTAATCCCCTCGTCCCTTCCCTTCAAATCCCCATGGAGTTTGATAATTCCATTCGACTGATATCATCATCGAACAAGAGCAGAGGACCACACCGATAGCTACTGACAACACCTTCCCTATGGAATACTTGCACTGGACATCCGTCCCACTTACATAATGAGTTGCAACACACAGCCTACCTCCCTTCATGCCACACATGAACAAAGCCCTCCCTGAACGTGCCGCGGGAAAGGCAAAAAAATCCCAACTCCACTTAGGTCAATCCGGTGGTAAGGGAAAAACTCCTTCCCACCCCCTGCTTAAAGGTGCGGTGCAATCACATTAGCAATTTGAATTTCAAAATCTAAGCATGTGAATAAAGACTATTAAGAATAAAGAAAATTATCAAGAATTTGCTCAATAATGATTAAGAGAGGGACAGAGGGAATTGTTATAATGAAAACATGAAAAGCAGCATATTGGGGGGAGGGAGTGCTAAGTTTAATTTTGTATGCAATTACTGATTGTGTTTTTAGGTGAGGTAAAAAGTATTTTGTGTATATATGACAGAATTATAAAATGCTCACTTACTTAATTTCAAACTTTTCAATAACTTATTGCCAGAATACCTTTTCTCACAGTATGAAATATTCAAGCTTTATACAGTAAATTCAACAGATAATTCAATATACATTTCAAGTCATTATTAGGTAATTTAGTGAGAATTTAACTATTAATTGTTGTGTACTGTGCTTTGCTTTTCTCTAATACCCTAGATAGGTTACAGAAAGATTGAAAAATATCTATGTCCTTGACAAAGTCCAACTCCTCTTTGCCTTTCACGGATTCATGTAGAGGCCTATAATCCCTACATTATTTCTTATTGACCTGTTCAAGATTCTTGAATTTATCTCCTTGATATTTTATATTCCTAAGTAGTTCAGAGTGTTGCTCTCTAGCTTCTTAATACAATCCTTCAAGTCACTAATTCTCTCTCATCTACAGCCTCTTTCATTGACATTTTTAAAGTTGTTTTAAACTGGATATTGAAGTTAACAGGTCATCGATCTTTATTCATAACTATTTCCTACCATTAGCAGCTGCAGCACATTGTATTATGGAGAAGTGGCATTTAAGATTATATATTTAAAGTTAAAACTAGGGTATATTATAAACCCTATTTTAGCTCACATCCAAATCCCCAATAACTAGTAAAGTTAGTACGACCTAAGATTTGCTAGGTTTACTCTGAAGGCAAAGAAGAATCCATTATTATTAGCTAAATCGGAAAAAAACCCTTACATTTTTGAGCTACAGGATGCTAAAAATTACAGATTAAAATTAGCATCTTAATTTTCTGTGTCCTTCATGCTTAATAAACACTTGTTACCCTTTAAGACTGCTCAAATAGTTAACTCTCTTTAAACTTGTGCATTAGTTACATTTGAAGAAAATGTGTTGTAATTAAATCAAAGTAATTAAACTATTTATCTAATTACATTATCTAAGGCTTATATTCTAGTAGCACAGACACCTCACACAGAATTAGGGCCCCGCTTGCTATGTATTGTAAAACCACATACAAAGATGCAGTCCCTGCCTCAGACTTTATAGTCTGAGGCCAGGTCTACACCTGGATCAGCAGGTAGTGATTGATCTATCGGGGATCGATTTATCACGTCTAGTCTAGATGCAATAAATCGATACCCAAGCGCTCTCCCCATCGACTTTGAAACTCCACAGCTGCAAGAGGCGGCAGCAGAGTCGATGGGGGAGTGGCAGCGGTTGACGACCGCCGTGAGGATACTGAGGTAAGTCGACCTAAGATATGCAACTTCAGCTACATGAATAATGTAGCTGAAGTTGACTTATCTTAAGTCAGCCCCCCTCCCCAGTGTGTAGACCTGGCCTAAGTGAAATATAAAGAGTGTGGAGAAAGAGATAACAAAACAGACACTTTTTGATATATGTTTGCCTTTTAAAATATTATAAAGTTTAAGTTAATGCCAACCATCCCTTATCTTTTCTCTAAAGTAGTGTTCAAAGTATAACAAATTAGGATACGGAAGCTCACTAATTTTGATGGCTGCCATCACAGGTGTTCACTTTATGTGGTGACAATGTATTCCATCATGTCTGATGACAGTGTGCAGCCAGGAGAAAATAATGGGGACAAAGTATTAGAATTAAAGCTGGTCAATACTTTTGTGGAAATATTTTTTCAACAAAGTGTGGGCTTTTTTTGAAAATGAAGAAGTTTTGTGAAAAATTCTTCGAAAATAAAACTTTGAAAATGTTTGGGTTTTGAAATCTACCAAAAACTATTTTGTTTGCTTATTCATTCAAAATCCAGAAAATTTCCAAAAAATGTTAAAAGGTAGTGAAATTGTTAATTTCTTTACTTTTTTTTTCAAAAAAATGTTTACCTTTTTTTCATGCCCATAACTATGAAATCGGAATATTTATTGTGATAGTTCCAGACCAATTGGGTACAGCAGAATAGTCGAAAGCAGATATACTGGTCACTGGATAAGCAGTTTTCTGTTTCCTTAGTGACCAGAGCAGGGGCTGCGCTAGAGCAATCAGGAACCTGCTAGAACCAATTAAGACAAGCAAGCTAATTAAGACACCTGGAGCCAATTAAGAACGTACTAGAATCACTTATGGCAGGCAGACTAATCAGGACACCTGGTTTAAAAAGGACCTCCCATCAGTTAGTGGAGGGCATGCAAGGAGCAGGGAGTGAGAAGGCGTGCTGCTGGAGGACTAGAGGAGTACAAGTGTGATCAGGCTTCAGGAGGAAGATCTTGCGGTAAAGATAAAGAAGGTCCTGTGAGGAGGCCATGGGGAAGTAGCCCAGGGAGTTGTAGCTGTCACACAGATGATACAGGAGACACGCCAGTTGCTATCCACAGGGCCTTGGGCTGGAACCTGATGTAGAGGGCAGCCCGGGTTCCTCCCATCCCCCCCAACTCCTGATCGGACACCAGAGGAGTTGACCTGGTCTGTGAGCAACACCAGAAGGGAAGGTCTAATTTGGAAAGGGATCCGGCCTGTCCCCGATCCACTAGGTGGGACAACAGAGACTGGGGAGATTGTTCTCCGTTTCCCCCAGGCTGGCCAGCGATGATGTTAGCTGAGTGAAGGCAGGTTTGAGCATCTAGCAGAAGCAGCCAAACTGAGGGCTGCCATGAATCTCTGAGGCGAGCAAATCCGCCAAAAAGCGCAGGACCCACCAAGGCAGAGCAGGAACTTTGTCACACTGTGTATTAAAAATATATATATATGAATGGAATTAATGTCCTTAAGCATGACCCACAATAAAGTGTGTGTGTGTGTGTTATACTCACCCTCATTTCAATAAGTGCACCATTTAGACCTGACCAAGATGGAAAATCTGTATTGATGTAAAAATAGGGGATTTTTGCCCTGTAACATTTTGAAATATTCTATGCATTTCCTGAATTTTACAAGATTTTAGGGCATTATTTCCGCATCTTTTCCTTTGAAGGGGCTGGGCAGCTAGCGGAGGAGCATCTTTCTTTAGAAGAGGGGGGATTGGAACTCCAGGGCTAAGGCATCTTTTAATCTAATAGGTTATGCTACTGATTCACCTATTCAGTAAATAGATTGGAGGGTTGGAGACCAAGAAACTCTTCAGCTAGATACAAAGTCTTCACCCTCTCCAGCTAACAGGGAGAGGAGCTCCCATAAGATCGGATGAGGGAGAAGAGTGGGAGCTCTCCTACTACATTTAAAAGTAGGAGAGCTGCACCACTCCTATCACCATACTTTCATTTTACCTAGCCATCATTAGTAGGCTGATTTCTTGAGATGGGTCATGAAGAGAGATTTGAAGTTGAGAGGAGTGGTTACGTTATAACCATTTGCTCACTGTTGGCTGCACTTCAGAAAGGACTTTCTACACTTCAAGCCTTAAAGAATTTCCCTGAGCTCAGTCATAGAGGTCAATATTTTTGGAGTTAAAACATCAGGGTTTCCTTCTTTGCTGTGCAGGGGTGTGTGGCTTACCTAGTAATTATGTGTTTCTAGTAATGGATTCATTTTAGAATGGCACCCAACTGTTCTTTTCTATCAAGTAAAAAGAAAACTGTTCAGACTGCTTATGAGTTATGGATAATTTAAAATGACCCGGAACACAGCCATCCAGCAGCTGCTACATAAGTTATGTTTCCAACCAGGGTTCCAACGAAAGCTCTCAAATCACTCCCCTTAATTTCACACAAGAAAAATATTTTTGATTATTTCAGGTTACTCTACAAATGTTTTGGAATAGCCTCATTTGTTCAAAGCATTCTGAAAGTTACTGATGCTTTAAAATGATACTTTAAAACATTTTACTGAAGTGTCACACATTTTTGGGTCCCTCTCTGTGAAAAATTATTTGACTAACGCTTGAAACTTTCCATCCAGTTAATGTATCTAGGACAGGATAAAACTGAAATATTTTCTAAGACTTATCCAGCATAGCAATGGATATTTTATAAAATCTGCATGGCCTGACTCGTCCTTTATGAAGCCCCTGAAGAGCAAGGAAAAATGGAAGCCCTGGAGATCACTCCTGAACTCCACAGGCAAGGCACCGGGAGCTGGGGAATGTGTGGGAATCCAAAGTTCTGATGTAGCAGGAGAGGCAGAGGGAGTAGGGCAACCTGCGGAGTTCAGGAGCTCTGCAGAGTAGTGGTACTTGTGGGAGGCAGGAGACTACAGAGAGAGAAGATGAAAAAGAACTATTCCATTTCAGTGATACATGTGTAATGTGTCAAACAGACTCAGAGCTCGAAACTGTTCTGGGCATGACCAGTGGCAGTAGCTCCTAAGAGAATGAGTAGAGAAATACCAAGCTCTGATTGGATACCAATCTTACAGTCAATAGGGTCTATTTTCCCAGACATTTGCAAAAAATAAATGTTACTAGCTCAACAGGTTAACAGCTCAATAGGGGATCCATATGCCCTTAGGGCCTGCCAACGTATGAGCTCCATCTCAGAAGAAATGTATACTTTCATCCCAAAGAGCAATCTGACTGATTTTCAGATTGCGTTATTGAAGAGTGATCTATTACTATAATCAATTACTTCAATAACTTTAGAAGTTCCTACATGACCATCCTGAGAATCAATACATTACTTAGCTTTTGTTACTGGCTAAGTAAGGTTTGAACCCTAGTCCTTAGAAGTATTCCAGTATGCCACTTACCTTCCCCAAATCAGCTTTATATTTATACACTATACATTTCACTCAGTTTAAACTGAAAATAAACTAAAGGATTGCACACTTTGCTGCTCCTCCATTCCCCCGACAAGCACTGTGTATGCCACCCCCTCCCATCCCTCTCTATTTCAGGGTCTCCCTATACCCTCCCTCATGCCAGGAATCTGTGTCCTACATGTCCCTTTCCCCAATGTCATTGTCCCCCATGCTCCCCTCCCAGGCCAGGAGTTATGTGCTTTCCATTCTTCCTTCCCCACCCCGGAACCAGGGTCCTTCATTCTCACCACCACCAGTGGTTCTGTGGGCCACTTCTTCCCCCTACACTAGAGAGTCCTTGTGTCTCCATTCCCCACACCCACTTTGAGAGATGAGTCATTTAGGGGATCAACATGTTAAACTGTATTGAGAGGATAGCCACAGCTGAAATGGGAAGGTCCTTTTATGCTGGAAGGTGTAAATGGCTGCCATCAACTGGCTCTTCGATCTATAGACAATTTCAGGGGTGGTTTAAACTGCTACCTCTGCTAACATGACACAAGGAGCTCT
The DNA here is from genome assembly GCA_032164245.1 of Sternotherus odoratus. NCBI lineage: Eukaryota > Metazoa > Chordata > Testudines > Kinosternidae > Sternotherus > Sternotherus odoratus. The sequence goes on along the minus strand of JAVMKO010000001.1, from coordinate 71,756,192 downwards.
GTGATCCTCCTCCCCTATTTCCCTGGTCTGTTTTTCTGAAACAGACCAAAACCACCAAAGAGTTCTGCCCATTGATGCCTAGAACATACTTAAAATTTTGGACTTGATTGAATGCAACACTGAAAAGTTATCATGTTACAGATGAAGAAATGCTGTTGAGTTGAGTACAAAACCTCACTTCACTCAGCCCAAAACAACATGTCAAAATATTTCCAGTTTTAGATGAGTGTACATTTTCTTTTCAAGCAAAAACTAAAAAGAACGATATGTTGTGAGAGTTCTATGGTGTTTCCAGATGACATTGTTCTGTAATTCGCTATAACTTAAAATTACTCCATTTGATAATTGCCTATGAAAATTGCTAATGTCATACAAAAGAAAGCAAAAGAAATGCAAGTTAAAGTTACGTAACTTGCATAATCACTAAAAATCTTTTTAAATTTAAATAGGTCATTCTAAAAACTGAAAAAATCTGAAGTGAATTGAAAATTCAACAATGAAAACCAGTGCTAAAACTTTAAAAAGAGTACAATTTTTCAGATCTGATCTCTATAATTTAATGTTGTATGCTTCCAATTTGCATGGGATTATACAAAAGAGAAATATGAAAATAGACCATGCCCCAAAGAAATGACAGTCTAAAAGACCGATATATGATTAATCACATGGGGAGCCTTAGAGAAATATATTAATTTTTAAAAAAAATTAATTTCCCTCACTTATATAAGCTTGGCCTTGCTGCCTGTCATTTTTGTACCAAGGGGTAGTGTTTCAGTATCATTTATGTTGTAGTCAAAGGCAAACAATTATGCAGTCACAATTATGACTGTCTCCATTTTGACACCAAAGAAAAAAAATGAGCAGAAAGAGGAACAGTATAGTGAGAGACACTGTGGCTCTAATCCAGTAATAGGGGCTTCCAAAGCGTACAAACCCACAACCTGTTGGGGTAATGCCTGTGACAATCACATTCCACTGCTTTCATCCGACGAAGTGGGTATTAGCCCACGAAAGCTTATACTTCAATACTTTAGTTAGTCTTTAAGGTGCCACAGGACTCTTTGTTACATTAGAGGTAACAAAGTCCTGTGGCACCTTAAAGACTAACTATAAAGTTTTGAAGCATAAGCTTTCGTGGGCTAATACCCACTTCGTCGGATGCAAGCAGTGGAAGTGTCCAGAGGCAGGTATAGAAAAGTAGGCAAGAACCAGGTGGGAGGTAACAAGGTTAGTCCAATTAGGCTGAACCAGCTTGTTATCTCCAATCAGGGAGGGTGGGTTATTCTTCTAGCAGTTGAATGGGGGGTGTGAACATGGAGAGAGGAGAAGCTAGCTACCTCTCTGATTCTTGACATCATGCAAGGCACTGCATTTAGCCGTATGGAGTGGAAATCCATCAACCTCATGAAGAAACTTGCACAAGTACAGACAGATATCATCTTTCTCTCCAAATGCAAACGGATGGACATCATACCAAATGGACTGAAGGTGAAAAATCCATTGCTATCCACATACTGCACAGACCACAGTGAGAGATTATGCCAGACACTATCTAAGAAACTGAGGAACCATCTGATCAGCATCCTGTACAACAGGAAAACATCAAAAAAGAACTTTCCAACCTGGAGACCTTCATAAACAACCAACCTTCCACACAAACAGACTTTACTAAAATAAGACAGGAGATCTACATCACACACTTCACCTCTCTACAAAAGAAAAAGGACTGCAAACTACCTAAAATCCTACCTCCCATATGGGGCCACAACAGTGGTACCCCTAACTCACCCAGCAATATCGTCAATCTATCCAGCTACACACTCAGCCCGGCAGAAGAGTCTGTCCTATCTCGAGGACTCTCATTCTGCCCCACCACCCCCACAAACATGATACAATTCTGCAGTGATCTGGAAGCCTACTTTCGCCATCTCCGACTCAAGGAATACTTTCAAGACAACATGGAACAGCACACTGATACACAGACACCATCCCACCAGCAGCACAAGAAGAAGAACTCCACATGGACTCCTCCTGAGGGTCGAAATGACAGTCTGGACCTATACATAGAATGCTTCCGCCGACGTGCACAGGCAGAAATTGTGGAAAAACAACATCGCCTGCCTCACAACCTAAATCGTGCACAATGCAATGCTACCCACAGCCTCAGAAACAACCCTGACATCATTATCAAAGAGGCTGATAAAGGAGGTGCTGTTGTCATCATGGACAGGTCAGACTACCAAAAGGAGGCTACCAGACAACTCTCCAATACCAATTTCTACAGGCCACTTTCCTCCGATCCCACTGAGGAATATACTAAGAAACTGCACCATCTACTCAGGACTCTCCCTGCACTAACACAAGAACAAATTAATATACCCTTAGAGCCCCGACCGGGGTTATTCTATCTACTACCCAAGATCCACAAACCTGGAAACCCTGGACGCCCCATCATCTCGGGCATTGGCACTCTCACTGAAGGACTGTCTGGATATGTAGACTCTCTACTCAGACCCTATGCCACCAGCACTCCCAGCTATCTCCGTGATACCACTGACTTCCTGAGGAAACTACAATGCATTGGTGACCTTCCAGAAAACACCATCCTAGCCACCATTGATGTAGAGGCTCTCTACACAAACATCCCACACAAAGATGGAATACAAGCTGTCCGGAATAGTATCCCTGATGATGCCACAGCAGAGGTGGTGGCTGAGCTCTATGACTTTATCCTCACACACAACTATTTCAAATTTGGTGACAATATATACCTCCAGACCAGTAGCACTGCTATGGGCACCTGCATGGCCCCACAGTATGCCAACATCTTTATGGCTGACCTGGAACAACGCTTCCTCAACTCTCGTCCACTCACACCCCTTCTCTATCTACGCTACATTGATGACATCTTCATCATCTGGACCCATGGGAAAGAAACTCTGGAAGAATTCCACCATGACTTCAACAGCTTCCACCCCAACATCCACCTCAGTCTGGACCAGTCCACACAGGAAGTCCACTTCCTAGACACCACAGTGCAAATTAATGACGGCCACATCGACACCACCCTATACCGAAAACCTACCGACAGCTATGCCTACCTTCATGCCACCAGCTTCCATCCCGGACATACCACACGATCCATTGTCTACAGCCAAGCACTGAGGTACAATCGGATTTGCTCCAACCCCTCAGACAGAGACCAACACCTAGGAGATCTTCACCAAGCTTTCTCAAAACTACAATACCCGCACAAGGAAATAAGGACACAGATCAACAGAGCCAGACGTGTACCCAGAAGCCTGCTGCTGCAAGACAAGCCCAAGAAAGAAAACAACAGAACACCACTGGCCATCACCTACAGTCCTCAGTTAAAACCTCTGCAACGCATCATCAGTGACCTACAACCCATCCTGGACAATAATCCCTCACTTTCACAGGCCTTGGGAGGAAGGCCAGTCCTGGCACACAGACAACCCGCCAACCTTAAACAAATTCTCACCAGCAACAGCACACTGCACCACAATAACTCCAACTCAGGAACCAATCCATGCAACAAACCTCGATGCCAACTCTGCCCACATATCTACACCAGCAACACCATCACAGGACCTAACCAGATCAACCATACCATCACTGGTTCATTCACCTGCACATCAACCAATGTCATATATGCCATTATATGCCACCAGTGTCCCTCTGCTATGTACATCGGCCAAACTGGACAGTCCCTACGAAAAAGGATAAATGCACACAAATCAGATATTAGGAACGGCAATATACAAAAACCTGTAGGAGAACATTTCAACCTGCCTGGACACACAATTACAGATTTAAAAGTCACCATACTGCAGCAAAAAAACTTCAAGACCAGACTGCAAAGGGAAACTGCAGAGCTACAATTAATTTGCAAATTTAACACAAACAATCTAGGACTGAACAAATACCTTCAATGGCTTGCTAATTACAAAAATAGCTTCTCCTTTCTCCATGTTCTCACCCCCCATTCAACTGCTAGAAGAATAACCCACCCTCCCTGATTGGAGATAACAAGCTGGTTCAGCCTAATTGGACTAACCTTGTTACCTCCCACCTGGTTCTTGCCTACTTTTCTATACCTGCCTCTGGACACTTCCACTGCTTGCATCCGACGAAGTGGGTATTAGCCCACGAAAGCTTATGCTTCAAAACTTTATAGTTAGTCTTTAAGGTGCCACAGGACTTTGTTACCTCTGCTATTCCAGACTAACACGGCTACCTCTCTGATTTGTTACATTAGTCTGTGTAGACAGAAAGCATGTAGAAATCAACCTGAAACTTGTAAAACCATAGTATTTCTTTTTCAAAAAAGAGCCATCCGACTTCATCCAACTACCATGTATCTTCAAGAACTCGAGCCCCAAAATGCACAGCCTGATCAGAAAATTATTTTTCCAAAAGAAAAACAGAGTTCACACTTCCCTAATGAACCAACGGTTTTGGATGTCAATTTTCACTGTGAAGGAAGTATGCTTGGGACTGTTTATAAAACTACTGGTTATTTTGCCAGCTCCTCTTTGTTCATAATGTTTTCCCCGATATATATATAAAAAGTTAATCATTAAGTAATAATTCTGCCAAACATCACTAATGTGCCTGTGAACATATGAACAAATTTGCAGAGCACAAGCCTCTCTGGGATTACTAATTACACAAGATAGACAACTTTACTAGAATATTTGTTCTGCTTTTTGAGGCTTTTCAACACAGATCAAACATGGGAAAATGCCATGCCATTGGCATTTCTCAGCTCTCTCAGTAAATGCCTGAAAGGAATGGGGAAAAACATGTCCACGTAGTGAAATACAGGAAGAAATGGTTACTTACTGTAACTGTGGTTCATAGAGATGTGATGCAGAGATGTATTCCATTTAGGTGTGTGCATGCCCCTCACACTAGAGCCAGAGAGTTTGCCTAGCAGTACCCCTAGGGGGGCAGCACTCAAGCGTTGTGGGTGTGGCCCCTCCCTTGGCTATATGAGGTAGTGGTGTCCCAAACCCCCTCAGTTTCTTCACACTGAACACCCATGAGAGGAGATTTCAATGGAGAGGAAACAGAAGATGGGTTGTGGAATATGTCCACATCACATCTCAAAGAACCACAGTTATAAGTAAGAAACTGTTTCTTCTGATTGCAGTCATTGGCCATTATCTTTGAAAACTCATGGTGATCGGGGGAGGTCCCAGATGACTGGAAAAAAGCTAATGTTGTGCCCATCTTTAAAAAAAAGGAAAGGAGGAGGATCCGGGGAACTACAGGCCAGTCAGCCTCACCTCAGTCCCTGGAAAAATCATGGAGCAAGTCCTCAAGGAATCAATTCTGAAGCACTTAAAGGAGAGGAAACTGATCAGGAATAGTCAGCATGGATTCACCAAGGGCAACCGTCTTCCACATTGAAAAAGAGCAAATATATAGTTTGATCCTATATATTTGACCCAGGTTTAAGAACTACAGACAGATGCTCTATTGGTCCTGAGCTCCTCAAGGCAAAATTATAGTCCCATTATTCTGTAGGCTGCACCAGATTAGCCCTGGCTCTGACTATAAATTAGGGCAGCTTACAAACTGCTCTTATACCCATAGTATATCTCCCTAACAGACCAGATGCCAGCCAGGAACTGTCAGAGCTAGAGGTTTCATAGGAGCTAGTATAAGACAATAGAATGAACTCTTGTAGGATCTAAGAACTACTACAAACCTCAACATTTCCCAGTCTAAGTGTGAGGCACACTTCTTTGACCTGATCTTCATTTATAAAAACAAAGAGCCCAACATACATATTTACATTTCCTCCCCTGGGGTGAGGGAAATCAGAAAAGGAGATATGTAGAGAAAAAAAACCAACTCAGCATACATGCTAGTCACATTACTCAGTGCACTTCTGGAAGGTTCTCACATATCACCATGATGGTGTAGTGTAAGAATCTAAACAGAATGTACTATAATCCATCCAGAATCCAGCTCCTTTGCACTGCTTGGGTGGCACAAAAGATCCCGATTATACCTGAGTGTGTGGCCCTCTCTAAATTCATAAATTCAATTGCGTTTTGTCAGCTCTGCTGTGAAAGTGTTCTTAAAATGAACATGTGCTGGGTCATCATCCGAGACTGCTATAACATGAAATATATAACGAATGCGGTTCAACAGAGCAGGAAACATACAATCCTCCCCCCCCCAAGGAGTACAGTCACAAATTTAATTGATGCATTCTTTTTTTTTAACGAGCATCAGCAGAGAAGCATGTCCTCTCAAATGGTGGCTGAAGCATGAAGGGGCATGCAAATGTTTAGCAAATCTGGCATGTAAATACCTTGCAACATCAGCTACAATAGTGCCATGCGAACGCTTGTTCTCACTTTCAGGTGAAATTATAAATAAGAAGCAGGCAGCAGTATCTTCCGTCAATGTAAACAAACTTGTTTGTCTTAGCGAGTGGCAGAACAAGAAGTAGGACTGAATGGACTTGTTTGCACTAAAGTTTTACACTGTTTTTGAGTGCTGTTATGTAACCAAAAAAACTGCATTTGTATGTTACACGTTCACGATAAAGAAATTGCATTTCAGTATGAGGTGAACTGAAAAATAGTATTTCTTTTGTTTATAATTTTTATATTTCTAATCAAAAATAATAATATAAAGTGAGCACTGTATATTTTGTATTCTGTGTGGTAATTGAAATCAATATTGAAAATGTAGAAAAACATCTAAAATATTTAATAAACTTCAATTGGCATTTTATTTTTTTATCACAATTATTTTTTTAAGTTAATCGTGTGAGTTAACTTCAATTAATAGAAAGCCCTAGAAATAACTCACCACATTTGATCTAAAATGGGATTCTCACAAGTGTACAAGTGAGTTGGGTACTTAACTCACTTAAGCACTTTTGAAAATCCCATCCCTAAACTACTGTACTTAGCTAAAATATTTGATTAATCATCTTCAAAAGTAGCCTAAAACATATACATTACACAGCAAATGGAGTATAATTTTTAAAATTTCTGCTGATTATATGCAGGATACATTTTATATATACAAAGTTTTCCAGACTTTCAGACACACACACATCTGTGAGAGTGAGACAAAACAATTAATGTATTAATAATGTTGTCATTTAAAGGTTTTATTAGCATGATTTTGACAGTATTAGCTACTCACAAGTGGAGAAGCCACAAGTAAGTTATGTAGATCATCCCAAAAACGTTTCCAGTAAAAAATTATGTCAGTATACTGCTCCATATTATCAAGTATCTTCACATGCCATATATTTCAAAGAAATAGTATTTTAGAAGTATTTTGATAATTTAAGCAATCATATTAACAATACCGGTATTTGTGTTTCTGTCCACTTATAATGCAAAGTGCCTGGTACCATGATTACAGCTGTCTATTGCTTAGGAGAATTATAACTAATATACATTTTTAAAACCTCAAAAAATGTATAATTTCTTTTCTAGCACTTTAAAAATATCAGATCTCGCAGGACTTTCAAGAACTAGAAGCAAGTACTGGGTATATCATCAGGAAGATGGGGATCCTCCCTTTCCAGGAGTATAAACCTCACATTTCAAGCCCTGACGGATCATGAGATATTGAATCTTATCTGTCACTGGTCCTGGACTGAATATTGCCCAACTTGGGTAATAAGCAATGACATTTTTTGGGGGGAGGGAGGGTGCCTCATTCACGTGGGTGCCAGGTCTCTGCTTTCCGGGGAGGGGGAGGAAGGAAGGGGGGAAGTCTCCAATCCTTAAAATATACACTATACCCAAGGGAAATTTTGATTGTTTTCATGCTAATGCTAAGAAGAAAAGAACAAAAGGATAATTTATGCCCCCTGCTGACACTGATTTTGTCCCAGTTTCTTAAGCTTTCACAGTTAAAAAGTTTAAATAATTTTTTTTCCAGACTTTCAATTGCTGGAAATGGGGGGTGCAAATTGGCAGCATTGGTCACCAGTTGCTGGCTATTAATAACAGCACTGCACAGCACTTCTTTAATATTGTTTTAATTTCACTTAAACAAGATATCGGGTAGACAGTTTTCAAGTGGAGCAGCTGTAGACCTTGCATGAACAATGAAAGAAAACAGAAGTAAGGAAACAGAGGTTAACAATGGACAAAGCATAAACTCACAATCAATACTGAAAATAACATGTAGTTAGTAAATAAAGAAATAGTAAGAAGAGCAAAGTGTGACAAGCTTGCAGCTGCAGCTCTACTTACTCACATACCTTGCAGCTCGTGGATCGTTCATGATCTGTACATGGATTGGTTACAAAAATTAACAGACCAAATCAGAAATGTATGAGTTTTGTTCTGGATAAACTGAGTGGAAAAGGTTTCAGAGGGAATCCCAACAACAATAAAAATGAAAACAAAATTAGGAAGACAGAATACTGTAAGCAAGTTACCAAAACTTACTATTTCTCTACTAGTACTGTTTCAGAGTCATCTTCCAAAGATTCAGGACCATCTTTCTCAGAAAGTGATAATCAAAGTAAAGATATGGATATGAACTTGTTCCCTCAAGAGAGGAAAGTAGAAGTCAACTGTTCCTGAAATCTAGGACAAAAGTAATGATAAAAGAGACGAGCTATATTTCCTACCACTTGTCTGTACAGAAGGCAGAAAGAATAATAGTAATAAAGAGGATGATGTTGCTGTTATTGTTGAACAAAATCTGGATAATTGGTCTTTGATAATTTAAGGGTTATGGCAGGGGTGGGCAAACTACAGTCCACGGGCTGGAGACCGTTCCATCCATCCCGCGGCAGGGGATGCTGCCCCTGGCCCCTCCCTCTGCCTCCTCCCCCAGACCCGCATAGCGCAGGCACCGCTGCGGGGCCGTGGCGGCGCCACCACCCTCTTTCCCAGAGCCATGCCGCGCGGGCAGTGTCCTGGGGGCCAGGGCTCCATGCTTCTCCCCACCACTGGAGCCTTGCTGCTGGGGCAGCGCTCCAGAGGGCCAGGGCTGTGTGCTTGCCCCTCCCCCTGGCACCGCGCCACACAGGCAGAGCTCTGGGGGCCAGGGCTGCATGCTTCCCCCCCTCCCGAGCAGCTATGGTAAGAGTGGAAGCAGGGTGGAAGCAGTCAGGAAGCAGGGTGGGTTGGATGGGGGTGGGTTGGATGGGGGTGGGGTACTGGGGTAGTGGTTAGGGGGTGGGAAGGTGGATAGGGGTTGGGGCAGTCAGGGGACAGGAAGCAGGGGAATTGGGAATGGGGTGGGTCCTGAAGGGTGATTAGGGGTCTGTGGAAGGGGCAGTCAGGGGACAAGGTGGGGAGGTTGGATGGGTCAGGGATTCTCAGGGGGCAGTCAGGGGATGGGAAGTGGGAGGGGACAGTTAGGGGGCGGGAGGGGGCTGAATTGGGGCCGGGGCCTCCCCTAGCCAGTCCTCGGTATAATTTCAGAAACCTGATGTGGCCCTTGGGCCAAAAAAGTTTGCCCACCCCTGGGTTATGGCATTATTTGAAAGAAAAACAAGGTTACTTACCTGTAACTGTTGTTCTTCGAGATGTGTTGCTCACATCCATTCCACTATAGGTTAGGCACGCGCTGCGGGCCTGGTTGCCGGGTAGATTTTTCCCCTAGCTGCAGACTGGGTGAGCAGGGGGCCCCCTGGAGTGGCGCCACTGAGACACTCTATAAGTACCCCTGCGACACAGTCTGGCCCTCAGTTCCTTCTTTGCCGGCTAACCCGACAGTGGGGAAGGAGGGCGGGTCTGGAATGGATGTGAGCAACACATCTCGAAAAACAACAGTTACAGGTAAGTAACCTTGTTTTCTTCTTCGAGTGATTGCTCACATGCATTCCACTATAGGTGACTACAAGCAATACCTAGGAGGTGGGGTCGGGTTGACCCATTGCTGACAGTAAGACCGCTGACCCAAACGCCGCATCGTCCCTGGTCTGCTGGACTATGGCGTAGTGGGCGGCGAAGGTATGGACGGAGGACCAGGTAGCCGCCCTGCAGATGTCCGTGATAGGGACTCCCTCCCGGAAGGCCGCAGAGGACGCCTGCGCTCTCATGGAGTGTGCTGTTACTTTCTCAAGCGGCTTGCCCGCGAGGTCATAACAGGTGTGAATGCACGAGGTGATCCAGGAGGAGAGCCTTTGGGCTGAAACTGGCTGGCCCTTCATTCTCTCTGCAACTGCCACAAAGAGTTGCGTTGTTTTTCTGAATTGCTTTGTCCTGTCTAAATAAAAAGCAAGAGCCCTTCTAACGTCCAACGTGTGTAATTGCTGTTCCCTCCCCGAGGCGTGAGGCCTAGGGTAGAAAACTGGAAGACAAATGTCTTGATTAACATGGAAGGGAGAGACCACCTTAGGCAGGAAGGCCGGGTGGGGACGTAGCTGCACCTTGTCATTGTGGAAGATAGTGTAAGGCGGCTCGGAGGTAAGTGCACGGATCTCTGACACTCTACGAGCCGAGGTGATAGCTACTAGGAATGCCACCTTCCAGGAGAGGTGCATTAAGGAGCACGTGGCGAGGGGCTCGAACGGGGGCATCACGAGGCGTGAGAGCACGAGGTTAAGGTCCCAAGGTGGGATGGGACGCTTAATGTTCGGGTACAGCTTATCCAGGCCCCTGAGGAAACGGTATACCACAGGATCGGAAAAGATTGAGTGGTCCGACTGGCCCGGGTGGAACGCGGATATGGCCGCAAGGTGGACCCGGATGGTGGAGGTAGAAAGGCCCTGATTTCTAAGGCCTAATAGGTAGTCCAATATACGTGGGATAGTAGCCTCACTTGGGACTATATCTTGTTGTCCGCACCATGCAGAGAAGCGGGACCACTTGGCCGTATATGTACTTCTGGTGGATGGTTTTCTACTTCCCAGAAGGACATTCTGCACTTCGGCTGAGCATAAGAGCTCAGGACCTCTCAGCCATGGAGTAGCCACGCTGTGAGGTGAAGGGACTGCAGGTCCGGGTGCAGGAGGCGACCGTGGTCCTGCGAGACCAGGTCTGGCCACAGCGGGAGGCTGATAGGGGGGGCCCTGGACAGCCGGAGGAGGGACGCATACCAGCACTGCCTGGGCCAGGCCGGGGCTATGAGGATGACTTGTGCCCTGTCCCGTCTGATCTTCAGGATCACCTTGTGTAGAAGCGGGATCGGAGGGAACGCATAGAACAGGTGTCCCGTCCAGGGTAAGAGGAAGGCATCCGTCAGAGACCCCGGGGAGCTGCCTCTGAAGGAGCAGAACTGGAGGCACTTCCTGTTCTGTCTGGAGGCGAAGAGATCGATGTGGGGAAACCCCCACCTCAGGAAGATCAGTCGGATGACATCCGGCCGAAGGGACCACTCGTGAGACATAAATGACCTGCTGAGGTGGTCCGCTAGGGTGTTCTGGATTCCGGGCAGGAAGGAGGCCACCGGGTGAATAGCGTGGGCTATGCAAAACTCCCATAGTAGAGTCGCCTCTTGACACAGGGGGCTGGAGTGGGCCCCGCCCTGCTTGTTTATGTAGTATTGGGCTGTGGTGTTGTCTGTCAGCACCGCCACACAGTGACCCTGTAGCGTGTCCCGGAACACCTGGCACGCCAGTCGGACGGCCCTCAGCTCCCTGACATTGATGTGGAGGCCGAGGTCTGGCGCCAACCAGCGGCCCTGGGTCCTGAGTTCCCCTAGGTGAGCTCCCCACCCTAGCGACGAGGCGTCCGTCACCAGGGACATGGACGGGCTGGGTGGGAGGAAAGGGACTCCTTGGCACACATTGTTCTGGTCTTCCCACCATGCCAGAGCGGATAGGGTGGCTCTGGGGATGGAGAGGAGGGTGTCCATACTGTCCCTTCTCGGTCTGTAGGCCCTTGCGAGCCACGACTGTAGAGGGCGCAGCCGTAGCCTGGCGTGCTGTATGACGAAGGTGCACGATGCCATGTGGCCTAACAGGCTGAGGAAGACCCTGACCGTAGACATCGGACAGTTGCGGAGTTGTCCGATGGCCGACTGGATGGTGAGGAACCGAGGCTGGGGCAGGGATGCCCTTGCTACCGTGGAGTCTAGTAGGGCTCCTATGAACTCTATACTCTGGGTAGGCTCCAGGGTGGACTTCTCCCTGTTGAGGAGGATTCCCAGGCGGTCGAACGTGCTGATCACGAGACGCACGTGTGCTGACACTTGTTCCCTGGAGGTGCCTCGGATGAGCCAGTCGTCGAAGTATGGGTATAAGTGTACCCCGCGGCGTCGTAGGAACGCCGCCACTACCGCCATACACTTCGTGAACACCCTGGGTGCGGTGGACAAGCCGAAGGGTAGGACGGCGAACTGATAGTGTTCTCCCGCTATCAAGAAGCGGAGGTAACGCCTGTGTGAGGGTTTGATGCTCACGTGGAAGTAGGCGTCCTTCATGTCGAGGGCAGCGAACCAATCTCCCGGATCCAGAGAGGGAATGATAGTGCCCAAGGTAACCATGCGGAACTTGAACTTGATCATGTAGGTGTTGAGTTCGCGCAGGTCCAGGATGGGCCGGAGGCCCCCTTTCGCCTTGGGGATTAGGAAGTAGCGGGAGTAGAACCCCTTTCCTCTGAACTCCTGTGGTACAGGTTCGATGGCTCCTAATGCAAGGAGCGACCTGACCTCCTGTACGAGCAGTTGCTCGTGAGAGGGGTCCCTGAAGAGGGACGAGGGAGGTGGGTGGGTGGGAGGAGTGGAGGAGAGCTGGAGGGAGTATCCTACCGCCACCGTGCGGAGGACCCACTGGTCTGATGTAATGTCCGACCATGCACGGTGGAAGTAGGACAGACGGTCTCCGAAGGGAGGATCCAGGACTGTGGTTGGTAAACTGCCCCCGGGCGCACCATCAAAAGTCGGGCTTAGGCCCTTGGGGAGGCTTAGAGCCTCGCTGCTTCCCGCCTTGTCTGGGCCCCTGCCGCTTGCGGTAGGGGCGGCCTCTCCTACTAGAGGAGTCCTGGGGCGGGCGAGGAGGTGGGAAGAACCTCTTTCGTGGAGGGACGAAGGGGCGCCTTTGTGGGCCTGGGGCGTGCATACCCAGGCCTTTGAGGGTCACCCCTCTGTCCTTGAGGGCCTGGAGCCGGGTGTCCGTGTCCTCTGAAAAAAGGGCCTGTCCCTCAAAGGGGAGGTCCTGTATCTTGTATTGCATGGCCGGGGCTAGGCTGGACGAGGAGAGCCACGCTGCCCGGCGGAGGGCTATGCCCGAAGCCATTGTTCGGGCCGCCGAGTCAGCCGAGTCCAGGGCCGCTTGCAGGGCATGTCTGGATATGTCCCTGCTCTGGAGCAGTAGGGCCCTGAACTCCTGTCTGCTCTCCTGGGGGAGAGCGGTCTCAAATTTTGTAAGGGCCTCCACCGTGTCGAAGTGGTGTCTACTTAGTAGCGCCTGATGGTTGGCTACTCTAAGTTGTAGGCCCCCGGAGGAATACACCTTCCTGCCAAAGTGGTCCAGCCTCTTGGCTTCTTTGGCTTTGGGCACCTGCGCTTCTTGACCATGGCGCTCCTTGTTGTTCACCGACTCCACCACCAGGGAGGAGGGCGTGGGGTGAACGTACAAGTACTCGTAGCCTTTGGCCGGGACAAAGTACCGTTTCTCTACCCCCCGGGCCGTGGGGGGGATGGAGGCGGGGGTCTTCCAGACCGACGCCGTGTGCGCCTTGATGGTATTAATGAACGGCACCGCTACGCGTGCCGGGGTGCCCTTCGTCAACATGGTGGTGACAGGGTCATCCACCACCGGGACCTCCTCTAAGGGCAGGTTCATGTTCTTTGCGACCGCCTGGAGGAGGTGCTGATAGTTAGAGAGCTCCAGGGCGGGCGGGCTAGTGGAAGAAGTGCCCGCCACTGCCTCTACCCCTACTGGGGAGGCGTAAGGACCTGGCTCTCTAGGGCTGTGCACCGCCGAAGGCTGACTGGCCGATGGTGGTCCCGCCAGCTCCTGCCTAGCACTCGCTGCACACACTGGGAAGCCCGGTTCTGATTGGGTTTCCCCAGGCTGTTCATACTCCCAAGGCACCCATTCTGGCCAAGCAGGGTGTTGGGTGGCTGGGGCTGGTCCCGTTGGTCGAGGGGACACTGAGGCAGAGGAGTGCCATGGGGCAGCCGCTGTAGCCGACTGCAGGGCCTTGGGCGGAGAGTCGTGCCGGGATCGCGTGCCGACAGACTCTCTACGCTCTCGGTGCCGAGGGCTTCTCGACCGGTGCCGGGAGAAGCGATGGCCCTCTGAAGACCGGCTATTGCTGGATCAGCTCCGCCTTCGGGATCCGTGGCGCCGCGATGACGACCGGCGCCGGGAAGACCTTCGGTGCCGAGACGGCGTCCGGTGCCGAGGCGAGCGTCGGTGCTGTCTAGAGGTGGAGCGTCGACCTCTGCGGTGCCGTGACGACGACCGGTGCCGAGGTGATCGGTGCCGGGTCGAATAGGACCGGTGCCGTGATGCCGAGCGGTGCCGAGATGACGATCGGCTTGGCGAGCGGCGTCTGGAGCGGTCCCTGCGGCAGCTAACGGACCGGTGCCGGGAGTGCGACCGGTGCCGAGAGTACGACCGGCACCTGGCTGTACATGGGTGCCGGGACTCTGATCGGCGCCAGGACTCCGACCGGCGGCCAGAGCGCGACCTGCGCGAACGGCCATGAGGAGACCTGGAGCATGGTCTCAACTCCGTGCGGCGCCGAGACTGCGACCGGTGCCGGGAAGCTGACCGGTACCGGGAGTTCGATCGGCGCCGTGAGATCGATCGGCGTCCATGCCCAGCCGGGCTTCGAGCCGCGATCTCGGTCTCGGTCATGGGCGGCTTGCCCCTAGACCGGACAGGTTGCTGAGGGGTATCCTCTGCAAGCAACCTCCTCGCAGCAGCGAACGCCTCCGGCGTGGAGGGAAGCTGCTGCGGAATCGGCACCCTGAGTGGCGAAACCACTGGCACCGGACTCGACGGGGCCTCCTCCGGCGCCGGAGTCATCGGTGCGGGTGCAGGCGGCTGGGCCTCGGGTCGGCTCCCAGGCGGCGACGGCGGACGCGTGGGCGGTGCCGGCGGCTGCACGCGGTCCGGTGCCGGAGCGGAGCGAGGTTGGGCGTCCTTCCTACGCTTCGCGCTGGGGGAGCACGACCGGCGCCGAGGCTTGGATTTGGCCGGCTTGGGTGCGGGGCCCGGTGCCGCACTCGAGTCCGGAGTGAGAGCCGCCTCCATCAGGATCTGCCGCAAGCGGGATTCCCTGTCCTTGCGGGTCCTGGGCTTGAAGACCCTGCAGATCTTGCAGGAATCTGCCAAGTGCGCTTCCCCGAGGCACTTGAGGCACTTGGAGTGTGGGTCCCCCGCAGGCATGGGCTTCCCACACTCCGCACATGGCTTGAATCCCGGAGCCTTGGATGACATGGCTCCGGTGGCAGGGAAACCCCCTGCACTTAACTATCTACACTATAAAACTATGCAAACTAACTAACAACTACTTAACAAGAACGATTAGCAATAACAATAGAATTAACAGCTAGGAGATAAGGAGAACGCTCAAGAGCAGTACTCCTGTTCCGACTACCAGCACGAGCGGTGAAGAAGGAACTGAGGGCCAGACTGTGTCGCAAGGGTACTTATAGAGTGTCTCAGTGGCGCCACTCCAGGGGGCCCCCTGCTCACCCAGTCTGCAGCTAGGGGAAAAATCTACCCGGCAACCAGGCCCGCAGCGCGTGCCTAACCTATAGTGGAATGCATGTGAGCAATCACTCGAAGAAGAACAATGGCCAGTGCCGAATAAAATGGTGACAGTCTAATGCAGGGGTGTCCAAACTTTTTGGAAAGAGGGCCAGATTTGGTAAGGTGAAGATGTGTGAGGGCCGAGACCATTCCCCCCCCCCCCCCCCCGCTCCGGCCGCGCTCTTGCTCTTCT
This sequence comes from Sternotherus odoratus, assembly GCA_032164245.1. Lineage (NCBI taxonomy): Eukaryota > Metazoa > Chordata > Testudines > Kinosternidae > Sternotherus > Sternotherus odoratus. Next base: position 71,740,320 of record JAVMKO010000001.1, on the reverse strand, counting down.
TTCCCCCCCCCCCCCCGGCCACGCTCTCCTTACCTCCCCCCCCCCCGGCTCCGGCTGCGCTCTCCTCCCCCCCTCCCCCGGCGCTTGCCTTGCCTTGCCTCGCCTCGCCTTGCCTCCTGCCCCGGCTCCGCCTCCGCTCTTCTCCCTTGCCTCGCCTCGCCTCCTGCCCCGGCCCCGGCTCCGCCTCCGCTCTTCTCCCCCCCCCCCCTCCGGCTCGCCTCTTACTGACCCCGACCCTCTCCTCCGGCTGCGGCTCCGCGGACCACCCAAATTATCGCGCACTGGTTGGCGACCGCTGTTTTATACTGTGGTCAACAGTGCTGGCGGGCCGCATATTATTGATTTTATAACAGAGCCTGCGGGCCGGTGAAAATTTGAACATGGGCCTCAATTGGCCCCCGGGCAGGACTTTGGACATGCCTGGTCTAATGGAAGCACAAACATTGTACAAGAAAACATGCCAACTGGAAACTGTATTTATGAGTATCTTATGAAATGTAATACCAGAGAGGTTTGACAAAACTAGTGTAAAGCTTTAAAAGGCAGGTCTGGACCTTGTCATTGCTGTTAATTTGCTGACTTCCTTGGAAGAGCTGGTCACAAACTTACGGTATCAGCTTGATAATTTTGAGGATCAAGCAAAAAAATGGGAAGTGATGATGATGAGTCCTATCATAAAGAACTCAAACATAAACTAAACATTTGGCAAAAGTGACAGCAAACTTTGAGGAAGAAGGAAACTAGAAGTTGAGTGCTTTTATGTTATCCTTGACAAGATAACTTTGGAACTAAAGAGTAGTAGTGACTGTTATGCTGCACTATCCACAATGTTTGGCTTCCTCAAGTCTCTTGATCAAGTACGAAATGAAGAAGAGATGAAAACATGCACCCAGGTATTGCTCAATGCTTACCCAAACAATCTAGAGCCTAAGCTTTTGGGCACAAAGTATCAAATTTCCAGCATTTATCAGATATTGTGACATGAAGGAGAAGAATGCTACTGGAATCATCAAATTTTTGCAGAACAAAGAACTGAGTAATGTCTTCCCAAACGTTTTCATTGCACTGAGGCTGTATTTGCCTGCACCTATTGTCAACTGCGAAGCACAGCGATCATTCTCTAAAGTTACCTAAATTAAAAAATCGTCTTCCGTCAACTATGGTAGAAACAAAGCTTAGTGCTCTTGCTATCATGTCAACCGAAAGGGACTTACTTCGCACACCGTCGTTTGAGGATACAATAACTGAATCTTGACTTTTAATGTTCATTATCCTCAATTTTGTGTGTGTTTATTCAGTAATATAAATGACTTGTTGTTTGCTTTCATTAATACCATGTTCACAAAAAGGGGACCTCCAAAAAATACTAGCCTGGATCTCCAATCTTATTAATCTGGCGTTGGGCATTACAGACAAACACAAATGGTCAGCTGAAGGATGGAAACACAACTTTGTGGTTAACAAAAAAAAACCCATTTATGTGGCAGACCAATTCTGAAGGGAAAAATTATAGCTGTTCAGAAATCTAGAATGTTAAAATAAATTAAACTGTTCAGAAATCTAGAATGTTAAAATAAATTAAACTGTTCAGAAATCTAGAATGTTAAAATAAATCCTGCAAAAATTAATCAGTGGTCAGGGTGCAGATAATACAGACAATTCATGGTAATTAAAACATATATTTAGTTGTGCAGTTTTTACACAGGTACAACTATTACATGTAGCAAAAATAAACATGCATACACATATAGAATCACAGAATTATAGAACTGGAAGGGACCTCAAGAGGTCAGCTAGTCCAGTCCCTGGCACTCAAGGCAGGACTAAGTATTATCAGACAATCCCTGACAGGTGTTTGTCCAACCTGTTCTTAAAAAGCCCCAATGATGGAGATTCCACAACCTCCCTAGGCAATTAATTCCAGTGCTTAACCACTCTAACAGTTAAGTAGTTCTTCCTAATGTCCAACCTAAACCGCCACTGCTGTAATTTAAGCCTACTGCTTCTTGTCTTATTCTAAGAAGGTTAAGAACATTTTTCCCTCCTCCTTGTAACAACCTTTTATGTACTTGAAAATTGTTATCATATCCCCTCTCAGTCTTCTCTTCTCCAGACTAAACAAACCCAATTTTTTCAATCTTCCCTCATCATAGGTCAGGTTTTTTAGACCTTTAATCATTTTTGTTGCTCTTCTCTGGACTTCCTCCAATTTGGGCACATCTTTCCTGAAAGGTGACGCCCAGAAGTGGACATAATACTCCAGCTGAGGCCTAATCAGTGCAGAGTAGAGCATAAGAACTACTTCTCATATCTTGCCTGAGTTATTTCCCCAGTGAGGAAGAGGAGAAATAACCCATCCCACCCTCATACTCCAGATAGTGAGAGCACGTAAATGACTCCTGTTGTGTCTATCTGCACCCTGCAACCCCAAACCAGGGCCCTGAACTGGAATGCCATGGACATAACCCCACATGCCACTCCCTCCAGTTGGCCATACTGGGATCTATGGGCCATGCACAGATCACAGTTTCTAAAGCCTCATATAAAACAAAGCCAGAAACACCCATGATCACCATCCTCATCCACCAGAGACCAACCAACTCTCGACAGCAGACCAGGAGGAACTGGAGGAGGAAGTTACACAACCACTCCACTTCTCCTCTTCTTCTCCCAATGAGACTATCATGCCTTCTCCTCTACATCAGCAGATTACTTTAAACACTTCTAGGAGCTGTTTTGCAGGATTGCAGACTCCCTCTAGATTCCTGATGACAAGAAGGAGCAACTCCAGTCACTCACATCTGAAGGACACCTCTTGGCCCCTAACGCTTTACACATCTCCTTAAATTCTACTGATACAGCAACCCATTCCATTGCGAGAGCCATAGTCATGAAACGAGTGTCATTGCTACACCTCTCCAGATTCCCTGAGGAGGTGCAAACCACTGCTGAGGAAATTATTCACAGAACACATAGAGGAGTCCCTACACTTTTTAAAGAACTCTCCACTCTCTTGGCATTTATACGCCAGTGCTGAAGAGACAACCGGGGAAATACTTACCTCCCCCGAGATCCCGACCACTACTTTTCACCCTGCACCAACAGTATGACACACAACACTGATGACAGAAACCCCCTACAAAGCACAGACACTCGACTCCTCCAGGGGCTCTCACACTCCATCAATCAAACAACTATTTTGATGATTGGTCAAGGCCCCAAGAAGCCTCCCACCATTCCAGTCACTATAACCATCTCCAACATCCCACCAGTGTCACGATCATTTAGCCCCTTTCTATACATCATGTTGGCTAATTACTTCGGACAAGTCCTAGAGATCAATGAAGGATATTCCATCTCATTTCTATGTATATCACTCAGTCAGCCTCCCACTCAGCCTTCTTTAGGGACCCTTCTCACGAACATATTCTAGGAGAAGAAATAAACCACCTTCTGCAACCTGGAGCTATAGAACTGGTCCTATCCCAACAATGAAGAAAGGATTTTTACTCCCATTTTTCCTGGTCTAAAAGAAAAATGTCAGGTGGAGACAAATCCTAGACCTATGAAATCTCAATAGGTTAGTGTGACAAAGTTCCCTCTCCACCTTGGTGGGTCCTGCACTTATTGGTGGATTTGCTTGCCTCGGAGATTCACAGCAGCCTTCAGTTTGCCACTTTTGCCAGTGGCTCAAACCTGCCATTCACTCAGCTAACCTCATCAGTAGCCAGCATGGGGAAAAGAACAATCTCTGCAGTCTCTGCTGAACTACCTAGTGGGTTGGGGACCAGGCCAGAGACCTTCCCCTCTGGTGGAACCCACAGTCCAGGCCAACTCCTCCTGTGTCCGATCAGGAGTTGGGGAAACCCAGGCCCGTTCTCTACTCCAGGTTCCAGCCCAGGGCGCTGTGGATTGCAGCTGTCTTGAGTGTCTCCAGTAACAGCTGTGTGACAGCTACAACTCCCTGAGCTACTTCCCTATAACCTCCTCCCAACACCTTCTTTATCCTCACCACAGGACCTTCCTCCTGGTGTCTGATAACTCTTGTACTCCTCAGTCCTCAAGCAGTACGCCTTCCCACCCTCAGCTCCTAGTGTCTCTTGCTCCCAGCTCCTTGCACATGCCCCATTAACTGAAGTGAGATCCTTTTTAAAACCAGGTGCCCTGATTAGCCTGCCTGTCCTAATTGCTTCTAGTAGCTTCTTAATGCCCTGAGTAGCCTACCTGCCTCATTTGCTTCCAGCAACTGCTGGATTGTTCTCAAACTGCCCATTATCTTACTCAGGGGAAAGGGACCAGCTTAATCTGGGGCTAATGTATCTACCGTATTTTTCGCCATATAAGACGCTCCGGCATATAAGACGCACCTAATTTTAAAGGAGGAAAATCTAGAAAAAAAAGATTCTGAACCAAATACTGTAGTAAAATATTTTATATCAACTGTATAAAGTTAACAGCAGTTTAAGAACAATTTTATGTCAACCATGTAACATATTAAGAACTATCTTTACTCTCATTAACAGTCAGTAAAGTCAGTAAACAGTGAAAGTAACAAAAATAAGGCTGTAATGTTATTATTCGAACCCCAAGAATTCCTCTTGCACTGGGGGGCACAAAGGGTTGGGGGGGCAGAGCGCAAGGAAGTCACAAAGTGGGGCGAAGGGGGATGACACAGAGAATCGGATGAGGGGGAAGGGAGAGTCCGGGTGGAGTGGAGGGGGTTGGCAGAGAGGATCGGTGAGGGGAACAGGAGAGCCTGGGGGGTGGGAAGAGGATTGGGGTGGGAAGGAGAGTCGGGGGGGGGAGAGCACCCCAAGAGGGGTGCAGAGGGTCTGGTGGGAGGAGGAAAGAGTCCCAGGGGAAGGCACAGATGCACAGAGGATTGGGTATGGGGGAGGGGACAGTGCCCTAGGGGAGTCACAGAGGATCAGGTTGGGAGGATGGGGGGGGGAGGGGGGAGGGAGGCACAGAGGGTCAAGTGGAGGGGGAAGCCCCAAGAAGGGGCACAGAGGGTTGGGTGGAGGGGAGGACACAGAGGGTCTGTTGGGGAGGAGCGACAGAGTCCTGGGGGGAACACAGAGGCTGTGGTGAGTGTGGGGGGGGAAATCCCATGGGAGGACACAGAGTATTGGGGGAGGGGAGAGCACCCCGGGGGGGGGCAGAGGATGGGGGAACTACAGACTGTGGAGTGAAGAAGGGGAAGCCCCGGGCGGCACTCGAGTGACGGGTTCTGGTGAGCGTGGGCTGGGGAACTGAGGGGGTTGGGTCTGGTGACGGGGGAGCTCAGGTTCTGAAGAAGGAAAACGAGGAGTAGGGGCTCTGGAGCAGAGGGAGGGAACCGGAGGGCGGGACCTGGCGAGGTGAAGCCCGGGGGAGGGAGATTTGCTGAGTGGGAGCGGAGGGGGGAGGACCGGGTGGGGGACCAGAGAGCCGGTGAGGGGGGACGGGGGGAGCGGTGCTGACGGGGGGGGGCACACAGCGGGGTCTGGTGACAGGGAAGCGAGGGGAGCCGGTGAAAGGCAGCGCGGGGGAGCCGCAGCCCCAGGGACATTTGGTGACGAGGGGCGCCGGGGCAGCCGGGTGAGGGGGGACGGGGGGAGTGGTGCTGACGGGGGGGGCACACAGCGGGGTCTGGTGACAGGGAAGCGAGGGGAGCCAGTGAAAGGCAGCGCGGGGGAAGCGAGGGGAGCCGATGAAAGGCAGCGCGGGGGAAGCGAGGGGAGCCGGTGAAAGGCAGCGCGGGGGAGCCGCAGCCCCAGGGACATTTGGTGATGAGGGGCGCCGGGGCGGCCGGGTGAGGGGGGACGGGGGGAGCGGTGCTGAGGGGGGGGAGGGCACACAGCGGGGTCTGGTGACAGGGAAGCGAGGGGAGCCGGTGAAAGGCAGCGAGGGGGAGCCGCGGGCCAAGGGACATTGGGTGACGAGGGGCGCCGGGGCGGCCGGGTGAGGGGGGCGCCGCGGGGGCAGTTACCGGACTCACGAGGCTCAAAAAATTGGCGGAGCCGCGTGGGTCGCTGCGCCGCGCCCCGGCCGGGCTGCGGGCGCCTCACGTACAGCCGGGACTAGCCAGGCGCTCCCCTCCGTGTCCCTGGTGTCATTCGCCTCGCCCCCCCCTCCCCCCCGTGCAAAGGGCAAAGGCAAAGTGTGTATATTCGCCGTATAAGACGCACCAACTTTTCGCCCCCCGTTTTGGGGAAGAAAAAGTGCGTCTTATATGGCGAAAAATACGGTGCCTTCTATCACTCTCCTGTAGCTATCTGGCCTGCTGCTGTCACATCAGTCAAACTGCAATGCTTCAAGATGGTTATCCCAGCACTGGAACAGGGGTCTGGCTCTCAGCCCTCAACCTCCAATACATATTTTCACATCAAAATACACCCTGCACTCTGACTCATGATAGGGACCAATCACTACCCTTCAGACTCTCTCCCGCTCCCTGAGTATTCTCCAAAGTCCTCACAGTAGTGGCTGCCTACTTACACAAACAAGACATCATTACATTTCCGTACTTTGACAACTGTCTCCTCAAGGACCCTCAAACCCGACACCCTTCATGCTGTACAACTCACAATGGACTTCATTTTGAGCCCTGGCCTTTGCATAAGCCCAGAAAAATCACCAGTATCACCAGTGCAATACCTGGAGTTTATCGGGGTACAACTGGATGCCATACAAACCAGAGCCTTCCTCCCAGCTTACAGATTTCTGCCGATAGTCGATCTCATATCCATGGTGAGAACCTGTCCCCAGATCTCAGTCAGGATGTGTCTCAAGCTCCTAGGCCACATGGCAACAGCCAGTTTTATAGTAAAGTATGCAAGATTGCATATGCACTGTCACCAGGCATGATTATGTAAGGACTATGTACCTCACAGACACAGCCTTCACAAACTCCTATCCATGCCTATAAGGGCAAAGACTCCCTACACTGGTGGGCACAACTCAAACATCAGTGTTGGGATCCTTCTCCTTCAACCCATACTGTCCATGACATTAAAAAAACCCTTAATCATTTGGGGAGCATACCTTCAGACCTATACCATGTAGGGCAGACAGTCAACCAAATCCACCCTACACATCAGCCTCCTAGAGTTCAGTGTGGTCCACAATGCCTGCCGACGTTTTCTACCATTGATCCAACATCATACTATAAGAGTTATGATAGACAATATTGCCTGCATTTTCTCCCTAGACAGGCAAGGCAGAGAGCAAAGCACTGAAATTATGGAACTGGTGTATCCACCACAACATCATCTCCTCAGCTGTATACCTCCCAGGACACCAGAACACCACAGAAGACTCACTGAACAGGAGATTTGCCCAAGACCGTGAGTGGGTGCTGGATACACAAACCCTACACCACATATTCAGCTACTGAGGATTCCCAACCATAGATCTCTTCACCACACTGAAGAACGCCCAGTGTCCTCAATTCTGCTCAAGAGCAGGCCTAGGCCGCAGATCCCTGGGAGATGCATTCCTCCTCACATGGGATTCCCTGCTAGTCTATGCCTTTCCTCCCTTTCCCCTTCTGTTCAAAGTATTCAACAAGATTCAAGGAGACTGAGCCACACCAAATACTTGATAAGAGTCTGTTTCATTGTCGAGGCTTGTAGCTGAGCAGCAACTCATCCCTGCGGTGCCTCCTGCTGGTCTTCCAGGGAATTAGCTCTTTCCAGCCTCTGGAGCGCCCTCTGCAAACCAATGTCCCGCTTGCCACTGGCCCCGTGTCCCTCCCTGGACCCCAGTGCTCTTTGCCTGGGTGCTGCCCCCTGGCAGTACCCCCACAGTCTCACTGGGTCTTCCCTGCTCTGGGAAACCCCCAACTCTCTAAGCCCCACCTTACCTCAGTCTAGGCTACTATCAGTCATCATCAAGCCCCCACTCCCTGGGGCAGACTGCAATGTAAAAGCCAGTCATCACAGGCAAGGGAGTTGGCCTGCTGCCTCTTCCTACTCGTGGGCTGCCCCCTGCAACCCCAGTACTCCTTCCTGGCCACAGACTAGGCCTTGCAGCCTGGGGAGTTGCCAGCCTGGAGCTCCCCAGGCCTTTCCCCCATCCCTGCTCCACTCCAGGTACCTTCTCAAGCTTCCTCACTAGCCAGGCCAGTCTGCCTCCACAGCTAGAGGAGGAGACTCTCTGCACCAAACTCTGGCCCTTTCGTCAAGATGCCAGACAGATCACCAGGTGGTAAAGTTTTCTGCCTCTCTCTTTGTAGCTTTTTTCCCCTTCTTCTACAAACTGTTAAAAATGAAACTATTACCTGTTTTTTAAGGTCTGGGTTGGATCTGGGTCCAAGAACTGTGTGTGCCCTCTTTCTCCAGGGTCAATGAGGATGCTGTTTATCTAAACCTGCAACATTTCAGTAATGCTACCATCATCCGTTACTTAATTCCAGATCATTACTTCATTGGTCTCAGCTTTTTCCAACTGCTTATCTAAACTATATATTTTAAAAATAAGATTGTTGAAAGAAATAATACCTTTAATAATACTAAACCTTGAATGGCCTGGATGGCCAGCATCCATCCACTTGCCCTGTTGTATTCTCACTGAAGACTCTTTTGTGAGCTGGGTGTCAGACTACATATACAGATATGTACAGAATTCCCCGTGCATACCAGATTTTTCTTCTATACCTCTCCCCCACCCCTGCTAGTGAGCCCTCCTTTGAGGCATTTTTATTTCTTTCTTCCCATTTATCTGAAAAGTGTGTCAGATTGCTGAAGAACCAGAAACAAAAGGAGAGGACACTGGTGGCACAACTATCATCTAAGGCTTTGGGCTTGTGAATATGAAAAAGCTGCACCTATAGCTCTTACGGTGACAATAACTGTTTTAAGCTAAAGTGAAATAGTTCTGATATAAACTGAAATAAATGTGTCCACACAGCCTTTTGCACTCTTAACTAAATCAGTTTAAAAAGTAAATTTAAAGTAGTGCAACTTCTCTGTACATAGGCCTAGAAAACTGAGTTGATAGATTAATTATCACATTTTAATTAATATGTAAATCTGCACCTAGCACTGGCATAGACAAATTCAGTTGTCTTTAAAAACAAATTAGCTGGTCTTTGTTTACACCTTTTCTAACACAATCCACTGTACCAGTGTAAACCTAAGCCTAAGTGAGCAAGGACCGTGGGGGAGCCGATGTGGCAACTCAAGCTATGGAAAAAAGAAGGCTGTTATGGTGATAGAATCAAAATGTGTCTTGGTCTTACTGATACTTATTTCCTTCCAGCTGTTATTTAAGATGGTTGGGGAGGAAGTGAAGCAGTGCCAAATCTGGCAGCAACAAAGAGATCCTGGCATCGGGGGATCTGAATTGCCTGATCCCTACTACTGCTGATTACCTCTCTCCTACTGCCACCCCCAAAGTCATTCAAGAAAAATATTTGATTTCAACATGGTATTATAAATAAAATAGCTTTGTTCACTTGAGTTTAACGCTTATTCGGTAAACAGGATCTTTCTATCACAGAAAAAGCAAGTGGGACATATTCCAAGGGAAAAATGAAGAAAAATGTAAAGACAGATGGTAAAATTCAGAATGGGTAGAGTTCTAGCACTATGTTTTAATCACATAGTTACTTTGGTACCTCCTATTCTCTGTCTGGGGGAGACATTGAATTTCCTAAGGACTGTAATACCTTGGTCTAGTTTTGATTATCGGGTTCAGTGTGCAGGTACTAGCTAGTGTTAGTGGCCTGACACATACAGGAGGTCCGACTAGATGATCTGGTGGTCTCTTCTGGCCTTAAAATCCATTACATTAACCTCTTTTTATTTATTTCTTCTTTAAGGGTGTTTCAGGCAGACTAAAATGCTCCAGAAATGGATCATAGGATAAAGAACCTTTTTCACCTGTACCTGTATGGTTATTTTAATGCACCCTAGGTCAGTAAAGACCCAAAGACATTACAATATTTCCTGGCCATTGTGAAAGTGATCGGTGGTTAGTCCTAATGGACACATTCCCACATAACTACAATTTACAAGTAACAACAAGTTTGTGTTGTCTAAAACCCACTACGTCCTATGGTCCACACTCCCATCTATACCAACTGGTACATTTTATTACCACTGTTTTTCGGGTGGGGAGGAATAGAGATAATATGTCCAAAGAGATTTTAGAGGGAGCTAAGGAAATAACAAATGGAGATTTAATGTTAGAGGTTGGAGCGTGGAAGAAAAACCTCCCAGGCTAACAGTTAAGATGGAGTCACCTTTACTCAAATTATTTGTATCTCAGAGCTCTCAAATCAACAAGATGCAGTTTGTATTCCACATCATGCAGCACTGAAGCACATGCAATAAGCTTTCACACTCGCCCCCTAGCAGCTGCACATTTTGCCCCACACTATTTGGATCAGCCCTGTGTATAAATGTCATATTTTACATTGCAGATAAATAATTTAGACCATCTTACTATGCTACATTTTTTAAGAAAAAAATATCTTGGAATAGGCTGTATCGTTGTATTCACACTCTACACGCTGCTGAAAAAATCTTTGTACAAAATATGCCTTAGAGGTATTATTTGAAAACTAAACTCATTGGTCAATAATAAAATGGTGAAATGTATGTAGCAACATTACATGTAAAATGATGAATTCCCCCTATATGATGTTGGTAGCACATGTTCAAACCCATGTAGCCCCGATTGTGCAGGGATGATTAAGCAGGTCTATCTTAAACAAAGGAATAGATGTTCACCTCAATATACATACACGTACTAAACGAGGTTTTTGAGTCAGCAAGAGGGAGATGAGGCAAATCTTCATTTCAGCATACACAGGGGGGAAAGAGCATGGTGACACCTTCACCCCCAGCCTCCTCTGCCTTCAGTATTTGAATAAACTTTGCTGCCAAGGGTAATACTCAGAAGAATCCACTTCAAAGGCACCGGAGGACTGGACAAAAAAAAAAAATAAAGGGCAAGAACCCCTCAGCAAGTTTTCCTCATTTTCTCTCTCTTTTTCACCTAAGAACTCAAAGGAACAGCCCTTTGGACTTGGGAGCAGATCCTGACTTGAGAATTTGGTCAGCTGTGCTGCTGGGAACATGTGGTAAGTATTTCACCTTGAATCAAATCAAGTTTGTTATGATCTAGTTACTAGACAGCGCTGTGTCTATTTTTCATAACTATCTCTAATTTTAATGCCTTAGACTTGTACTCACTTAATCTTTGTAATTAAATAAACTTGTTGTATTCTTTAATCAAACTAATCCAGCATTGTGTTTAAATTGAAGTGTTTGATAACTCCAATTAAAGTAACAAACTGTTGCACATTGACCCCTCATAGGGGCAACAGACCTCAAATAGCTGAACTACCCCAGGAGAGGGCTGGACAGTGCAGAACCAACATTTTTGTGGAAAACTAGGACAGGGGGAGTGTTTGGGGTCACTCTGCAAGTGGTAACATAGGGCTAGTCCACACTAGCAACGAATAGTTCCCAGTGCTGAGAGCACGGTTCACACTGGCGCTTTATAGCATTGAAACTTGCTGCACTCAGAGGGAATGTTTTTTCACAACCCTGAGCGAGAAAGTTGCAGCGCTATCAATTGCCAGTGTAGACAAACTCTAAGGCTGTATGAAGCCTGAATGTTGACTGAAATGTTGTAACGTAGATGCTGAGGGTGTGACCTGCATGCTATTTGGCTGTTTGTGAGGGACCCAGGTTGGGAGCTATAGCAGCAAAGCATTGCGATACAATCAAAGTTGCAGGAAAGGTAAGGACACAAACCCTCACTTGTCTGAATTGCACCCCGCACCATCTACTCAGGACTCTCCCTGCACTAACACAGGAACAAATTAACATACCCTTAGAGCCCCGACTGGGGTTATTCTATCTACTACCCAAGATCCACAAACCTGGAAATCCTGGACGCCCCATCATCTCGGGCATTGGCACTCTTACTGAAGGACTGTCTGGATATGTGGACTCTCTACTCAGACCCTATGCCACCAGCACTCCCAGTTATCTCTGTGATACCACCGACTTCCTGAGAAATCTACAATGCATTGGTGACCTTCCAGAAAACACCATCCTAGCCACCATGGATGTAGAGGCTCGCTACACAAACATCCCACACAAAGATGGAATACAAGCTGTCCGGAATAGCATCCCTGATGATGCCACAGCACAAGTGGTTGCTGAGCTCTGTGACTTTATCCTCACACACAATTATTTCAAGTTTGGTGACAATATAAACCTCCAGACCAGTGGCACTGCTATGGGCATCCGCATGGCCCCACAGTATGCCAACATCTTTATGGCTGACCTGGAACAACGCTTCCTCAGCTCTCGTCCACTCACACCCCTTCTCTATCTACGCTACATTGATGACATCTTCATCATCTGGACCCATGGGAAAGAAACTCTGGAAGAATTCCACCATGACTTCAACAGCTTCCACCCCAACATCCACCTCAGCCTGGACCAGTCTACACGGAAAGTCCACTTCCTAGACACCACGGTGCAAATTAATGACGGACACCTCAACACCACACTATACCGAAAACCTACCGACAGCTATGCCTCTACCTTCATGCCACCAGCTTCCATCCCGGACATACCACATGATCCATTGTCTACAGCCAAGCACTGAGGTATAATCGTATTTGCTCCAACCCCTCAGACAGAGACCAACACCTACAAGATCTTCACCAAGCTTTCTCAAAACTACAATACCCGCACAAGGAAATAAGGACACAGTTCAACAGAGCCAGACGGTACCCAGAAGCCTGCTGCTGCAAGACAAGCCCAAGAAAGAAAAACAACAGAACACCACTGGCCATCACCTACAGTCCTCAGTTAAAACCTCTCCAACACATCATCAGTGATCTACAACCTATCCTAGACAATAATCCCTCACTTTCACAGGCCTTGGGAGGCAGGACAGTCCTGGCCCACAGACAACCCACCAACCTTAAGCAGATTCTCACCAGCAACAACACACCACACCATAACAACTCCAACTCAGGAACCAATCCATGCAACAAACCTCAATGCCAACTCTGCCCACATATCTACACCAGCAACACCATCACAGGACCTAACCAGATCAGCCACACCATCACTGGTTTATTCACCTGCACATCTACCAATGTAATAGATGCCATTATATGCCACCAATGTCCCTCTGCTATGTACATCGGCCAAACTGGACAGTCCCTACGAAAAAGGATAAATGGACACAAATCAGATATCAGGAATGGCAATATACAAAAACCTGTGGGAGAACATTTCAACCTGCCTGGACACACAATTACAGATTTAAAAGTCACCATATTGCAGCAAAAAAACTTCAAGACCAGACTGCAAAGAGAAACTACAGAGCTGCAATTCATTTGCAAATCTGATACAATCAGTCTGGGATTGAACAAAGATTTTGAATGGCTTGCTAATTACAAAAGCAGCTTCTCCTCTCTCGGAGTTCACACTACCAGTTCAGTTGCTAGAGGAATACCTCACCCTCCCTGATTTGAGATAATAAGCTGGTTCAGCCTGATTGGACTAACCTTGTTATCTCCTACTGGTTCTTGCCTACTTATTTATACCTGCCCCCTGGACACTTCCACTGCTTGCATCCGACGAAGTGGGTATTAGCCCACGAAAGCTTATGCTTCAATACTTTAGTTAGTCTTTCAGGTGCCACAGGACTCTTTGTTACTTCTGCTATTCCAGACTAACACGGCTACCTCTCTAATTCTTGACCCCAGACTCTGATAGCTTCCAAGGGAAGTTGTGGAATCCCCATCATTGGAGGCTGTTAAGAATAGATTGGACAAAACATCCCTCAGGGATGGTCACTCTAGATTTACTTGGTCCTGCCTCAGAACAAGGGCCTGGAGTTGATGACTTCAAGGTCCATTCCAGCCCTATATTTCTATGATTCTATAACTGTAAAGTAGAAAGATGAGAACCAGAGCCACAGATTTAACTTTCCCATTTTCATTGATAAGACCCAATATGACAGTGGAGCACATAAAAACAATTAAAACATAAATGAAAAATAAAGTATTTCAGTTGTCTTAACAGGGCCTTGTTACACTATGCCTCTTACACTATAACAAGCTGGTTCACTTCCGTGATGAATTTAGTAGAAGTAGTCCTGCATTCCTTTGTACTGCGCTACCACCCTGGACATGCCTGATCCCATCTGATCTCAGAAGCTAAGCAGGGTTGGGCCTGGCTAATACCTGGATGGGGGACCTCCTGGGAATACTATGTGCTGTAGGCTTAACATCTGGCAGTAGGTATAAAATGCCTCCAACGACAGGTGGCGCGACACATCGGTTGGAGTATACCACAGCCGTATCACGGGTCCCGTCCGAGCTCCGAATGGAGGCGGATATGCTGACCTCAGTGGACCCTGCCATAGTGTGGGACTAACTCTAAGAAAAACAACAGTCCTGTATTCCTTTATATTTTGATAATATACTGTGTAGTTTGTTTGCAGTGATGTTACTTCTGATGTAGGTTGACAAGACAATCAACCTGTTTGCTCTCTCTATTTTCTCAGCAATAAACAATTCTGACTAGACATACAGGCACTCCTCACTTAAAGTCGTCCCAGTTAAAGTTGTTTCATTAAGTTGCTGATCAATTAGGGAATATGCTCGTTTAAAGTTGTGCAAGGCTCCATTCTATCGTCCTTTGGCAGCCGCTTGCTCTGTCCACTGCTTGCAGGAAGAGCAGCCAGTTGCTGGTAGCTTGTGGGTGGTTGGAACCAGGGTGGACCAGCAGTCCCCCATCTGCTCCCCTAAGTTCCCTGTGCAAGCAGCTGCCCAGCAGGCTATCAATTGCCGGCAGTTCAGATGTCCCTCCCCCCACTGCCATGTGCTGCTCCTGCCCTCTGCTTTGGAACTGCTCCCCAAGATTCCTGCTTGCTGTGTTAAGGGGAGGAAAAAAAGGGGTAATGTCAGGGTATCACTCTCCCCACTGCTCCTGAACCGCACTTACCCCATCTTCCACAGAGCAGGGGGGACACACAGACAGAGGGAGTTGCTGCCTTAGGCAGCAGCTGCAGTCTAGTCTCAGCTTGCTGATCTAATTAACAAAGCAGTGTACTTTTGACCCCATTTTTCATACTTATAGGGGAAATGTGCATCTCTCTCTCTCTCAAAAACACACAGAGTGTGTTTCTCTGTCTGTCTGCCCTCCCTCTTTTCCTGCTGCCTTGTAGAGTGTGAGCATTAACCCCTGAGGGCTCAGCCAGTTGCTAGTTCATCATTTAGCAGTAAGGCATTCCCTGGGAAATATCCCACCGTCTGACTTCACCGCAACCAAGCTTCACAATCATCATCGGTGTGTACCAGTATTAAATTGTTTGTTTAAAACTTATAGTGTGTGTATGCGCGTGCATATGTATGCGCGTGCATATGTATATATAGTCTTTTGTCTGGTGAAAAAAATTTCCCTGGAAACTAACCCCCTCATTTACATTAATTCTAATCGGGAAATTGGATGCACTTAACATCATTTCACTTAAAGTCACATTTTTCAGGAACATAACTACAACGTTAAGTGAGGAGTTCCTGTACTGATAGCCATTTAATATAGTATTTCATTTTTCCTGCTATGAGGAATTCAATATGTGAAAGTAGTAAATGAGGTCAATGGGGCAACCTATACTCACTCCCATATTACAAAAATACTCTATATTTAGAAAATTTCTAATTTTGTCCTCTCACCCAATTTCAAGTAAGTATAATAATCATGCAGTACACATTTCTTAAGACTTGCCAGTGTCCATTCTTAAATTCTACTTAATGAACTTTTCCAGAATAAGTTTGAACCATGGTTTATCTATACATGTAATCTTACTATAAATGTTTTACATTTTGTTTAATTAGCTTTGAACCATCAAAGTTCCTAAGTAAAGAACAGTAAAAAGGAACCTAATGAAAACAGTAAAGCTTGGTGTACAAAGGGAAAAGCTAAGGACTTAAAAAGGCCTTTATGTTGGATCCAGGTATAACAAATACTAGTCAACCCCAGATATGTCAAACCCACCAAAAAAAAAAGGGGGGGGGGCTTCTTTTTGGCTTAATTTTGGCTTGTTGGCCAGTTTTTGGCTTGTAGATTGTTGCAGCTTTTTTTGATCAGCTCCTGGCAAGCAGGGGCAAGGAGGTGACAAGCCGGGGTAAAGGTGGGGGAGAGTGTCATGGGGGAATCTAGTCACACAGAGTGTTGGGGTTCTTAGGGATTGGCTTGTTTTGGCCTTGTTTTGAAATACGATTATCTTGATTTTTGGCTTATTGTGAAAGTCGGGGTGCTTATTTACCATGTGAAAGTTGGTAACTGTGGTCAACACTTGAATGTCTACAGATTAGGGGGATGGAAGAGAGGGGGCCTCCTATTTTAGTAAGAACTCTATTCTTAGAAATAGAAACTTAGAATTGTTTTTAATTCATTTTACACAATAAATGGCTAGTACAGCAAAATTATAGCTTTCTTTGCAGATACTGTACACTAAAAAATGTAAAGCAACTTTTTGCTGTAATTAAGTGAAGACAAAAAAAACCCACATGCTGAAGTTGTTGAAATTCTTGTGGAATTTATTAACTTCAGTGTAAATGCTAAGACCAAATGAGCTTCTTTAATTTCCATAATGAAATTGTTTTTATAAAGTTAAAAATACTGTAATGAGGCCAAAACGGTGTGCTTTCAGAGGCTCCCATGGTGAAGCAAATGAGATTTTAGCTTCTCTAATTGGGCATACTGCAAGCTGGGCTTGATGCTGTCTTCAGCACAGGATGTTTGATATCCCTAACAAAAAAGAAAAAAAGAAAAAAAGGTCTACAGCTGTCAGCATAATACTATATAGCTTTTCAGAAGCCAAACCATCAGGAAGAAGACTGCTGCTCTCTGACTGGGACCACCCAAAGGGAGAGATCAGCTCTACTTTTCTCTGATTAAGAAGTTATTCGTAAGGTAATTTGTTTACCGTTATCAAAGAGAAGCTTTTGAAAGAACTGTTGAGAATTCCCAGAATCCTCTAGAAGAATTTTATTTAATTAAGCAATGAATATGGATACTCTGTTTTTGCCCCCCTCTGAATTAAATCTCATTACAGGTCAACACAAGCCTTTGGAGTCTTACTGGTCCTGAAGAAAAATAAAATAAAAAAATGGGGGCATTGTGTTTTGTCTGCATTGC
This sequence comes from Sternotherus odoratus, assembly GCA_032164245.1. Taxonomy (NCBI): domain Eukaryota; kingdom Metazoa; phylum Chordata; order Testudines; family Kinosternidae; genus Sternotherus; species Sternotherus odoratus. Next base: position 71,723,149 of record JAVMKO010000001.1, on the reverse strand, counting down.
TAATCTCTGCTCATTTGCTGTCATGTACAACACCATGGTAACAGTCTGTAAACCTTTAAGAGATTTAGATTCATTGGGATGAAATATTATTTTCATTTTCCCCCCAACATCGCTTTCATGTGTAAGATATAAAAAAAGATAGGCCATTCTAAAATGATTTTCAACATCTTAAGATTTATTAAAATTTAAGTAAATATATTTTTTATAATTAATCACGATTTAATGTTTGATGCAAGGTGCAACATTTCTACACAGAAAATAAAGTACTACTAGTACAATATCAGAGAAATGTGACCAAACTCACTTTCTGGAGTTAACATTTACCACAACATTTAATTCTAATGTAAAATTAGAAACAGAAGGTATCCTATAAGAGGCAGAACATTAATAATGGTTCTTTATTCAAAGCCTAACCCCCCACTAAAAGACTGATTTAAGGTTTCAGGAAATTTTCCTGATACTTGCGACACAAAACAGAAGCCACTAATATACTTACCTAACAATTAGCAGACAGTTTTACTATTCAAAAAAGTTTTCAAGTAATGATTTCTTTGTTAACATCTGAAGGAATTTATTTGTAAGCTTATTAGCCAAACTCTATTAATTGTTTTAGTCTCACTTACAGAATGTTCACGGCTGATACTATCCCCTGCTTTTCTGCTTTGTTTTTACTCCCCCAACCATTCAGTTGTCAATGTGCTGCACAAATGAAGTACAGTGAAACCTCGATATAACGGACTAATTCGGGCGAGGGGGTGTCCGTTAAAGCCGAAAGTCCGTTATTTAATAATTTTTTAAAATATTTAACTGTTGGAATGTTAATATTTTAGAAAACATGTTTCAACATTTAAATAACGTAGGTCCCCCATCCTCAATTCGGGGAGCCGGGAGCCGGCAGCCCGCCCGCCCGCAGGCAGGAGCCGGGAGCCGGCAGCCCGCCCGCCCGCAGGCGGGAGCCGGGAGCCGGCAGCCCGCCCGCCCGCAGGCGGGAGCCGGGAGCCGGCAGCCCGCCCGCCAGCAGGCGGGAGCCGGGAGCCGGCAGCTTGCCCGCCCGCCAGCAGGCGGGAGCCGGGAGCCGCCAGCTTGCCCGCCCGCCAGCAGGCGGGAGCCGGGAGCCGCCAGCCCGCCCGCCAGCAGGCGGGAGCCGGGAGCCAGCCAGCCCGCCCGCAGGTGGGACCCGCGAAAAACGGATTTCGGATGCAACGGAAATTTTGTCCATTGCATCCGAAGTCCGTTAAATCGGGGTCCGTTAAATCGGGGTTTTACTGTAATACTGATCTTGGGGAGATAAAAATCAATTATTTAAAAAAATAAAAATAAAAATTGAATTTTTACATTTAAATTACATACAATTTAAAAATATAAACAAAGTAAATTTATAATTGACAACCTATGTTAAGGGCTACATTTATTATAATCTAGTAAAATCATTTAAACTATATTAAAAAACATTAAAACTTGACAGCATATATGAATTGCTTAAAGAAAAATCACACCACTGAACTGGTAGAAGTCACTGGCTAAGCAAATGAACCTCAGGTTACTGATGTACTAAACCAGTTTGTGATAGCAGTAGCCTTTTATGCAGCTGCAGGAAGAATATTTTCATCATTTGAGTTTATTCAACTAGTTAAGTTCAATGACTACCGTATTTTTCGTCTTATAGGACGCTCCGTCCTATAAGACGCACCCTCATTTTTTAATACAAAATCCGGAAAAAAAAAAAAAAAAAAAAAAAAAAAAAGCGCCTCGCTCTCCCGTCCCCGCCGCGCGGGCGGGCTGCCGGGGTTCCCCCCTCCCCGCCGCGCGGGCGGGCTGCCGGGGTTCCCCCCTCCCCGCCGCACGGGCGGGCTGCCGGGGTTCCCCCCTCCCCACCGCGCGGACGGGCTGCCGGGGTTCCCCCCTCCCCGCCGGACCAAAAAAAAAAAAAGCGCCTCGCTCTCCCGTCCCCGCCGCGCGGGCGGGCTGCCGGGGTTCCCCCCTCCCGTGGACGGGAGAGCGAGGCGCTTTTTTTTTTTTTTTTTTTTTTTTTTTTTTTTTGTCCGGCGGGGAGGGGGGAACCCCGGCAGCCCGCCCGCGGCGGGGAGGGGGGAACCCCGGCAGCCTGCCCGCGCGGCGGGGACGGGAGAGCGAGGCGCTTTTTTTTTTTTTTTTTTTTTTTTTTTTGCATTCGCCCTATAAGACGCACCAACTCTTCCCCCCCCGTTTTGGGGAAGAAAAAGTGCGTCTTATAGGGCGAAAAATACGGTAGTTCTTTCAAAGTTCAGTAATCAATTGGGAGTTAAAAATTAGTTGTGTTTCTCTTCCAATCTATGTATTAAAACTAGGTGTGAGAGGATAAGCTCTACTAGTTCTAAAATCTTCAAGGTTATGGTGAACAGAAACAATCAGATAAATATACTGATTTCGGGTAATATTTCTGGTTTAAAAAAGGAGTTAGTTTCAAATGCAAAAACTTGTTTTTGTATTGTGTCCAGCACATTTAAGATAGCATTTTATTATTTTTATTAAATAAAACTGATTTTGCGCATTTTAATTGAATTTGAATTATGTTCCAAATATAGCTTGGCACAAATCACAAGTAAAAATTAATCATATAGGAATTTTTTAATGCATCATTCACCAGTTTCTGCCAAAAATAAAATGTAAAAATTAAAAATCTGAATAAATATAAATTAAGTTAAACTATAACACTGCTTAAATGTGCATAGATATAGTATATCCTCCTGGTTACTAAAAAGAAGCACTAAATTTAGTGTAAAGGCTCTATTTAGTTGCAAAGAAACAAGTTTTAATGGTTACCAACTGATAAAACAACCTTTCTTTAGGAAAATAAAGACAACAAATGCAAAACAAAATTAGAATCAATTATTTAAATCAAGGTTTCTTGCTTGCTAATTTAAATTACAATTAAAACCAGTCATTTAAATCACATTGATTTAAAAATCAACCAAACCGGCTTATCACATATTCTACAACTTCCTCCTCTTTACTGATTTAGAAAGCATAAGAATCGAGAGATACTACCCTCATGGAGGAGACAGGAAGAATTATGATGAATAGTATTAAAAAGAATATTGGAAGAGAAATGGTAATACAAGAATTAAGGGGTGGAAGAAAAATTAAGGGTATAGGTGAAATCCTAGAGGCTATTGAAGTCAATGAGCATTTTGCCACTGACTACAATGGAAGCAGGATTTCACCCTTTGTTTAGATTTATACATATAAAAGCAAACAAAGAATGAGAAATACATGGGATGGGACTGAATCTCTAAGTATGCAGAATTTTATGGGATTAGTTTAGAAAGAACATGTTTGAGAAGCACCTGAAGATATCTAAGCAAATAAAATTTTTGGAAACTCTTCAGCTAAGTTTCTCTTCAGCTGGTTTCCAATACCATTATGTGCTGAATTTATATTTTTAAAAGAGGAGAGGACTCAAATAGGTAGAACAGAATAATTAAATATTTCTATAAAATTCCAACTTATTGACTATAGTCTCACAAGCAACATTTATAAGTCAGGGATCAGCTTTAGGCAATTAGATATTTTAATTAACCTAAGTGAAACTTAGCTTTGGATGATAGAGAGTTTCTTAAAGGCTAGCAAATTAATCTGAAAATTTTCAGTAGTTGATACAAGCAAAACAGTCTCACAAAACTAGAAAGTTCAAAGGAAGAAGAGCTTGAGAGTCTCCTCTGAACACCAGGTTGATTTCAAGGGAATATAAAGAACAGGGTACCTATGCTATGGTTTTGACTTGCTGATGAAAGAATATCAAAGAAATTATAAGCCCTGTCACAATGTCAGCCAATAGCAATTACATAATAGGCTCCTTTGTGCTACTAGACACTAAACAATGATTCATAGCAACAATTACCTAATTTATAGTTTGTATTAAGAATTATTCATAATATACCGCATGAATGTTTCTAGGTTATGAAATAGCATACGAGTTAGAAATTCACATGTGTACCTAACTAACACTATAGGAGATGCTATTAGGCGCTATATCCACATTACAGTTCTATATAACTTGCCAAAATACTGACAGAATTTTGATCTTTAAACTAGAGGACAAATGTAAACACCCATATTTAAGATGCTGCTGAAGCTAGTCACAGAATAGATTATAATTGGCAACCCATTACCATTTTCAGAAATAATTATACTGTAAATACTGATGGTTCAGTTATGAAAACCAGATTTACAACTGTATTTTCAGAGCGTATAAGATCCAAATAAACTTGATGAAATATTTACATCGAGCTTCATCACTTAAAATAATATAAGTTTTACTTTTATTAAATCATATATTATTTTTCTAGAATCTAAAAATTATTGAAACAGTGAATGAACTAATCAATTTGTTCTTTAAAAATGCAATTTTAACATTTTGTATTAAAAATAAAAAAATATTTCAATAGTAATATGTCTTTTGTAACACCATTCTCCTCTACAGATTACCACGGTGACAGCCACATATATTGTTACACTGATGGCATATTGAACAACATTTATCATGACAAGAAGCAAACAATGGATTTGTGTGTCTGTTACCAGTTCCATTTCTTAACAATTTCATTCACACTATTTTAGTCCTGTAGAGTGTGTGTGTGTGTGTGTGTGTGTGTGTGTGTGTGTGTGTGTGTGAGAGAGAGAGAGAGAGAGAGTAAACACACACACACACACACACACACACACACACACACACACACACACACACACTACTTTGGGGTTAAACTGCACTTTGGAATTCACATTATTTTGTGGATGTGTCACCGTTCATTTAAGTTGCTAGGGTTAGCACTTCTTTTCTATCAGCTGAAACAGTTAATTTACTTTCATTGACCATTCAGGAGTGTAATCTAACACCTGCTTATTTTCTTTCTCTCAGGCTATACACAAGTCTAAAGAAAGGATACATTTTTTTTTAATTCTGTAGTTTAAATTCATATGAACGTAATCTTGAATTCTTAAATTCTCTGAGGCAATTTGTGTGTGGAAATGTTGAGATTTTTACAGCATCACATCTGTGCATGCATGTTGTGTTTAATATAAGACAAATCCTTCAGGCCATATAGCAATTGATGCATCAATGCCAAACTTCTTTGAAACACAGTGAAATGTAAGTGTATTACATATTTTCAACTCCTAGCTACCTTATTTTTTGCACAGACAAGGTAGGTTGTAGAAGAATAAACATTTTTTTTCATTACTATAGAAAAACATCCTTTGAGAGAGAGAGAGAGAGAGAGAGAGAGAGAGAGAGAGAGAGAGAGAGAGAGAGAGAGAGAGAGAGAGAGAGAGAGAGAATGGGGGACCTACATTATTTAAATGTTGAAACATGTTTTCTAAAATATTAACATTCCAACAGTTAAATATTTACATCAGAATTACTAACCCATATCAAAAGATAAGTTAAATATGAAGGGGAAACTTATCTAATCTCATTTTCTGTTATTTTTGTCCCATTGTAAATAATGAGACTATTTTTACTTCTCTAGACATTTATAACTCCACCAAATGCTAATTCTCACTTATCATTGAGAGTTAGAACTAGGAGCCAGAAACATGTTCTATTCAGGCTGCTGCTTCATTTTGGGTTAAGAGACTGCGGTTTTGACAGTAGGGCCATCTGCTGTTAACTTTCCTTCTCATCATCCTTCTTATTTTGCCAGTCCAGTCAAAAGCAATTAAAAATGTTTTTTCGTTATAATATGTAGATAATTATGATAAATTACAGTTTTCAAATGAGTCACAAATCATGCATATGCTAGGTATTTGCCTTACAGTTATGAATATAAAATATATTCCTGCATTTGTGAAATATTACTATTTTATTAGTGATGTTAGTTCTGTAATGATACACCTACAAGGAAATTTCCTAGGCACAGAGTGTGCCAGTCATTAGAAATCTATTTATAGCTCAGCAAGATATTTCACCAAGCGGATAGCAGAGTTCTAACATTCTGTGTTGCTGTTGTACAAAATATATAGCACAGAAGGCTCTATGTATGAAAACTGACAATTTCTAAAGCAAGTTATACATTACACCCAATTTCAAACTACCTTGAACTTTGTTAAAATACTCCTTAAAATGAGGCAGACATAAATAATCAACATTCAGAACTTCTAAATAAAAATATCAGATCTTTTCAAAGAAAAGTCCCCCTATAGTGGCACACTGGAAAATTTCAACATTAATTTATGCTGTACTTTATTTGTGGCTTCTGTGTAATATTTTTGTCTGAAGATTTGCTTTAAAAAAATCCATAGCCTTTCAATTTTATTGTAAAACTAAAAATAGAAATACAGTTTATTATTTAAAATTTCCTCTATCTTTCTTTTATTAGTGGACCAAGTTTTTTAGAAACAAGAACAAATCCCCATAATGCAAGCATCATTCTACTTGCAATGACTGTGGCTGGACTGATTGATAGTCCAGGGTCTGACACTAACCATATATAATTCTTGCAAGAAGTGTTCTGTTCACTTAGAAAACCTGTTTACCTATTGCAAATATAGCAATGACTGACAACGCTTGAATCATGGCAGACTATAAAGAAGAACAGTTAGAGGGATACAGAGAAAATGTCAGACAACAATTTTGGCAGCAATAGGTCCAAATCTTAGCACTGTTAAGTCAGTGGAGATGGCTTCTTCCTGGTGATGGCCTTATTACTCTCACCTCATTGAGACCACACAGCATTCACAAGTAAGTCAAAAAGATAAAAGCTGCTTAGAAGAAAAAGTTATCAAGCCTATTGGCTTAATTTCTTAGAGCTCAAGACTTGGGCATTTTTTACTGACATTTAAATCATTCACTTCAGACAGGGCAATGCTGTGGTATTTCCGCAGAGTGGTGATAAGCAGAGAAAACTAGTAGTCAATGTATGCGCCATTTAAATGCCAGTGACAGATCTTCAGTTGTGCTTGAAATTACCACTTTTGGATCCAGAACCAGACAATGCCAACTAAGCCACAATAAAAGACCCCATACACAGAGATAATTCTTACAATTCGAAGTACTTTAACATTTAAAAGTACCTAAAATTAAGTTTACATTGTTCTCTATCCAAAAGGGTTTTATATATCATTTAGGACACCTCTTTATTGGCCTCATCATTCTAGTTAGCACTGGCAGTGTGTTACCGTATTTTTTTCCCCTTGGCAGGTAGGATTGCCAACCTTCCAGCATTGCCTGGAGTCTCCAGGAAATAAAAATTTATCTTTGATTAAAGATTATGTCATGTGCTGAAACCTCCAGGAATACATGCAAACAAAATTGGCAACCCTATTGGCAGGACAGGCAAATTGCTCCCCATAGACCAGATGCCAAACAACAGAATAGCAAAAGGTGTAGATCAATGAGCATCAATTGTCTTCCCATAAGACTGAATAAATTATTTCCAAAATACTAATTTTCCAACAGACTAAGGCCTGGGGTTACTTGTGAAATCCCTTGTTTGCTTTTTTAAAATGTGACACCAGATTGTCCTACACTTCCATAATTAATTTTAAAAAAATACAATGAATATTTTAATTTTTAGAATAGTGCTATATAATTATTTGATTAGGCATTCATCTGAAAAAGCCCTTCATCAAATACTATTGAAGCAAATCAGTGTTCAGCTAATGTATTCATTTGCAAGGTTAATTTTTCAAACTAGTCTGAAAATTAGTTTACTGTTTGGTATAATACATGCTGTCTATACTTGTTCTATATATTTCATTACGAATTTTCAAGGGACACTCATGATTTCAGGATTCAAATATGACATATAAATTTATAACTTGACAAGAATAGTTTTTCAGGCTATAAATATTTTTAAATGTTTTATTGTTAACTGTTTTATCTTTGAAAAATTGCAATCAACTACTGTTTTGTGAGTTATATGAAAATGATGGTTTGCATTCTCTTCCCAGTTAATTAACCTATACTAATCAATTAGCTAGTCTGACATCAGTCAGTCATGTGGGTGCCTAATAAAAGTGCTCAGAATGACAAAATGTTACTTAAAATTGACTGTTTTAGATATAATCTTGGTAATTTCTACTCCTTCCAAAACATATGCATGTTTGCCAAGTTAAAAAAAAAAAAAGATTCATTGAGAAAAGTCTTACCTATAAAGTGAGCTTTTGCATCTCATTACTGTACACCTTCACTTAGTAAAAGGCAGCAAGCAGCATTTTTTTCTCGACACAAGCTTTTGGGACTGCCACAGTAGTGCATGGATAAAGTCCATTCTCAGGAGATACCTTCACAATAGTTAAACTACAAAATGTGGTAACATCATAACTAGAATTAATATCTAATTAGAGCCAACTAGAGGTAACCACCAATCCCATGAAAACAACCACTGAAGCTACCCTAATATGGGGAGAGATGTTCCAAATTGGTACTGGGATGCCAATTATTGTTATTTATGCAGTGTCAAACATGCAAAGCACTTTACAGACAAAGAAAAGAAAGTCCTTGAACCAGAGCTTACAACCTGTGTTACAATCCAGTTTACAGGTATACACACAGTCTTCTAAGTCAGAGCCAAAATACTCTCAGTAGTAGGAAACTAACATACATTTTACAGGCACATAAAAAAAATTAGAGGGAATGAATTCTAAAGAGCCATGGAAGCTTGCAAAAACTGATATCTAAAATCTTGGCCAACATAAATACTAGTATCCAAAATGTAAAAACTAATGGAAAAAACAAAACCCACCCAGAGATGACTAAGAGGCACACTTCTATATCATGTGCCCTAAAACAAGGACAACACAGGAGAGTCTCTGCAGTATGTTATTTGCTTCTTCAATGCCTAGATGTCTATCTCAGAATGAAGATGTGCTCCATGGGATGGACTACACTGGTCCTATTCAGACAGCAATCGGAGGATGCCACTCGCTTATCCTCAGCCTGGATCTGCACACTGGGAGTAGAGAAGCAACCCTGTTGGTAATGCGTGTAAGCCCCGGGAGCTTAGCTTGATTCCTGGTTCTCTCCCCTCTGATAATTCGGGGGGGGGGGGGGGAGGGAGACTGTTACACCATTCCTGGGAGAAGGGGGCCAAAGGGCAGACTCAGAGTCCCAGTTGCTATGGAACTGAGAGGGAGAGAAGAGACATTACATCCAGACATAGGGGCCTCTTCTATCAGCTTGGGGGAGGATTGCAGGCACACCTGGATGCCTACTCCCAGGGGCAGCATGGCCTGAGAGAAAGGGTGGGCTAGAGTCAAATGACTGACAGGAAAAGGACCAGGAAAGTAGAGCTAGATTGACCAATAGGAAAAGTCCTCAGTGAGACGCCTGCCCCTAGCACTACTGGGAGAGGGGAGAAGCCATTTTTAGGAGGAGTCTGGCGAGAGCCACTGAAAAGGAAGGAGGGGGAATTACTCCCCAAACAGAGGTGAGGCATGAGAGGCACCCAGGGTTACCTGCCACTGCCCCCCTCCCATTTCTGCAAGCGCAGAGCTGCCCAGCTAAAGGATGCTGTGTCTGGACTCCGCTGACTCTGCAGCTGAACGCTACCTCCTGGGCTATAGTGTCAGTCCCTTCTGTGTGCTGGGAGCCTGCTTGTTTTCTGTGCAACAGCGAGTGCCGGTGGTGGGAGAGAAGAGCAGTGTGGAAGGAAGGAGGGGTGGAACAGGGCAGGAGGAGAACAAAGTGGAAGTGAGGAGAAGGGGTTGGAGAAGAAAAGGGGATAGTGGAATCATGTGGGGAAGCAGCAGCCCAGCATGCAGCGTCCTCTCAGCAGCAGCTGGGGCTCCCCCGTTAAGCAGGCCCAGCGAACCGCCACCCTGACAAAGTCCTACCCTAAGCTCCTCCGCACTTGGATCTAGCTGGGCTGAGCCTGCCCACCCACACCTGGTGCACCAGGCCCAGACAGGCAGGGCCCCGGGGTGTTTTTTTGGGGATAAGCCCATCTCTAACACTGTGTCCGGATCAGGTGCAGCCTCACTGCCGAGTTCCTGTACAGTCCCTCGATGCAGCCGGTGGCCTGTGCTCCCCGCTGTCATGCTGGAGCCACATTTATTTATTGACAAATAAAATTTGCAAAACTTTGTAGAATTTTAAAATATTGTGTGTAGAATTTGTAATGTTTTGGTGCAGAATTCCCTCAGGAGTAGTTTATAGAGTTTTACTAGGAAAACTCCCCCTACCATCCTAGGCTGAGTTAGTCCTTCAGCTCCCGGGATAAGTCTCTTACCACAGGGCGAGTACTGCTCCTACTGCTAGTTCAGGGTTGCCCTTCTGGTGTGAATGTATCTGAGCTCTAGCATAGGAGAGTAAGAGAGTAAGAGTTACAATTTTTAGGATAGCTGTTGTAATCTGCACTTGATTACTACGTCCCTTTATGGGGAGAGGAAATCTCAGAAACAGAAGCAGCCTGATTCCTGCATGAAGAGGACGCCTGCAATAGAGATTGTCAGCCCCTCTGGTGCTGAGGAGTCGGGATTCAGCTCTGAACCTGAGCACCATCTTTTAGTTAAATAGGGAAGCTGTCTGAGAGACTCTTATTCTCTGCACTGAGTCCTCAAGCCATAGGGTAAGGAATTGAGGATTTTATTACTTAGGGGTCTGTTAAACCTGTAGGAGGGACTTACCATCATATCCGATGTGAGAGTTTTTCAGGGACTATACCAGACCAAGTCAACCAAATTGCTTATTGCATCTACAGAAGATATTGTTTTCACAGGTCATCAAGGACCCCTGCAGAGCATGCCTATGGAGAGAATACTAAATTTTATTCCTGCTATATCAGGTCACATGACCACAGAGGTAGATTAAAGTTTTGAAGGGCTGTGGGACCCTCCCCAACCCCTCCACCTGCAGTGCCCCTCTGCCTCCCCCTCACACTCCTGCTGGGAAACTGGGGCTCGGGCACAGGGGCTGGTCTGCCCCGCCTGCCCAGTGCTTCTGCCAGGGCGTGGGGTCAGGCCACAGGGGCTTCAACATCCTCAGAGAAGAATTATAGCTTTTGCTATGGTGTAATAGGGTACTGGTCCCTTAAAGCCAGAGGAGATAGTTACCCCATTCCATATGCCCAGGGAAGTAATTGAAGCAGTCTCTGGGAGAGGCATTTGGTTCCAGGGAGCAGTTAAGCCTGGGGGAGTGAACATACATGGCCATCCCAGATGATTGTTCCTATAAATGGCCTGGGACCAGGAACCAGGGACAGTAGGTGGGCAAGACTCCCTTCTCTTCCAGCCAGTGCAGACAGGTGTTTGGGGTTATTAGATCCATCAATGGGTAGGTCTTCACTACCCGCCGGATCGGCAGGCAGCCATCGCTCTTTTAGCGATCGATTCTTGTGTCTGGTTAAGACGCGAGAAATCGATCACCCGCGGTGCCCCCATTGACACCGGTAACACCAGCTTGACACAAGGCGCAAGCTGGAGTCAACGGGGAGCGCGCAATCGACTTACGCTGCCATGAGGACAGCAGGTAAGTCGGCTGTACATACGACGACTTCAGCTACGTTATTAACGTAGCTGAAGTTGCGTATCTTCAGCCGATCCCCACCCCTAGTGAAGATCAATAGACTGATTAGTAACTGAGTGGATGACTCAAAAAATGGCTTCAAGACCAGTAACGGGGTGGGGTGGAGGCAATACTGAGACAGCTGCTGGGAGAAAAAGCAAAAGCACACATCCCCAGAAAGGAAAGCTGTGCAACTCTGAGGACCTGAGAGGGAGGCTCTACAGGCCAGGATAAAGAAACACAGACCCCAAATAGTAAGGGTGTGAAAACACCTGTATTTAAAAGAAGCGTTAGTAGGACAGGGAGGCCACGATTTAAAAGGGCTCTGAAACCCTGAACTAAAGGGGGTTCTTTTGGAAGCTGGGCAGTGCTTAATAAGTTAGACTCCATGAGAGGGAGCATGTTATTTTAAAGACTCTGGGTGTAAGAATTATTTTTGGGATGCCAAGGAAAACTGAGGCCTGCAAGACGATCGCAGGCCACAAAGGGGTCTCTGGGAATAGCACCTGTCTACAGATGGTAACAACAATACTTAGCCAGTTTTCAAATTATAGAAAAATTACAACAAACACAAAAGTGATAGTATATCCATCCCTCCCATTTCCCCCTCCCCAATTCTTTTTAGATGGGCAGTGGTGAAAGACTTGCATAACCACTAACCTGCATCACAATTTTGAGCACTATCTACTTTGGTTTTTCATGTATCTAACATTATTTAGGATGAAGAGGAATTTAAAGAGAAGCGTCATACAAAACGTGGTCTGATAGGATGTTGAACAGAGCCATGAATATGGCTTTTGGATCCAGGTACCCAAGGCTGTACCTCTCTCTCGCAGATGTCACTGGATACCAAGAACTGTGGCATCTAGCTATCCTCACCAAACCACCTGCCTCTCATATAACTTCCTAATGAGTTATTTCTTCAGTTGAACTTTCCTTCAGCTTGATGTACTGGATTGAGCAGTTTGCAGGCATGAGAGACAATATATTTCTATTACTTTTAGATGCTTTTCATTCCAGGCCAGAAAAATAAGACAACTTCATCCACAAAGATCGGGTTGAAAAGTTTTCCTAGCTTGGTCATCTCTGAGATGAAGAACTGGTCAATGTTACTATGACAGAGCCGTGACACTGCAGATGCTGAATTTATCTTAGCTCTCACGTAACTGTGCTCATTTCCAATATAGTAACACAGGATACCATGCAGCAAAGAGAAATGTAATCCTCATATAGTCCCTAGTAAAGATCTAATAGCACGAACTTTAGATTTGGAGTATAAGAGGCAGGTGCTGTGGAAGACAGACGAATTCACACAGATTATTTGAAAAATGAAGACAATGTTAAATGCCTCACTCATAATTTACAGCAAAAATCCAGAGACATCTGCTGCAGATCTGTTGGCAGAATATGCCCTGACTACTTGTCCACAGCCAAGTTCTATTTTGTTTATTCATAGCTAAAAAACTGTTTCACAATAAATATGGAGAGTGACAAAACAGTGCTAATTAATTAATATGTCATCAATTTAACAATTTTTAGTTTAAGGTAATAATATGGTTCTCCAAAATGTCAACACTGCAGATTACTCGTATCTTTTTATGATTGTTTAGTGCTTTTCTGCTGATGTGCCAAGTATACATATGTTGACAAAGTATTAAAGGGACAATAAAAAAGGGAGACTTTGAAAATGTATTTAACAATATTACATTAATAAATTTTAACAATATGAAATGTATTAGTATAATAAAGTGGAATTTAATAAATGTACTGTTCTGTCAAATAAATGCAGTTTTATCAAACAAACTCCTTATCAAAGACAGAGAATAGCTGAAGATCAATGGCAATACTCAGATACTAGGATTAGTCATTAGATTTCTGAACAGGGCCCTAAAGTATGTAAGCTACGTCCCTTCACCTTTAAACTGAAAAAGGGAACAGACGAACACAGTGTAGATAGTGTAGTGAATGACTAAATTGCTGGCTTCCTGGCTTTTTAAATAATCTAGGTTGAGGAAACATGCAGTTCAACTTTAATTCCAAAATTAAAGTTTGTTTGCATGGGACATAGATAATCTGACACTTTATTTTTTGGTTTTTGAGTAAATAATCCGGCTGTACTATTGAACTAAATAATCACTTCACACTAAGAATTATATTATTGTCTTATTAGCATTGAAATATGCAGTCAAAGCACTTATAGAATCATAGAACATTAGGGTTGGAAGAGACCTTATGAGGTCATCTAGTCCAATCCCCTGCTCAAAGCAGGACCAATCCCCAACTAAATCATCCCACCCAGGGCTTTGTCAAGTTGGGCCCTAAAAATCCTCTAAGGATGGAGATTCCACCACCTCCCTAGGTAACCCATCACCCAGTGCTTCACCACCCTCCTAGTGAAACAGTGTTTCCTAACATCCAGCCTAGACATCCCCCACTGTAATTTGAGACTATTGCATCTTGTTCTGTCATCTGCCACCACTGAGACCAGCCCAGCTCCATCCTCTTTGGAACCCCCCCTTCAGGTAGTTGAAGGCTGCTATCAAATCCCCCCTCTCTCTTCTCTTCTGCAGACTAAATAACCCCAGTTCCCTCAGCCTCTCCTCGTAAGTCATGTGCCCCCAGGCCTCTAATCATTTCCGTTGCCCTCCACTAGACTCTCTCCAATTTGTCCACATCCCTTCTGTAGTGGAGGCCCAAAACTAGACACAATACTCAAGAAGTAGGCTCACCAGTGCCAAATAGAGGGGAATAATCACTTCTGGGGAATAATCGATCTCCTGGCAATGTTCCTACTAATGCAGCCCAATATGCCATTGGCCTTCTTTGCAGCAAGGGCACACTGCTAACTCATATCCAGCTTCGTGTCCACTGTAATCCTCATGTCCTTTTCTGCAGAACTGCTACTTAGCCAGTCAGTCCCCAGCGTGTAGTGGTGCATGGGATTCTTCCTTTCTAAATACAGGTCTCTGCACTGGTCCTTGATGAACCCCATCAGATTTCTTTTGGCCCAATCCTCCAATTTGTGTAGATCACTCTGGACCTTATCCTTACCTTCCAGCATATCTGCCTCTTCCCCCCCCCCACCCCCCCATTAGTGTCATCTACAAACCTGCTGAGGGTGCAAAAGATATTGAACAAAGCCACTTGATACTTAGGCCATGGTTACACTTACAGCTTTATAGCGTTTTTGGTTATACCCGCCTTCGGATATTGCTCCAGGGAAAGTACTCCAGTGTGTCCAAACTGACAGCTGCAACCGCACTGGCGTGGCCACAATTGCGGCACTTGCAATGGCACGAGGCGTGGTGCATTATGGGCAGCTATCCCAGCATTCAGCTGGCTGCAATGTGCTTTTCAAACAAAGGGGGTGGGGGGAGTGTGTTGTGTGTGTGCAGAGGGAGAGAGCGAGTGGATTTTTGGAGTGCTGAGAGTGTGTCAGCAAACTGTCTTTTAAATGCAAAGCCTACTAATCTTCTGCTTCTCACTCACTCGGTAAACATTTGCATTGTTGATTTGCCGAGTTACAGATAAGCTCTGAGAACATACTTCCGCATTCCTCCAGCTGAGTTCAAAACAAAGGGAAGAGAGGTCAATTGGCTTAAATAGATTAGGGGTGTTTCCAGAGATCACTCAAAGCTCAGTATTGTTACTACCCATTTACACTGGAGCTAAAGCATATCACCCAATATGCAACAGCTGTTAATCCTTTGGCAAGGGAGGATTACCAGGACCGCTACAACCGTGGACTTATAGCACTCTACATGCCTCGCCTGTCTGGACAGGTAGTAAGTTATAGTGCTCATGGTGGCTTTACAGCACTATAAAGTGCCAGTGTAACCAAGGCCTTAGTTGACATTTATTTATAGTTTGAAGGTATTTATGAGTTCTGAGTGTTTTGTTTTGTTTTGACTTTCAAAAAGCTTTACAGTTCATCAATAATTCAAACAAATATCCTCAAGCGTCTTTAAATTTATCTCCATTAAAGTTAGGTGCTATTCACTTTCAAGGTCTATATATGTAACAGATGTATACATCCTTGGGATTAATGTTAACAGACAGCTTTTCCAACTGGTTAAATTCCAACAGTACCGGTACTATTGCTAACAGGGTCAGCTCTACCTTTTTTGCGGCCCCAAGCAACTCCGCCGAAGAGAAAAGAGTGGCGAAGCCACCGCAGGTGTGCCGCCGAAGGCCGCCTGAGTGCCGCCCAACTGTGCCCGGAATGCTGCCCCCTGCCGTTTGCCACCCCAGGCACCTGCTTGCTAGGCTGGTGCCTGGAGCCGGCCCTGATCGCTAAACAAATAAATATTCCAGCATTAAACACCATTAAGACTTCTTACAGTTGATTTTTCTGAACATTAGAAATCTCCATGGTGCAATTTTTTTTATAAATGCCTACTGTCACAGATACTGCGAATGTACCAATATACCTATCTGAGAATCTCATAATTAGTGGTTGCTTTATCCTCACATCACTTATGTGAAGTAGGTAAGAAATCATCCCCACTTTACAAATTGGGAAATGAAGAACAGACAGATTAAGGCCCACATCCTCTAAGGAATTTAGACTCCTTAGAGCCACGGAAATCATAGAAATTAGGTACCAAAATACCTTTGAAGATTTGGGCATAAGTGACTTGCCCAAAGTCACAGAATCCTTGTCTTTCTTCTATAGCCGGGGTTCCCAAAGTGGGAGGGCACAGATGGTGTCTTTTTTTTTTTACATTGTTTTCTTCACACACACACACACACACACACACACACCTGTACCTCATGTCCTTATGGTCACAAAGATAACCTCAAAAATGACTGACTGAATCTGCAGATGGTCTGAAACAATAGCTCTAAAAGATGTAAACAGCCCCATTCACTTTATGCAAGATCCAGCAGACACCTGTTCCAACTTAAGGTCATATTTGAAGAATTCTTCCCTGAGGATTTGAGCCCATTGCTGAGGAAGGGGAATCAATAAAGTCACATTGCTACCAGATGTACAAGATGTATTGATTGTCTTGTGATGACTCATTGCAGTTGCAGATTGCAAGTGAAGACTGGTGTCAATTTTGGTACTCAGTGAAATCCAAATATATATCACTCCCCCGGCCCCCATAGGCTCCAAGAGGGCTTTTCTTTTGCTTCTTCAAGTCTGCATGAAGCTGGATTTTCAAGAACAGTTACTGTTAAAAATAGGTTCAGACACCGGCTAAGTGTCAAGAATGAACTACTTTTATGCCTGATAAACTTCACGCTGCTCCTTGAACTGATTTTCAATTCCAGACGGATTCATCCATCTCATTAACCATTAATGTTAATAAAAGAAAGGCAAGTTATTTGATTTAGTTTAAACTGTAGTATATTTTGGGAGCAAATCTTTATAAATATACATTTTGTGTATGTTGCTAACAAAATGAAGATTATAAATTCTATTCTAGTAATTTATTTGCAGAGTAGGGGAAGTCATTACTAAGAAATGAGGATTTGATAGGAAGTCATGAAAATATTGGTGGCATAAAAAAAGGGTCAGGGCTTTGAAGTTTAAGAACCACTGCTCTATGGCTTGGTTTAATAACTGAAGGCCAGATCAAAACC
This sequence comes from Sternotherus odoratus, assembly GCA_032164245.1. NCBI lineage: Eukaryota > Metazoa > Chordata > Testudines > Kinosternidae > Sternotherus > Sternotherus odoratus. The sequence goes on along the minus strand of JAVMKO010000001.1, from coordinate 71,706,078 downwards.
CATTAAAGTCAATGGAAAGATTCCTACTGAGACTTTAACTGGCTTTGGATCAAGCCCTGAATGAGACAGGTGTGAAATTTAAATAATAGAGGGACAGGCCAATAATTGATTTCGACACCAAACAGTTTCAATGTCATTTATGAAGAATGAATATTCTTTATTATGGTGATGAAACCATTTGAAATGCTTTTTTTTTGTTAGAAGAATGTTTTTTTATATTACATTTAACATCTTAAGAGTATTCTATGGCTGCCTTGATGAAGGGAGTATTCTAATTAACTGAAAAGCTAGCATAATCTATGTGAACCACCCAGCCCAGCAATTGCAAGTTGTTTAATATCACAAAATTGTTTCAAAAGCCATACTAAACAATAACATTCAGCAACAGAAATCTTACATGGAGTTAAAAAAAGAGGAAGAAATGGAGAAAGTCTTTTACACTACATACAATTAAGTATGTATACAAAAGTCAAGAAGCAAATCCAAGTTGGAAAAAAGACCACTTTTGACAATACCTATGGGCCTAATTCTGCAATATTTGCACACCCAAAATTTCCAGTAAAAAAGGAATACAAAAGAGCACTCTTGTGACCCTAAAGCAAAAACATAAAAGTTATTTATATCATGTGGAGGTACAAGACAGGCAGCATGGTTCATTGTATAGGAGTCTTGTGGAAGACAGGAGCTGGATTCTAGTCATGGTTCTGGTACTGACTTGCTATATGAATTTATGTACTCTAGTTGAGTCTCCTCTATTTTTCCTCAGCCAAGACAGATGTCTGTTTCCAGCTACTCTAAAGTTGAATTAACATCATGCGTTTAATTCCATAAGACATTTGTCCTTTCACTTGGGAGATAGTGCTGTATGTTCAAGGTATATTTTTTCAAATAGCTGAGAACAAGGAGAAGACATCTTGGCCTCTATAGCTCCTGAGAGAGCATATTACTTTGGAATAGTTATTGCTCAGATAATAAATCTGATCACAGTTTATTTATTAAACTAGGTCTGTTCTCCTTAGAGATTTATTTATCTGTTGACTTTGCTAAGTACCCCTTCAACTTATTCACTGTCTTCAGCTGAGATTAGGCAGGACCCCACCTGATTAATTTTAAAACAGATTAATATGAGACTTTAGGTTAGGTCATAGTTTTAAGAATGATTTGATAGGGTCACTAGTGGCTTTAACTGAAAGGTTTATGTTAGATATTTCAATGGCAATAGCATTTAGCATGAGTCTAGAGACAGAACCTAAAGACTAATGGTAACCTTGCTGACAATCCTCAGGGTTTATGTTTTCCATTGATTCTTTTGCATCATCCTTTGGCTGGTGGTGGCTATGACACATCTCATTGGCCCATCTTTGGCCTCATGCATTTCCCCTGTGTAGGTTCATAAAAGGTAATATCAGTTTTGTGTCTCCTTCTTGCCTCTGAGTCTACACTAGGTACTTTAGAAAATCCTACTTTAGATGACTGCCCTATTGTCAAAATCCTCCTCTCCCCTCAATTATCAGAGTTGCTCATCCAATTTCCACACTCAGAGTGTGTATCTACAACGTGCTCATAACTGAAACAAACAAATCAGTCGGGGAAAAAGAACCTCCCTTCTAACCAAACCAGTAGGATCTGTAATAAGGCTGTCTCACTTTCAAGTCACTGTTTTCATACTCCTATCTGATATTATAAGCCCTGTCAGTGCAGACAGACTGTTGGACTGAAATTTGGTCACAGATGTCCAGACAATGGCTGCAAGTTAATCCAAATGAAAACTAGGTGATGTTTATGAGATTTTGATGATACTGTATTTTAGTTATGCTGGAAGGACGCTTATAATACTGTTTGGAACATGTGTCCAGAGGCCTTTTGAGACTGATGCATTTTCCCAGCTGCCATTTACAAAATCATTCCATGACACAGACAGTTTTCTAGGTGGATTTCTGGTTTGCTTTTCTAAGCAATCATTTAGGAAATGATGATCCTTTTAATGGAATGGTGATTTGAAGAACTCTAAAATATTCAAGCATATGTTTTAAACTGTATCTTTAGTATGAGGGTAAGGTCTTAAAAGCAAACCAACTACCAACTGACAAAATTAAAATGAGGAGACAAGTACAGTACATAGCATTTGGTGTATATTGATGGCAAACTCCGAGCCCACTGTACATTCTGTCTGGTAGCAACTCTTCTGTCACATCAATACATCTTCCTGAAGAATGTCCAATAATGACAAAACTTTCCTAACACATGACACCTATTTGTTTGTGGGAGGACGTGGGGATATTGGGAGGTGAGAAATTCATACAGTGTTTCCCAATCTTCCACTAAATCTCAACTAAAGTGAAGAAAAACTTATATCCTGAAGGCAGTGACTTATGATCCCCATTTGAACATAGCTAATACAGGAACTCCTCACTTAGTCATCCCAGTTAATGTTGTTTCGTTGTTATATTGCTGATCAATTAGGAACATGCTCGTTTAAACTTGTGCAATACTCCCTTCTAACACTGTTTGGCAGCCGCTAGCTTTGTTCACTGCTTGCAGGAAGAGCAGCCCATTGCAGCTAATTAGTGGGGGCTTGAAAACAGGGTGGACTGGCGGTCCTCCTATCAGCTCCCCGCTCCCCTAAGTTCCCTGTGAAAGCAGCTGCCCAGGAAGCTATCAATTGCCGGCAGTTCAGTTGTCCCTCCCCACACTGCTATGTGCTGCTCCTGCCCTCTGCCTTGGAGCTGTTCCCCAAGACTGCTGCTTGCCGTGGGGAGGATGGGGGAAGGAGAACAAGATTGGGGGCTAATGTCAGGGTGTCCTCCTTACCCATGCTCCTGCACCCCGCTTACCCCATCTTCCATAGAGCAGGGGGGATACACAATGGAGAGAGCTCTCTGGTCTCTGCAAATTGCTCTAATTAGCAACGCAGTGTACTTAAGAGTTTGCATACTTAAAGGGGAATCCCTTCGAGAGTTAACCCTTGAGAGGTCAGTCAATTGCTAGTTCATTTAGCAGTAAGGCATTCCCTGGGAAATATCCCATCTTCTGACTCCTCCACCTCAACCAAGCTTCACAATCATTATCACTGTGTACCAGTAATAAATTGTTTGTTTAAAACTTATACTGTGTGTGTACTTAATATATAATATATCTGTTGTCTGGTGAAAAAAAATTCCCTGGAACCACCCCCCCTCATTTACATTAATTCTTATGGGGAAAGTGAATTCGCTTAACATCATTTTGCTTAAAGTAGCATTTTTCAGGAACATAACTACAACGTTAAGTGAGGAGTTCCTGTATATAAGTTACTTTTTTAAATTCCACAGTTCCTTTCATCTAATGATTTCACAGTTCTTTACAGTAATGTCCCCCAGGCACTTCTGCAAGATCAATATGGTTTTACCAGTTTTGCAAAGGAGGAAACTGAGGTATATTAAGGTTCATAAAGCATGGCAGAGTTCCAAACAGCCATACTCTTTCCAACCCTTACAAATCTTACTCATATCTAAAGCTGTGTGGATTACAAAAATTCCATTTTGCAAAAAAAAAAAGGGGGGTTGAGAGTTCAAGATTTGGCTTAATTCTGAAATCAAAACAAAATCAAAACATTGCAAAATACTGTGCAAAAAATTTCAGGAAAAATGGTTTTGGATTAATATTTAGTTTAGATTTTGAATTACTCTGAAATACATAATACCACAAAATGCACAATAAAATTTTTTTAAATTTAATACTGAAACATTCCATTCTAAATATATAAAAAAAATGGAACATTTCAATATTGTCAGAACTGTTTTCCACTTTTCCCCCCTAAACAAAATTTTAGCAAAATGGACACTATTTTGTGGAGCATTTCAAAATCAGTGGAACCACATTCTCCAACGGTAAATGATTATGTCAAAAAAATTCCCACCAGCTCTACTCATCACTTTTCTGTCCTTCTGGTAAGCATTCTTCCCCAATCATCCTTATATTCTTGCATCAACAGGAGACTGTAGTATCATTGTAGTATCTTTACAACCAACAGGCTTGAAAGTTAACATAAATCTGTAAAACTGTCCCAAATGAGCTGTGGGGGAAGGAGACTCAACAAGTGGTATGCACTATACTGATAAGTATCAAGACATGGTAATGCTACCCAGTTCCATGAATGTATGTATCCCAGTGAACGCACACTACATGCACCTGCTCAGTAACATCAGCTGTAGCCACTGCCCTTCTCCCCGCCTTTATTAGCCATAAGATTCTGCTGTCTACAGGTCTTAAAAAGTGGCAAAGGGGGGAAAACGGAGGAAATGGGTGGCCAGGGTCTGAGCAGGCGGCGGAAATGAACTGGTCAAGGTGGATCAAGCAGCTGGAGAAAGGATTAACAAAGGGGCGAACGGGCAAAATCAGGGGTCCAGGGGGGAGAGGGAGGAGTTAAGCCCCGGAGTGAGGTGCTGGCAGAGGGTGACAGAGGGCAAAATCCAGCACAGGCAGGGGCAACGGTGGTTTGCAGTTGACCCAGTGGGACAGACACCAATATTTGCAGAAATAGTTTGTAATGGGGGGTGAGAGAGTTTTTTATTTTATCAAAGTGGGTTTTTTGTATGCGCACACGTACCTATGAGGAACTGCTACACTAGCACATTCCTATGGGGAGCAGTATAATACACTATAGAATACAAGAAAATGCTACCTGTAGACATTTGCTACGTTTGGTAACAGTTCTCTATGGTAGCTTTATATGGTAGCACTTTCTTACACCCTAACTATGAGGAACTACTACGGTAGCACATTCGTACAAGGAGCAGTATAAGACACCGCACCGGCAGCCAGCCCCGACCCTAACCCCTGCCGGCGGAGCCCCAAGCCCCGGCTGCACCGGCAGAGGAAGGCGGAGCGGCAGAGAGCCCTCTCCCCTTCCTCCCCTCTGGCAGAGTCAGAGTCAGGGGAAGGTGGACTGCGTCCCCCTGCCGGAGAGCTCTCTGCTGCCTGGGGCATGCTGCAGGGGCGGGGGCCCACCATACAGCCAGCGCCAGGGCAGAGAGCCTCCCCCCCACCGCAACTTGGCTCCAGCTGCCCCCTCCCCCTGTGCCTCCCCCATGGGTCCCCCGGCCTCCCCTTGCTGCCCCCTTCTGCGGACAGGGGCAAGTCAGAAGTCTCCCTTCTCTTCCCTGCAGCAACATGTTGCCTCCCTGCAGCAACTGCCGCCGCTGGGTCCAGTGCCCGCCAGCTTTCACTGTCAGTGACAGGGGTGAGTGAGTTTGCTGCTGGGGGAGCAGGAAAGGTGGGGCCCTTCCCCAGAGCTTGCTGCTGCTGGCAGGGAAAGGGCTCGGGGGAGTCCTCCTCTCTGGCCCCAGTCCCAGAGCAGCCTGCCTGCACCGTCCCAAACTCATCCCCAGCCCTGTCCCACCCCAGAGCCCATGCCCCAACCAGAGCTTACCTCCCCCACCACACCCCAACCCTCTATTCAAGCCATGAGCCACTCCAGCGCCCCAAACCCCTCATCTCCAGCCCCAGCCAGAGCCCTCCCCCCACATCCCAACCCTCTGCCCTAGCCCTGAGCCCCTCCAACACCCCAACCACCTTATCCCCAGTCCCAGCCAGAGCCCCCTCCATACCCCAACCCTCTGCCCCATGCTACATTACATTATCCAATATTATTTAAAAATATTATAATAAGCAATGCTGTGGGAAAAGGGGAGAGGGGGAGTACAAGGTAAATTTTTTGCCTAGGGTGCCAAAATATCCTTGGGGGGGGGGTCGCACTTAGAGGCCTAGTGTCCGAAAGGGGTCACCAACAGAAAAAGTTTGAGAACCACTGATCTAGAGGATAACAAGGTTATAAGGAATAGCCAACATGAATTTGGCAAGTAAAAAAACAACACACCAACCCAATTTAATTCCCCTTCTTTGACAGGGTCATTGGCCTACTGCTTGGGAGGGAGCTGCAGGAATCTTATATCTTCATATTAGTAAGGCTTTTGACATGTCCCACATGACATTCTCATAAGCAAACTAGGAAAACATGCTCTAGATGAAACCCCTATAAGGTGAGTGCACAATCAATACCAGGTCCTCAACATGCAAAATATGTAAGATGCCTCTCAAAATCCAGCTAGTCCAAGGGAATGGAGAGCTGTTCGGGACACATGTATGGATGGCAGCTTGTCCCAACCTGATTGCAATCTTTTCCAAGACTTCTCCAACTATCCAAGGAAGGTGGACAATCCCAGGTGGGGATTCAATACTCAGAAGAATTGAAAGAACATTCTACAAGGGGCATTTGAAAATGACAATTGACTGAACATTCTGGCAGATAACAGGATGGTATTCTGCCTTCTTGGCACTAAGACACAAGATATCACTTTAAGATTGAATTGGTTTTTGAAGTTGATGGATGAACATTCATATCAGCACTAATTACACAAGTCACAGAATACAGATGACTTCACCGAACTCATAAATATGCTGAAGAAGAAGATCCAAGACTTCTTCTGAGATGCTTCTTATCCCATGACCACATGAAGAAAGAAGGTAGAAGACTCTGGAAGTGAACCGCTGGTTAGGTAAGTGGGGGAGGGTTTGTGGAACATGATCCATCTTCTCTAGGGAAAGGGAGCTGTATAGATCGAATAGCCTCCATCTCAGGAGAAAGGAGACTAATTTTCTTGGAGACAAGCTGGCTGGAGTATCAGAAGGGCGTTAAATAACAGAAGGGAAGGATAAAAAGAGGGACAATATGAGCACTCAGCACAAAAATAGAGATGTTGTGAACAAGTTAATCAAGGAACAAGAGATAAAGAAAAGAAATTCTTTAATTTCCTACACACCAATGATAGGGGCTTGCGTAACAAATAAGAGGAATTGGAACCGCTCATTTATGAGCACAAATTTGACCTACTTGGTATTACTGAAATCTGGAGGGGAGGTTCCCATGATTGGACATTTAAATCAATGGTTAGAACTATGGATATGATTTTGTCATGGTAAAATTAGACAAAATTCATGGAACAGTCATGGTAAAAATGTATAAAGTCAGGTGGGGCTGAAGTCCAAGCGAGAGCCTCATCCCCAAACTGAAGACGTCTGTTAAAGAGATCTCTTAAAAACACGGAATCCATGACCTTCATGACCAAATCATATTCTTAGTTATAACCTATTTAGAAAGGGTCAAGTAGGCAAAAGGGATTACCACTCTATATAAAAAAGGGTAATACCGATTTCCAAGATACCGATGACTTGGAAGAAAATAGAATCAGAAAGGTAGTCATGTTAGTCTGGAATATCAGAGGTAACGAAGTCCTGTGGCACCTTAAAGACTAACTATAAAGTTTTGAAGCATAAGCTTTTGTGGACTTGCATCCGACGAAGTGGGTATTAGCCCACTGCTTCCACTGCTTGCATCCGAAGAAGTGGGTATTAGCCCACGAAAGCTTATGCTTCAAAACTTTATAGTTAGTCTTTAAGGTGCCACAGGACTTCGTTACCTTGGAAGAAAATGATCTTGAATGCTTATAGATCTGTGTCCTAACAGATAAAGCACAAGCTGGGGATATTAGTTGGTGTCTGCTACAGACCACCAAATCCCACTAGGACTGGCTCCTTACTCACCTATCTATAATATGATTGTGGGAGACTTCAATTTGAGTGACACATGTGCAGGGCCTGTAACCTGAGCCGAGCTGCCTCAGATTTTGGCTTTGGCCCCAGGCAGTGGGCCTCGGGTTTTGGCCCCAGGTCCAAGTAATTCTATGCCATCTCTGGCAACCCAATTAAAATGGGAGTTGAAACCCACTTTGGGGTCCTGACCCACAGTTTGAGAACTATTGTATTAGCGGTCTCATGCTGCCGACACTAAAACATCATTGGAATTTCCAAACATTATAGATAATTTCCTAACTCAAAAAGTGTAGCATCAAACATGGGGGAATTCTATATTAGACCATATCTTGAAAGATAAAAACCACAAGCTAGGAAGAAGGCCATATTGTTTTTTAAAAAAGGGTTTACTAGGAAAGTGAAGTCAGTTATAAAAACTAACATACATAACAAATGGAAGAAAGGGGAAGTTGATAATATTGAATACAAATCAGAAAGCAGAAATGTAGAAAATTGATAAGGGAAGCAAGGGGACATCAAGAGACATCTACAGCCAGCAGAGTTAGGAATAAGAGTTTTTTAAATATATTAGGGACAAAAAGCATCCTAATAACAGCAATGGCCCATTGCATGATGGAAATTGTAGAATTATCAATAATAATGCAGAAAAGGCAGAATTGTTAAATAAATATTTCTGTTCTTCATTTAAGAAAATAGAAAAGGATGTCATATGATACAACAGTTTTTCCATTCCACTAGAATCTCAACAGGATGTTAAACAGCAACTACTAAAGCTAGACATTTATAATCAACAGGTTCAGATAACTTGCAATCAGGAGTTTTAAAATAGCTGGCTGAGGAACTCACTAGGCTGTTAATTTTGATTTTGAATAAGTCTTGTAACCCCAGGGAAATTCCAGAAGACTCGAAGAAAGCTAATGTTGTGCCAATATTTACAGAGAGTAAAAGGGATGACTCAGATATAATTATAAGTCTTTCAGTCTTGCATCAATCCTGACAAGATAATGAAGCAGCTGATACAAGACTCAATTAAAGAAGAATTAAAGGAGAGTAGAGTAATATAAATAATGTAAATCACCACAGGTTTATGGAAAATAGATCCTATCTAACTTTATATCTTCTTTTGATAAGATTACAAGTCTGATGGATAAATTTAATAGTATTGATATAATGTACTTAAATTTCTGCATGGCATTTGACTTGGTAATGCATGACACTTATTAAAAAACTAGAACACTGTGAAATAAATATGGCACACATTAAATGGATTAACTGATGTATATCAAAACCATAAGCACATAAGAAATTATCTAGATTTACTGAGTCCTACCTCGATGCAGGGGACTGGACTTGACGACTTTTCAAGATCCCTTCCAGCCCTAAATTTCTATTATTTTCATTTGCCTTGCTTACAAACTGGCACTTAACTGAGCCAGGATTTTACCTATTTATATGAGCACCGAATAAATTTGTTCCAATTATTTAAAAAGGTGTTTGAAGAACTGAGGGCTTTAAACATGTTCAAGAGAAAAAACATTTGCTAGGGAGGTAAACTATGGAGGATAAGTGGAGCCACGAGGCTCCAAATGAAAGCTGCCAAAGGAAAGGAGAGGGAAGAAAGACTCGTAAACCTGTGGTTTTACAATGAACAAAACAACTTACTTTAAAAGGGAATGTTTGAACCACCATGTCTTTTAATTACAACTTACACTTAAAATGTAAACTTACAAAACCCATGTGCACTGACTTTTGGGAAGGCAAAATACTTAAAGAAAGAATTTTTTTTCAGTAACACGCCCCCAAAGCAGTATAGCTCATTCACAGACACATATTCCGATAGTATGGTTCTGGGTGCAACTGAAAGAGCATAAATTTGACAGACGTTCAGACACAGAACAGAATCAGCCAGTAGAGACTGTTTTGCTATCCTGACACTAGTTTAGTGCAACCTAACAGATGAAAAATATTAATGTTTCTTTCAATGTAAATGAACTCAAATATTATTTTCCTGAATAATAAAATATTTGAAATACACTTCATGCTTCAAGTATGAGATACCATGCAGTACTTACACCCTAATAGAAGGCATTAACCACAGGGGTGGAAGATAAATTACACCTACAAACCTTTCTTCTTTTATTCTGCTTTTCTGAAAGACTGCAATAAAACGTCATATAACATGCGATGGGGAAAGAGCAAGCAAAGGACTAAGCAATTAAATTCCACCGAAAACAAATACATCTACAACATGAATGAAAGATGCACTGAAATATTTGACATTTGTTTTCCTGCATGAAGACTTAGCTTTTCACAAGAATCTTTTTTTTAAAAAAAGAACAAGACAATGATGACACTCCAGAAAAAGAAAAGTGCAAGTGCCAATCTAAAGCTTCATACAAAAGGCAACAAGTGCAAGTGCCAATCTAAAGCTTCATACAAAAGGCAACAAGTTGTGTTCAAACTATTAATTATACTAAGGGATTTCCCCCCACCCTTTGCCCCGCATTTCATTTTTGAAAGAAGTAAACAAAACTACAAATCACCAAATAATTTTAAAGGGCAGCTTCACTCCAAAACATCCAACCCCACAATATCACTTTTACAGTCACTTTTTATTGTCTCCCAGTAAATTCTAGATCAAATTTTCCTCAATTGACAAAATGTTTTTTCTCCCAGAAATGCCAGCACTAAAAACAATCTGAACTCCAAAAGTCAAGTAGTGTCCCTTTTTTGTTCATGTTCCACCTCTGGTAACAAAGAATGTGCTAGCAAAACTCAGGTGTGTAATGCGTGTACAAGGTCCGATCACTGGGAGAGAGCCCCACAGCAGCAGGACTGTCTACAGGAACTTTGTCAGCTGGAAAAGACAAAAGCACTTGTTTTCCCACGGTCTTCTTTTCTGTGTCCCTGAGAATCCGCCTCTCCCACCTGGGAACCTCTGCTTTCCTTAGACAAGATCCTTACCAGTTAGATTATATTTTGAGATTTCTCTCAAAAATAGAAAGAGTTAGAGACTTTAAAAAAAAAAGAAAGCAAACAAAGGTCATTTGACATACTAAGTTCTTCCAAATCTCTGAACTTAATTTTGGAATTTAATTTAATTCCAAATTAATTCCAAATTAAATTCCAAAATTAAATTCCAAAGAGCATAGCTCTCAATTAGATTATAATCAAATAAATGTTAGTCCTGAGCACAACATCATGGCATTTCCAGTAAGATAACTTATCTTTCTTCTTTCTCTTATTTTGGTAGAGAGAGAGAAGAGAGAGACACAGACAGACACAGACAGATCAAAAAAGCTTCTTTCTAGTCCTTTATTTTGAAGGTGTCATGATTCAAAAAACCCTTATCCAATTTACTTGAAGTTTGGTAGAAAAATTGTGGCCTAACTCCAGACCTAACTACTAGTTTCCATTATAAGGAGAGGAAACAAAGTAGAGCTTATAATGGAAACTCAGCTGCAACTTTAACAGTGGAATAAATGGTGTTAGCCTGTACTACCACACAGTCTATACTTGCAGAAGAATTTACTGGCAATAACAACAATTAGATATCCTAGGGAGCAAAACCAAGGTAAAACAGTATGATGCATGATAAGAAAATGAAAAGGAATTTGTAAAAAGTAAGAGACTTTAGGAGAAATGCTTAACTGAATGACATTAAATTAGTATAAATTTATAGAATACTCCCCCTCCAGAGAGAACAGGATGCAATTAGATCTTGTCACTTTTATGGCGAAATCAAAACCCCATTCTTCCCACTGGCCTTCCTGCAATAACATAAGACTCCTGCATGGCCCAGGAATCATTTCTCTATAGAAAAAAATATTTATGGTGCTGAAGGAAGGAGAGATAGAGACCATGGATTTTAAAAACAGACTTGTTTTGTTAGCATCTAGATACTGCAGTAATAGGTGAGCCATAAATATATGGCTGTTCAAGTCACAGCTTTCTCACAATGTTCCTTCATGACACTTGGGGGTACATAAACAAACTCTCCCTTATGAAAGTTAAGATTAGATCATTATCTCCATGGTGAACATAAAAGGAAACAACCCGGGTAGAAAAAGGAAAGTCTATATACCGATAATAGCTACCAAATTCTCAGAGACCTGATTTTCAGAGATGCTGGGGACCTACCGATGCCATTGATGTCAGTGGGAGTTGTGGGTGTTAAGCAAGTCTGAAAAGGTGTGGTATACAGAGCTTTAAAAATTGTTTTGACTTGGTTACTGTACCTTGGAGGTCTGGAACATTCTGTGCTTGAGTTCAAAAGACTTGTCGGGTGCACAGGGTTGGAATGTGAATTGAGTTGGAAACTGAATCCAGATGTAAAGTGGTATTGAATGCAGCCTGTAAATAAGGACTCCATGATAACTTGGTTTACATTTATTTTAGCTCTTCCTTATTCCCGTGAAATTAGCCACTCTAGTTCTTTAAAAAGGCATGACTGGCTTATTTAGGTCTTGCAATATAAATAATTAGTAGGGCTGTCAATTAATCGCAGTTAACTCATGCGATTAACTCAAAAATTAATTACAATTAACTGCAGTTTTAATCACACTGTTAAACAGAATACCAATTCAATTTTAAATATTTGGATGTTTTTCTACATTTTCGAGTTACAATGCAGACTACAAAGTGTACACTGCACACTTTATATTAATTTTATTACCAATACTTGCACTGTAAAAATTAATATTTTTCAATTCAGTTGCAATCATGAAAAGTACAACTTATAAATGTAGATTTTTGTTATATAACTGCATTAAAAAAAAAAGCCCATGTTAAACTTTAAAAACTACAAGTCCTACTTCTTGTTCAGTCAATTGCTAAGACAAACAAGTTTGTTTACATTTGCAGGAGATAATGCTGCCCACTTATTTACAATGGCACCTAAAAATGAGAACTGGCGTCCGCATGGCAGTTTTGTAGCTGGCATCAGGGCCGGCGACAGGGTGGTACAACGGTTACAGCTGTACCGGGCCCCGGACTTCAGGGGGGGCCCCCTGAAGTCTGGGGCCGGTACAGCTGTAACCGTTGTCCGGGGCTGTGAGCGAGGCGCGGCTCGGGCAGCCGCTGCCGCGCTCACCAGCCCCCTCCCCCGGCGCCCAGCAGCCTCCCCTGCCCCCCTTTGCTTCTCCCGGCCGGCCACGCGGCCGCAGCACATGCCGGGGTTGGGGCCCGCTGGAGGTAGGAGACCGGCCGAGGGGGGGGGGCGCGGGAGATCGGCGGGGCGGGGGGGGGCCCGCGGGAGGCAGGAGATCGGCAGGGGGGGCGATAGGCAGATCGGGGGGGGCCGCGGGAGGCAGGAGATGGGGGGGCCGCGGGAGGCAGGAGACCGGCCGGGGGGGGCGCGGGAGATCGGCCAGGGGGGGCCACGGGAGGCAGGAGATCGGCGGGGGGGGCCTCGGGAGGCAGGAGACCGGCCGGGGCGGGGCGCGGGGGGGGCTTGGGAGGCAGGAGACCGGCCAGGGGGGGGACGCGGGAGGTAGGAGACCGGCCGGGGGGGCACGGGAGATCGGCGGGGTGGGGGGGGGGGCGCGGGAGGCAGGAGACCGGCGGGGGGAGCCACGGGAGATCGGCGGGGGGGGGCCGCGGGAGGCAGGAGATCGGCGGGGGGGGGCCGCGGGAGATCGGCCGGAGGGGGCGCGGGAGGCAGGAGACCGGCCGGGGGGGGGCCACGGGAGGCAGGAGACTGGCCGTGGGGGGCCGTGGGAGACCAGCCGGGGGGGGGGGGCGCGGGAAGTAGGAGACCAGCGGGGGGGGCCCTCGGGTGGCGGGAGATCGGCCGGGGGGGCGCGGGAGGCAGGAGGGGGGGAGCGCAGGCGGCGGGAGACTGGCCGGGGGCGGGGGGGGCCGGGGGAGATCGGCTGGGGGGGGCCGTGGGCAGCGGGAGACTGGCAAGGGGTGCCCCGCGGGCGGCGGGAGACTGTCGGGGGGGGGCGCGGGCGGCAGGAGACTGGCGGGGGGGCCCCGCGGGCGGCGGGAGACCGGGGGGAGGGGCCCCGTACGGTCTGCCGTACGGGGCCCCAAAATTCCTGTCGCCAGCCCTGGCTGGCATAACGTGTGACAGACATGCTAAACATTTGTATGCCCCTTCATGCTTTGGCCACCATTCCAGAGGACATACTTTTCCACGCTGATGATGCTTGTTACAAATTTAATTAATACATTATATTTTGGACTGAACTCCTTGGGGGAGAACTGTATGTTTCTTACTGTTTTATTTGCATTCTGTCATATATTTCATGTTATTGCAGTCTTGGATGATGACCCGGCATACTGTTCATTTTACAAACACTTTCACTGCAGATTTTATAAAATGCAAAGAAGGTACTAATGTAAGATTTCTAAAGATAGCTACAGCACTCAATCCAAAGTTTAAGAATCTGCAGTGCCTTCCAAAATCTGAGAGGGACCAGGTGTGGAGCATTCTTTCAGAAGTCTTAAAAGAGCAACACTCTGATGTGCTAGAGAACCCTAACCACCAAAAAAAAAAAAAAAAAAAAAAAAAGATAATCAACCTTCTGCTAGTGGCATCAGAGTCAGATAATGAAAATCAATATGCATCGGTCTGCACTGCTTTGAATTGTTATTGTAGTACAAATATAAAAATGGTATTTGGTGATTACTTGCTCTGTAATGTTCGCTGCCTGTTTCTAGTTAACTGCTATAGAAATAGGAGCTTAACAGGAGCTTAACTGTACATTATATAAGATGCATTATCCTTCTGGTAACTGTTGGGTTAATGGTTATGTAATACAAGATGGAGTTTTGCTTTTAAAATGGAGTCTGTCAGCTGGGTGAGCATGCAGCCATAATCTGGGACTGAGACTGCACGTAGGAGCTGTCAGCTTCTATCATGCATCTCATTAACCTTTAACTTTGCAACAATGTCTGCCATGCTTGTGTATCAGTGAGTGCTGTGGGTTAACGGCGGATAGCCATGACACTGTTTGAATCTATATACAAGCTATGTATGTGGCATCTGATTATTGGCTGTATGAAGCTGTGACTCCCTTTGATTGTATTGGTTGTTTGCATATTCGAACCTTGTATATATGTTTTTCCCGCCCTGTGTTCGTGGGCTTTCAGGCTTTGGATCTGTATTCCCGATCCCCCTATTTGTGCACAAATAACCCTTTTTTTTGTTCAGGTTACCTTGAGCCTTTGCCTGTTCTTGGATGCTATTTGGAGAGGCCTCCAAGGGAACGGACAGATTTGTGCAACATTATCAAGCAGAACCCACCATCAGCATGGATGCATCTCCTTTGCAATGGTGCTTGAAGCATGAAGGGACATATGAATCTTTAGCACATCTGGCACATAAATATCTTGCAATGCTGGCTACAACAGTGCCATGAGAACAACTGTTCTCACTTTCAGGTGACATTGAAAAGAAGAGGTAACAAAGAGTCCTGTGGCACCTTAAAGACTAACTAAAGTATTGGAGCATAAGCTTTCGTGGGCTAATACCCACTTCATTGGATCCGACAAAGTGGGTATTAGCCCACGAAAGCTTATGCTCCAATACTTTAGTTAGTCTTTAAGGTGCCACAGGACTCTTTGTTACTTACCTCTGCTATTCCAGACTAACACGGCTACCTCTCTGATTATTGAAAAGAAGCAGCAGGTAGCATTAGCTCCTGTAAATGTAAACAAACTTGTTTGTCTGAATGATTGGCTAAACAAGAAGTAGGACTGAGAGGACTTGTAGGCGCTAAAGTTTTACATTGTTTTGTTTTTGAGTGCAGGTTTTTTTCTGTACATAATTCTACATTTGTAAATTCAGCTTCCATGATAAAGAGATTGCAGTACAGTACTTGTATTAGGTGAACTGAAAAATACTATTTCTTTTGTTTCTTACCGGGCATATATTTGTAATCAAAAATATAAAGTGAGCACTGTACACTTTGTATTCTGTATTGAAATAAATAGTGTGGCAGGGTGCTGGCCAAGAGTGCCTGAGCCAGCCCTGCGGGCCCTTTAAGAGGGAGCAGAAGCCTGCAAACCTCCCCTGCAAAAGGCTAATTAGCCACCTGGGCTGCAGAGGGCTCAGGCTTGATGAGTGGCACCTGGCAGCTTCCTCAGGGGGATAAAAGGCCTGCCAGGAAGCAAGCCCAGTGTGGTGGGGATGGTATAGAGTGAGGTGGTGGTGGTTTGGAGCTATTCAGAGCTGTGTGTTTGGAGCTAGTCAGAGCTGTATGTTTAGAGCTGTTTAGAACTGCATGTTAGAGTTGCATGTTAAGAGCTGGACTATAAAGAGTCTGTAAAGCTGTAAGCTGTAGAGCTGAGCTATCAAGAGCTGTATGCTGAAAGACTGTACAAAGCTGTATATATTGGTGGTGGGGTCTTGCACTGTGAATTAAAGAGCACTGTTTGGAGCAAAGAAGGGTTTTCCTGCCTGTTCCTGAGAGGGGTGAGAGAGCGGTCTGTCACAATAGATTTGAAAAATAAATGGTATTCTATTAAAACTGCAATTAACAGAGATTATTTTTTTAATTGCTTGACAGCCCTAGTCATTAGGAATTGCTTCAAAGAAGCCCTAGTAGCCAGTGCAAGGGTTGCCTATATCTGCTGGAGACAAGAAGCAAAGCAGATGTAATTTTTCCATCTAGTTAACATGGTATCATCCAAAACTCTGTTCTTACCTATCATTGCCCATAGAAGGAGGAATCAAACCTGGTTCCTCTGGATTTTTAAACATGAGCCTCTACTGCCTGTGCTGAAAGACCAACCTCTGCTGGTCAAGGCTCTAGCCAGCTTATCAACCTCTCTGAAGGTACGTCTACACTACCTGTCGCATCAGTGGGTAGTGATCAATCTATCAGGGGATTGATTTATCGCATCTAGTGTAGACATGATAAATTGATCCCCAAACGTGCTCCCTGTCAACATCTGTACTAAACCTCCACCAGAGGCGGAAGCGGAGTCGACAGGAGAGTGGCAGCGGTCGAGTTGACCTAAGATACGCCCACTTTAGCTATGCTATTCCCGTAGCTGAAGTTGCGTATCTTAGGTCGACCCCACTGACCCACTGTAGACTAGGCCTCAATGCCCTAGTCATCATGAGAAGGGCACAGATCACCACACTGAGTGGGAGTGGAATACACATGCGTTATATATAAATTTACCATAAACAAATTATAAAATTTCCACAGAACATCTGTGATTGTTAATTTAAAAGAGTAAAACAAAGAAAATAAATCTGCAGTTATGTTTCAAAACGTTACACTGGGACACAAATTGGAAAAAAAATATGAACTTTAACTTTAAAGTATTACATTTCTTAATATCCTTCCCCTTCTTTATCTCTCTCTGGTACTCACAAGTTTGGAGTGAACTCATTCTTGCCCTAATTTCTTCACTTTTGTCATTTTGTAACAATCTTAGTATTATTTCACCATAATTACTGTATTTATGTGTTTCCAGTAACTGTTGTGTGGCAAAGTCAAATATCATTTACAGTATATTGCAAAAATAAAAATATTAAAAATCCAAAAAATGTAATTATATCTCCTATCATCAACCTTCAGAAGGCATCTTTCTTCTTCCTATGCTGTCTTTTATTACAATGTAATACTAATACTGGGTTAATATGACAGCTGTGACTATACAAACCAGGTTTGGAAGGAAATAAGGTTTTATTACTTTTGCAAAGATACACAGATAACTTAAAAGTAAAAGGATGAAAAAATACCAGTTCTGAAAATAAATAGAAAAGAATGCAGAAGCTAAAAAAAATTCCAATATTTCTAATTAATTAAGCTGTGAAGTTTAAGATAAAAATACCATTTCTCTCTGTAGTTTGTTATGTAGAGTTATGTAACTCCCAGATACTGATCTTTCCCAAAATAAATGACCTTTGAATCCCATAAATAAAACACTTGTATAACATTGAAAATTGTCTGATTTTAAGGACAGTTTTATAAAGGTGGCATCATGTATTAATATAGATATATACCACTAATGAGAATTAGAACTTGGATTAGCCAAAGCAAAATATATACATAAAACAATTAATAAAAATAAATTTACTCCTGCTGGAATTCTTCAGGAGTGTTATGACGTGAAATGCAACAGTTGCAAAATTCCAGCTGGAGTTCAGCTTCTTAAAAAGCCATTAGACATCAAAGTGTGAGTCATTCTTCTGTGAACATTAAATGACAAAGTTTGGATGCCATTAGTGAAGTTGAACATTAGGGTTTTTGTAAATCATTAAAATAGACAACTCAGTGTTCCAGTTATGTCAACATTTTAAAAAGTTTTGTAAATGTATGTATTACTTCAAACTTGTCCTTGTGGATGGGCCTTAACAAAAACACCAAATCCAAAACAACTCTGCAGTTTGGTGAAGTTTGAATTCTGAACCAAATTGTCATCTGAATTGCTTAGCTTGAGTCCATCTCTCATTAGGATAACACAAAAGAGATCATCTTGCTGCCTTTCCCCCCCCCTGTGACTCAGTAGTAGAGGCCCGCACCTTGTCAAGTAGGTGCAATCAGTTGAAACCAAGGGCTTTGCATCCCTTGAATTGCTACCTTCTCTGCATGATGCTGCCCTTCTATTGAGTAGTAGTTCATTTTAGAACACTGCAGAACATTAAATTCCACAGTTGGAGATAAATGGATGTTAGAGTCAAAACTGATATCTGTTTATTTATCCAGGAATTTGTAGCAATTAAATTATTGCATTGCTCCGCTCCAGCTCCGGCCACAAACCTGCAGCTCCGTGTTTCAGCTCCGGGCTCCGCTCCAAAGCCCTGTATTTAGAACTTGCATATGTAATGTTGATGTTACTCAAATAGAGACAGACCCAACTTCACACAGGCAGCTCTGGAATCCCCAGCTCAGTCACCAGGCAACTGCC
Source organism: Sternotherus odoratus (assembly GCA_032164245.1). Lineage (NCBI taxonomy): Eukaryota > Metazoa > Chordata > Testudines > Kinosternidae > Sternotherus > Sternotherus odoratus. The sequence continues at coordinate 71,687,616 of JAVMKO010000001.1, read as the reverse complement.
TCCATTGCTGTCCTTCCAGGTCTTCAGTCATCCCTACCATCCATCTCCTCCTGCTGTTTGCCATTTTATCCTCCAGTTGAGAGCCAGTACAGCAATAGCAGATGCATCATCAAGCGCTCCCGCCAAACCACTACTGCTCCGATTCATTGCAATAGCTACACAGGTTGCTGTTTAGAGGAACCAACAGATAGATAACCAACACTTCTTCAGAAAGCCACTGGGCCAGTTTGCAAGCCAAGTAAAGTGAGCTGGTGATAGAGTCCTGGAGAATGCTATCAGTATACGATGCATTTGAGAAACTTCTTCCATAGAAGAGGCTGTGAAAGAAATAAGCAGTGACTCTGAACTTGTTCATTTCAAAGAAAATGATAACTTTTGGAAAAGAAAGAAAAACCACAAAAGATGCAAGAAAATATTCTTCCACAGCTGCACATTGCTGCCTGATCTCTACTGAACCAGGAATCAAACTAATTAATATAGACAGAGGAAAAGCAATGCAGCCCAAGAGCATGAAACATTCTGTCCCATCAAATGGGATGGAAAGTGGTAGCCTAATACCTCTATCATGTATTCCTGAGGCACACAAGAAGATACATCTTTCTTTTGTTCTCTCCTCTTAGCCCTAGTTCATTTCTCTCACTCAGCTTTTTCTGGCATCCTCATTAAAACAAGGTTACTTACCTGTAACTGTTGTTCTTCGAGATGTGTTGCTCACATCCATTCCACTATAGGTCAGGCACGCGCTGCGGGCCTGGTTGCCGGGTAGATTTTTCCCCTAGCTGCAGACTGGGTGAGCAGGAGGCCCCCTGGAGTGGCGCCACTGAGGCACTCTATAAGTACCCCGCGACACAGTCTGGCCCTCAGTTCCTTCTTTGCCGGCTAACCCGACAGTGGGGAAGGAGGGCGGGTCTGGAATGGATGTGAGCAACACATCTCGAAGAACAACAGTTACAGGTAAGTAACCTTGTTTTCTTCTTCGAGTGATTGCTCACATGCATTCCACTATAGGTGACTACAAGCAATACCTAGGAGGTGGGGTCGGGTGGACCCATTGCTGATCGTAAGACCGCTGACCCAAACGCCGCATCGTCCCTGGTTTGCTGGACTATGGCGTAGTGGGCGGCGAAGGTGTGGACGGAGGACCAGGTAGCCGCCCTGCAAATGTCCGTGATAGGGACTCCTTCCCGGAAGGCCGCAGAGGACGCCTGCGCTCTCGTGGAGTGTGCTGTTACTTTCTCAAGCGGCTTGCCCGCGAGTTCATAACAGGTGTGAATGCACGAGGTGATCCAGGAGGAGAGCCTTTGGGCGGAAACTGGCTGGCCCTTCATTCTTTCCGCAATTGCCACGAAAAGTTGCGTTGATTTCCTGAATTGCTTTGTTCTGTCTAAATAAAAAGCAAGAGCCCTCCTAACGTCCAACGTGTGTAATTGTTGTTCCCTTCCAGAGGTGTGTGGCCTAGGATAAAAGACTGGGAGACAAATGTCTTGGTTCACATGGAAGGGAGAAACCACCTTAGGCAGGAAGGCCGGGTGGGGACGTAGCTGCACCTTGTCGTTGTGGAAGATAGTATAGGGCGGCTCGGAGGTCAGTGCGCGGATCTCTGACACTCTACGAGCCGAGGTGATAGCTACTAGGAATGCCACCTTCCAGGAAAGGTGGAGCAGGGAACACGTGGCGAGGGGCTCGAACGGGGGCATCATAAGGCGTGATAACACCAGGTTGAGGTCCCAGGATGGTATGGGACGCTTGACGTTCGGGTACAGTTTATCCAGGCCCCTGAGGAAACGGTATACCACAGGATCTGAGAAGACCGAGTGGTTCGACTGGCCCGGATGAAAGGCCGATATAGCAGCGAGGTGGACACGTATGGTGGAAGTAGAAAGGCCTTGGTTTCTAAGGCCTAAGAGGTAGTCCAGTATGCGCGGGATGGCAGCCTCACTTGGGACTATCTCTTGTAGTCTGCACCATGCAGAAAAGCGGGTCCACTTGGCTGTATAGGTACTTCTGGTGGATGGTTTCCTACTTCCCAGAAGGACATTCTGTACCTCAGTCGAGCATAAGAGTTCAGGACCTCTCAGCCATGGAGTAGCCACGCTGTGAGGTGAAGGGACTGCAAGTCCGGATGCAGGAGGCGACCTTGGTCCTGGGAGATCAGGTCTGGCCACAGCGGGAGGCTGATGGGAGGGGCCCTGGACAGCCGGAGGAGGGACGCATACCAGCATTGCCTGGGCCAGGCCGGGGCTATGAGGATGACATGTGCCCTGTCCCGTCTGATCTTCAGGATCACCTTGTGGAGAAGCGGGATCGGAGGGAACGCGTAGAACAGGTGCCCCGTCCAGGGTAGGAGAAAGGCATCTGTCAGGGATCCCCGGGAGCTGCCTCGAAAGGAGCAGAACTGGAGGCACTTCCTGTTCTGCCTGGAGGCGAAGAGATCGATGTGGGGAAACCCCCACCTCAGGAAGATCGGTCGGATGACATCCGGCCGAAGGGACCACTCGTGAGACATGAATGACCTGCTGAGGTGGTCCGCCAGTGTGTTCTGAATCCCGGGGAGGAAAGAGGCCACAGGGTGAATATCGTGGGCTATACAAAACTCCCATAGGAGAATCGCCTCTTGGCACAGGGGACTGGAGCGGGCCCCGCCCTGCTTGTTTATGTAGTGTTGGGCTGTGGTGTTGTCTGTCAGCACCGCCACACAGTGACCCTGTAGCGTGTCCCGGAACGCGTGGCACGCAAGTCGGACAGCCCTCAGCTCCCGGACATTGATGTGGAGGCAGAGGTCTGATTCCGACCAGCGGCCTTGTGTCCTGAGATCCCCTAGGTGAGCTCCCCAACCCAGCGACGAGGCGTCCGTCACCAGGGACATGGACGGGCTGGGGGGGAGGAAGGGGACCCCTCGGCACGCATTGTTCTGGTCTTCCCACCAAGCCAGAGCGGATAGGGCAGCTCTGGGGATGGAAAGGAGGGTGTCCAAACTGTCCCTTCTTGGCCGGTAGGCCCCTGCGAGCCACGACTGCAGTGGGCGTAGTCGCAGTCTGGCGTGCTGTATGACGTAGGTGCACGATGCCATGTGGCCTAACAGGCTGAGGAAGACTCTGACCGTGGTCATCGGGCAGTTGCGAAGCTGTCTGATGGCCGACTGGATGGTGAGAAACCGGGGCTGGGGCAGGGATGCCCTTGCCACCTTGGAGTCTAGTAGGGCCCCAATGAACTCTATGCTCTGGGTAGGCTCCAGGGTGGACTTCCCCTTGTTGAGGAGGATTCCCAAGCGGTCGAAAGTGTTGATGACCAGACGCACGTGCGCTGACACTTGGTCCCTGGAGGTGCCCCGGATCAGCCAATCGTCGAGGTACGGGTATACTTGTACCCCGCGGCGCCGCAGGAACGCCGCCACTACCGCCATGCACTTCGTGAATACCCTGGGCGCGGTGGACAGGCCGAAGGGCAGGACTGCAAATTGATAATGTTCTTCCGCTATTAGGAAGCGGAGGTAGCGCCTGTGAGAAGGTTTGATGCTCACGTGGAAGTAGGCATCCTTCATGTCGAGGGCAGCGAACCAATCTCCCGGATCCAGAGAGGGAATGATAGTGCCCAAGGTGACCATGCGGAACTTGAACTTGATCATGTAGGTGTTGAGTTCGCGCAGGTCCAGGATGGGCCGGAGGCCCCCTTTCGCCTTGGGGATTAGGAAGTAGCGGGAGTAGAACCCCTTTCCTCTGAACTCCTGTGGTACAGGTTCGATGGCTCCCAGTGCGAGGAGCGACCTGACCTCCTGTACGAGCAGTTGCTCGTGAGAGGGGTCCCTGAAGAAGGACGAGGGAGGTGGGTGGGTGGGAGGAGTGGAGGAGAGCTGGAGGGAGTATCCCACCTCCACCGTGCGGAGGACCCACTGGTCTGATGTAATGTCCGACCATGCACGGTGGAAGTGAGACAGACGGTCTCCGAAAGGAGGATCCAGGACTGTGGAAAATACGCTGCCCCCGGGCGCACCATCAAAAGTTGGGCTTAGGCCCCTGGGGAGGCTTAGAGCCCCGCTGTTTCCCGCCCTGCCTGGGCCCCTGACGCTTGCGGAAGGGGCGGTTTCTCCTGTTGGAGGAGTCCTGTGGCTGGCGGGCGGGTGGGAAGAACTTCCGGCGCGGAGGGATGAAGGGGCGCCTTTGTGGGCCCGGGGTGTGCATGCCCAGGCCCTTGAGGGTCACCCCCCTGTCCTTGAGGGCCTGGAGCCGCGTGTCTGTGTCCTCTGAAAAGAGGGCCTGTCCCTCAAACGGGAGGTCCTGTATTTTATATTGCATAGCCGGGGCAAGGCTGGATGAGGAGAGCCATGCTGCCCGGCGAAGGGCTATGCCCGAGGCCATTGTTCTGGCCGCTGAGTCTGCCGAGTCCAGGGCCGCTTGCAGGGTGTGTCTCGAGATGTCCCTGCTCTGGGTTAGTAGGGCTTTGAATTCCTGTCTGCTCTCCTGGGGGAGAGCGGTCTCAAATTTGGTAAGGGCCTCCACCGTATCAAAATGGTGTCTACTCAGTAGGGCCTGATGGTTGGCCACCCTGAGTTGGAGGCCCCCGGAGGAATAAACCTTCCTGCCAAAGTGGTCCAGCCTTTTGGCTTCTTTGGCCTTAGGTACCTGAGCCTCCTGTCCATTGCGCTCTTTGTTGTTCACCGACTCCACCACCAGGGAGGAGGGCGTAGGGTGAACGTACAGATACTCATAGCCTTTGGCCGGAACAAAGTAGCGCTTCTCTACCCCCCGGGCAGTGGGGGGGATGGAGGCGGGGGTCTTCCAGACCGATGTGGTGTACGCTTTAATAGTGTTAATGAATGGCACTGCCACACGTGCCGGGGTGCCCTTTGTTAGCATGGTGGTGACCGGGTCATCCACCATCTGGACCTCCTCAAGGGGCAGATTCATGTTTTTTGCGACTGCCTGGAGGAGGTGTTGATAATTAGAGAGTTCCAGGGCGGGCGGGCTATTGGAAGAGGTGCCCGCCACCGCCTCTACCCCCACTGGGGAGGCGTAAGGACCTGGCTTTCTGGGGCTGTGTATCGCCGACGGCTGGCTGGCCGAAGATGGCCCCGGTAGCTCCTGCCAAGCACCCCTCGCACACACTGGGAACCCTGGCTCAGATTGGGTTTCCCCAGGCTGATCATACTCCCATGCCACCCATTCTGGCCAGGCAGGGTTTTGGGTGGCTGGGGCTGGCCCCATTACTGGAGGGGACGCTGAGGCAGAGGAGTGCCATGGGGCCGCTGCAGTGGCCGACTGGAGGGCCTTGGGCGGAGAGTCATGCCGGGTTCGTGTGCCGGCAGACTCTCTACGCTCTCGGCGCCGAGGGCTTCTCGACCGGTGCCGGGAGAAGTGACGGCCCCCTGAAGAGCGGCTGCTGCTGGATCCGCTCCTTCTGCGGGATCCACGGTGCCGTGATGACGACCGGCGCCGGGCGGATCGCCGGTGCCGTGACGAGGTCCGGTGCCGGGGCGAGCGGCGGTGCCGTCTAGACGTGGAGCGCCGATCTCTACGGTGCCGCGACGACGAACGGTGCCAAGGTGATCGGTGCCGTGTGGAGTGTGACCGGTGCCGCGACGACGAACGGTGCCGGGAAGACGAGCGGCTTGGCGATCGGCGTCTGGAGCGGCCCCTGTGGCAGCTGACGGACCGGTGCCGGGAGTGCGACCGGTGCCGAGAGTACGACCGGCGTCTGTCCGTACGAGAGTGCCGGGACTCCGATCGGCGCCAGGACTCGGACCGGCGGCCAGAGCGCGATCTGCGCGACTGGCCATGAGGAGACCCGGAGCATGGTCTCAACTCAGTGCGGCGCCGAGACTGCGACCGGTGCCGGGAAGCTGACCGGTACCGGGAGTTCGATCGGCGCCGCGAGATCGATCGGCGTCCGTGCCCAGCCGGGCTTCGAGCCGCTATCTCAGTCACGGTCATGGGCGGCTTGCCCCTAGACCGGACAGGTTGCTGAGGGGTATCCTCTGAGAGCAACCTCCTCGCAGCAGCAAACGCCTCCGGCGTGGAGGGAAGCTGCTGCGGAATCGGCACCCTGAGTGGCGAGACCACTGGCACCGGACTCGACGGGGCCTCCTGCGGCGCCGGAGTCGTCGGTGCGGGTGCAGGCGGCTGGGCCTCTGGTCGGCTCCCCGGCGGCGACTGTGGACGCGTGAGCGGTGCCGGCGGCTGCACGCGATCCGGTGCCGAGGCTGGGCGCGGTTGAGAGTCCTTTCTGCGCTTAGCGCTGGGGGAGCGCGACCGGTGCCGAGGCTTGGATTTAGCCGGCTTGGGTGCGGGGCCCGGTGCCGCACTCGAGTCCGGGGTAAGGGCCGCCTCCAACAGGATCTGCCGCAAGCGGGATTCTCTGTCCTTGCGGGTCCTGGGTTTAAAGGCTCTGCAGATCTTGCATGAATCTGCTAAGTGCGCTTCCCCGAGGCACTTGAGGCACTTGGAGTGTGGGTCCCCCGCAGGCATGGGCTTCCCGCACTCCGCACAGTGCTTGAATCCCGGAGCCTTAGATGACATGGCTCCGGTGGCAGGGAGAACCCCTGCGCTTAACTATTTACACTATAAACTATGTAAACTAACTAACTACAACTAATTAACAAGAACGATAGAATAACAATGGAGTTAACAGCTAGGAGATAAGGAGAACGCTCAAGAGCAGTACTCCTGTTCCGACTACCAGCACGAGCGGTGAAGAAGGAACTGAGGGCCAGACTGTGTCGCAGGGGTACTTATAGAGTGCCTCAGTGGCGCCACTCCAGGGGGCCTCCTGCTCACCCAGTCTGCAGCTAGGGGAAAAATCTACCCGGCAACCAGGCCCGCAGCGCGTGCCTGACCTATAGTGGAATGCATGTGAGCAATCACTCGAAGAAGAAGTTCTTTTGGATTATTCTACTTTGTTAATAACTCCTTTTGTTTATTCACTAGTTGCTACTATTTTCCATCACCTAGTAGTGATAAATTATCACTAGCATCCAGGTAGGGTGATAACCATAGACCAGGGGTGGGGAACCTCCGGCGCCCGGGCCGTATACGGCCTGCGAAATCATTCGGTCCGGCCCGCAGGCGGGTCTCGCGTGGCGGTGGGAGTGCGCAGGCGCGGCGCTGCCGCAGAGCGTCTCCCTGAGGGCTGGGGGCGCGTCGCTCCACAGCTGCCGTCTCCATCTCCGCGCTCTGCTCAGCCCCCTGGCTGCGGCGTGTCCATGCTGCGGCGCAGGGCCGGGCGGCTCGGAGGACGGGGACACGCCGCGGGGAGAGGCACCTGCCGCCCGCCAGGGGGTTAGGCACGCACAGCGGCGGCTGCCCCCTTGGCCCTGAGCCGCAGCGAGCACACCCACCCCCTACCCCGCGGCCCGAGCCCGGCACAGAGTGCCCAGCCGGGGCACCCAGCGAGCCCCAGTCCCTCGATGGGAATCACCACGGCGGCAGCGGGGACAGGGCTGCTCCTCTCCTCAGATCCGCGGCTCCGCGCTGTGACCTTGGCTGGAGGCGCTGCGCCTTGGGAGCCCTCCTGTGCCGTGCGCCCTCCCCCGAGCGCCGGGGAGCTGGGTGGGAAAGGGAAAGGGAGCCGCACAGCCAGTGGTGCCCGGGGGGGGGGGGGGGGGGACGATGTCGATGGGCGGCCCAGAGCGGATACTAAAGAGCTGTAGGGCCAAGCAAAGCTCCAGCCCACATCCGGGGCCACCCCTTCCCCCGCCACACCTCTGCCCTGCGGAGGAAGCAAGAAGAAGGAGGGGAGAGCTCTCCCCAAAGCATGGCGCTCAGCCCAGGAGCTGCTAGACAGAAGGCAGGTCCCCTTGGGAGAGGACCCACTTTATGGGGGAGTGCCTAGTTGAGGTTGGTGCTGCTTGGAACAGGGGGTTGGACTAGATGACCTCCGCCTCCACCTTCCCCTCCCAGGAGGCGTGTCCGAAGCAGCGGGACCCAGCGGGCGCCCCACGTAGGCCCGGGCGGGGCAGGGCATGGGTGGCGGGAGACGGGCCGGGGGGAGGCGGTGTGCAGATAGGTTTGGAGGGGGTCAAAGGGGTGGGGGGGGAGGCTGGGCTGGGGGGCAGGCAAGGGGGCGTGGGGGGGAGGCCAGGCTGGGCGGGCAGGGAGGGGGGCAGGAGACTAGGCTGGATGGGGTGGGTGAGGCGTAGGTGCGGGAGGGAAGGAGGTTTGGTGGGGGGGGAGGCTGGGCTGGGTGGGTCAGGCATGGGGGGCAGGAGGCTGGGTTGGGAGTGGGGAGGAGCTGAGACCCCCCGCTGGCAGGAGCCTGCGGGGAAACTAAAGCCGCAGCGCGCTGAGCGCTTAGCCTGCTGCCGCTTCTCCGCCCGCTGCCACTTTAGTTTCCCCGAGGCTCCTGCCAGTGGGGGTCTCAGCTCCCGTTGCCAGCCTGGGCTTCCTGGGGAGGGGGGGAGCGGCCCACGAATGATGTTATAAATATCCAAATGGCCCTTGGCAGAAAAAAGGTTCCCCACCCCTGCCATAGACCATGGAGCCTGGCAAGATAGTCAGGTAACAGGAGACTATAAATTATAAATCAGGAGGGAGGATGTCACAACCAGAAGGTCCCTGCTGTGATCCACTCTTTCTGCTGGTGTTCGGTGACCATGAACATCATGAATACACAGAAGGGTGGGATGTGTGCAGAATATAATCATAGTTAGGATGAGGCTGGATAAACTCAAGTATCTTATTTTATATAGGGTCCTACAGAACCTAACACTGCCCTGGGAATAAACTAGAATATCCATCAATGTAGGTTAATAGTTTATGAATTGTGATTGTGAACAGACTCAATCCAGTTCATTCTTTTCTTCTTAAAGACCTACTATCATGAGTCTTTCTGTCCTTGAAGGAGCTCATGATATTATGGATGCTGGCAATGTACTGTATATAGCAGAGGAAGACATGTATTGAATTACTTCCACCAGAAATGCTGGAAGTCTTATAAAGTAAAACGCTTTGATGTGACTCTCATGTCAGTAGCTTATGATACAAATTGTCTTTAAAAAAAACCACACATTAGATTTGTCTAACTGCTTTCTAAACAGATTCAATCCTTAAAATGGAAATTTATTTTTCTTTCTACATTTCAAATAATTTCATTTTTAAAGAATTAAGTGGTTTATTTTAATAAGTTTCTTCTGAATAAAATAGGAAACAACAAAAGTGAAAAGAATTTATTAGGAATATGATAGCTTCAGTAGGTTGCAGCAATTTTTAAAAATCCATTATACATAATTAAGCAACTTGATTAATATAACTGCAGATTTCCTCAAAGTGTTTTAGTTTAACATATATAGCATATGTAAATAATTGTATAGTAAATGGTGGGGGGATTTCAAAGTTTGATTTTAGTATGTAAATTCCCAAAACCATTCTAGAATGTTCTTAAAATTAGAATTTGGTTTCTCATCTTCATTAATAACTAGCTTTGCACACAAACTGTCACCGCGCTTGCTCCAGCTGCATAGCTGGATATTAGGGTTTTTTTTAAACAGCCAGCTAATGTGCAGTAGTTGAATGAGCTAGATGAAGATACACAAGAGGGCATGTGTCATTAAACAAAGTAGAGAATAATTCTTTAGACATTCCAGAACACTTTGTTCTGGGCTCATTTTACAACAAGAAAGGTAAAAACACTTACAGCTGCTCAAGGTGGGAAGTAGTATAAGCAGAGCCACTGAGCTCTTTCACACACTTGCAGCTGTTCAACAAGGTCAAAGTAACATGCATGCTCAGGGTAGCATCTGTGTGCCAGATCTTCTCAGGTGCATTTATGCACCAAAGATTATACTGTCTGCTCAGCCTCTCTCTAGTACAGTGATGAACAATTATTCTTGCTACAGGGCTTGGACAGGAGCCACCAACTGGGTAGAAATCTCAAGCATCTAACGGTTAGATTCTAACCCAATGCAGCGTTACTCAAATTGTTACACTGGGTGAATGTTCCATCAACTAACATCAAGTTTAAGTTCGCACGTGCAGGAGTTATATAATGAAACTATTAAAAAGACTGTCTAAAAATGTTCTGATTGCCTTTCTTGCAGAAAGGAGACAATTTGAAGCCAAGTAACTGGTACATTTTCCTAGTGTATTATGTTTTTCAACACATATTACTGTGGGCGGAGATTACCCTCCCTTTTCTTCAACAGGAAAATGACTTGCCTCCAAGAGTGAACAGAATCTGCCATTCTGAGAGCTGACAAATGCTAACCACCTCTGGGGGTGATTTTTACTAACATCTTAAAAACAGGGAAATATATCACGGGATCTAGGGGACAAACAAAGAAAGGTAGAGGGTGTGAGAAATACCATAATTTAAACATGGATATATTTAGTCTCTAGTTCACACTGGCAATGACAAATAAAATCTCTCTCTATATATATAAAAGTCAAATGGTGTATGCGCGGATGTATGCTTACTCCTTCCACACCGTTTGAGCTAGAGACTTGAAATTTGGTACAGTTAGAGGTCTTGGGGTCCTAATGACCGTAAGAGTCGAAAATTTTTCAAATCTCACCTCTGACGCCCCCCAGGGGTGAAATTCTTTAAAGGCCAATCACATCAGCTGGGCAGCTGCTGTTCTCTGTGACATAGTTCTGATGTCATAATACCCCCTCCAACAGACACCGCACTCGCTCAGCTCTCTGCCCCTCCCCCCTCCAACGGAACCCCGGAATCCCTCAGCTCTCTGCCCCCTCCAACGGAACCCCGGAATCCCTCAGCTCTCTGCCCCCTCCCCACTCCGACGGACCCCGGAATCCCTCAGCTCTCTTCCCCCTCCCCACCTCCGACGGACCCCGGAATCCCTCAGCTCTTCCCCCTCCCCACCTCCGATGGACCCGAGTTGGGTTTGGTCGGAGGGTAAGTGAGGTAGGGGTGTTGGGTTTGGTCGGGGGGTAAGTGAGCCAGGGGTGTTGGGTTTGGTCTGGGGGGGGTGGGAAGGTGTCTGGGTGGGTGAGGGGTGAGGTGTGGGGGTTGGGGTTGGTCAGGGGGTGTTGGGTTTGGTGGGGGGTAAGGTGGGGGTGTTGGGTTTGTTTCGGGGGGTGCGGAGGAGGGTCGGGGTTGGTCGAGGGGTAAGTGAGGTGTGGGGGTCGGGTTTGTTTGTGGTGGTAGGTAGGGGTGTCGGGTTTGGTTGGAGGGGAAGTGAGGTGGGTGTGTCGGGTTTGGTTGGAGGGGAAGTGAGGTGGGTGTGTCAGGTTTGGTCTATGGGGGGTGAGGTGTGGGTGTTGGTCAGGGGGTGTTGGTAGGGGGTGACGTGGGGGTGTTGGTAGGGGGTGACGTGGGGGTGTTGGGTTTGGGTGGGGGAGTGAAAATGTGAGTTGGGGTTGGTCGAGGGGTAAGTGAGGTGGAGGTGTCGGGTTTGGTCGGGGGGGTGAGGTGGGGGTGTCAGGTTTGCTCTCTGCCCCCCACACTCGCTCAGCTCTCTGCCCCCTCCCCACCTCTGACTGACCCGAGCAACGCCGGGTATTTTCGCTAGTACACTTTAAAAATAAAGTCCACTGTTTAATTAATTCATGATGTTTATATAGCATTTTGCCAGTGAAAAAGGATAGAAAAGTGTACTTTACTAATAAACAAAGTATTTGTTTAGTGACGAGCACAAAATGAACATCAACAGGGGTGGTGAAACTAAATGAACATAATAGTTCCTTCCTAGCCTTAGAACCTGTCAATCTATGAAGACAGTTTAGGGAAACCCATATATTTGTATCAAGAAAATGGTACTAATTTTCCCTTTCTCCACCCCAAGGATTCATGAGAAGCACTTCAAATATTCGCTCCCTTTATACTTCGTTTTGTTCAGGAAGACCAGAATCTAGGAATAGAAGCCATATTGGAATGGAAGATTTATAAGAAATGTCATTGAATATAGGTTCCTGAGTTCTCCACAACAGAGGCTTTAAAAACACAATAAAAAGGACATGTAGCTAGAATACAAATCTGAAGCATAACAAAAAGGAAGCCAGAGAAAACCACATATAAAAAACCTGAAACAAGAATTTCTTGGTCAAGGAAGGCAGTTCTATTTTTCTAATTATTGCTGCATTCTTCATTAACTCTTGAAATGTTAATCTAACAATGTCATGTCAGGTGCACAAGAAGTGGGCTGTAAATCCTCTTGATTGGCTCAAATAGTCTGAAGAAAAACAGAAGCAGGGCTCCTTATATTTACAGTACCTCATAGTAAATATAAGGATGAACCTCATCCAGTTTTTAAGCGGCTCTCAAGTTCCTCACTGCCCAGTCCTTTTTAAGTCCTGTTCCTACATGATATTCTTGCTTCAAATGACACGTGTGACCCTCAACCCTATAGTTTGTGTGGAGAATTATTGGAAAAGTATTCACTTTTCAAAAGAGGAGGTATAAGATGAATCTGCTGAAAGTTTTTAATTATCGTTGTTTTACTAATTACAGCCATATACATTAAATGTACATATTTTTCACCAGTATTCCTACAAGTTGACTGTACTACAAAAGTATACCTCTAAAAATAACAAACATCTCCTAATTCTTCTTTGCTCAGATATTGACCTTTACAAATACAGCCAAGTTTTTCAAAGCCACAAAGGTTTTACTGAGTGTTGACTGATTTTCTTCACTGACAAAATGTCTGAAGATTACCAACAGGCCAATGGGGAAAAAAAAAAAAAAAAACCTCAACCAAACAAAAAACCTATTGTTCCATTGCATTCCATTCCTGTTAAATCAACCTGATATACGTGATAAATTAAATCTACACTGCAGGTCAGTGAATTTTCTATTAACTACTTATTATGGAAGGAAGTAAAGCAGCACAGTCAAGAACTCTACACATCAGCCAAAGCAAGCTGTCACTCTGTTTAACTTTTACAATAAATGTCCCTCAGACCCACACATGTGAAAAGAAGAAACACTATTAGGCATTTAAACTTTAGCTGCCAGTGTGCATTAAAGCAGAGACCCAGCGGATTGATTACTTCTCCTGATTTTAAAAGGTCAGGAATTGCTACTGTGGCTTTTTTAGGATTATATGTTTTCTTGATTTACAAACCAATTGTTTTAAAATTGCAAATTCCAAAATGATAGAAAATTTATACAGTGAACAGCATTCCAAATTCACAATTGTTTTTAATCACTTATCTCATGCTTAAAATTCTAATAAGTCAAAGACTGAATGGTACATGAGGAACATACATAAGCTCATGCTGTCTAGGATTTATACTACAATCTATCCTTGTAATATTAGATGTGGGCGGCTCCTGCATTACACGTGAGCATAAAATATTTGAACAATGGAATTTTATATGAAAATTTGTTTTTTTCCTCCCTTCAAATTTACACTAATTTATCTCCCCCTTTAGAAGGGGGAGGAATGCAGAGAAAATATATCAGAGTAAGTAAACCAAGAAGCTGAATATACTTACCAGGATTGTCTTCTCTTGAGATGCACCAGCAAAATGGAAGCCTGGCATTCTATTAAAATCAAAATACAGATCTTCAAAAAATCAATTTAATGAAAACATTTCACCTTCAGCTCTCAAATTTTGCAAATTGTACTCAGAAGTAGCCTCAAACATCTGTATTTGGAGCTGCTTTCTTCATTTTGTGGCTAGACTACACTTAGAACATAGCTCATTTCTTCTTCATAAGTAACCCAATACTGCGGTAATGAACAAATGGGAAAAATAAAGCTTACTACTATAATCAGTAGGAGGAAAATATTTCACAGTGTAGTCAGAGCAAAAATAATAGCTTTGAAAAAAAATACTACCAGTTTTTCATGACCATTTCTCATCAAATAAAACAAACTCAATTATTTTAAAATAATGCAAACTTAAAGCTACTGAAAATGAAATAAGTCAGATGTACCTAAACTGTATTCACAGAGGCGTGGTAAATAGGGGAGATGGGGGTGCTGTAGCACCCCCAGGTTTTATGCAGTGAACCTGAGTCCCTTTATTCCTTCCTCTCCCCTTCCCCTCCGGAGACACTCAGCTCGGGGGCTACTCCAGGCCTCAGCTCTGGGGTGGTGGGTGGGACGAGGTAAAAAGTATGGGGATAGTTTTGCTGGCTTCCAGCACTCCCACTATAAAAAAAGCCTTCCAGTGCCACTATGTATTCAGATGGGTAAGTGGATAATAGAATCATAAAAATGTAGGGCTAAAAGGGACCTTGAAAAGTCCTCTAGTCCCTCCCCTCAAGCTGCTGAAGGATTAAATACATCTAAAATGTCCCTGAAAAATATTTGTCTAACCCTTTTTTAAGAACTCCCAATGATGAGACTCCACAACCGCTACCGGTAAATTACTCCAATATTTAACCATCCTTATAGTTTGAACATTTTTCTAACATATAGTTAGAACATTAATATCTAACCTGAATCTCCCTTGATGCAGATTAAGCTCATTGCTTCTTGTCCTACAATGGTGGACAAGGAGAATAATTGTTCACTGTCCTCTTTATAACAGCCCTTAAGATATTTGAAGGCTTATCAGCTCCTCCATTCTTTTCCCTCAAAAGTCCCTCACAGTTCATGCTTTGTAATCTCTTTGCCATTTTTGTTGTTCTTACCTGAACTCTTTCTAATTTGTTCACATCTTTCTTCAAGTGTGGTGCCCAAAACGGGACACCATACTCCATCAGAGGCCTCACCAGTGTCAAGTAGAGAGAAACAATTAACCCACGTGTCTTACACATGACACTCCTATTTGTACCCTCAAGAATATTGGCCTTTTTCACAACTGCATCACGTTGTTGGCTCATATTTAATTTGTGATACATTATCTCTCTCTCTCTGCCCATCACCCCCCAGCCGGGGTATGGGCCATGAACTGGTGTTGGTGTTTCAGTAGCAATTGGTTCCCTTTACAGGGTGGAGTTGCTAGCCCCACACCCATGTTAAGCCTACAGCACCTGGTATTCCCAGGAAGTCTCCCATCCAAGTACTGGCCAGGCCCGACCCTGCTTAGCTTCCGAGATCAGACGGGATCGGGCGTGTTCAGGGTGATTTAGCCGTATGTGATACATTATAGCCCCCCAAATCATTTCCAGCAGTACTACTACCTAGCAGCCATTTCCCATCACCCCCCCCCCCCCATTTTATAGGTGTGCATTTGATTTTTCCTTCCTAGCTGTAGAATTTTGCCCTTGTCTTTATTAAATTTCATCTTCTTGATTTCAAATCAATTCTCCAATTTGTTAAGGCCATTTTGAATTCTAATCCTGTCCTTCAGGTGCTTTCATCCCCTCAAAGCTTGGTGTCATCTGCAAATTTTATAAACATACTTTCTACTCAATAATCCAAGTTATTAAAAAAATATTGATTAGTATTGGACCCAGGACAGACTCACTGTGAGACCACTCTAGATAGGCCAGTGAACCATTAACTATTCTTTGAATGTGGGTTTTCAATCCATTGTGCACTCACTTTATAGTAATTTCATCTAGACCACATTTCCCTATGCTTATGAGAATGTCACATTGGACTGCATCAAAGCCTTACTAAAAACAAAGAGATATATCTGCTGCTTCCCCTGCATTCACTCAAACCCTCTCACAGAAGGAAATTAGGTCAGTTTGGCATGATTTGTTCTTGATAAAGAATAGCCAATCGGATTTATCACCCTATCATCATCTAGGTGCTCACAAACTGACTGACTATTTAGTACTTTACTTTTAAATACCTTTCTAGGTATTGAAGTTAAACTGAATGGTCTAATTCCCCGAGTCCTCCTTGTTCCCCTTTTGAAAAAATGAGTACTGTATTTGCCATCCTCCAATCCTCTGGGACCTCACCAGTCCTCTATAAATTCCCCACAGATAAACCTTTGGAATATGAAGTTACAGCCACACAAAGTGCTTCAATCTCAGTTATTTAGGGAGTTGGTTGGATTTGTGATGCATAAGCTTTCGTACAAACCCAAAATGTGGGTAAAGCTAGGCTAAAAGTGGGCATGGCTAGGGTAGCCTGACGTGTGCCATTTCAGCACCCAAGCCCCAATGCAGTAATGCGCTGCTATTTCATAAGCCACGTAAGCAAATATTTACCTTTAAATATATACTGGTCCCACTGACTTCATGTACATCCTTAAGTGTTTTGCTGAACAGAGATAAACTTAAGCAATGCTTAAATTATTTGCTAACTTCAGGTCCTACTGAGCTCTTAAAAAAAAAAAAAGCCATCAGAAGCCATTCAGTCCCTTCCCCATAGTACAAACTCCCGTGGAAGTCAATAGAAGTAGCACTACCTGCCCTTATGTG
Organism: Sternotherus odoratus; assembly: GCA_032164245.1. Taxonomy (NCBI): domain Eukaryota; kingdom Metazoa; phylum Chordata; order Testudines; family Kinosternidae; genus Sternotherus; species Sternotherus odoratus. The sequence goes on along the minus strand of JAVMKO010000001.1, from coordinate 71,671,392 downwards.
GATCTATCTGTTGCACCAGTTTTCTTAGTCTGGCCTTAGGGTGTGAAAAGATGCTGTAACACTGTATAAAAGCCATGCATTACGATCTACTGCATACAAAGCCCAGTTCAATTTTCATACTGCTAGCTGAAAATAATACAATAAATAGATAATCCGTAAACAACCTGTGCAAAGTATTGCTTTATGGAACTATTGCTACACATAGTAAAAATCATCAGTTTAATCTTATTTCACAAGTTCCGTTAGGACTTATGTTAGAAGAAAACTAAGATGTGTTTGCTGGGAAGACAGTCGGTGAACAGCACATAAGAAAGCTGCTGTCCATTACCAGTGCTCAAGCTTCATGAAACTGCTATGTGACATATGACAAGTTTAGAAATAGGCTTAGAAGGTATCCAATGGCAGCCATTCATTATCATGCCAATGTACTAGCCCTGATTACAGTCTACTTTTAAATCCACATGTAATACAAAGTGCATTAGTCAGGCAGCAAGCTTAGATACCAGACAGTTGCAAATTGTATTGAAATCTCAGTGCAGTGCAATTAAGGGTAAGAGGTCTGGCTGCGAACTTTAGAACAAAAAGATGCATAAAACAAATTAGTCTCGCTTCTCCAAACTTATTATTTTGGAGAGGTTAACCACTTACTCTACACTTACATTTGCATTTCTAAGGATACCATTATTAGAATGCTTATTCTGCTTTAAATTATTAGCTGAACACCTCAGGAGACATAACATTTATAAACTTCTTGTCACCCAACTTGGTTATAAGATTAATTTAAATGAACCACACTAATAGCTTCTCACTTGCTATATATAAAAGTGACATTTTAAATATTCACATCACCAGTTTTTAGTGCTAAAGAAAAAAGAAACTTCAGCACTAGCAAAACTATAGATGAAGAATGCAGTCCAGAACTATTCTTACCTGACAGCACATCTTCTAATATTATTGCCCAAGCAAATTCTCCTTTCCTTAGTGAATTATCAGTGGTGATATATTGCGTAACACAGCTAAAACCACACAATGAGATAGTTATTTGTGCTGACAAACGTGTGTGCAAAAGTGGCTTATAGTAGGATTTCATATGCCACTGTACATATACATTCTGTCTTTCACAGGTGCTAAAGATTGTAGATTCAATATCATCCATGTAAATTTGAGGGTATTTTTGAAAATACAGCCCCTAAAGATCACCAAGAACAAAAACTATATTCTCAATATCTATTATTTTGTATTTTTATATGCCTTTGGCCAACTTTTATCAGCAGTTCTTTACAAAGGAGTTATGAAGCCTCTCAAAAGTCTAATATATGGATGCAAGGTATGGCTAAAAAGATTTGGAGTGGGAAGTGCAAGAAGTCCTGAACTTCAACTTAAGGCCTTCCTTCCTTACTTCCTGTTCAAAGAGGCAAACATCTCCACAGCTATGGTGAAGGCTGCACCCTTGAAGTCTTAACTTGTGAGCATAGGCAAAGTTCTCAGCAATGGCTAGCTCTAAAGAATAATCTGTGGGTGTGAAATACAGCTTGATGCTGCTGCATGGCTGTCCTCCTATCCTTGGGCCTGAACCAAAGCCTATTAAAGTTAACGGAGTTTGTGATTTGATAAGCAGGAGTTTCAGATCAGGCCCTCACAGCTCTTAACATACTTTTCCTCAGTTGTCCTTCCTTATCAGTGCAAATTTAACTCTGGGCTGTCTCAAGCCGGAGTTCCCATAAGTACTGAAAATTGGTTACATCAGGAAGCTGGCAGTGCAAAAAGCATTATTAAAGGAATGAATCACATCCATTTGGGCTTCACGATCTACTTATTTTTGTTTCCTCATGTTGTGCTGGTGTCGCATGCTATGCAATGCATTTAGGCCTCAGTTAATGTTATGCATTTAAGCTTTGAATAACTACAACACCTATTGGTAGCTGAAGCTTCAAAGCAGTCCACTGAATTCATTAAACCAGTGACCATTGACTAGTTGATTGTGGAGCCTCTTCCAGTCGCGGTTCCTCTGCCGCTCGCTGTCTCCAGGCGCTAAAAGTCCAGCGGTGCAGTGGGTCTAAGGCAGGCTCCCTGCCCCCACAGCTCCCATTGGCCAGGAACGGGGAAAAGCAGCCAATGGAAGTGCGGGGGCGGTGCCTCCGGGGAGGGGAAGTGCGTAGAGCCACTTACCCTCCTCCCCCAGGCGTCGCAGAGACATGTCGGCAGCTTCCGGGAGCAGCGTGGGCCACGGCAGGCAGGCAGTCCATCTTAGCCCCACTTCTCAAAGTAAATGCTTCCTGGCAGGACCTGCACCTCTCCTGCACCCCAACCCTGAGCCCCCTCCTGCACCATGAACCTCTGACCCATCTGAGCCCTCTCCTGCACCCAAACTCCCTCCCAGAGCCTGCACCCCTCACCCCTCCTGAGGATGGCAGAAGAGCGAGTGATAGGAGGAGGGATTGAGTGAGCAGGGCGGGGCCTCAGGGAAGGGGCAGGGTAGATCCTAGGTTGCACTTAAATTAAAAAAATTATCTTGTGCTTAAAAAGTTTGGAAACCACTACTCTAAGGACTAAAATGCAATGCTCTCTTGAGGAGAGTCTAAAACCTCTTCTATTGATGATGGTAAGAATTTTCAAGGATACCTATGAGAGTTAAGCACCCAATTAATACTGAGAGTTAGTCATTGCTTCCTAGGGCTTTTTTAAAAATTCCATCTGATAGTAACAAAAAAGTAGCTTCCAGCATACTAAAAACTGCTTTTCTGCATCCTCGTTCAGCTAAGTATTTAATTTTAAGCGTGTGCTTAATTCCCATTGACTTTACATGCTTCACGTTTGTGGCTTGAAGAACCAGGAATGACTTAAGTACATACCTACATATTTTGCTCAGGATACTAATGCCCAAACAGAAAGGCTAATACTATAATCATGAGAATCAGCAGTAGGACACCACTGTTTAGGTACCTATTCCATCACCTTGCCAATGCAGGATTGATTTCAACTTTACTGGCAACTTTTCTGATGTGCTAAGTCATTTTCAGATCTCTTCTTAAACAACAAATTGCTATTTTTTAAACTACGTGAAAAATGTATTTTATATTACAGGGAGCAATTCTGACCTTTTGCAGTCATAGGAGAAGGAATTAAACTTGGATTCATAAAATTGATGGATTTTAATATATTTTGGCTCTTGCCTTGATAACTATATTGTCTCTATGCAACGCAGTTGAAACAGACATACCCAAGTACAATAGACTCTCGATTATCCAGGATGATAGGGAAAAAATTAACCCTGGTTAATAAAATCCTGGATAATCACCATCTGTAGGAAATATTGGGAGGGGTGGTTGGCTCACCAGCCACCCTGCACCAGGGTGAGGTGGTGTTGGTTCACTGGCTGCCTTGTGCCCTGGTGGGGTGTTTTTTTTGTGTGTGTGCTTGGGTTGGCAACAAAGCCAGAGCCGGCCCTGCAAATTACGCATAGTTTTTTTGACATCCTGGTTAATCCACATCCTGGTTAACCCAATCCTGGATAATCGAGAGTCTACTGTATACAAAATTAGCTAGATTCATAATTGTCCCAAAGATAGACCCACATTGCTGCAGTCACAGAGCAAGTTTAAAACAAAAAGCTGTACTTTCTTCAGTGAATAATGTATCCATTTTGAATTAGAGGGCTGCAATTTAAAAAACTCAGACTGTCAAAAATAAAGGAACAAGTATTCACATAGTATTAGATATAAATCTGAAAGATATTTAAAGCCTCTAAGTCCCTTCCAGTCTGTGATTCTGTGATGCTATGAAAGTAATATGGTAATCTAAATGTTTGAAGTGTAGCCATAAAAAAGCAGAACCCAACTTTTCTTCTCTCATGTCATGTCCAAATGTATCAGCAAATAGAATAATGTAATTAACAAGTATGTTTGCAGTAAAGAAAAAAAATACACATTAAAAAAAAACTGAAAATCAGGTAAGGGCCCAATTCAGGGAAGCACTACTGTTGTCTCAGGAGTGCCAACCCAACAACTTTCACCAGCACTTAATTCACTTAATATATACACACTACTTATAAGTAAGTGTGTGTGTGTGTGATGGTAAGGTAGCTAAAGGTGTGTGTGTGTATATATATATATATATATATATATATATATATATATATATATATAAATAAAAGTTTTCTAACCATTCATCTTTTGGAAAAAAGTTGGTTCATCTTAACTTGCTCTCTCGTCTCATAGAAATTAAAAGGTTGCATATGCTGTGTCTCTTATGAGATATGAAAGATTTAAACTGTAAGAAAGATCCCTAATTATATGAATCACTTGCAGAAACAAAGCAAAAATTACTTACATCAATGGAATGAATACAATGAGACTGTCTTCTTATGCATGGACAGTATCTCTCACATTATGTATGTTCCAGCGACGCGAACAAACAACAATAATGCCAGCTCCAGAATGCAAGATGCTTACTCATAATTTTTTAAATAAACATTCTACTTTTTCTAAAAAAGAGAACACCAGTTTGTTTATTCAAATCAAACACAGACCAGGTCCTCTGCTTCTCTTTGAATCATTGGTTATTTTTAAAAACTTTACATTACAAAACCAATTAGTCTATTACAGCTAAATACATTTCAATACGAGCATAATATTTAACACCTGCATGCAGGTGTCCACACAGACAGGTGAAGTCTGTCTTTTAAAAATGAGATCTTAAATTTAGAGCCATTTTACATCTCACCAGCATTTAATATTTGAATCCAGAACAGGAACCAGCTATACATTCCTGCCTTTGTGTGACAGTGTCTATCACACTTTTATACTGCTATTAAGATTATTTCTGATGAGATAAGTCAACATCTCATTTTTGTCTTTATAATTCACAAGCTATTTATAGAACCTATCGGAAAATGTTTAAAACAGCCTCTTGTTTTTGGGAAGAAAAAAAAAAAAAGGTCAAGTATGCTATTAGGGTTGCCATTTCCAAGATGCAGGGAAAAAAAGCTACGGCCCTTCCTCCACCTCTGGCCTGACCCTCTTCTTTCCCTCTCAAGCAACTCCACCCTCGCCATACCAGCCTTACCCACCTCATCTCTTCTCAAGTGCCACCTACCAACCTACCTGACCCTCCCTTTCCCGTCTCAGGCACCCCACCAGTTACCATCCTGACTCACCTGGCCCATGAGCCCCTATATCTACTCCTTTCCAGGAGCCTCAACCCATGAAGGAGCCCTCCTACCATCCCCTCCCAGGAGCTCCTGCCTCCCACACTGTGGGCCCCACTCCTTACTCCTCCCTGCTGGTGAGCCTCAGGTCTGACCATCCTGCTTCCCAGTCCCCAACAGAAGGAGCAGAACCTGGGTGTTGCATCAGCAGTGTTCCCAACCAGGCGACCTGCATATGCAGTATTTACAAGATTGCTGTGTAGCAGTCTGCACTACCATATGTGCACACCGCATGTAACTGTGGGGGGGGCTGGGGGGAACCGACAAAAAAAGGTCACCTTGCAACTGAAAAAGCAGCTGAAAAGCCAGCCAAGCCAGTGAAAAACCATTATGTTCTGTGAATAAACTACTCAGTCCATGCATATATGCGTAATTTGAATGAGTAATCTAGTCCAGTTCAAATGGGTGGCTCATGTGGCATAGCTACTATTGGCTCAAACTCCAATAATGTTGATGAATTACATATTCGGCTGGACTTTTTGCTACTCCAGATTCTTCCTAGGGCTACATATGGAATACGAGAATAAAAATCATTTTTGTCTGGCAGTCAGTGCTGAAGACCACTTATTTGTAGAGTGCTACTTCACCTACAGCTGATGATAAGACTTGAGGGCTTTGGTTTAAACCATTATTCATACTGGGAGAAGTCATTTCAAACTAAAGAAAGGGATTTGTCAATAAACTTTTAAGTCAGAGTAGATCAAGATTTTTTGTCCTATCAGCATTTTGTCCTTCCTCATCCCCAGATTTAAGTTCAGAAGCCCAGATCACTATGCAACTCAAACCATTATGGAGCTGACCAAGAAAGCTGTGCAGAGATAACAAATGGAAACAGTTTTAAGATTGGAACACTTTAAAGAAGTGGTGAACCCAAAAGCAGCTAATTTCTCCAAAAGTATTCTGCAGAAATCCAAACATACTACCAAATTTTAAAATACACAATGAAATATTTTACCCTTATGTTAGCAGATTCTTGAATATGCAACTGACTTTTCTTGCTTTGAATAGAGAGAAGTAACATGGGTGATGAAGTTCCAAACCCTTCTTTCTAAAATCTAAAATATTCTGCTACACAATAAACAGAACATTAAAGTTAGAAAATGTGGCTGTATTAAATATTAATATGTTGTAAGAATTTTATCTGCTATTTCAATACTAAATATGTCCAATAGCCATACATACTCTTGTCCTTGTAGCTGCTGAGCAGGTGTGCAGGTAACTGGTTACCAAGACAACATATTGGCAAGGGAGTAGGGCAGACACTTGTAGGTGTATAACTGTGAATAATGCAAACATTACTAAGCGATACATTTTTCATGATCTTAACTTCATGTTGTTTTATGACATCTAATTTTTTGCCCGTTGAACATGCTCCTGTTAAGAACCCAATTCAAACCCTACAAGTAGATGCAGTAATAGTTTTAATAAAACAATAAAAATGCCATTTTGTGCATTTCTTACATGTGTTAGATAAGCAGTTATCCAAACATCTGTTCAATTTCCTGTCTCACATTTTGAAAAAGTAATTGGCAAGGAACAGATTTTATAAAAACTAAAATAGTTAAAGAAATATGGGAACTTCATCAATTCTAATCATCCACAGTTCATCAGGAAACAAGCTCCTTGGAAGCGATGCACCCACGCCGATAATTCTATCTTATTTATTCCAGTGCCAGATTTCAAAATTCCTTTTGTAATTTGTATAGCTTTCTTTTGTTAGGCTCTGGAAAGCACTTTGAAACCTGTGAAAGTGCTATAAAAAATGAATAATAAATGTTAAGTAATTATGCTAGTTAGTAGGAATACGCACAAATGCATAGACTGTATATTAAATGGTTCTGTTCTTAGTCACAATTTGAAATGCTGCTGTTCATAACACAAAGCTTAATGTATGTTAGAATTGTAATATGTCAGCGCTAACTTTAACTGGGCATTTTTACACTGGCTAGTTGAATGTTCCCTGACAGCTAGGAGGAGAAGAAAACATAATTCCCCACCTTTTTAATGGTCATAGGATACTATACTATGATGTACTAAATTGCTTATCTTAGGGTATGCCTTCACTAGAGGACTAGGTCGATTTCCCTTAATTCGATTTTCTAAACTCAACTTTAGAAAATCGAATCAGTGTGTCCCCACCAGGACAGCAGGTCGACAGTGGTCGACACTGTCTGTCCGTAAACTTTTGCAGGGGTCGACACAGCCCGCATTGCACTGTGGGTAGGTAGCCCACAGTGCCGGGAGTGCTGGACCCCCCCACCTGCCCAAGCAGCCCTGCGGACCCCCGTGCCCGCCGGAGCAGCCCCGCGCCAGACCCCCCCGCCCGCCCAAGCAGCTCTGCGAACCCCCCCGCCCAAGCAGCCCCCCGCCGGACCCCCCCGCTCGCCCAAGCAGCTCCGCGAACCCCCCCCCACCCAAGCAGCCCCGCGCCGGACCTCCCCGCTTGCCCAAGCAGGCCCGCGAACCCCCCCCGCCCAAGCAGCCCCGCGCCGGACCCCCCCCCCCGCTTGCCCAAGCAGCCCCGCGAACCGCCGCGCCCGCCCGAGCAACCCCACGAACCCCCCCACTCGCCCAAGCAGCCCCGCGCCGGATCCCCCACCCGCCCGAGCAGCCCCGCGCCGGACCCCCCCGCCCACCCGAGCAGCCCCGCGCCGGACCCCCCCGCCCACCCGAGCAGCCCCGCGCCGGACCCCCCCGCCCGCCCGAGGGGGGGGAGCCGGTGCCGGGCTGCTCGGGCGGGCGGGGGGGTTCGCGGGGCTGCTTGGGTGGGCGGGGGGGTCCAGTGCGGGGCTGCTTGGGCGGGCGGGGGGGTCCGGTGCGGGGCTGCTTGGGCGGGCGGGGGGCTGCTCGGGCGGGCTGGTTCACGGAGCTGCTTGGGCAGGCGGGGGGGGTTCACGGAACTGTTTGGGCGAGCGGGGGGTCCGGCATGGGGCTGCTTGGGCGGGCGGGGGGCGTTCGCGGAGCTGCTTGGACAGGCGGGGGGGTTCGCGGGGCTGCTTGGGCGAGCGGGGGTCCGGCGCGGGGCTGCTTGGGCGGGCGGGGGTCCGGCGCGGGGCTGCTTGGGCGGGCGGGGGGGTCCGCGGGGCTGCTCAGAGGTCGGAGGCTTAACGTCAGATGCCTCTTCACTTACTCAAAATAGACCTAGGGTATGTCTTCACTACAGCAGTAGTTCGATTTCCTTTATTTCGATGTTGTGAACGCGACTGTATGCAGTCGATTTTGTGTCTCTTCACTAGGCACAGCAAGTCGACAGTGTCTGTCCGCACAACTTTTGCAAGTGTCGACATAGCGAGCGTTGCACTGTGGGTACCTATCCCACAGTTCCCTGATCCCCCAGCAGGCACCATTTCGAGTGCTGCACTATGGGTAGGCATTTCCAAATTTCGCGCCCTTTTTCCGCGCCGCCGACCCCCATTACGAGCGGTGCACTGTGGGTAGGCATCCCATAATTCGCACCCTTTCTCCGCGCCGTGCTAACGCCATAGCAGTGCAAGCATGGAGCCCGCTGACACCACGGCTGCAGTAATGGCCGTTGTGAGGACCTCGATCACGGTTGCGGAGTTCATGCTGCACCGTCTGCAGAGGAGGAATGCGATCCGGGGAGAACTGCGCTTTCTGGAACCCGACGACAGTGAGGAGGAGATGGACAAGGATGTGCACAGCGGGGATGACATGGACACTGCCGTTTTTGGAAGTAGGGCGACTGACAATCTGTCAAATTTGGTGGCAATGGGGCAGGCTCATGCCATCGAATGCCGATTCTGGGCCAGGGAAACAAGCACGGACTGGTGGGACCGCATAGTGCTGCAGGTCTGGGATGACTCCCAGTGGCTCAGAAACTTCCGCATGCGAAAGGGCACCTTCATGGAACTTTGTGACTTGCTGTCCCCGGCCCTCCGGCGCAGGAATACCAAAATGAGAGCGGCCTTTACAGTGGAGAAGCGAGTGGCGATAGCCCTCTGGAAGCTTGCAACGCCAGACAGCTACCGGTCAGTGGCGAATCAGTTTGGGGTGGGTCGGTCTACAGTGGGCTTTGCTGTGATGCAAGTAAGCAGGGCAATCGTCGAGCGGCTGCTACACCAGGTTATAAACTTCGGAAACCTGCAAACCACAATAGATGGCTTTGCCGCCATGGGATTCCCTAACTGTGGTGGGGCTATAGACGGGACTCATATCCCTATCCTGGCACCGGACCACGAGGCCGCCGAGTACAGAAACCGGAAGGGATATTACTCAATGGTCATGCAAGCAGTGGTTGACCACAAGGGACGTTTCACCGACCTCTACGTGGGGTGGCCGGGAAAGCTTCATGACGCTCGAGTGTTCAGGAACTCTAGGGTTTTTAGGCAGCTGCAGCAAGGCACTTTCTTCCCCGACCAGAAAATTTCCGTGGGGGGGGGGGGGGAAATGCCGATCGTTATCAATGGGGACCCAGCCTACCTCCTACTGCCCTGGCTTATGAAGCCCTACACAGGAGCCCTGGACAGGGGTCAGGAGCTGTTCAACTACAGGCTGAGCAAGTGCAGAATGGCCGTAGAGTGTGCATTTGGCCGTCTGAAGGGGCGATGGCGTTCCTTACTGATTCGCTCAGACATCAGCGAGAGAAATATCCCCATTGTTATTGCTGCTTGCTCTGTGCTCCACAATATCTGTGAGAGCAAGGGGGAAACGTTTATGGCGGGCTGGGAGGCAGAGGCAAATTTACTTTCTGCTACTTATGAGCAGCCAAACAGCAGGGAAAGTAGAAGAGCACACCTAGAGGCCCTGCACCTCAGGGACGCCTTGAAAGACAGTTTTATGAGTGCCCGAGATGGCGTTTGAGAATCTGCTCCCTTGCTCTAAGCCTGCTGCCCTTGAACCCTCTTTCCCTCCCCCCTCCCCATGCTTGCAGAGGAAATAAAAACACTGTTTGAAAAATCATGGTTCCTTTATTGGTGCATCGGAAATACAAATACAGGGGATCACTGTCCTGGTATCCTGGAGGGAGACCGGCAGTCGCAGTGGGGGAGGAGCGGACAGAGGAGGGGTGGGTGGGAAGGTGGAGCGGCCCACGGAGCTTGCCCCCCCGTGTTCTCACCCCGCGTCTGGGTGGGGAAGCTATGGGAGTTGGGGAGGGGGGGAGGTGGTTACACAGGGGCTGCAGAGGTGGTCTTTGGGCATGCTGCAGCTCCACCAGAGATCGCAGCATGTCGCTCTGGTCCTCCATTATGCGGAGCAAAGCATCCATGTGTCTTTCTTCGCGCTCTTTCCTCTTTTCTGCAGCGGCTCTCGATTCCTACCTCTCTCGATTCCTTGCCCGTATCATTCTTTCCCTCCACTCCGTCTGGCGGGCTGCCTCAGCGCGAGAGTTCTCCAGGAGTTCAGTGAACATATCATCGCGCGTTCACGTTTTCTTTTTACGCTTTCTTATCTGCGATGCACGGTGGGAGGAGCAGGACGGGGGATTCTGAGTTAATTGTTCATCTGTGGGTGAATGTGGGAAAAGAAAGTTTGAAAGTTATGAGACAGATACATTCAAGGTTAGGAGGCAGATGCAGTCTCGGACGGTACACAATGGGAGCACTATGCCATTTGCAACCTCAGTATTCAGAGGCCTGATATGATTTCTGTACAAGGTCATGTTCTACACCTAAAAGTGACTGAATAGCTGACAGAAAAGTCAGAGCATCTCAGACACATATGCGTGCCTCAGCCCAACACGGCTTCTGAAATCACCATGCAGCCGGCCATGGTAAGTTAGAAGTGGCACTTGCATATTGTAGAGTAGCCCCACCCCCTTCCCCCCACCACGTGGCGCCCACTGACCCGCAAACTGCAAAGCAAAGGCCAAAAAATCTCTCGCTAAGGGCTAGCTAAGGTCTTTTTGGGGCTCTTCAGACCGCTTGCAGACTGCTCAGAGTCCCTGCTAGCTACCGCTACGGGCTTGGGGGGAGGGGGGGTTGGGTACGCGTTGGATCTGAAGCGGTTCCAGCAACCGCTTGCAGACTGCTCAGAGTCCCTGCTAGCTACCGCTACGGGCTGGAGGGGGAGGGGGGAAGGTTGGTCGGCCCTCAGCAGAAACGAGTACTTTGCAGCTGGGAATCTTTATCGCCCAACTAATTGCAGTCCGTATCTCAAACAGGCAACCATGAGTGACATCACTTTGCTGAGAATTTCTCACAGAGCTAGAGAGCGCATGCTCCTTGCCTCCAGGCAAAGTCCTGGTCCGTTCACAGCGATGCTAGCCTGCTCAATGATACCAGACTACTTACTACTTTCGTGGCATGGGATGGTCTCCTATCACGGGGGACCACATAAGGCGGCTCTCCCCAGAAATCTGCTGCGCTGGATTCATCGCTACCTCCTGGATACCTTCCTTGAAATGTCCATGGAGGACTTATGGTCAATCCCGGAGTATATTGACAAACTCTTTGAGTAGAAATTGACCAGCAGTGAAAGCACGCTAAGTCCTTAGGGCAAGTTACTCATTAATAAATGCTTCCTTTACAAAATCACGTGTTATGTAATCCCTTAAAAAAGAAACACTTACCCCCCTGGGAGGCTTGGGAGGGTGCTGGCTCCAGGGTGATAAACAGCTCCTGGCTCTCTGGGAACACGGGTTCTCCGCTGGCCTCCTGCTGCTCCGTGAGATTTTCCTCTTGCTCATGGTCGTCCTCCTCGGAATCAGTCTCCTCCCTGACGATTATCCCATCTGCGGAGTCCACGCAGACCGGCGCGATGGTGGTGGGGGCGCCCCCCATTATCTGATTTAGTTCATTGTAGAACCTGCATGTCCACGGCGCGCCCCCCGATCGTCCGTTTGCCTCTTTGGCTTTCTGGAACGATTGCCTCAGCTCCTTAATTTTCACGCAGCACTGTGTGGTGTCTCTGTTGTGGCCCCTTTCTAGCATGGCCTTGGAGACTCTTCCATAGGTGTTGGCATTCCGTTTGTTGTTGCGTAGTTCCAACATCACGGATTCCTCTCCCCAGATAGCGATGAGATCCAGCACCTCACAAGTGGACCATGCTGGAGCTCTTTTCCTCTGGCTGGTCTCCAGGGTAGAGGAGCTCTGCATGGAGTCTTGTGATGCTGAGCTCTGCATAGCGGCTAGTGCTGCTGATTGCTCTGAATGGCGACTGAGCAGTTCAGGTGAGCTGGCCACGCTGACCAAACAGGAAATGGTATTCAAATGTTCCCGGGTCTTATCTACCTGGCCAGAGCAGCGAGTTCAGAGTGCAGTGCAGAGCGGTCACAGTGGAGCAGTGAGGCAGTCCAGAGCGGTCAGAATGGAGCATTGTGGCACAGCCTCTGGAGGCTATTAATGTCGGGTTCCGTCTTCACTAGCCCACAGTCGAGCTTGGAATGTCGAGATTAGCCTTATTTCTCTCGTCAGGCTGGAGTTCCAAATTCGATCTTGAGGGCCCTTTACATCGATGTTAAGGGCATGTATGTGAAGACAGGTACACGTTTAATTCGACCTAACGTCGTTAAAATCTAATTAAAGTGGTAGTGAAGACAGGGCCCTAGAGAAGTCGATTTTAGCCTTACTTCTCTCGTCAAGCAGGAGTTACAAAGTCGATTTTGAGGGCCCTTTAAATCGACTTTAAGGGCATGCCTGTGAAGACAGGTACACCTTTAGTTCGACTTAACGTCGTTAAAGTCGACATTAAGTCCTAGTGAAGACGTGCCCTTAGAGAATAGGTAGCAATGGAAGCCTCCTCCTAACTTTTTGACCTTCTGCAGTACACAATGACAAATTCATATAATTTCAAATAGCTTAACTCATTTCTTATCAGCTGTAATATGCTCAATATTTGATGGAAAGGGTTGTTAAATTTCTCTGTCCCTCCCTCCCACCGCAATGAGAAAAAAAGACAAGTATAATCCTCCAAGTACTTAATTCCTAAACAAACATTTTGCCTTTTCTTGGTTTGTGTTTTAGGGATCATTGCTATATATTCTAAATTCCAAAGAGAGGATAATAAAAACTGAGACTGTGTGACATGTGGACTTAGGAAGTTTGCTTTTTAAATGCAAGCTAGTGATCACAAAGACATTTATACTTACGTAATTTCCCATTATCCATCCTCTAATGCAACCACCTCCTGCCTTGGAGGGTCTATCTTCTACTGTTTAAGAGTAAAGGGATATTTTAGTCTTGAGACTAAATCCTTAGAGAACTGTTTTAAGGTTAGACTAAGTCATTTAAGCACAAGTCCTATTTTTCAAAGTAACTTACAGCCAGATTTTCAAAGATATTTAGGTACCTAAAGATGCAGTCAGGTGCTTTTGAAAGTGGGTGCCAGTAGGTGCCTAGTCTTCAATGGGAATTGAACCTGCTTTGGCGCTTTTGAAAATCCTGATGGGCACCTAAATACCTTTGAAAAATCTGGCCCTCAGGAGCTTAAGTCTCATTGAAAGTCAATGGAATTTAGGGTCCTAAATGCCTGAGTCATTTTTGAAAATGGGACAAAAGTGTTTCTGAAAATTCTGTTCCAGGATTTAAGACCCAAATCCTGCAAACATGTACAACTGTGCTCATAATAAGTCCCACAGACTTCAATGCCAACTACTTATATGACCAAATTTGTAGGATCAGACTCATAATTTTGTTGCAGACAGATCTGAAAAGACAAAAGTGATACACTGTCAACCACTCTATTGAACTGAACTACAATTCCCTGTGATCAATTTCCTCCAAAGAAACAAGCACCATCTGCTTCAAATTGCAAACACTCCTACAAGAAGCCCATAGAAGTAAATGAAACTTCACAAAGGAACTACATGCATCTAACTGTTAGAAAGATTATACCCCAAGTGTCCACAAACCATATTTGAAAGGCTTGACTATCTATGCCTTTACATAATATAAGGACTAATTGCATAGAGTCAGAGTTGCCTTGAAGCTTTGATTGCTTATTTTAAAATATATATTTTTATTCCACCACTAGAAGCACCAGCAGTTATAGATTATTCAGTTATATTTCTCTTACCAAAACATATTTGGGACATTGCTGGTCCCCACTGCAGCCTCTGTCTGTCTGTCATCCTTCTATGTTGCTCAAGGAACAACAAGAAGCCCAAGATTATTTCCTTGGCTCAGGACTTTCTTAGGGCTAACACACACCCTAACACAGCCCACACTTGCAGTCCCAGGCATATGGCAGAGCACAGCACTTCCCATAAGCAGACTTGAAGTACAGCCATAATGGCCCAGTACAGCAGTCCAGAATTTGGGGGGCACCCAGGAGGTGCAAAACGTAAATCGGTCCCATTGTCTAAAGGTCTACCCTCTTCAACAATAAGCATGGTTTCTCTTCTAAACTATTACTGAATAATCCCTAAATATATTACTGTCATCATTTCCAGGCAATTTTTGAAAAAAAATAAATAAAAATCTCACATGAATTTATGGCAGCAATACTGAAATACATATATTGTGTCAAATTCTGAAATCAATGGGACTACAAGACCAAATTCGGTGCAGGAGAAACAGAACGTGGTACTGGAAAGATCACATCACCTGCAGGCAAGAGGTTAGTGCACAGAGGCTTCCTGGCCACCCATGCTCCTAGGAACTGACATGGCGGCCACTTCCTGGGAGCCGCAGTAAGTGCCGCCAGGACCCCATTCCCAACCCCCCTGCCCAGTTGAGAGTCCCTTCCCGCACTTCAAACCCCTCATCCCTGACTCCATCTGGAGCTTACACCTCAAGCCCACAGCCCATACCCCCCCCCCGACCCCTAAACCCCCAGCCATAGCCCAATGAATGTGAGGGAGGGTGTGAGAGAGCGAGCAACGGAGGGAGGAATAGAGTGAGGGAGCAGGGCCCCAGAACATGCAGGGCACAGGTGTTCGATTTTGTACCATTAGAAAGTTGGCAACCTACATAGAACTCCTAACAGTTTTTATTCATGCATCCCTCCCTCCTTTCTACCTACTTTTGTACTTTTATGTGGTGAGCTTTTCTGACTCCCTTATTGAATCTTATGTTTGTTTAAGGAATAATTATATTGGTCTTTTTTGTCTGTCTGCATAATTGGGATGTTTCAGTTTCACTGTTAATAAACTGAACCTTCCCCTTGCTCCCAAATTTAGTTTCTTTTTTTTTCTTCTTTTTTTTGCAAAGACAATCAGCAATGAAATTACTGCATGGAATCATGCTGGCACTATATAATGCAGTGTGGAAATAATTTGACAAGAGGCTTAAAAAATTGAATTTCTTCCTTTGTAGCATGTCTCTTCATATATAACCATATACAAAGGGGAACACCTCCATACTGCCCACCACATAGTATCAAGCATTTAAGGATACAGGGAATAAAGTTGCTTTTGAGTTGTTTTCTAAATTTGATTTAGAACTGAGCCCTGTTTGCCTTATTCATGTAAATTAGATAAACAGGATTTGGATCCTCATGTTCTGTCACTCTTCCTCCAACAACATCCTCTACTGCTCTTGCTGCTGCTGTCCCCTCAGGGGGCAAAATCACCTATATCCTTCCTTTTTAAAAAAGCCTGTTTTCCCCTGTTCCCCCCATTCCCCACTGATATACACTCATTAGCACACTAACTTAGAGTATCTCAAATTCCTTTACTCTAGCAGAATAAGATATTCTCACACGTATACTTTCTACTAAATTTTAATTTTCTGTTTATTTTGTTTTAAGAATAAAAGAAATTACCAGGAAAGGGAGAGCACAGAGCTAAAAGGACAAAGCTACAAGGACAGAATAGTTCACCCCAATCTATAGTTTAAAAAAGAAACTCAAAATTTGACCCAAAATGTAAGCAAGTTTTAAAAAGAAATCCAAAAGGTGATGACAAGAAAAGTGGCATGGGATCAGAAGATAAAAACATATTACAAACAAGTCAAAAATGCATTAATTTACACTCTGCTTATTGTTTATGCTGAAAATAAACTTGACAAGCTATGAATGAGTTTTCTGAATGTCACTGCATTGTTAGCATATGTCACTGGAAAACTGTTTTCTGATGGTAAGAACTGAGAGCAAACCAAAAACTCCACTTGTCAATCAGTTCTTTGATTAGCAAGTATTTTCTCTGGGTGTGTAACTGTTTCTATTTCTACTATTAGTATTGCTTATGTTGATCAAATCTTTGCAACCTGGTCTTCAAAAAATGGTCTTAAAAATGGAACAACTTAAAGATAATTTAAACTGTATATTGCTAGATGCATCAGGTCTCATTTATATGACTAAGGTATAGAATACACAAATAGCATAGCATCACAGGTGATGAGAAGAAATCTACATGAAAAGAAACTATCAGGTCCATTCTAGCTATCTGTTTTCTGAATCATTTGCGGTATTTGAAATTTATATTGAAATATTCACAAAGGCACACAAATAAAAACTATTTTATAGCATTATTAAAAGGCTTTTACAAACATGAAATTATATAGGACCCAATATGGCCATTCCAGCCTGTTGGATTGGGCTGAAGGGCAAGGAAAAAGAAATGGAGGTTCTTCAAGAGGTGGAATACAGATAGGGACCACACATGTGGATAGCTTGTGCTAGAAATCTCCTATCTCAGGCAAGCAGTGTCCATTAGCTGCATCTGCTCCAAACCAAGGACATAAGGAACAGCACAGATTGACACCTCTCCAATTCCTTTTCTTACCATGAATCCAGTCATGATCCACAGCAGTGGGGCAGGGAGTGTGTGTGTGAAGGGTTGATGAGTGTGTGTAGTGGAATATAGATGGTGAAAACAGGTCTTAAAGGACCTCCAGCTACAGGTATGTAACCTCCATTTCTTTTTTCTTTAAGTGCTGGTTCCTACGTGCATTCAACAAGTAGGTGATTGGAAAGCAACAGTCAAGCAGGAAGGGGTTTGCTGGATAAATAAGAAACAGTAGAGTCATCAAATGGGGAAATAGAAGGTGCAGATTGCTGCAAGGTGGACCTCTAACAAGCCAACAGAAAAGCCCCATGTCTTAAGAGTAGTCTTAAAGTAGCAGGGGACAGGACCTTGGAAAAGAGGTGGGGCAGGGTTGTTCAGTTTTGTGTAATTAGAAAGTTGGCAACCCTACAGCACAATCCTGGCTCATGGAGAACCTGCTGGAAGGGCAGCTGAGGTAGCAGCTCTGGTTTGACTATGGGTTTGCCTCACAGATACTCATCTCCATGTGATAAAACCTAAATTGTAAATGTGATACCAGCTCTCACATCATGCACATAAATAGCTTAGATTCTGAATATGTGTAACTATACCCAAAATGTGTTAAAATTACATATATCATTCAGTTATAAACAGCCAGCCCCAGTGCAAGATTCGTAGATTCCAAGCCTAAAAAGGCATAGTGTGTGTATAAAGTAGAGTTGCATCTGTAAATGTTGTTCTGCTTTTGGAATGGATGGATACCACATAGATCTTTTTGACCTAATAGGCAGAAAAACCAAAGAACAAATGCTGAATTCTGGTATTCTTGAGCTCAAGATGTCCCTTGCTACAGCCTTTAGCTCCAAATGAAGTTACTTTGTCACAAGTAATCAATCAGGTTTGAAATGGGACAAAGACTTTGTCCTTAGAACTATGAAGCAAACTAAATTTACCTTAAAGTCTCCTCAATGAACAAGGAAGAGGAAAGCAGTTATTTCTACCCCAATAGGAGTGTTATTAATCCAACAGACAATCAGTCTGCGTGATCCCTCAAATTGCTGAGAGATGCAGGGACAACATTTAAAGGTTAAAAAGAAACCCACAACCCTCAAGCTCTCCTCAACTTTACAACTACCGTTACGGAATCTATAAAGCAATTCCTTCACAGAGAAATGACAAGGAAACACATGATGCATCCAGCACATTCTGAGAACTGAATTACCATAGAGCTCATCCACAAGTGTATAAGCAATCGTTCCTGCAAAATCTGGCAAGCTGACCGAAGTAATATTTGTATGGTGATTGCACCCAGAAACCATCACCAAGGTTTGAAGGCCCATCCAGCTCAGCACTGTATATCCATAATGAAAAGACTGTGCCTGCCACAAAGAGCACACAATTTACATATATATGACACACACTTGTGTGAAAAGAACATTATTCAGGTTGCAAAGTCAAGCACTGAAAAATGAGAAAATACCAGAATTAATGTTACCTGTGCATCCTTATTTCACCCACCTTCTTTGTCTGCATTATGATACAGTCTTTAATTACAAGATCACAATTTTTTTTGCCATAGGACTGTTAGCACCGCAGAGGCAATACAGTCTGGGGAGAATGAGCTGGACTATATCTGAGTTTACAAATTAAGATTCAATTTAATGGACAAATTTTAGCATCTCAACAGGCTTAGAAGACACAATGGTAGATATTTCTGCACCGAGTCTGCCTGTGCTAGCAATGATAGAAGCACTAGTGTAGAACTTGACCAGCACGAGAGTAAATAGTGTAAAAGTCTTATTGAACACAAGGCTAACACATCTGTGCAACATCACTGAAGTAGTTGCAGAGAGGACTGAATTTGATCCTCTATTACCATTGATGATGCACCGTGGAAACATTTTTGTCCCTATCCATCAAGTTAGCCAGAGAGGCCGGTCCTTCTGGAATGAAATAGGGTCCTGTAACCCTACTGGATAACTCTTATAGAGATTTCCCCCATAACAAAAAACCTGAAAGTTGGAGACCTAAAACCTAGTGACCGTAAGAATTCATAGATCCAGGAACAGACAAATATCAGCAAAAACTTGGTCTATAAAGGCCATAATCATGATGCTAACTGCCAGAATTCTATTCAGTTAGAATTCTGATGAGATTTGTACATTAAAAGCACGTTAGTAAAAAACACTGGGTTATTTATATATTATTATAATAATAGAAGTTATTCAGATAGAGTCATCTTTGCCTATTGTTGTTCTGCAGTAGACAAGTTGTTCACATCAGTAAGGAATTTCAAGCCATAAAAAAGCCCAGGCACCTCAAAATAGAGGGCCCCACCCTGCCAGGTGAATTGACAGATGGCTTAATTGGTCTGCTAAAGAGATTCATTTTCCAAGGCAGATGACAGAGCTAGAGAGTTGGAGGAAGATGAATCTCCTTCCTCCAACTCCTGTTTCCCCTCTTTTGCTTGTCTCTGTAGACAGTTACTGCAATACTCTTAGTTCATCCTTGATCTACCTTCCTTATTACCTGGCTCCAAAGGGCTGTTCATTTTCCTTGAAATCCTAGGAGATTTGTATACACTGTCCTCTCTAATCTATCACTTTTTAGTCAAGTTCTGTGAACAGCTTTCCTTTGTCTTGTGACCACATACAACATATCCTGGCACAAAGAGAAGTGGGAGACAAAGGTCCAAAAACCCTAAATTGTAAGCACATTTCTAGAAGAGGCCAACATAGCACTGAGCTGTACTCAAAGTGAGCTCTGCTCTTACTCACCACTTAACTTTTCAATTCTCTACCCATTCTCTAAGACAGCCTGTGAATACAGCCAAATAAGCCATGGAAACCTCGCTTCAGGGGTTTTTGGGGGGGTTTTTTCCCCTTAAAAAAGGTTTGCGATGGCTCTCTTCTTCACAAATACTGGGGTGGGGAGCAAATCCTCACCCCACATATACTGACCAATTAAATGGCCCAATTAAATGGACTGACCATTTAAATGACCACTTAAATTAAATACTGACCAATTAAATGGAATTGGCAAAGCCAACAACCCCATTGCTACAGATTCTAACATGGACACTCTGGCTCTTTACTGACTGTTTTGACAGTTAGCTGTTCACTTGGAGCAGACACAATGATCCCTTGGAAATTTGTACCCTGTGAACTGCTGCTTAAGATAATGTTTTTGGGAGTAGATACTATGAGGATAAAAGGATTTAACTCAGCTCTGAGGTTAACAAAAGCCTATAATGGAAAAATGGGTAAAGTGAGAAAGCAAGCAACCAAGGCTACATGAACAGTTTCAGTGGGAAAAAAATTATTGCAAAAACCCCACCAAAAAACGAAACAAAAATCCCTGAATGGCTTAATGCTAGCAGAAAAGGCTAAAAATAATAAGAACAAATTTTACCCAAAGTGGGGGTTGTGTTAAACGTATTACTTTTAACCTTTATTTGCAATATTTATGTTATTTGCTGTATCCCCTGAGCTTGAAATAATCTATTTCTAACCACCATGGTTTCTATGTATTGTTCTCTTCTCCTTACTGGTATCTAGTATTTACTACTACTCCTAATTTAGGAATATCTGCAAATTGAACAGGCTGCTTACCCCTTTTTCCTCATCACAGTAAATATGTTCATTAACACACAGCGTCCCTGTAGCATATCCTGTACACATTACAATTAGTTATTTTTAATAGTTATAAATTTGAACATTCAAACCAATCTGTGGATGCAATTACATCAACAAAATCTCAGCATTACCAACAGTTTACACATCTACATCTGAATAAAATTTAAGCAGGCTCTCAAATGTGGATTTTCCTTTTACTTAGCCAATTTCACCAGTTGTGTAAATCCCTTTTATATTTTGCATCAGCAATCCAATGAACCATAACAAGTTCTCTGTACAGAGTAAAGCAAAAACCATAATTCTGCATGTTCATGAGACTGTGGCATTGAAGTTTATCAAAAAGCCTAGCTCTAGTTTAATAATTCAAGTTTGATATTTTAAAAAAACCTCTTACTTCTGACACACATAAAAGTTACAAGCTTTAGTTTACAGTATTCTGAAACTTGTTCTCTGCACCATTTTCTGGTATCTAAGGCTTAGAAGTTATTGGTGGAGATAGATCTCTGTTTAAATAATTACTATGTATTAAGGGTTCCAGTCTTTTTTAAAATATGCTGGTCTACAAAAGAGGCAAGAAACAGATATCAATAATGGTGAAGCACTGCAAGTCAACTTCATAATCTGAAAATAATTAAACAAAGCCAGTTTAATTAAATTTCATTTAAAAAGTCTTCATGCTAGGCAACCTTCATCAAAATTTCTGTTATACAAAAATCTCCTCACATCTATTTCAAAGATTTCTACAAGTGGATGATTCTCAACTGCATATTATCATTACACTAAACTTTATTTAAACTTGCCACAATCCTTGAAATGCATATTTCTTGTAGGAGGCATACAACTATCCTAAATTAGATGGGCTCTATCATCGGTCATGGAGCACAGAGTGTGCCATGCCTTGTACCACCTCTGCAGTCTCTTGTAAGCACACCTTCCCAGTGTTAGGTTCTGGGCCTCCAGTTAACTCAAGGAGTCCCCTGACTCTACCACTCTAACTGGGTGCCCCTAGGCTTCAGCACCCATTTCTCACGGTGACTCTTTTAGCAGAGCCACTTTGTCTTTGCTCCTTGCAGGAGTTCTCTCTGCAAGGAACTCTGTATCCAGAAAATGTTTGCTGTGACAAGCCAGCCTTCTCAAAACAAAGTCTTATTTATTAGTTCACAGAAACACAGTGATAGTACTCAGAGAAAGTGCTTAAAACAAAAGAAAGCCAACATACCTGAAACTTACCTAAACTTTATTTTCCATCCCCTTGCAAGATTTGGGTAAGTTCCACTCAGCCTGTACACCTTTACTCCAGGCCACAGAGAGAAAGATAGACCTTGCAGCATTCTCTCTGCTGCCCTCTGTCAGAGACTCACCTCCAGCCACGGCTGCCCAGCGTGCCTGCTCACCCCCCTCTTTCCTCTCTAGGAGGGAATCTTTAATGCTTTCGTGTCCCTTTGCTCCCAATATCTTAGGCCTAGTGAAAACAAACCTTAGCTGGAACCAGGTGGTGGGCCTGTCACAACTAGTGGCCCTCCCTTAAGGAACCCTGGTATTCTTTCTGCCATTATTTCATTTCCTGTTTGTTTTCCCCCACCTCACGAGCCTTCTTCGATTTAACTCCATGCAATCAAGCAGATTAACAGCAAGTACAATGATGCACATAATACAGTAAAACCTCCATTTAATGGACTAATTCGGGCGAGGGGGTGTCCGTTAAATCAAAAAGTCCGTTATTTAATAATAATTTTAAAAAGAGCTGTCGGAGCAGCAGCCGGCCTGCCACAGGGTCGGGGCAACAGCTCCGCAGCCTGCCCGCTGCCTGGACCCGGGCGGCAGCCGGGAGCCAGCAGCCAGCCCGCCAGAAATGGATCAGGAATGCATCAGACTTGCTCAGAAATTTTGTCTGTTGCATCCGAAGTCCGTTAAATCGAGGTCCGTTAAATCGAGGGTTTACTGTAATAAATACAGAAGTCTCCCACATTCTCCATACCATCCTATATAATAAAAGGCCACAGGAAGTTTGTCCGAAGACGTCATGCGCAGTAGAGATGGCCCAGATGAACAGCATGCTGGGAATGGTAATTCGGCGGCACAAAATGGCCACCACGCGTGCGCTGCCGAGAGCTGCAGAGACGGCCCAGACAAACAGCTGTAAGCACTTTGGCCCGTTCCCAGTGAGGTAACAGGGCACAGTGCTGAGAGGCAGTGGTAGAGCGGGGGGGGGGGGGGTGACAAAGTGAGGTAACAGGGCACAGTGCAGCAGCACTGAGGGGCAGTGGTAGAACAGGGGGGATCCCAGTGAGGTAACAGGGCACAGTGCAGTGGGACTGAGGGGCAGTGGTGGAGAAGGAGGGGGACCCCAGTGAGGTAACAGGGCACAGTGCAGCAGCACTGAGGGGCAGTGGTAGAGCAGGGGGGGACCCCAGTGAGGTAACAGGGCACGGTACAGTGGGACTGAGAGGCAGTGGCAGAGCGGGGGAGGGACTCAGTAAGGTAACAGGGCACGGTGCAGGGGGACTGAGGGCAAACACCATTAAGCACTCTGGCCCGTATACATGGGCTTTTACACTAGTTAAAAATAATTCAAGTGTCTGAGAAGTACAGGTCTGCTGCAAGCTCCTGACACTATGATTCGCTCGCATCTGTTCATGATGTGTAGTTATAATAACTGATAAAACCTAGTTAAATTACTTGATTAGCTCCCCATGCATTGATTCTAGCATGAGAAACACCCAAAATGGGAACCTGGAGGTATTTGAATGTGTAGCTAAAGTTCTGTGGAAAAGCACTAGTACATTTCTGTGATGGAAAGTGTAAGAATAGTTTCATGGCAAGTTTAGAGTGTACCTACTAGGGCACTGTTTATCTGGTTCTGCGGAATTCTCCATGGAATTCACTCCTTCCTTACTGAACTATTCCACAATCTAAGTTTTCATTTAGAATCAGTACATGCTCCTTGCCCCCATAATTGAAAGATCATAAGCATGAACCAAGTACAAAGCAATGCCATATTGTCTTCCCAATTCTGTAGAAAGTCGGAAAGGTATGAACTACCCAGTTCATCTTAACAGGTTAGCTAAAACCAAATCATGATAATCTTACTGTCGTTGTTTATTATGTCAGATTTTTCACAGAAATATCCAGCTAAAATGTTTATCCCATAATCCAATATTGCCTCCAACACCTCCCAGTTGCCAAAAGGTGCCAATTCATAGATGAGGAGGGCTTTAAACTAGGTACGCCGGGGGAGGGAGACCAAAGCACTGAAGTAAGCGGGGAAATGGGATTCCGCGACCTAGCACAACCAGGAGGGCGCAAGAAGAGAGGACTCCTGTCTCATACTGAGAAAGTGGGACAATCAGCGAGTTATGTTAAGTGCCTATACACAAATGCAAGAAGCCTGGGAAACAAGCAGGGAGAACTGGAAGTTCTGGCACAGTCAAAGAACTATGATATGACTGGAATAACAGAGACTTGGTGGGTTAACTCACATGACTGGAGCACTGTCATGAATGGATATAAACTGTTCAGGAAGGACAGGCAGGGCAGAAAGGGTGAGGGAGTTGCATTGTATGTAAGAGAACAGTACGACTGCTCAGAGCTCCGGTATGAAACTGCAGAAAAACCTGAGTGTCTCTGGATTAAGTTTAGAAGTTTGAGCAACAAGGCTGATGTCATGGTGGGAGTCTGCTATAGACCACCAGACCAGGAGGATGAGATGGATGGGGCTTTCTTCCAGCAACTAAGAGAAGTTACTAGATCACAAGCTGTGGTTCTCATGGGAGATTTCAGTCATCCTGATATCTGCTGGGAGAGCAATACAGCGGTGCACAGACAATCCAGGAAAT
This sequence comes from Sternotherus odoratus, assembly GCA_032164245.1. Lineage (NCBI taxonomy): Eukaryota > Metazoa > Chordata > Testudines > Kinosternidae > Sternotherus > Sternotherus odoratus. The sequence continues at coordinate 71,647,110 of JAVMKO010000001.1, read as the reverse complement.
TTTTGGAAAGTGTAGGGGACAATTTCTTAGTGCAAGTGCTGGAGGAACCAACTAGGGGCTGAGCTTTTCTTGACCTTCTGCTCACAAACCGTGAAGAACTAGTAGGGGATGCAAAAGTGGATGGGAATCTGGGAGGCAGTGACCATGAGCTGGTCGAGTTCAGGATCCTGACACAGGGAAAAAAGGAGAGCAGAAGATTACGGACCCCAGAAAAGCAGACTTTGACTCCCTCAGGGAACTCCTGGGCAGGATCCCATGGGAGATGAACATGAAGGGGAAAAGAGTCCAGGAGAGCTGGCAGTATTTTAAAAGAATCCTTATTGAGGTTGCAGGAACAAACCATCCCGATGTGTAGAAAGAATAGTAAATATGGCAGGCGACCAGCTTGGTTGAACAGTGAAATCCTTGCTGATCTTAAATGCAAAAAAAGAAGCTTACAAGAAGTGGAAGATTGGGCAAATGACCAGGGAGGAATATAAAAATATTGCTCAGCCATGCAGGAGTGAAATCAGGAAGGCTAAATCACACTTGGAGTTGCAGCTAGCAAGGGATATTAAGGGTAACAAGAAGGGTTTCTTTAGGTACGTTAGCAACAAGAAAAAAGTCAAGGAAAGTGTGGGCCCCTTACTGAATGAGGGAGGCAATCTAGTGACAGAGGATGTGGAAAAAGCAAATGTACTCAATGCTTTTTTTGCCTCTATCTTCTCGAATAAGGTCAGCTCCCAGATTACTGCACTGGGCAGCACAGCATGGGGAGGAGGTGACCAGCCGTCTGTGGAAAAGGAAGTGGTTCAGGACTATTTAGAAAAGCTGGATGAGCACAAGTCCATGGGGCCGGATACGCTGCATCCGAGGGTGCTAAAGGAGTTGGCTGATGTAATTGCAGAGCCATTGGCCATTATCTTGGAAAACTCATGGCGATCGGGGGAGGTCCCGGATGACTGGAAAAAGGCTAATGTGTAGTGCCCATCTTTAAAAAAGGGAAGAAGGAGGATCCAGGGAACTACAGGCCAGTCAGCCTCATCTCAGTGCCTGGAAAAATCATGGAGCAGGTTCTCAAGGAATCAATCCGCAAGCACTTAGAGGAGAGGAAAGTGATCAGGAACAGTCAGCATGGATTCACCAAGGGCAAATCGTGCCTGACTAACCTAATTGCCTTCTACGATGAGATAACTGGTTCTGTGGATGAGGGGAAAGCAGTGGATGTGTTGTTCCTTGACTTTAGCAAAGCTTTTGATACGGTCTCCCACAATATTCTTGCCAGCAAGTTAAAGGAGTATGGGCTGGATGAATGGACCATAAGGTGGATAGAAAGCTGGCTGGATCGTTGGGCTCAACGGGTAGTGATCAATGGCTCCATGTCTAGTTGGCAGCCAGTATTGAGCGGAGTGCCCCAAGGGTCGGTCCTGGGGCTGGTTTTATTCAATATCTTTATCAATGATCTGGACTGGAGGATGGTGTGGACTGCACCCTCAGCAAGTTTGCAGATGACACTAAACTGAGAGGAGTGGTAGATACACTGGAGGGTAGGGATAGGATACAGAGGTACCTAGACAAATTAGAGGACTGGGCCAAAAGAAATTTGATGAGGTTCAACAAGGAGAAGTGCAGAGTCCTGCACTTAGGATGGAAGAATCCCATGCACTGCTACAGACTAGGGACTGAATGGCTAGGCAGCAGTTCTGCAGAAAAGGACCTAGGGATTACAGTGGATGAAAAGCTGGATATGAGTCAACAGTGTGCCCTTGCTGCCAAGAAGGCTAATGGCATTTTGGGCTGTATAAGTAGGGGCACTGCCAGCAAATCGAGGGATGTGATTGTTCCCCTCTATTCGACATTGGTGAGGCCTCATCTGGAGTAGTGTGGGCCCCAAAATTGGACACAGTACAAGAAGGATGTGGAAAAATTGGAAAGAGTCCAGAGAAGGGCAACAAAAATGATTAGGGGCCTGGAGCACATGATTTATGAGGAAAGGCTGAGAAAACTGGGATTGTTTAGTCTACAGAAGAGAAGACTGAGGGGAGATTTGATAGCTGCTTTCAACTACCTGAAAGGAGGTTCTAAAGAGGATGGATCTAGACTGTTCTCAGTGGTACCAGATGACCGAACAAGGTGTAATGGTTTCAAATTGCAGTTGGGAAGGTTTAGATTGGATATTAGGAAAAACTTTTTCACTAGGAGGGTGGTCAAGCATTGGAATGGGTTTCCTAGGGAGGTGGTAGAATCACCTTCTTTAGAGGTTTTTAAGGTCAGGCTTGATAAAGCCCTGGCTGGAATGATTTAGGTGGGGATTGGTCCTGCTTTAAGCAGGGGGTTGGACTAGATGACCTCCAGAGGTCCCCTCCAACCCTAATATTCTACGATTCTATGTATAGATTCCAAGGCCAAAAGGGATAATTGTGATAATTTAATTTGACTACCAGTACAACTTAGGCCAGAGAAGTTCCTCAAAATAATGCCCAAAGCCTATCTTGATTTAAAAATTGCTAGTGATTGAGAATCCACCACAACCCTAGGTAAATTGTTCTTATTCAGATGTGAGGTTCTCCAGCTTCCCCTGATCCCACCAAAAATGTCAACAATGTAGTTATGCATTGTCAATATAAAAGTATGTGACATATTAGAAACTGAAAATATGGGAATAGTATAACTTGAATTTGATATAAAGTAAATGGCAGTGGGAAGTGTACAGATTACATTGTTCATTTTTATATGCGATTATACGCCTTATTCTTAAATTTTAAAACAAGCTGCCAGAGAATTTCTAGTCTGCTGCACCAGAATGCCATAGATTCCAAGGGCTTTGCTGCAAAATTTAGGTCCAATTTGCAACAGAGTACTTGAAATGTAATATATCTTACCAGTTCAGTCTTCGCTTACTGCAAACCATAATAAAAGGGCAACGAAGAGACGTACTCAAACTTTACTGCACCAGCCAGTCAAAGAATAGGCCTCGGCTGCCCAGAAAGTTTCTATGCTGTATAAAGACCTCCTTGTGAACTCAATTACTCAAAACATGCATGTATGAAAATCACCCTACCAATACAGAAAGATTACTTAAAATATGCAGAGGTTTCATTTCTGAAGCCAGTAATAAATCTGATCAAGAACGTATCACAAGGGACGCAATATACATAGCAGAATTTCAGTAGTAATTGGTATATCATTTGAAAATGCATCCTCCAACATCAAGTTATGCATTTTACTGTGGAAATAATGGTATTCCAATTTTTCTAATGAATACAAAATAGGAAATCTTAGGGACAAAAATCTCTTTTGCTGTAACTCCATTTACTTCAGTGGAGCTCTGCTAGCAAAGAATGTGACCTTTAATTTGTTTAAGGGTTCTAAATAATTTTGGTAAAATGCATGTATGTAAAATGGAAAGATGTTGTGAAAGAGTTTTGTGCAACTTTATGTGGATCATCATAGCCTACCAAGTTTTAAAAATCATATCAGTCTACAATTTAAACAGGAATTGTTGTCTAGCACTTAGAGCAGAAGACCGGCTATCAGCATTATTGGGTTCTACTCCTAAACAGGGCGGCTCCAGGCACCAGATGAGGAAGCACATGGTTGGGGCGGCACATGCTAAGGGGCCATTCTTTGGGCAGCACAATACAGCCCTAGCCCCCACTCCTAACTCCCGCTTTTTTATTTTTTTGTGCTTGGGGCGGCAAAAAATCTAGAGCCAGCCCTGCTCCTAGATATGCTCCCTGACCATAATCCTGTCCACTAGTTTTGAGGTAGTTGAGTGGGTTTTTTTCCTGTTTTAAAGGAATCTGTTCTTCCCATGACACAGCCTTTAAAATCTCACTCTTCTATCCAATGCAGCATCAGTTAACACAGCAGACAGTGAATAAAAGCATTTTCATTTTTAAAACCTGGTGTTCCTTAATGGAGAGGATGGTGCTGTTTATCCTTAAACACATTTAAAAATGAGCTAATGAGGCATCACTTATACGTAATACCTAAAACATAGGGACATTTAAGGAAATTGTAGGTCTGAGACTCTGCCTCCACCCTGTTTTTAAGTTGCTTTTGTCTTTTGTGTCCTTTGCCCCCCATAAATTTGTCTCTGTCTATAATCTTTCAAGACTAATAATTGTCAACTTTCACATGTACTTCATTATAGCACATAACTTTGTTTTCCTCTCCCTTCTCATATTAGTCAATTTAATTCTCTTACTTTCCATGCCTACTAGCACATTTTACTTGACACTTCTTCCTGGGTTTTGCCTACTTACGGCAGCCCTTGTGCTTCTCCAAACTCGGGGCTGTATAGTATCAAATATAATGTGTCTATTTCCCTAACATTGCAAACTAATGCTACAAGCATCAACAGTATGAGCATCAAGATGATGCATGTCTCAACTGCTAGTTACTTCTGACAATCTCTAAGATATTAAATTTTAGATTAAAAGATGGTCTCTCCAAGACTATTTTAAAATCAAGTTTGACATTTATGTCCTTGATCCCAGTCATCTGGCAATGAAACAGACCAAAGTGAAAGGAGATGAGTAAGAGGAGGACATGCTAGAGATATAAAAATAATAAATGGAACAGGGAACATAAATCAGATGTTTTTATTTTCTCTGCCAATATACAACGGCAGTAAATTTTAAAACCATCCCAAAATTTTTTTGTTTACATAATACATAATTAGCTTGTCACAAGACACTATTCCGTTGTGGGCTATTGCTTAGTAGGATTCAAAAAAGAAATAGTAAATTATAGGGTTAATTAAAACATTCACATTAATTAAGTTTTCTTTTTTTCTTTTCTTTTTTTTTTAAATAAAAATGTATATAAACCCTCTTGTTTTGGATAGCTAACAGGAGTTAGAAAGAAAGCTCTTTCTGGGCTGGTTATCATACAGTTATCCACTCTAAAATTCCTTGTATCTTCCTGGGGCATCTGTTCTAGACACTGTCAGAGACAGCATACTGATCTAGATGGACTACAGCTCTGATCCCATGTGACTAATCCAATATTCCTGAAACTATTAGTGAGAAGAAAAAAAACAGTAGTTACTCTTCCCCCCAGTTTGTCAGTCTCACTTCTATGAATCTGTGTCTATTATTACTTTACTCTTATTCAAGCCTACTTGATGGAAATATTCTGCTTTTCTTCCAATAAATAGAATAGCAAGGCAGCACTCTGCTTAGATCTTTTTTAAAGAAATAAAAGTGATAGTTAAAAGCCAGCACAGTTCTAGATGAAGACTAAATGAAAGCCATATTCAAGTGAAAACCAGATAGCATGAACAAAAATGGTTTTAAAATTAAAAACTTCTAACTTAGCTGAAGGCAAAACATCCATGTGCGCTGCTTTTAAACTACTACTTTTCCTATACTCAACTGGAACCATTACATTCTGCTTTACTTTAATAAGAAGGGAATATTAAGAAGTGGTAGGGCCGAGTTGATAAACAATTTAAAGCTGAAGCCAGCCTGAGAGAAGGAAAAAGTCTGGGAAAGGAAGAAAATGCTTTTAAACACACACAGTTAGGAACTATTCTTTGAAATCAGGTGAATATTTCTCCTTTATGGTTGCAGCTGCTTATTTCCTTTCCCCACTCCCTCCAACACTACATTATGAACATCTCCTGGCTGGTTTTATATGAAAGAGTGTACATGCATGAACACTTGGGACCCCCATTTACAGATATCGTCAACATCTCCTTTGGTAGATTTTTGACCTATTCTGAAAGACAAAACAGTCTAACCAGTATTAAACAATCCAGAATTGAGGCTTCAGACCTCACAAATTACCACTCTTGCTTTTTCTAAACAAGCTAATCAATAAGTGGAGGGGGGGGGGGGAGTCTCCAGTGCCACTCAGTTGCCAGTATCCTAGATCCCTCCCAGTCAGGCTCCAGACCAGAGCATAGCATAAAGTCCAGAGCAACGGCTTGCTGCTCAGATAAATTATATTCTCCTGTTCACAGGCAAAAGTAATACATCCATGCACATCCTTCTGGACCCCTCTACAGAATTTGATACCACAGGTCAACCAATATCCTCCTGTCCCAAAAGATGCTGTAAACAAACAGAAATATCCTGAAATGGTTCTTGGTCTTGGCTCACAGTGAGAGGAAGGACATTATTATGGGATATCAGTCCATCTGCTTAGCAGAACAGGTCACTATTAATATGTCATCCTAGTTATCTGCTCCGGATCATGACTGAAAAAGGAGTTAAAGTCTGTCTTGATATTTAAAGTCCTTTATGTGATTTACCCTAGCTGTTGGGGGGGTTCACCCCTCTCTTCATGACTATGTTTTCTCTTGAAAGGTACATTTCACGTGAAATAGCACAACATAGGGTACAACTTTTGCTGGAGCTATACCAAAACAAGAAACTTATGTCTGCAAGAAATATGAATGACCACAGAACTCACCCCATTCAGAACCAGATGCAAAGCTCATCTCCATTTTACCTTTCCTGCAATAAGTCCATTATCTCACACACAAACACAATTCTGAAAAAAAACTTAACCAAGATAAGATCCGCTGGAAAGGAAGAGAAGGAATTTCTTTTTAATTCTTGGGAGATGCTCAGATTCAACTGACAGGCACTATAAGAACCTATATAAATAGAAAATATTAAAAAGATTCAGAAACTAAATACAGCCCTTCCACCACTATTTATTTCTTCTGGTGTTAGATCAATATATTGATTTTGTTACTGTTTTGAAGTCACAATTAAATGATTAGAAGTAGCTCTGAAGGATGTAGTTTTTATGACTCATGATCAAGTATGATTAGTCAGATAGCAATAATTTCTAACATAATATAATTAGGATTTAATACTGTCCAAAGCAATTTTTCAGTACTGTATTCTGAAGATTTTTTCTGTTAGCAACAGATCTCACATTTTTCACAAGTAAAACCCATCAACAAATGCTGTATACTAGTGTACCTTTTCTAATAATGTTGGAAAGATTAAGTAATTTTGTTGGAATATGTACCATCAAAAGTCAGTATTATAGAGCTACAATACCTGAACTCAAAAGTTTGTCTACCAAAGTAATCAGGAGCACTGTCCCTCTATATCTGGAGCCTGACTAGAAAGGTCTGGGATATCTGAATGGTGGGTTACTTTTGCTGATTGTCCTTGCACTTGACTATGGACTACACTTTAGTGACTAGAAAGATGTTCTTGGTGGAGGACCCTGACGCTCAGCTCTGGAAATCACTTCCCCCGTTGAGCCATTTCAAAAGTGACTTGTGATTTCCTGTGTCCAATCTGAGACATTTTAAAGGTCCCGGATTTTCAGAACATTTTGTGAATTGGCCCTCTGAAAATAAGAATCCTTAAAAAGACTTGTCGTCAAGTTAGACACCCCTCAAAAAAAAAAAAAACCCACAAAGCCCCCAAATGTATTGATCATTTCTGAAAATTTAGGCTACTAGGATTGGTCTGAAGAAGATGGTTATGGCTAACTGAATTCATTTTAGGATTGAGTTCATTTAGTTTGATGTGACTAGTAAATGTTATTTATATTTAGTATTTATCCTCCTAGCATTTTGGATGTCTTTTGTATGTAAGCCAATACATTATTCCAAATTCTATTATAATTTCATATTAGCAAGGAGAAAATTAAGTTGTAGAATTATCAATAAATAGTTTTAAAGAGACCCACATGCTTAAGTGGCTTAAACTACTTTCAATTTCCCCCTGCTCCTTTGTTCCTAATGGAAACCAAAACAGAAACAGATGCTTAGGTAACAAGATCATATGGTTTAGTCCCCACTCCCACCCACCCAAAAAAATGTTTTTGATTTTTTCCCCCTCAGTAAATACTCTTCCCACTAAAAATCCAACGACAACTGCCAATAGAGGAGGAAAGTCACTAATAAAGCTATCTGAAATATAGTCAACACCATAATAATGCTAAGATGTAACTCTAGTGTGAATTCTGTGTTTGGCATCTCCAGTTTAAGGAGGTGCATAAGAAAGTGTTTTTAGATCAATTTCTACAAATATCAATGTTCTATACTTGAAAACTAAATCTAAAGAAACATTTTTGTACAATACCATTTACAAAATTATAGAAAGCTGTAAATTTGAATCACCTATGTTCTTACCTGTTTATGAAAACCAAAGATATTGTTTTTGTTACATCTCAAATATATACACACACACAGTACACACACACATTTGCTCTGCTTAGTCTAAACAATCAGAGATACTAGTCGAGTCTTTTTGGTTACATCTCAGAATTACAGATTACTGTATATATAAATAAGATGCTACTAAACAGACCACAATATCATCTTTGGGTGTTTAGACTAAGTAAAATGTGTGTGTGTGTGTGTGTGTGTGTGTGTGTGTGTGTGTGTGTGTGTGTGTGTGTGTGTGATTATATGAGAGACAGAGCATTTGTGCACTCAAAACTCACTCTGCCTAGTCTAAACAATTACAATAAATGTTCTCGTGTCAAAACTTTTGACATTGATTTTAATATTTTCTCAAAATGACTTGCAAGGGACTTGGAGTTGTGTACCAGTCAGCTTGACAACATTAAGGTATGAGAAAATAAGAAATTTAAGAAAATATTTATTAAAAAGTTATTCTAGGTGTTCAAAGCATATACTGTTAGTTGAAAACTAACACAGTGCAATATTGAATGAAGACAAAAGACATAGGATAGTTCTGCCCTCTACAGGGGGTATAAAGGTATAATTAAACATTTTATATAAAAAAAAACAATATAGTACTTATGAAAGCATTGTACAAACACTTTAGGAACAAAAAGGTTTAGAAAAAAGTCTTCATGATATATTCTTTATGTAAACTATTAAACCATTACGAATACAAAGTTTTAGTGCATAGGTGTTCAAAAGCATTCAGAATATTTGGCAGCAGCAACTAAAAGCTTCTGAGTAACTACTATTTAGGGATAAACTGATGGATATTAATTTTTTTAAGCCAACTGCAGTTCAAAAATCAAGTACTTTATAGTATCTGTCTTCAAGGTGAGCTTACATGCAAAAAATATCTTTGATAGCCCCGGTCCTGTAACTGCCTCCACACAACTGACCCCTGAACCAAGACAGAGGGAGGTACAAGATTGAGGCCTAAGACTGCATCCAGACTTTCATATCCAGTCTTAAGGGAGGCTGTTTCTCTCAAATGTGGCCACCTTGGCCACATTCCTTTTCTTGCAGCCACAACCTCCTGGACTGTTGTGGGAGGGTGGGGGTGAGAAGAAAGTACAGCCCTTCCCATCTCTGTTGCTCCTGATTTCACCGCCTTGGTGTTGATTACTGGGGTGCCATCAGCTGTTGGGCATTGTCTCCCCGGTGGAACAATGCTGAGGACCAAGCAGCCAGTGAGTCCCCCAGGGGCGGTGGGGCTCAGGCTTCAGCCCTGTAGTGACGGGGCAGCAGTCTTCAGGCTCCAGCCCCCCAATACCTCCACCCACATTTCCCCTGGTCCCCACTGCCTCCCCCAACCACCACATTACCTGGAGGGGACTCTGTCCTCCCGCTGAGCCAGATACCACTTTCTGAACCGCAGGGCTCTCCCAGGAACCGCAGCAGGGTCCTCAGAGGCGACTGCTCTGCTGTACAAACCCCAGGCAGGAGGACTCAGGAGACATGGCCATGTAGAAGGACTTGGGTGGCCCCACATTCTTCTGCTCCTTTGCCTGCTGCAGTTCCAGATAGCCCCACACCCCCACCCAGCTTTACAGCCACCAGCAGGGCCCTCAGCCCTTCCACACAGCTGTGTCTCCTGAGTCCTCCTGCCTGGGGTCTGTACAGGACCTGCAGAGGAGAGAGCCTCCCCCCATCCCGGTAAGGTGGAATGGATGTGGCTGAGAGAGCACAGAGGCGGCCCCAGGTTGGGGGTAGGGCAGAGGAGGACTCCCATGGGGAGGACTCACATGGGGAGGTCACGTACCCCTTCCTTTGTATCCCTCCCATGCGTGCAGGGCAGCACACCTGCAAAAAATATTTCTACTTGCACCACTGATCGCGTTAAAGCCGTTTTCAACTTTTCCCCCTGTGCAGACCCCTTGCCTGGTCATGCAAAGACCCCTTTCGAAATCCCCTTTGGGTCCCTGGAGCACAGGTGGAAAACGACGACACAAGAGGGCACCCTGGCTCCCCTATTGGGGCAGCACTAGGGAAACAACAGCTGGTGACCGCAACCGGGATCAACAGCCCCTCTCGTGCACCAGTCAAATGTCTGCGAAGTTTCCTCGAACAGAATTCACGCCTGCGAAACTCCTGGCGGGGCCAAAGGGGAACATCTCGGGATTGCCCGGGCCTGGCCCCGGCCTCGCGGCTCTGCATGGCCCCGCCACGAGCCCGGCCCGGCCCGGCCCGCCGTGTCTCCCGCCGCCTGCTTTATACTGGGGCCAAGCCGCGCCCACGTGTTTCTGCCGAGCGCTGCGGGGGGCCGGCGCTATGGAAAGGCCCCGCTCCGGGCAGCGCTGCCTGGGCTGGTGGCTCGCGGCCCCCGCAGCGCCCCCGAGCGAGCACGGCGGAGACCGAGCGCGCGGCAACCCGCTCCCCTGGCAGCCGAGCCACTCACCGCCCGGCGCAGGTGCCTCTGCCTCCCGCTCCACTCACCGCCCGGCGCAGGTGCCTCTGCCTCCCGCTCCACTCACCGCCCGGCGCAGGTGCCTCTGCCTCCCTCTCCAGGGCCCCGCCTGCTCCCCCCGCCACGGGGCGCGGAGCTCCCGGCCCTGGGTGGGGCGTGTCTCCCCCGCACTCACCCCGCTCCTTCCCGGGATGGGTGGCGAGCCGCCCCCGCTCTGGCCCGGGCGCGCCTGCCGCGGCCGCTCTGCCTGCGGTCGGCGGCGCCAGCAGCGGCTTTGGCTTGAGGCTTGTCCCCGGGGAGCGGAGCCGCCCGGCGCGCGAGAAGGGGCCGCGCAGGTGGCAGGACGGTCCAGTGTGTAAATCCCAACCGGGATTAAACAAAGCGCTGAAGCGTCACTTGGTTGGGGCCAGTCAGTGTCCTGAGGAGAGGGAGCCGCGGTCCGGTGCTGCAGCGCATCCGCCCGCTGGGGAGTGGGGAGAGCGGGGCAGGTAGGACAAAGAAGGGGATACTAGGCTGACCAGACAGCAAATGTGAAAAATCAGAAGGGGGGGGGGGTAATAGGAGCCTATATAAGAAAAAGACCCCAAAATCAGGACTGTCCCTATAAAATCAGGACCTCTGGTCACCCCAGGATACACTGGGGTCCAGCATTGCACCTAGTTATCAGAGAACAACTTCCGCCAAGGGACTCTCATTGGGCTCTTAATCTTAAACAGTGGTATGAGCCGCAATCAAGTGAAATATTTTAAACTACAGTAAGTATATACATAACACATGCCCTCGTGTAGCTAAAACTGTAAGAGTGACCATTAACTCCCAAACGGCAAGCTTTAGCTGAACTGGCTTTTCAATAGTGAGAATTAATTTGGGTTTTAAGAGCAGTGAGTTTGTTGTTTGTTTTTAAAAAGATTTCACTGACAAACAATCCATCATTAAGGAAGTTACTTTTCAACTGATTCCACTCTTATGTACACCTCAACTTTATAGTGGAGGAAAGTCTTGTAGGACAGAGGTAGGACATTGCTCAACTTTTTAATGCTCACACATTGGTTGTGGTAAATCAGACTCCTGCATCCCCGCCTGTTTCCTCTAAGCTGCATGGCTGCCTATTAAGCACCACGCAGAGGCTCGGGGCTGCAGCAGGGAAAGGCACAGCATGGACCTGCTGGAGCACATCTCCCCCAGCCCCGAGCGACTGTGGCAAGGGCGGGGGTCCTCTCATGGCAGCCTGCACCCCAAACTCATTCTCCAGCCCCACCCCAGAGCCCATACCCAACCCTCTGCCCCAGCCCTGAGCTCCCTCCCACACTCCAAACCCTTCATCCACACCTCACCCCAGAGCCTTCACCCCTAGCCAGAGCCCTCAGCCCGTGCACCCGACCTTCTGCCCCAGCTCTGAGCCCCACCACATGAGTTATGTGCACCAATATGAAGGTAATATGTCACATCTCACTTCCATATCGGTGCACATAACAAAATTCATTCTGTACATGGACTTAAAAAATTAGAGGGATCCCCGCCTACAATCATGGTATGGCTTTCCAACCATGAAATTAAACAACCTCGCAGGAAGAGTTTAGGGATAGCCACACCAATTATTTCCATGGTAACAAATGTACTTCAGAAAAGAGTAGTGAAAGGACCTAAAATGAACTAGAGTATGCAGCAAAAACAACAGACAGCGTGGGCTGCTATAGAGATTATAATGTTTCTTGTTTTGCAACATTTCCCAATTTCACTTGGAATTCTGGCACTTAGATAATGTGGTCAATCCAAATGTGTCTCACAGAGGTGCTTACAGCACACAGCATCACCTCTTGTTCACGGGGCGTATTTTGTTCAGGTTTTGCCTTTTTTTAAAAAAAAAGGTCTGCTTTTTCTCTTTTGAATTACTTTAGTTATGATGACAAAGAATGTCATTGGTGTGGATATGAATAAACTCAACCCATAAATGCACTATTGTGATAGGGTACACTCACCTATCACAAGCACCCCCCTTTCTCAGTTCATGTTCCTGCTCTCTCTCACAGTCAGTCAGTCCATCTTCACTGGCAGCCCTCTGGCCAAGTCATACACTGTGAGGTAAAAGCAAAGCAATCTCCTTCCAGGATACAAGTCCAACAGGGGGCTCTGTCCCTTTAATGCAGCTCTTCTTAGACTAACGCCTATTGGGCCCTGACTGGCTGCTTTCAACACAGCCACTCTGAGTAGCTTGGAGGACCTCTCTACTGTCCATATCATCACAACTATGAAAACAATTTAGAGGCTAGTTTGAAATTTACATTATGGGGTCTTATAAATATGCCCCTGATGGCAGTGGAACCAATATGGCAGGATGAAGGGAGCCCTTGCAGGAAGGGTATGCAGGATGAGGGTTTGTAGTGCACCAGAAATGGGACTTGGGAGTGGAGCCAACTCCCTATGGGGAACAGGACCTGCAAGTGCCTGCTGAGTGATTCCAAGGTTGCTGAGACTGGGCCTGCAGCAGTGAATCTAGCATCTGCAGGTTTGAGTTCTGTTTCCACACCCATAGGGCACCCTTGCACAAACTTTGTTTAGTCACATTTATCACAAACTGGGAGATTTCCTCCTGATGTGAGGAAATACAGAATATAGGATTTGCAACATCTCAGATGCAGTGTGTGTAAGCACTGAGATGTTATGAAATCATGGCAGTGACGACAAAATTAAAGTTGGAAGATGTCTTCCAATCAAAACCTGATTTTGGAACCCTCACCAACATTTTTTGGGACAAAAAAAAGCCTCCTTTCTGCCTAAATTTTTCACGAGTAGTCTTTGTCCACAAGCAAGCTGTATTGTTTGTTTACGGAAAGTGTAAAATTAATTGGAGAAGCCAATTTAAAATTCTGGGATTCTGGCTAAAGTGATGACTTTTCACTTTTTGACATTCTTTTGACACACTTTTAACTCAAAGAGCATTGTAAAATTAAAACTTGTTTTATATATTAACCCCTTATGAAAAATATTACACTGGAGTATTTTTGCCAATCTGGAGTATAAAGGTTTTTAGTTATTAGAAGATGATTTTTTTTAATACCAGGGAGGCCTGTGAAGAATTTTGCATGTGTCATAACATCCTTGAGAGGTTGGGTAGCTGTTGCAAAGTCTATTCCCGTTAATCTAAGTTATTGGAGTATATTTTTAAACATCTCTAGCATTCTTTGTTGTGAAGATAGCCTTATAGACAATTATTAGGGGGCCTACACTGCACATATTTGTTTTGGTAAGTTTGAAACCCATTTTTCAAGCTCTTTATTTTAAACATTCCTGTTGACATGTTTAATAATTACAAAATTTGTGTGATAGTAAATGGCAGAGGAAAGGCATTTGAATTTTATTAATGTATTTGATATGTCTCTGTCCATCTTATTTATTAAAGGAGACCTGGTTAACAAATTGTCTGAGCATTTGGACTGATAACAAGCAGAAGGATGAGAGGTAAGAAATGGAACAATCGATAACACTTTCTTCCCAGCACAGAAGGGATGCTATGCAGGTTAAGTCAGTGGAACAAATCAGATAGTTCCTGTGATAGCGATGGAAATTTCCTAGACAAAGTTTATTGAATTAAGCTAAAGTACCGAAGGAGCATATTTTATTAAAAATGTAAATGTTGTGTTATTTTGTGTAACTTGTCCAGGAGACATGACTAATATAAACCTTGGGAATGGTTATGAGCTTCAAAGGATGCTTTTAAAACAATGAACTGAGACAAAAATGTAGTTAGTTGAGTAGGTTTCCTAGGAAATAAGTGGGAGGAGGGGATTGCAAATACTCATCTATGGACTTGATCTTTTGTGCAGCAGGGACTTTTGTCTATGAATCATCTATTCACAGGATCAAGAGGCCCAAACAGCATAAAGGAGGAACTCGCAGTTGAATACATTTTCTTATTCTGAGCACAAGTGGTTATGAAGTTGTAACCAGAGGAAAAAGCTCTTGGTGGGGTTTTAAGGGTTCTCATTGGCCAGGGCCCATGTTGGAGTTGGGGTGATCTGTGGTAATCTTATGAGCAAGCTTGGAAGTTCTCCTATTGTTTCAATATGTAATACTTTTACTCTCTAATGCTTTTACCTTAAGAATGCATATCCTTGCTGTGTGCCAACGTGTTACTGTGTTCTGTCTCTGAGGAGAAAACTAAAGCAGGCCTGCTTAGGCAGTCTGATTTCCTGGGAATTTCACAGTGTATGGAGGGAGCTCTGCAGCCTGAAAATATTCTAGTCAGGAGGAAGAGACACTCTTCTCTTCACCCAAGAGAGGTGATGGGGTGTGGGAGCTGGAAGCCTGAGAGCTGGTGCTCTGACAGTGCCATGGAGATGGAATAAAAGTACAATTGCCTGAGCCTGTAACAGTTCCCTCCAGGGCCGGTGACAGAAATTTGGGGGCCCCCTACTCTGATCGTTTGGGCCCCCCCCCAGCCCAGCCAGCGCTCCCCCCCAGCTGACAGCGGCTGGCGGCAGCGCGAGCCGCCCTTTCTCTCCCCCTCCCCCCCCCGCGCCCTTTCTTTCTCTCCCCCTCCCCCCCCGCGCCCTTTCTTTCTCTCCCCCTCCCCCCCTTTCTTTCTCTCCCCCTCCCCCCCCGCACCCTTTCTTTCTCTCCCCCTCCCCCCCCACGCCCTTTCTTTCTCTCCCCCTCCCCCCCCGCGCCCTTTCTTTCTCTCCCCCTCCCCCCCCCGCGCCCTTTCTTTCTCTCCCCCTCCCCCCCCCGCGCCCTTTCTTTCTCTCCCCCTCCCCACCGTGCCCTTTCTTTCTCTCCCCCTCCCCCCCCCGCGCCCTTTCTTTCTCTCCCCCTCCCCACCGTGCCCTTTCTCCCCCAGACCCGGTGGGGGAAGCCCTACCGTGCTGCGGAGCCTCCCCACCCTCGCCCTTTTTGCAGGCGGTGGTGCGCCGCTGCCACCGGCCAGGCTCTCTGCTCCTGACGAGGGCATGCGCGCTCGTCCGGAGGAGAGCCGCGCCGCCTCCCCGCCCCTTCCCTGCTCTCCAGGCCCGGCGACAAGGGGGGACGACTACGGGTACTGCTGTGTACCGGGACCCGGAGTTAAGGGGGGCCCCCCTAAAGTCCGGGGCCCGGTACAGCTGTACCCATAGTACCCCCCCTGTCGCCGGCCCTGGTCCCCCCCTCAATCACCACTTTTTTTCCACCTGAAATTTATCCTAAAAAATTTACCCATACAGTTTTTGTTTCCAGTAATAGCAATGGGATAGGCACATTAGGAGTCCCAAAGTTCACGAGAGCCGCTTAACCTAGGATGACACCCATAAAAGTTGCTGTCAGAAATAGCAGTGCAAAGTTGATAAATTTTTTAGACAAAGAATTTGGAAGGCTCTTTAAATTACAGTCGGTACCTTAGTTTTTGGGTACCAAACTTGTCACTCTAAACACATCTGATTTACAGAAAGTAGGGAGCATTCACTTTCTGATCATCAAATTCATCAAAACACCCCAAAAGTTGGATGCTCAGAAACAAACACCTCCCACCCCAAAAGTCAAAATTGGCCTTAATTAGTACAGTGGTTCTTCACAGCAGTTATGGTAACAAGATGTTAATAACTAGGTAGAAGAACATTAGAAGAGTTCTTCCAGAGCTGTAAAAATATTCCAGCAACCAATTATTAATACAAATGCTTGATGTAATATTATATAAATATACATACAAACCTTATGGCAATTATATGTCCAAGTTTCCCTTTAGAGAAAAATTTCAATTGTTATAAATTAAATTTCAGTCATTAAAACTACTTTAATCAACTGGTAATAAGGAGAGAAGCGTCTAACAGAAAGAAAACTATAAGGTAAGAAATTTCTCATTCTGCTGCACAGCCTACCTCTAATGGGAGGTAGGAGACCTCCCATGTGAGTACCAGAACTGCCCACTAGATGGGTTCTTGCGCCTTCTTTTGAAATAACTGGTACTAATCATTATCATAGATACTGGATTTGATGTCCACAACGGTTCAAATCAATTATCCATGTCTTTGTTTTTCTTCAGACACACTACTGATAGGGTTGTCAACATGATCTAAAAGGATGTGTACTCATTGCTTTTGGTATGCTCCCAACCCAGCAATGCTTGTTTCCACAGTGAGTATGCGAGGGTTTAGGAGTGAGAGTTGGCTTGGCTGTAACATGTTGTTTATACATACCTCCCACAAAGGAACATTTGGATGTGGCCAGGGAGTGATATCTAATTTTGCATTCCCATTAGTTTTTCTGTCTCAGAAGGCATTTCTGCTGGTACAGTTTGAAAACTGCACTCTGGGGTTGACCCAATGCTCCAGTAATCCAAGCTCCTGGAGATCAGAGCATGACCACTGCTGCGAAATGGTTGATGCAGTGAAATTTTGGATTTTTGCAAGTCTGTACGTGGTGGTAAAATTCTGTATTTTGCCCATTTTGAGTCTGAATGATCAGTTATATGCATTGGGTTCAAAAGTTCCTGATTTTGAAAAACTGGTGAGTATGAACCCTTTCCACCAGCTGGCCAATTAAGAATGGGTCTGTAGACAGGGAACTGATTTGTATGTTGTCCATGAATTTGTACACATGTATAACTCTCAAGAGAAGGTTACTTACCTGTCAGTGGAGGTTCTTTGAGATGTGTGGTCTTTATCTATATTCCACTGAGGGTTATGCATATGCACCATGTGCCTAGAGTGGGAACTTTTTTAAGTACTATTGCTCGTCAGTCATAGAATATCAGGGTTGGAAGGGACCTCAGGAGGTCATCTAGTCCAGCCCCCTGCTCAAAGCAAAGCAGGACCAGTCCCCAACTAAATCATTCCCAGCCAGGGCTTTGTCAACCTGACCTTAAAAACCTCTAAGGAAGGAGATTCCACCACCTCCTTAGGTAACCCATTCCAGTGTTTTACTACCCTCCTAGTGAAAAAGTTTTTCCTAATATACAACCTAAACCTCCCACCCCCAAACCTCTTCCTCCTCCGTGCGTGTGCCCTTGTATTGTCTTGTGGTTTCACCAGAGGCAGTAAAGAGCAAGACAGACCAATTGCATTGCCAGTTCCTTCTCCACTGCAGACCTGCAGAGCCACAGCAGAGGGGAAGGAGGTTGGGAACTGGAATACAGATAGGTACCACACATCTTGAAGGACCTCCAGTTACAGGTAATTAACCTCCTCTTCTTTTTCGAGTGATGGTCTCTATTGTGTTCCACTGAAGGCGACCGACAAACAGTACCTATCTAGATAGGAGAAGGATGGAAGGAAGATGATAGAATTGTAGAACAGAGGACTGTTGCACCGAATGAGGTATCAGTTGCAGAATCATGTATTGGAGCAAAGTGAGAAGAAAAGGTGTGTACCAAACTCTACATGGCTGCAAGGAGCACATTGTAGAGCACAATTGTGGTTGATGCTTGCACTCTTGTGGAATGAACTTGTATCCCATCTAGTGGGGAGCATCCTGATAAGTGATAGCGGCATGTAAAGCGCCGAGACCCACTTAGAGATTCTCTGGGTGGAAATGGCCTGTCCTTCAATTCTCTTCACTATGGTGACAAGGAGCCTGAAAGCCTTCTACAACGGGTTTGTATTTTATAGGTGAAATGCCAGGGCTTAATGCACATTGAGGGAATGAAGCCGCCATTCCTCGTTTGAGGCATGTGGATTTGCAAAGAAGGCAGGCAGATATATGGGTTGGTAGAGGTGGAAATGGTAAACTCTCTTTGGTAGAAACTTGGGATGCAGTTGCAATGACACCTTGTCCTTATGGAACGCAGTGAAAGGGGAGTTGCCATATCTCCCACCTCACCAAGCCTCCTTGTTGAAGTAAAGGCAACCAGTGACCTTTATGGAGAAGAGAGAGAGGACAGGAGGCAAGCAGATCAGAAGGAGAGTTCATTAAAGAGTTAAGAACTAGGTGGAGGTCCCATTGGGGCGCAATACACTGAATGGGTGGATATTTATGTAAAAGGCTCTTCCAGAATTGGGCAGTCAAAGGTTGGGTAAAAATCAAATGCTGGAGGATGGAAAGCATTAATGGTGGCTGCATGCACTCTGAGCTGAGTGAGTCCTGAGGTTTTCAGGTGGAGGAAGTAGTCTAAGAGCATGGAGATTACCACAGTTTGGGGGGCAAGACCTTGCTTTTGGGCCAGGAGGTGAAGCATGCCCATTTGTCCTTAAAGAATTGCCTTGTGGAGTCCTTTCAGCTATTGGAGACGACCTGCCAATGAGTATTCTTATGCTAATGAAGAGGTCTATCCAAAAACCATGCCATCCATGGATCTGGATGCCATTGTGTTGGGTCAGCAGTTCCAGAAATGTCTGGAGCGGGAGTGGAGGAGGTTTCGACAGGTGGAGAAGAGGGAACCAAAATCAACAATGCCACTATCGAGCAATCAGAGTGGCCATAACTCTCCTGCTTGAGTTTGTGTAGGATGCGAGGTAGATGTGTGGGGGAGAGGGAGAAGGCATAGTTCATCCAGTCTGACCAATTGATGACCAGAGCATTACCCAGTGAGTGGGCACTAGGTCCACCCCAGAGCAATATTGGGCACACTTGGTGTTGGTGTGTGATGCAGAAGTATCTGATTGGTGTACCCCAAGATGTCAGCGATTATCACATCATGCAACTCCCATTTGTGATCAATTACAGTTCCTGCTCAGAGAATCTATGATCAAAGGATAGGATGTGTGATGCTTCATTTGCAGAGCCAAATTGCCTCCATATACAACCCTGGGGATCTTGTGCCCCCTTATTTGTTTATGTAGTATATCGTGGCAATAGCAGATTGCTGGTAAGAACACATAGCGTGCTTTGCATACTACACAAAGTTTGTGTGTGTTTATGTGCATTCTAGCTTTTAGGCTCCAACCCAGTTTGAGAAGTTTTAACACACTGAACAGAAATCATATTTTGGGACATAGATTAATAATCTTTACTGAGATCCCAGTCATCTGGCACAAGCCCCCGTTTTGATTTCACTTACTCCATTAAAGTCAATACAGCCAGAACTGGTTAGTTGGAGGACCTAGCTTTATATATATATATATTTTAAACCTACTGCAACAGTGATTATTTCACCCTAGAGTTCAGACTGTTCACAATGTTTTGATTACGAGAATTGTAACTTTTTTTAGCTATAAAAACAGGTGTCATTTGAATGGTATAGTCATTATCTAAGATTAAATGGGTGGTCTTGCACTGTGCTAAATGTATTTTATTTGCAACTGTACTGTATGCTAGTCCTACTGATCCGATGCATATTTTTTCTAGTAAGATGAGCCAAAAAATCTATGTTCTGGTCAAAGTAGTCATCCTTCATAGTTAATAACTGGGACCAAATGCAGTCAAATACTGTAAGATTGTCCTCTTGTTTTCTAACATCCCTCCTCAAGTAGATAATGGTTCCAAGACTTGGAATTAAGCTATTTCATCAGTAGTAGCTGTGATGGTCACCAAATCACAGTCCTCCTGCCTTCCTAAATAAAAGATGAATTCACCACTACCACTGTTTATGGGTTCAAAAGGCTCAATATGTAATTTTACACTGCTGTTGAAATAACTTCCTACATTTGAGATATGCCCCTTGGGCTGTGGGCAGTCACCTTTTCTGAGAGTTTATTATATATAGACATCTCAGAGAGAATATAAAAAGGCTAATTTTACACTTGCAATTGTTTTAACAGGTTTCCTTTTTCCTACTGTAAATTTAGGTCTACCATCTATAGCTGCTTAACACTCATTATTATTACAAAATATCTAATTTTTTTTCCTAAGAAGATGAAATTCTACTTCGTTCTTACTGATTTTTTTTTCAAATAATATGGTATGAACATACTACTTTTGGCCCCAAACGGAATGGTTCCCCTCTTTTCCCCAAACAAATGATCATGAACTACATGCTAAAGTTCAAATATTGTAGTAACCTTAAAATATAGGTGATAGCTTCTTGGAAAAGGAGTTTGCATCTTAACAGGGGTCAAAATATATTTAGGCAAGGACCCTGCCTTTTAAAGTAAAATCTTTTTAAAAGACTATAATGTTTCTTAGCTGTAAAAAAATCAACCTGACACCAAGTCCATTTTTAAAATGCATATATACACACTCCTGATTACATATAGGTCAAATTCCAGAATCCAAGTTCCCAGATAGGAAATACTCATCCTAAAATCTATCTTGCTATAAACCAAGACAAGGGGAAAAAATTAAACTGGTTTATTTTTCAAAGAGGGAGGGAAGAGAAAGCATATACAAGTTCAGGGAATGACTGCACAGGAGGGAGGAGAGTCCGGGATCCCAGACTCACCAGTACCTGAGAAGGGGGGTAGAGAACATGCACTCTGCCTTTCCCAGAAACATTTATTTGAAAGTGCTTTTCAGCAACGGCCATTGATCCTGTCATAATTGTACCCATTTCTAAGTCCGATATATCTATTACTCCAGAATCAGATGTACAAATGGAACATTTCCATAACACCAATTCCTTTAGATAGCTGCCAGATTCAAATGTAGAGGGAGATACTGCAAAGCTAGACTCAACAAGGGATTTCAAGGTAGAATTTAATGAGACTTCTGGAGCTGAGATTCTTCCATAAGATGTAGCCCATCCCCAGTTTGCATTCTTCTTTCCAACCTGTACACACTTCTGCATAATTATTTTTTTAACAACAGTTACCACAAGTGCTTTATTCTAAAAGTTAAAATAAACATTTTTATTTTAAAAATACAGTTCAGATCCGTGTACAAGTAAAACATGCTTTTTGCACCCCACCCCCCCGGGCTATCAGGATTGCTGGGGTGTCTCTACCAGTCACCAGTGGCACATTAATCCTGAGATAAGGAAACAAGCCCCAGGACAAAAAGGTCAAAACCTTTTCTTCCTTTAATCACTGTTGTTGTGATGTCCTTTGTTCAGAAGCTCAGAAAAGTTTACCTAGGATTCTGAATAAAAAAGTAGAAATGACAGTTACCTGTTCCGTAACTGGTGTTCTTCGAGAAGTGTTGCTCAGGTCTGTTCCACAGTAGGTGTGCCTGCTCACCACATGCAGCGGTGCCAGAAGATTTTCCCTTAGCAGTACCTGTAGGAGGGGAGCACCGCTGCGACCCCTGGAGTGGTGCCTCTATAGCACGCTATAAGGGGAGCCGTGCATTCCCCCTACCCTCAGTTCCTTCTTGCCCGACAACTCCGACAGAGGGGAAGGAGGCCGGGATGTGGAATAGACGTGAGCAACACCTCTTGAAGAACATATTACAGAACAGATAACAGTCTTTTCTTCTTCGAGTGCTTGCTCATGTCTATTCCCCAGTAGGTGATTCCAAGCTTGTCTGTTGGAGGTGGGTAGGAGTTCACAAGTTCCCGGGATGGAGTACCGCCCTGCCGAAACCGGCATCATCCCTGGTTTGGGAGACGATCACATAATACGAAGTGAACGTGTGAACTGAGGACCAGGTAGCGGCTCTACAGATCACCTGGATGGGAACACGAGCTACATACACAGCGGATGAGGCCTGGGCTCTCGTTGAGTGTGCCTTCCATGATCGGTGGTGGGGAAGCCCCTGCCAGGTCGTAGCACGTGCGTATGCACGAGGTAATCCAGTGGGACAGATGCTGGGTGGAAATAGGTTGCCCTTTCATACACTCGGCCGAAGCAAGAAAAAGTTGCGAGGACTTCTGGAATGGCTTTGTCCGATCCAGGTAGACCAGTGCCCTACGCACATCGAGCGTATGAAGGCGGCGTTCCTTGTTAGAGGAATGTGGCTTGGGACAGACTACTGGCAGGAGCATGTCCTGTTCCATACGGAAGGCTGAGAACACCTTGGGGAGGAATGCAGGGTGTGGGCAGAGCTGGACTTTATCCTTGTGGAAGACCATGTACGGGTGCTCAGAGGTTAGGGCCTGAGCTCCGAGACTCATCAGGCCAACATGATTGCTATGAGGAAGGCCTTCCACGAGAGGTGAGACCAAAACCACATGGCCAAGGGTTCAAAGGGAGGCCCATGAGGTGGGACACCACCAGGTTCAGGTCCCATTGGGGGACGGGAGCCCTAGCATAGGGGAATGAACGATCTAGACCTTTCAGGAAGCGGCCTGTCATTGTGAGTGAGAAGATAGAGTGCCCTTGCACCGGAAGGTGAAAGGCCGATATGGCTGCTAAGTCCACCCTGACCAAGGCAGGAGCCAAGCCCTGGATCCTGAGGTGGAGGAGGTACTTGAGAATAAACTGGAGCAGGGCAGACACTGGAGGGACACACCCCACTCGCTAGCCCCCCTGGAGAACCTAGACCATTTCACCAGGAAGGTCCAGCGTGTGGACAGCTTTCTAAGAGGACCCGTCTGACTCCCTCCGAACGTCTCCTCTCCTCTTCATCTAGCCACTGAGCAGCCATGCTGTCAGATGGAGAGCGACCAGATCGGGATGGAGGAGGCAGCCTCTGTCCTGGGAGAGGAAACCTCCTCGGGGGGCTACTAACAGGTCCAGGAGGGTCCCATACCAGTATTGACGGGCCCAAGCCAGGGGGAGGGGCCCACAAAAGGTGTCAGGGCGCCCTCCCACAACGAGTCAAAAATGTCTCTTCCTTTGCCTCTTGCCCTTCGAGGGGCCAAAGCGAGGGGCTGAGCACGACTGCCACTGAGGCCTGCGCTTCTAATCACGGGCTCTCGAAGGGAGGCTCATATCTTGGTGGAGCAGCAGAAGAGGACGTCTGTGCCTTGGCCTTATCCTTCGTCAGGGGAACATAAAGGCCCAGGGTCTGCAGGGTAGTACGGGGGTCCTTCATCCCATGCAGCCTGACGTCCGTCTGCTCAGTGAATAGGGCTTGCCATCAAATCCTGCACCAAGGACTGGGCCTCTGCTGGTAGCCTAGACGGGAGGAGCCACGAGGCACTGAAATTGCGGAGGCCATCGAGCGAGCTGCTGTATCCGCCACATCTGACGCCACTTGCAAAGCCGCTTTTGCTGCTGTGGAGCCTTCTTCAATGAGTGCTTTGAAGTCCTTGTGGTCTCACTCAGGGAGGAGGGGTTCAAATCTGGGCAAGGTCCCCCCACAGATTAAAATCATAACA
The DNA here is from genome assembly GCA_032164245.1 of Sternotherus odoratus. Taxonomy (NCBI): domain Eukaryota; kingdom Metazoa; phylum Chordata; order Testudines; family Kinosternidae; genus Sternotherus; species Sternotherus odoratus. The sequence continues at coordinate 71,623,515 of JAVMKO010000001.1, read as the reverse complement.
GCTCAATAGGGCCTGATGGTTAGCCACTCGAAGCTGGACAAGGAATAAAGCTTTCTGCTAAAGGAATCCAGCCTCTTTGAGTCCTTATTTTAGGGGTGGGTGCAGGCTGCCAGCATCGCTCCCGATGATTCACCGACTCCACCACCAGGGAGTTGGGTGCTAGGTGGGCGTAAAGGTATTTGTGCCCTTTGACCGGCACAAAATATTTTCTCTCTGCTTTCCTGGAGATTGGTCTTAGGGAGGCCAGGGTTTGCCAGTGGGCGGTTGAGATGTTGACTACCCCTTCATGTAGGGGCAGGGCCACCCGCCCGGGTGCTGAGGAGGAGAGGACATTGAACAGAAAGTCCGATGGCCCTTCCATCTCCATGGCCTGCATTTGGAGGTTCGACACCACCCTTTTCAGCAAAACCTGGTGCACCCTGAAGTCCTGAGGGGCAGGGGGTGGCGGTGCCGTGATGGTGTCATCCGGCGCCAGGGAGGAGGCTGGTACCGAGCTACGAGCTTCGGTCAGTGCCAGGGGGACGACCCCCAGGTCAGAGTCTCCTCATAGAGCAGAGGACTCGCGACTTATCTCGCTGCTGGGACAACACGGCAGATGGGGCTTCTGATGCTCCAGCCACAGAGCGGGGCCTATGTTGCGTGGGAATCGGCAGCCATGGTGCCCACTGGCACCATTGCCCCAGCCACGGGGCCGGTTGCCATTGGGTATGACGTGGTGCTGACTGGCCAGGTTGCTTGGTTGAAGCAGTGTGCATTGTGGAGGGATGGCTGGGTGCCGAGATGGAGGCCATTGCCGACCTCACGGTACCATGTGAGCAGCAGGAGCAGCGGTGCCGACGTCTCTCTCGGGACGGTACCCAGCAGAGCTAACCCTCAAGTCAGATGGCCGCCCGGAGCTGCGGTCACCAGCCTCTCCCTCACCCTTCTCTCAGCATCACGCAGGAGTCGACTTGCACCTCCTCAACGGTGAGCAGTGCCAACTGGTTGAGGGCGCCAGAGTCTCACCGCGCACCAAGGACATAGCACCAGGTGCTGAGTCTGTGCAGTGTACCGGGGTCAGAGCTAGCACAGATTCCATCAGTAGGGTGCAGAGGCGGATATCCCTCTCTTTTTTCATCCTTGGCTTAAAGGAGCTGCAAATTTTGCAGCGCTTGCTGAGATGAAATTCACCCAAGCAGCGGAGGCAATCCGAGTGACGATCGCTCCAGGGCATAGACTGGTGACAGTTGCAGGACTTAAAGCCTGGGGCATGGGGCATAACCCGGACCCCTTTCTAAGCTGAACTAATTTAACTAACTACTTAACTAACAAGCTGAAAAACAATTGCTAAAGGTACTACTAAGTGAACTGTAAGGCTGCAGTGAAGTTGTAGCAAGAAGTTCCGATGCATTGTCTCTGGTGGCAGGAAGGAACTGAGAGTGGCTTATAGCGTGCTACAGAGGCACCACTCCAGGGGTTGCAGTGGTGCTCCCCCCTACAGGTGTTGCTACGGGAAAAACATCTGGCACCGGTTCACGTGGCAATCATGCACACCTACTGTGGAATAGACATGAGCAAGCACTCAAAGTCGTCTTGGTGACATCTGCAGACAGTCAGGATGCTCTTTCAATTCCCTGCTATTTTATGGCCATCCTGGTGTGAAAGCTTTGGGAACAGAGTCTGGACGTGTTTGGGTGCTACATCAGCTTAACACAGCTATAGAACTGTGAAAGATTTACCATACTTTTAACCACCATCTTTTTCACAAGTTTGTGGCTAGTACTTTGAGTATCAGAAATTGCTTACTCATCCTACAATCTCACAAAAGCTTTGCAAAATACTATGTTATCTGTACATTATTTGCATTAAGTTACTAAAAATAAGTTTAATTTATTCTGCCTCCTTGAATTCAACTCAATATAGAAATACCTTTTAAAAGTTCTTTTGAACATAGTAGTAATAAACTACAAACTGATAATCAAGTCCTGATCATAATGTTGAATATTATTCTATTTCTTACAAGAAAATTAGTTTGTAAAAAAAAATAAAAAAAAATACAGGAGCCACTCCCATATGCTTCTCACTTTTAAAAGAATCTTGTTAAAGATGGTGATGAGATTCAAATAGCGATATTGCATGTTTCATACTTTGCAATGTATTATTTTAAGTAAGTGACATACTTAATATTTTATTATGGCTTTTTCATTTATTGGAAGAATGTCATGCTGGAATGAATACTGTGATCTAAGTATTTTCTTTTTTGAAACCTTCTTTTCAATTGGAACATCATGTAATGGTTGTGGGTATCTGTAGATCTTCAGAACATCTTCTGCAAAAGGCACTTGTAGTAGAGCCTCATCAGCCCTCGCAGAGGCAACACTTTCACTGTTGTGATACTGGGCGAAACCCTGGCCCCAAGGAAGTCAGTCACAAAACTCCCATTGACTTCAACGGGGCCAGGATTTCACTTTAGATATTTTGCCTCACTAGGAACTGCAAGAATAGGCCTGGCAGTGTTATATTGCTGGACTAACAGTCAGTACAGGCATGACACGTGCAGTCATGTTAGCTTATAGCTAAAACAAATGAATTAATTTGGTATTCAGCATGGCCAAAAGAAAGTTACAGTAGTGGTAAAAAGTGTGTTCACTCAGAACATTTCAAAGGCTACAAGTTATATTCAATGAAACTGGGTAAGTTATTCAATATGCCATTAAATTATGTAAATATTCAGACGTATGAACTAGAATCCTTTCACGTACATAAACCTACATTTTAACAAAAATGTAACATCCTAAAATCTAACATTTATAAGCGGGGCTGGGGCAGAAGGGAAGCGAAGGGAGGGGAAGAATCAGTAGCAGAAGAGCACACATTTCTCATAAAAACGATAAAAAACCAAGCAAAAGAAGGATATCACATTCATTAATATTTCCAAGAGTGAACCCAAGTTTTTCTCCATATAGGAAAAGCTGAGTTACAAATAACTGCATGTTAATCAAATAATTACTAGCAGATTCCCTGTTTTTTCCAGCTATGCAGAAACAAAACTCCAAATGTCATACTGAAAACAATATTGTTTTTCAGAAAAATACTTGAAATACTGAAGCTAAAAATACCTCTGCTTACAAGTGTAAAATAATGTGTCAGTCTACATAGCTCTGACAGTAGATATATATCAAAAATTCTTATGGAAAATACATTTGTCTTGTTTCCTTTTCATTTATAAAAGGCACTTCGTGGACAGCTGAAGCTCCAATACTTATCCCATTAGCTTTCCTGTTAGACAACACATGTATTTCAAGTCAGTTTACCATAAAGATATGAACACATTCTTTACAGCAGTTATTAGTGCAGATTTATCTCTGTTACATATTGTACAGTTAAGTATTGTGTCTTAACATTTATTTAAAAGAAGAGGTTTTCTGAGTTCAAGAAAACAATACTGGTCTTCATACACGACTTCAGTGTTCGGTAGATGATATCTTGAAGGTTAAAGTACAAAATTTATTAAGTTCATACCAACAAAATAAGCTCTGTGTGGACTTTTCAGAAGTGGGTCCTCAGTCTTTTGTTTTCCTCTCGTAGTCTGTCAATTTCAGCTACTAAACTTTCATTTACAGAGTATCTTTCAAGCAAAGCATGCATTTCATTCTAGAGAGAAGAGAAAAACCCTCCCATCATCAACAGCTATTGTTTACTTTTCAAATTTTGTTCTTTGCAGTTTCCTCTTTTGAGCAGATGAAAATTAATGTAAATAACCTGATAATATACTGTAGCTTTTTCACAAATAAATTTTTTTTAAAACCTTTTGATAAGTTACTAATATGACTTTTTTTGTTGCTGTATGTCTGTCATCAATTCCTTATTCTCTAAATGTATGTTTTGTCCCAGTTTTAAGAAGGGAAATATACTTTTCAATTTCCATTAAAAGAAGAATGACCAATGCTGGATACTAAAGATCTATTTTATGTAGTCCAAATAGCAGAAAAAAAATCTTAAAATAATATATGAATAGATTAGCTTAACTTGGAAAAAACAAATTAAAGACTTTCAATTTCTTAATTTATTTCCTTGCTCCATTTCAACATGTAAGCAAGCCATTCAATTACTAGTTGATTCTTCTGCTTAAACTACCAAAAAAAAAACCCAAAGACGTTGAATGAATTTTTTCTCATTTTTGTTATAAAATCCTAGATTTGTAATGTTGGATGATTTCAAATTATATTTTGCATCATAGCTTTGTTTTAAAGAGTATGTTGTACAAGTTTCAGGATCTCCATCAGCACTCATGCTATAATTATCACAGCAACAATTAATGCAGATACAGTGTCCTATTGTAGTGGTTATTGAAAGCAAATTCTGTTGCCAAGGTAACTAACAATATTTGTTTAGTGTTACCAGTATCCTTCCTCTCCTTGTCACCCAGTCAAGTATTTTTACTTTCATTTACTGGAGCCGTATCTGTGTTAAGGCTGCAATCTTGCAATTTATTGTGCCTATGCTGAGCCCTATGGCAATCACTGACCTTCATGCACGCCCAGATATCCGCTCACATGAATCCATTAGGTGGATCTAGCCTAACAGGTAAAATCATCAGGGCTATGCTGGCACCTCAAACAAACTACTACTCTCTTGAGCATCTAAAATAAAAACACATCATATGCTCCACACTCCAAGTTGCTCATTCTATCTTCCCGCACTGCTCCAGTATAAAGATGTCCTCACCTACACACAGTTTTTCTGTAGGACACCCACTCTCACATGATCACAGGTGGAGTCTCTTCCCCATGGCTAGGGAGTTTCTTTTTGTACATGATGCCAACACCAGCAAAAACATTGCTGGTATTGTCAAAAACAATCCCTTTCTTCCTCTTCAAAAGATAAGTGAAGACCAGGGAGAGACACGTTGGCCTCTCCAAGGTCAATCTTCCCTTATCCCACATGAAAGGCGGCCTCTCAGCCTTATTGACCATCCTATCCTCTGTAAAAGGGAGCCATTAAACAACAGATTAGTTTCCTTCAAACTCCAAATTGGAGGCGAAACATTGGGGAAGAGGTGAAGGCAGGGAGACATTCCCTCTCAGCTTTATCTTCCTCCCTCATTGATGGAAACATTTGTTTCTCCCTCCACTCAAAACCACAGACTAGAGATCTCAGAGTCTCATTTAAAGTTGATCCCATGTAAGCCCAATAAAATTTAGTTAATGTGAATTCTTTTTAGTGTTTGCTCTACAGTAGTTCAGAGTCAATGGTAATCCCATGAGTCCCAGTTCAGTGATTTCTCTCCATATGAATATGGACAAGGTAAGAAATAAATAGTTTAAGAACATAATACACAAGTAATTTGATTTTGGTTTAGGATATCAAGTAGGAAGACCATCCATCACCATATGGAGCGGTGTTATATTGTACAGTTAGCACTAGCTGAGAGCATAAAAATAGGTCTGCTTCTCCTAGCATTCAGCAGAGCCTAAGGAGGAGGAGGAGGAGGAGGAGGAGGAGGAGGAGGAGAGAGAGAGAGAGAGAGAGAGAGAGAGAGAGAGAGAGAGAGAGAGAGAGAGAGAGAGAGAGAGAGAGAGAGAGAGAGAGAGAAGAGAAACCAATGCTAGTCAATTTCTCTGTTTGGTATCGAATGTATCAAAAAATTGACGAGTTTAAGTTGCCTTTTGGTAGTCTACTAGATTTCAATACTTCATTTGTTTAGCTTGAAAGAGTGTAATGCATATTAATTAATATATGTAGGTATTTCCCATCCCTTTTCTGTATGTTTTCTATTGAGGTTGTAAGGCATGCATTTAGCTTTCAGTTTTATCTGTAAAGCAGCAGGCACACTTCAGCATTACTTATATACATTTTCATATTATTTGTACATACCAACTGCATATGGAATTGTTTAATCATCTCCACTTGCAAATTCACAATGTCTCGATGGCATGCTTCTCTGGGGGAACAAAATATAAAAAGTCCCATATGACACCTTTCTCATCAGTTCTACAAATACATTAGTTCTCCTCTAGTCCCAAACAAACACACACATACACACACCAACTGTCTTATAACACTATGGGATATCCTGGACACAAGTGTAAGGACAATGACTATTTCCTACTCCTAACTGATGCAGAAAGACAAGTAGAATTGTAATAAGTCATACAGCACGTGTCTCACTACTCCCAAGTTTCTGCAAAAACAGTTCATCCGGTTATTATATGAATCCTTGTTCATAGTCCATGAAAAAGGATTTTAAGAGCAGAGCAATACAGAACATTTGAGAGCTTGTCCTCTGTTTGCTAACAGGACCAGGAATGCCAATAGAAATACATTTTTATTTTTAATCAGTGATCCAAAGATTGGTCTTTCATCAGAGGCATTATAGGTTTATCTTAGATTTGTACTGTATTTTTTAAGTGTTCAATTTGAATGTTAACCTTGTTGGAAGAGAAAAGCCTCCTTCAGTCATACAATGCACAATGATGATGCTTAATAAATGAAAGTCATTCACCTGTAACTGGAATTAAAGATTTTCAATACAGGTCTATACTTTTGGAAGGTACCTGCACACTGCACTATGGTCTGGAACAGTGATTATGATGGGCCATGCAGACTTTACCAAGCCCACAGCACATTCCAGGTCAATGAAGGCATGACCTCTTTGTCCTCATTTCCTAAGAATCTACTGTAAATGCCAAGATAGTGGAGAATATGATTCTGTACTGATCTATTTGAAGACCTCCTTTTACCAGCATGTAACATCCCCCTAACCCTTATGAGTAGTCTCAATAAAGATCGTTAACTGGAGTGGTTCTTAATCTTTGGAATTACATTGCATCTCCCAGCACAGAGAAGTCCCTCAAATGAGAATTTTGCAACTGGCAACCTGAGAATATCAGTACTGGGACCTTAATGAATCCACTATTTTTAGTTTACTTGGAGGTGAAATGGATTCTGGGGAGCAGTGGCATAATTCCATCTTTCTGCTCTGAATTTCTAATCCTTGAAGAATACTCAGAAGAGAGTCAGAGGCAACAGCCTTCCACACCATCCAACCCACCTCAACAGTCAGGATCTCTTGGCATCAAACTCTGAAGCAGTCAGAGTCTGGGATTTTGAGTAAGGGCTCACAACTGATTTTGACTTAGAATTTGTCCTAAAAACTCTTAGCCGACTTCACAAAGTATGGATCAGAGCAGAGTCTCCCAGTCGAGGCTCCAGCTGATGAACTGTAGGTTTGACGCTAGAAAATGTATTTTACAAAATGGGCACTCCTTAAACCTAGGCTCTTTAAAGGGACATGCCATCCATAGTGTACTGATGAGCTTCATCATTACATTTGCAGAGAAACTCTTAACTAAAAACTCATAGATAAAAACACAAAAACAAGCAACTCAGAGGATGCTGCATGATTTGAAAATATGCAGTATCTTTTAGAGACAGATTCAAAGCAGCGAGAACGCACCAGCAAATTAAACTTACTTTGTGCTGCTCTGACAATGCAAAGCATCTTCAAACAGCCAGCGTATACACCCCAGTTTCCCCAAACCCTCATCCTCCATAGTCCCCTGCACACATGCCATCACCTTGCTCAATTTCACCTTCCGATCCCCCAAAATTCCCCAGCATGCACACAAGTATTTCCCCAGTTGAGGAGACAAATCAACTGGTAGCTTCTGAAAGGTAATTAGGATTATTGTAACTTTTGTGACTATTTTCATTAATGCACATTACAGGAGCAGAGGAAGAAGGATCATCTTGTCTGGAGAAACCATTCAAAGAACTGCACTCTTTCAAAATGGATGCCACCTCGTATTGTTCTCAAGGAGACTGAGAATGTCTTCAGTTAAAATTCCCTTTTTCAAAATGGCCACCTCCTCTTGTTCACAATAGAAGTGACGCCAAGCTGCTCTCTGGCAGCATAGAGCACTCTATGTTGTCAGAAAGCAAAGATTTGCAATGTGTGAAGCAAGGAAATGGAGGCAATGGCCATCATTATTTATGGCAGCCTGTAGCCTTAGTTCCATTGAAAACAATTGGAAATGGCAGCCATTTCCAAAGAGAGCAGTTATTTGTGAGATTCTCTGTAGTAAAAAAAATTCTCAACCTTTGCTGAAAGAAACCTTCAGTCATAAAAAAAAACAAAAACAGCAAAAATGGCCATTAATCTTATTTTTTTTAAAGAAGTCTTCTAATGTTGTATATTCACATGATTTTAAGGAGTTTCAACAATATAGGAAGGTTGATTCTGCATTAAATATTAAAGTCATTAAAGACAAAAAAGAGTGACATCAAATCCTACATTTCTTAAAAGATCCATTTAAGTTCAATTAACTCAAACTGATCTATAAATTCTCAGAAAACATGTACCCCAGTAAGTACCATAATTTTGGAGTGGATATTATGTATTCTACACATTCTTAAATATGCAAGAAGTTATTTCCACATAAAAAAAGCTCTATAAATTCGACAAGATGTAAGCATCACCAAGAAAGGTGCATAGGGATTCTGACTAATCTCTACCTGTTTGAGGAGTGATATCCCTAAAATCATTTCCAAACCTGAGCTAGGAAAGTAACATCACAACATGCTTCTGCTATTCCAGCTGATGTTATTGTGGTTTTTTTTGTCAAAGCCTGAAAGTGCAAAAAAATATGGCCCTTATATTCTATTCAACTACAGTTATAAATACATTAGGAGGATACAGTCATGTAGGCTGTAACACTGATAAGAGAAATTTGTTTTAACGGGTGTTCTCTAGATGCAGAGACTCTTCTAATAATCCAAAGATTTGGATCACAAGCCAATCTCAGCAACTGATCAGAGGGTTCTGTACCTTCTCTAAGAAGCCAATGAATACATGTACAATGAAAGGGCAAAACTTCTGGGTCACAGCCTAAGACTGTTTTTCTCCCACTACAAATATCAGTGATCTAAAACGAACTCAGTGGGAGGTGGGTTGATATACATGCCTCCCCCGTTTTTTCAATTTTTCTCCTTTGACTGAAATGTTCAAACAAAATTGTATTAAAATCTAGTTGTAGAAGTGTCAAGCCCTCGGCTTCCACAAACTAAGTGCCCTCCACAGTTTCCTACTTTCAGAGACTTTTAAAAGATGCAGAAATAAAAATCTAACAGACACCTGAGAGGTAATATATATCATTAGGTTGTGCTGTTGCTAAAATGTACTGGCTGAAACAAGAGTGGCAGGTACTCCCCACCCAAACGGTGCCATGAGCTCTCTTTCTCCCATTTTGGGACACCACATCCCTTCCCTCCACCAGAGAATATATATCCCTTTCTCTCCTCACTCAAACATATTCCTCCTCTCACACAATGAGCTTCCACCATTAGCTGTCTGGCCTCAAATTCCTTCCATGCTCCTTGGTTTTATTTGATAAGGAACTAAAGGTTTTGCTTTTTTTTTTTTTTTTTTCTTCATTCTAGGGATGACTTCCCTAGTGTCACAGAAGAGAAAGCTGAACCTTTTTATTAAAAATTTGGGTTAGGGAAAGACAAGAAGACTGCAAACGTGGGGGGGGGGGGGGAGATATACATTTTTATTGTATTTCTTGATTAAATTCTGGGGGTTATAAATATAAAGAAGCTACAGTATTTTCTCTTGAAATACACATAAAAAGGAGAGAGAGGCACTTCTAGAGTAGGTGGAATGACACAGATACAAAGAAGTAATCAGTGTCATAGTATAAATAGTTTTAGAACTATTGCTATGCTATTAACAGTCATATCACAGCAAAGCTACTGGGACACCAGAAAATGTTTTGAACAACAAAAAAGAGAACTATTATACAATGTTGTATACATATGAGACACAAAAAGACTATCACAAAAAACAAAACAATTTAGAAAAAACATTTCTAATTAGAGTAAAATTGTGTGAAAATGATTAATTTCCATCTGTATAATTGGCCGTCAATTTTTTCAAGAAAAAAATCAATCACATCTCTGTTTGTATAAACAGCCTATAGAAATAATATAAAAAAAAACTTTGGATAGAGACACGAAATAACTTAAGACTATAGGGAGTGCTATGTAAAAAATAATATTAACCAAAAGGATCTATTTAAATCCCAATGTAGATATCCCAATGTAGATACTCTTATTCTGGAATAAGAGTGCCTTCTTACAATTTACAAAGGCACTTTCAGTTTGGAGTAAGTGGTCCCAAAATAACTATCCCTGAATAATCATTCCAAAATAGGTATTTTGGTAAATTCTGAGGGGTAGACAAGCCCTAAATTAATCCCTCCAGAACTCTGGTGGGTTTTTTGTTATGAGAATTCCCGGCAGTGAATGATTAAACACTTCAGGTACAATTGAATCAGACCTGTGCAAAGGAGGACTACTGAGGGACCAGTCTATAATAATTATTCAGGAATAGATATTTTGGGATATTTCCAGGTGTGGATAAATCCTCAGTTAAACTACCTGTCACAGCTAGTTTGAACCCCTTTACGAATCTAAAACTACCTCCTCGCCCTTTCAACCTGGCCACGTGTTGTTAAAACCCTACACAACTGTAGAACTCCATAAAGTTACTGGGGCAAGTCCACGCTAAAAAAAATTTGCCAGCATAAAAAACCCTTTCCCTACACGGCTTATACTGCCAAGAGTCCTTTGGCACCCAATACAGCTTCTGTCATTCAAGGAGGTGGTTTCAATATGCCGACAAAAAGAACTCCTTTCCTGGTGTATGCTAAGTCCACATTATGAGGCCTTGCTGATGTAGTTACATTGGCACAGCTGTACCAGCAAAGCCTTTGTAGCATAGCCTGTGTCACCAGACGCAAGAAATTGATCGCTAACAGATCGATCGCTACCCTCTGATCCGGCGGGTAGTGAAGACCAGCCCATAGACTAGTATTTACTCTCCTTTGTTGCCTAGGCTAGACACATCTTGGCCTTGTCTAGGTTAGGACTTGAAGGTGCATCATTAACTAACAAATTCTAACTAATTGATTTTAAATGCAGTATTGACAAGACACACTGCCTTTAACCGGGGCTAAACTGGTTGAGTTAAAGCCTAAAGCAAGAAAAAGTAAAGGTCGGGCTGAACGTCACACCAGAAAAATGTTCCTCAGTTTCCCAATAGAAGATAGTCTTCTTCGGACACAAACAATGTCTGGAAGCAACACTAAAAAATTAATGATAGGGAACAATTTCCTACCAGCAGAGACATCCGTTAGGTCATCTAATGTTTCTTTTCCTCTTCATTTCCAAAATCTAGAATTCCAACAAATGCAATGCACTGGACCCACAATACAATGAGTTTAGAGGTTTATGATGAACATTTTTATATTTTGAGCTAAGCTGTTTAAAAAGCCATTCCTTCGGCTTTTAGCGAGGCATTTTGTTTTCATAAAGTGAGAGAACTTTCAATAACAGATCCACACGCACAACTAAATGGATGCCAACCAACATTCTTCCTTTACAATACAGGCTTCATTTTGTGTAGAGCTGCACTTGGTACTGCAGTACATAACTGATTTAATAGCTTTGCAGTTATCTAGATCTTAAGGGAAAACTCAAAGCATCGCTTTGAACAATTTTTTTTCTTGTTCAAATAACATATTGTGATTGGCTCAATAAATTTCTGCCAAAAAATAAAAGCAGAAATGAAGGCATGGTATGAGATACAAAAATCCCTTAAATAGGTCTCAGCACCACCTGACCTATCATATTAAAATTAATGCTCTAGTGATCTTTATTTGAGTGCATCGCTTCAAAAATGTTATAATAGTAACAATCTTTCACACTCTAACTTGAGCTATATCAAACCTGATTTAACTGCAACTGAAGTCCATAACAGCCTTTCCTCTGTTTTCAGTAGGAGTTGGCTTGTGCCCCGGGCGGGGGGGGGGGGGGGAGGAGAATCTCCCAAAATTGTTAGCACCCAAAGCAGAAACTACTATTTCTAGAGAAGGGAGAGGCAACAGAAGACTCCACAAAATCTAATAAGGAACTTATCATGAAGATCTCAACTTACCCAAAAAGCATATAGCTTACCAATCCTGCAAACGTATGTAAAATTTATTCATATGAGTAGTCCCCACTGTGGCATCAACCTATTGAAATCAATAGGACTACTCGCATGAATAAAGTTACGCACAGTTTACAAGTTTGCAGTACTGGGATCATTGATACTTCAGTGATAGGAGATACAGAAACTAGGACTGCCAATTGAGCGCAGTTAACTCATGCAATTAACTAAAAAAATTAAATTGTGATTAATCACAGTTTTAATCACTGTTAAACAATAGGCTATCAATTGAAATTTATTAAATATTTTGGATGTTTTTCTACATTTTCATATATATTGTATTCTATATTGTAATTGAAATCAAAATGTATATTATTCTTGATTACAAATATTTGCTCTACAAAAATGATAAAAGAAATAGTATTTTTAAATTTACCTCATACAAGTGCAGTAGTGTAATCTCTGACGTGAAAGTGCAATTTACAAACAAAGAAATTTTTGTTACATAACTGCACTCAAAAACAATATAAAACTTCTTGGCCTAAAGTAGACTCTGTCCTACTTCTTGTTCAGCCATTGCTAAGACAAACAAGTTTGTTTATATTTACAGGAGATCATGTTGCCCTCTTCTTATTACTGTACAGTGTGACCAGAAAGTGAGAACAGGCATTTGCCTGGCATTTTTGTAGCCGGTGTTGCAAGGTATTTATGTGCCAGATTTGCTAAACATTCATATGCCCTGTCATGCTTTGGCCACCATTCCAGAGGACATGCTTCTATGTTGATATCGCTTGTTAAAAAAAATAACGTATTAATTAAATTTGTGATTGAACTCCTTGGGAGTAGAACTGTATGTCCCCTGCTGTGTTTCCCGCATTCTACCATATATTTCATGTTATAGCAATCTTAGATGACCCAGAACATGTTGTTCAAATCTTTCACTGCAGATTTCACAAAATGCAAAGACGGTACCAATGTGAGATTTCCTAACATAGCTACAGCACTCGACCCAAGGTTTAAGAATCTGAAGTGCCTTCTAAAATCTGAGAGGGACTGGGTGTGGAGCATGCTTTCAGAAGAGCAGGACTCCGATGCAGAAACTAAACCATCAAAAAAGAAAATCAACCTTCTGCTGGTGGCATCCAACACAGATGATGAATATGAACAAGATTCAGTCTGCATTAGTTTGGACTGTTATCAAGCAGAACCCATAATCAGCATAGATGCATGCAGGGTTGCCAGGCATCTGGTTTTCAACTGGAACGCTTGGCTGAAAAAGGACCCTGGCAGTTCCGATCAGCACTGCCGACCGGGACATTAAAAGTCCGGTTGTCAGTGCTAAGGCAGGCCAGTCCCTATTTGGTTTTGCACTGAGCCCCGGAAACCCCAGCCAATGGGAGCTGCAGGGGTGGTGCTTGTGAGCGAGAGCCTCCTGGGCCCCCAACCTAGGAGTTGGATCGGCTGGCTGCTTTCGGAGTGAAGCGTGGAGCCAGGAAAGGCAGGGAGTCTGCCTTAGCCTCGCTGCACTGCTGACCCGGAGCCACCTGAGGTAAGCCTGCTCCCCAACCCCAAGCCCGTACCCCAGCCGAGCCCCCCCCCAACCCAGAGCCCCCTCCTGCACCCCAAACTCCTGATCCCTGGCCCCACACCAGAGCCTGCACCCCCATCCGGAGCTCTTCATCCCCACTCCCCTCCCCCACACCACAAATCCATGCCCCAGCCCAGAAGCCCTTTCCCACACCCTGAACCCCTCAGCCATGGCCCCTCCCCAGAGCCTGCACACCCACCCAGAGCCTACTCCCCCTCCTGCACCTCACCCCGCTGCCTCAACCCGCAGCCTTCTTCCACACTCTGAATCCCTTGCCCCATCCCCAGCCTGGAGCCGCCTCCTGTAACCCAACTCCCTGCCACAGCCCAGTGAAAGTAAGTGAGGGTAGGGGAGAATGAACCACCAAGGGAAGGTGAATGTAGAGAGCGTGGGGTTGGGCCTCTGGGAAGGGGTGGAGCTATGATGTTTGGTTTTGTGTGATTAGAAGGTTGGCACCCCTAGACACATGTCCCCTAGAACGGTGGTTGAAGCATGAAGGAACGTATAAATCTTTAACTCATCTGACACGTAAATATTTTGCAACACCGGCTAAAACAGTGCCATGAGAACACCTGTTCTCACTTTCAGGTGATATTGTAAACAAGAAGCCAGCAGCATTATCTCCTGCAAATGTAAACTAACATGTTTGACTGAGTGATTGGGTGAACAAGAAGTAGGACTGAGTGGATTTGCAGGCACTAAAATTTGACATTGTTTTATTTTTGAATGCAGTTTTTTTGTCAAAATTCTACATTTGTAAGTTCAGTTTTCACGATAAAGAGATTGCAGTACAGTATTTGTATTAGGTGAGTTGAAAAATACCATTTCTTTTTTTTTTTACACTGCAAATAGTTGTAATAAAAAATAAATATAAAATGAGACTATACAATTTGTATTCTGTTGTGTAATTGAACTCAATATATTTGAAAATGTAGAAAACATCCAAAAATATTTAAATAAATGGTACTCTATTACCGTATTAACAGTGCAATTAATCATGATTAATTGTTTGACAGTCCTAACAGAAACCCTAATATTAGACAGACAGCTTGATGACCAATGGAAAAATCTACAGCAAGTTTACTGTACTTTAGTTGAAAAGCTAAATTTTGATTATCCAAAATGGAATGATTTTGCCATTCAGAGTTTGTATTAAAACACATCAAGTTACAAAATGAAATTTAAAAAAAAAATCAAATCAATGAAATACTCCAAACACTGTGTGAACATACTCTACCTGAAGTCATCCAGCGTTTCCTGTATCATATTTTGAATGAAATGAATTTGAACTGATGTCAAAGGTGCATTTGGTCTATTACTTCCAATGGTGTCTACTATTTTTTCAGATAATGAACTGGCAACTCCCGCAGTGACAGATGAAGTTATCTTTGGACCTACAGAAGAAAAATTAAGAGTGAATCTGGAGAAGGAGAATAAAAGAAAACTTCTGTTACTCCACAAAGCATCTGTCTTGAGAGATGGATCACAAACTAAGACTCAACAATGCAATATTGTTGCAAAAAAATAAAAAAAAGAGCAAACATCATTCTGGGATGTATTAGCAGGAGTGTTGTAAGCAAGACATGAGAAGTAATTCTTCTACTCTACTCAGCACTGATAAGGCCTCAACTGGAGTACTGTGTCCAGTTCTGGGCATCACACTTCAAGAAAGATGTGGATAAATAGGAGGAAGTCCAGAGGAGGGCAACACAAATGAGCAAAGTTCTAGAAAACAAGATCTTTGAGGAAAGACTGACCTCCTCCCACCCGGATGGAGAAGACTGAGAGGGGACATGATAACAGTGTTCAAGTAGGTATAAGGTTGTTATAAAGAGGATGGTGCTAAACTGTTCTCCTTATCCACTGAGGACAGGACAAGAAGCAGTGCTCTTAAACTACAAGAAGGAAGATTTAGATTAGACATTAAGAAAAGTACTTTGACAGTCAAGAAGTTAAGTACTAAAACCAATTACCTAGGGAGGTTGTAAAATCTCCCATCACTGAAGATTTTTAAGAACAGCTTAGACAAAACAACCAACCGGGGTGGTCCAGACAATACTTAGTCCTGCCTCTGTGCAGGGTACTGGATTAAGATAACCTACAGCAGAGGTGGGGAACCTTTTTGTGCCAAGGGCCATTTAGACATTTATAATGTCATTTGCGGGCCGTTGCCCCCCGCCCCCACACACACACCAGGGAGCCCAGGCTGGCAACGGGAGCTGAGACCCCAGCTGGCAAGGGGCCAGCGGGAGAAACCCCAAAGCAGTGGCAGGCGGAGTGCTTAGCCCTGCACTGCTTTGGGGTTTCCCCGCTGGCCCCTTGCCAGCCGGGGTCCTGCCGCCTGCCCCAGTCAGCTCCCACTATCAGCCTGGGTGTAGGAGGTGATGTTGCTTTACCCCCGCCCAGCCTCCCCCCATCTAACTGCCTTTCTTCCCCCACCCCTGCCTCGCCCGGCCCACCCCACCGTAGCTAACCTCCTCCCCCCTCCCAACCCAGCCTCCTGCCCCCCATGCCTGACCCACCCAGCCCAGCCTCCCCCCCACCAAACCTCCTTCCCTCCTGCACCCACACCTCACCCACCCCAGCCTCTCCCATTGACCGTCGGCTCCCCGCAGTGCCGGCGGGCCCCCCCCCAGGTTCGAGCCACCCCCGCCTGGCGGCCCACGCGCATCCCTGGCCGGCGGCTCCCCCAGGCGCTTGCCGGCCCCAGCGCGGACCCACGCCCGCCTGCCGGCCGGAGCGCATAGCCACCCCCACCTGCCAGCTGGAGCGCATCCCTGTGCAGCGGCTCCCCCAGGCGCTTGCTGGCCGGAGCGCGGAGCCGCCCCTGCCTGGTGGCCCACGCGCATCCCTGGCCAGCGGCTGCCCCAGGCGCTTGCTGGCCGGACCGCGGAGCTGCCCCCGTGCGTCCCTGGCCGGCAGCTGCCCCAGGAGCTTGCCGGCCGGAGCGCGGAGCCGCCCCCGCCTGGCGGCCCACGCGCATCCCTGGCCGGCAGCTGCGGCATGTCTTTGCCCCACGCCCCAGTGCCTGATTCAACCCCGGCCCCGCCGCAGGCTGGATGAAATCATTTGGCGGGCCGTATAAGGTCCGCGGGCCAGAGGTTCCCCACCCCTGACCTACAGGGATCCTTCCAGCTCTACATTTCTATGATTCTGTTTTCAAATATTTTACCCTAAATGACTTGAGAGCCTAAGGGGCAGATCTACAAAGGTACTAATGATATAGCTAGATGCTTAGTGGGATTTACAAAAGCATTTGTGAAATAGGTCTTATTCAGAGGCTCTGGAAAAATCCCACAAGGCACCTACCTGGATCTTTAACCACCTCAATACCTTTGTAGATCTGGCCTTTAGGCTCCCAAGTCATTTGGGAGTGTTTACACACACAATTAGTTTGCTGCAAGCTGAGGTGTAAGTCTCCCACACTCTAAAAGTTCCCTAGTGCACTTTCAGCTATTCAACTTTGAAATGAGAGTAGATCAAAATGCATGAGGGAACTTTAAGTGCACAGCAGAAAGAGTACACAGAGACAGGTTGTTCGGCCGGTTATATTTACACCAAAGCCTGCCGCAAACTAAGTGTTCATGGAGACAAGCCTTTAGATGCTTTTGATTATTTTATCCTACATCCAAGCAGCTCAAGTTATACTTAGTACGCTATAAAAAAAAATTCCTCAGTTACTTGCCCTTTAATTCAATATTAATGCTAAAGTCACTTCTGTGACAGTTTTCACATCATCAGGTATCATAACACACAAATAACCACTTGTAAAACCAGACAATTTCCACACACTTACTTGCTGAGGTAGTACCATTTACTGGTGAATCGGACATCAAGAGTGCCTGAATATTCTTCCCTAGCCTCTCATTTGCTTCCGGAGTCTTGATTACAGTGGGCAAAAGTGGAGAATTTGAATTTCCAGACTCAGCATTCGATGAGCTCAATTTTGAAAGCTTGTAAGCCAAATTAAAAACAGCAATCATTGTAACACTTCAGTTGTACTTAACGATTTACATTTTAAGATGTACATTGCCTCTTATGTATTTATTTGTGTGTTTGGAAAGCTGGAACAAATAGGTCTGGCTAGAAAACAATGACTTCATTTCCCCCCAAATTTTGAGATTTTGGAATTTACTTTTGTTCTATATCAGAACAAAACTGAGACCTTTTGACACTTTTTCACAGAAATGAGAACACCAATCCCAGAATACCCATTAGCCTAGCGGCTAAGGAATTCCCCTGGCATGTAGGAGACTTGCTCCAAATCAGGAGTTTCCTAAACGTCAGGTTACACAGATAGTCCTCTCTGAAACATTCTTAAAGTTTCTGGGGAGAAAAATTGGTTTGCTCAGTTGGGATTTTTTAACGAAAGTGTTTCCAACCAATTCTAGTGACTAATACAAACTAAAATTTAAATCCAAATATTTATAGCATATCCTTGAAGCGGACCTCAAAAACTTGGCTTTGCATTAATATTAGAATGGTAAAACCCAGTATCTACTTACTACTGTAAAAGGAAACAAACACTATTCATGACTAATGCAGTATTTTCCTCTCAGCAGAAAAAACATGGCAGATGAATTACTCTCGTAGAACGAGAAGAGCACTATCTCCCCAAGCCAGTAGCAAAGCCATATGTTCTGGTAATGGTGCTACAGGTCCCACAGGAGCCACAATTGGAGAAAAACAAGGAGTCAGCAATACAAGAAAAGCCAGGAGAGTCTTCAGACTCAATAGTACCCTGGGAGGTAGTTTGGCCACACAGATCTTAGGCTCAAATGTTTATTCCCTTTCTGGGATAGTGCCAAGACCTCTGGACCTGGAGACCTCTCAATTTTTCTTACCTTTGTTCATGAGGGCATGCCTGAAACATCTTCTGATGGAGAACCTGCTTGAAACTCAGGAAACTGAGCCCAAAAGTCTTGTGCTGCAACAGACTTTTCCAAAGCTAAGGAAAACCCTGACATTGAGGGAAAACTTGCTGTGGCTTGTTCCAATAGAAGATGTTTGACAGGTGCTGGCTTAGTACCACATCTCTTATCTGGGTAGATCATTATACTAACAAAGGGCTCATAATAACAACAGATTCTTCAGATGCAAAAATCAACCTCAACCAACTCATACTCGAAGCTGGCTACAGAGAGAAAAGAACTGGACTGATGTGGGCCTTTTGTAAATTCAACTTTAAAGATTCAGTGCTGCATGCATTGCTTTCTAGAGAGTTCCTGAATCTCAGCAGCAACAGAAGTGCAAGCAGATTTCATAAAAAGGAGTAAGCAGAGACCATCTCAAAAGAAATGACATTTTCTCTTTTCTAGTTCCTGTGAGTTTTATGGAAAATGCTTTCTAAAAATCAAGAAATAAAAGCTCCCAACTATTCAGAAATTAAAAATATTCTGCATGGTAGTACAATTTGTCTTCATTGTTTCAATGTATTATAATGCCAAGGACTTTTTTAAAAAAGGATGTAAACTTGTATATCATGTTGCTCAAGACCACAAGAGACTTCTCAGAAGTGATTCATTGTAAATCAGGAATTTAAGAGATTAAGAATCAGAATGGTCTAAATTGGAGTAAGACAGATACTGTAAGGTTATTGTGATATCTAAGGATTATTTTGCAGTCCTTTTAATGCACATTACCTAGAACAATTTTTGGCCAATGTCCCATCAACAAAAAGTATTTATTGGAGGTAAAAGGCACACAGGCAGACACTTAAAAACAAAACAAAAAACAATCGATCACTTATGAGAGGAATTAGAGTAGACTACCTGTTTCAAGGGTTCTCTAGATTCTTGTTTTCCAATATTTACTTTTGTAGCTTCAACATCTTGATTTGGATGCTCATCTTCTTCTTTAATAGGAGAGCCCACAAATGCATGTAATGGACTAGAACGTGTCCCTTGCATGCAAGAACCTACTGTGTTTCGTTTTATGGGAAACACAGTGTTGAATTGGGGGAGGAAATCCAAACCAGGAAAGTAGGGCTGCAAAGCCAAACCTGAAAGGGAGAGAGAGAAAACAAAAGGCTTTTCTGGCTTACATAAAAGTATTCATAAACACATAATCAAACAAGAAAACATGGAGAGAAAACCCACATCCTGCACTACTGATTATCTATAGGAATACTTTTCTTAAAACAGTTATGATTTGCTGTTACACAGTACACCAAACATTATACATACTGGGCTCTGACATTTTTACATTCATTTTATACCAGTGCAGTTCCACTGATATTTGACTGCATGGATGGTTTGGTTTCAATGGAATCATATCAGCATAAAACTGGCGTAATGCCCTGACTAACCAGGCTTGTTTTGTTTTTAAGCTGGACAGTAAACAGAAATGCAGTGCAAAAGCACTTACCATCTCCTTTTCCTGGAAGATCTTCATTTGTTTTGTAAATGGCAATATCTACAAAATATTGACAAAAATAAAGGTCAATTTAAAACTTGTGATGATTGAATCTGTGTCAGTATTCTACAGTAATGTAGTACTTCAATAATAAGGAATTAACAGAACTATGAAACAGGAACAGCTTCTGTACTCTCAACTCCTACTTCTGCACGGAGATTTGCTGGTATAGACTCTTGCACAGAGCACTGTACGGATACAAAGTTTGTATCTGCATCTGATCTGCAGAAATGGTCCACAGATAAAAGCGGATATGCACAGATTTGTGGGACTCCAGATGCAGAATTTACCTGCATCTGATCTGGGATCCATGAAAATGGTCCGCAGATATCCCCAGATGTATAGGGCTCTACTTATACAGATTCATGACCTCCAATAGGATTGCACACAGGTCCAGAGATCCACATTAGTGCATGTGCTTACAGGATCAGAGCCCAAAGGTGAAAGCAGAGGCTCTACTCTAACTTCCCCATCAACATAAGCTCCTAGAAATCAATAAAAATAATGCCTCTGATTGTTTTCTTATTAATTTATCTTCTGGGTATTTGAGCGCCATGTTAGTCTATTTCATACTTTTGTTTTCTAGTAAGTTTTAAAAATATGCATCATAGGGAAAGAGTGAGGTGAAACCAGGATCCCAGGACACTGGGAAAACTTGGATCTGGACTATGCACTACAGGCCCATCTCGGACAATAAATACTCAAAATGACCACAGTGGCAGTATTTTTATTGACACTTGACCCTGATATTTTCTTATTACCAACTCTTGCATTTTTACAAATTCTCTGATGAAAGTTTACCTGCCTACTTTAAAAAAATCCTAGTTTTCCAAAGCCAGCAAAAAGATAGGATCCTGTGCAATATATGCAAAACTTAATATAAACACATTAAGCCCTCTGAGCTTTGTTAAAAGAAGTAGTACTGCACAGAATGTCAGGCAGAGCACACAGCAAGAATTCAGCTGCATTGTATCTAATGTTACAAGTTTCAATATTAACAACTTACCATCTCTGACTGGAGAGAACATGTCACCCAGACTATCTCGTCCCAGATCATCAAAGTTAGTCATACTGGCACGCTGCCCATGATCTGTTTCTTTAGACAGAATTACATCTGTGCTGCCGCTACGAGGAAAACCTTAAGATAACAACAACATTCAATCAGGGATTTACAGTTTCATTTCATCAACTAAAAATAAAATTAAAAAAAGGACTCTGCTTGCTTTAAATCTCAAACTGAACATTAATCCAAGCACTTTCCCTAACAAAATGCAAAACAAAGCTTGCTATACTTTTATTGTACTGTCTTGTAAACAATTCTAATCAGAAAACCAACTCTGAAAGCTTTGCCTGGAGCTTTACCTCATTAAGGGCCTCCAGTCACCCGTGTGAAAGAAAAAAAAAATATAGGTTGATTTTTTCCTTTTATACAAGGAGTCTTGTTAATGGAGACAAATGTTCAAACTAAGTTTTACAGGTAACACTACAAAATGTATTGTTTTCTTGATGGATGCAGTCAGGATAAATGGAAATTAGTTAAAAAAAAAACAAACAACCCAACACCCTACTCCCCATAAAATAAAAGTACTTTTATAAGCTTGGAGGAGAAAAGTAACCTATCAATATTATCCAGCAATAAAAGCAGTGTCTACTTAAATATCCGCTGTTAAATGTGAAATTTAAAATTATATATCATATATGCAGGTGTATCTTCATGCTGCTTTCCCCCGCCCAAGCTTGAAAATGAGTATTTAGAAAACGAGCAATTAGCTAGGTGTCCCTAAGCTTTGTTTCCCAGAAACTGGGAATTGGTGACAGGGGATGGCTCACTTGATGATTACATTCTGTTCATTCCCTTGGGACACCTGGGATTGGCCATTGTCGGTCAAGAGGATACTTGGCTAGACAGACCTTTTGTCTGACCCAGTATGGCTGTTCTTATGTCATCTTCAAGCTGCCGCACACTGTCCCCACCCCAAGAGCAGCCGCCGTAGTTCCCACTGGCCAGGAACTGTGGCCAATGGGAACTGCATTGGTGGTGCCTGTGGATGGGGCAGCACGCAGAGCCATCTAGCCATATCTCCATGTAGTAGCCAGAAGGGGGACATGCCACTGCTTACAGGAGCTGCTTTAGGGGGGAGGGATAGCTCAGTGGTTTGAGCATTGGCCTGCTAAAACCAGGGTTGTGAGTTCAATCCTTGAGGGAGCCATTTAGGGATCTGGGGCAAACAATCTGTTAGGGGACAGTACTTGGTCCTGCTAGTGTGGGCAGGGGACTGGACTCAATGACCTCTCAAGGTCCTTCCAGTTCTATGAGATAGGTATATCTCCATATATATATATATATATAGGTAAGCACTACCTGGAGCCTACACTTCTGTCCCCCTCCTGCCCTCCAAAACCCTTGGTTCCAGCCCAGAGCATCCTAACCCACCCCAGAGTCGCACCCCCAGCCAGAGCCAGAACCCCAACCTTGCAATTTCATGAGCATACATGGCCCGCCATACAATTTCCATACCCATATATGGTCCATGAGCATACATGGCCCGCCATACAATTTCCATACCCATATATGGTCCAAAAAGTTTGCCCACCCCTGCCGTAGGTGCACTCCCCATCCCATAAGGGATGCATCTGATGTTATACGACAGTAGAAAGAAGCTGGAAGAATGGGACTCCTGCACAAACTTTAGAGGAGCCCTTCCATCCACTGAGTGAGTCCAATTCATGGTGAGCGAATCATAGAACCTTGTCTAGACTGCATGTTCAGAATATAGACTGTTTGAGCCATCCTTGAAAGCAGCGAAGGCATAATCTGGTGTAGTGTATTACAAAAATGCTGCCATAAGAACTAACATAGGAAGACAATTTCTTGCTGAAGTCTGGTGACCTACTGCCAGCTTGGAAAGGAGGCTTGTTAGAGTTATAAATCTGTCCCTCGGAAGGCTATGGCTGTTATGGAATTTGAAGAAGCCCCTATGAAATCTATTTGATAAACCAGAGTCAAGGTGGACTTGTCAATACTGAGTTGAAATCCTAATCTATGGAAGACCGACATTATCAGATGGATGGCAGAGACACTGACTTTTATTGTATGACGGTCCCTTCAGCAACCAACCAAAGTAAGGGAAGACTATTCCCAGAGAACGCAAAATAGCAGCTACCATTGCTATGATGTTTGAGGATGCTCTTGGAGCAAAGGAAAAAATCAAAAAGGAGTACTTCATACTGAAGGAGACTGGTGGACTAGAAAACGAAGAAGCCTCCTGTCAGAGTGGTGAACTGTGACAGGGAAGCACACATCCTAATGACAGACGGCCAAGAATCAATTCCCAGAATCTAACAATGAAATTATAGCTGAAAGTCATCATCCTGAATTTTTGTGATTTCACAAAAGTGTTTAGGAGCCTGAAAGCTAATATTGGTCTCCATCCCCTGTTCTTTTATGGGACCAGGAAAAAAACCCATAGAATTCTTCCCTCTGTGGTTGGCTGAAACTGCTTCTATGGCCCCTATATATAGGGGAGAGTTAACTTCCTGTCTCAGCAGGTGCTTGTGAGAAGGGTCCCTGAAAAGGGATAGAGAAGGTGAGGATGGAGGTGAACTGAATAGAGTAACTCAGTGTTAGGGTTTCAAAAATCTACTTGATGGATATTATTTGTTCCCAGGCTGGCTGGTAATGGGAGCGTCAGTTTTCAAAGGGAGGGAGACAGATAGGTATCTTCAGCGACACCATCCTATTGTGGGGATATTCCATGACCTTGACCAAATTATCAACACTGATGTTTGGAGGATGAGGATTGCCAGGTGGTGAAGGTTGCAGCAGCAGTCACAGTGGGTGGTCTCTTCTTTTGATAGCTAGGTTTCTTTTAGGTGGTTCAGTGGATCCATGGGAGAAAGAGTATTGAACAAGATGAGCTCTTTATGTGGTGTACAACCTATTAAATTTTCTCTTACTTACTGAGCAAGACCCTGGGATCTTTTCAAGTGTGAAGAGATTCATCTGAAGACTCAGAAAAAAGGTTAAACTCATAGAAAGGAGGATCTGTTACAATATTCTGGATCTCCCTAGAAAAGCCAAACAGTTGTAGTCAGATGTTCTATGCATAACAACTACAGTAGAGATGGAGTGAGCCACTGTGCTGGCTGCATCTCTGGAAGCTTGCAGAGAGGTTCTTGCCAAGAGATGGCCCTCACTGATGACAGCTTTGAACAGATGACAATGTTCTGCTGGAAGGTGATCAATACAATTGTTGAATTTATCATAATTGATGTAGTCATATTTTACCATCAGGGCGTGGGTAATGAACAGGCTGGAATTGTAGAGTCACTGTCAAACAGCTCAAGTCCAAATAGGTTAAAATGCTTTTGTTCCTTGGCACAGTGTGTCAACTGCATCTGATATTGTGTGTTATGACCACTGACAGCTTCCTCAACCAAGGAATTCAGTGAAGGGTGGTGAATAAATAGAAATTCTGATTTTTTTCCACCAGTATGCAATATTTTTTGTGCTCCCATTTGCAAAATGTCATGCAGCAGATAGAGTTTGCCAGATTCTTTTTCTAGGATCCAGTTTTGCCCCATTCATTGGTAGAGTGTCTCTGCCAAAAATTGATGTACATAAAAAGTAAAACTTATGTTGGAACTCCTGGACCTCTTTTGGCAGAATCTAGAATGATTCAGAAATACATTTAATCAGTTCCTAAAACTGCTTAAAGTACTCAGCAAGGGAAGTGGAAGTGGCATTATGGTCTTGTTTGATGAAATATTAGTTTGTGATGTCACTTCCTTGTCTGTTCTTCAAAAGACTCTTCCCGAGGTTTTTAAGGAGAGAGTCACGAGAGGGCAGAGGGTCTCCTTTAACAATCCCTATGGGAGAAGCTGGAAGGCTTCAAAAACTGCTGATAGCAGACAGCCCGGAGGGTCCAGTATGGCCACTAAGGTTGGTCATAAGGCAAAGGAGGGAGGATACAACGCTGGTCATGGAGATAGAGAGGGGCATAATTTTATCTGTCCACTGAGATTTCCCGGCAGGATAAAAAGATGGAAGAATGTCTCTTGTAGAACAGTCAGGGGATCCCAATACAGAGATTTGGGAGTCTGAGGAACCATCCATGATTTAGTCCGAAGGTGGAGCAGACAACTGAAGCAAATGCAACTGCCTGTCTGCTGTGACCAGTACTGGATATCTATGAGGTACTGGTGAAAGATATGGTCTTGGAGATCAAGTGGATTTTGGTGTGGAAAAACACCTGGAACCCATTAACAAGAGGGATTATGGCTTGTCTATTATGACCAAGTCTCTAGAATACCTAAATTCTTGCAGTACCAAGTGTAAATGAGCAAAAATAGATAAAGGCTCTGCAGAAATTGGTGTCAATACCTGCTTCTGTGATCCCTGTTTGGAAGATGGGGCAGGTACTGATGGTACTGACAGTTGAGACACATTCCTGTTAGATGACTCTGGTACCAAGGATGAAGATAGCCTCTCTTCTATAGGTACCAACATCCGCACTTCTACAGGTACCAACATCTGGGATACTCAGATACCAGCACTGGCTTCTGTGAAGTAGAGTGTTTGGAGCCTCTGCTAGGTCTATCATGCTTTAATAGTACCTGGGCTGGTTTCAGTACCAACGTATGGCTGGTACCATGGTGTTTGGAAGAACTGAAAGTCTTCAAAGAGCATCCAGTACCAGAGTAGTTTGGAGCCTTCGCGGAAGGCTCCTTTTGGGTCCTGAGGTCTCGAGAGATGACCAGACTCTTTCTGATTAAGGCTCTCTACTAGGAGAACTAGAACTTCTTTTCTGAGGAGGCCAGAGGTACCTTCTGTAGTCTCTTCTGTCAAGGATTGACCAAGAAATGGAAATCAACAGAGCAGTAAAGAGTACTGAGATGTTGATGTACAGAGGGATTTCCCTGGGCCTGAAGCTGGTCACAAAGCCTATTCCCATCATTAGGAGCTGAAACTTGATTTAGTCTATTATTCCTCAATTTGTTGTTAGAAGAGGTGCAGATCAAAAAAGCAAACTGAAAAACAGGAACTCCATCATGTGGCATCATAATGATATCCATATGGTTGTCAGCAGGCTTTGAACCCTTAGATCTACCATACAGACCTCTGTCAGCCCTGCCTATAATTAGTTACTCAATATACAAGCAGACCTTCCCACACCACACAGAAAAGCCTGATTTGATGGACCTTGCAAAGGAAATTAAAACCGATAGCAAAAGGTTCTTTAGACATATAAATAAAGAAAACAAGGAAAAAAGGAAATGGAATTGCTAAACATGGAGTATGGAGTGGAGATTAAAGATTAGGCATCACCCAACACCTAACCAAATACTTTGCCTCCGTTTTTAAAAAAGGTAATGAAGAGTTTAAAGGCAGTGGCGGGGTGAATAATGGAAACAAAGATATGGAAGTAGAAATGGCCACATCAGACATTAAAATAAAATTCAAAAAGCTTAATGGGACCAATCAGGGGGGCCTGGATAATCTCCATCCAAGAATATTAAAGAAACTGGCACATGAAATTGTAAATCCAATAGCAAGGATTTTTAATTAATCCATAAACTAGGCCATCAGAGTGGATAAAAATCAATGATTTAAATAAAACAATCTGATTACATTTTTTTTAATCAGGTTTTTCAAAAAAAAAATCAATCTAAAGATAGTTTTAATTAACAGCTCTGAGCTATAATGCATCTCATCATGGAATAGGGATTATAAATGCTAATTCTATAGTATAGTATGAAACAATATATTCATGTAATGTTTAAGAAAAGTTCTGTAAATGACTTCCAATAGTTCATGGATTAGGGACCCAATTTTATGGGGCTACAAGGGCTTCTGTATAGATTATTTAGGTTAATCTTTCAATCTAGACTGAGCACTGAGACCTATTGGGTAGAAGATACCATACAGTCCACCCAACAGAGCAGATGTCACAGGCAAATTTCTGGATAAAATGTATGAAAGAGAAACTGAGCAGTGTGCAAAAGGTCACAGGGGTCAGCAACCTTTCACAAGTGGTGCCGAGTCTTCATTTATTCACTCTAAGGTTTCGTGTGCCAGTAATACATTTTAATGGTTTTTAGAAGATCTCTTTGTATAAGTCTATATTATAGAACTAAAGTATTGTTATACGTTGTAGCAGGCAGCTGACTAAGTACTTGCTGAGTCAGCTCCTGCTCCCTCCTTACCCCTGCAAAAGCCACAAGCCTCTGCAAGCAGCCTGCTGAGGAAGGCTAATTGGCCAGCTGGCTGTAGCTCTGCGCTGCAGAGGGCTTGATGGGCTCCACCTGGCAGCCTCCAGAGGTATATAAGCCCTGCTAGGGAGGAAGCCAGGGTGGGTTGTGGAGCTGGGAGCTAGAGGTAGGAAGGAAGGAGGTAGGAAAAAAGAGTGAAGGAAAGAGAAGGTGCAGGGTGGTCAACTAGCAGAGGCAGCAAGCCTGAAGGGGCTAGTTAACCCTGAGGCCAGCCAGAGGTGAAAGGCTGAGCCTCAACCTGCACAGGGCAGGAAGCTGTATATAGGTGGTGGGGTTTGTGCACTGTGTAAATAGAAATAAAAGACACCAGTGAAGCCACAGAGCAGTCTCCGGCTGATATTTTGAAGAGGGCGGTCGGGGGCCCGCCTACATACCTAAAGTAAATAAGGTTTTTTAAATGTTTAAGAAGCTTCATTTAAAATTAAATTAAAATGCAAAGCCCCCCAGACCGGTGGCCAGGACCTGGGCAGTGCGAGTGCCGCTGAAAATCAGCTTGCATGTTGCCTGCGGCTTGTTTTTCTTTTCCAGATTATGAACAAAACAGGAAAATGAAGGTGAAGAAGACTGAGTTAGCTGCAGAAGCCAATATTTTAAGTTTCTCATGTTGACCTGACAGTCTATTAAATGAAATATATTTTTTTAAAAGTAAACTATTTTAGTTAAAACAATTTTCATAAAAACAAACCTGATTTTTAAAAACTTGCATGTTTAAATTCAAAAATGTATATGCTTGTTTTGTTAAATTATATGTTTTCTGTTGAAGAAAAAAAAATCTAGAACATTGTTTTAGTTAAATAAAACAATTTAAAATGTCTGTCTGGTGATATTCTCCTCCTAATATAGCATGTCAAGAAAATACTCCAAAAATTCATGATAGTTCTCCTCTTGATGACTTCATAAATATCTGCTTCACTTACCTTTGGTAAATGAAACAACCATTCATTCATTTTCTGACATAGCTGTCAAACTAATCCAAAGAGTTTTCAAAGTAAATCACTTAAAAATGTATAGTGTGTACATCTAAAAATGAAACCTATATCTATCTCTGCATTGTGAAGAATATGTATTAAGGTTATAAAAGCCAACAAGAATGCACTTTTATGTAGAAATCTATGATTAAATTGAGTCTTCCTAACTAGTGATTTATGTTAGGAAGCCATCATACCCCATGACTGGAAAACTGCTAATATACTATATCTATTTTTAAGAAAAGAGGGGAAAAAAGGCCCATTGCTTTGACATCAATTGTATGTAAAGTCTTAGAACAAATTCTACAACAGAGTAATTAAAAGACAGAGGTAAACGATAACTGGGATAAAATACAATATAGTTTTATAACAGGTATCACGCCAGGCCAACCTGATCTCTTTCTCTGAGAGGATATTTCTAGACAAAGGAAATACAGTAGATCTAATTTACTTGAATTTCAGTAAAACATTTAATGCAGTTCCACATGGGAAAGAATTAAATTAGAAAAGATGGAGATTAATTGACAACTGAAAGACGGAGAAGGAACTGGTTAAAGAGGAGACTATAGCATGTTACACTGAAAGGTGAACAGTCACGCTGCAGGGCAGTTACTAGTGAAGTACAAAGATCAATTTTGGGACCAGTCTTATTTAACATTTTCATTAATGACCTTAGCACAAAACATGGAAATGTGCTAATAAAGTTTGCAGATGATATAAAGTTGGGAGGTATTGCCAATGTGAAGGAGGACCAGAATATCATACAAAAAAATTTGGAGGACCTTGAAAACTGGAGTAACAGAAATGGGATAATATTGAATAGTCATAACCTGCTCTTAGGGACTAAGAATTTCTGCTATAAGCTGGGGATGTATCAGTTAGAAGCAAAAGAGGAAGAGAAAGACATGGGTGTATTGACCTCAGGGCAATTATGAGCCCTCAACGTGATGCAGCTGTGATAAAGGCCAATGTAACCATAGGATGCATCAGGTGAGACATTTTCAGTAGACACAGAGAAGTTTTATTACTATTATACAAATCACTGATGAGACCTTATCTGGAATAGTGAATGCAATTCTGGTCTCCTGTGTACTAAAACAGATGCAGAGAAGGACTACTAGCATTATCAGAGGAACGAAGAATCTACCTTATGAGAGCAGACTCAAGGAGCTTGGCTTGTTTAGCCTAACCAAATGAAGGGTGAGGAGAGATATGATTGCTCTCTATAAATACATCAGAGGGAAAAATATGAAGGAGGCAGAGGAGTTTAAATTAAGCGCAATGTTAGCACAAGAACAAACAGATACAAACTGTCCATCAACAAGTTTAGGCTTGGAATTAGATAACTGTTTCCAACCATCAGGGAAATGAGGTTCTGGAACAGTGTTCCAATTGGAGCAGTGTAAGCAAAAAAAAAAAAAAAAATCTAACTGGTTTCAAGACTGACCTTGTTAAGTTTATGGAGGGGATGGGATGGTGAGACTGCCTACAATGGCGACTGCTAGTAGCAAATATTTCCAAGGGCCAGAGACTGGATATGAGATGGGCAGGGCTCTAAGTTACTACAGAGAATTCTTTTCCAGGTGTCTGGCTGGTGGATCTCACCAAGATGCTCAGGGTCTAACTGATTGGCATGTTTAGGATTGGGAAGGAATTTTCCTCCAGGTCAGATTGGGTGAGACACTGGGAGGGGAAGGGGACAGGGTTGCACCTCTCTGCAGTCTAGGGCACAGGTTACTTAATGGTTTAAACTACAGTAAATGTTGGACTCGCTGTAACGTGTGGTCTTTAAATCATGATTTGAAGACTTCAGTAACTCAGACATGGTTGGGTGAGGTGAGTGGGTGGGTGAGGTTCTGTAACCTACAATGTGCTACATGATCATGATGGTCCCTTCTGGCCTTAAAGTCTATGAATCTATGAGACAAGGTGAATTATAAAGTATCTTTTATAAGACCAACCTCTCTTGGTTGGAGATAAACATTTGAGCTAACACAGAGCTCTTCTTCAGATCTGAATGTCACAGCTGAAATAGAGACACAATGTGAGTGAGCTGCCTCAATATCCTGGGACCAACATGGCTACAACAATGTATGAATATATGAGTAAACAACTAACAAATCAGGGTGAAATCCATTCAAAGGACCCAGTCCTGCAAACATTTACACACAAGTAACTTCAATCATGCAAGTGGTCCAACTAAACTCTTTGTAACAATGCACGTGTGTGAAGTTAATCAAACCCATGTGTGTTTGCATAATAGAAGATGCATAAACTTGTAATTTGGATCACATTCTGAATTTCAGTTAGATATATTTTGGCATATGTTCTCTCTGAGCTTAGATTCCTTTCCACTCTATCCTACATACAATACTGTGATAAATGTGTACTATTTCACCTACTAGGTTTACTCTTACCAACACCCAAAGGAAATTTAAGCACAGGGTTTTTGGCTCATACACAGAAAGGATGCTATTTTATATCATTACCCAGATGCCAATTTCAAGCATGCACTCTTTAAAAAAAAAAATAATAATTAATGATTGGTCTTGTTTCTGTGCTAGGACTCAGTTAAATATTTAAATAGGAAAGATGAATGCTTTTAATAAGTGCATGTTGTAATTGAAAAAAAACCTCTCCAGACAGTGCAGTAATGTTGATTAGTGACAATTCTTGGGTACACAGGAAACATTCTACTTCACCTCGTATTTCACTGCATACCGAAGGGGGTTAATTAATCAGTGCCCCTATAAATTGCAGTGGCTTATTGCTTAATAAATGTTGTTAAACATACTTCTCCTTATTTAAAGAGAGGGAAAGTTTAGCTGCATAACAAAAAGATAATTTTTTTTCTGAGTCTTGAAACCCTTCAAAGACTTGCTCAATAGACTTGAGAATATTTTTTTCAGAACTGAATTTGCTCAAGTTAAATTCTAGTAAGTTATACCTTAGAGAGCAATGGCATTTACTTCCTTGAAGAGCAAGGGTCAGAATTCCTGCAAAACAGCTGCTAATTAAAAGTGCTGCGTTTATTTAGCATCATCTTCTCTGCCAAAGTAATGTATAATGTTAAAAAAATAACAGAACAAGGGTACACACAGTAACTACTTTTGTGATTACATTTTTTTTCTTTTAAAATAAAGCTCAAGAACTTCCTGCACCTTTAAGGGCACCTTTAAGTATTTCTCTCAGCCAAAGTACAGGTATGAGGCATAAACTCCAGAGAATGAGAAAAACCTTTTAGCCTTCTCTTCACTACAAATACTGTGGCATGAAAGGAGAGAGACTTGGAACTACCTAACACTATTCATGTAAAAGAAAAGTAAAAAAAAATGGAGCATGCCTTCAAAACAAATATCACAAAATGTGCTGCACCATAATTTTCTTCTTTAGTTTTGTTAGCATCAGGCATTTTACATATATATATATATTCAGATATATAAGAATTTAGAGAGAGAGGGGAAAAGGGGAAAGGGAGGGAGAGATCTATCTATATATATAAAATATCTGAATTCTTGAGTAAAAGGCAAAGATCTCCAGAAGTGCCTGGGAGATCTAAATGACCTAACTCTGACTATATTCCCCAGCAATCTTTCTAGTGAGAGCTGGAAAGGAGGGTCAGGAGGACAAAAAAAAAACACCACCAAACTAGCCCACAGAGCATTCTAGGTTTTAAGTCTCATGGGAAAAAACTGCACCTAGAACAAGATTCTGCTAACAATAAAAAGCTCAGAGGAATGCCTTTCCAGGGAGCCCTCTAAGTGTGGCTTAGAAAAGAGATGGCTAACGGGCACAGACAGACAGATAGATATGATACAGGTCTATAAAATCATGAATGGTGTGGAAAAAGTGAATAAGGAAATGTTATTTTACTCCTTCACATAACACAAGAACTAGGGATCACCCAATAAAATTAATAGGCACTAGGTTTAAAACAGACACAAGGAAGTACTTCTTCGCAAAAACCACAGTCAACCCATGGAACTCATTGCCGGGGATGCTGTGAAGGCCAAAAGCATAATTCAAAAAAAAAAAAATAGATAAGTTAATTAGATAAGTCCATCAATTTGCCATGATTGTCAGGGACTCAACTCTATCCTCTGGGTGTCCCTAAACTGCTCATTGCCAGAAGCTGGAACTAGACAACAGGAATTGGATGATTTGATAATTGCCCCGGTTCTGTTCATTCCCTCCGAAGCATCTGGCACAAGTCATTGTTGGAAGACAGGATACTGGGCTAGATGGACCATTAATCTGACCTAGTATGACCTTTTTTATAATTTCAGGCAGAACCTAAACAGTCTACAGGTAATCTAAATCTTTTTATCCCTCTACCACAAATTAAACTCAACAAGATTAATTATATAAAATGGACTGTGATGGTCTACTATTATGGTCACCACTTTTACAAGACTATAATAAATTCTGTACAAAGTTTTCAAATGATACCTCAGAAGGCATAGTCATAATCTGCTGAATATCATTATCCTGTTAAAATATATGTAGTGACACTATATGCAAAGTTGTAAGATTCTACTGTATGATTGTTACTGAAATATGTTGCAATTTGGGGTAACAGCCAGAAATCAGTTTTTCAGAGACAAAGACACCCTATCACCCCAGACAGATGTCAAAGGGCAATCACCTACTTAAGCAGACATTCTCCAGCATGGGCGGGGAGGGGGAGAGAGGAGGAGGTATAAAACAAGAAATTTACGTTTCACCCCAGGGACGATTTCAACCGCTCATCCACAGAGGACTACATGTCACCATGACTCAGCAAGGATGTTTCTAGCCAAAGAAATTGAATTCTAAAGAGTAAGAAAAATACTTGATTGCACCTCTCCTCCTCCCATCTCGGTCTTGACATCAACAACTCAAAGAAATAGGCTGAGGGGGAGTGGTCTCAGGCTGAGTGGAAACCCAGCCTTTGAAATTTATAGCAGCATAAAGTGAGACCAAAAAAAAAAAAAAAAAAAAAAACAACCTCTTTGATTTTAAAGTTCACTTCACTTGTTAAGTTAGTTATTAGCTTGTGTATTACTCTTATTTTGTAACCACTCCTGACTTTCATGCATCACCACTTGCAATCTTTATTAACTACAGAAACTTATATTATTGTCTTATCTTAACCAGTATGTTTGGATTTAAGCCTGTGGGAAACCCCATTTGAGGTAAAACTAGTGCATATAGCATTTTCCTTTAATGAAATGTCAGACTTCTTATGAGCTTGCATTGTTCAGTAGTGTCCTGGACAATCCAAGATGCACAATTCCGGGGTGACAATGCTAGAATGAAGAACTTGTGGGTGTTGAAATGTATGTAATTCATGAATGACTGGTCAGAGTGCTCATGTATTTAGCTGGGAGTGAATTTGCATGCTAAAAGCTATGCAAACAGGGCAGGAGTGGATGTTCTGATAGCAAAGCAGTGTAAAAGGCACGCCTGGCTAGAAAATTAAGGGGACACAGCTGTTCAGCTGTCCAGATTGTACCCTGGGTAATGTCACATGGACCCAGGTGACTTTCTCAGTTCCTTCAGCTCAGATACAGCTACTCTATCATAAGCACATGCAGTTTCAGGATGCAAGGTTGATACAATGGTGATTAAATTGTGACTGCTCCCAATTTTATGGAAAAACAAATAGCACCATATCTATTACACTGGGGGTTTGTCTAGATTAACTGTTAGTGCGCAGCAAACTGGGGTGTAAATCTACCACTCCACAAGGACCTTGCTGCTGTGCACCAAAAATTCCCTAGTTTGCTTTGATCTATTCTCGTTTCAAAGCAATGTACATCAAAGCGCACTAGGGAACTTTTAGTGAGCAGCAGCAGGGTCTATAGAGACAGTGAGGTAAGATTTACAACCCAGCTTGCCATGGACTAACTGTTACTCTAGAAAAGCCTTATGTAGGCTAGCAACTTTTACATTCTTTTGTTTTGGGGTTTGACACTGCCTGTATCACTAACAATGTAAATAAACAAAACAGGCACTTCCTGTACTAAGCTAAATATTACAATAAAAAACCCTACATTAAAAAGAAAATTAAGGTTGTGAAGTCAAAAACAAAATGTTAGAATTAATGTTGCTTGTGGCCTTAATTTGGTCTCCTTGTGCGTATGCAATAAGATACAGCCTTTAATTACATGATCTCATACTGTTTTTTCCCCCACAGGATGCCTGCCTCATTCAGTGCACATTCAGACTCAGCTTGGGATTGAATTAAGGTTATCTAGCAATGGGGCTGTTGTTGGTCAATACCTTCCTGATTTCTTGCAGTGGCTTGAAGGCATGTGGTGAATGAGGTAGGGAACTGCGGGGAGAGAAAGGATAGTCTCACGGATAAGGCAGCTGAATCCAATTACACAAACGTATAAAAATAATATTTCACAGTGACATAATGACTTGTGAACTTTCATACTACAAGGCTGTCCCCAAAGCATGTGAAGTATTGCTCCAAGATCTTTTTTCACAAACTCAAATGATTTCCTATCCTAAAACACAGATTCCTTACCTGTTTTGTCCTGAACAACGTCTGCTCCTTTACTCTCAATTGTTGACATGGGCTGGGGTGAAACTGTAATTGGTGCGTTAGTGGTAAGACTTTTGATGATGCCAGTATTCTGAATTCCTCCAACATTATTATTCGCTTTAACATCTGTTCTTTTGGGTGCTGGTTTATTTGAAGAACATTTATTAAAACTGGACTGAAGAGAAATAGCAAATGTAAGACATTATTAGTGTGCCAACTTAAAGGGAAAAAAATAC
This sequence comes from Sternotherus odoratus, assembly GCA_032164245.1. Lineage (NCBI taxonomy): Eukaryota > Metazoa > Chordata > Testudines > Kinosternidae > Sternotherus > Sternotherus odoratus. Next base: position 71,588,528 of record JAVMKO010000001.1, on the reverse strand, counting down.
ACAAATTCTATTTTTCTGTTCAAAACATGGACAAGTTTCACAAAATGTTTAAATTGTAAGAAATTAGTCTAAACAAATATAACCTCTCAGTTTCTGATTACAAGTAGGGAGTCATAGGTCTTAAAGCAAATGTGGGAGATTTCTGTACAATTTCTATTAATATTGTGTGTGCTTCATTACTGTGTTTGACTGCATAGAGCTAAATCAAAAAGAGGCTGTCAGTGTGAAACAAACAGGAAATGGAATAGCAGAGATAAAATACCTCCAGAGAGAATACGGGGGTCCTCCATACTCGTGCTAGATCTCATCATGCTAGCGCACTAAAAGTAGTCATGTAGCCATAGTAGCAGGGGCAGCAGTGATTGTGGCATAGGCTAGGCATGCCACGTATGTACCCAGGGGATTCAGGGTTTTTTTAAACTCAGGATGGCTAGCCTGTGCAACCATTCACCATACTACCCAAGCTACATTTTTATTTTTAGCACGCTAGCTCAGTGAGAGCTAACGTGAGTATACTACGCAAGATGGAAATCACACAGTCCACTCCAAGTGAAGACATACCCTAAGAGTGACATGGACCTGTCACAGGACTCCCCCTTGGGTGAAATGGAGGCCCAGAACAGCACTATAGCCACACACAACAAGAGTTTAAGACTAAACTTCACTCATGTTACACAAGACAACTAGCAATGCTGAAACTGTACTTAAGAGTAAGAAAATTAAATGTACAACATATACAATTGTTTGTTTTCTATATAATTTCTCTTGCTCAGCTGACATATCTGATTCTCCTTTATGTTTACATTTATAATACACATTTCAATGTATACACATTTCTCTAGAAGACTTCAAGTTAATGATTTCCTTTTACTAACCTAAGTCTGAGTGATAAAGAAGGAAATGTTTTACCTTTGAACAAGTGCTACTGTACTGAAGGCGTATGCACTTCACAGAGGTTTTGTGAGCGCTGACTGTTTTTACCGGTGATGTCAGCTTTCTTAGATCATAATGGTAAATTTTTCCACGGGAAGAGCCAATAGCCAGGGTAGTGCCATCAGGCATAAAATCTACTGCAGTCAGAGGAGATTCAGCTACCAGAGTTCTCAGTATTCTTCAGACAATAGAAATATAGGAAGATGTTGTGATTATTTAAAAGATTTTTTAAGTCACTTTTTATTTTTAGTTAAACTTTCCAAACAGCACTGAAGAATTACAGCAGACTATATAACAAAAGACTTCTGTAATTCAACTACAGATTTGCAATATATCTATTCTAGGGACCAACCAAATACCTACTTAGGTCAGTGGAAAGGCTCCCGTTGGACTTCAGTGGGCATTGGATCAAGCCTTTAGCAAAACTTGTACACTTGCACATTATCAAGACATTATATATGCCCTAAAAAGGAATTTAACTATTCATAGAACCACTATTTTCTAGAGAATTCAATCTAGAAGCTATCATTCTTAATATGGTCTGACTTTAAAATAAATACTAACTAATCACAGATAAATGTACTTCTTGGAGTTACAAGAATGAAGTCAAATTCCCATACAATCCCCTGATAGATAATGCTTACCAAAAGTTACATAATCCTTACTTTTTACTTGAAGTGTCATAGAGAATGATCCTTTTATCCAAACCTACAGTTACAAGTAGCAACTCATTCACAGGAGAAAAGCAGATTTCTGAAGCTGGAGCTTTGTGAGCATTTTCAAAATTATGGCATGGGTTTTGACTATTTACATCCCACAACGTTACAGTTCCACTGTCCGACACACTGCCCAATAAAGACTTCTTAAAGGAAGAGTATTTCAAGTGTCGAATAGGCTGTAAAATAAACCAAACATGCATAATGTACTAGTAACTAAAAATTATTAAAAAATTAAATGCATACAATAGATCTGTATATAAAGTTGAGGTTAAAGGAGTCTAAATCATTCAAATAAAAAAAAGTAATCTGAATTAGGATCACAAACGCTGACGTAATTCAACAGGCCATAAATCAATAGACAGACATCAAGTTTCTTAGACATGATGCTTCAGAGGAGGGTGGCTTTAAAAACAAAACAAAACCACCCACACCCATAATACATTTGGCCGATTTGCAAAGTGAAAATTCCTTCCTGACCACTATGCTTACACCACAGTAAAAAAGTCTGGGTTAAGGAAGCAGCAACAAAAAACTGATAAAAGTTTCCTGATTTTATGCCAATATCCCTTATAAACAAGAAAACTTTAAAAAAAATGCCTGCATCATAAAGTTAACTATAAGGTCTGTGGAGACTGTGTCTAGGCAAGTGAAAAACAATTATTATAATGTTACTAATTGCTGTTTTACAGAGAGTGTTGAACTTTTTAAATACACCCGAGATGCAGATGTAAATTGGTAAAACATGATGAAGAGGAGGAGGAAATTATAGCTAGTATATGATATAGCATTTGTAATCTAGGGGGAGAAGACTTGGCTGCATATTTTTACTATTGATGTCCAAGGACACAATGTGGGCACTATACATTAGTGTAAATATGATAACTGAGAAAATTAAATTAACCAAGGCATATCCTGTTAGTCTTAATTTTGCAAGCAAAGCCCTGCTCTCCCCTCAGTGACCTCATAAATGGATGAGTTACTTTGTATTTATCAACAATGAACTTCACTTGCCATCATCTACCTTAGGGCCTGGCAAGTATAAACTTCTACTGGCAAGACTTTAAAAACCTGTTGCCCCAATTCACCCCTGATAGTAAAGCTTCTTTAATGTAGCAACCAAAAACCAATGAAGAACCAATGGCTGGAGGTTGAAGATAGACAAATTAAGTTTAGAAATAAGGCACAAAATTTTAATAGTGAGGGTAATTAGAGTTCAGCTAAGGATGTAGTGGATTCTTCATCTCTTTAAATATCTTTCTAAATACTTGAACGCAATAAAAAGTTATGGGCTTCCATGCAGAAATTACTTGGTGATTTTCTGTGGACTTTTTTTTAATACAGGAAGTGACACTAGTCCTAATGGTTCCATCTAGTCTTAACCATGTGCCTTCATATTTATGTAACTTGCTGAACTGGGGGTAGAGTGCCCAGTTATACATCTGAATAAGAGGCTACATGATTTCAAGAGTGCTGAGCACCCAGCAGCTCCCCCTTGGAAAACACATTTCTGCAGTTAGAAGAGGGCCAAGCACTAAGTCTGAACACACACAAGAGAAAAAAAAGAGTGAAGTTTGAAGTAAATTTTAGTATCTGGGTGGACAACTCCCACTGACTTTAGGGAGCGCTGTACATGGAGGGCTTGCAGAAAACTATTACTAGTGCAAGGCACTAGATTGGTAGAAATGGAAAATGAAGTCCTCTATAGAGCCACAAAAAACAGTGCAATATGGGTTGTCACAGCATAAGTTTCCCCATACTATTGTGCCCCAGCTCTGATTGAAACAGAGGGTCTTTGTAGAAGAAAGGGTCATTCAAGCCCAAGCACATTTTATCTCTAGACTCTTTGCCAAGGCAGCCAATAGGGAACGTGTGTGTTAGAAAAAGATTGGCTCGTAACCCACTAACAAAACACAAACAAAAAGAACCCACCTTAACCATAACTCAAGAGTTTAGTATACAGATTAAAAACAAAAACCTCACCCCTTTTCCAAGCCAACATTGGAAGAAAACATACCGGGGGTGGGGGGGGGGTGTTTGAATACAAACAAAAGTTACAGAATTAAATAGGGGGGAAAAAATACCCCAAAGCCAAAACCAGTCCAGCCTCATTGATTAGCCATATGCAGTTATACAATATCAGTGAATAAATTAATCTCTTCTATATCCCAGCGGACAACCTCATAGAGGGGACAAATAAGGTAGATAAAGTTAGTGGCTGTGGAACTCATGATCATCATTTCACTATGTGAAAAGAACAGAAGCCGTCACAGATCTTCACAGATCACCAGCTGCTCAAATAGCTAAACTAACCCTGTTGCTGGGAGAACAGTGCTAGGCATTCAAGATCTGAACAAATGTTTTCTTTTGAAACAGACTTCAATACATTCTCACACAGCAAACAGATAAAATCTAATAGTGTTAATAAAATCTAAAACAGCAGTTGAAGACTCTAGGATTAGATGGTCTACACACAGCTAGTGCAAGAACATACCACCCAGTAAAGACTTAATTCTAGTAATGCACGTAGATGTGAATTTAGAGAATTAACAGGACAATTCTTAGGTGAAATGCAATTTTTTCATATCACTGAAAGCATTATGACAATGGGCTACATTACTAAATGTAGAGCCTATGTAGTTTAAGAAATTAACTGGTCAAGAGATGGCCTGTTTCAGCAAAATGGGAAGTAAAGACGACACTTTTATAAAGTCAGTCCGGCCTCAGCTTCACAACAAAGATGCTTAATCCTCTGCAGTTTTTTTCCCCTTAATAAGGGTCACCCCTCCTTAGCTAAGCCAAAGAACATGTGCCAGAATCAAGAGGTACAATACATTGTTTACCCAGGAAAGTTCACCCTTACAGAATTAGACCCTTAGACTACAAATTCTTGAAATAAGCACAGTCTTTTTTAAGCTCTGTAAGAGCACTATATGTATGTTTAGATAATAATGTAACTGTATAATTCTGCAATTCTCTACAAGTTCCAATGAAAATCCAAACCAAAAATAAAACTATGTAGGCATATAGGAGCAAAAAGATTTTAAAAGATGCACTATATGCAGATAAATGGGAAATCTAAAAAGCTACCACATTACATAATTCCTAAACAATTCCATTTTGGCACAAAAATACAACAATTAAGTACCCATCACAGTAACTCATTAAAAAATATTATAGGCCCCTTGGTGAGAAAGAGTACTAGCTATATGTAATGCAATTACTTTCATGTAGCACCTACAATATCTTTAGCCATCCTCCAGACTAGTTGACCTCTTGATTTTATCTCTATCAAGACAACGGCTATTCACAGTACTATTGCTAATCATCCTCAAGCACCGGAAAAGCAATCTGATCTCTCTTCAGTGAAAAGTTAAAATATACCTGAATAAATAGCAGCTACAATAAAGGCTTAGCAATTTGACACCACTTGAACATATAATCCGGCTGAAAGTTTTCCAGCTCCTTGTCACTGGGTCTCAAATCCACATTCCCTGTTTTCACTGTTATGATCTTAATGACCACACACTGTCCATAAATAACTGCGAAAGATAATCTTCAAAATGAGTCATTTTTACAGCGCAAATATGATAAATTTACTAGTTCTATAGCTGGATTGCTTTTTTAAAAGGTAACCTGAGTATTAAGGACAATGCTGCATGAATATAAATGGTAGATGATACCTTTTTAAAATGATTTTATGTAGTTTCCTTTACCCCAATGTTTATAAAACACTACCTTTTCCCCTGTGAAAAATCTTACTAGATCTTCATTAAATGATACATGTTCAGTGTTAGACATGAGGACCACTTCCAGCTCTATGCCAGCACAAAAGGGAGGTGAAAGGCCAGCTGCAACAGCTAAAAGCAGCCAAGCCACCACTTCATTGGTGCTGCAGACACACTGGGAGTCCGCAAACAGTCATGAATAGAGCAACTTGGCAGAAGTGCCAACTTTGTCCATCCCCCAAGGCCAGTGGGTTTCCAATTTTTTTTTCTGGCGACCCAGTTGAAGAAAATTGTTAGTGCCCGTGACCCAAAGGAGCTGGAGATGAGGAGCTTGGGGTATGAGAAGGGTTCAGGGCAGGACCCGGAAGGAGTGATCCAGGTTATGATTGGGGGGTCTGGGCTGGGGTGAGGGTGGGGGTCAGGGATCTGGGCTGGGGCCAGAGATAAGGAGCTTGGGTGCAGGAAGGGGCTCTCGATTTGGGAAGAGGATTAGGGCTGGGGCAGGTTTCCTGCCTCTTCTCGCACTGTGGACTGCTTTGAGCCCCATAAACAGCCAGCAGCAAGTCCAGCCTCATAGGTGGAGGCGTGCAAAGGCTCCGCGTAGCCCTTGCCTGCAGGAACAGACTCTGCCTCCCAGTTCCCATTGGCTGGCTCCCAGTTTTTAAATTCACATTTATGACTTATAAATCTAAAAACTTTACAGAACAAAAGTTCACCATTTTACAACAGTATAAAATATTCAATAATCTAAGATTAAACTCCAACCCAAGAAAGTTACTACTTCACTTTACACATACTGTACCTGACTGCTACCATGACCAAAGGGAGTGCTGGATAAATTGGTAGTAACATTATGTAGAATAATTTCACCACTCATAGAACCAGAAGCAATGTAGCAATCATTCCAATTAAATGTTACACAAGTTACTTCATCTTTATGATCCTGAAAGGGAAAGAAACAAACTAAAACAGAGTGCTGAAGAATGTTCTAGCAGAAGACAAAACGTATTTTCTGTGCTATTACAGAAATACTTCAGCTTCAGGCTTTTGTTTTGCCTCTTCTGTAACAAAGCTGACTTTTTGCAGAATTATTTCAGGTTTAACTTGGGCATTCAAAAAGTATCACCCAAACAACTTGGATTTTCATGCTGGTGTAATAAAAACTGGGAACCCTTGATTTACCTGACACCTGATTAGATTTTTCAGAAGGTTCTTTTATAAAAACACCAGACGTTCTTCATTAGGGTATCAACAGTATGTTAATTATATAACAAAGACCTTTATCACACAGAAATATCAAAGTAAAATCATTCAGGGACAACTGCAGTTTAACAAAGTTATATTAAGAGCAGTCTACTTTTGCCAGATTTCCCCCTTCAGTAGCTTTACTGAACAGATTTTCTCAACAGCTCTCTCTGTGGCAGTGAAGGCATCATCGGGTCTTTGTACATTAAACTAAAATGTCCAAGTATCGTATTCCCAAAAAGTATAAGTTTGAAATGTGTATCCATTACCCAGAAAGAAAAACTTTTTACAGGAACTCCTCACTTAATGCTGTAGTTATGTTCCTGAAAAATGCAACTTTAATCAAAATGATGTTCAGCCAATCCAATTTCCCCATAAGAACTGAATTGTAAATGAGGGAGTTAGGTGTTCCAGGAAAAAATATTTCACCAGACAAAAGGCTGCATTGTTTATTTATATAATCACACAGTATAAGTTTTAAACAAACAATTTAATACTGGTACACAGTGATGATGATTGTGAAGCTTAGTTGAGGTGGAGGAATCAGAGGAAGGTGACCAGATGTCCCGATTTTATAAGCACAGTCCCGATGTTTGGGTCTTTTTCTTATATAGGCTCCTATTACCTCCATTCCCCGTCCTTATTATTCACATTTGCTGTCTAGTCACCCTAAGTCAGAGGGTGGGATATTTCCCAGGGAATGCCTTCCTGCTAAATGATGAACTACCAATTGGCTGAGCCCTCACAGGTTAACGCTCACCCTCTACAAGGCAGCAGGAAAGGAGGGAGGGCAGACAGACACAGAGACAGAATCCCTGTGTGTGTTTGAGAGAGAGAGAGATGTGCATTTCCCCTTTAAGTACACTGCCTGGTTAATTAGATCAGCAAACTGAGCCACAGCTGCTGCCAGGGCAAGTTCCCTCCCTCCTTTGCCCTGTCCTATGTCCCTGTTCTATGGAAGATAGGGTAAGCAGAATACAGGAGCAGGAGGGTGGGGGACACCCTGACATTAGCACCCCTCTTCCTCTCTCCTCTCACGCACACACAGCAAGCAGGAGTCTTGGGGAGCAGCTCCAAGGCAGAGGGCAGGAGCAGCACATCACAGTGGGGGGAAGGACATCTGCACTGCCAGCAACTGATAGCCTAGTGGGCAGCTGCTGCACAGGGAACTTAGGGAGGTGGGGAGCTGATAGGGGGGTTGCTGGTCTTTCCTGGTTCCAACACACACCAGCTAGCTCCAACAGGCTGCTCTTCCTGCAAGCAGTGCACAGTGCAGGCAGCCAAATGACATTAGAAGGATGCATTACACAACTTTAATCGAGAATCTTCCCTAATTGATCAGCAACAACGAAACAGCGTTAACTGGGACGACTTTAAGTGAAGGGTTCCAGTACCTTTGCTCATTAAGGTGCCAATCCTGACAACACTTCCAATAATACTTAAAGTTAAACACATATCTGAAGTTATGTATGTCCTTTTCTATTTTCAGGATCAAAGCTGTAGTAAGGCAAGAATAATAGAAAGTGCAGTTCTTGAAATTATTTGTTTTAGGACTTTGCTATTTGCCAGTTTCTTCAAATTTGAAAATCCCACTTAAAACATTTTGAAATCACAAACTTTGTTATTCCGACCTTGATCCCACAAAGACTTACACGTTGCTTGATTTTAGGCCCTATGAGTAGCGTCCCTGATTTCAACAGAGCCGCTCATAGTGCGTGAGAGTCTTTGCAGGATCAGGGTGGTAAATTATATCTTGTTTGCTAGCTCAAAACTAGAAAATATACATTCAAGCTGGTCAACAAAAGTTAGAAAATATGGGATGTACTTTTTTTCCTGTCAACTATCAGAGCCAAAAGAAAAAATAGTTACCTTAAGGCATCGATGGAGTTTTCTAGACTTTAAATCCCAAATATTAACAGTGTTATCAAGGCCTCCACTGACAATATGCATAGAACTGGAATTTAAGCTCACACATGTCTGTTTTGCCTGGTAAAGAAAATAAGCATAAGAAATTATTATTGCAGACTACATTTTATAATCATGTAAATATTCAAGAGCTTAATCTTTACCAACACAAGCAGTGCCACTGACTTCAATGGAATTATTGATGCACCCAATGACTAATTATGTGAGAATTAGTCAGACAGGACTCTATGAATGTTAATTAACAAATATTAAAACTTTCATATGGACTCATAACTCTCACTCCACCTTTCCCCCTTTCCCATTATGTTGCCACCTCCTCTGTTTCCTTTATTTCAATATGCATTTTTCCTATGCAGTATAACTCCCAGAGGTGATGCCATACACCTCTAGTCTCACACAATAGCGACTGTGCAGAAATTGGATGAGACTTTCAAAAACAAATTCCTTAAAAAGATACTGCATAGCTGTCTAGGTCTCCAAGTTCATATTTTTTAAACATTACAGAGAATATTATAGTAGCAAGCCTTCTATTTCCACAAAGTGCTTTTTTAAAATAATCTCTGCAGCACTGAATTTGAAGGGGGGGAGGGGGAAGCCACTCAGTGACAGACCCACACTGAAGACAGAAATTATTATTAAAGATTCATTTTGAAGTTCTTGGGTCTGTGAACACTCAGAGGAGTCCATTTATTTTCAGAGTCATTCTAATCATCAGCATCAAGGAGTTAAAAGCAGCTACATTTGGATATCTAAGAAACAGATATTTTCACTGTTATTTCACCAGTATACCCCCAAATAAGTAATAGCCCAGCCTGTACACACTTCTGTGCCATTATTTTAGTTTCCATCAGCATTTAGCAATGCTTTTGATACTGTCTTGTATGATCATCTCATATAAAAACTAGGAAAATACAATCTAGATGGAGCTACTATAAGGTGAGTGAATAAGTGGGTGAAAAATCGTTCCGAGAGTAGTTATCAGTGGTTCACAGTCAAGCTAGAAGGGCATATTGAGTGGGATCCCGCAGTGATCAGTGATTCATTAATGATTTTGATAACAGCCTAGAGAGTACACTTATAAAGTTTGTGGACAGTACCAAGCTGGGGGAGGGGGGAAGAGAGTGTTTGCAAGTGCTTTGGAGGATAGAATTAAAATTTGAAATGATTTGGACAAACTGGAGAAATAGTCCGAAGTAAACAGGATTAAATTCAAGAAGGACAAATACAAAGTACTCCACTTAGGAAGGAACAATCAGTTGCACACATACAAAATAGGAAATAAACTTCCTAGGAAGGAGTATTGCAGAAATGGGGGTTATAGTGGATCACAAGCTAAATATGAGTCAACAGTATAGCACTGTTGCAAAAAAAGCAATTATCATTCTGGGATGTATTAGCAGGGGTGTTGTAAGCAAGAGACACCAGAAGTAATTCTTCCGTTCTGCTCCATACTGATCAGGGCTCAACTGAAATATTGTCTCCAATTCTGGGTGCAACATTTCAGGAAAGATGTGGACAAACTGGAGAAAGTCCAGGGCAGAGCAACAAAAATGATTAAAGAAAATGATGACTAGAAAATACAACCAACGAGGAAAGTTTTAAAAAACTGGATTTGTTTAGTCTGGAGAAGAGAAAACTGAGGGGGAATATGACAACAGTTTTCAAGCCTGTAAAAGGTTGTTACAAGGATGAGAGGAAAAAATTGTTCTTTTTAACCTGTGAGGATAGCAATGGGCTTCAGTTGCAGCAAGCGCGGTTTAAGATGGACATTAGGAAAAACTTCCCATCCGGGTAGTTAAACACGGGAATACATTTCCTAGGGTCATTGTGGAATGTTTTTAAGAGTAGGGTAGACAAAAAACTGTCACAGATGGTCTAGATAATACTCAGTCCTGCATCGAGTGCAGGGGACTGGACTAGAAGACCTCTTGAGGTCCCTTCCTGTCCTATGATTACAAAAGCTACAGTAGTGCAGAACCCGTTATAACAAGTTAGCACTCCAAAACAGTTTACTCAAGCAGCCATGTCAAAGTATTACTCTATAAGTGGGTCCCTCTCTCCAGCATAGAAAGTTTTATAAAGTATATGGGATGGAATCTAACACTTTTATAATAAATCGAGTGATTTAACATACACACACACTTAAAAGAGGCTATAGTCATGACAACCCAGCAAAAATTTAAGAGCAAAGTTTAAGCCTCATTTTCTGCTCCTGCAACTAGGTAGTATTTATTAACTTAATGTAACCCAACGATACATTGTGTTGTCCCATTGAATCAAGCTAATAAGGTGGTAACAAGCTGAACACTATTCATATTGCTCAGTTTATGATGCTTGGAATTGCGTATCATAAGCTTAACAGTACTTAATAAGTGGTATCTAAATAAAGTTGTAAAACAGTGAGCAGAACAGACATAATGCAAATATGAGACAGAAAAAACAAAGTCCCAAGTTATACCTACCCCATCAGCTAGTTCAAAAAGTGGAACAGGTTTACCCTTACAGCTTGAAACAACTATTTTATCACCAATGGTAGATGCAGTGACCAGAAAATTATCTGAACTGGCAGTTAAGGACCATAGAATATAGATCACGAAACTTTGTGCAGCTGAGAGCAAGCAAGTGTGGGTACTACCGATCATTATACTTGTTCAATAGACTGGCTTAAAGTACTATACCTTGAAATGACATACCTGCTTTGAAACATTGCCGGGGGGAAGGGGAAGAGAGAATAAAAAGATATGGAGTGAGGTTTCTTGCTCTTGATTCTCTTTTATGGAATTTCATTAAGCAGCAGTTATATAAATAGTTTGCTTTTTCCTGAAGTAGATTCTCCTATATGATGCTTCTCTCCACCAACCCCAACAAAAAACCAAGGCAAATTTGGGGGGGAGGGGGTGTTTGGCTTATTTTTGTTGGTTAACTCTCCACCCTGCTATGCTGTCTACCCTGTCAATATTTCTCTCCCATCTACCCCACAACACTGTCCCCCTCACTTCTTTTAGCCTCCACATCAACTCCAGCTTACATTAAACAAAATTCCAAGCAATGTTTGTTACCATTAGTAGGCCTATAAATCTGTAGAAAACCTCTGTTCATTACAATCATTAATCCAATTCAGTGCGCTGTTCCTAGAATATAGCACAGTTTATTGTGGATTAGTTTCCAGTGGTCTTCTAGACAGGGAAACTATGCAATACTTCTAATAAAAAGTTCTAGTGTGTTTAGAATTATGATAGCGAGTATTTTAGATATTTGTTGCATACACAATAATAAGCAGAATTACAGTACAAGTACCGTGAAAGGGAGATTTATCATTATTCCACAGTTAATTTTAATATGAAATAAGCTCTACCTAAACCTTTTGAATGAAGAGAAAACTCAAAATAGAGCTCTCTTGGGGGCTTAACTAACACCAGAGTACATGAGCAACTGTTGCAGTTATCATGACCACAATGCCAATAAGTCATTTGTCACCCAAAGTAGCTTATTAAGGACAAAACACAGTCTGAAGCAAATAAAGATGCAACTGGACTTAAAAGTTTATCGGCACTAGCTAGAACATAACAAAACTCTTTTTAACAGCTTCGGCATACGAAATAGTAAGAACAGCCTTTGACATAAAACATATATCAGATGGCATTTACTACTATGCTCTTCTCTCAGTGTTTGCAGGAAAGATGATCTATGAGTAGGGGGATCAAGGTGGGTGGAAAAGGGAGAAGTATAGCACTGTTTCCCCTCCAACCCACTCCAAGGAGTGCAGAGTGCCCCACTCCCCAAACTTGAAATAACCAGAGAAACTATCCCCTCTGAGACGTGTCCCTCTTATAGCCATCTCCAGGACAGTAGATATGAGGATTAGTATCTGAAATAAACAAATACAAATCTAGTTAGCTGGATTTGTAATCGAAGAAAATTAAACCTCTCCTCTTAAAACAGTGAAGCAGCCCTCAGTCATCTGAAAAAGCACACACATATGGCATTGGTGGTGGGGGAAGAAGAGGGACAAGTAATTCCCTAATTCTGACACGGAGTTAACTCAATTTAAATTTGCACACAGAAGTACGATTTTTACCATATATTGTCACAAACACCATCTTAGATTAAGGGACTTAAATATTTTTTCCAGTTTGTTCTATGTATTTGAAAGCATTTGCAGACAGGCAGTTTCATGATTTCCCACACAATTTCTCTTTTTGCTTATATCTACCTTTCAAACCAAAGCAAAAGACAAATATTTTTTTTAAATTAGGAAAACCTCATTGTAAAAATCCCATGAAGAATGGCAGAAGGATTCAGAAGCAGGTGTAGTAACTAAAATACTTTAATTTTGTTTTAAACCATTTAGAATTCAAGTTGACTATATCCCTTCAGAGCTCTACTTTAGTATTTGCTCTATTTTATTTAGTCAGTCTTTTTCCTCAATTTTCACTAGTAAAATCCTCATCCATACCTTTGTTACTGTAACTTTTGCCTCATCTCTCTCTCACTCACACAATTCAAACCTCCGGGGTTCAGAATCTGAAAAAACCACGGTACTGTGAATTCATTGTTCCATTTATTATAGTACTATATATTCATATTTAAGTAGTATGACAGGAAATATTTTGTTTTTATTAAGTATGTGCACATATTATTCTCACAGCAAAATAACAGACCAAGTATAATTTTATCAACTACAACTGGTTAACATAATAAAAGCATCCCAATTGGTTAATAATTAAAATCACACTATCAGAGAGGTAGCCGTGTTAGTCTGGAATAGCAGAGGTAACAAAGAGTCCTGTGGCACCTTAAAGACTATAAAGTTTTGAAGCATAAGCTTTCGTGAGCTAATACCCACTTTGTTGGATGCCACTGCTTGCATCCGACGAAGTGGGTATTAGCCCACGAAAGCTTATGCTTCAAAACTATATAGTTAGTCTTTAAGGTGCCACACGACTCTTTGTTAGCTCTAAAATCACACTGTGTTTTAATATCTTGTGCTGCAAAGAACCACATGATACACATTAAAGAGTCACTTGTGGTTCACAGGCCACTGTCTGAGTATCACTGAACTAAACAGCTTAGTCTCCCATGTCATCTTATATTTTATTCCTCAACTCTAAATATTTTCTGCATCAGTGTACAAAACCTTTGCCTAAAACTAAAAAAGCAGTTCTTCAAAGCAAGACTAAATGAAAACTGATATTTACATACTTTAATCCAGAAGTTCAATAGAATTTTGCAGAAATGCACAGACACCGTACCAAACTGACCCAGCAAAGGATATTATTACTGCCCCAACATAGTGAGTTGACTGCATGTGAAGTATGTGGGTTGAACTGCTCCACCACTGTTATAGATGAGGAGTCCCATATTTTAATATCATCTCCTGATGAAGCAAAACGGATGCTTTCCTGCATGGCTGCACCTACAGGCCTTTTAAAAAAAAAAAAAAAAAGGATGGGGGGAAAAAAGGTTAGCTCCAGTTCACCTTGTAAATTGAAGGGAAGGATTCCATCCACAGTTACTTGCAAGATTTCCTTCATAAAATGACAAATCAAAGCATCAAGCTGACATTATACCAACAGTCAAAAAGACGGAATTTGTAGCTTGTGATGTTAAATCTGACTGGCTGATAAATCATAACTTTTCAGATTGAAGTAGTACAAATGGTAAGTTCCCCCACTGAGCCACCCACCCTCCCTCTTTTAAATGCTTAATTATTTGAGTTCATAACAGCTTCATTCTGAATCATGAGTATTTTCAGAGACCTGTTTTGAGAAATAAAAGATAGAGTTATTCAGGCTAAAATAAATGAATTGTTCCAGCAAGGATTGGAAATTTGAACTATAGGTACTCCAGTGCATCCCCTATCCCAGATCATATAAAGAGATGGGGGGGGAAGGGAGGGAGAATCTAATCTGTGGTTTTAGTGACACAGGTCATTCAAAAGAATTTGAAGTTTCTAACTCACTGTCACTACCAATGTTGTTCGGTTTTGTACTACACTCAACTTCCACAATAAAAACAGACTACTCGGTTTCACATTTGTTTATAATCAGTTTCCTTTTCAGCAATTTCTGCAATAGCATTTTTTTTTTTGATTTTTTATAGAAACACTTCCATAATGTCTTTGGTTGTTGCACCTAAACAAACTTATACTTTAACTATTCAAATTACTTTAAAAAAATTTGTACATGGAATAAATATGAAAAAAAAAAAGAAGAGTTGGACATAAGACTCAAGGCCCATTACACTTGCACTCATTTAAGGGTTCATGGCACAGCAAACTGGCAATAGATGTACTCTGCCTACTTAAAATTCTCCCTGTAGTTTTAACTGAATTTCACATCTTTTCCCTCGATTAGCCTAAACGTCTGTGCATCGTGCGCATGAAATGAAGTATTGCTGTGTATTGTTTAACAGTTGCTCGAGTTCACCCAATATGGGGGCTGCGTTTTATCATTTTTAATACTGGAAATTGTGTATCTCTGTTAAGCATGCAAACTGCTATTTGGTCTTTCTAGATGGAAGTCATTATAAAAGCAAGTTATTATTCCTGTTAGTCAATGGAGAGATCAATGCTTTTTGTTGTAAATGGAACAATCCTTCCACAATTTGATAACTAGCATGCGCTTTCCTTCACTTATCCCTGCCACAGCAATATTCCCTCGAGTTTTACCGATTATATCAAGTTCCTCTTCTAATGTCTACTAGAGATGGGCCCGCCTAGAACACCAGAACCAAACTCTCACAATCTGAGGGCATGTCAATGCTAAAGCGGCACAACTAAGCTAGACCTAGCACTGCTAGATTTAGTTGAGGGCTTGGCTACAGGGCAGCGCTTTGAAGTGTGTGTGGCGCCAGGCGGGAGCGTCGCAACACCCCTGGTAATCCACCTCCATGAGGTGATTTTTCACACCCCAGAAGCAGCAAGTTAGAGCGCTATAAAGTGCCAGTGCAGCCAAGCCCTCGAGTCAGGGGTTGGGGCTGACATTTCCCCACCGCCTCCACCATGTAAATAGGTGGATATAACTGTTTGCTGTAGATCAGGCTTAAATCTCACCCCAGTTGACTCCGGCCTTTCGCCAGCTGGGCACAAAGTTAGGCGGGTTAATGCTGAACGGGGCCAGTTTTCAAAGTCTACATTGAAACGACGCCCCCGCGTGCAGGCCTCGGCCCCCCCGCCCGGCCCGGGGCTGGTTTCTAGCCGCTCTGGTACCGGTTGAACTAGGCTGCAGCTCCTCCCCCCCCCCCCCGGCTCCCCATGGGGTGGCGCCGGGCTACCGGGAACTGCTCCCCCGCCCCCCGAGCTTTCACCTGCTGGCGAACCTTTGGCCAGTGCGGACCGAGGAGGGGACTGGCGGGGGGAGGCGGCCCACCCGGCTCAGCCGGAGGACACCGCTGCCCAGGTAACAGGCACCCGGCCCGACAACGCCCAGACCCCGCCCCGCGGCCTTTCCGATTGGCTGTGGCACCCTGGGTCGGAGTCCTCTACAGGGTCCGACCCATGGTTCCAGCCAATGACCGCTGCTAGCGGTGGCGGGCCCCGCGCGACACTTACCGACGGCCGCCCGCCCATCCACCCCTTCTCGCGGGACGCCGACAGCGGAGTTTCCACGCCTCTTGCAACTTAACAGCCTGTCCCAACAGCCACCGCGAGCCCCTCCCCCCGCCGATCTGTGTACGGCGACCCGGAGAAGGCAAAAGGGTTAGAGCGCGTTCGCTTTCTCTTACGCTCCGGCAGCGGGGCGGCGCTTGGCGGAACGAGGTCGTGTCGGGGCTGTCGCGGCGGCCGGCTCCAGCGCAAGGGGCGGGGCGGGGCAGTCGCGTCAGCTGTGGGGCTCCGGGTCCGGCCGCTCCCGGGGGCAGAGATAGAAGCGGCCCCTGCTCCCGCCTCTCGCAGAGCCGGGAGCGGACACGGGCGGGCGGGGACAGACACGTGTCACACGTGCAGCCGGACAGGCAGCCATGCTGGGACAGATGGACAGACACGTGTGCAGACAGACCCGCGCACACGGCGGGGGGGGGGGGGGTGTCCGGTAGCAGCGGGTGCTGACACTGGTCCTGCCCTGCCGTGGCTGGATCCTGGCGCTCGAAGGGCGCAAGGGGAGAAGTCATCAAGCTGCAGGTGCCCAGGCTCGGGTGGCGCAGCAAAGTGCGTATTGATCGTATTAGCGCAGACGTGTGTAATGGGGATGAGCTTAGCCCCTCTTGCTAAAAGACTGAGAAATTTGGATCTAGATCCAGAAGGACTAGCTCTTATCATCATAAGGGGTCAAAGCCCAATCCTGTCTTTTGCGTGTGCCTATTCCCACTTGTTATATGTCTACACCCCTACCACAATCATAGGACCTCAAGAGATTATCTAGTTTTAGACTAGACCATCTACTCTAAACCCCTTGCTCAAAGAGGGACCAATCACCAATTCAATCAGCCAACAGCTCCCTAATGGCCCCTTCGAGGGCTGAACTCACAACCCTAGCTTTAGCAGGCTAATAAAGAAACCACTGAGCTATCTCTCCCTGTGTTACAACTTTTTGTGTTGGTGATCCATTTCACACAGCAAGCCTCTGCATCGCCCCCCCCCCTCCCCCCATATGAAAAAAAAAGCATTAAAAATATATTTATCACCATTATAAATGGTGAAGGCAAAGCAGAGTTTGGAGTGGAGACTCATAGCTTGTGACACCCCACCCTCCATTGTAATAAGTTTCCAACCACCTGAGAGATCCCAACCCCCAGTTTGAGAACCCCTGACCTAGCACAATGGGGCTACTGATCATGATGGGTTTCCAGGTGCTACTATAAATAAAACCAATCCCCAATTTGGAGAAGGTTCAGCTCTTGCACTGAAGTTTCCAGCTTAGCAAAAACAACAGGTGTCCTTGTGACACCTTAGAGCAGGGGCGGGGAACCTCCGGCCCGCGGGCCTTATACGGCCCGCCAAATCATTCTGTGTGGCCCGCAGTGGCGGGCCACAGCCGCCGGCAAGGGACGTGCGTGGGCCGCCAGGCGGGGACAGCTCGCGCCTAAGGGAGCCGCCAGCGCCGCGCGGCCACCAGGCGGGGGCGGCTCACGCCTGGGGGAGCTGCGGGGAGCCAACGGTCAAGGGGGGGTGGAGGGGGAGGCTGGGCTGGGGGGCAGTGGAGGGGAGGCCAGGATGGGCGGGCGGGGAGGGGGGCAGGAGACTAGGCTGGATGGGGTGGGTGAGGCGTGGGTGTGGGAGGGAAGGAGGTTTGGTTGGGGGGAGGCTGGGCTGGGCGGGTCAGGCATGGGGGGCAGGAGGCTGGGTTGGGAGGAGAGAAGGAGGTTAGGTTTGGTGGGATGGGCCGGGCCAGGCAGGGGTGGGGGAGGGAAGGCAGTTAGATGGGGGGGAGGCTGGGCGGGGGAAAATCACCCCCTACACCCAGGCTGATAGCAGGAGCTGACTGGGGCAGACGGCAGGACCCCGGCTGGCAAGGGGCCATTGCCAGCCTGGGCTTCCTAGGGGGGGGGGGGAGCGGCCTGCGAATGACATAAATGTCCAAATGGCCCTTGGCAGAAAAAAGGTCGTCCCCCCCCCCCCCGACTTAGAGACTAACAAATTTATCTGGGTGTAAGCTTTCATGGTCTAAAACCCATGAAGGCTTATGTCCAAAAAAATGTGTTAGTCTCTAAGGTGCCAGAAGTATTCCTTGTTGTTTTGCTGATACAGACTAACACCGCTACCATTCTGAAACTGCTTCCAGCTTAAGGAATTGTTTATTTATAGGACTACAACATTCTACCTCTGCTCCTCATTTATTTTTAATAATCAATCATGCAACAGCATTTCTTGGCATGCATACCCTAACTGTGAATATGAGTTGCTACTCAAGTTTCTTTGACCTTTACAACAAGATAAACATTGTTTGATCTGTTAAAGTGACAACTGTCAGTTCCTCACAGGCCATGCTGGTGTTTCATATTATCTTTGATCCTTCACTAAATGGTATATTCCTTAATCAAGACTATTACTAGATGGCTATTAAACACAAAAGCAGCAAAACAAAATGGTACAGAGTAAATTTCTTCATCCCCTAGCTTCCTCGGTATTGGCCTTGCTTCCTAATGAGTCTTTCCCTCATAAATGATCTCAAGGTTGCTAGGTATAGAATGCCCCTGTCAACTCCATTGCTGATGAAATTTTAATTTGTCTGGTTCACTTCATTTGTCCTGCTCAATATAAGTGAGCTAAGGTCAGGAAAAAACAAAATAATGTTACCATTATACCAAATGCCATTACTTTTCATTTTCCTGACAACCTTTAGCACTGTGTCTTTATTCCTAATATTCATCATCATCATCATCACACAATCATTGTTCATGTTTTATCTTCTGTACCAATAGCTCTTATCAAGTGACTCCTGTAGCATTAGTCAGGACTCATTTTCTCCTTGTAGGCTTAAAGAGTCTGATTCTCCTCTCACACGTGCGTAAATTGGTACCTCCCTTAAGTCAATGGAGTTACACTGATGTAAATGGTGTGCTAAGGGAGAATCAGGCTCATGATCTATGACAGATTTCTCCAAGTCTCCCTCCCTCCAAAGAGTCAATTTCTGTCTCATATACTGGGATTCCAAAAAGCCCTAGGCAGTCCAATAATAAATATCTCTACCTTCTTGTCTTAATGTGCTTCTCAGCTGCCTTGTTTATCTTTGTTGTGCTCCTATCATTGTCTACTACTCATAATGCAAAGCCTTTATTTTCCCTAGCTATTGCCTCAGGCTTTTTTTATTTTAGCTTCTCACTCAAGGATTTAACCAGTTTTCTACTGTTGTGCATCCTACAAGACAGGTTTTCCACTTTGCTTCTAAGAGATGCTGTCTAACTGAAGTGGGGGGGGGAGCTCCCTTTTATGGACACCCAGTTAGTTACAAAATCCCTCTTGGTAGCTGTTCTCTACTTGTTTTATCTGTAAAGGGTTAAAAGGTTTGATTGCATGCACAGGTAAAAAGAAGTGAGTGGGCATCTAGCCGAAAGAGCCCATGGGAAGGCTAGAACTTTTTAAAATTGAAACAAGACTCCCCTTTTGTCTGTCTGTTGTTCTCTGGAGAGAGGAGACACAGAGCAGCTATGCTGTAAGAAGCTTGCACCAGTTATGAAAAATCATCAAATCATACTGGCAGGGTGGTCACCAGCTCTGGCCATAAAGGGCTTAAAACAGCCCAGAAGAGGGTTGTGGTTGGGAGCAAGCAGTTCACAGGCTGATTGGGGGAAGTAGGCTCAGATGTTGCCACGTCCAATCAGGGCTCAGCTGGCCCTTATAAGAGGGCAGTGGGCCAGGAGAAAAGAGTTTCCTCTAGTTGTGGAGGCAGATAGGCCTGGCTGCTGTGGAGCTTGAGAAGGTACCTGGAGTGGAGCAGGGCTGGGGGAAAGCCAGAGCTGGGGAGCTCTGGCCTGGAAACCCCCCAGGCTGCTGACCTAGTAGAAGCAGGAGTGAAAGTTAACTACAGACACTTACCAGTATGGTTCTGGGTTGGGGGCAAACTCTGCCCTTGGAAGGGGCAGGGCCTCAGGTGGAAGGGATGGTGTTTGGGGGGGGGGCAGAGCCAGCCCCAGCCTGCCTTATACCAGTAAGTCCCTCCCCCCAGATAGCAGCCTGCATCCGGGGGTTCTGGGCTCTTTAAATAGTGGCAGAGCTCCATTGCTACCCCAGGGCTTCTGCAACTAGTTGAAGGGAAGCCCCGGGCCCCTTAAATAGCCCCCAGAGGGGGGAGGCTCTGGGGGCTATTTAAAGGACCAGGGTTCCCCTGCCTCTGCCGTCCCGTTCTTTAAATAGCCGCGGCTTTCTGAAGTTGTGGCTATTTAAAGGACTGAAGGTACAGAGGTAACGGGAGCCCCAGGCCTTTTAAATAGCTCCCAGAGCCCTGGGGTAGTGATGGGGCTCCTATTTAAAGGGCTCTGGGAGCTATTTAAAGGGTCTGGGTTCTGTCTTTGATTTCAAAAATTTTGAAACAACTCTGTTGAGTGGTGAGATTGGTTCAGTCACATTCTCACAGTCAGCATATTGTTGACTTTAGTCATGCATATGCTGTAATTTTATTGGTTAGTAAGTCTTCATTTCTTATGATGTAAGAGTGTTGTCATAGTCCCAGATCTTTGATGCCAATAATGATGGAAGATATGGTAAGGTCCTGGCCCCGATTGCCAGTGCTTTGTGCTGCAAAGCAGCCATAGAACAGGCAGATACCTGGAATTCTTTGGTGGTGTAGTCACAGTTACAGCTCCTTTGCCAACTCCCTGCTAGCCCCTTGAGTAGGAGGCATGGCCAGAGGAAAGGGATGGCTGCGGACATCCCTCTGCCCTGGTAGTCTTTGGCTATTGAAATGACCCTGTGTACAACTGGACAGAAGCAAGATCAACCCTGAGATACGGTCACTGCCTCTGGGACTGATTCCCAAAGTAAAGTCACACTTGAGCATCTTTCAACCCCACCTCCACCACACTTATCCTGAGGACAGTTCAGATGGACTAAGGAATCTGGACCTTATTATTCTGATTCAATCATAACCAGGGCATTCCATTTCTTTCCACTGTCTCCCACTGAGATTTTTGCTGTATTTTGTTGAATACATATTATACACTTCTATCTCCCTGCAAGTGAAATCTTAATTCAGGAGACCAGTGATATGAATGAGTTATCTTTGGAGTTTGAAGGCTGAAATTAAAATTGCTTTTGTAAATATTAGAATTCAGTACTTGCCTCTGGACTCTTTCACTTGCTGTCTTTATCTTACTTTTGTTTTACAGAGTGTCATAAGTATGAAGTGTCTTAGAATTACTGTTTTACCTGTAAGGGGTTAACTGAACAGGAGAGGGGGGTGACGTCAGAGCTAGCCTACCTAGAGACAAACAAGAAAGTTAGTTTCACTTTTGGCGGAGCTATCGGACTGACTCCATCTTCTCTCCCCAGCTCTGGGGGTGACCCCTTTTCCTACCTTCCCTTTCATAAGTTTTTAAGTAAGACTAACCGTAAGTAGAATTGTGATTGTATAAGCTTTGTAACTGATCTCTGGTGTCCTTAAACTGTAAATTCAGCAGAGCGAGGAATTCCCAGGGAGGGGGCTGGTTTATGCAAGGAGACTCAGGATAGAAAGCTTTATATCTGTGAAGTCTGTATAAGTTGTGTGCTTTTCTCTTTCCTTTATTAAACTTTTTATATATAAGAATCGTCTGTAATTCTAGTGGAGAGATCCCAGCTGTGGGATCAGTGTCTGTGTTCTAAATCCCTCACCGGTAACAAGGGAGAGGGGGAAGGGATCCCAGCTTGGGATCAGTGTGTGTGTTTTAATCTCCCAGGTAGAAAGGGAGGGGAGGGGAGTGTTACTCTCGGGGGAGGGGGAGTGTCAAAGTTCCCCACCCCATAGTCTTGGGGTAATCACTTTGATGGTGGCAGCTGGTCCCAATCCCCAACTGGAAGAGTTGGGGGGGGAGGGAGATTTAACTTAGGCTGGAAAAGTAGCTTAAAGTTAAGTGGTCAAGCATGAGGACCCCCCACTTTTACCCTAGAGTTTAGAGTGGGGAGAGGGTATCTCTACACAGAGCAACGCATGTTGCGTATTTTCTCTTCTTTCATCATGATGATGAAATATTTGGTGATGATGCATATTTGGCAAACACAAACAGAGTTCTTTGCTGTCCTACATCATTTGGATTGTTATCTTGTAATTCTGCAAATTAATCCTAGCCCCATCATTATTTTTCTTAAGAAAAATATTTCTTCTCTTATTTGACTGAAAAAAGGATTAGGCAACAAATATTCTCTCTTTAATGCTGTCTCTTGATATAATAATTTGCATTCAATAGCATATTCCATTCACCAGGAGTGAAGAGGATAAGAAGAAGAATTCAAGGATTTGAAAATATTTTGTAATGTTAATGGATTAAGTTTCAGAACACCCCTCTGAGTTGGGGAAGTACTTTTATCCCTATTAAAGATGGGGAAACTGAGGTACAGTGTGGCTAACCTATGGGCAGTCCCACAAGATGATGATTTCTCCAAGAAGGAGGATGCTAATCAGATGGAAAGTAACTAGAGCTGGAGTCAGAATGGACTCCACACAATTTTCACACAATAATTACATACACTTGAAGAAAACTGAGTGAAACAACCCATTTTCACATCACAAAATTCATGAAATGAAACCTGAAGTACTTACAAGTAGCTAAGTATCTGTGGAGGTGTGGCAGAGCCCATGCAGGCTTTCATTTTTAATATACACATGCATTACATACAATAAAACTATGGTAAAAAGACATTAAGGTTGCAAAGTCAAGTTTTCAAAATTTCAGAATTGTGAAAATAAAGCTTAATTTGCCCCCGTAGTGCATGCTGACACAGTCCTTAATTACATTATCACAGATTATTTTTTCCTCAGGATGCCTGTGTCATTCAGTGCACAGGATGACGGGCTCTCATGGAATGAAGCAGCCATTTAATGTTTTGTTCTATCCTCATCATTTATCCTCCCCAATTTACTGCATGCCATCTGAGGGTTGTACTGAAACTGGAGTATTTTATTCCCTCACTGTTGCCTCTCACAATAGTAATGAATTTATCCTCACAAAGCCCCTGTGAGATAGAGAAGTATTATCAACCCCATTTTACAGAGGGGGAATTGAGGCACAGAAATATTTTGGCCAAAATTTGGCCACTGTCTATTAATTGTTGGAGCCTCAATGTCTGGGTGTGCAACTTGAGACAGACAGGTATTTCAGAGCTGTCACAGAAGTAACTAATTCCACCCCGCACTGCAGAAGAGTGATGATCCTTGCATGGATTGGGCTCTCACTACAAAAGGCCTGGGGGAGGCCTGGCCCATCAGTTAGTCGTCAAACTGTGGAATCAAACAAGACATGGCCCCCTCCACCCGTAATATTTTGGAGAAGGTTGAGGGAGAGCATATTGCAGAGATTTGAGTAATGGTGCTAACAGAGACTTATCTGAGTCTAACAAACTGTAGTCCTCATTCAATGGTAGGGGACGAAAAACCCATCCAAATTCCTATGCTATAGAAAACAAGAAGCAATTTACTTTTCACTTAATTTTATATTTTACTCTATGCAATTGTTGAAAATGTGTTTAAATACGAGCTTTCTTCCTTATAAGCAGATTAACTAAATAATTTAATTATATGCTAAAGAAAAATGTCTCCAGTGCTACCTTCTGAAACCTGTAATGAATTCGTACTCCTGTGTTTATGAAAATAAAATCTACTGCTATGGATACAGTGATGTCAAAACTTCAGTATTACCATTTTACTGAAGTGCTAAGGAGAGATGGTAGGACAAAATTCTTAAAAATATCTTTAAAAGCATAAAATATTTAAATATGAATATGAAAAGAATTCTACTGAACATTTCTCTCTTAAAAATAAATGTAATAATGTGGCAGGGTCCTGATTGACAGCACTGAAGAGTTCTCTCTTCTGTAGTAAAAACTTTTACTTATACAGCACTTTTCATCTGATCCTCTCAAAGTGCTTTACAAATATTAATTAAGCCTCATGAAAACCCTCTGATATACTTCAAGGTGACCTTCAAAAAGAAAAAATGAGGTATGTAACTTTTTTTGGTTTTTAGCAAGTCTAAAAGATTTATCAAATATGCTGTTTTTCTACTTCTTTTATAAAGTAAATATGAGGAATGTAAATTTTTATCTTTCCTGTAAGAGTTGAGTCATCTCAGAGGATGGTGGAACTGTAGAGAGAGCATTCTCAGCCTTTAATTGATAGGGTAGTGGTTGTGAAACTTTTCTCCCAACTATGCTAGGTGTTTTGAGTTATAAGAGAGTTTTAAACAATCTCACTAAAAATACATTCCCTAATTAGTTACTCAGATTTCACTTTCTTGGTTCCTCTGATGTGATAATCCTAGTAGTACTCCTCTTACCATAGTGTTGTAGGAAAAACAACATAGACAACAACACACACATCTCTTATAATAAAAGCAACACAACTAAAATACTTTCAGTCATCCTTTATATCTAATGACACTTAATCTGGAAAGGAAAAAAGAGGGTTGTGGTCCTTTTTCCCTTTCCAAATTAAGTATTATTATATCTATTTATCATTTGGTTAACTGAGGAACAGAGATACAGTGCCTCAGTGAAGTCAACGAGAGTTTTGCCATTCAATGGGGCCAGGATTTCACAGTTAAGTGTTTATAGTCACACACAGGAGGCAGAACAGAATGGAGGATTTCTGACTCCCAGTCTCAAACTCTAATCATCAGGTAAAACTCATCTTATCCCCCCCCCCCCCCCCGCAATCCTTTGTTATTTTTATTGCTTTTTGCCTGAATTACTGTAGTTAGCAATGGTTTTGAGGCAAAATTGTCCCATAGTTTGAGCAATGGCTAGGGACCAGAAACTCCCAAATTCTAATCTTGGATCTCACAGTGACTTACTATGTGGTCTTGGTCATGCAACTTAATTTTATGTGTCTATTTCCCCATCTGTAAAGTTGCAATAATAACACTTTCTTCCTCAGAGGAATGTTAATGTTTGTCCAAATTTTCAAACAACAATACCACTTCAGATTTATATATATTTTCCACGTTATTGTCTTAAACATTTTAGAATATTGTATGAAAGATACAATGCCTTTGTACTACACTTATGTAGCTTTTAAATTTGCCTGTTTACAGATTCTCTCTTCAGAATTATATGAAGACATCTAAATACACTGCTTTCTAACAAATCAGTTTCACTATTAGCAATATGTAAGAGTTCTTTTTCCTTTAACAAAGAGAGCGGAATCTGAAATTGTAATTTAAGAGCAGTGAAATTGTGAAAGAAGGAGTCCAGTGCAGTGGTTTCTCAATGAAGCTCATCAATAGAAGCACCCGTGACTAATTGCAAAGGCAGTTACACGGGTGCTGATAGGGTAAAGTTTAGCATATAACACATGCTCTATAGAAAAATCCATAGTTTATGTTTGACTATTAGGAGGCTACAAGGCCTGCAATATCTCAAGGGCAAACAGTCTTTTTGGCCTATTCACATTTTTTAATCAACATGAGGATTTTGAAAAGGAGAAACCCCAGCAAAATACAGACTCACTTACTGAGGACTGAATAGCTTACATTATAAATCTTTTTACTGCAACAAGTTCATATAAAAAATATTCCTGAAAAAGACATTATTTCATTTAAGAAACATATGGAAGGAGGAAAGTTACCTTTTAATTTAATTTTTTTAAATAAGTTGACATTTTCCAAAATGGAACTAAAAACTACACAAATCATTAGGGGCCAGATCTTGGTCCCATTAAAGTCAATGGCAAAATTTCCATTGGCTTAAGTAGGAACATAATGTGACCTTAAAAACTATGAAATTCAGTACTTTAAGTTACTACAGAAAGAAAATTCACAGGAGCAGAGATACAATCCAGTTGAGAAGGCTTCCTCTTGTTATCGTACATCCATTAGCAGGATCAAACATTTTCTCCAAATTCTTTATTGACTGCAAAGTAATATCAAATGGGACCTGGCAAAGATAAAAACAATATTTCTTAAGTAAACTGCTTTTTAATATTACAGTAGGAATAAACGGAGACCTCTTAAATAGTCAAATATATTTCCCAATCACAAAAGAAGAATAAATTGCAAATATTTGCTGTACATATGTAGGTTTGAGCCCAAAATGACCTCTTCTCACATAAAACCCCAAGGAAACAGGTTAAGGGGGAGGAAACCTCAGCAAGATCCCTTCACAGAGTTTCTCTCTGATCATTCTGTGCCCCTCAAACTTGAGGATGTTGGCATTTCCACTGGATGGCAGAACACCAGGACCATCTGCCCCATTCAGGTCTTTGTACCAGCTCTTGAACTTTGGTTCCTTCCACCCACGACTCAGTAGAGTGGCTCCAATGGAGTCATGGTGCTAGGGAATCCCACTGGCTATAATTATCCTCAATCCCCTGCTCTTCCACCCCACCCACACACACAATGAGAGGACTGTAAAGCAGTGGTGGGCAACCTGTGGGCCACAGGTTGCCCATCACTGCTCTAAAGGGAGAGAAAGAATGCCCCAGGTTATATTACAGTTCCAAGTTAATCTCTGTGGACCTTGTAAGAAGCTAATGCCAGTTCCCTTAGCCCTGCCACCAATTAACATGAGACCACCTAGTCAGTGTATCTGAACTAGATCCATTTAAATTATTGTTTAACTGCATTCAGCAAAAAGGGATTATATTGAGAAATCACTTTTGAAATTTAAAAAGGACTTCCCTAGCATTATTCTTTAAAATTTCACTGGGACACCTGACTGTACTGAGTATATTATTTTTAAATAGATGATCCATCTATTCTCAAAACCTGAATACTAATATACTCTAAAATGAATGAGTCAATGAAAATGGCCTTTTGTTCTAATTAAAAAGTTAATTAAGTGATGAAGCAAAAGTACAGGCAGATACTCTAACAAAAGAAAAAAAAAAGACAGGAAAATACAATGGACTGCCAAGTGTGACAGGACAAAAAAGAGAATTTTAAAAGATGACGCAAAATTCGAAACTGAGTTCATTCAGTTAGCTCAGGAAAAGAGAAAGAAGAAGGTTTCTTTAAAGGACAAAGTTCTCTCCCCTCTGCAGTGAGGCAAGGGTGCACAAGAAGCCTCTTCTGATTACATACCCCATAAAGCGGTAATAGGAGGGGGAGGCAGATAGTCTCATCTGGGGAAGAGGAAGAGAAATGTAATGTTGGTGTAGCTTCCACCTTCTGTTCTTCCTCAGTCAGTACTGGCAGAGGCTCAGCCTCCGGAAGGCAAGACACCAACAATGAAGAGAGAGGTGTAGGTCTCTGGTTTTGCTCCATGAGTACATGGCCCAAAGGTCTCAATATGGCCAGTATAAGGAAATGGAACATGTGGTTGCATCCATGGTGGTCTGTACCAAAATTGTGGACCAAATGTAGATTGTGCATAGTGAGTAGGTGGAACTTGTCTGGCAGATGAGGGTGCAATGGAGCCCACTTCCTTTTCCTCTTCTTCCTCCTCAACACTGGGGAAGTGAGGTGCTTTCTTTGAGAGAGAAAAGAAGGGAGCATCGTGAGTCTGGTTAGGAAGGTGGAAGTTGGGGAGGTCATGTCTAGGAGAGAGAACTCGGGAATGTCAGATGCCAGCAGGTTTTTAGGATAACTGAAGTCTTGTGGAGGGGGGAAAAGCATCATTGGTGTCGAAGTGTGACTCAATGCTTCCCTTAAGAGTCAGTAGATGGAGCAAGAGGCTTGGCTGGTGCCAATGACTTTGCCAGTGCTGATGGCCTGTCTTGGTCTTCAGAGCTGCAAGGTGGTTTCTTCATTTCAGTAGGAGAGGTACTTGGCATGCCCTGGAGCTATGTCCCCTGTCCGATGATATTGAAGCAACTGATCTCTCAGGGGATGGTGCTCTGGTGGGCTCTGCCTCAGAGTGTGAGGAGGGAGTCCATTTCTTTCACTCCAAGCAAGAAAGTGATGACTCTCTCTCCAAGGGATGCAGGGAATAAGGACTGGCAGATGATCTGGCAGAGCGTGAGAGCCTCACAGGAGGAAAGTCACTACAATGTCAGTTGTAGTGAGTTCTCCATGAGGAGAAATTTTAACTGAATTTTCCAGTCTTTTCTGGCGTTGGCTATCAGGCTAACACTTTTGTGGGACATATCCCCTCTCCTAGACAGTGAATACACTACAGGTGGCTGTCTGCTACTGGGAAGGTGACCACGCAAGAAACACACCTCTTAAACCTGGGGCATCTGGGCATAATTGTGAGGAGGTAAAAAGCCTCCTGGGCAGGAAGGGTGGGAAGCGGAGAAACAAAAACCTAAACTATGAAATAACTGTAAAAGTAAAGTTAAAACAAAATTTAAAAAAAATTAGAAGAAAAGAGAAGGAAAAGAAGAAAATACTAACTACACCACAACTAATAGGTAACACTAGACTAGACAATATCTACTGAGGGAACAGGATAAGCAGGCTCTGTTGCAGATTCCATCCCAGACCAAA
The DNA here is from genome assembly GCA_032164245.1 of Sternotherus odoratus. Lineage (NCBI taxonomy): Eukaryota > Metazoa > Chordata > Testudines > Kinosternidae > Sternotherus > Sternotherus odoratus. The sequence goes on along the minus strand of JAVMKO010000001.1, from coordinate 71,559,988 downwards.
GGCAGCAGAGGAGGAACTGGGGGCAGTTGGACAGCACGGTACTATATATACATCCTGTGAGATGGGCGAGTTGCATATGTGTGATCCAACGGGCACCACTGATGAAGATCTCCGATCTCAAGCACGGGGTGCTGCCACACCCACAAGTTGAGCACCCATAGGTATATCACGCAAAGAAAAACAATTAAGTTATCACCAGGCAGACTTGAGGGAAAAAAATTGTCCTCCTCAGTCTATCAACAGTTTGAGACTTCATACTAACGTTTTGGTATCTACTATCAAAATAGTTGCCCTAAGCCAGCTTCTCCTCACAGAACACCAAGGTTTACAAATAACCTGAAAAATATGGAGAGGCAGGTAATCCCTAGAGGGACGGCGGTTGAATTGTAATGCTGAGTCTGACCAACCAACAGATTTTTTAACATGGTATGCTATATCTTCTTATTTAACGCAGTGTTGGTGTAGCCATGTTGGTCCCAGAATATCAGAGAGACAAAGTGGGTGAGGCAATATCTTTTATTGGACCAACTTTTGTTGGTGAGACAGATGAGCTTTCAAGCTACACAGAGCTCTTCTTCAGGTTTGGGAAACATACTCTGGGTGTCACAGCTAAATACAAGGTGGAAAAGCATAAATAGTTTCAAGGGACCAGTCAATGTCAAGTGGCCTGTCAACACCTCTTCAGTCATAGGGAAAACAAAAAGCTGGGGGTCAGGGATTTAGTGGGTTACAGATTGTTGTAATAAGCCATAAATTCGGTGTCTGTTCAGTCCATGATTTTTAGTGTCCAGCAAAGCTATCAATTTAAGCTCCCAGGCTCATCTTTTGAAGGTGTTGTGCAGGTTTTCTTTTGAGATGAAGACCGAGAGGTGAGATACAGAATAATCGCTTTGTGAAAAGTGTTCACCCATAGGTGATTTCGTATTTTTGTCTTTTATCATTTTTCTGTGAGAGTTCGCTTGGAAGCATAGTGATTATCTGGTTTCACCTACGTAATTGTTACTGGGGTATTTAGTGCACATGTTGTGATAGCCACATATAGAGCCCCTGGATCTTGAAAAGTGTGTTATGGGAAGTGTTGAACACCATAGCAGTAGAGATATGTCTACAGGTTTTGTATTCATTGTTCTGACAGAGTCTGGCTAACATCCTGGACTCCACAATCAGTTTCAGCAATGGAACTCTACAGACAATGGCATACAAGAAACCCACAGATCACTACACCTACCTTCACAGATCCAGTAAACATCCCAAACACGCAAAGAAATCTGTTATCGACTGTTATATCTGTTATAGCCAGGCACCCAGCTATCACAGAATATACTCCAAGAAGAAAGTCCAGGATATATACCTGTAATGAGGGAGGGTCCCAGAGTTTGGGCTGCAGCCTAAGCCCGAATGAGTACACTGCAGTTAAACAGCTCCTTAGCCTGAGTCAGCTGGCATGGGCAAGCTGTGGGTGTCTTAATTGTAGTATAGATGTACTTGCTGAGTACATTTCCCAGATCTAAAGAAGAGCTTTGTATAAGCTCAAAAGTTTGTCTCTTTCACGTACAGAGGCTGGCCCAATAAAAGATAGTACCTCACCCACTTTGTTTTTATTTAAGACAGTCTTGCTGGCGACTTGGAAACTGATCACAATCACTCTTTGGATGCCTCCAAGAGAAACCAAATGCTGATCACAAGTAGGGTAACAACTTTAGTACATTTTTTGTCCATGACACTGTACTCATCTACCTCCTAAAAAAGTTGATAGTAAGAGCCAAAAAGGACAAAAGGAAAGCTCAGATGACTGGAGGGTCCAAAGCTAGATGTAAGGCTACAGGTAGTCATTCTATTAAAGTGCTGGGAATCTGGGGGAGCCTATGCAAAGGACGTAGCTCTTGGCAAAAGTGGAAAAGGGAAAAATTAGACTAATCTACTATGTGCATTTTTAGTTTTCTGTTATATGTGGAAAGAAGTGTTTGTAGCCCAAATAATGAAGATATAAAGTTTATAATCATGTGTAGCAGCACGGGACTCACCCTTGCAGCGCCTCTTGCTGGCACTCCAGGGAATTAGCTCACCAGCCATCAGAGCACCCTCTGCTGGTCGCTGTCCCGCTGGCCCCGTGTCCCTCCTGGACACAGTGCCCCTCTATCATGCTGCCCCCTGGCAGTACCCCCACACTCTCTATGGGTCTTCCCTCCCCAAGGAACCCCCAACCCTCTATCCCCACCTTGCCTCAGTCCAGGGCTACTGCCAGTCATCATCAAGCCCCCGCTCTCTGGGGCAGACTGCAGTTTAAAAGCCAGTCATCATAGGCCAGGGCATCCTGGATCTGCTGCCTTTCCTTGCAACCCAGTATCTTTTCAGGCCTTATCAGTTGCCAGGCCTGAGCTCCTCAGCTCAGCCTGACCCTTCCCCAGCACGGTTCCACTCTCAATACCCTTTGCACTTTCAGGAAGCTAGGTCCATCTCCCTCCAGAGCTATAGGGAGACTATTCTGCTCCTGTCTTTCAGCCCTTTTTATCAGGGCCAGCTGCCTCCTAATTGGGCCTGGCCCCAGCTGTGGCTGCCTTCCTAATCAGCCTTTGTTTGCTGATTCCGTCCCCCCCCCCCCAGCCACAGCCCTCTCCAGAGTTGTTTTAACCACTTCCAGAGCAGAACAGGGTGACAGACCCGCTACATCATGCTATTGTGAAGGCCTGAGACCTGATCAAACACCCCCTACCCGTACCATATTAAACCAGCCTTGAGTGAAACTCAGGGAGGTTACCACTAAAACTGAAAAAAAAAAAAAAAAAAAAAGAATGTTCTGCTGCTGATAAATGACCCCCACCTCAGGAATGCCTCTAATGGAAGTTATAACCACTATTGTAAAGATGCTGGGAAATTAGGGAGGATACAGAAAGAGACTCAATAAATGGTAAGATAAGCTCTGACCAGCATTTTAATGCTGACCATCGGCATAAACAGAGAAGGTCACAACTAAATGTATCTTTCATGCCTAAATTGTAAACGTAAAAACTTAGGCAGGAAGGATGACACATAGGTGTCAGTGTGTAACTGGTTAACTTTTTCTTACTTGGGAGTGTGGGATAATGTGATGGGTTTAGTAAATTTAAGGGAGGTAGCTAGTTGTACCTATATAATGTAAATGAAAAACAGTGCTCTTTGGGAACCATCTCCGGACTGCAGTTCAACATCAAGCTGCCAGAACTCTGATCCCTCTATACAACTGTGATGTGCAGAGGCATCACTGGGAATCCCCAGATTAATGGATCCTCAAGGGCCACTGGGTGAAATATGTCTGCATATGGGGACTGGTGAGAATAAAAGATTTGCTTGGTATACGTATTCTATGGGTGTTGCTAATAAATAAATGTTTAGAACACAGCTGTTTAAGGCTCTTTCACTCAGAAAAGGTTTTGCAGACCTGTAGAGCCTTGAGCCCCGAAAGCAGGGGCGGGTACTTAAATTGATTAGGTTTCTTCATGAGCCCTATGAGCAAGGATAGATACCTTACACCCTGAGGCCTCAGAAGGGAAAGGGTGGGGGTGCCTAAATTGATTGGGTCATGCCTTGAGCTCTGGATAGGGTATAGGCAGGTTGCCCAAAAGTGAACAGGTAACAATTGTATACATCAGTGCTATTTTGATTGTACAAATCTCTATTAAACCCCAAAAATGTAGGAACAAAAGAAAGAAAGACACTAATTGATATCATCTCTATTTTAGCCTTGAAGAAAAAGAGGTTTTTTTAAAAAAATCAGAATATTATACATACCTCAGTTAATGGAGAGGACAGATCTGGAACACCACACAGCAAAGCTTTTACTTCAGACAAACATTGTTTAAGCATTTCCTAATGATAACAAAATAGGAAAAATCAATTCCATATTTTACATTTTTTGCTATGAACTACTAGAGAGGACTTTTAAAAGTTCTTTTTCAATGCCCCACAATGATGGTGTTATTTGTTGTTTTGACAGAATTCCAAGTGAGGGAATGTTTATGTTCCATTTTTTAATATGGCAGAGAAGTGATGCTCAGACATCCTTAAATTTATAAAGTACCAGACTATAGTGTCCACAATAAATTCATGCTGGTCTTTTCTATAGCAACCCAAGGGCCCAACCCTGCAGTCCTTACTCAGGCCAAACACCAATTGACTTCAGAAATGAGCAGGGCTGTCTCTAAGGGATTGTGGGGCCCAGGACAACACCGCCCATCCCCCCCTTATCGCCCCCATTCCACCCCTTCCCACAAGCCCCCGCCCCGCCTCTTTCTAGCTTCCGCCAACCTCCCCTGAGCGATGCCAGGCGAGGCAGAGCAGAATGGGGCAGGCTGGGGCTCGGTTGTTCATGGCTGCTGGTGCCAGGCCCCCCACTATCCCCCCTAGGCCGCCCTGGACCCTGAAGCAAGGAGCCCCGCACAAAGTGCAGCTCTGGGAATGAGCCCCCAATAAGTGTACTTCTGCCACACATTTATTGAAAACATTACAGTTAAGCAGATAGGAAGAAGATATTTATGTACATGTAACACAAAAGAAATGCCATAACCAATTAGCATTCCAGACTGTGGTTTTCAGATCACTGAATTATTTACTAATGAAAGTTTTAACAAAAACCTTCACCTAATCAGAAACAATCACTATAAGGACAGCCCTGTCTACCTTCTAAAAACACTGTAGTCTGTGATTGGCTGAAACATCATTTGTTCTCCAAGCCAATCAGAATACAGCTTTTCAATAACGGCACAGTGAGCAATTGTCACCGCTTCACAGCACCCATCAAGCAAAAAGACAGCATCTACATCATTAATCATTTCATATAATAGATATAAAGAGAACACTGTCACATGATAAATGTCTCCCACTTTGAAAATAAACGTCTACTTTTCCTCGGCATTTATCAAGCAGCAGTTATGCTGCAGCAATATTCTATTCCATTGACATTATCTCAAAGAGACCACATGGAAATTCTGAAATTGCCTCTTTTGTATTTATTTATTTATTTATTTCAGTCACAGAGACATATTCAGCCTGGCTAATAAAAAGAGGAAGCATGGTGGTATAGAGAAAATGAAAAGAAATTCCTTGCCAGTTTTAGCTTTACTCAGCATTATTGGAAGGTTCTCTTTTTAGAATCCAATCACTGGCCATTCTGTACTGAAGATGTATAAGCTATTTTGTCCAAAGAGCTTTTGTGTTGATCTGCATATTAGTATAATACCATGGCCAACATTTTCAAATATGGATCACTAAAAAGGGTGCTCACGGACGTATTTAGACATGTGAGAATGTGGCCTTTATTTTCCAGGAAACTGAGCAAATTTTATGTTTCTAAAGTGCCAGGCACACCTGCCAATAAAGGGGAAACGTTACAAAGTTAAAGATTAGGGGAGGTGGGTGAAAATATTTCAACCTTCCTTGAAGTAGTTGAGGGAGGTCTCAGGTTTTGTCTTTTCTTCCGACTTTCCCATTTCCTCAAAAATAAACATCTAAGACATCAGATGTATTTAAAATCCTGAGCATAATTTGTCCTCACTTACTTCTATTTTTTCATCAAGTGGCACCTTCGCAAGATTAATTTTGGATTTTGCTGAAGACACTCGTTTCTGTCTTTCACTTTGTACTTGTAAAGGAAAACTTGTAGACGACTGAGCCAAAACTTCAATTTGCTGTTTCACATTAGACAATTTCTCATGTAAGGAAATAATTCTAAAAAAGAATAATGTTGTATCTGTTACAAAATGCAGCTATACATTTGGCAATGCTTTGATGTTACTTTTATTTCTATTCATAAACAAATTGACTTGAGTTGTTTCTCACTTAGTTTTGCTATGATGGTTTCTTTCATTTCAAGACTGATCTTGAAGTTTTGCAAAAACGAAACTTTCACTGAAGACAATGGAAATATGAGATGTGAAGAAATGCACTATTAGACACTTTGTGATTTAAAAGAACCACAATAGAAAGAGGAAACATACTTCAAAAATTATATTTTCTCCTTTGGGTGATTGCTATTCTGTTGCCTTTGTTGCTATATTGTGTGTTTTGTAAGCCAGAATACACCAGATAAGTTTAACAATTTGATGATCTGGATTGAATGTGAAATAATACAAAAATATAGCTATAGTTTGTATAACAAAATTAGGAAGTTCTTGAACTTTGCCGTCAGGGATCCTTTTACCTACAAGACTATTCCCTTCACAATGTTCTCCAGTCCAATTCTGCATAGTTCAAACAATATGGCTTCTATTACTTTCCTTTGGAGTCCATCCATAGTCTAATATATCTCAAAGTTCACTGATATTCAGCCTAAAATTTATTTTACCTAATTTTATCTCATTACTCCTAGGTATTCCCCCTTGTAGTACCCTATACAACTGATCTCCATCCTTAGAACTTATAGTCTTCAAATACTAATAGTTATATTTCTGAGCAGTCACCATTTGTTCAAGACACAAATTATGCGCACAGTAGACATTACACACATAATATAGCATGTAGTAATATAACAAGGTCTGTGATTAATTACCTAGTCAGTGGAATCCACAAGTGACCAGAAAACACATTGGCTGAATTGAAAGTCTTGATGCTGACAATCTTGACATACTTTGTATTGTAAGCATAAAACAGCAAAACCTGTAAAGAAATGGGAATATGTAAGGTATAAGCCAGTAATGGTATTTCAGACAAAGCATTTCAATAACAATATACAAACGAATATCTCTGTTGACAGCGGGACTATTTGTGTGAATCAAGTTAAGCTCTTGTGCAAAAAGTGTTTGCAGAATCAGGACCTTAGATTGTCAACTCTTTGGGGGCAGGAGTTGTTTCTTTCTATATATTTATTTGTACAGCATCTAGACTATTGTAGGTGCTACCACTAAGTAAATAACTAAGTAAGTAAATAACAAACTGTGGGTTTGAAAGATTATGCCACATGGCATGATCACCCTGAATGCACCACCCACTTCCTGATCCCATTCAACCACACATTCCAAAACTCACAGAGTCTTCACCCCATGCAGACTGAACAGAGGGCTTCTATTGAATGTGGGTTAGGGGACATGTTACTATTGAAGATTTTTCCCTGCCCTGATGTCTATCAGTCATTTCATTATATCCAAATATTATGGTCCATATAGCAAGCACAATCACCCAGTCTATGGAGTAATACCAACAAGATGAGTTAGGTCAACCTTAGTCCTAACTGAATTAATTTGCTTCTATGGCTGAAAATCTATTTCTTAGCAACAGATGAAAATTTTTGTTGCATATACAGGCAATTTCAGGAGTGTGGCATCATGCACTGTATGTATATATGATTTATACAAGTTTCAGGTACTGCACTTAAATGCACTTTGTTATTTTTAATAAAAAGTTCCAATTCAACTCTTCTTTCATTTTGTAATTATACCATAGTCTCCATATCTTTTGTTGCTTTCTCCAGAGATGGAATGTACCACTGAATACAGAGTTCCTTGTTTGGAGCAATCATTGCCTTGCTGTCTAGCTGAATGTCTATATCTGTGCTAAAAGAAACGGTGGAGGCAATTCTCACTGTGGACATCTTATGTGGGGCTCCAGGAATTTCTAGAGACAGCTGAAAAATAAATGTAAACCAAAATAATGATTTATATATTTTTTCCAATATAAAATGAACTTGACTAGCAGTTAGTTTTAGACCAGTGGTTTTCCACTTAGAGTGTACGTACCCCTGGGAGTCCGCAGATTATGTTTAAAATTTCCAAAGGGGTCCATACCGTCATTTGAAATTTTTAAGGGTTCGCAATGAAAAAAGATTGAAAACCACAGGCTTTAGACAATCAACACTGTCTTTTTAGTCCCATTGTAACATCTCTATGATTATGCAATATCTAGTCTATATTGTACAGTTTAATTAAGGATTTATAAAAATTTCTTTTTATAGTATATATTTCTAATGTACCACACAAGGCTATGTGGCATATTTTGTTTTTAATTGTACAGCGTTGTTTACGTCACATTGAACCTTTCAGAAGAACAATGACACAACTCCTCCTGGCAAACTTGGAGGATTATTGGACTACAAACATTGGTATTTATTAACTCAACTTTCTCAAAATCCTGTAAACAACAAACTATTGCCTAACATACTTCTTGTACTACATACTGTTACAGAGTGATATAAAATGTAAGCATGAAAAATTCAAAAAAGGTACACAATTTTATTAGAACACTTTTTAAAATTTTAATGTAATTTGTTTGTATTCTTTGTTCAACGGAGCAGAAGTAAGCTTCTAGAGACGAAAAAAAATTTATGCATAAGTGATGAGATCCTGAATATAACAACGACCCCTTCAATAAGTCATTTACCTATTTGTAGTGAAAAAAATGCTGAGGTTTAAGTATCAATTTACAGGAACAATTTTTTAAAATAATGCACAAAACCTGCTGAATGATTAAAGCTTCTAAAAATGTTATTATAAAAATCAATGAAGCTTTGAGCTGATAACAAAAAAATCAAACAATTTTATGCTTGTTAGCTGTCTACAACAGTGAAACTAATCCATGATTATGCTGCTTGCACCTGTCATAAACATAACAGTGATCTCTGGAGATGATTATTCTAGGACAGTGTAATACTAATTATATCAAAAGAAGAGCAGACTGAGTAAAATAATTTTTGATATATGATGGCTGTTATAAATGTCACATATCATATAGTTACAGTTTATTCAGTGGCACAATTAGTTCTTCATTGCTGGGAACTGGGTAATGATATACTTTCTTACATTACAGAAAGTTCATCAACTCTAAAGAGCTACTTTCATAAAAGCAGTTTAAATCAGATGGTAAGAGAACACATTTTTGTAGGCTTATATGAAAACACTGAAGAATGGACAGTAAAATTAAACAAAGAATAGCCTGTTTTAATGTTGTATTGATAAATGTTATTCTTGTTCAGGTGAAGAGTGGGATGGTAAGAAAATAATGTTTAAACCTACATTAAACCTTCAGAGACTAAAATCAATATGTACGGGGTGAAAGTAGCTATAGGGACATGCTGGGCTGGGGCTGGCTCTGCCTCCCGGAAGGGGTGGGGCCTTGGGCAGAAGGGGTGGGGCTTGTGGTTAGAGCCAGTCCCGACCAACCCTGTACCAGTAAGGGCTCCCCCGGCTAGGGTAGCAGTGGCAGCCAGGGGCTCCGGCAGCAGTTTAAAGGGCTTGGGGTGGTAGCAGCAGCCAAGCTCCGGGCCCTTTAAATAGCTGCTGGAGCCCCACTGCCACTTCCCCAGGGGCCCGGCAGCAGGGTTCTGGGGACAGGCCTCAGGCTGCTGCTACTGCCCCGGGCCCTATAAATCATCCCCGGAGCCTGTCGGAGCCCTGGGGAGGCGGTGGTGGGGCTCCGGTGGCAATTAGTTAATAGTTAATTTTTATTTATTAGTTAACCCATACTACGTGTTAATACTGGGGGAGGGGAACTGCTCTGCATATCTCTCTATCAGTGTTCTAGAGGGTGAACAATACATGAGTTTACCCTGTATAAGCTTTATTCAGAGTAAAACAGATTTATTTGGGGTTTAGACCCCATTGGGAGTTGGGTATCTGAGTATTAGAGACAGGAACACTTCTTAAGTTGCTTTCAGTTAAGCCTGCAACTGTTAGGGGACGTGGTTCAGACCTGGGTCGGGGTCTGCAGCTGGCCAGCATGTCTGGCTCAAACCAGGCAGGGCACTGAAGTCCCAAGCTGCCAGGGAAAACAGACTTAGAAGTTGTCTCAACACATCAGTTGTCAGCCCCAAGGGGGTTTTCTGTGATTCAACAAGTTACAAGTCCCTCCCATGCTCTGCCTGACTCACATAACAGTTTAGGCTCTTGTGGATTGTAATACTTTGGATTTATTGTGTAGGTGCTGGTGGCCTCTGATCATAGGTGCCAACTTCTCCAAGCACCAGCCCCAACCCTACCTCTGCCCCAGCCCCTTCCACCTATACCCTGCCCACATTCAAAGCCCTTCCCCAAAGTCCCCACCCCAACTGTCCCCCCACCCCTCCCTGTCCCTATTGGACCCCTTCCCCAAATCCCCGTCCTGGCACCACCTCTTCCCAGCCTCCTCCCCTGAGCGCACTGCATTCCCGCTCCTCCCCCTCCCTCCCACAGCTTGTTACACCATGAAACAGCTGTTTTGCGGTGGCAAGTGCTGGGAGGCGAACGGGGGACAGCATGCTCAGGGGAGGAAGCAGAGGTGAGCTGGGGTGAGGAGCAGGGCACTTGGCTGCCAGTGCGTGCAGGGCACCCATCAATTTTTCCTCGTGAAAGCTCCAGCCCTGGAGAGCCCACAGAGTCAGCACCTATGCCTCTAATATTCAGGAGATCAGGATATATGATTTGGTGGTCACTTCTATCCTTAAATTCTATGACTGTGAGGTCTCAATTGGACCAGTTGCCATGTTTATTTGCAACCCTTTAGTCCTGAAAGGACTGACTCTAAAACTACTAACAACTGGTATAATAAGCATATTTACAATTGTAACACACCTTTAAAAATAAGTTAAACCTGGAGCGAAACACCTCTGCAGTGTCCTCTTTAGACAAGTAAAGAGAATTATTTTTTTGAAAAAAATGTTTCATAATATTTTATGTAACATAGCATATATAGACAACATATACACTTCTGACAGGATAGAAGGTTTGTACAATCTGAATATGTATTCGGGTATTTTTGGTGTGACGCATGGTGATTTGACCAAGGGATAAGGCAAAAGTGTTGGTCTTCTATCAAATAACACTGACATTTTGTTTAGTTTATTTATGAAAGTTTCCCTTTAAAATAACATTGTTTAATTGCTACTATTTTTCCATATAGATACAATGTACTTTGGATATAATTCACTCCTGTACAGAGGATCAACACAAAAGCCTATGCAACAATTAATTCCTCAAAATAAGGCTTGAGTAGGACTTAAGTGTTGCATGCACTTTGGCTGGCCCTGTGCACTGGTGAGAATTTCACCCTTATAGAAGAGCTGGTAAGAAACAGAATATTTGGAGTCCACAAAGCTCTCCATGAATGATGAGTGCAAGGCATGACAGGGAAATAATTTTTAAAGCATACCTTTACAGGAATAGCAGCCAGACTAACACCTGTTTTTTCTAAAAACTGCAGCTGTTTTGGAGAATCTTCAAGACAGCAGGTTGAATATATATTCAGATGTTTTTTTAGGAAAAAATGCATTTCTGCTAAACGTAGAACAATTCCTGTATCAAAAACAGATGTGAACAGTACATCTTCCATGGAAAATGGTCCAGGTGTTGATTTGGAGACAGCTTTGGAAAGAGAAAATCTTCATTAATTTACTATTTGCTATAATGAAATATAGACTGTCTATGACTGCTTCAAATTTATAAATCCAAAACATATAATAAATGTAAATAAATTCAGCAAAAATCTGTAAATATTTTTTTCTGAATCACTAAACTGATGGTTCTTTATTATTACTGTTTATTTGAATTGTGGCACCTTGAAGCCACAGTCATGGACCAGGGCTTTCTGTAGCTAAATAAACATTTAAAAAGTAGCTTAAGAATCCATACAATTCTGTGACACACTAGAACCCCCACCTCCCAGTTGGTTCTCGCAGAAAGAAAAGCTTTCTGAGGTGATTATTTTAAGAGTTGCTCAGTGAAAGGAAGAATCCATCTCTCCCAGGAACTCAATTAAGGGCTTACCCCGAGACAACAGCTGAGGAGGACCAAAATCACCCCGAGAGCCTCGCATGTAATGTTTTCAAGTACAACTCTTACTATCACTTTGACAATTGAATGTTTACTTAGGCCTCCATGATTAAAAAGCAACAGTTTGAAAATGAAATAGGTTACTGAAATAATAATGAGAAATCAATTTCAAGAGACTCATTTGGTGATGCATAAGAGACCTAATATGTTATCCTGAGTCTATGGTCATTTACATTGGTTTTACAGTGTCACACCCCCTCTGACTTAAATGAAGTTTCTCCTGATATACACAGTGCAAAAGAGTTCAGAATCTGGCTCAGTATCAGGTACTTTGGAGTTAGTCCCAGAGAATAACTCTCCTAATTCCCATGGCATAAAGAAAAAAGTAAAATTGATAGTTCATACCAAACAGAAGGCTCAGGTTATATCTTATTAAGTAACTATGGTAGCGGATTAAATGGACCCATGTTATAGTTTGTTTCCTCTGGGTGTCCTTGGAGCTATTACATGCTGTTCTTTCACTTTCTATTTGGTCCTGTTCACTTTGTATGATTTCTTCATTTTTGGTAGAAGAGGCCATTGGGTTTTTATAGCAAACCTCATATTCATCTGCAAATGCAAAAACAATTAAACTTAACTCTCACCCATTATATTCAACCTTGCAATTTGCAAGTTTAAAAGATAAGATGTACTTCACAGCAGAAAGAAATTAAAATGCACACCAAAAGAATTTTATATTCAATGCTGAGTCTTCTGCTGAACTTTGTCATATGCAGCTGAAATGCCATTTGTGTCCCCAGCAATGTGGCTATGCAAGGGAAGCAACTGTAAAGCCCTTGCCCACCTGCTTTTGTATTTGTTTACCAGTCAGGAGAAAATGTCTTTAACATTCAATATTTTAACATCAGAAGTCAGATTCTGCCTGGCCCTTATGTGAATGTGAATTCACGCTGGGGGGGAGGGGAGGGTGGCAGGAGGAGAGGCACATGGCACCTTCAACCTCTTTGCGTAACCCATATGAAGGCCAGGCAAACTGAAGTTCCTGTGCTCAAGGGAGCACAGTCCCCTGAGGACATGAAAACTGTGGAAACAAACGGTTTGGGAAGGAGGAGGAAGGATATACTCCCACTCCTGTCTGCACCAGCCGGGGGAGCAGGCTGTACCCAATAAAGGGAGGGGGGCAGGCAGGAGGTGTACTTTCCTTGAGCTAGAGAGCTCCTGAAAGCAATTACTCCCCCTGTGCCCCTTTGAGGCAGTGTGACTTCTCTTACTCTGGCCTGTGCCTAACAGATGTGAACTAGCTCCAGAGTGCATATAATTTTCCATATGATTCTTCCATTATGTCATATTAGGCCATTCCACATTTCCATGTTTTGGCCTTTGCCTTCAGTGGCGCCAACCTTCCCATTGGTAGTGCACAGGCAGACTGCTAGGCGGATGTAGAACAGTACTGATATCAATAGAATTTGATCTCGGCACAGCATGTGCAATCCACTGCAGGATCGGACTTTGACTTTTCATTTTCACTGTGCAGTAGGTTCTAAACCCAACCTAATAAAACATTATAACAAAAATTACTCTGTGTTCCAATTATTTCTAATTTTTTATCTTTTGTTTAACCGCTTATTTTACTTAATCCGTAAACTCAAAAAGCACATTGGCCAATCTTATTCCTTTCTTTTAATGAAAGCATTTGAAGGCCAGATTACTTATGCAATGTATGTGTCTCTGATCCTCCTTATAGAACTTGCTCCTGATTTTGCAACTGCTCTGAATACTGAACTCTATGAAATTGGCTGGGCATCCTGCTCCCAGAATACTTGCAAGACCAAGCTCCTTTTTTGTTATTTCAACTCTGAGGAGTGATGGCTGGTGAGGCAGTCTCCCGAATGAAACTCCTTTGCCAACTTCAAAAAGGAAATAACTGAATGTAAAGTTCAGAGGGCAGAATCTATGCTCAGCATGGAGTGAGCAGAATGATCAGTGAGCCTAACACTCTACCCTGCTACTGCTGCCCTCCAGGGTAAGAAAAACCTTAAGAGCTAGGGAAGTTTCATCAGTTATGCCAGTCTTGAGCTAAGGAACTAAGCCCCAGAAGTGAGAATCATGCACAGATGCTATATTTAAAGAAGTTATTATTAGCACAAAGCTCTCAGCACAAAAGAGAATGTAATCCACACAATGCAACAGTAGAGATGGAGTAGTGAGTATTTCACTTGTATTTCAGCACAGAACACAGGGAATCCTTGCATCTGCAGGCCAGACAATATTACTATTTGAACTATGCCTGCTTTAGTCTCTTTTCCAATTCCTTGCTGGTTTCAAAGCCTATAAAATCTTCTTCTACAACCATTCAAAAAAACCTTTGGTATTAATTCCCAGTGGCAATCTCCCAAACAGTTTATGTTAATTATGTGTGCATACAGAAAAATAAGTAATGCCTCCATTATTCCCATTTTCATTAATGAAGATCGTTTCATTGTTAATTATAAAAATAGAATGTACTTAAAATGCCCACACTGTATATAAATGAAAATTTAACAATTTCCCTCATTAGTGCCTCTAAATCTAATATTTTACATGCTGTGTTGCTCATTTTCATTTCAATTCTCCTTTTTCATATTATGGCTTATTACTTCCTTTCTACTTCCTCCATTCTCCTTTGTATTCCCTCTCAAAACAACCAGGACAAACACCTGCAACATTTGCTAAAAGAAAAATGATATGCAATTGTCAGCAAATGGAACTCATGCCAGACAATTAAATTAATGGAAGGCTGTAGCACACAACCCATCTGTTTTTATAAACCAATCACAACACATCTATTTAACAATGGTATAGTAAAGCAGTCATTGCTCCACTTCACCAACATGTATAAGACAAAATAATTCCATCTACAGTAGTCATTTGGAATAACTGAAATTAAGTCATTTGAACAGAATGTTATCACAGCATCAAGGTTTTCTGTTTAAAAAAATATAAGCATCTCTGTTTTGCCTTGGTATTTACATAGCATTTCAAAATCATTGTTCCACAGCACCACTTTATTTCATTGAAATTATTTCTTAAACAAAAACTGCCATTTCATCATTTTTAATGAGCTCCATTGTTTGCAGAATAATTTTAGAGGTTGGAGGAAAAATTTCCCTTTTCTAATTTTCTTTTATCATTCAGCAAATATGGATAATTTCTTACTTTGTTTTTCAAATGGAGCTTGATTTTTAAGGGATTTTTTTTGTTTATTTTTTACTATGTGACACATCTCTGTGTAGCTCTAGGAACAGGGTTTGTTATGAATCAATCAATGCAAGATCAGAAAATATTATTTTTGGCTAGGTCTTGCATAAAATCTACTGAATATAATTTTTTATTTACTGGACTGGATAGTGCTGGATTGTGGTTGATAAATAGAGTATAAAAACTATAATAGACTATCATTAGGGCTGCAGGAATGTCACTGATTTTTCTGTCTGCCTGTGACTTTTCTCCCTGTCTGTGTGACTTTCCAAAAGGCTGGGTCACTGGCCCAGTGCATAGCAGAGGCCCAGGGGGAGGTAGGAGCTGGAGAGTAAAACTATCTCAGCCCAGTGAGGAGATAGGAAGAGGCTGGAAAGTGAGCCTCCTACGCATTCACCAGGCACAGCGTTGCTCAGGTTTGGCCCCACTATCTCCACATCAAGGGGGAGGATAGGTGGGCCAAACTTCATTAAGTGGCATTATGACGTGGGGTCACAGCGCCTCTCGGGTTTGGCTCACATGCCCCTCCATCATAATGGGGGAGATGTGAGGTGATCAAACCTGAGCAGTAATACAACTCTCTGCACTAGGTCACAGCAGCTGGAGTGCGACACTGGCTCAAGCTGCAGGGTGAGCATGGGGCACCAGGCAGAGTCCTACAGGAGAGGCGCTGCAGGAGCTGCCACTACCCAGGGTGAGTGCAAGGCAGGCTTGTTCTCTAGTCCCTTCTCCCTTCCTCACAGAGTGGGATTAAGGTTGCAGTGCTGGGGCAATGGCAGGTGGAGTGGAGCAGGGCAAGGAGGAAGGTATTTTTTTACAAATTAAAAAAAATAATCAGGAAGCAATCAAAAAATGTAATGACCCATGACTTTTATTGAATTTACCATGAGTACTCCAGGATTTTTGATAAAAATGCCATGACTAATCTGCAGGCCTAATAACAGTGATATAACTGCTTCCTGTCAGAATTCCTTTGAAAAACAAATCAAACAGAACCTTACTGACTAGTAGTAATATTTCTTTTTTTATTCCAAATTTCTTTTTTTATTCCAAGGTAAAACTAACCTTTAGAGAAAAAAATCTGCCTTAACTTGCTATGGAAAAAGAAGCAATGGTAGCTGACCAGAGGGTCAGGAGCCATCTCTCTAGGCGTAGGGAAGGTTGGCTCAGATAATCCTGGTTCTGTATGCGTAGCTGTCTGAAAAAGGAACAGTTTAGCCATGTGTCCATCCCTCTCACTACATACACTGATTTTCTTGCCCACCCCAGCATGCTCACAGGGAGTCAGATACACAGGAACTCCCCTAACTCCGTTGGCCATGCTCCCTTGGTGATATGAAGTGCTGAGAGGTGAGTTAGCTGGCCTGACACTAAAACCATTAGGAGTGTAATTTGTCCTGCTCCTGTAAGGGTGTACTGGGGCCGTGGCAGATGTTCCCTCTTCTTTAAGTCTCGCACTTCTTTTAAAGGCAAGGAAGGATTTTGTCTTTATCTTACATGTATTACAAATAAAATGTATTGGAAGCATGAAAAACTAATGAGAAAGCTTTTCATGTTTCTTTACTACCAAAAAACACAAGTATTTGAACCTAATACCAAGGTAAACCAGATGTTTACATATTAAATTCACTATTATATTACGTGATGGATATTTTCCATTGATTATTAAATGCTCTACAGTTGTTAGATATAAAGTAATACCAGACAAAAAATCTTTGTATGAAGCAAGAAGGTCCATAGCAGCAAATTCTGGGATGTTCTGTTGTGTTATGGCGTTCACTGGGTGGCCTTTAACATTCTTCTTTCCAATTAATAGCTGAGAAGCAAGCATAGCTTCACTGACCTAAAATGAACATTTAATTTAGTCAGAATCAGGTCATTGTAATATTTATATATATTAAGACAATAAAACAGACTACAAAAAACTAAGCACTCAACACTAGAGGCGACTGGGAAATCTTCCATTTCTCTCTGACATACAGTACATATCTCACTTAAATAGATCATTACTGTTGACAACTTAATTATTACACAAGTGATTTCAAATCAGACATCCTCATCTGGATGCCACTTATGTCTGCCCACATATCAAATGTGTATGCATACATATAAAGCACTTAATTCCTAGATTTGCATTGAATCAAAGTAAAAGCAACCTGTGTCAGACATGGCCAGGAGAGATTAAAGCATTGCTCATACAGCATTCATTTTAAGTATTCCAAATAACATGCCTGGCAGAAGTCCCAATCAATTTTAATAATGGTCTATCCTGTGTTGTATTGTCTTCATAGCTGGTAGGAGTGGAATACAAGGTATGTTTACACAGCAGAAAAAACCCTGAGGCAGTGAGTCTCAGAGCTCTTGTCAACCAACTCAGGCTCGCAGGATTTGAGCTGTGAAGCTATAGTAGTGTAGTTGTTTGGGCTCCGTCTGCAGCCCGAGCTTTGAAACCTGGCAATGAGGAGAAGTCCCAGAGCCCGGGCTCTCGCCCGAATCCAAACACCTATACTGTTATTTTTAGTTCAGCAATGCAAGTCTGAATCCCCACTCTGGCACTTCGAGTGCAAAAGGTGGGGGACCGCAAGGCTTCTAAAGATTAATACTCGCCACTCCAGGCTTGTATTAAATCCCAAGGTTACAGATTCTCTCTGACTTTGGCTGGGTAGATGCTGCCACCACCCAAGTGCAGAACCCCTTTGAAAACCCAGGAAGGCGCACTTGGGAATTTCTTCCTGTGGGGTACCCTCAAGCCCTTACACCCTGCCTCCCCCCGCCCCACGGGGAAGAGCTGAGAGAGAAAAAAAATCAGCTGTTGCCACCAGCTAGTTAAATAACATGCACACAAACCTCTTAAGACACGAACATCCAATTCCGTTCTAAAAAGGTAACTTTTATTAATAAAAAAAGAAAGAAAATACATCTGTGAACTTAGCCATTTGCTAGATTTAAAAAACAAACAACTACAAAGATTAAGCATCAAGTATAGCTTTCTTGAGGTCCATCTAAAAGGTTACAAGCAAAGCAAAAGGCACGTGAGGTTAGCGCAGAGGAATCCACAAGCTATAAAGGAATAAAAGAGATAAACCTAATCACTTCTTTCTAGACATTTCCTGATCTGCTTACATATCTGGAGTTTCAAATGAGTAGTTTCTAGGTATGATACTGAGGATTTTTCATACCTGGCCCAAGCTTCTTACAGCATAGTTGCTCTGTCCCTTCTCTCTGGGAGAACAACCACAGACAGAAAAAAAGGAGTCTTATTTCAATTTTTAAAAGTTCTAGCCTTCCCATTGGCTCTTTTGGCCAGGTGCCCACTCACTCCCTTTTACCTATGCATAGCAATGAGACTTTTTAACCCTTTATAGGTAGAGCAATTAGAGAACAGCTACTGAGGGATTGGTTACACTGGCACTTTATAGCACTATAAAGCCACTAGGAGTGCTATAACTCACTACCCGTCCACACTGGCAAGGCACGAATTGCGCTATAAATCCGAGTTTATAGCGCTCCTGGTAATCCACCTCCGCATGGGGAATAAGGGCTGTAGAGCTCCCGCTGTAGCGCTATGGCACGAATGTGGACACCCATTGTGCATTAATTAGCCTCCAGCCTGGCCCATAATTCCCGTTCGAGCCACTCTGGTCATCACTTTCAAACGCTTTTGTTGTGTCCTCAGGTGACCACACGTCAGACTCGCCCTTTAAATTCCCAGGGAAATTTGAAAATCCCCTTCCTGTTTGCTCTCCAGCCAGGCATGGAGTGCTCCTCAGGGAATCATTGCAGGTAACCATTTTGCTTTGCCATGACTCCATGTGTCAGGCCTCCTCGCAATAAGCGATCTCCACCGTGGAAAAATAGCGAGGTGATGGACCTCATCAGTTGTTGGGGGGAAGAGGCTGTCCAGTCTCAGCTATGGTCTAGCCGCAGGAATTACGATACGTATGGCCAGATATCATGGGCCATGATGGAAAGAGGCCATGAGTGGGACACTCTGCAGTGCCGGGTAAAAGTAAAGGAGCTTAGGAGTGCCTATCGCAAAGCCCGCGAGGCAAACAGCTGCTCTGGGGCAGCCCCTGTGACTTGCAGATTCTACAAGGAGCTGGATGCAATACTTGGTGGTGATCCAACGTGCACTCCATCGACCACCGAGGACACTTCCCAGCCCACCAGTGAAGGGGGGGGGAAGAGGAGGCAGAGGAAGAGGAGGACGGAGCGGAGGAGGACAGAGCGGAGGAGGAGACAGTGACAGCTGCGGCAGCGACCCAGGACAGGGAGGAGTCACAGGACACATGCAGTCAGGAACTCTTCTCAAGCCCGGAGTGCAGCCAGAGCCAGCCACAGCGTCTGGCGGTTGCGGGGGGCAGCGCAGCAGCAGCAGATTGCGCAGGTACAGCTACTTTTCTATTGGGAAGGCAGGCAGCTTGGCCGGGGTGGAAAGGGATGCTTGCTGCATGCTTGCCTACATGTGGAATAGTGCATTGATGTAGTCTATCACATCGCAGTAATCGTCATCAGTGATTTCTTCAAAGGTCTCAATAAGAGCTCTTGCAATGTGCCTGTGTTGGTTTCTCGGAAGAGCCAGTGTGGCCCCTGTCCCGGCCACAGTCACTAATCCCCGCCACTGTTATACGAGGTGCGGGGGGAGCATTGCTGCACAGAGGCAAACTGCATATGGCCCTGGGCAGAAGCCACATCTCATTAGAATGCCTTCCCTTTCTTCCTCCATCATCCGCAGCAGCGAGATATCTTCCGGCACGAACACCTATGAAGAATGTTGGGACAGTGCTCAGAGTACGGTTCCACAAAAGCCCTGCGCTCCTCCCAGCCCCTAGGACAGCACGGCAGGGAAACAATCATTCCCCCTGCATCTGGAGACAACTCACCCTGGCAGGGGCTCCGTTTTTCTCTGTGTGCTCTAGCTCTGTGTGGGACAGGCAAACGGGACAGAGAAACGGGGAATGCAGGGGAATCATAGCACTGTCTGTTGTGTACAAGGGAATCCTCTGTTTAAACTTTTGGCTGTCTTTCACTGTCTAGGTTTGACCTTGACCATGCCATCGCCATCAGTCTTATCACCAGCTGAGAGGCTCAGGCGGCTGAGGAAGAGACCATAGAAGAACAAGGAAGATCTTGTATAGCAAGGTGCCACAGGACTTTGTTACCTTGTACAGCAAGTAATGCAACAGGCTGTAATGGAGAATCGCATTGCACAGCAGTGGCGGGAGAATGACAGCAAGCGGAGGAATGAACAGATCCAGTTGAGGGAAAACGCTCGCGAGCAGAGAGCTGAAAAACTGTTTAAATTATTACAGCTGCAAGTAGGGACTCTGCAGCGGATCGCCGCCGTTCAGAAGGAGGAGCAGGACCGTGCGTGCCGCTCCCATTCTCAGTTGCCCCCTAACCCTTTTCCTTCTGGCCCTCTGTCCTTTCCGGGCCACTATCAACAACTGCCTGGTTATTACCACCCACAGCAGCCTCCAACCCACCGTCTTCACCGACCAACCCCCAGACGCAGGACTCTTATCCACTGCACTCAACCCCTAATAACATGCATTATCACCCTTCACAAATGGGGTTCACAGAACACAGCAACTCGGAGGGCATTGGAGGGTATGAGACCTGGACATACGCCAATCTCTGACTGACCCTTTCCTATGCCAATTGCAAACCCCCTCCTCCCTCACACACACATTCTTCATAACCTTTTATTTCAGAAACTGAAATAGCTGTTCAATAAATGAATTATTTTTAATAAATGGGTTTCTTTATTCGGTGCACATATATTACTAACGGCTACAGAAAAGCAAATGCCTTATCCTATTAAAAGAATGCACCCTCCCTACCTGCCTCCTTCCCACCCTCCTCTGTAATTCCCATTAGAATTGGCTTTCAGCCTCAAAATGCTCCCTCAAGGCATCCCTGATCCTTGCAGCCTCACGCTGGGCCCTTCTAATAGCCCTGCTCTCTGGCTGTGCATACGTGGCCTCGAGGTGTTGAACCTCCGAGGACCATGCATGAGTGAAGCCTTCGCCCTTCCGCTCACAAAGATTATGTAGGGCACAGCACGTGGAAATAACCGCGGGGATACTTCCCTCTGCTAAGTCTAGCTTCCCATAAAGACATCGCCAGTGCGCTTTGAGATGCCCAAAAGCACACTCCACAGTCATTCGACAGCGGCTCAGCCTGTAGTTGAACCTTTCTTGGCTGCTGTCCAGGATCCCTATGTAGGGTTTCTGGTCTGGAAAAAAAGTGCCTTCTTGCAGCTTCCTGAACAGGCCGGTGTTGCGGAAGATGCGTGCGTCATGCACCTTTTCCAACCAACCTCCATTAATGTCAGTAAAACGCCCACGGTGATCCACAAGTGCCTGGAGAACAATGGAGAAGTATCCCTTTCGGTTAATGTACTCGTCTGCTAGGTGGTCGGGAGCTAGAATAGGTATATGGGTCCCATCGATCGCCCCTCCACAGTTAGGGAAACCCGTTTGTTCAAAGCCAGCCACGATGTCACGCACGTCACCAAGAG
Organism: Sternotherus odoratus; assembly: GCA_032164245.1. Lineage (NCBI taxonomy): Eukaryota > Metazoa > Chordata > Testudines > Kinosternidae > Sternotherus > Sternotherus odoratus. The sequence continues at coordinate 71,538,520 of JAVMKO010000001.1, read as the reverse complement.
TCACAATTTTTCGTAGCAGGAGGTGATTAATGTCCCTGCACACTTGCATCAACATGACTCCAATGGTCGACTTTCCCACCCCAAAGTGGTTGGCCACCGATCGGTAGCTCTCTGGGGTGGCCAGCTTCCATATTGCTATAGCCACCCGCTTCTCCACCGGGAGGGCAGCTCTCAATCTGGTGTCCTTGAACCGCAGGGCGGGAGCGAGTTCAGCACGCAGTCCCATGAAAGTGGCTTTTCTCATGCAAAAGTTTTGCAGCCACTGCTCATCGTCCCACACTTGCAGGCCGATGCGATCCCACTAGTCAGTGCTTGTTTCTCATGCCCAGAAGTGGCGTTCCACGTTTGTGAGCATGTCCGTTAATGAGACAAGCAGTTTCCTGTCCAATGCGTTCCTTGACTCGATCTGGTCTTCAGACCCATCACTGTCACACTGCATGTCAAGGATGAACTCCGCTGCGCAGAGAGTTGTGCTGGCGACACTTGCCAGCATGTTCCTCAGCAGTTCGCGATCCATTACGGCACATGAAAATGGATGACGGAGCGCGCCTTGCTGAAACCGTTGATAGATGGTGCCTGAGGTGGACGGAAACACAGGGATTGCTGGGATATGACACAAGGCATCATGGGGAGTTGGAACAGGATTCAGAATGCCCGCAAGTGATGCCCCTCTTTCCCACAAGGCATTGCGCCAGATCAGGAAGAGATGCTCTGTGGGATACCTGCTCTAATGCACTGCTCTTAATGCTGCCTGAAGTGCTGCAAATGTGGCCATGCTTGAGCGCTGGCAGGTCTAAGTGTGGACATGCTCTAGTGCAATACCTATTGCTGTATATGGGGACAGCTATAATCCTGTAGGTGTAACCAGGCCCTAAGATGCATTTTATGGTTCTCTGGGTGTGCATAAAAGGGAGCTTCCACCACCCTTCATTTATCACAGAGCCCAAGTCATCTTACCCAGGGTCTGAAACTCACTGCCACAGGATTTCTTCTTCTTTTCCTGTGTAGTCATACCCAAAGATAGAATCAAGCACAAAAAGTCTCTCTGAAATATCACACCAACCTGTGTAGCTGCTCTGATTGCAATCCAGGCCTGTGCTCTGTACACTTCAGTTACAGGGGGGATTCTCTCAGTAGAAGACAAGTATTCTTTGGGTGTAGTCTAAAATTTAGCAACAGTTCATAATTAAGTTGGTAGGTTTGCCATGGAAATACATATTTGGTGGGGAGGAGGTCCTGGAAGAGCCAGGGTAATTAAGTCACAGAAATCAGTAACATTTATGAAAAGTCAGATTTATTTTAAAAAACACACAGATTATATAAATGGGTCTCCACTATATTTTTGTATTTTTGAAGGCACATCTTGAGCCTTCTCTTTTCCATAGTTCTTATATACAGCTTTTTCCATTTTTTGTCAGTAAATAATGTCTTGAGTTTTAAGTGACACCTTTCTACTACCTTTTTTTCCTCTTACCTATTTGACCTGTATTTCCCTGATGGTCTAGTGCTTGTGACTGTACCTTGCAGTACACTAATCTTTTGTGTGCGCAATGTTGCCCTCCTCTCCAGTTGAAAAATAGTATTCAAATAACAATATACTGAGTAACAGCAGTCTGAAAAATGTTTGAAATTCATTTTATAATGATACTTTGTTTGAGAACCACAAATTCATTAGTACAGAATCTAAACTAAGCCACAGTTTTGGGGTTATTCTTCTGACCTCAATGTTTTTTCTGTTTATTTTAAACCATTTTTACATACAACATTAACATTGCAAAAAATAGCATACACCAAATTAAATAAATTAGAATGCTACTGCTGTACTTTATGTTAGTATTATTTATTTGCAATATATATTGTGGCAATGCCCACAATATGCTAAAAGAAGACATGGTCAATGTTCTGAGGAGGTTACAATCTAAAAAAAGGAGTATGTACCTTTGTTTTGGATGCCTCTATCTTAACAGTTTGTGACACCTCTTCCTCATACGTAGCCAAATGGAAATATAACAGTGCTATCTCCAGGTAGGATTTCCTTACCAGCCTGCACAAATAAACACACAGATGCATTGATTTTAAGGCCAGAAGGAACTATTATGATTATCCAGTCTGAACTTTTGCATAATACAGGCCGTAGAACTCCAGTGATTCCTACAACCAGCCCATAACTCCTGTTTGAGCTGTAGCAGATCTCTTAGAAAAATATGCAGTCCTCATATAAAAACTTCAAGTAAGAAAGGCATACCTTGCCAGACAAGAAAACCTAACAAATGACATAACTATCGAGGAACAGGCCAAACGTATTTTGTGTAATATGAAAATAAGCACTCTGTAAACAAAAGCTGTTTTTGTCAGACTGATCTGGTTTGATGTACATAATTTGTACATGTTCCTATAAGCGCAATCTAATGCTTCAATGTTAGGTCACATGTCCACTGCCTCAATTTTTCTCTCTCGTGGATGCTTGATTTGGGGTATAGCTCTCCAGTCAAACCTATACAAAGGTCCTTCCTCTTCCAGGAATAAACAGAACATGTACAGCAAAGCAAAAGAGCCCCTTCAGCTCTGCACTGGGCTCAGCTGAGGTACAGGGGAACATAATCCCTCCCTCAACTCAAATCTGACCTTGAGACCCTAAACTTTCAAGCAGTGTGTCCTCTTCACTTTGTCTCTGGGCCACTTCCTATATGTCCTCTATGGTTGGAGAGATTCCTTAATATTCCTGCTCCCTGTAGGTCTCTGTCATTTTTTCAGGCTTCCTATTTGGCTCCCTCCAGGTCCTCCTGCCACTTGGGACTCTTCCTATGTGAAACAGTCTCCTGACAATGTAGTCCTCTTTCCAAGAACAGTCACATGCTGAACTGTTGCCAGTTCACAAATTTATGTGATAAGTTCCAGGAGGGACATGATTCTTGTGAAACAAAACAAGAGAGTGAGACTCTAACACACTGCTGTACAGACTAAGGGAAGGTGCACTAAACAACAAAGATCATGAGTTCTAGACCTAGCTCTTTAAAACTGTTAATATTTCTGTGCACATCAAAACTCTTATTCTGAGCTAACATTTACATTGTGGGGAATAGCTCATTCACCAGTTTCATGGATAAGATAACTAAGAGCTTGCACAAGGTCACTTCAGGTAGAATCCAGAACAGAAGCCAGGTCTCTGATATAGAACTATGTACTCTATCATCTACTTCACCACACATTCTTTCAGAAGAAATGTGACACATTAGATGCTTGTGAAACCTACACTAACACAGTATGGCACTGTGTCACCCTCTAGAAGGTAAGCCACATATAAAGACTTATGCCTCTGCTATTGCTTCTGTGCTCAGAGCTCTGATTCTTTAGCTCGAGTGGTAGAGGATCATGTTTTTACATGCAGAGGACCCCAGATTTGTCTGCAGAGAACCCAATCGGGGCATTGCTATATTTGGCTATACTGTACGTAACCATGAGACCACAATCTGCTCCCTGAGACAGGAATAGAAACTAATAATCTTGATGTCCAGTAGCCCAGAGCTGCTCTTCCTGATCCTCACTGCCTGAATTGATTCAGGCTTCTAGGTCCTTCCAGTCTAGTGCCTGTTTTTTGCTGGTAACTAACACCAAGGAACACTGTTCTCATTTCTGTTCCAATGCACATTTGCCCTTGTCCATCTCCATCTGTCTTTTGGTTGTTTCTGGCTGCGAACTCTTTTAGCTTGCCAGGCTACAGGCACCTACTCCTCACCTACTCCCCCTGGGGTCCCTCATACAGCTGCCCTTTTCCACACGTTCAGGCCCAGCTGCTCTTGAAATCATGGTTTGGAAAGTTCTTTAGGACTCCCAAGCTCTCGATTGGGCTTCTAGGTGCTTGAGGAAGATCTCTTGGGCAATAATAGGGTTCAGATCAGGAGCAACGGTCATACCTCAAGACAATAGTCTTTACTATGCTATGATGTCAGGCATCCTCACTGAGATCTGTATAGGTGGCCTGAGCTCCCCAAATGCTCATATCCACTCTGCTGCTGCTGTTACTCTCTCTAACATAATCAAATAGTCTTCAAGGTCATCATCTGGGCCCAATTTGGCCAGTCTGAGGTCTGAGTTGGTTCATGAAGCCTCAGGCAGTTCTGACACTGGCACTGGACCCCTCCATCAGCTATTTCAGGAGAAGCTCCTGACCTCCTCGTTCTTCCTCTGCTCTTCCTGTTGCTGCTTATATTGATGTTGGTTGACTTCTAACATTCGTTGTCAGGTCACTAGTCCAGCTATTGTTGCTGAGTGGCCTGCTGCACTCCTGCTACAGTTGCTGATTTTCTATTATTTGGATATAGACTACAATTCATGTTTGTTAAAATGAAATAAAACCATCAATTTAAAACTTAGCAGTTTTTATTCGTGGAGCTGAAACAGGGGGAACATGTTCCAAAACAGAACTGAAAGCTCTAACTTTTATCTAATGTAATACTTATGTGTTGGTTATCTCAGTGTGTGTATGGAAATGTATATTTAAACCCCTGCAAGATTTACATTACATAGGAAACTATCACTATTTCTTTTATCTTGGAATAGACGAAAATCTATCCACAAAGAGGGAAAGAAGCCTGTCCTTTATTAAAGAACCATCACACAAAGTCCCAGAATAAAACCAAATATTATATAGTGGCACATACCTAAAATGAGAAAGTATTTTGAAAACTTACATTCACAGTTTCTTACCCAAAGTTTTGATCATTTCGCTGGCTCACTTTTATGGCATCCAACAGGGTTTCAGCAGCTCGTGGTGACTTATTGTTACCTGCTTCAATAATCTGGCGCTCTACCTTACCTAAGAAAGGAACACAAAGCAGGTTTGCATGATTTTATTCTTTTCTCTGCAAGATCTAAATTGCTTTTTCCTGCAGGAAACTCAGGTAACACGTTGCCTTTCCTTTTCTCCTGCTGATAAGCAAGTAATGGGCACATATTCATTTTTTTTCAATTTGCTTTTAAATATAATGTATGATATCAGTGTGACAAGTTATTCCAAATTGAAGTATTACCCTGTATTGAAATACATGGAATAGTTACAATAATCAACTTTGGAAACACAGTGACACCTAGATGTCATTAGAATCCAATAATGCATGCCAATATTTCAGATTGTTCTTTCCAGTATATATGACTTTGAACTCTACTGCAATGAATTTAATGGGACTCTTATTTAATTCTATAGATTTTGAAATTTGTCGCAATCTTCTCATTCTCTTTACTGTAGACTGATGCAAAGAAGTAATTTAGCATCTCTTCAATATCCTTGTCCTTCTTGTTTGTGCCCCTTACTCTCTGATAGACTAGATAGATGAACAAACAATTATCTCCAAAAAATCATGGAAGATGAAAGAGATTCCAGTCGACTGCTAAATGGCAAATATAGTGCCAATCTATAAAAAGAATTAAGACAACCCAGGGAATAACAGACCTGTCAGCTTAACTTCAGTATCTGGAAAGATAATGGAGCAAATAATTAAGTGATCAAATTGGCAAATACCTAGAAGATAATAAGGTGGTAAGTAACAATCAGCATGGCGCTGTCAAAAACAAAAGTGTTAAGCCAACCTAATAGAGATCTTTGACAGGGTAACAAGCCTTGTGAAAGGAGGCAAAGTGGCAGATGTGATATATTTTGACTTTAGTAAGGGCATGGTTACACTTACAGGATTATAGCATTTTGGTTATAGCTGTCCCCATATACAGCAATAGGTATTGTGCTAGAGCGTGTCCACACTTAGACCCACCAGCGCTAGAGCATGGCCACATTTGCAGCACTTCAGGCGGCATTAAGAGCAGTGCATTAGGGCAGGTATCCCACAGAGCATCTCTTCCTGATCTGGCGCAATGCCTTGTGGGAAGGGGGGCATCACCTGCGGGCATTCTGCATCCTGTTCCAACTCACCGTGATGCTTTGTGTCATATCCCAGCAATCCCTGTGTTTCCGTCCACCTCAGGCGCCATCTTTCAACGGTTTCAGCAAGGCGCGCTCCATCGTCCATTTTCATGTGCCGTAATGGATCGCGAACTGCTGAGGAGCATGCTGGTGAGTGTCGCCAGCACAACTCTCTGCGCAGCAGAGTTCATTCTTGACATGCAATGTGACAGTGATGGGTCTGAAGACAAGCTCGAGCCGACGAACGCATTGGACAGGAAACTGATCGTCGCTTTAACGGACATGCTCACGACCATGGAATGCACTGAATGGTGGGATCCCATCATCATGCAAGTGTGGGACGATGAGCAGTGGCTGCAAAACTTTTGCATGAGAAAAGCCACTTTCGTGGGACTGTGTGCTGAACTCGCTCCCGCCCTGTGGCGCAAAGACACCAGATTGAGAGCTGCCCTCCCAGTGGAGAAGCGGGTGGCTATAGCAATGTGGAAGCTGGCCACCCCAGAGAGCTACCGATCGGTGGCCAACCACTTTGGGGTGGGAAAGTCGACCATTGGAGTCATGGTGATGCAAGTGTGCAGGGCCATTAATCGCCTCCTGCTATGAAAAATCGTGACTCTTGGTGACATGCGTGACATCGTGGCTGGCTTTGAACAAACGGGTTTCCCTAACTGTGGAGGGGTGATTGATGGGACCAATATACCTATTCTGGCGCCCGACCACCTAGCAGATGAGTACATTAACCGAAAGGGATACTTCTCCATGGTTCTTCAGGCACTTGTGGATCACCGTGGACGTTTTACTGACATTAATGCATGCTGGCCAGGAAAGGTGCATGATGCACGCATCTTCCACAACACTGGCCTGTTCAGGAAGATGCAAGAAGGCACTTTTTTTCCAGACCAGAGGATCCCTGCGGGGGAAACTTAAATGCCCATTGTGATTCTTGGCGACCCCACTTATCCTTTAATGCCCTGGCTCATGAAACCCTACACAGGGAGCCTGGACAGCAGCCAGGAAAGGTTCAACTACAGGCTGAGCCGCTGTCGAATGACTGTGGAGTGTGCTTTTGGGCATCTCAAAGCGCGCTGGAGATGTTTTTATGGGAAGCTAGACTTGAGAAGGGAAGCATCCCCGCGGTTATTTCCGCGTGCTTTGCCCTACATAATCTTTGTGAGCGGAAGGGCGAAGGCTTCACTCTGGCATGGTCCTTGGAGGTTCAACACCTGGAGGCCACGTATGCACAGCCAGAGAGCAGGGCTCTTAGAGGGGCCCAGCGTGAGGCTGCAAGGATCAGGGATGCCTTGAGGGAGCATTTTGAGCCTGAAAGTGAGTTTTAATGGAATTGCAGGGGGAGCGAGGGAGGGTGCATCCTTTTAATAGGATAAGGCATTTGCTTTTCTGTAGCCGTTAGTAATATATGTGCACTGAATAAAGAAACCCATTTATTAAAAAGAATTCATTTATTGAACAGCTTTTTCAGATTTTGAAATAAAAGTTGAAATAAAATAAAATGTGTGAGGGAGGAGGGGGGTGCAATTGGGGTGGGAAGGGGTCAGTCAGAGATTGGCGTATGTCCTGGTTTCATACCCTCCAATGCCCTCTGAGTTGCTTTATTCCCCGAACCCCATTTGCGGAGGGTGATAATGCATGTTATTAGGGGTTGAGTGCAGTGGATAAGGGTCCTGGGTCTGTGGGTTGGTCAGTGAAGACAGGGGGGTTGGAGGCAGCTGTGGGTGGTAATAACCAAGCAGCTGTTGATAGTGGCCTGGAGGGGCCAGAGGGCCAGAAGGGGAAGGGTTTGGGGGCAATTGAGAATGGGGGCGGCAAGCACAGTGTTGCTCCTCCTCCTGAACGGCGGTGATCCACTGCAGAGTCTCTACTTGCAGCTGTAATCATTTAAACAGCTTTTCATAGCTTTGCTCACAAGCCTTCTCCCTCCGCTTGCTCTCATTCTCCCGCCACTGCTGTGCAACGCGATTCTCCATTACAGCCTGTTGCATAACTTGTTGTACAAGATCTTCCTTGCTCTTTCGTGGTCCTTATCTAAGCCGCCTCAGCTTCTCAGCTGCTGCTAAGACTGATGGTGATGGCATGTTCAAGGTCAAAGCTAGACAGGGAAAGTCAGTGAAAAGTTTAAACGGAGGATTCGTTGTCCACAACAGACAGTGCTACGGGTTCGCACGCGTACGGGTTCGCACGCTCGGCCTTGGGGCAGCCCGGGGCCTCATACCTCCCACCGGGCCCCAGTCCCGCCCAATGATTATGGGGCACGGCAACCCCTCCGGCACCCCGACCCGCTTCCAGCGGAATCGTCCGCTGATTTCTAGGGGGACCTGGGCCACCTGACAGGTCTTCCTATCCCCATGGACGCACTGTAGATCCATGGTAGCCCCCGGAATTAGCCACTCGGGGCGTACCAATGCTCTGCGGATGAGCGTACAGGGGGAGGCTGAATCCACTACCCCCGGTTGGGACTTCCTCCCCACCTGTACCCGCAGAGTGGGTATCCCCTTACGCGGTTTCCGACCCCAAACCTTGGTCCACCCACACCAGTCGGTGTAGCCACACTCCATGGCTGGGCAGTCCCTCTTAATGTGCCCTGGCTTCCCACACTGCCAGCAGGTAAGCCGGGCCACTCTTCCTGGTGCCCCCCTGGGCTCCCCATCAGTCCCTTTTCCCTTAGCTGGGGGGGAGTCCATGGGCCGCCGCCCCAAATCCCGGACCCGTCGTGGTCGGTCTTCTCCCCGAGGTCCCTCTGCCTCCACATACTCCTCGGTCAGGCGCACCGCAGACTCCACCGTCTCCGGCTGGTGCCTCCTGACCCAGGTACGAACAGTCTCGGGGCGGCTGAGCAAAAACTGCTCCATGATCAGGGAGTCCATGATTTCCTTCCCTGACCGGGCCTCCGGCCTCAGCCAACGCGTGGCCCAGTCTCTCAGCCTCTGGGCAAACGCCCGGGGCCGCACCGCCTGCGTCCAGCGGGCCGCCCGCAACTTCTGCCGGTATCTCTCGGCAGATAAGCCGACCCGGTCCAAGATGGCTGCTCTTACAGTTTCAAAGTCCTGGGCCTCTACATTCCCCAGGGCCATGTAGGCCGCCTGGGCTTCGCCCGTAAGGTAGGGAGCAAGCCGGAGGGCCCAGGTGGTCCGTTCCCACCCGGCTGTGGTGGCCACCCTCTCGAAAGTCCCCAGGAAGGCATCGGGGTCATCCGCCGGGCTCATCTTACAGAGTCCCCAGCCCGGCGGCCGCATGCCTTCTCCTGCCCCTGGACTCACCAGCAGCTGCAGGAGTTTCGCCTGGGTACTTGCTTGCTCCTGGATGAATTCTCGCAGCGTCTTCTGCTGCTCTGCTTGAGCCTGTTGCATCTCCCGGTGGGTTTGTTGCAAGGCGTGCATGGCCTGCTGGGTCTGCTTCTGTTTCTCTACGAGCCACTGCAGGGTTCCCTCCATCTTTGGGCCACCAGTTGGGTTGCTGGTGTAGCGATCCCACCTCTGACACCACTTGTGACAGACCGCTCTCTCACCCCTCTCAGGAACACAGGCAGGAAACCCTTCTCTGCTCCAAACAGTGCTCTTTATTCACAGTGCAGGCCCCACCACCAATACATACAGCTTGTCCAGTCCTTCAGTATACGACTCACAGCTCCACAGACTCTGTATACTCCAGCTTACAGTTTGCAACTCTTGAATAGCTCAAACCCACAGCTCTGAATCACTCAAACCACACCACACGCTATACCATCCCCACCACACTGGGCTTGCCTTCTCGCAGGCCTTTTATCCCCCTGAGGAGGCTGCCAGGTGCCACTCCTCAAGGCTAATTGCCCTGCAGCCCAGGTGGCTGATTAGCCTTTCTGCAAGGGAGGTTTGCAGGCTTCTGCTCCCTCTTAAAGGGCCCGCAGGGCTGGCTCAGGCACTCCTGGCCAGCGCCCTGCCACAGTACTAAGTGGAAAAGAACGGTTCTGAGGTGGTTCAAACTGTGTACATTTTTGGCTTAGAAGGCCACATATTTTCAGTAAAATACAAAATAGTAGAGATGCACCAATCCCCCTCACCTTTGTCTGAATTATAGGCAAACAAAGCAAAAGTAATATAGGAAGTCCAGAGCTGGAAACACAAGCAAACAAATCAAATTTAACAAGACATTACCAGCCTCAGAGGATTCAAGCTTTTTTCAAATGCAATATGCCGGGGGTTCTCAAACCGGGGGTCGCGGCCCCTCGGGAGATCACCGGCTGCTTCCCAAGGGGTCACGAGCTCCTGGTGCCACTGAAAAGCCACCGAATTACTTCCGCATTCGGCGGCTTTTCTGCGGACATACTGAGCTATTTCGGGAGTACTTGGCTTGTCCGCCAAAAATAGCCGCCGAATGCGGAAGTAATGAATTCGGCGGCTTTTCGGCGGACATACAAGGGTCCATGGAGCAGTAAGGGAAAGCAAAAATAGGTCGTAGCAGGGGAAAGTTTGAGAACTGCAGCAATATGCTGACAAATCTGACAGAAATTTCAGTCCATCTCAGCCTAATATCAATTATAATTTTATAAAGTCTCCCTCTCCCAAAATGATCCTTGTAATCCAGTTCCCCATCCTCACTTACCCCCATAACTCAGATCCCTGTGCCCCATCCCCACCCACTCACACCCCATAACCCTGTTCCCCATCCCCAAATCTCCCCCCAATCACCCCAGTAACCCAGCTCCCTGTGCCCAAATTTCCCCCCGGAACCCTGCTCCCTGTTCCCCAAATCTCCCCGCACTCATGCTTGTAACCAGCTCTCTGTGTTCCATCTCCAAATCTCCCCCACTCATCCTTGTAACCCAGCTCACTGTTCCCCAAATCTCCCCCCCCCCACTTACTCCTGTAACCCAGCTCCCTGTTCCCCATCTCCAAATCTCACCCCCCTCATGCCCCATAACCCTGTTCTCCATCTCCAAATGTTCCCCCACTCACCCCAGCTCCCTGTCCCCAAATCTCCCCCCCGTAACCCTGCTACCTGTTCCCCAAATCTTCCCCCACTCCTGATACCCTCCCACCCCTAAATTGCCTCTCCCTATCCCACCATCTCCTCTCTCCGCTACTGTCCCCTCAGCTGTCCTCCCAGCCGAGCCACTTCTCCTGCCCCGTCCTTCCAGCTCCCTCCTTGAGTCTCCATCGTCTCCCTTCAGCCTTCCCAGACTCTCATCCCCACCACCCCTTGCCTGAGTCCGGCGCTCTCCGCAGGGGATACCGGGAGCGGGGCACGGCGCACAGGGTGCGGCGCAGTGAGCCCATGCAGCTGCAGTTGGCCCGAGAGTCGTGGCTCAGCACTCACCTCTGGCTGCTGGCAGGGCAACAGCACTCACCCTGGGGCGGGGAGGTGTCTCTGCTGCCTGGCCAGGCCACTGTTGAGCCCCGGCTTCCAGGTGCTTCACAGGAGCCCTCTACAGTGGCCGCCAGGAGCAGTAAGCCTCCCGCAGAGGCCCACCCAGCTCCCTGTTATCCCCCTTGTCTCCCACCCAGTTGTTTTCTGGGGCCACTAAACTCTCCGCCTCCTCCCCCCGCCCTGCGTTGCTTCCCGCTTCTCTACCTACCCCCAAGCAGTTCTCTGGCGGCATAGCAGTTTCCGGGAGGGAGGGGTCAGGGGCGGTAAGCCTCCTGCAGAGGGGAGAAGGTCCACCAGGATCCCCGTGTTCCCCCCACCCCTCTCTGTGGGAGGCTTACTGCTCCTGGCCCCCTCCCTCCTGGAAACTGCTATGCCCAGGGGCAGCTCCTGGCACGCACTCAGCAAGCACATGCTCAGGGCAGCAGTCTCAGGAGGTCTGCGGATTTGACGACGTTTCGGTGGCAGACTATGCTGCTGGAGAAAGAAATAATGGGGATGGGGCGTGGGGAGCTTGGCATGCTGCAGAGAAGGGCTCCGTGGGTCGCATGTTTGAGACCCCTGGCACAGAGAGTACGCTTATAAAGTTTGCGGACGACACCAAGGGGAGGGGTTGCAAGTGCTTTGGAGAATAGGATTAAAATGATTCAATGATAGGATTCAAAATGATCTGGGCAAACTGGAGAATGGTCTGAAGTAAATAGGATGTCATTCAATAAGGACAAATGAGAAGTACTCCTGTTAGGAAGGAACAATCAATTGCACACATACAAAATGAGAAATGACTGCCTAAGGAGGAGTATGGTGGTAAGAGATAGGGTCATAGTGGATCACAAGCTAAATATGAGTCAACAGTATGATACTGTTGTAAAACAAAAACAAAAAACAAAACAAAAAAACCCCATCATTCTGGGATGTATTTGCATGAGTGGTATAAGCAAGATACCAGAAATAATTCTTCCGCTTTACTCTGCACTGATAAAGCCTCAACTGAAGTACTGTGTCCAGTTCTGGGTGCCAAATTTCAATAAAGGGGTGGAAAAATTGGAGAAAGTCCAGAGGAGAGCAACAAAAGTGAGTAAAGGTCTAGACAATATGACCAATGAGGAAAGATTGAAAAAAATTGATTTGTTTAGTCTGGAGAGGAGAAAATTGAGAGGGGATATTATAACAGTTCTCAACTAAAAGGTTGTTACAAGGAGGAGGGAGAAAAATTGTTGTTAACTTTTGAGGATAGGACAAGAAGCAATGGGCTTAAATTGCAGCAAAGGAAGTTTAGGTTGGACATTAGGAAAAACTTCCTGTCAGGGTACTCAAGCACTGGAATAAATTGCCCAGAAAGATTGTAGAATCTCTGTCATTGAAGGTTTTTAAGAACAGGTTAGACAAACACCTGTCAGGGATGGCCTAGATAATATTTAGTCCTGCCTTGGTGCAGAGGACTGGACTAAAAGACATCTCGAGGTTCCTTCCATTCCTAATGATTCTATGAAACTCCTCTTGTATTTCTGAAATATTTCATTATATACTGTACTCTTGTTAAATATAGTCAAGTATAATTATATGCAGTAGAGATATTTTTAGTCAGTCTGTCAATGTGGGAAATGTCAGGAGCATGTATCCATTTTAAGGCATACTGCAGGCATAAGAATATGTTGGAAAGGTAGTCATGTCACACAACCAGGATTTTGCTTACCTTTCTGAAAAAGAATTTCTGCTTCCAAATCTAATTCTCTTTTTGCAGATGTTCTACAAAGCTCCAGTGCTGTTTCTAAGTGACGGAGAGCAGGTAACCACTGTAATGGATTCTCTCTTTTAGATTTGCAAGCTACTTCTTGTGTTAATGCATGTGCTGAAAAGAAAACATTTAGGCAGGCTTTGGTAAATTGTCTATCAAAAAACACAAATACTGTAAAAAGGAAATAACTTCCTGGCAATGAGAATTATTTTACAGTACTGATCTCCAAAAATCTAAATGGCGCAAATATTTTCAGTGATGTACTGTGAAGCTGAGAGATCATGAAGATCTTTCAACACATTATGATTTAAACAAACCATCCTGCATGGCTCGGTTCACATAGGCCACAGTAAACAGACATTTGGAAGGACTGACATGAATCATTTCCTAGTGTCACTTGAACTTTCAGATTCTATAGGAAACCAACACTGCCAAGAATCTCCAAAAGTTAAAGCCCCTTTTGCACGATCTAGAGGCTTCTTTGACATTTTCCATGGAACTCTGAAAAGCTTATCTATTCTCCTAGGCTTTTCCTAAAAGTTTAGATTGAAAGGTAAAAACTGACCAAATGAGGTCAATATTTTGCTGGGTGATTTATGTTGTGTGAACTGGAATTGTATGGATGGTAAGTCACTGTATTTGGAACTCTCCTCTTTATTTTTGAATATTTTAAACATTTGTGCAAGCACCTTTGGGAATACAACTTTCATGAAGAGAAAGAAAAGAACTGGAGCTACTGGGATTACAACATCATTAAAGTTACATGCTCTTGGTTTCAGTTCACACTGTAAATACCATACTGTAGAGTCAGATCTACATACAGTATCCCACATCACATATGGGCATCGGAACCAATAAATACCATTTGAAACACTGACATTACATTTCTCTCTACCCCCATGGATATTGTAGGGAGGTCACAGTACTGACACCCACTCTTCTGCACTGCCTTCAGAAATGGACTCACAGCCAGCAACCACCACTCTTCAGCCAGCCAACTCTGAAGGCAGCAGCACAGAGGTAAGACTGGCAATACCATACCTTGCCATCCTTACTTCTGTGCTGCTGCTGCCGGCCATCAGTAGCAATGCAGAAGTAGGAGTGGCAATAATGCGACCCTCCTATAATAAGCTTGCAACTTCTCCACATCCCCCTTTTGAGTCAGGACTCCTACAGTGACAACACTGAACTGTGAGATTTAAATACCTGAAATCATGAATTTTTTGATTTTTAAAATCCTATGACCGTGAAATTGACCAAAATGGACTGAATTCGTTGAGGGTCTAACTATATCATAACAATCTTTGTGATCCGAAGAGCCCACTCTGCCTTGTTCTATACACAGATATCTGTAATCTACCATGATTCAGATTCTACACCAGTGGTGGGCAACCTACTTGTCAGCATGCAGTGGTGGGCCGCAGGTTGCCCACCACTGCACTACACCAAAAAACAACCAGCAGGAGTGAATATGCAGGCAAGATGAATATTATTTAAATAAATAACTTAGCTATGGATGTCCTGACTTTTTAAACATTTGGCTTTTTACTAACACAAGCCCAGTAATGATTTGATTTAATTCAAATCTCAAACAGAGTTTAAAACTTTTTTTCTAATATTCAATACATTTCCAAGTCATTTGCAAAATAATAATAATAAATAATAATAATAATCATGCACTGCTAGTTATACTGGACAAATGGAGCAGAATTTATTTGTTCATTAACAGCTCACACACAGCATTAAACATTATAACTTATTTTACTGAGAGAAGAAATATTGGCCTGGATTATCTCCTATTCTTTTTTTAAGACTGTTTAGTTACCATAACAACTGTTCTCTGAGATGACTCCCCATGGGGATCCATACATTAGGGAGTTGGAATATATATGGGCAATTCTCAGAGAATAAATGTTGTGTGTGGCACTCAGCATGTGGCACTCAGAAGTGTGGCAACTTCTCCTTGGAAAGAATGAAAGTTATTAATTTAAAACTACACATTGCACTCGGCAGTTGTATACATAACACTCATAAAAGCAAAATAAATGGATATGTGAATGCAAATTATATGGAATATAGTAACATGCATTATACAAAACTATAATGTTTATGTAAAAATCATATTTTCAAAATGTTTATCATTGTTGTAATAGTTATACCTTGTCTGTATAGTTTTGCTATTTGCAATGACTATATCCATCTATTGAAGATTTAAGAAATAAATATTTTCCTTACATTGTTACCATTACTTAATGAAAAATGGATGTAATTACCCCTCTGGTACTATTTCAGTTAATCTGATATTAGTTTTCAACTATTCATCAGACCCATTACTGCAACAATGTACTTGATTTTTCTTACCAATTCTCATTTTGACTTTTGCCAGTAAGCTGATAGCTGGCAAGTAATTATTTTTCAAAGGAACCACAGGACTTGTCAATGCAGGGTCTTCTATGCACTGTTCGATTGGTTCTCCAAGGGTAAAAATCTAGTAAAAAGTGTATTTTATAAAGATAATTATACACCACAGTACAAACCATACGATCCATCTTATATACATCCAGGTTGCAATTCTGCACTTTGAATGTATACAAGGGTCTGCCCTCACAGATCCAAAGACCCACTGACTGACCTCATTATGTCTTATGAAAGTGCACTGAAAAAGGGCTTCAGACTCCTGAACTGCTGAATTAACACTAAGTGTCCTCTCCATTGAGTAGAAAGTTCCTCTAAATTGGGTACTTCAAATTGTATCTCAGATGGGACAGACACAAGGTCAATAAGCTCATGATCAGGTTTACAAGTCTCAGGCTCTGAAACAGGATAAGACCTCCAGAGGCAAATTCCTGCACACCAGAAAGTCATCAAGAAACAAAACCTCTGACACTTTAGTTCTGGAGATGGAATGTTGCTACTGCCAGATTTGAGAAAAGATCTTGAATCTAATGAGAGACTGTCTCACAATAATATAACTTCATGTGCCCAAACTGCAAGCACTGTTGACATGGGGGAGTCAAGGCAATTGGGAACTGCTGTTATGAAGGCTGTAAAACTATTCAAGTTAGCAAGTTCCACAGGTGGAACTCTAAGAGGCAGAGTGGTCCATTTCATTCTTGATATTCTGGGTTTGGGGACGTAACTATTTCATAGTTTATGCCTCTGCATGTGTACACTTAAGGAAGGAGAGAATTTAATCTGAAAGCTTATTTTGTGAGACAGTAACAGGAGTGGGCAGAAATTGAAGAAGGGCATGTCTACTTCCAAATAAAGAAGGAAATAGCATGCTGCTATAAACTTCTGCTACAAGTTTTATGCCTTTAATGAATTTTAACTGTATTTAGGCTTAAACTCTTATGTAAAATTACTTTATTAATACCCCTTCACAGTTTATTTTTGTGAATATCTATAAATACTAACTATTGCTATTTTATACTTTCTGGTTTGAGTGATTCTCAAATTAAAGAACTAAGGCTAAAATGCTTAAACTGGGGTGCTTAACATTAGGCACCTAAATCTGCAAGTAGGTATCTAATGAGATGTCCAGATCTTCAGAGAGGTGTGGAGCACTCTTTGACTTCACTGGGAGCTGTGGGCACTCAACATCCTTGAAAATCAGGTCATTTATTTCAGTACCTAAATAGGGATTTGGGTGCTTAAGAGCTTATCCATTTCAAAATGACACTGGTAGTATCCAAAGTACAGATTATTTACATCTGCATCTAACCCTTGCTGAGTCTGTAGGAATTTGGTAAAAAGGATTATTTTTGTACATTGTTTAATCTGAGAGAAATTATTATATGACCCCTTTCTCTCCAAGGAGCTGCTAAAATAGTTTCCAGAGTATGTCAAAATTAGAAGGGTATGAGGAGTTTGTAAATCACACAAAACTAAGATAAATCACCAACATCACCTGTTTAATGGTAAATTTGTGAGCCAGAATTAACAAGTTAAATCGTTCAATTGCAGAAGAGTGATGCTCTGTGTCCTCATTGGTTTCTGTTGTCAATATGTCAGCCAGCAGAAGCATACTTTTCACGAGTGTTAAAGAAGCCATAGGAGAAATAAATGGCTTTCCTTGGAGTAAATTGATTATATCCTATTTAAACAGAGATAAAATAAACCAATGTAACCAACGTTATGTTTTGTTTATAAAGACACAAATAAAATGAAAAAAGTATGTTTATAGTCACATTATCTAAGAGGTATGAACTATTTCAGGACTATTTGTCCTGGCAGCAGTTTTATTTGGCAAAAAACAAAAAAAAAATTAACAACTGTTCCTAGTTTTCATTCAAACCTGCAGAAGAAGCTTAATGCCAGTCACTGGGCGCCTTTCTTGCAAGTCATGTATAACAGCTTGCACCATCACTTCAGCCTGTGTCTCAATGTCACTGTAGGCCTCTGCTTCTATTATTACTTCATGTATTAGATCCGAGCACTCAGTCATGTCATTTTCTAAAAGAAAGAAGGGGATTAATAATAAAAATAAGAAAAATGATTTTACAGTACCTTTCTCTTCCACACTTTAAGGTCACATACACTCTGCAAAATGACTATAAAAGTGATATAATGGGCTTCCATATTTATTGTGTTACACTGATTTCTATATCACATGAGTTCAATTTACAAGAAAAAATGGTTTGTTTTTGAATTGTCAACATTGCCAGCACACACAAATTGGGTTATTGTCTTCTGAGGCATCAGTACAAGTAATGAAGATTCTGCAATGATACTCTCCAATTACACCTGCTCAACTCCACTATTTTCTTCAAAATCTTCTGTCAGTTACAACTTTGAAACTCCATTAACCTTCACAGGGGCTGCACAGGTGCAATTTAGAGCAGAGTTGACCTGCAAACCTATGTTAGTAGAGATGATACTCATGCCAGAAAGACCACAGCTTCAGAGCTCTAGTTGAGCTTGTATGATTTCAAGTAGGAAAAACATCAGCTCAGTTTACAACTAAAAATATTCAGTCTGGAATAATAAGACACAATAAATGTTCCTGTTTTACAGTCACCTTTCAGAGTGGAAGTAAAATTATATATAAATTATAAATACATAATTTTAACATATATTTTAATGTACATATATACATAATGCAATATAGTTAACACCAATACGTAATTGTGTAACTGATGAAATATTAACTAACAATCTTATGTACAAAAATAATTCCCTAGCAATTTTGTGCAATTAGTGGCAAAGTATTTTTATACTGTCATGCTCAAATGCTTGGAAATAAAAGAAACTGGAACAGAACATTTCCATTTATGGGAGCTATATAAAGTCAGCACAGCAGAGGAGTATTTGAGGTTGTTCAAAACAGAGATATGTAGCAGCAATACATTTTAAAAATTAAGTGTGCCTATTTAACTTAATTGCTTTAAAGCACATAATTTTTTCATTACATACTTGATTTTTCAGAAGGTAATGAGCATTAAATGAGCCTTCTTTGATTTAATGGCTTATACTTTATAAACTAGAGGAAAAGACCAAATTCAGAAATATAATATTTTCCTGGTTGTATTAGCTGAATTCAGTATAAACAGTTGTTTACTGATAATTCTAACATTAATATTTTTATTATTAGTTCTGTAGTAGAGTTTAGGATCAGAGGACCATTATGCTGGGCACTATACAGACACCCAAGAACATATGGTCCCTGCCCAAAGAGCTTACAATCTAAAACACCAAAGCAAAGACAATAGTACCTTTCATATCACAAATACCACGGATCTGTGCTGTTAGTGCAGTTACTAAAGCCATGCGACATCTCAGCCACAGACGTATGTTCATATGTTCTTGTGCAATTACATTGCAAGGCAGCGTTTTACTGTCTACATAAGAATCCTGGTCATATTTCCAAAAATCAATAAAAAAAAGTTATTCTGTGAATAAACTACTTTAGCATAAACAATGCAGAACTGTTTGTGTTAAGTTTATATATTTGTTAGTATAATAGAAATCAAAATAATACAAATATTTTAAAAATAGCATAGTTCTAATTAAAAGTTTATTCAGTTTGGCTCAATCATTTTTATTACAGATGTAAGTTTATGATTTATTAAGTTAAAGTTAAAACCAGATGAAATAATGAAATCTACAATGAAAATTAAACTGTGGTAATGTGAGAACACATAAATATTTAATATGTGTAGAATATGTGCCAGTGATGAGCATGTGATAAATACAAGGACCATGTGATAAACAGCATTTTTATACACTTTTGATCATCCACTGAAACGAATTCTAACATTTCAAAGGCACCACAAGCAATTGTCTTCCAAAACAAATCCTAACACAAAAAGTTCAGGCTCCCCAGGCAACCTTCTATATCACCTCCAAACTATTACAAATAGCTTTTCTGAGACTGGGTTCTGCAGCCCAGATGTCAGTAGCTTGTGCCATCAGAACACAAGAGATGAGCAAGGCCAGAGTTTGTTGTCAAGCAAGTATCACAATTATATACTTCAGCTCACATTCTGCTTTTAGTGACACCCATTCAATATAAATGGCTTGCATATTTGCAACCAATGATGAAAATTAGCTACAAGGCTGGATTCTGACCTTTGAAATCAGTTTCCGTTAAAGATATTTTATGTTGAGAGTCTTAACAGTCCATCTTACATTTTGTCATTGCTGGCGCTACAGTGTGTTGGACTGTCAAGATAATAAAAGGCCTCAGCCAAAGTTCTGGCAATCCTTAGACAAGTATTGAAAATTAGGAGAACTAAGCAGACACTTTTTAATTTTAGATCTCAGTGACGATGTGTACTTCTCTGTCAGGCTCTTCCAGTGAAATGCTCTCACTCAATACATTTGCTCATACAGTTTATGTATAGTAAAGTCAATCACATATTTATTATATAGCATCCAAAAGTGTATAGAGGTTTGAAGTTCAAATCAATATTTTACAGTATAAAAGAAAATCCTGGATTTGTATACTGCAGCACAACTACTGGGAGGAGGTTAGGTCAATACAACAAGGTATTTCTCGTATAGTCTTTTTTGTTGTTTTGCTTGCTTTTTATGGGGTTTATATGCAGAGGAAATGCTGATGCTAAAATGTGCAACATGAAAAAGTATCCTAATTGCATTTATAATACTCCCAGAGCATATTCTATGATGGCAATTAAAAGTCAACATTTAACAACAGTAACTGTACAGAGTTATCATATATACCAGACCTCTCCTATACTAAGACTAAAAGTAAATTTAATACCTCAGATACCACTGCTTAATAGCTATAGATAAATGTATTAGTGGTGACCACCGCACTAGTATTTCTAAAAAAAGTTCAGCAGTGTGCTCAATTTGACATTTTGATGCAAGACTTTACAAAGTAAGCAAACAATAATTTAAAAAGTAGAATCTGTATCAATACATACTCGATGCGCTTTTCGCTGTATATTTAGCTGAATATGTGGAACATTCCTCCTGAAAATGTTTGCATCCTGAAGAAGTCGAATTGCAGAGAAAGCCAAAGCAGCACTGATAGGGAACATATTGTTAAAAAAACAAAAATTGTGTACTATTTTAAGCTTTCATGAAATCATTCTGATATCTAAACCATTTCTGATTGTGAACCACCAGTTAAAGACTAGATTTTGCTTAATTAATCCAAAAAAGTGTAGCTATAGCATATATTGATTTTACAAAAACAACAAGGAGTCCTACTCATGAAAGCTTATGCCCAAATAAATCTGCTAGTCTTTCAGGTGCCATTGGATTCCTCATTCTTTTTGTGGATCCAGACTAACACTGTTACACCTCTGATACTGAATTTAGAGGAGATGCAATTAAGTGGGAGGGAATACTGAAGAGTCCTTCTACAAAGAGACACAACCCACTACAAAGAAACATAAGTGTGTGTAAACCAATGGGCAGTGTCACAAACTAAGTTAGTTAAAATAAAACCCAACTCCAAAGTTCAGTTTCACAACCCTTTCCTCGGGGACAATTTTATAAACAAACAGCATATGAGAAAAAGGTTTAAAGAAAGAAAAACCTGTTAGAGGCTGTACCACTTTCTGCATACTAGGAAAGGAGAGGACACACCCTTTGTCCTTGCTACCCCTTTGTAACTATATATCAGGCGTTTGTCAGGTCCCTTTGGGGAGGCTTCTCTCTTCCCAAGAATGAATCAAGACGCTTCCTTTACAGTCTCCAGTAAGCAGTCACATGGTATTTGGAAGCTGTCCCCTCATCACCATACATGAAAATACAACAGTATTCTACACAATACTATTAATTCAATTTAAAAATGCAAATATACATCAGTACAATTAATATCCAATTCATTCAAATATATTAAAGACTGTATTAATACAATTAGAATAGCTCTAAAATGTAGCATTACAATCTAGCATTACAATTCAATTCTAACATTAATTAGTAAATCTGACGAATGTTCTCTTGGGCTAGGGACACAGGCATTTTAAAATAAAACAATTTCATAAATTCAGAAAAAAATTTTTTTTTCAAAAAGATGTTCTCTCTAGACTAAAATTATACAAAAATAGGAAAATTTCCACACTTATTTTCAGTAAAACCCCTCCGTGGTTATTTTTAATTCTGCAAAATATTATATCACAAACACCCTATCTGGAGCAACTGATATGTCAAATACTGATGATTTTTTTAAATAAAAAAAACTATAGAAATAGACAACAAAATCTTAATGCAATTAGCCATGTAGACAAGTAACTGCACCACCCCATAAGTAGGGGTAGATATTGTTTGGCTTTCTGGGGGAAGGAGTATAGCACTTTATGGACGGGGGGAAGAGAGAGAAGCTCGGTAGCTACTGCAAAAGTAGAATGGATCAGCTTGGAGACACTGACACATCCCCCAGGGCCTGGAAGGGCTGGGGAATTGATAAAGGGCACGGCTGGAGAGAGAAGCCTGTTTTACTTGGACCAGACCAGATGCAGCAAAACTCACCTCCCTCCCGTTGGAGGTGGCAAAATGCCAAATATGGTCAGGACCAGCTGTGGGCTTTGTGCTCCTTTCTAGGTGGACTGAGAAGGATGTTTTCCCTCACCACAAGATTGGCCAAGATAGAAATGGGGGGGGGGGGGAGCTTCGCCTTCTCCACAGCAGGCTCAGGGAGGGCTTTGTTATGGTGAGTAGGGAAGGGAGTTAGTCTATGATGTCACAACTCATTATATAAGTCTGGGGTGGATGTCCAGGGCAGGTACTCCATAGGGAAGTGACACAGTGACCAGATAAATGGCTTGGTAAATGACTTTAAAAGGAGATGTTTGTGAATGGAGTGTAACAGGGGAGATTTGGGGCTCCTATGACTAGGCTGAGCAAAGAGCAAGTGTGAAAATCGGGACAGGGGGTAGGGGATAATAGGAGCCTATATAAGAAAAAGGCCCACAATCGGGACTGTTCCTATAAAATCGGGATATCTGGTCACCACCTTTCCTTATAGTCTACCTTACCCCTCCTTCGGTGGAGGGAGTGGTAGGGTCCCAGCAATGGATTGGCTGGGGGGTCTGGATGGAAAAAAAGTGGGGGAGGCTTGCAGAAGTCCCCGAGTAGTTATTGAAATGATCATGGAGTTACCTGCTCTGAACTTTTTTATCTGCCGGGTAGTCCCAGACATTTAATAATAAAGTTGCAGCCTGATTAAAATCATACCAAGTGTCTCCTGTCCTTCTTTTGGTATAGACGGGCAATTACTATTGCTACTTAGAGTATCTTTTAAGGTTTGAAATTTATGAATATTTTTGAAAGCAAAGAGGATAGCTGGGGGGGTTTGTTTTTTGATAGTTTAGTCTTACATTCAGCAAGCTGCAATGTATTCTGGTTATTTACCTGAAAGCAGCTTGATGTCTTTGCTGAGAAATCATTGCAAGCTGAAGCTTGGCCTCAACAACAGTCTCTAATTCTATGGCAGAGCAGTGAGAAATCTTCCCGTCATATTCATTCTGTATGGTGGCTACCAGAGAGTTAAGCCTTTCTTCAGTTTCTGTCAATAAAATCCCCTACGAGAAGAACATCACAGCATCATGTAATTTCAAGAAATAATACAAATAATAGAAAGTTGCTTTAAAAGTTCCCTTTTATTGTCCTGGACTTTCCATACTTTGAAATAGGCCAACATGAATAGAAGGCATTAATTCTGTAAGCAAGATTTTTTTGGATCTGGTTATAAACTCAAAGATCAGGAAGTAGCACTGCATACTAAACTGGCAATATTGTAATTTATGACTCTAAGCACCTGAAGATATAGTATTGTGTATCTTAATAAAATATAATTACAAATTATTCAGTTAAACATTTTTCATTCTTATCTTTATATCATAATTAGATATAAAATAATAATAATAAAATAAATAATAATAAAAGAGCAATTGTTCATATTAGAAGAACCTATTATTATCTAAATACAGGAGACCCTCGATTATCCAGGATGATAGGAAAAAAATTAATCCTGGTTAATAAAATCCTGGATAATCACCATCCGTAGGAAATATGGGGGTGGGGAGTTGGTTCACCAGCCACCCTGCGTCGGGGGAGAGGGGGTGTTGATTCACTGGCTGCCTTGCGCTCTGGTGGGGTTTTTTTTGTTTGTTTGTTTGTTCTTGGGGTGGCAACAAAAGAAGAGCCGGCCCTGTGAGTTACGCATATTTTTTTGATATCCTGGTTAATCCACATGCTGGTTAACCCAATCCTGGATAATCAAGAGTCTACTGTATAACCTCGTTATAATTAATGAGTACAGTATATATCCTGAAAGTCCCTGGGGAGTTTGCAGGCCCTCAGATTCACATTAAGTAAAGCTGCAGGAGACCTTGGAAAAATCAGATCAGAAAGAAATTTCACTTTAAATTAAAACTTGTCAACCTCAAGACTCTAGAAAGAGTTTAGTTAAAAGTCATAGGAACATGTCATGCCATCTGTTTTTAAGCAGAACTCCACAATGTCCTCAAAAGGATGCTCTTCTTAAAAATCCATGGTATGATAGGGCTCAAAGGAAGCATCAGAAGTATCAAATCTGTATTATGCCTCTCAAGTGTTTTGCAGTCTCTAAAAGAAGAGTGCTCTTCCAACTCATTTAAAAAGTATACGTGGCATGTTTTCAAGTATGGAGCACCATAGTATTACTTTCTAGTTGCCAACTAAGCAACACAGGAATTGCCCTATTGCATCAGACCCAAAGTTCATCTAGACCATTATTCTGTCTCTGATAGTGGCCAACTGTGTCAGCGGTAGTGTAAGAACCCTGCAGTGGGCAAATGAGGGATAACTTGCCCTCCCACCTCTGAATAGTTAGAGAGTGGGATAAACCATGATGCATGAGGTTTAATATCTAAAAGATCAGCAATAAACAGTTAAAGAAAGTAATAAGCAAATGCCTGATTTCTAGAGTAAAGGGTCATAGATTCGAGGATCATAGAGGATGATTAACTTGCAAGGAAAGAACAGTCAACTGATACTAGAATGACTACTTTCTCTCACTGTCTATTTCTTTAGCTTTTCCATTGATTTGGCTGAATTCATATAGGCAAAATTAATGACTGTCAAGAGCACCAGTAAGTTTATTCAAAATGTTTTAAATCTTTATTTTACTTTGTCAGATCCCTGGAGCTAAAATTTCTTAAACTACACAACAAAATTAAAATGGAATGCTTCTCTTTTAAATGACTTGTCAAAGGTTCAAGAGAATTAATTTGTGTTTATCCGGTATATTATCCCATCAAAGTAACTCAGCCATGTTCTGCAGGGACCACCTCTAAAGGTGAATGGGTACTTTAGTTCTCATGTCCAAGTTAGTCCCAAACCTCTTTGTTGAAACAGAGGGGTCCTAGTTGCTAGTCCATGCCAGGGATAGATTAAGGCAGAGGTCCCCCAGCCAATTTGGAGTTTCCCCAGAAAAAATGGGTGTCTCAGCCCCAGAAGAAGTCCCTACCAGGTCACCCCAAGCCCCAGCAGCAGCTGCAAGGGAGGAAGCCCTGAGCCTGGGTCCCCGGAACCCTGGCTGCAGCCGTGGGGCTGAAGCCTGAAGCCCGGGAAGCCCTGAGTCTGGACTGCCCTGAGCCCCAGCTGGAGTGGCTGGGGGGGGGATGGAAACTCCGCGCCCAGGCTGCCCAGCTGGAGAGGCTGGGGGACAGAAGTCCTGAGTCCTGGCTACCACAGCTGGAGTGCCTGGGGGATGGAAGTCCTGAGCCCTGGCTGTCATGGCTGAAGCAGCTGGGGGAACAGAAGTCCCGAGTCTTGGCTTCCCTGACTGCAGCTGACAGGAACACACACCACTTGAGGTAAGCGCCTCTGAGAGCCTGCACCCCTCTCACCCACCAAACCCTTTGGTCCTAGCCAGGTACACCCTCCTACACCCCAAACTGCTCATCCTCAGCCCAGAGTCTTCACCTCCAGTCAGAGCCTCACATACACCCTGCACACACATCCCCTGCCGGAGCCCCTTCTAACACTCCAAACCCCTCAACCCCAGCCCTGACCCCCTTCCTGAACCCCAAATACTTAATCCTTGGCCCCACATCAGAGCCCATACCCTCTTCCAGAGCCCTGACCCCCTACACCTCAAGTGCCTTCCCTAGCCTGGAGCCTTCTCCTGCAACCCAAACCCCTCATTTCTGGCCCTACCTGCAACCCAGAGCCTGTACCTCCTCCCACACCCTGAACCCCTGCCTCAGCCCAGAGCCCCCTCCCATACTCCAAACCCCTTGGTCCCAGCCTGGCTCACCCTCCTACCCCTCAAGCCCCTCATACCCAGCCCCACCCCATAGTCTGCACCCCCATCCACAGCTGTCACACACCCCCATACCCCAACCCCCTACCTCAGCCCAGAGTCCCCTCCCACACTCTGAACCCCTCGGCTCCACCCCCCAGCCCAGAGCCCCCTCCTGCACCCCAAACGTCTCATTCCGGGCCCCACCCCACAGCCTGCAGCCACAGCTGGAGCCCTCACCCCCTCCTACACCCCAGCCCCCTGAGCCAGCCCAGTGAAAATGAGCGAGTGAGTGAGGGTGGGGAGAGTGAGAAAAAAAGGGGGGCAGGCCCTCAGAGAAGGGGTGAGTCATGGACTTGGCCTCGGAGGAGGGGCGGGTCAGGAATGGGGCAAGAGTGTTTGGTTTTGTGTTAATAGAAAGTTGGCAACCCTAGTTGGGGCAGAAGACCAGGGCCCTGGCTGCCCCAGCTATAGTCACTGGAAGCGAAATCTGCCAGACTGGCAAGAACCACTGCAGGAGGAAGCCCTGAGCTTGGTGCCTGGTGCTGTGGCAGAAGCCGCTGGGGGCCGGGGTGTGAAACGGAAGCTGGAGCCCAGCTCCTGGGATGCAGCAGCAGCATAGAAGTGAGGGTGTACCACCCTCGTTTCTGCGCTGCCTCTGTAGGTGGGTCTGATATCCCCACCAAGAGCGGTCATGCAGAGAAGGACAATTCCTGTCCCTTCCCAGAGTGGCTGGAAGAGCAGCTATGAGTTGTGCGCTCCCAATAGCAGGAGAGATCAGGTTTCATGGGGGAGGGCTGATTTCACCGTCCATGATGTTTTTCATGGCCATGAGATTGGTAGGACCCTAACAGCTTGGGTCACATTAGAACCAGTGACCTAGAAAGTAGAGACCCTTTAACTCATTTCCAGCTCCCTACATCTAGTCCCCACAGTACAATTTTGGCTACATAGGAAATATAACATTTGATGAACAATGGACTGTTTCCTGAGTTTAGTTTCCTAATCATCAAAATTACCTTTAGCATAGCCATGTTTAATTCATCTTTACATCTGACCAGCTGCACAATAATGCCGCTTTCTTCCTGGCGTCCTGTAACTTCTGTATTAACTGGCAAATAAAATTTGTAAAAGCAAAGGATAGCAGTTAAATTCCAAGAATGACTTCAACTTAAAAAGGAGCAGAGTTGAGCAGATAATTCTCAATTATTTGAAGACTGTATCTTATTTTCTATTCACTGAATATTCATGATTTTTCTCAAACATATTTCTTATTTATATTTGTTCCGCTGTCCTGCCAAACTTTTTATACTTCACACATCTCAGTTGAAACTACAGGGCCCTCCGTTTAGAGATTGGGGGATTTTGGGTGGAAAAGCTTCCAATCCAGTGGCGTAGCCGGCTTTTAACATCAGGGGGAATGAGCACTAAAAAAAGGCGCCACTTCACAGACGGAGTAAACTGATTCATTATATGTGGCCCCGGCCGCATTGTGCCTGTAGAGGCTGCACGCCTCCCACCGGGCCCAGTCCCGCCTAGGGGAGAGGCTCCAGCCAGGCACCCCCTGGGCATGCTCCAGCCCCAAGTCTCCCTGCCCAGCCTCCCCCTTCTCAGAGTGAGGGCTAGAGGCTAAGAAGGCAGCGGGCCCCACCGTGCCAATTCCCCCTCCCGGTGGGCTCAGCTTCCCCCCCCTTCCCCCCACGTGCCGGTGAGTTGAAAAGGTGCCACTTTTGGAATTCTGGGATCAGAGGGAGCGGCTGCTCCTCCTGATCCCCCCATAGCTACGCTACAGCTCCAATCCCACAAGAGCTAGCCTCATGAAGAAAAGAACTGAGCCTACACTGCCAATGAGGAAGAATAGAGTAATTAGGCATAGTTATATATAATAAACTGCATCCAATAACCTTTGGAACAAACAAAACATGCCTTTCTTCTCATTCTGACCATTTTGTTTGTTCCCTTATCTACTTCTCTGTCTTCAACTTTTTATACTGTAAAATCTTTGGGACATGGACTATCTCTTATGTTTGGAGAGGGCCCTGACATATCTTGGGAAGTTCCACAATATATATAATTAATAGTAATAAGTGAAGCATTCTGACTATGAAAGGAAAATAAATAGGTGACTACATCATGATCTGAAGAGTATCTTCTGGTGGGTAATTTACTACAAAGAAAATCAAAGGAAGAGAGTCATTCATCTCCCAAAATGAAAAAATGGATACTCATTTGAAAGAAATGTTAAAATAGCACAAAGCACAAAAAGCCATAGGATTCAACAACAATAATGTATCTATAAAAACAAGTAAGAATCAAAGGCAACTCTAAATAAAATGTAAATATGAAATTTTAACTATAAAAAATTGAAAATGTATATATCCAAACTTTCTAAAATAAAAATAAACATTTACCTTTTCAGCAAGATATAATAAAATGCATGAGTATAATGTGTACACAAATGTTAAATATGATAAAATTACACATGAAACAAGCTGGAGAATAAAATCAAATGATGACCAGACTTTTCCACAACAATTATAATTACTTTTTATGCTTGACTCCATGATTCTGCTTGGGATTTTTAAGCTACTCTTATCCACAGAATAGATTGTTTTAATCACTTTTTCAGGAATGCTGTTTATTGTTGCCGAAATACAAATGATGAAATGCATTTTGGACAAAGTTAATTTATTCATGATTTGTTGATCACACATTGAAACCACAGTTGGAGGTAGATTCCAATTAAATACGTCTTCTAGTACCTACAAGCAAAATTAATAAGTTGAATTAATATGCAATTACATGCTAAACACCATATTTGAATTCAATAAAAGAAATGTGTACTCCACTTCTATTAATGACATTCATGAAAATACAAGTACCGTATGTTCCGATGTATAGGACGACTTTTTTGAGACTATTTTCCTGGCTTAAACTCAGGGGTCGTCTTATACGCCGGTAAAAAAAAAACCACACACAAAAAGCGCGTGCGCCCCGCTCTCCCGTCCCCGCCGCGGGCGGGCTGCTGGGAGCGCGCCGCTCTCCCGTCCCCGCCGCGCAGCAGCCGCGGCGGAGACGGGAGAGCGGCACGCTCCCAGCAGCCCGCCCGCGGTGGGGACGGGAGAGCGGGGCGCACGCGCTTTTTGTGGGGGGGGGGGGTTTTGGTTTTTTTTTTTTTGGTGTAATCCGGCTTTTTTACTGGAAAACTCGGGGGTCGTCTTATACGCCCCGTCGTCCTATACGCCGGAACATACGGTAGATATGACTCATACTAGATAATAAAATATTTGTCACCATGGAGGAACTGGTGTTTTTCTTCCTAAAATAATGTCTTTCTGCCAAGTGGTCGCATATGGCAGGGCCTGATAGGTGAGTTTCCCAATGGAGGAGAAAATCAATGACAGACAGTCTGGATATTTTCTTGATTTGGTTTATTTACAAAGTATATACTCATCCTTGAACAGAGGTAGTCACAAATAATGCACAGGAAAAGCTCTATATCAGTAATCTCAGCCAAAATCCCAACTCTTCTCCCAGACTTGTTTCTTGTTAGAGATTAAGGCAGGGAGCAAACTCACATTATTTGCAAACCCTGCAAAAAAACCCTGCATCACAAAACTAACAATATTGTTTACTTGCTACACAACTTTGTATTTTCTACTCTACTCTCTGTAAATGTTTCCTTAATTATTACTAACAATAATTATAACTTTTTACCTCTTCATAAATATTAAATCTTGTATTAGACCTCTGAAGAGAGAAATAAGTACTATTATCACCATTTTTAAACAGACACATACAGATATGATTTGATAAAAGCAGAATGCCCATAAAATCCTTGAGGCTCCATCTTAGAACTGAGTTAATCAGTTCTGATATTTATATCTCTTGGTACTAAAACTGAACACTCTTTTCATAGTATCCAAGAGAATGTATGACATTGTATGTAACAGCACCATCTGTTGATCCTTGCCGTAACAATATAATACATTAATTTTGAATATCATTAGAAGATTTTCCAGACCAGGGTGTGAATATTTGGTTTCACTGATGTCAATAGCAAAACTCCACTGACTTTATTTTCACCCATGCTCTTAAGAAAGGAAAACATGAAAATATATTTCTGGTACTTACACAGCCTTCCATCAGACAATCCCAATACACTTTACAAATACCCTTCAATCATTCTTCAAGAAAATTTAGTTTTAATATCCTCATTTTAGATGGGCAAACTTAGAAACAGGAAGGATAAATGGTTCCCGAAGATCACACAGAAACCAAAGGCAAGGCCCCAACTATAGAAACCAAAAATATTGGCTCCGTGCTTTAACCAGTAGACCAAGATGGGACATGTACTTTCCAACTATTACTCAGACAAAAGTCTGAATAAATTGAGTTAACAAAAGAGATGCTGTCAATTAAAAAAATCTCACTTCTGTCTACTAACCTACTGTTGTTACAAGTAAACTTACTGAAAATTTAAGTTTGTTTATTTACATGGTGCATGGACAGTACTTTGTGTAGAGTCGGTTTCACTGTTTCTCCTGCACATTCAACTGGCTGTTCCCCCCTGGATCTTTTACATAGCACTAGGGAGAAAAAATGTTAAAACCCTGGAAACTAAAATATAAGTAAATAGTTACAATGCAACTTTTACTAAAATTAGGAATGGGTAATTCATGATTTATTAGACTATGGATTCTGTGTCCTCCTATATTTTTCTAAATATAGATTTCAGACATCCACCCTGCTATTAGAAAAACATATAAGATAGCACTAAAAAGAATAACAAAAGCTAGAAGAGGTTCTTAATATAATACCATGAAGTATATAAATACCAGAACTAATGAAATCAACTCTCAAGATGGAGCATAGATGGGTAAACTTTTTGGCCCTAGGGCCACATCGGGGTTCAAAATTGTATGGAGGGCTGGGTAGGGAAGTCTGTGCCTTCCCAAGCAGCCTGCCCCTGCCCCTTATCTGACCTCCTCCCACTTCCCGCCGCCTGACTGCCCCTCTCAGAACCTCCGACTCATCCAACCCCCCTTGCTCCTTGTCCTCTGACTACTCCCTCCAGAGAGCCCCGCCCCCAACCACCCCCACCAAGACCTCACCCCCTATCTAAGCCCCTCTGCTCCTTGTCCCCTGACAGCCCCCTCCAGAGACCCCCCTGCCCTTAATCACCCCCCAGGGCCCCACAGCACAGCTCCACCCCCCAGAGCACTGCTTTTGAGGTGCGCTGAGGCTGGGGGAGGCAGCGGTGAAAGGGGGAGAAGCTAGCCTCCCCAGCTGGGAGCTCGGGGGGCCAGACAGAATTAGCCCATGGGCCGGATGTGGCCTGCAGGCCGTAGTTTACCCACCCCTGAGATAGAGCCACAGTGATCCTGTGGAGATGCTTCTGCTTTGATCATGTCAAATCTCTGTCAGTTTTCTCATTTGATAAACTGGCAATAATAATACTAACTGTGACATTATATGATTAAAATATGACCATGTATATCATTGTTGCTACCACTGTTATACAATTGTAACAAATCTTGTGCAAAGTATGTCATGTAAGGTGTCAATAGAAAAGTTATGATTTGTTGAATATGATTATCCTATTTGTATGCATGTATCATATGCATCATGCATGGATTCATTAAATTATGAATACTGACTATGTACCTGTATTTCAAATGTGT
This sequence comes from Sternotherus odoratus, assembly GCA_032164245.1. Taxonomy (NCBI): domain Eukaryota; kingdom Metazoa; phylum Chordata; order Testudines; family Kinosternidae; genus Sternotherus; species Sternotherus odoratus. Next base: position 71,507,123 of record JAVMKO010000001.1, on the reverse strand, counting down.
TTGCTCCTGGGTAACACTCACCAGGTGGTTTACATCCAATCTAGCCAGCACATTGTAAATGGAGTATTCAAGTTGACAGCCCATCAACAAATACAATGGGTCATGGAAGAAATTTATCACCACCTGATGGACTTTCCAGCTCACGTGATACTGGACTACATCTTGTGGCTGTACTTTCCCACAAACTGCTGAGGCTTTTGTTTGGGATAATGAAGTTCCCAACACATGGCAGAAAGTATAAAAGGCCCTGGAAACAACTGCATTTGGCCTCTTTCCTGCTCTGATCTCTGGACTATGAATTTATACTAATGGGAATATTCTAATCAAAGGACTAAAGGCCTTCCATTCATTTGGAAGCAGTCACAGACTTAACAAGCCAGCAGTTTATTTCATCACTGCTTCAAGCCTGATCCAAGATTTTTGTATTTATTGTATGTATTTGATTCTTTTAACCAATTTTAACTCTCTCTTCTTTTCTCTAATAAATCTTTAGATATTAGATACTAAAGGATTGGCAACAGCGTGATTATAGGGTAAGATCTAAGTTATATATTCACCTGGTGTGTGGCTGGTCCTTTGGAATCAGAAGAGCCCTTTGATGAAACTGGTTTTAAATAACTACTCATCATTAAGTCTAGTGCCTTGGAGTTGAAACAAGGACTAAAATACCTAAGGAGTCTGAATTTCTGACTTCTTATTAGCCAGTATGGTAAGACAGAAATTTACTTTTGTTGCTTGTTTGGTATTTCTGATGGAAGAATACCAGTTTTGCAATGTGTCTGCCCTATTTCTCAGCAGTTTGTACTGAATATCTGATATTCTCAGTTGTGACCCACTGAGGCACAGTGACACTGACCTTTATCCAAAGAGGCTTGTTGTGAAATTCAATGTTATGAAGTGCTAAAAAGAGTGTTATTATTAACATAATATAATAAATAATAATAATAAAGGAAACATTTACAGAGGCATATAATGGACAATACAAAGTTGTATAGAAAGCACAGGAATAGGTATATTCTCCAGGTCACAAAATTCCAATTGACTCTAACAGGTACTATTTAGGTGAATAGTCATGCTCTGCACTAACATTTTAGTTCTATGAGACAAAGTTCTTTTCTTACCTGTAAGTTTGCATTCGTCAGAAGGGGTTTTGATGAGTCGAATTTCTGAAAAGACTGTAATTAAAATGTAAGAATGAATGATGAATGAGTTGCTGATGATCTTACAAGGAACTTGGGGGAAACCAATATGGTGGTATAGTGTCACATGCTGTATTGTCATGTAAGCCTCAGTTCAGAAACACATTTAATCAAGTGTTCAAATGCAACTGACTTCAGTGGGGCTGAGCACATGCTTAAGTGCTGCTCTGAATAATGAAGGTTCCCAGAGGACCAAAGAAAATATCACTAATGGTATTTGTGTCTTTTAAGGCCCAATCCAGTGGGGTGCACTATGCTCACTCTTTAAGAAACAACACTAGTATCTTACTCTTGTAAGATTTTCAGTTTCTTAACCCATGAAGTATCTTCCTATGGCATTTATTTGAAAGAAACATTGACAATTTTAAACAAAATCACCTTTCATTTAAGTAATGTTTCATATGAAACCTAAGATCACTACACATTAAAATGGGGGAAAGGAAGATGTTTTTCTCCTTTTTTTAGATTATTTAATGTGTGTTATTGACATTTTGTATATTTTCAGCTTCTTTGTAATCGGTTTTACTTAGCCCTGATTTGGGTCTCAATAACACTGGTGGAACACAAATCAGAATCTAGTCTTTTGTGCACTTGATGTCACCGCCTCTGTAGTCAGTTTCACTGTTTCCCCACAGTTAGTCATTTTCCCCTGGTGCCTTTGTTAGCTTTTCACACAAACAGAGGAATAAAAACATTTAAAAAAAGAGGACCATGTAACTGTAATGCTTCAAAATTTTCAAGGAACTTGGGCCCACATTTGGTATGCAAAACTAATTTGTACTCATCTTTCCAGACTTACTGGTTTCCAAAATAACAGTAGCCCGCAAGCTTCTCCTATAGTGAAATGCTAAAAATGGTAACCAAATATTAAAAGGAAGAGAGGAAGGCAATTAAAGAACTCAAGAAGTGAAAAGATATGATATGTAATGTGTTAGTTTATTTTTTAATCTAGCCTGAGTAATTCTAATCCTCAAATGGCAAACAACAGAACTAATCAGGCTATCAGACCTTTGTTTTGGACACCAAAGTATATACACACACTTGCACGTGTGTGCATGCGCTACACACACTTCTTACATGAGACTACATGAAAGGAATGTTAAAGCTGCAAAATAAAATGTTTCAGGATCAGGAGATGCTCAAGTATATACATCCATAACTCTGTCCCTTTGTGCACATGCATTATAAGAAAGGGTGAAATCCTGCCATGACTGAAGCCAATGGGAAATTTGCCATAGACTGAAATAAGGGCTAGGATTTCACCCATAGTCTTAAACTACATGGTAACATACTATTATTTCCTGCAACAAGCCTGCCTTACTCATTGTATAGGCTGGATGGAACACAGTGAACAAGGAAGGTATTCAAAATTTATTTTTGTCTTCACTGTTCAATGAGTGGTTCTCTCACTCATTCAGTGCATGCCATCTAAACTGTTTATTGCATGATGCTGGAGTACTAGTAATTTCAGGAACTAGTGATGGCTTTACTGCTTGTAAAGGTTTTGGATCTTTATAACTCTATGAAGGAGAACCAAGTATTATAATTTAGTGGCATATGAGGGTACAAATATAATTCAAGTATGAATATTTTACCATCATTTTCCCAATAAATCTGTAGCCTGCAGGTACTTTCCAGGGAATTTTTTCACCATAATTGAGCAGACACAGTTCATGGAAAGCCTGCGCAAAAAATCCTAAATCTGTAAATACTTTAATCTGCAAAGAAATAAGAAACTGAGATTTAGTTTTAGTGCCTTTTCTTAGTCAGTACATTTACTTACAATAAAATATATCAAAAGAGAAATCATTAAGTAATTTTGACCCAAAGTTTGACCATTTAAAATGGACATAATTTAATGGAGAATGTTCTCTGCTAAACAGCAATCCTGTATGTCTTGTACTGAATAAATGAACCCCAAAGCTGAAGATCTCGTGTAACAACAATAAAATAAAGAAACTTTTCCAAAACTGAAAAAAAAATCAATTAGGGTTCAGGTTGGGTTAGAACTTTATAGTTCAAGTCAGTTTCTAGTTTATCCAAATCAACATACTCACCCCTTCTCCATAATCCTCATAATTTCCTTGAGTCATCCAAACTCTAGAATAGTTAAGCTTTCATTTACAAGTTATGTTATTTTAAAAAATGCACTCACACTAAGATTTAAGGAACTTTAGTTGAAGTACAAATGAAGTGACAAAACTATTCTAAAAGTTATGACAATGTTCTTGATGACATTACTTGTATTGACAGTGAATAAGGAAGTGAATAAGGACAGCCTGGTTAATTGTATTGAATAAATGGACACAAATCTGACATCAGGAATCATAACATTCAAAAACCTGTTGGAGATCACTTCAATCTTCCTGGCCATTCCATTAAAGATTTGATGGTTTCAGTTTTGAAAAAGAAAAACTTCCAAAACAGACTCCAACGAGAAACTGAGGAACTGGAATTAATTTTCAAATTGGATACAATTAACCAGGGGCTAAATAGAACCTGTGAATGGTTCTCTCATTACACTAATTGATTGCATTTCCTGAGTTAATTTACCTGACACAGAAATCCATTTCTACTGATAATGGCCCATCTACATTTAACAGCCCTCTTAGAATTGGTATGCTAATGTACAATTTTTTTCTTTCTTTCTGTGTATAACTGCATCTTACTTCTGTTCCATTCTATGAATCCGATGAAGTGAGCTATAGCCCACGAAAGCTTATGCTGAAATAAACTAGTTAGTCTCTAAGGTGCTACAAGTATTCCTCGCTTTCTTTACTTGATTAGTAAAGACAATAATAAAAATAATAGTGATTTCAATCACAAAGGACTCTCATTCCATCAAGATGTTCATTGAGAGAAGAAATATTGAACAAGAACTCAAGTATAAAATATTTATTTTACAGTTCATGGCAGAATGTTATATACCATGCAACAGTAAATCAATTAAATTAAGTAATAAAGTTAAATGAAAAGTATATTCAGAGGTGTAATATGTTGTAGCCGCTAGAAAATTTATTACATTACCTTGAGGATTCTTCCTTCAATACATTTAACCGGGTCCCGACAAATTTCAGAAACAAAGTATTGGTACAATGTGAACAATGGCAAAACCTGCAGAAAAAAAAGTTAGGTGGTCTACACATAAAATCCAGAAAGACTGTCAATACAAAAATACAGTACTGCAAAGACGTTACCTTAAAGAAAACACATGAAAGTAGCCTAATTTACAGTGCTAGTACTTCCACTTCTTCAGAACTGCTTCTCTTGTGTTCTATGAAGAATGGATACTTTACAAAATTCTGTAAATAGCTAAAGCCAATCCTAATATTCTTAGAGCACTGTCTTTGATCTGATCAATACAACAGAATTTAAAGCTTCCTCAAAATTGTCCTCTTAGCTTAGGGGTGTTTGATGTACCATAGGAGAGTACATGTACAGGAACCCCTTCCTCACTTAAAGTCATCCCAGTTAACGATGTTTAATTGCTATGTTGTTGATCAACTAGGGAACATGCTCCTTTAAAGCTGTGCAATGCTCCCTTCCAATGTCCTTTGGCAGCGGCCTGCTTTTCCCACTGCTTGCAGGAAGAGCAGCCCATTGCAGCTAGCTGCTGGGTGGTTGGAACCAGGGTGGACCGGCAGCCCCCCATCAACTCCCCCCATCAGCTCCCCACTCCCCTAAGTTCCTTGTGCAGCAGCCGCCCAGCAGGCTATCAATTGCTGTCAGTTCAGCTGTCCCTCCCCCCATTGCCATGTGCTGCTCCTGCCCTCTGCCTTGGAGCTGCTCCCGGAGACTCCTGCTTGCTGTGCAGGGGGTGGGGGGAAGCGGAGGAAGAGGGGGACTAATGTCAGGATGTCCCTCTCCCTCCTGCTCCTGCACCCCGCTTACCCCATCTTCCATAGAGCAGGACGGAAGGAGCTTGCTGGCAGCAACTGGTCTCAGCAAGCTGATCTAATTAACAAGGATGCATACTTACAGGAGAAATGAGTATTTCCCCTTTATCCAGGGCTGGATTACTCAATAGGCAGACTAAGCACGTGCTTAGGGCACCAGAGAAGAGGGGGCACCCAAAAAAATGAATTTTTTTTTAATTTGATATTTTGAAAAAGGCATTGAAGTAGTCATCATGGGAAAAATCAGAACTTTGTTAGACTTTCTTACACTCCACTACACACACTTCCTCCATTTTTCTGTTCTCTTTTTATTACTTATCCCCATCTAAACCAACGGAGCGCCCTACTAACATTGATTGAAATAATGCAAGGAAATCAGATCTTGTCATGTATTGCAATAGTTGACTCAGACCCTGTTGACTTGAACATGAATCTCTGTGGAGAAGTACAGCAGTTCCACTGTTATATGCACACAAAGTTTAATGAAACAGGAAAAATGAAATTCAGTCACACTGATCTTCATGACACAATATTGAAAGACAGAATACAATGTGTATTTCCAAATGTAGAGATTGCACTACATATTTTTCTAACATTGATGATTACTAACTACTCTGCAGAATGCTCTTTTTCTCAGCTGAAAAGAATAAAAAACCCTCCTTGACTGAGTCAGACCACAAGGTTTATAGGAGAGTGCTGGAAGGCAGGTATATCAGCCTCAGGATGAGCACCTTTTGGTTTCCCAGGAGGGGGGCGGGCCTAAGCCCACCTATTGCTGAAGTCCCTCCCCCAGCCTGGCGAGAGGGACACAAGACCCGGGGCCAATTGATTACGGGGGACAACTAATGAAAAAAGGACAGGGGAGTGTGTGAGGGTTACAGGTTCAAAACGAGGGTACAGGATGGGGACACCGACCTCAGGATGAGCAGGTCCCTGTTCCCTGGATAGTCAAACAAAGGCTACTCTAGGCCAATCAAGACACCTGACACCAATTAGTAAGTTAAGGCTGTTAGGCTAATGGAGACAGGTGGAGCCAAGGAGAAAGGAGCTGGAGGAGAGGAAGTGTTGCTGTAACCTGAGGTAAGGTTGAAGCTAGGAAGAGGGAAACTTGGGGAAGTGGCCCAGGGAATTGAAGAAGCAATAGTGGTGAAGGGAAAACCACCAGCAGCTGCTACCATTAGGGTCCCTGGGCTGGAACCTGGGATAGAGGGCAGCCCGGGTTCCCCCCTTCCCTCCATACTCTACAGAAATCCTCTTGAGAGCAAGTCTCAGTTCAGTTAGGAGGCCGAACTGTGCCTACTGAGCTCTATGGAGCAACAAAGACTGTGGGGTATTCCCCCTTTCAACCTTCCATACTGGCCTGTGATGAAGATAACTCACTAGGCAGTGACTCTTGCCTCATACTGAGAAAGGAAGGTCACTCTGGGGCCTAAATGAGTTTATGAGGCCCCTGAATCTGCCAGGAAGTGCAGGACCCACAAATACAGACTTGGAGCTTTGTCACACCTCAGAGAACAACAATGTGCCAAGACAGACTTGATTCACTTTTCCTATTGTGTATGGAAGTGGACATGCTTCGTTGAGTCAGCTTCGATGAACTTATCCAGAATTTTGCAATCAGAAAATTTAGAAAGAAGCTATTTTAATTTCAGCAAACATGCAAGTTTGTGTCATTTCAAAAAACAACATTTTATTTTACAGTATAGTCTTGTTTTTATTTTGAATTACATAAGGGGGGGCACCATAATCTTTTCAGTGCTTAGGGCAGGGGTGGGGAACCTCCGGCCCGCGGTCCTTATATGGCCCGCCAAGTCATTCCATCTGGCCCGCGGCGGGCCGGGGCTGAGTCAGGCACTGGGGCGTGGGGAGAAGATGCACGCGGGCTGCCAGGCGGGGGCGGCTCCGTGCTGAAGCACCTGGGGCCACCGCCGGCCCCGCGCTGAAGCGCCTGGGAGCAGGGGCAGAAGACGTGTGCGGGCCACCAGGCGGGGGCGGCCCCGCGCTGAAGCTGCCGGGGTATGACTCAGCCCCACCTTGGTGGGGAGTCTGGACGCATCCCGGCTTGACACGTGCTCCCTCTGTGAGTATCGCTCACTCTCCGCGGGTGCGAGCCCCCCAGGCTTTCCTCAGCAGGGAAGCAAAGACTGGAGAGCCCAGCCCGCCTGCCTCCCCCCGGGAGGCCCCATGCTGAAGCGCCTGGGGGCGGGGGTAGAAGACACGTGCGGGCCGCCAGGCGGGGGCGGCTCCGTGCTGAAGGTAGGGGCCGGGAAGCACCTGGGGGAGCCGCGGGGAGCCGACGGTCAATGGGGGGGGGAGGCTGGGCTGGGGGGCAGGCAAGGGGGCAGTGGGGGGGAGGCCAGGCTGGGGGGGCAGGCAAGGGGGCAGGAGACTAGGCTGGATGGGGTGGGCGAGGTGTGGGTGCAGGAGGGAAGGAGGTTTGGTGGGGGGGAGGCTGAGCTGGGCGGGTCAGACATGGGGGCAGGAGGCTGGGTTGGGAGTGGGTGGGGGGAGGAGGTTAGGTTCGGTGGGATGGGCCAGGCAGGGGTGGGGGAGGAAAGGCGGTTAGATGGGGGAGGAGGCTGGGCGGGGGTAAAGGAAGATGACCCCCCTGGCCTACACCCAGGCTGACAGCGGGAGCTGACTGGGACAGGCGGCAGGACCACGACTGGCAAGGGACCAGCGAGGGAAACCCCAAAGCAGTGCAGGGCTAAGCACTCCGCCTGCTACTGCTTTGGGGTTTCCCCCGCTGGCCCCTTGCCAGCTGGGGTCTCAGCTCCCGTTGCCAGCCTGGGCTTCCGGGGGGGGGGGGGGGAGCGGCCCGCCAATGACATTATAAATGTCCAAATGGCCCTTGGCAGAAAAAAGGTTTCCCCACCCCTGGCTTAGGGCCTCTAGAGGTCTTAATCCGGCCCTGCCTTTATCTCACACCCAGGGGGAGGGGAGGTGTCTGTCTCTATCTGCCCTCCCTCCTTTCCTGCTGCCTTTTAAAGTGTGAGAGCAGTTAGGCATTCCCTGGGAAATAGCCCACTCTCTGACTCCTCCACCTCAACCAAGCTTCACAATCATCATCACTGTGTACCAGTATTAAATTGTTTGTTTAAAACTTATACTCTGTGTGTGTGTGTGTGTGTATATATATGTGTGTCTTTTGTCTTTTGTCTGGTGAAAAAAAATTCCCTGGAACTTAACCCCCTCATTTACATTAATTCTTGTGGGGAAACTGGATTCACTTAACATTGTTTCACTTAAAGTCACATTTTTCAAGAACATAATTACAATGTTAAGTGAGGAGTTCCTATACTTGAAAGAATTTAGTACACAGGGTTACTCAAAGAGTCTGCACCCTGATGCGAAATATTTTCTAAAACAATAACTAAAAGGATAAAAATATACCTATGATATTATAAAATATTAAACACCTAGTTAAATATAATATTTTTCTAATTTAAACTCTTTAAATTATAATACAAATGGAATCCTGGCAAGGCTCAGTTGAGTTGGATCTGCTTATCCAATGGTGAATTTGTCTCTTTGTCTAATAAAAATAATTTAGATCAAGTTAATAAAAGGTAAGTGCTTGATCCTATAATCTTTACTTATGAGATTAATATTTAACTATACAAACAGCCCCATTAATTTCAATTCAACTTCTGATATAAGGGTAACTCACACAAAATGTATAATATACTAAGACCCAGCCCTGCAATAATAAATAAACTTTGTTCACTATTTTCCAGATTAAAATATACTCAGGTTAAAAATCACTTTTGGATTAACACTGAAAGATTTTTTTTCAGCATGGACAACGAAAACAAGCAAGGCAGTGTTTTTGGTTTATAGTTATTTTCTTGTCAATGTCACTTTATGGTTCTCATGAATTAGTTTAATCGTTCTGTGTCTGTATTACAAAGTCCTCAAGGGAATCTTAGTTTGTTTTTAAAACAGTTTCTCTGAAAATTTAAAGTATTTCTGAAAAAAATATATTCTGTAAAATATTTTATCAAACCAAAATCTGGAGCCAAATTTGACCTCACTTTAAGTGTGCTTTAATGGTGTCCATTGTCTAAAACAGTCCCACAACTGATTACACTGTACAATATAGTGAAAAGGTAGCTCTTGTCTTGCTGGTACTCTATTGCAGTGCCTCTGATCTTAGGCTTACTAGCTACTCTACCTGATACAGGAGCAATGTGTCTATAAATGTGCAGAAAGAGGTGTGTGAAGTACGTCTTCAATTAGCAATCTGCAATCTGCTATCTGAGATAGATAAGCAGGTGAGAGCAGGGCTGGAGCTACCCATTAGGCGACCTAGGCGGCCGCCTAGGGCAGCAGCAATTGTGGGGTGGCATATTGGCAGTCTCTGCGGCAATTTAGTGGGAGCTCCAAGCCTCTGCAGCTGCCGGCAGCAATTTGGCGGTGACTGGTCCTTGCTTAATTGGCCGCTAGTGGCAATTCGGTGGCAGCTCAACACCTCTTTCGCCTTCGGCGGCAACTCAACTCCTCTCAGCAGCGACTGCTCCTTTTCGTGGTAAGGAGTTTTGTTTTCTTCGCCGCCTCGGGTGGCAAAAAAGCTGGCACCAGTTCTGGGTAAGAGTGTGTGTGTCATTAAAGTAGGAGAGAAAGAAGCAATCTGGAAAATTAATCTGGGGGCTAGGAGAGGACAGAATAGTGGGAAACTGGAAGAAACTCAGTGGTGGGCAGATCAAAGCCTTGCAGCAGGACCTGCTGCCATAATAGCGGAAGCAGATAAAATGTAGTTTGTTGCAGGTGTGATTGAGTGAGCAAAAAAGAGAGACTGTGGTAATTTACAAGAAAACACTAAATTTCCAGTCAGTTTGTCATAAATAGAATTTCAGCAAAGTAAAGCAAGTTTTTCTTTTTTTTAAAATAAGTTTCAATACCTAAATTTAAGCAAGGGATAGAAAGAAATTTGCTGTCTATTATAACAGGAGTTAAAATATTTTTACATAGTTTAAACAAGATTTGTTTTATTCTTTCAGTGATAAAAATTGTGTCTGAATTCCATTTGTATATATATTAACCATCTTTTTAAAAAATAGCATAGGAGAATCTGTCTCTCTTGTGGGATTTGCAGGATCTACGTTTTTTTTGTAGGTGAGAATGGCATAAAAATGCAAGAAACAATATGGGAGCGGGTGGGAGTGGGTACTGCAGGGCGGGACAGAAGCAGGATTAAAGATAATCAATAAAGGAGGGAAGTGGTGAAGACAGATCTTTAAGAGAAGGAAGAGAAAATGAGAGTGGGAAAAACAAAACTAAAATAACTTACTTACTGAATCTATAATTAAAGTTCTCTAATGTGCTTTGAATATATTGCATCTACGTTCACTCTTGGAGTACAGTGGCTCTTGAAATCACATATATTATGTGTTTTCCTCCAAAGTGCTTAGGAACAGTAGACACACAATGCACTTTTGGCTTCCTGTCATGTACCAGTGTGTATCTATGCCAACAAACTGTAATCCACTGACAATCTGGACACACCATGAGTGGTAGAAAAGCCAGCAGCTGCATCTACTTACGAGGACACAGTATAAGCACAGTGGTTGTTTAGCTCTGCAGACAATCCCATTTGTAAACTGGATAAAATCCTAGTTTATCTCCACATCTGGCTTCATTTAAAAAGCACTTCTAAGCCTTAGCTTAGCTCTACTCATTGACTACTACTGACACTTTCAAGGAGGGAAGAAATAAATGAGAGAGAGAGACCATTACAATATTCCACCAATATTTCTTTTAACACCATGGCGTGAAATAATACATCAGTATCGCTGACCTTACACACCCAAAATGTACAGACCCTAAGGCAATCATTCTCAAACTTATTTGATCATGCACCCTTCTTTGTGTCTGCAGGGCTGGCGACAGAAATTTGGGGGCCCCCTACTCTGATCGTTTGGGGGACCCCCCAGCCCAGCTGGCACTTCCCCCCCCCCAGCTGACAGCGGCTGGGGGGCCCCCCAGCCCAGCCGGCGCTCCCCCCCCAGCTGACAGCGGCTGGCGGCAGTGCGGGGTCCTGCACGGGAGCCGCCCTTGCTGCTCCCCCTCACCCCCCGCGCACTTTCTCCCCCGGACTGCGCCGCTGCCGCTGGCCGGGCTCACTGCTCCTGCCGGGGACACGCGCGCTCTTCCGCTCCGGAGGAGAGCCGCGCCGCCTCCTCGCCCCTTCCCCGCTCTCCAGGCCCGGCGACAAGGGGGGATGACTACGGGTACTGCTGTGTACTGGAGCCCCCCTAAAGTCCGGGGCCCGGTACAGCTCTACCCGTAGTACCCCCCTGTCGTCGGCCCTGTGTGTCTGTAGTAGTTTATGTGCTCCCTGCCCCAGGCACCCGGCCAGCAGCCAGCACACTCTGGCCATACAGCTCTGAAGACAGAGAGCAGTGGATGCTGGCTAGGTGCTCACCTCTGAAGGCAGCACCACCACTAGTTGCGTTGCAGAAGTACAAGTGGCATGGTATAGTATTGCCACCCTTAGTTCTCTGGTGGTGGTGGTGCTGCCGTCTGAGCTGGATGTTTGGCCAGCAGCCACCACTCTCTGGCTGCCCAGCTCTCAACGTGTGCTGTAAGATTTTTTTCCCCTAAAGTTTCTCACCTCCGCCCCCCCCCCCACCCCAGCACACTCCATGATATCCTTGGGGGCACCCCTCTCCCTGGGGAACCCCCCTTCCCCGGTTTGAGAATCTCTGCGCTAAGGGATTAAAAAATGCAGAACTCTGTGCCATGACCCTGTTGCAACAACCCCCAGACCACCAGCCAACAAAGATAACAAGGGCTCTCTCCAAAACATGCAGGTACCCACAACAGATTAAGCATAACAATTTTCTATTAAATATAATGACTTACAATTCATTTTTATATGTTTTTCAATAGTACTTACTATTAGATTTTGCTTTGCACAATGCAATTCAAATATAAGGAAATTCAGACTTGCAACTACAGTGGAGACATCAGCTCTGTAGCGATCAGAGAACAAATCAATGCCAGGAATAAGTTTGTGTATTTCATATTGTGCAAAGTCACAATCAGCTGTGGGATGTGGAATAGAGACTCTAAACAGTATCTGAAAATAATAAAAATGACATATTTGTAAGTATATATGCAGGTGTGAAGCATAAAAAAGGATGAACAATTCCCAAAACTCAAAATGAAATTCAGTCAACTTCTATATTTCACCTGGTTCCAAATGAAACCATGCCAAACTGTAGAGGAACGATTAATATTTTCATGTCTGATCCTTGATAGAGTAAGAGATACAGCTGTCAATGGATAGAAGAGAGCATCAGATGACACTGAGCAACGTACAGAAGAAGGTCCAGAAAAGCCACAAACAATGTCTGTTTGTGTGGATAGGTAAATTATATTCAAAGGTAAATTAAATTCAAAATTACTGCTAAGTGGCTTTCTCTGTGTTCTTCCTCATTAATTGCTCTGATAGGCAGGATGACTATCATCATCATCCAGTATTTTCCTGCTCTCTAATTCCCTCCTCTCCTTCAGAATTTTCTGGGAACCTATGCAGTCCCTGAGCAGATTTATAACAACCAGATGCCTGGAAAAGGGAGAGATGCTGGTAGTCTGAGTTATTTGTTGACTCAGGACTTGTATGGAAGTCTGCAATAAACAAACACACACACATACATACACAAACCCCACACATCCATCCCAATCAACAAACTTACCACAAAAAAAGCCTCAGCAAATATGCCACTTTCTGCTAAGAAACCTTCCTAATGGGGCTTAGGGCTCAGCTCTCTGAGTCAGAGCACATCCAAACAAGACTTTAGAAAGAGTGGAAGAAGTATATTGTAAATGTCCAGAGAGCCTCTTGAAAATGTGTCAGGTTACTCCTGGGAGAAGAGGTAAAGCCTCCAGATAGCATCCAGGAAGGAAATGTTGACTCATTCAAGCACTTCAGGAGCCAGGGAAAACAATCTTAAAGCATCTCGTTATGGAGAGTATATTTTCCCACAGAAGAGTTTCTCTCTCTTTTGCACAAGCTTAGCAGGCTGGTTTGGTCTTTTACAGGCTGTGACTTCACCAACTTACTGCTACTTCTGGAAGAGTCACTACCACCTTTAGGCAAGCTGAGGGGCTAGTTTTGTCTGTTAGAGCTCCGAACACTGCTTCAGCCACCTCCTTGTTTCACCGAGGTAGGTGAAATTTCTTTCATTGAGAGCAGAAATAACAATAGTGGTCCCAAGGTAAAAATGCTACTGTTAAGAGGCAGAACCAATGGGAGTTTTTCCCCCTTTTTTCTATTTTCGTCTTCTTTAGTCAAGAGAGAATGGCTGCTATCTGAAGACATGAACCTGCTGAGTGAGGGGGGAGCCAAAGTGAGAAAGCTGAGGAGAGAACGCTATAGAAGTGGAACATCCTGCATAGTGATGGCTATCATCCTGCTTGCAAGCATCTTTGCTATCCTAGACCAAACTGCAGCATAGTGCTGTTTTTGAGACATGGACAGTAAGTTTAGATAGGGAAAATGTGTTTTGAGTGGTTTACTAAAGTTGATCCATCTTAAATGGATATTAAAGAGCAAAGTTTGTAGAAGGGCGAGTATTGTACATGATAGAAATTGAAATTTCCTCCAGAGTCTATGGCATCACAATTAGCAGTCATGGCCTAGAGCAGGGGTGAACAAACTTTTTCGCCGGAGGGCCACATTGGGGTTGCAAAGCTGTGCAGAGATATAGAAAACTGCCTCCCCAAATAGCCTGCCCCCTCCAACTTCCTGCCCCCTCTGAACACCCAACCCATCCAACCCGCCCAGCCTGCTTGTTCTCTGACCGCCCCCTCCCAAGACCACCCACCCTAACTATCTCCTCAGGACCCCACTCCCTATCCAACCCCCCATCCCCTAACTGCCCCCCTCAGAATCCCCTGCCCATCCACACACACCCCTCGTTGTCCCCTAACCGCCCCCTCCTAGACCCTCTCCCAACCCTAATGATCCCCCAGGACCCCAACCCTTCTGCTTTCTTTTCCCTGACTGCCCCAACCCCTATCCACACCCCTGCCCCCTGACAATCCCCCCTCCCCCATGGCTCCCATGCTTATCCAATCCCTCCTCGCTTCCCTATCCCCTGGGCCCCACTGCCCCTTATCCAACCCCCTGGCTCCAGCCCAGACCCCTTACCAGGGACCAAACAGGACGAGTCCGCAGGCCATAGTCTGCCCACCTCTGGCCTAGAGACTTGCCATGTCTACACTACCACTTATGTTGGCAAAAGCTATGTCGCTCAGGGGTGTGAAAAAACACACCTCTGAGCAACATATGTTTCACCGGCATAAGTGGTAAATGTGCACAGTGTTATGTGGGCGGAAAACCTCTCTTCCCAACATAGCCACTGCCACCCATGGAGGTGATTCTATTATATAAATGGGAGCGCTCTCTCCTATCAGCATAGAATGTCTACATGAGCGATCTTACAGTGGAGCAGCTGCATCAGTGCAGCTGTGCCACTGTAAACTCACTAGTGCAGACATGGCCTTACTGTTCATATATTTATACAGCATTGTGGAACAAAAAATAGCTAGTATAAACCTGGAACAATAACTAGATTAAGGACTATACCAGAAAGAGGAAACAATGTTATAAAACAACCTTCCAAACCGAACAAGTTATGGGACTTTGCCCTTGTCAGGACTGATTACATTTTGCAGCACACTCTTACATCAAGCTACAGCCATTTGAATGAACTAGGAAAGGTCCTACTCCAGTCATGCACAAGTATTTCCAATAGGATAATACTGTGATGATCTGGCAAATACTATTGCTCTCTCATACGTGGAATCAATATTTTTTAGCTTTGTATCACAGATAGTATATTGCTAATAGATAATGGAAATTTTGCTCAAATGTTAGGATTTGGTTTCTATTCTTGGTGAAGTTAACAGGGCTTCACTCTGGGTGGGTTCTATCCTCATGGATCAGGTTGCAGCATAAAGATCCTAGGATGATGCATGTGATTAAAATAATACTACGAATTTTCTGTTCTCCATTTTTTTGGATGAAGCTGATTAAGTTCCTGATGCTGTGTTGGTATCTATTAGCATAGACCCCTATGTCTATGAGAAGTTCAATTGACAGGATATTTGTGAACACTCTTTCAGGATCCCTCTTTCTAGTAATGCCTCAAATCTCCACTACCAGAGTATATAGAAACATCTTTATTCCTGGCTTTGTTTCCAAAAGGCTGCATTATTAATTTAAGGATCTTACTTTCTTTTTAAGTGAATTTTTTATTCCTTTTAATGCACTGCCTTACCTTTAGAAGAAACTTCTAACAGTTGAAATTTTAGCATGAAGAGTCAATATTTTGCATTACCAGAAGAAACATTCTACAGTGAATTTTTTAAAAAGTTTCTATACTCCAGTTACCTAGTTAAAAATGTATGACAATCTATGATGACTCTGTAGTGATCTGTGACAGGAAGCACCATACTGATATTGATGGCATCTACTTCAAGAGGAAAAAATATCTATTTGACTGGCAAATGTTTTAGCCATCTTCACATTTCAATATTTTATTTCTTCTTTGGGAGACTAACTTCTTATTGAAATGATAATTTTTGAGAGTAAAATACAGAAATAATGTTAAAAAACCCCTAATGAACACAACTTAATGTGCATAAATTGGTATCTACCTTCAATCTTGACTCTAGATAATTTGATACGGGAATATTTTTAGATCATTGATCATTTATCGAGCTTTATACCTTGAAAACAATATGCCAACTACTAAATAAATTCAAAATGAAAATATATCCTTACCTTAAAGAGTATAGCAGAGAAAATGCAGCAGTTAGTTCTTAGTCTCACATTTGATGTCAATATGTACCTGAGTAAGTATAACATATAAGTAAGACATTTGAATGTGTTAATTGATTTATGTTAATTAACAAAGCTTTTTTCCCTACTGTAATACTTATTAATAATGAATTAATTAAAAAACTCCAGCAGTTTTTCAGATTTGAAAATGTTAAGTCACATGGCTTAATGAACTTCTGTAAGGTTCTCAATATTATGGTGATGAAGGCAGTATAAGAACCTATATAGAAAAAAGAGAAACAAATAGATATGTGGCTATACCCTCCCTCATAATACCTCACCAGAGATTTCATGACGATTGGCCACTATTGTGTGTATAATATGTGCAAGGTGCTCTAATCTTTTGCATTTTATGGGGCAAAATCCTTACCTCTGCTCCAGTCCCATTACTTTTTGGGTAAAAGGCCCAGAGCAGCTTAAAGGGGCTCTAAAAGCCCTGGAAATTGATGGAGAAAGATACCCCTGGTGCAGAAATTGAGGAAGACAGCCGTAAGGCTGCTTTCCCAGGACTTCCTCACAAGCTCTAGCTGTGACAGATATGGTAATTTCCTGCAACATCCTTGGGAGATCTAACTGAATTAAATTTAAGTATCTTTGGGGTCCATTGTATTAAATGAATGGGTTATCCAGTGTTGTATGTAACCTCCAGTGTGGGGATATGTTACATATGTGAGACCTGGAGGATCAAAGGACCATATTGAACAATGTGCCAGATAAGAATGGACTCGTGGAACAAAAAGCATTAAGTGGTTTTCCTGGGGAATATCTAGGGGGAGGTGAATGCAAATTCCATCTCTCTGGGGAATGCAAAAACCCAGCCTTTTGAAAATATGCCGTGAAGAAGGATCACTGTCTGCTCATCATTTATTACATGAGACGAAAATCAAAGGCCCGTACCCTAGAAAAGAAAAGGCTGAACTATTCCTGGTTGTTCTGGTCCTGAATCTGAGACAGTTATGAACTTGTAACCACAGCGAAAACCCAGCTGTGAGTTTGAATTGAGTGACATTTATCAGAGACAGAGATTGGAGTTGGGATGACCTCTTGTAAGCTTTTAGCATGCATGTAGATTCTTTTATTGTTTTAATGTTTTCTCAGTAATGCTCTTATCTTCAGAATAAATGTGCTTGCTTATAAAGAGCTATATTATAATTTATAGCTGTGAGCCATTAGGCTGTCCATAACCTTTGAAGAGAAAGCTAACAGGAGATGGTACTCTTTTTAGGCAGTCTGGCTTGCTGGGAATATCAGTGTAGGCAGGGAACCGCACAGCCTAGTCAGGAGGCAGAGAGATGAGGGTTACTACCCAACAGAGGTGGCGACTAAGGAGATGGGTACCCTTGGTGAACCACAGAGGGGGAATACAGGTGCGGTTCCCCTGAACGGTGACACTCGCATGGTGTGGAAGTGTACTGAGAGTGGGGCCATAATGCTGCAGAGATTCTGGGTGCACTGTGGCTTAAGGCAGCCAGGGACAGGCTGCTATTTAAATTACATCTGGGGCTGCAGAGCCGCTCAGGATCAGAGAACAAAAGGTAGTTTAAGCCACCTATGCCCCTGCCCTCTTTTTTCCCCCCTCGGCTACTAATTCTGTGCCATGCCTCTTACAGGCACAAAACAGAATCTTAACTAAGGTCTTTTAATAGAATGCACATGATAGCTTGGCTGATATAGTTATTTGAGGCAGTCCTGCACACAACAGATAAAACTTCATCTGACCTAAGACAAATCAGAAAAATTACAATTTTCTCCATTAAATGTACCCCTATATATTAATATTCATTAAGAGTACTAACTTGAAAATTTTGATCTTTCTATTGAAAATGAATAAGGATGTAAAGTCCTTTTGGCTATGATCTTTCAATCATTTATTAGATTTTTATGTTTTATACATATAGTATTATTCTATTCCTATGATCCTTCCCCATGTCACAAAGCTGCAGTTAAAATCAGAGGGCAGTGCTTGAGAAAGGGGGCTGTCCGCAGAGTGTTCTCAAGGAGGGCCACTTCCCTTTAGAATACTCTCCATGTGCTGATCTAAAATAGCTCAAATCTGTTAACCTTCTGGGTATGCTACAAAATTCATGTGCTTGGATGGGAATTGGAAGAAGGCTGAGGAAGCTGGGGAATTAATTTTTGTTTTAAGGAAAAATGGATGCAGTGTGGGAATTTACAGTTATTTTGTACTGGGCATGCTCACTGCTAATTAGCAAGAGACATGGTCAGGGTAAAAAAAGAAGTACAGCTGCTTTAACTGATTTTGTTTTATAACGCCTCTAACATGTTTTTACATTTATGTCAGGGATACTCAAGGCCTTGGATGGGCATTCGTTGGTGTGGAGTTCTAAAATCTAAAGAAATAAAATACTTACTGAGCTATCTTAGCTGCTAAAATTGCTGCATGCAAGCACCCCCAAATTCCAGCTTCATAAATACATTTCTCACTAAAATGTTTAGAATTTGCATCAGTAAAGTCGTCAGTAACATTTTTTGAAAAGCCATCTGTCTCTTGCCAGTTGTTAAGTACATCAGCTATGTTGAGTGTTTCATCAAGGGCTTGACACCAGTATTTAAAAGCAGCTCTGTAACATATAAAAATGCATCTTCTGTAGCAGAAGAAGAGTTTTATTCTGCTTTCTATCAGCTACAAATAATTCTTATTCAGGCAGAAAACTGGAATCTAGTTTGCAAGACACAAAAAATATAATTTTTGATCAACTCACAATATTTTACTAAGATCAAATAGCTGTATGATAAATGACACAGTTACTTTGTAAAGACGCATATATATCAGTTCCAAAGAAATCCATTCATTAATGTAGTTAGTAGACAAAATGGATGGGAGAACAATATGGAAATGAAAACAGCAGATTAACTCATAGCAGAGCTGAAAGTCAGGAGAATTGTTGATAAAATTACAAAAATAAAAATTGCGTCATTTTTGTATCTACTATTCATCCAGAGAGTATGTACCTCTTCTTTCCTGCATAAAAGTGAAGATTTCCAAGTTCATGCAGAGCCTGCACCTTGAGGTCTCGCTGGTTATTTGTTTGAAGGATTTCTGTTTTTCGTCAATTAGAAAAAAATAGATTATAACATTAAAACCATTACGGTATCTTGAACAACTTTGCAACAGAAATAGATTTGCACACAGGAGATCATAAAGAAGATTATGAATATTTTAGGTAATGGTTTCTGAGGATTTGGGGATATTTTAATTTCAAATGTGTGACTATGGACCCAATTCTATTCCCACTAACACCAACTGGAGCAAGAGCTGGACATACGCATGAATCTGTTTCAGACCTACTAAATGGACAGAACTTGTTTGAAAATAAGCATTCATGATACAAATGCAATTCTCTCATTTCTACAGGTTGCATACAGCAGTTTAAAAAATCATAAACCTCCTTAGCTGTCACATGGTTTCCTGGGAAAAGTCTATAAAAAGAAGTAAAGTGACACTGTCAGATGATAAAATCATGAGCCAGAGTCTCACCTGGTGTAAATCAGTGAAGCTCCACTGAAGTAACATTATTCATATGAAGAGATAACTACTGAAAATTGTGACTGAGGTATAGGCTTCTTTTGGATCATACTGGGAAAATTATTTTTTATTGAGGGGGTGGGGGATGGGGCTGTCCCATAAACACTATGCAGATAGGGAATACCTGCTGCGAAGACTGTCTGACATGAAAGGAATCAGAGAGGTAGCCGTGTTAGTCTGGAATAGCAGAGGAAACAAAATCTTGTGGCACCTTAAAGACTAACTATAAAGTTTTGAAGCATGAGCTTTCGTGGGCTAATACCCACTTCGTCGGATGCAAGCAGTGGAAAAGAAACTCTGGAAGAATTCCACCATGACTTCAACAGCTTCCACCCCAACATCCACCTCAGTCTGGACCAGTCCACACAGGAAATCCACTTCCTAGACACCACAGTGCAAATTAATGACGGCCACATCGACACCACCCTATACCGAAAGCCTACCGACAGCTATGCCTACCTTCATGCCACCAGCTTCCATCCCGGACATACCACACGATCCATTGTCTACAGCCAAGCACTGAGGTACAATCGGATTTGCTCCAACCCCTCAGACAGAGACCAACACCTACGAGATCTTCACCAAGCTTTCTCAAAACTACAATACCCACACAAGGAAATAAGGACACAGATCAACAGAGCCAGACGTGTACCCAGAAGCCTACTGCTGCAAGACAAGCCCAAGAAAGAAAACAACAGAACACCACTGGCCATCACCTACAGTCCTCAGTTAAAACCTCTGCAACGCATCATCAGCGACCTACAACCCATCCTGGACAATAATCCCTCACTTTCACAGGCCTTGGGAGGAAGGCCAGTCCTGGCACACAGACAACCTGCCAACCTTAAACAAATTCTCACCAGCAACAGCACACTGCACCACAATAACTCCAACTCAGGAACCAATCCATGCAACAAACCTCGATGCCAACTCTGCCCACATATCTACACCAGCAACAACATCACAGGACCTAACCAGATCAATCATACCATCACTGGTTCATTCACCTGCACATCAACCAATGTCATATATGCCATTATATGCCACCAGTGTCCCTCTGCTATGTACATCGGCCAAACTGGACAGTCCCTACGAAAAAGGATAAATGCACACAAATCAGATATTAGGAATGGCAATATACACAAACCTGTAGGGGAACACTTCAACCTGCCTGGACACACATTAGCAGATTTAAAAGTCACCATCCTGCAGCAAAAACACTTCAAGACCAGACTACAAAGGGAAACTGCAGAACTTCAATTCATTTGCAAATTCAGCACACACCTTCTAGGACTGAACAAAGATCTAGAATGGCTGGCTCATTACAGACATTGTTTCTCCTCTCTCCATGTTCACACACCCCATTCAAATGCTAGAAGAATAATCCACACTCCCTGATCGGAGATAACAAACTGGTTCAGCTTATTTGGACTAACCTTTTCACCTCCCACCTGGTTCTTACCTACTTTCCCAGACCTGCCTCTAAACATTTCCACTGCTTGCATCCGACGAAGTGGGTATTAGCCCACGAAAGCTCATGCTTCAAAACTTTATAGTTAGTCTTTAAGGTGCCACAAGATTTTGTTTCCTCTGACATGAAAGGGACAGAGAATAAAAAAAAAGGGACAGAGAATAAAACATGAAGAGGAACATGAACATAGGTATACAGAGTTGTTTGTATTAGCTGTAAACAAAAATATGTAAATATCTTACCAATAGTTTTTTCATATGAAGAGACAACTACTGAGAGCTGTGACTCAGGTAATGGTCTACTTTCAACCATACTGGTAAAATTAAATTTTTCTTGAGAAAGATCAGGTGGGTTTGGTAGAAATGTCAGTTCAGCTCCCCTACTAAATCCCACTTTTCCATTTGAAAAGATCTGATTGGGTACTCTTCCAAAGGTTTCTAGGTCAGAAATGTAATGTATTTATTAAATATAGTTTACAGACATATTTCCATCACATAAATGTTTCTACACCATATCACCCAAACAAAATATTTTCAGTGTGTGATTTCTACATATCATTTCTGATCTTTATAAAGCAGGCTAGAAGGAATAGGCAACTTGTGATTAAAAGTTTATAAACATAGGAGCAGAAAATCAGGTTGTATTTTTCAGAAACATTTTCTATCCCTGCAGTATATATTACTTTTCTCTGAATAAATGAACTATGATACATTGAGCATTACTTATACTCTGAATTTAGTCTGAAAGCACTAAACAAACAAGTTTTTTAATGTTCCTATTTGCCCCATATAGCTTTCAAGGAGAAATTTTCCAGGATCAGAAACAGTCAGCAACTCAACACAATGTCAATCCAGATATCTACAGCAAATTAAGAAGTATTCTTTGGGCTCCTATTTTACACAGTATTGGATGCTCGAATCATTGCAGACATGATGTTCTATATTCCAAGTAACTGTGGATCTTCAAGATGTGTTGTCTTTATACACAAAGGTTGTCCTCATACGCACATGGCATAAAAGTTGGGTGATCCCAAGTATCCCTCAGTTTCTTTGCCAGTATAGAATCCAGGTGTTAAAGGATTCTGTAGTTGTTCGGAAGAAGCATGGGTTGCGGAATACACCTCTAGAGGAATCACAAGTACTATAAAGTATGTAACGGTTTCTGCTTCTTCTTCAAGTACTTGTCCATATTATTCCACTCCTAGCACCTTACAAGCAGTAACCTAAATCATAGGAGGTTGATGCTCAAAGTGTACCTGAATAGCAACTGCAAGATAGTTTTGCCAAAGTGGGCATCAGATTTTCATGCCTCTACTAAGGAGTAATTTTATGTAAATGTATGCTTGTGTTTTCTCTGTACTTTGAAACTAAGCTGGAGGAGGTACCTTAATGTGGTTTTGAATATTTTTGTGATTCTATAAAAAGTACTACCATCTTGATTTTATGGAGGTAACTTTTTTTTTTAATTAAAATTCTTCTTTAATGGATCTGGCTGAGTTTCCAATGTTTTAAAGATCCAGGGATTTTTGATTGGGCTCACCTGTAAGGATTGGTTTCTCTCAAGCCTTTTCGAGGAACGTGGTGTAGGCTTGAGGAGATATTTTGGGAATAGGGACTCCAAGTGGCCCTTCCCTAGTTCTTTGTTTTACACTTGGTGGTGGCAGCCTATCATCCAGACACAGGAGGAACTTGTGTCTTGGGGAAGTTTTAACCTAAACTGGTAAAATAAGCTTAGGGGGTCTTTTCATGCAGGTCCCCACATCTGTACCCTAGAGTTCAGAGTGGGGAGGAAACCTTGACAGCTCCTCTTTCAGGCTAAGTAGAAGGAGCAATCAAATGTTCCTTTATGTAACAACCTCAGTAATAGGAAGCCACATCCCAAGGCACTTGGGTGCAGAACAACGCCAGAACAAGAACTAATCCAGAGAGAATAAGAGGAGGTTAACCAAAACTATTTGCAAATGCAAGGACTATGATATTGGGTACAGCTGTATGTCTGACTGTGAATTTAAAAGAAAGCCAGCAGAAACATGAGAAGCAGTCATGCATATGTAGGCTGACCATATGTCCCGTTTTGAACGGGACAGTCCCGTTTTTTACATATTTTCTGACCATCCCGTCTTTTTAATATAAATTTCAAATTTGTCCCATTTTTGGTAAAAAAACGGGACTCGGCTTATTTCAGGGACCCACGGCCAGGTCCCACCTCCTCCCGCTGCCCTTAGTCCCTTCCCCTCACGGCCTCAGGCTCCCCTCCCCAGCCTGCTCCCCGCTCCCAGCTGAGCAGCAGCGCGATTGGCTGAGCCGCCCCTACGTGTCGCGTGCCCAGCTGAGCAGGCAGGTCAAGTTTCTCCCGGCCGCAGACACCATGGCCCGGCCCGGCTGCCCGCTGCGGGGCCTCCTGCTCCTGGCTCTGATCACTTGCCCCTCACCGTGCGCCCCAGCCGCTGCTCCCACCCAGCACCCCGCCGTCTCCCCCTGAGCCCAGGGCAGGCGCTGCCTGGCGCTCCCCCCCCCACCGCGCAGGGGCTCCCCGGGTCTCGTCTCTGCCCCCCCGCCGGGGCCTGGCCCCATCGCAGCTGCACCGGTCACCTGCCAGGCTGAGCCCCCAGGCAGGACCCTTCTCCCCCAGCCAGTCAGAGGAGCGGGTCCCCCAACCGTTCCCTCCAGCGGGCTGCAGAGTTGCGGGGTGCAGGGGGAGAGGTAGCGGGGTGGGGGCTGGGTGTTTGGGGAGGGCAGGGGAAGCGGTAGGTGTGTAGGGTGAGGGGCTAGGAGTTTGGGGAGGGGTAGCTGTGGGGAGGGCAGAGGAGGGCGGTTGTGTGAGGTGAGGGGCTGGGTGTGTGGGGAGGGAGGAGGTGTATGGGGGAGCTGGGTGTGTGGTAACTGTGTAGACTGGGGGTTGGGTGTGTGGGGAGGGAGGAGGTGTATGGGGGAGCTGGGTGTGGTAACTGTGTAGACTGGGGGTTGGGTGTGTGGGGAGGGCGGCTGTGGGGGGTAGGTAGGTTGACCATATTTCCTTTAGACAAAAACGGGACATTGGGATGGCAAAAACGGGACGGGGGGGCATGGCCCCACCTGGGCCGCCCAGTGCCGGGCGGGGGGGGAGGCAGAGAGGGGTCGGGGGGGGGGATGGATGGAGGAATAAGCAGAACAGGGATGGGGGATGAAGAGGATGGAGGGAGAGAGAGAAGGGGGGATGAGGAATGAAGATGATGGAGGGGACGGAGGGAGAGAAGGCACGAAGGTGAGAAGGGAGAGGGTGGATGGATGAGAGAAGAGATGGGGGTAGGGAGCAGGGGGGATGGAGGAGGCAAGGGACAGCGAGAAGGAGGGATGGAGAGAAGGGAGATGAAAGAGGAGGCAGTGGATGGAGGGAGAGAGAAGGGAGGAAGAGAGGGATGGAGAAGGGGGATAGAGAGAAGGAAGAGAGGGATGGAGGGATAGAGAGAAGGGAGGAAGGAAGGGATGGAGGGATGGAGAAGGAGATAGAGAGAAGGGATGGAAGGAGCGAGAGGAGGCAGCGGACGGAGGGAGAGAGCAGGGAGGAAGGGAGGGATGGAGAAGGGGGATGGAGAGAAGGGGGGGAAGGAGGAATAGAGAGGAGGAGGCGGCAGCGGGCGGCGGGCTGAAGCCAACTGCGGAGCGGAGCTGTCCGGAGCCACAGCCGGGGGCCGAGCGCGCCAGCGGCGGCGGGGGTGGGGGGGCGGACGTTTTATGACTCATAATCACATAACTGAATTTATGTAATTATGAGTCATAAAACCCGGCTGGCAGCCCCCCCGCCGGCGCGCTCGGCCCCCGGCTGCGGCTCCGGACAGCTCCGCTCCGCCGTCAGCTTCAGCCCGCCGCCCGCTGCCGCCTCCTCCTCTCTATTCCTCCTTCCCTCCTTCTCTCCATCCCTCCCTTCGCTCCATCCCCCTTCTCCATCCCTCCCTTCTCTCCATCCCCCTTCTCCGTCTCTCCCTTCCTCCCTGCTCTCTCCCTCCGTCCACTGCCTCCTCTCCCTACCTAAGGACTAGTATCAGATGTCAAAGTCTCCGATGAGCGCAGTTTGCTCATCGGTGATTTTGACATCTGATACTTGTCCTTAGGTAGCAAGATTCTTCACCTAAGATCTTGGGAGTCCTGCACCTGCCCCAAAAACGGGACAAAATTGATATTTTTGACAAAAAGACGGGACGGTTCAAAAACATGAAAAAAACGGGACTGCCCTGTTCAAAACGGGACGTATGGTCAGCCTAGGGGTAGGGGACTGGGTTTGTGGGGTGCAGGAGAACCAGTATCTGTGTTGGGGGGGCTGGGTGTGTGGGGAGGGCAGGAGGAGGGGTAGCTGTGTAGGGTGAGGGGCTGGGTTTGGGGGCTGATGGCTCAGCCTCTCCCCTCCATTAACTTTGGAGCTGGCTCTGGGTGGTGTTCGGGGCCCCTTGTTCGAGTGACCCCCCTTTAATGGGGTGAAAGCCGTGGAGAATGGAGAGGGGTCTGGGAGGGTGAAAGGGAATTTAGTGCGATCTCCCCCCCCCTTGTGCCCCTTCAGCCGCCTGCCTCCCCTTCCCCCCATGTCCCCTCCCACACGGCAAACCTTCCTCATCCCCTCCCTACCTGCCCTCTGTTTGAACAATATTACTTCTTATTTCTTATAGTCCCCTTCCCCGTCCCATTTTTACCCCAAAGAATTATGGAGTGTGAGAAGTTTTATGATAAGGTGTTGAAAGATCGAAATTTGCTGCGTAAGATTACTTCATCGGAGAAATATTCATGGTACGATTGTGGTAAAATACAGCCCCCCTCTATGTCTACCTAAATTTTTGTATGGGTTCTTTCACTGATGAATAATCGGAATAATGGTAACCTATGTATGCACATATGTGTAATATGCAATATATTTATATAATTAATTTTTATTGTCTTTCTTTTCCAGAAATAAAAAATATTACATATTTTTTACAAATAAAAAATACAGAACATTATTAAATTATGTAACACAGTGATGCACAACCTTTTTCAGCAGGCGGGACAATTTATCCATTTCCAATTGTTCGCGGGCCGCAAGTTGACTGCCGAGACCGAGTTCTCTAAAAAACGGCAATCGCCAATCGAATTCTCTAAAAAAAACGCCAACCGCCAACCGTCGGCGGGCCGCGGGTTGTGTATCACTTGTAAAATAACCCCGTCCCATTTTTGCCATCCCAATGTCCCGTTTTTGTCACAAGGAAATATGGTCAGCCTATGCATATGGCACTATGAGGAAACCTAGAGACAGAAGCTTTTCTGAGGAACAGTACTCAATGGAAAGGCAGACTTGGATTTCTGAGAAAGGAAACTGCCTGCTGTTCTTTGTTCCTCTTATGTTCAAAGAAACAGAACTGTACATACAATCCTTATAAAAAAACAAAAACCAAACAAACAGGACTGCATTAGAGAAATTCCTAACTCTATCTTTAACTTCTCCTCCTAATGAAAATAACTCAAGAGGCCCAAATACTGGCTAACAACTCCGGCCAAAAAAGGGCAACAACTATTAAATGGATAATGAAATCTGTAATGAATAAATGAAGCTGTAATGAAGAACATAAGAATGGCCATACTGGGTCAGACCAAAGTTCCACCTAGCCCAGTATCCTGTCTTCTGACAGTGGCCAATGCCAGGTGCCCCAGGGGCAATGAACAGATCAGATAATCAACAACCGATCCATTCCCTATCACCCATTCACAGCTTCTGGCAAACAGAGGCTAGCGCAGGGGTGGGCAAACTTTTTGGCCCAAGGACCACATCAGGGTTGAAAACTTGTATGGAGAGCCAGGTCAGGGAAGGCTGTGCCTCCCCAAACAACCTGGATCTTCCCCCTATCCGACTGCCTCCCACTTCCCGCCCCCTGACTGCCCCCCTCAGAATCCCATACCCATCCAACCTTCCCTGCTCCTTGTCCCCTGACCACCTCATCCAGAGACCCCCACCCCTAACCCCACTGCTCCTTGACCCCTGACTGCCCCCTCCAAAGACCCCCTAACTACCCCCCAGGACTCCACCCCCTATCTAAGCCCCTCTGCTCCTTGTCCCCTGACCACCCTCTCCTGAGACCCTCCCACCCTAACTGCCCCCACAGGACCCCACCCCCAACCCAACCCCTCTTGCTCCCTGTCCCCTGACTGCCCTGACACCTATCCACATCCCCATCCCCTGACAGACCCCTGGGACTCCCATGCCTTATCCAACCCCACCGTTCCCTGTCCCCTGACTGCCCCCAGGGACTCCTTGCCCCTTATTCAACCCCCGGCCTCCTTACCATGCTGCTGGCAACCCAGCCAGAGTCAGACACGCTGAACTTCTCTCCTGGAGGAGCACACAGCCCTGCCCTCCCAGAGCGCTGCCCACGTGGCGGTGTGGCTCCAGGGAGGAGGGAAGGCGGGAGAGGGTCTGGGAGAGGCCTTCCCCACCGGGAGCTCAGGCGAGCTGGACAGGATGGTCCCACGGGTTGGATGTGGCCCGCGAGCCGTAGTTTGCTAGGGCTAGGGCTAGGGACACCATCCCTGCTCATCCTGGCTAACAGAGATTGATGGACTTATCCTCCATAACCTTATTTAGTTCTTTTTTTAACCCTTTTATAGTCTTAGCCTTCACAACATCCTCTATAAAGAGTTCCACAGGTTGACTCTGGGTGGTGTGAAAAAATACTTCCTTTTTTTTAAAAAAAAAAAGACTATGGCCATTCTTAGGTTCTCAAGAAGAAAAACGCTTGGTTAAATTTTGGCCTTACAAGAATTCAGAATTTTTCTTTAAATAAAAGTGACTATTATCTTACTCTCAACAACTATCACTGGATTTTAAAAATCAATTTTCCCATATTTTCTACTAAAATATGTACCATGTGCAGTCACTTGTTATGGAGTGGCTTGGAACCACACACATTTGATACTTAATGGACACAGTAACAAACATCTTACCTTGTGTGTGAGCAAGAAATAGTGAAAGCAATTTTCTGCTGTGTCTAAGTGCTCTGCTGTGGTACTTAGATTTTTCTAGGGTTTCTCTGAAACATTTCAGTGTGTCTGTCACATCCAGAGGGACACAAACTAGGGCTTGTGCTTGACTGCCATCTAAAAAAGGAAGCAGGGATTAGGAATTTTACAGTGAAATAAAAGAGCATAGAAATAGTTGAACAATTTCTCAACTATTAGACAAAATACATTTAATAGAGTGGGTAACTAACACTATTTTTAAACTTTTCAAATATGTTTTATTGTCATGGCGCACTGGGCACCAGAAGTGTGAGTAAGGATACTGTCTTTATTGTGCTCTCAGTGTCATCTACTGTTCAGTGATTTTACCCAGCTTCCTTAATTCAACCCCCATGCCCTCTCTTGTATGTGATACCTTGACACATATGTGATATTTAGAACCATGTCTTCTTTTTCCTTCTGAAGGACCTGCCAAGGCTTTAAACTTTTCGCTATTATACAAATTTGAAAAGATTTGAAAGACTCTTCTTACCATTACAATGCACCTGAACTATCAAGTCCCTTTCAAAACAATATTTCTGAAGCACTCAGACATTTGTAAAAGCAGAATTCATTAGGTTCTAAATCTCGATGATAGTGATATTCTAAGGTAGGGTAAAAATTTATGAAAAACAAACAGTTTTGGAGGAAGAAAGGACTGGATTATGCTGGAATGCGTTCTGACCTGTATAAATATCTGGCATCTCAGGAAGAAAATGGTGTTCAGAAACTGTCTTTTCATTAAATGTGCTGACAACACGCAACTGTTTTCCAATAAAGTTTCTGCAATTTATCTAAAAAAGAAGGTTTTCCACTTAGTCACTCATTTATACTTAAAATGGCCACATTTTGTAATGTGAGTTCCCCAAATTAGGCACCTAAATCCATATATAGAGGTGTAGTGGGGTGGCTGCCCCACTCCAGGAAAAAGGGTTTAAAACAGCCCTGCAAAGGGCTGTGGCTGGGGGCAAGCAGCTCCCAGGCAGGCAGGCAGGCAGGCAGCTTGAGGAGGTACCTAGAGGGAAGCAGGGCTGGGGTAATGTACGAGGAGCTGGGGAAGCTCCAGCCTAGAAACCCCCAGGGCCTAGGGGAAGGCCCAACAAAAGGGTTCTGGGGCTGCAGGGGACAGCCCATGGCTCTAGAGGCAGCAGGCCAAACCCTCCTTGCCAGTGATGAGTGGCAATTACACTGCAGTCTGCCCCAGTGAAGGGGGGCAAGTGGTGACTGGCAGTTGCCTAGACTGAGGCAAGGTGGGGGTAGGGGTTGGGGGTTCCCCAGGGAGGGGAGACCCTGAGACTTAGGTGGTATTGCAGGGGTGCAGCACCCTCAGTATGAGGGCACTGGGGTCTGGGAGGGACACAGGGCCAGCAGCAAGCAGGACATCAGCCTGCAGAGGGTGCTCTGGATGCTGGAGTGAGTTAATTCCTGGCCGTACCAGCAGGAGGCGCCGCAGGGTGAGTCGCCGCCCTGCTAAAAGAGGCAAACTAAAAGGTCTGATTTTCAAAAATACTAAGCACCTTCAATTGCCATATAAATCAACAAGAACTTCAGATGTTCTGCACCTGTTCTTGGTTAAAAAGGATACTGTCATGCATTTTAGGACTCAAATTTAGATTCTGACCATGAGATGCATGGAGGTGCCCCCTTTCGGTGAGGCCTGCCATACCAGATGGGCCCTGCATCTGTTTTCCTTCCCCTAAGTTATAAACAAGTCCAGAAAGACATCTTTATCAAAGAACACTCCCCTTTTCAGGAGTCTCATTGATTAACTATAGTCATCAGCATAAGTAGGACCTTACTCAGCTATATGCAGGACACTCTTCCTCTCTGGCTCAGTCCAACTAGTGGTCTCTGGTTCCTTTCTTCTACCCTGCTCTGGGAAACGTCTTTGTTTAAGGAACGCTTCTCAGTTCTTCTCTGAATTACTCCTTTTCAGACCCTCCTAGCTCTCCCCTCTGGAGCTGGGGTGTATTAATTAGATTCTCTGATCCTTCTTAAGCAGGAGCCTTCCTCTTTAGAGAGGAGTTCTAGGTTCACCAGCTTCAAAGCTTTGCCAGCTTCTTCCTCAGCTTGCTTCTTTTCCTTTATTAGCCCCCAAGTTTCAGGGATCTCAGCAGTGGCTGATGTCTCCTATTATCAGACCTGCTATGGGGGAGGAGGCTGTATTTCTGCTGGTCCCATTCTGCCAGCTCATGACCATTTGGTTGGGAGAGAGGGAAGCCTTGCTCTGCCCCCTCTGTAAGGCTCCTGACCTCAGCCCCTTAAAGAAACAGCAATAGGATTTCCTCCTAGAATCACAGAATATCAGAGTGGGAAGGGACTTCAGGAGGTCATCTAGTCCAACCCCCTGCTCAACGCAGGACCAATCCCCAACTAAATCAACCCAGCCAGGGCTTTGTCAAGCCTGACCTTAAAAACCTCTAAGGAAAGAGATTCCACTACCTTCTCAGGAAACCCTTTCCAGTGCTTCACCCTGATTCTAGTGAAAAAGTTTTTCCTAATATTCAACCTAAACCTCTCCCACTGCGACTTGAGACCTTTACTCCTTGTTCTGTTATCTGGAACCACTAAGAACTGTCTAGATCCATCCTCTTTCGAACCCCTTTTCAGGTAGTTGAAAGCAGCTATCAAATCCCCTCTCATTCTCTCTTATGCAGACTAAACAATCCCAGATCCCTCAGCCTCTCCTCATAAGTCATGTGCTCCAGCCCCCTAAACATTTTTGTTGCCCTCCGGTGGACTCTTTCCATTTTTTCCACATCCTTCTTATAGTGTGGGGCCCAAAACTGGACACAATACTCCAGATGAGGCCTCACCATGCAGAATAGATGGGAATGATCACGTCCCTCAATCTGCTGGCAATGCCCCTATTTATACAGCCCAAAATGCCGTTAGCCTTCTTGGCAACAAGGGCATACTGTTGACTCAAATCCTGTACATGTCTGACTCCCAGGACGGCTTCCTCTCTCCCAATATACCAGACCCTCACTTGAATGCGGGATTTGGGATCCATGTCAAGTACTGCATTATAGCAGGAACCTCGTTAAAATTAAATTACATTTCTATGACCATATTCTATTTTGGGATCCACGGCCATGACTGCATTATAACTCAATTCGCGTTATATAGATGTGCATTCTAGGTCCTGATACACTGCTACCTCTATATAATGTGGTCCTTGGGAGCTAAAAAATCATACCGCAGTATAGGTGAAACCGAATTATATTGAGGTAGAGGAGTGTGCAGCTAGGCCCTGCCCCGAGCTCTCCTTTACTGCGTTATATCAGAATTCGCCTTATATCAGACCGTGTTATATCGAGGGAGCAACATAGCTAGAATCAGACCTTTCAGAGTCTTAAAGGGTCACACCAGATGGTCCAATCATTAAGCAGTACTGCCATTAAGGGCAGAGTACCCTGTCACACATGCATAATATGGTATAGTTCAGGGGTTCTCAAACTGGGGGTCACGAGGTGATTCCAGGGGACACAGCTCCAAATGCGAGAGTGTCTCCACCAAAAAGCTGCCAAATGGAACACTTTCGCTGTCGATGGTTTTTCGGCGGCCACAAAGAGGAATGCCACGTGAAAGCGGAAGTGTTCAATTTGGTGGCATTTCGGCGGACATACCCCCGGGTCGCCACAGACCGCTGAAAAGAAAAAAGGAGTCACCAAACAAGAAAGTTTGAGCGCCTCCGGCATAGTTGCATAAACTTTGATCTGTATTGTTCATTAATATAATCTTAAAGATTCTTGTTTGACAACATTATGAGAAATCTTATTAATTTGTTAAAAATCCAATAAATTAAAACATTTTTCAGAATTTAGTTCACAGTGAGTTGCAGTACCTAAATAATTAAATAAATAGTTCACCTTGTCTACGTTATCATCCAAGTATTTTATGAAATGAGGCTGAGGACTATCTGGGCCTCTGATTTGCTGTATTCTCTCCAGAAGTTGTCTCTGTGCATATATCAGCAACGGAGTCACTTGTTCTGCATATCTCTCACTGGAAGAGACCAAGTAATATTACAAATCAAAATTACTTGTTTTAAATGACTAATCTAGTTTTTTCTTTTCTATAATCCCTTAAGTGTTACTTACTGTGTAATTGTGTTAAAATGTATAGCTATGTGTACAAGTGCTTCCCATTTCTTCATTTGGTATAAGAATTCTATAGTTCTAAGTACCAGACCACATATCCATCTCAAATCAACCACATTGATATCATCAAGAGGGCAGCAAAAAGTAAGATTAGAACCACCATCCTCATCAGCAATTCCTCCTACACAACTTGGAACACAAAAATCTCCTTCGGGATCAAAAATCTATAAGTGGAACATAATACATTATAATTAACAATTTCAAAAGTTAATGCAATTAATGGTATTGCAATGAACAATCACAGAGTTTTAATGTAAGGGCTGGTCTTCACTTGCGCGGCGCGGGATCGATCTTCTGGCAATCGCGTCTTGTTAAGACGCGATAAATCAATCGCCCCGGGCTCCCCAGTCCGACTTGCCGGGAGGTGCAAGCTGGAGTCGACGGGGGAGCGTGTCGCCGACTGCTGCCGCCGTGGGGACGGCAGGTAACTCGGTGGCAGATACGCAAACTTCAGCTACGTGATTCACATAGCTGAAGTTGCGTATCTGCCGTCGATCCCCCACCCCAGTAAGGACAAGCCCTAAGAGTGATAAAGAGTCCTGTGGCACCTTAAAGACTAACTAAAATATTGAAGCATGAGCTTTCGTGGGCTAATACCCACTTCGTCGGATGCATACAGTGGAAGTATTCAGGGGCAGGTATAAATAAGTAGGCAATTCTTTCTAGATTGCTTTTCTTTTTGCCCATTCCCTTTTTTTCCCCCGCCATATAGACTTTCCGACTTCCTCCGTCCTCCGCTTGGTCATTGGGCTCATTTTTGTTTTCATCAGTGGTTTATAAGGCACTCCACATACTTCGTAATGGGCACTAGAGCCAGTTGGGAAGTTTTTGAAAAACATTTTTTTGGTCAGAAAATACCAATTTATTGAAATGAAAACTGTTCACAATCATTTCCCATTTTGAAGATTTTTGATGAAAAAGTTTCAAAGTTGTCAAAAAGTTACATTTTATGGTTTTCATTTAAAATTTTCATTTTTAAATTTCATTCCAATTTTTATTTCATTATTTAAATTAATTTATAATAAAAATAAATCTAAAAGGTTGAAATCAAAATAAA
Organism: Sternotherus odoratus; assembly: GCA_032164245.1. Taxonomy (NCBI): domain Eukaryota; kingdom Metazoa; phylum Chordata; order Testudines; family Kinosternidae; genus Sternotherus; species Sternotherus odoratus. Next base: position 71,473,943 of record JAVMKO010000001.1, on the reverse strand, counting down.
GTGCTTCAAAATTTTATAAACTGAATGTTTATATTGACCCAATCAAAAACAAATTTCAGATTTTTGGTTTGCAAAATTTCCAAGATTTCAACTTTACATCCTTATTTGAGCTGGGAAATTTTTCAAAATCATGAAAATTCTCACAGGAAAGGAAAACCATTTCCTTCCCAGTTCTCATGGGCACCATAGAAACGGAAAGATAAAAGGAAAAAGTAAATGTAAAATTGAGGCAGACAGTAATGAGAATAGATGGCTCCAGTTTCTATTGTTTCTTGTAAAGCAAGTTTTTAGAAGGTAAGTTATAATTCTACAAGTTAAGAAATACTGTTCTTCTCTACAGGCTGTATTATGGTCAGTAGTTTGAAGTTACCAAAAATCAGTCAAGAAAATAATTCTCCTGATTCCTTTCTGCATTTTCCCATACCATTCAAAGACCTAACTACAATGGATATAATATAAGAATAAAAATGCATGTTTACCTTAAGGGAATTACTACTTTGTAGTTCAATTATCATATCAAGGATCATATCCGATGCCAAATAGAATGGCAACCAGATAGTGCTGATAAGAACATTTCTGGTAATAGGAAATAACCCGTGAAGAGAATGTGAATGCTTGGCAATTGACAGCGCTTCTTGACTATAGTTCCAAAGCTCTCGGCAGGTATTTTGAAGCAATGTCCAGTAGCCACCACGATGAGCGAGAACCTGTATATAATTTTTTCAAAATGTTGATATATTTTCGAAGTATAGATTTGAACAAAGATTCATTCCTCTACTTCAAAATTTAGATAGAAATAATCCTTTCAAATTATGAAGATTTCGTTAAATTATTCACCCACAGTAAGAACTTACTTAATATATTAATAAAATGATAAACATAGAAGTGTAGGACTTGAAGGGACCTCAAGAGGTTATTTATTTCAGTGAAGGCAGGACTACGAAATAACTAGACCTTTCTTGACAGATTTTTTTTAAAACCACCAACAATGGAGATTCCACAACCTCCCTAAGCAATTTGTTCCAGTGGTTAGCTACCCAGACAGTTACGAAGTTTTTCCTAATGTCCAACTAAACCTCCCTTTCTTCAATGTAAGTCCATTGCTTCTTGTCCTATCATTGGAGGTTAATGAGAATTTTTCACCCTCCTTCTTGTAGCAACCTTTCAAGAACTTGAAAATTGTTATGTCCCCCTTCAGACTTCTCTTCTCCAAACTAAACAAATCCAATTTGTTCAATCTTTCCTCAAAGGTCATGCTTTATAGACCTTTAACAATTTTTGTTGCTGTCTTCTGGACTTTCTCCAATTTGTCCACTTATTTCCTGAAATGTGGTGCCTAGAACTGGACACAATACTCCAGCTGAGGCCGTATCAACAATACAATTTGTAATTGTATAGCACCTTCCATTCCAGGTTCTTAATCTACTTTGCAAAAAAAATCAATAAATTTAGCCTCACAATATAATAATACATAAGGGAAGTAAGTCACATTGTCAGTGATGGAGAATCCACCATGACCCTTGGCAGGAGTGATGAAAAAAATGTTTCTTATTATAAAATTCAAAAGTACACAGTTATAACATATTAGCAATGTCAGATACAATGGGCTGAATTCTGCCCTTGCAACCTCACTGAAATCAGTAATATTAATGTGGTTTCTCACATTTACATTTGTCCACTCAGAGGACTTGTCTATGTGGGGACTCTTAGGAATATTAAGACAAACCAATTAAAGCTGTGTAATGTGCATAAGTCAAAACACACTAAAATTCTCATTCAGAGGTAAAGTGGCCTTTTTAATGTGCATTGGCTTCATAGCTTTAGTTGATTCTTCTTAACTTTCTTGAGTATCCCTGTGTAGACAAGCCCTGAGACAAGCATCTCATTACATATAGGCAAACAGAAACCAGAAGGTAATGATTTCATCACTGTCAAAAGATTTGATCCTCCTCCCAGTGATGTTTATTACAAAACTTACATGGACTTCAGCCGAGTCCAAAGTGGGCTAGATTTGAACCAATGACAGAAATTCTTTATCAGCGAGGACTTTAATTTTGCAAGAGTTGATGCATTCCAAGTACGAACTCTTTACAGAACTACAAAAACATTTTTTACTGTTTTTTACACTTATTAGTTTTATAAAGAGTCAACACAGCACCTTGAGAGTGAGCTGGGACACTATTTTGCCACACGCAACAGAATTATTAACTAAATTCCACTTGCAAATATGTTTGTCTTTCTTTTTTGTGATGTCAGATTCAGAAAGAGCATGCCTTGGACTTTCTGATCACTGGTTCAATTTTCAGGGCTGACATAGGAAATAAAAATATAAATTGAGTAAATTTGATATGGTAATCACTGAAACAACATATATGGAAAGCCCACAATGCCACTTTCAGACTATAACCTCATTTTCAGGAGGAAAATTTAATCTGTGCATTTCTATCCTTCAGTGTTTACAGATAGATAATACCATAGGCAGATATTTTTCAGATGAACATCAAAGGTTTTATTAAGTATTGTCATAGATGTTTTAGATGTTTGTTACATCATCAAATGTTGCTCTAGAAAAAATAAATCCTCATGAATTCAAGACTCAACAAGTAAGGAAATAAGAAATTTTTAAAAAAATATTATATTTTTAAATATACCCATACTTACAGTGCTAGATCTATAAATATTATTCTAACGATACAGGCTCTTAAAATTTTTTAAGTGTTTGAAAAAGATTTGTATGTTAATAATATTCGGAGCCATATAGTACTTCACTCTGTCACTTTTTTTTTAAAGGGAGAGTTTAGGTGAGCTGGACGGAGAGAGGGGGTTCCAAAAAAGCTACAATTAAAATAGTTTTTAAAATGTCAAGATTGATCACTTATTCACCCTGGCCCTCAACTCTTCTAACAAAGAATGTAAACAAATAAGTCTGGCAATACTTTAAGAAAGGATCTAGAAAATATGGTAAGGAAAAATTATGAAAAAAATGAAAGATACAGTAGTTTGTCAAGTACGATAAAGTGTGTATATATATGATATACAACATTTAAACAATTTCCTCAGGATGAAAAATCACTAGTTTTCTCCCATTTAAAAGTTTTTTGAAGTAGTGTAGTATTTAGAAAAAGCTAAATAATATAAAACAGTAGTAAATATCTTAATTTAAAAGTGCACATTACCACTGCTCTTCTTAAATACAGAAAGGTTTTTGTGAAATGGTCTAACAGAATGACATTAGACATAGATCGTTCATGTTCTCTGTCGGAAAAAGTAATGGATATATCTGTATCATTTGTCATTTGAGATCGAGGAGTATCTGGTTCGCTGAATTTAGTGCTGTGCTCAGAAGATTTATCAGGATCTTAAGATGAAAAGATAATTGATTAAAACTAAGTTAACATTCCCCCCAAAAATAACAAAAATCACATCATTAGACTTAATATTTTAAAGCTGCATTTAAATATTCAAAAGTCAGGAAATGCCAAAGCTAACATTATAATTTATAATTATTTTAAAACATTTATTTTTTTAAATAAGTTGTATTTATAACATCATAACATATTTTTAGTGAAGTGGAGGTCAAAGTAGTGATGGGAATATTGGTTGAACCAAAATAGTGTGCCTAATATTTTGTCTATCCTCCAAACCAAACCAAACTTCTTTTCTATTATGCAGTCTTCCTCCCTGAAGCCATGCAGTTTTTAGGGGAAGTGGCCATTCAGCAAGCTCCTCAAAATCCCTCTGGTGGCAAGTCCCTTTTTGGAGGGAAAATGGTGGGGGGAATGAATCACACTCTTTTTTTGTGACAATGTTTTTGTGGGTAAAAATTATTTAGGTCTTTAATGAGACAAGGTGAGTGATGGAATATCTTTTATGGGACCAACTTCTGTTGTTGAAAGGGAACAGCTTACACAGAGATCTTTTAGACCTCTGGTACCTTTCAAAGTCCTTAAGAAGAGCTCTGTGAAAGCTCAAAAGCTGATCTCCTTTTGTAGTATATGTGGGGAAGGAAAACATAAGAGGACACCTTTGGGATCTAGGAATGCCAGTGGACCCTTTCCAGTTTTCCCCAAATGGAGGTAGAAATGACTTGCCCAAGGTCACAAAATAAACCAGTGATGGAGCTGAGAGTAGAATTAGGGATCTCCTGATTCCCAGTCCTAATCTAACCTCGCCATCTCCATACAGCGTTTTGTCTGTAAGAGGTGGTTCATAATTCTGACAATGTTAAATAAGGTATTGGAGAAAGCTAGGTTAAATAGATTTAGTCTGTTCACACATTCATAACCATTACCAGTTATTTTTCTGGTACTTCCTGATTGTGTTCTTTTAATCAGCAAGTGACTCAGTGCTCCTATGTTGTCATCTGTTCCTCCCATCACAACTATGATGCCAGAATTATTTAATGAGAGTATTTCAGGGTCCAGATCATCATAACTGGAGGGGGGAAAGAATTTTAAAAATAATTTTAAAATCTAGATATTAAGCAAGACTTCCAAACACATTCATAATATTCATTCCACCATCATTGAATTTTGATTATTCTTCAATTATTTTTATAAGTCTTAAATAATGAATTACGGTCAGAAGTTTTAAATTCTGAAAAAAATAAGACAAAAAGAATACTCTATAGCACAATTCCAAAATTTTCTTAACAGACTCAGGAATAGCGCTTGCTAACAAAACAAAAATACCATAATAATCACCCAAACAGTACAGGGTCACTGTTTCATGATGTAAGATTTGCTTTACCCTTGTGCATAGGGGGTTATAAAAATTTTCATGCAACCTCATGAAGGGAGTTAGTCATGTGACTAAATTGACGAATGGGATTTTAATTAAAAATGTAAAAGTGTTAGCATTAATAACACATTCAGTGTTTTAAGTATTACAGTACATCATACCTGTTCAAATGTTGTAAACTGAAAACTCCAATATTATATTGCTCTTCCAGCTTCTTTTTAAACAAATTGAAGTGAGCAATTGCCAGGTAAACATTCATCTGAGACCTCCAGGGCATCTCCTCAAGAAATATCTGATGTAAATTCTTTCGTTTTAAGTAATTACTAGCTATTGGATTCAGCAGAACCACTAGGGTGTGAAAAGCTACTTTTTCGATGTCATCCCGTTGTTTCCTAAACAAGAACATGTTGTTAACTTTGTACATTATCAAGACAGATACTGTGCCTTCCAAAGTTATGATGAAGGAAAAATAATAAAGAGTACACAACAGAATAATCCCATTATACATCAACAAACTTCTACTAGCTCAGAAGCATCTTATACATTTCTATAAAAAGAACATAGGGGGGGAGGGATAGCTCAGTGGTTTGAGCATTGGCCTGCTAAACCCAGGGTTGTGAGTTCAATCCTTGAGGGGGCCATTTAGGGATCTGGGGCAAAAAAAAATCTGTCAGGGGACAGTACTTGGTCCTGCTAGTGTAGGCAGGGGACTGGACTTGATGACCTGAAAGGTCTTTCCAGTTCTAGGAGATTGGTATATCTCCATTTATTTAATTTAATGTATTTATTTAACATCTTCAGCAGTGATTTTAGTGAACCAGGACAGGGTGTATTTTTCCTTATCAAATATATTTAAGTTTAGAGATATTCTACAACATGCAGGTCAAATCGTGCTACTCTCTCTTTTGTTACTGATTTCCAAGGGAGTGTTCTCTGAATAATGACTGAAGAATTTGGTTCTATGTTGTACTCTGTCATTTAAATATGACATTGCAGCAAGTATTTCTATTGCCACTTGTTGAAACCACCACACGAAAAAAAAAATCACAACTAGATCACGAGTTTCTACAGAAGTTTCAAAATACAAGGCTGAAACTCACTACAGGTACAGTATTCTCATCAATGGGCTGGGAAAGTAATAAAAAGGAAACTAATTTTTTTAGTATTGATGCACTGATATTTGCAGAAACTTTTTTAAAACTACAGAAGATGTATGCTGGAATGAGATTTTTCTCAAGCAATATTCCCTTGACTGATTTTGCATCTGAAATCCACAAATGACACAATACATTCCATCTGCACAGGCAATCACCATTACCAGAACTTGAAGGTCTTCAGAGCCCAACACTTGTTGGGCTTGAAACACTAGAAGAACCAAAAATCTAATCTTCCAAACTTGGTCCTAGAGTAGGAAATCTTATACATTTCCATGTGAATGATCTACTAGGATTGATTGAGAGGTCTTCCTCCAACTGATCATTTTGGTTTCTTTATTTTGGTATTTTTATATAAAAATCTCATTATTAGAAGAATATGGCAGGTCGTTTCCCTTTTCGAAGGAGCTTTTTACAGTAGGCTGTTCAAATAGTAATTGATTTGAATGTTCCATTTCTTAGTTTGAAGATATTACCACTAGTTTGATAAATATCGTGGAGATGACTGACATTCCAAAAGTCACTGATATAATCTGGAAGCATCTACCATCCACAGAAAAACAGAGGATTGATTGACGTCAGTATCTTATTGGGACACGGAGGAAGGACATCCAGGATACCATGAAGTTTATGTGGTCCTCTAGTGATACCTCTTGGTCAGAGATACTGAAGCAGGGGTGGGCAAACTATGGCCTACGGGACTGTCCTGCCCGGCTCCTGAACTCCTGGCTGGAAAGGCTCCCCCCAGCCCCTCCTCTGCTGTCTTCCTGCCCTCGCAGTCTCAGCATGCCGCGCCGCCAGTGCTCTGGCCCACTGCTCCTGGGCAGTGAGCTCCTTCCGCTCTGAGCAGCATGGTAAGGGGGGGGAGGGTTGGATAAGGGGCAGGGAGCAGGGGGCAGTTGGATGAGGCAAAGGTTCTGGTGGTAGCAGTCAGGGGACAAGAAGCAACGGGGGGTTGAATGGGTTGGGGGTTCATAGGGGGCAGTCAGGGGTCAGAAAGGGGTGGGAGTCAGATAGGGGGTAGGGCCAGGCTGTTTGGGGAGGCACAGCCTTCCCTACCTGGCCCTCCATACAGTTTTGCAACCTGGATGTGGCCCTTAAGCCAAAAAGTTTGCCCATGCCTGTACTAAGATTTACATTTGTCCTAGTGATTCATGAATTCATACATTTTAAGTCCAGAAAAGGCCATTAGACCATCTAGTTCAGGGGTTCTCAAACTGGGAGTTGGGACCCCTCAGGGGGTCACAAGGTTATTACCTGGGGGGTCACAAGCTCTCAGCCTCCACCCCAAACCCTGCTTTGCCTCCAGGATTTATAATGGTGTTAAATATATTTAAAAGTGTTTTTAATTTATTGGGGGGGGGGGTCGCACTCAGAGGCTTGCTATGTGAAAGGGGTAACCAGTACAAAAGTTTGAGAACAACTGATCTAGTCTGAACTCCTGTATATCACCGGCCATTATATTTCACTCAGTTACCTCTGTATGGTGCCTAATAACATATGCAACTAAAACATTCCTCCCAAAAAGGTATCCATATTTTATTTGAAGACATCAAGAGATGGACAATCCACCACTTCTCTTGGTAGACTGTTCCAGCAGTTAATCACCCTTACTGTTAAAAATTTGTACGTTAAGACAGGGCCTTACTAGATGTTCTCTGAACCCTATGACATGGTTGAAAGGATCCTGAATTAGATTAGCCATGAGACAGATTTTGTGACCATGGTTTGAAGCACATGCCAGAGTGTTGCACAGAAGAGGGTGATCTGTGAACCTGCTATTATAATCAATCCTTCCTAGAGTTCATTCCCTCTAGCATAAATTTAGAAATGAACCCGGAATCCTTACAAAGTAAATTTCCAATAAAATTAATTCTACTCTTATGTAGTGAGTATAAATAGTGAATTCTAATCCTGTAAATTTACCTTTGTGCTTCTGGAGATTTCCCCAGACTTGTGTGTCTCTGGAGATAGTGCCTAAGACTCTCTCTTCTTCTAAAGGGGGACACTACTTCTTTTCTTGGTTTCTTCAAAGTTGATACCTCTAGGGGCTTAGAAAAATATTTGCAATGTCACAAACTAATTAAATATTTCATATCTAGCTCTTTAGGCACATTAATTGCATCTACATCACTATTTGCATCCAAAATGTGTTATAGTTCACTTCTTTATAAATGTAAATGGATAAATAAAATAAAATATGGAATTTCAGAACTATTTGTCAAAATATGCCAATGAAAGAAATATTATGCATCCCGGAAAAGTCTTTTTGCAGAAAGAGAGGATACTCCAGATGTTTCAAATTGGGGTACTGGTCAGGATCAAGAATAATTCTATTTCACTTATCAATGTTTTTCAACTCTGAATCATCACAGTTCTTTTCCTGTCACTTTAAAAGACAAATTCTGATACAATTTCTGCAAAATCCCTGGCTTTATTTTCATACATTATAAATTGTAGTGAAAACAGATCTACAATGGGAACTACTATTAGCTGACTCCAATGAAATTGTACTGGGATAAACAAATTCTAAAGAATCAATCACATAAATCACTAATAAAGATGCCAGGAGAATATAATAATGAAACAGAAGCAGGAATTTTAGGAATTGTATGAAAGCTATCAAATGAGAAATTTTGTTATCCTTTACAAATTCCAAGAAGATAATGGTATTACAGATTTTTGTTTTGGGTTTTTTTTATATACATATTAGTACTTGAACACTTCTTTAAAATCTCTCTATGGAAATATTTCACAAATTGCTTGAAAAAATACATGATAAAGACTTTAATTTTGTTTTAATATATTTCTTTTTTTAAAAAGTAGTTCCCTGGCAATCTTACAGATCTAGTGGCCTGATCATTATCTCTGGATTTTTATGCAGGGACACATCTCTCTCAGTGCCAGTAACCTGTTTGTTATCTCCCCTCAGAATGTAATGGAACCCAAGCACGTCCAGAAGGCTCCGAGGGAGAACACTGTTCCACCAATACACTATTCTATCAATAGTTTTATAGACTTGTATAATTCTCTTTTGTTCTCAATGATCAATAAAGTGGCCCTTGGTAGTCCTTTTCTCCAGCTCCATCCTTACATATCACCCTGGGTTACAGATGATCTGCAACAACTAATGCTAAGAGAGTGGAGGATAAAGTGATGTTATTGATCCATAAAGCCCTAAATGTCTTGAGACCTGACTATTTGAGACATCACCTCTCTGAGTGTGATGGTAACACAGTTGTAATAGTGAAGGCACTCATGCTAAAGTCCCTTCAGTTTCAAAGGGAGCTGCTGAGAAGGTATTTTCTGTGAATTTTGGAATTTATTACCCTTCATTGTCTGAAATAGCTTATATCTGTTGGCCTGCAATGCCCATCTCTCTTTCTGGGCTTTTAGCCCGGGGCATATTGAGGCTTTGAATTTGCATCCCAAAGATTAGGAATTATGCCTGTTTCCTTTCCTGATGTTTAATTTTGTTTGTATTATTGAGCTTATATTGTTGATATATGGGAATGACATATCACTTTAAATAAAAATACAACTCACTTTTTGGAACTCCACTGTTGTGTGTTGCTTTGCATCTTCATATACACTGAGTTCACTTATTTCCTTTGCCAAAGTTCCCTTGATACCAAGAAAGTGGTTATTCCTCCTAATAAACAAGCAACAATATTCAATGTTAGTAATATATTAATTAAGGACTTGTCTGCGGGAAGAGCTAGGGTACCTGGAAATCCTATGGACTTCAGTGGGAGTTGTGGGTCTTAAGAATCCTAGTTTCTTAAATGTTATTATTCTTTATAAGTTTTTGCAGACTCTACTGTATATATAAAGGTTTATAGATAGCTTAATTACATCAAACATTATCCAGTTGCATTATCCAGTTGCATTAACTAAAAAGGTTTAGGCCACTATCTCCAGCCTAATTATCGGCAGGGCTGGTAACTCGCTAATATTAGTGATCCAGGGAAAACTCTGTCCTCCTGATGTCATTGCCACACACTCAATGGCCATATTGCTGAGTAAAGTCTGTAAAAGGGACAGGCTTGGGCAGCTATTCATGACAGAAATGTATTTTACACAGATCTTAGCAAGGGAGAAATATCCCCTTACAATAGGGTGTAGTCTCTGAGCTGTATAACTCTCGAGGTCCATGGAACTTTAGCAGGCTAGTAGCCATAGAAGCAGTATTACCGTGGATGGAGCCCTTATACTTTACAGTCTTTGTTGTATCTGGAATTCTGAAGACAGAAACCAAAATTATATGTTACTACTGTAATTTAAAGTTACCTTCTTAAGAAATCTTTCACACTGCCTGTCCATTCCAGTATTCGTTGAAATTTCTCTTCATTCAGTGCTTTGTGCAAAACTTGAACAAAGAACTCAAGGAAACGCGGTTTCTTCCTGAATTTCATTACTATGTTAAAAATAAATTAATACGGAGTTATCATATGCTTTCTTGTATTAATATTCTAACTGTTTTCTGAATTCTGCTTTATATTACTACTTTTTATTAGATGATTTCTCAAGGCATATTTATATTATGATGCACATAGACAAGGCAAGCAATATGCTAATATTAAAATCAGATAGTTAAATGTATACAGGATATAATCCATAAAATATTTTACTATCCAGTAGACACTAATAGTAGCAGAACCTTCCAAATTTGCACAAGTGACTGCAAGACTTACTGTAAATTACTGAATTTTGTGAATTAGAGAGCAAGTGAAGAATGAAAAGCGAGGACAAAATATCACAAATGCATTTAGTTCATTTAGGTTCCAATCCTGCAATAAAAACCATGTTGGTAAAGGTAAAAACACAGTCCTTGCTGAAGGATATAAGTCTTATTTTTCCAATTCTAGATTTGTTTTAATTATTTCTAGTTTACGCTCTGTGCTATGTGGTCATGCCCCTCTCATCTTTGTCACCAAGAAATTAAAAATACCTATAGTCCCAGTTTAGTCAGTGTTAAGATTTATGGTCAATTATGTTCATTTTACAGTTTTGCCCCCATTGATATTTTGGATTCTATTGCATTAAGCATAAGAGGAGGCACATCCCAGATTTCATATAACTTATATTTTGCTTTGAAAACATGAGCAAACTTGAACTTCACATTTTAAACTCCTCTTCATGAAAAAGGAGCTTCCTGTTGCAAAAAAGGCATTGATTTTTATAGAAAAACTAGCAAAAATACCCGGCGTTGCTCGGGTCCATCGGAGGTGGGGAGGGGGCAGAGAGCAAACCTGACACCCCCACCTCACCCCCCCGACCAAACCCGACACCCCCACCTCACTTATCCCTCGACCAACCCCGACTCACATTTTCACCCCCCCACCCAAACCCAACACCCCCTGACCAACACCCACACCTCACCCCCCGTAGACCAAACCTGACACACCCACCTCACTTATCCCTCGACCAACCCCGACTCACATTTTCACCCCCCCACCCAAACCCAACACCCCCTGACCAACACCCACACCTCACCCCCCGTAGACCAAACCTGACACACCCACCTCACTTTCCCCCCCAACCAAATCCGACACCCCTACCTACCACCACAAACAAACCCGACACCCACACCTCACTTACCCCTCGACCAACCCCAACCCCCCTCCTCACCCCCCCACCAAACCCAACACCCCCTGACCAACCCCAACCCCCCACACCTCACCCCTCACCCACCCCGACACCTTCCCACCCCCCCAGACCAAACCCAACACCCCCGGCTCACTTACCCCCCGACCAAACCCGACACCCCAACCTCACTTACCCTCCGACCAAACCCAACTCGGGTCCGTCGGAGGTGGGGAGGGGGCAGAGAGCTGAGCGAGTGCGGGGTCCGTTGGAGGGGGGAGGGGGCAGAGAGCTGAGCGAATGCAGGGTCCATTGGAGGGGGTATTATGACATCATAACTATGTCACAGATAACAGCAGCTGGCCAGCTGATGTGATAGGTCTTTAAATAATTTCACCCCTCGGGGGCCTCAGAGGTGAGATTTGAAAAAAATTTCCACTCTTACCCTGATTAGGACCCTAAGACCTATAACTGTACCAAATTTCAAGTCTCTAGCTCAAACGGTGTGGAAGGAGTAAGTGCACGTACATACACGCATACATACACGCATACACCATTTGACTTTTATATATATAGATTAACAAAACATTCCACTTCTATTTTCAAAATAGGCCCATTTTCAAGTTAATCAGCCAATGTGAAAAAACATCAAATTTTCAGTAAAGTCATAATTTGTTGCATATAAATGCATCTCCATAAGGAACATTAATAACTATACTGCTTTCAAATGATAAAAGGATAAAAGTGGAAAAATGTTTTCAAGTTGTAAAGTGCTTATTACAAACAATGAAGAATGAAAATAACTTCTTAATTATATCTATTACTTCATCAGTATTGCATTTTAAAGAAAAGAAACACTGACAACAAAAGAAAAATCCAATTTTCCTACCTTCCCTGTAGGCATTCTTTGTTGTCCAACATGAAATTATAGGGTAGAGAAAAAAAGGATCTTCTTGTCCTGTAATCTCTAGTCCAGTACCTAGATTAATAGCCAAATTACATAAAATCCATAGGACAACTAATAACACAAGAACTATATGATTTTTTCTTGAACTGCAGTTGAAGACCAGAAAAAAAATGTCCTTTAGCACATACTCTGTATGCTAAAAAGATTTCACACTTGTATCACTACTTTTAGAATTCTTGTTCTTCTAACCTTTTCAGGAAAAGAGAGGGAAGTTATCTACAAACAGATGAAACAGACTAAATGTTTTGAAAGCAATGTCTTTCAATGATCAATACTGGTCACATTTCTTGAATATGAGATATACCCCATATTAGTTCATAAAGGCAAACAACTGTAACTTTTATATATAACTGTGACGGGGTGAAATCACCCCGCACTGGACAGGGAAGGATTGTGGGCAGAGGTCACGTCCCTAATGGGCATGCTTCAGATATAGCACCAGTATAAGAAGGAGCAGCACAGCTCAGTCTCGGATGACCACTGAAGAAGAAGGATGCACATTCTGGCTCCTACCCAGGAAGAACTGGAGCCCCAGACCACGTAAGCCAGAGGTGCTGAGACCAAGCGAACGCCCAGCTACCTTTAGATGCTACAAGGAGTTGCACCATCCAAGGAACCCAGAGACCTTGAAGATGCACAAACCATCACCACAAGTATCATGGTAGGAAGTAGCCGAGGGGGGACTAGCCATTGTCCCGATGATGGTCAGTGTGTTGTGGCTGGATCCCTGCTGACACAGTGGGGGACATGCTCACCATTGACATAGCCCTGGGCTGGGACCTGTTGGAGCAGGGAGGGCCCGGGTCTCCTAGCCTGGCTGCCACACACCTCAATTGGCCAATAGGCCACACAGCCCCACCTGGAGGCGAACCCAGGTTATCTCTATTGACTTAGTCATTAGGCCTCACTGCCCTATGAACCAAGGATATCTCTATTAACTCTGGCCACAAGGCCTCACTCCCCTGTGAGCTTTGAGGAGTACTAGTGACACTGGTCACTAGGCCTCACTGCCTTGTAAGCCAGGGTAATTTTATGGACTCCGGCTCTTTAGGCCTTGTTGCCTTGCACAGAAGGGCTACCTCACTGAATCAGCGTGAGGCCCTACTATCCTGCAGATTACAGTGATTATATAGACTTTGGCTACAAGGCCTTATAGCCCCGCAGATCAGGGCAATTCATGGGATTCAACTCCTAGACCCCTAGGATTCACTGTCCAGAAGCAGAGAGCAACTCAAAAGACAGGATGAATTCATCCTGCACTTGATGGGGTTCCCCCACCTCATCATAATAACATTTTAGACAAAAGCAACCCTAGGTGAGCAACACCAGACCTCAGGCAAGACCAGATCAGGATTGAGAGTATGGGCTGAGGAGTTTGTGAATTGAAGAATCAGGGGCTAAGACTGTGTGTGTGTGTTAGAGCAGAAAGTCCACAGAAAGCCGGAGAAGCAGCTGTAAACAGAACCCTGAAGGAAAGCAGAAGGACAGAGCTTCTTGGAGAGGCACCCTAGGGATTTTTCAGAAATGAAACTGTCTGCTGTTTCTGCTGAGTTCAGAAAAGCAGGATTATACATCAAAGACTATACCTGGCTTGTTATAATAGCATGATTCAGGTAAATACTTTACTTTTCAAATCTATTTATTTTACGTTTAGCTGATTTAAGATACCCAAGTCAATAATTAAAAGTTATATTTCAGTTTTAATTTTTACATATTGCACAAGTTTAAGTTAGAAGTGACAAAGAGTCCTGTGGCACCTTAAAGACTAACTAAAGTATTAAGTAAGTATAAAGTTTAAGTTAGCTTCTCGCTCAGTGCTGTGGTATCTAGCTCTTTAAGCGAGCCAAGGAGGAAGCAGCATCTATTTTCAATATCTGGAAAAGATCCTTCTAGACATTAGAAAAGAGAATGCAACAATTTATTCCTTGAGTTTAGCAAACTTTTTGATATGATCTCCCACAGTATTCTTGCCAGCAAGTTAAAGAAGTATGGGCTGGATGAATGGACTATAAGGTGGATAGAAAACTGACTAGATCATCGGGCTCAACAGATAGTGATCAATGGCTCCATGTCTAGTTGACAGCCAGACAGTGGAGTGCCCCACGGGTTTGTCCTGGAGCCGTTTTTTTCCCAATATTTTTATCAATGATCTGGAGGATGGTGTGGACTGCACCCTCAGCAAGTTTGCAGATGACACTAAACTGGGAGGAGTGGTAGATATGCTGGAGGGTAGGGATGGGATACAGAGGGACCTAGACAAATTAGAGGACTGGGCCAAAAGAAATCTGATGAGGTTCAACAAGGAGAAGTGCAGAGTCCTGCACTTAGGATAGAAGAATCCCATACACTGCTACAGACTAGGAACCGAATGACTAGGCAGCAGTTCTGCAGAAAAGGACCTAGGGGTTACAGTGGATAAGAAGCTGGATATGAGTCAACGGTGTGCCAAGAAGGCTAACTGCATTTTGGGTTGTATAAGTAAAGGCATTACAAGCAGATCGAGGGACGTTATCATTCCCCTCTATTCAGCATTGGTGAGGCCTCAGCTAGAGTACTGTCTAGTTATGGGCCCCAAACTACAAGAAGGTGCTTGCATCCAACGAAGTGGGTATTAGCTCACGAAAGCTTATGCTTCAATATTTTAGTTAGTCTTTAAGGTGCCACAGGACTCTTTGTTACCTCTGCTATTCCAGACTAACACGGCTACCTCTCTGATTCTAAACTACAAGAAGGATGTGGAAAAATTGGTAAGAGTCAGCAGAGGGCAACAAAAATGATTAGGGGGCTGGGGCATATAACTTATGGGGAGAGGCTGAGGGAACTGGGATTGTTTAGTCACAGAAGAGAAGAATGAGGAGGGATTTGATAGCTGCTTTCAACTACCATTTTGAAAGGGGGTTCCAAAGAGGACGGATCTTGACTGTTCTCAGTGGTACCAGATGACAGAACAAGGAGTAACGGTCTCAAGTTGCAGTGGGGAAGTTTAGGTTGGATCTTAGGAAAAACTTTTTCATTAGGAGGTGGTAAAGAACTGGAATGGGTTTTCCTTAGAGATTTTTAAGGTCATGGGATGATTTAGTTGGGGATTGGTTCTGCTTTGAGCAGGGGGTTGGACTACATGACTTCCTGATGTCCCTTCCAACCTTGATATCCTATGATTCTATGAATTTTTTGATGCTACGAGCACTATCTCTTCTAATACAATCAACACACACTATCTGAGTGTATGTGGAGAGTTAATGCCCAGCACTAATGAAAGTGCTTTAAATATACTGTGTCAGTAATATATGATGCACTTTTAGAAAGTGGCATAGGAGAAACTGGCTTTCTCGTTTCCACTTCCCTTTGGTGTGTTTGACAAGATCAGCTTTGAATAAGCATTTTGGGGTCCAATAGTGTCTGCTTAAAATTTTAATTTGAGAAAATCTTCAAGAGAGGTAGAGCCTGAACTGTTCTTTGTATGAGGCAGAAATGGTTTCCCTGGTTTCTAGTGAAACAGGCACATTCAGTTCTTTTTCCAATTTCCCTCTTTGATCGTCATCAGAGGGATGCTTCACAGTGTAGATCCACTTACAAGAATTTCCCTCAGAATGGTTTTTGTTACCATATTTGTTAATAATATGCTCTAGCTTAGAGCACATTGTGCTAGATGATCTAATTGTATTCATTTGAATAGCTGTTAGCTGGGCATCTAGCATTTGTTATAAATGCAGTCAATGGGAGACTTGTCTATTGCTTTTACTGTGTCTTCTATTCTGAATATCCTTTTTCCTAACCAAAGATTTGTAAACGTTCCTTTATCTTGAACTTTTCTGATTTAGATTTTGTGTTTATTCATTGAAATCAGTGCTTCTATATCGTGATGCCAACTTTTCCCAACATAGCGGTAAAAATTTCCCAAGTCTGGCAAAAAATTCCCAGACTCTAGGAATTTTTCACCAGAATTGGGAAACTTTTAGCACTAGCCAGTGCTTCTATATCCTGGGAAATTTCCCAAAATCTGGGAATTTTTGAGTAAAATGTTTCACCTTGGGAACTTGCAGGGCAAACTGGGAAACTACAGGGCATGTGCTGTTAAAAATTCCCAGATTTGGGGAAATTTCCCAGGATATAGAAGCACTGATTTAAATGTTGCAGATACACCTGCATAACCAAGCACCACACTTTAGTAGCACTTTAGCTATCGAGTACTGCACATCAAATTGTTGATAAAAATGCAGTCTTCTTTAATATGATATAGTATTTTATTAAATGAGCTATTTAATTTGAATTTAACTGACATACCTCATTAAGGCCCCAATCCTACAACTTGTTCTGCCTGAGAACAAGCGTCCATCTCTGTGGAACAAGTGGCGGGATCAGGACCTAGCTGAGCTACATATTTAATTGGATTGCTGCACTT
Organism: Sternotherus odoratus; assembly: GCA_032164245.1. Lineage (NCBI taxonomy): Eukaryota > Metazoa > Chordata > Testudines > Kinosternidae > Sternotherus > Sternotherus odoratus. Next base: position 71,457,094 of record JAVMKO010000001.1, on the reverse strand, counting down.
TCTTTTTTCCATTTATTACAGAGATATTTTCATTGCCAACATGCAAGGAAGTATGAGACGGTCAGATTTGGAACTAATACGGAACCATCAATAATGACACCAGAGTTAGAGTTTTAATCAGAATTTCCATTTCCTATTCTCAGCCTCATCTAACCCTCACCTAAACTTGGCACACAAACAAACAAACTTATAATCTAAATATTTTCACTTTTAATGCAGGCTGCAAGATTTTTTTCAACAAGTCATTGCTGAATTAAAAAGGCAGTGAAGTGTAAACACGTGTGTAATTCTTTCAAAAAAGAGTAACTTTCTGGGGTGAACATTTCCCTCGCCCCCAACATTTTAACCATTGCTGCCACGGTTTGCAACTGTGGGAACTTCAAAGCAGACAAGGCATCGGTGGCCACCAATGATTTCAGCCACCATGTTGATTGGTCCTGCTCAGAGAAAGTCTAGACAATATAGTGGACAAAATGTTGGCAATTAGTAATACTTTATCTACAAGAACTCCCTTCTTGGCTATCAACAATGGAGCTGCAATTGTGTTAGGCTTGTACAGACATGGTCACATATAAGCAGCTGCACCTGGGGTAGTAGAGGATTTGCTTGAAAGCAAGAGGCTATTGCAGCTGCAACAGCCCAGAGATTACTAGGAAGAGCACGGAAAGGAGCAGCTATGCTTCTACAAGATCTGAGACAGCCTTGATGGGAGGATAATTCTCTAAGGAGTACAGCAGGCTTGTCACAGGGAAACCATACAGGGCACAGAACTCCCTGCGTTTCCAGCTGGTGTTTGGACAGCAACTTGTAGCTCATCTCTACCTTCTCCTGGAGAGCAGCTGAAAGAGTGGGGAATAAAAATGTATGTTGTGTATTTCTCACACTCCCACTTAAAAAGCCTCTCAAAGTAGGGAAAGAAGTGAAGAAGAGAGATTCTGGAAATGGAAGGAGGAAGACACTGACACGTTTACTAATCACTAAATTCACCTTTTAAAACACAAGAATTAATAAGAACAAAAAGGGACTGAGAGATGAAAAAACAAATTTTCAAATAAGGCGGAAATATGTTTTCTAGTCAAGGAACATGAAAGAGAATGACCGCACAGCACCTTTAAGCAGGGTGAGTGGGTATTTGGCTGGCTGGCTGGCCGAATGAAGAAAACGGTGCTTTGACTGGGGAAGAGAAAAGAGGAAAACTGCTGCAAAAAGGGTCAGCATGGTCACTGATTCATCCCATGGGAATGAAGGTCTTAAAAGGGGCAGCTCTGCACCTAAATCCTCCCCCTTTACACAGAGCCAGCTGAGGTACATCACGTTAATATTCTGAGGACTCTGAGTGACCAGGCTCAAAGCAGTATTCTTAATAGCAATTTTGGTGTTTTCAGGATCAGCGAGCTAATGCGTGAGTTGTGTAGGGGCACGGGGGGGGGGGGGGGAGAGGGGGGTGTTGGAATTGTGTGATGTACACCGTCAGAGACAACTAGGAATATTAAACTTGGGATGGTCAACAACTGATCAAGGAGGCTGAGGAACATCTGTTATTGTACAGAAAAGCTGGAAGCTTGGTTCTGCCCAGCAGTGGTGCAGCTGTGTATAGGGGCACAGGCAATTCTGGCAATTGAGCATTGGCACTCAGATGCATACAATACATGTGTGCAACCTTGGCTGGTGAGTCAACATTAACGTGTTGTGAATTCATTCCAGATGTTGGAAGACTGGCCAGGGAGGTGGTGGTGTGGATCTGTGGGCACAGGATTGCGGGGGGGAGGTACAGTTTAAGCACATAGGCGTACGTTCTAGTGGCCTTGTAGTTTGGCAACCGGGTCCAGTGATAGGGCGAGCCTGCGTTGGCATGGAAGGAGAAGCATTTATTGGGCCAGCTGATGCCACTGCTGTGCGTGGTAGGGGCCCAGCAGCAGTCACCAACATGATGTGGCACACCATGGAAAACACTATTTGGGAATGTGTAAAGGCATTCAATTACTGCCCAGAACAAGAAGGAACTTGATGCAGATCTGTGTTGTTGAACATGCATTAAGACAGGGTCTGGCAGGGAGCCATGGGGCACTACTGGATGGACAAGGCATGACAAATGCTAACAGGGGGGTGGGGATGGGCAAATTCCTTGGGGTCATAAAAAGCTCACCAATTTGGACATCCTGGGGGCACCAAATTATTGACGGAGGATGGGGTTCCCCTGTAAAGTTTTGGAGCCCATTTGTTTTGGCTGGGGCAGTAAGAGATGTCTAGGAACCCAAGTGGGCTTGGGATGGGGCGGAGGCAGCCAAGCTAACTGCTGGCACCTACTTGTGGTGGATGCCCAGTGCAGGTATGTGCCCCAGCCCCCTAATCATCCATGAGAAAGAAATACAGTGACCAGATAAATGGCTTGCAAAAGAACTTTAAAAGGGCTTCGTTAAAAGGAACAAATGGGGGGGGTGGTTGGGAGCACCCATGATTGGTACAGCAAGAAGTCATCCCCCCCCCAAGATTTTTATAGCCCACCTTAACCCTGTTATGAGGGGGGTGGATGGTAAAGTCCCGGCAATGGATTTGCTGGAGGAACCTGGATGGAAAAAGCGGGGGGAGCTGGTAGAATTCCCCCTGGTAATTACAGAATAAACGTGGGGTTACCTGAACTGTATACTTTTATCTGATGGGAAGTACCAGACATCTAATAATCCAGTTGTGACCTGATTAAACCCATGTCAAATGTCTCCTGTCCTTCTTTCGGCATAGCTGGACAAATAATCCTTCCTTATCTGATCCAGTATAAGGAGCAGCTAATCGTTTCTGTTATTATTATTATGAATTATTTATGTACGTTTATGGCTCCAGTGTGCTAGGTGGTATACAAATGAAAAAAAACAATGGCCAGTCACATGTGACTAGTAATTAGTGATTGTAGTTCACTAATAGACTCTGAAAGACTAGACTTTTAAAATTTAGTATTTTTATGGGTTGAGTCAATTATATTTATGAAAACTTACTGCTGCAGGAACTTTAAGTTCAGAATGGCCATAAGTCATTAGATTCTCAAACTAGATTGCTTTGAAAAAAAATCATACAGGCAGTCTGAACAGCTTGAGGTAGGGTATAGCAGAGAGCCCCAAATGCAACTGATAGTGCTTTTAAGTAGTGTGTGAGTTTTGAGTAGTGTGTTTGCTTGAATGCAGCAATCATGGTTGTTAATGAAGAATGAGATATTACCATTGAAAGGAAGGAAAGTCTTGGTGAAAACAATGCTGTGTGTTATTGCCAACCTAAATGAAGTGACAGAAATCATATATTTGATTGGTTATATTGCATCCCTCATTTTCCCTCTTAAAAAGAGCCAAAGAATGCACAAGCACTTATTTGGCAAAGCCATTCTTGAATGCAAACCGTGAGAAACAGTAGAAAGAGAAGGTAAAGTATACTTGCTAAAACATCTACCTGGTCTTGTCAGTTTGAGGAGGTTTGATTCCAGAGCTGCTAGGTTCTCAGCTGCTTTTTCAACTGCAGCTGCTTGTGACTTCTTTTTACTGTAAGGACTCTAAGAATATCAAGTTATAAATTATTAATACTTAGAATTTATTTATGTAGCTGTAGACAGCAGGTCAATGGCAAAGCCAGGAATAAATCCCAAATCTCTTAATTCCCTGTTTGGTGTCCTAATCAATGTTTGTTATTTATGTTTTTAAGGTATTTTTTTCCAGTGACAACTTCAGATATGAAATAAACTCCATGTAAATTGTGATTTACAGATGTCAACTTTCTGTATATTGAATTATTTGGGTATAATGAAACTAAATCAAAAGAGAAAGTTAAAATGGCTTAGGATCTTGCCAGAACTGTAATTTTTTAAAACACTTAAAAATACCTGTGACTTCCTGTCCCTTGCAAACCCTGAAAAGTCCAAGATGCTGATAACATGGCAGCTTACACTATCTAAGCTTGCTGCAGAAAAAAATTCTGTAACAGAACGTTATTGGCCTGATGAAAGGGAGCTTTCTCATGGGCCTCTAATTTTCCTCAACTGCTGGGGACACACATCCTGTACTAATTACTACTGTCCAAAGGCTAAAGTGTGACTCATTTGCATGGGGAGATAACTGGTTTTTATTTGTTTGGCAACTTGGGTAAACAAGAGAGAATCTTCTGCCCATCTGTCAGTTTTGGGTGGCAGGCTGCTTGTAATGTGTCTGTTGCAGCAACGAGGTGGTTCCCTATAGTTTGTCGAGATGGGCTTTTGTCACTTCTGAGAAATGTTTTTATAAGGCTGAGGGAATGACCTTTGAAACTAGCTGTGCCCAGTTTCTCTCTTAGCTAACATATCCACCTCAGTGCTCAGTTAGAAAGTAGTTGCTTTGAGTTGTATATTTCTTTCCTGTCTGGATGACATTCAGTCATCTCAGGAATAACTTATTCCCTTAATTAGGGCACTGAAGCAGCTAATTGACATGTTCTGTGAGTCTCACAGTGTCATGGCCAGAAGCTTGGTTGACATATGGGTCATTTGGGTGGGATGAACTAACTGCACCACGCCCAGTAAGGGAGAAATCTAAATATTAGTCAGATTACATCTCCCATGAAATGCCTTGCACTCACCTCTTGTTGAGGGGAGGCAGAGCATTAGGGAGATCTGTGTTTGCAGAGCATCATGGAAGCTGTAGTCCTGCTAGGGAGCACAGTGAGAAGAATGGGGACCTAAGACAATTAAACTATAACTCGCAAAACACCACAGCAGCATATTTGTATAAAAATACTTCCGATTTTGGACAAAATATTTTGGCTTTTGGGCAAAAATAAAAAACTTTTAGGATTTTGGACACTTGATTTTTTTGACCAAAAATATCTAAATTATCTCCAGAGAGCAGATACATTTTGTATGCTTGGAGGGAAAAACTGCTGGGAGAAGGCAGACAGAAACTCAGTCAGCAATAGCAGAAGGGAAAAAAGCTGAATCAGGGACCTGGGGACTCTGATGTCATCCTTGTCCAAATGGTTTGTACAGCTTTCTTTCTGGACATTCTTCCAGCTTTGCTGACTGTTTGCTCCCACTTCCTCCAACCTTCTCTGTTAGGCTCTTTATTTCAGCCTGACTTCACCTGCCCTCCATAACCATCATCCTTCCCCATTCTTAATGTTCCATCTACTTTCCTTATTTCTCTTTTCAGCCAATCCGCTACCTCCACCACCACCACCAAATTAAAAAGGCAAAAAATAAAATAAGAGAAACAAACAAAAAGTTGTGGAACTAACAGGACAGTTGCCTTTATATTGCACCCGTTCCCTCCAACCTTTTGACTATCTTCTCTATTTAGCTTGCAAGCTCTTCAGAGCTGGGACTGTTTGTACAGTGCCAAGCATAACAATCCCACTCTTTGTGGGATCCCCACGCTCTACTGCAATACTACTAACAAGATATAGCTACAAATGAGGGGAAATCTTCAAATGGGAAGCACCAATTGCAGAGGCTAATTTGGACTGACCCGAACATTTATGGTATCAACTGCTATTACGTTCAGTTAGGGTTTTTTCCCAGTGGTCAATAAGTATAAAAATCAAAAAGCCCTCTCTCCTTAGCTCTTAAATATCACAGTTCAAGGGTAGAGAGCTGTGGTCTACAGATCTGAATCAGCACTTTTCATAGCATCAGTGACTGACCTGGAGGTGCTCTGTCATAATTTATGAATACTTCTATGTTGACATGCTTATTGGGTAGGGAGAGGAGTTTAATGGCTTAATACAACATGAGGCTGTCAGGAAAGGAAAGAATGGCTCAGGACAAGCCACCTTTCCACAAAAAATTGGGAGCTGTTAAAATGCAATGTCAGGACTATTATCTTGGAAGATTTTGCCACATATTTAGTCAGATACAAAATGGATTGTATCTGACAAAATAAGCTTTCAAACACAGAAGATCAAAAGACTTCTGGCAGATTTTAAAAGGAGTGCTCTTTAACGGGGGGCAGTTGTTTGGGGGAACCAGGCAGAGACAAAAGCACCCGCTGGAGTGTCTGAAGATGCTAGACCTTCCTACACTACTATCAGAGGTAGTAAGCCTGCAGGTAAGAAAGATGTGTGTAGACTGTTGTTTTAAAATCCTTTTTTCTAAATCCTTTATTCCTACTGATAAATAAACAGTACTTCAGATTTTAAAAATCTGTCTGGTCACTGTACATCCCTGCTCTCAGACTCCTGAAGGGAAGCAAAACACGCACCTGAACTCAGTCAGTCCCATTGGGTAATCACAATTGATACACAGGGCACTATCTCCAAGGGCCCAGTGGAAAAGTGGAATTGCAAAATTCACCACCCTGGAACAGATGGAGGCACAAGGCCTAGGGCTTGAAGGGGGGCTCTCAGAGAGACCAAAAATGGGACATAGGTGCAGCTAGCCATGTAACTTTGACACCATCCTCTTCCCTCCTGAGAAGGACTTTAAATCATCACCTTCAGGAGTGAGAGACAGAAGGAGGAACAATGGTATACTTTATATCTCTTGGAGGAAGGCGGGTAGGAGCCCACCCCTCCAGAGGACCATCAACATGACTGATGATTGCAAGGCTCACTCCAGCTTTCCAGATCCTGTGAAGTACTGAGATTGCATGATAATCTCAAGGGAGGGCATATCCAGACCCAATCCCTGTGTTATTCTCTTGCAGCCCCAGACAAAAATGCTCTCAATTTTGAGGGGGATGAGGTGGTCTTTGGGGAAGGAAGGTGCCATCAACAATACCTCTGAAGATGTGCAACAGCAATGAGAAAGCTAAGTTTTTCCAGTTCAATATACTTGGGATACTACTTTTTCAGAGTTTCTTTAGCTCAGCAGTTTCACCAGTTATTTATTTTTGTCATCTACAGTGTTTCTGAAGGCAAGATATAAAGTGCAACTATGAAAATTGTTTGATTAAAATTAATTTCAACTTTCCATGGATGTAAGTGATCTTCTGTGGGATCTTTGATATGTTAAAGAATGTTGTATGTCTTTGAATTTCTTACACTATCTCATATTAACAATGTTTCGATGGGGTGCTATTATGCAACATCCTACTTATAGAAAATAAAGGGGAAGTGAAAAAAAGATTACCTCATCTTCTGTTTCTGTGTCAATTTGCATTTCTTCAGTACTACTGAATTTAGACTGTCCATGGGATGTTTGTGAGGAATCCAATAACTTTTTCCCATAGTTAGTAATAATTAATGCTAGGTCATATTCTTTCCATGAACGCAGTACCTGTTAAACATCTATTAATTAATTTTCTCTTTTCATCTAATAGGCAACATTTACATTTTCCTTCATTGTTTAGAACTGGGAAATATATGACTATTAAGGTGATATTAGCCAATGACTAAAACTCACATGTAATAATAAAGTACAGTACAATCACATCAAATTTTATCGATGAGGAATTGTAAATTCAAAGAATTTAGATTGGAATTTTCAAATCTTCCTGTCCAAGTGTCTAAAGCTGTAGTTATGAATCTCCGTTTATACACCCTCTTTTTACAAGTAGATTTTCAAAGCTGTAGTAAGCAAATTGCTGCTTTGAAAATCTGGTTTGATATGTACACACTAACCCTTTTCTTCCATTGCCAGGTGTTGTCTGCATTCCCCAGAGACAGTCACTTCTTCACAAGTACCTAACAATTTAGGATTTGCCCTGAATTGGTCTAACTTTTCAGCAGTCTGTTCTGGCTAGGTGCCTTCCCACCTACTTTAAAAATACTCTATTGTGCACTTAACGTCTTGACCTGAGCCATAATTCAAAATACTAGGTACATCACCCATCCACCCCAAATGTTCAACTGCCTTGCAGGCACTTTGAATCAAATGTTGACAATTCGTTGTATGCCTATGTTCCACTTCAATATTTAATTAGGCTCCTCTGTTCCTATTAAGGCACATAAAATGCAATAAAAATCCCAGCCTTAGTTGAGGTTTCTATTTACTAAACCAACACTTTCAAACTAGGGTAACTAAAGTTAGGTTCCTAAACTCTTATGTAGGAATCTAAATAAAGTAAGTGGCCTAATATTCAAATGTGCTGAGCAGCTGCACTGAAGTAAATAAAGAACTTCAGGTGCATAGCAACTCTACAAATCAGGCCACTTATTTATGTTCCTCAATATGGACGTAGGAGAATAACTGGAGACTCTTACATTTGTAAATTTTAGGCTATTATTTATTAGAAAGTAAAGTGAGTCAGGCTTGATGTCATAAATGACTTATTCACCCAGGTGGTTATTTGCATGTAAAACTGTTTACCTTCCATCATAGTGAGACCAGAAGGTAGACTACTGGTAATTTCCACACTCCGTTTTCTGTTACTAGTAAAGCACTAAAAGTCATCTCTGTTAGACTAGATAGGGATATTTCACACTATAAACATATGCACTCCATTTTATGACCTATTGTACCACAACTAAAATATTTTTTATTTCTAACAAAGTCCAATAAAGAATAAAATGGAAAGTTTGTGAACTCTAAGTATTGCAAAGTACAAATGAAAATGAGGTCACTGATTTCAGCCAGTAAGTAACAAATAAATAATAATCTATGCCCTGAACAAACTACTTAATAAAGTTTCTGATTTTTAAAACTTAAACAACAATAAACAGTATTACTAAAATGAGCTGATTCAAAACATGGCTGTAAATGGTTTTTATACCACTATTTCTCACTTTAGGTTTTTATTCAAGAGTACCAAACAACTTTTCTTAAGGTCAGATCAGTAAGATAAAGGTTTGTCTAGTTTTTTCATGTTATCTACGGAGCCCTAAGTCTATAATCCTAAAAACAAAGTAAATACCTGTGCTGTATAAAAGGAGGAGCAAGCTATCATATGCTGAATACTCTCATAACAACCTGTCTGTTTCCTCTGTAAGGTAGAACTTGGGACTTCTTGCAGGACTGTTAGACACTTGATGAGGATCTGAAAGTACAAGGATTACAATATAAAGCCCTAAATCTGAAGAGATTTTCCAGGGTCAGTGCCTAGCAATGTATCATCTTGTTATACTTGACTGTAAAACTTAAAAAAAGTTTACTGAATACACAGAGTGAGATCCTAGCCCACATTGAAAACAATAGTAAATGTGACCAAACTTTCACTCAAACTCTGTCTAAGGTAATAGATATAAAATACATGATGGGTATTTTTGCTGTTTTAAATAGTCAGAAATAAAATAATTTATGATGTAGTATGAGTTAACATACTCAGAGACAGATCTGTTGCAAACTGTTCTGAGCTGGTCAGAAATTTAAATGAAAAACAAATTTTCACATAATTCTTTTTGTTTTCCAGTCAGCTCTAAACATAAGAGATGGATTCCTCTCCTCTTGTTTAACTATGTTCAGCTATGAAAAGTGCATATTACCAAATTACTGTCGATTAGAATAAGGATCTGAACACGGAAGCCGTGTTTCAATAGATTGGTTGTGATATCATAGCCAATGACTACCCAACTGAGACATTATCATTAAACAGATACAGTATGTGAACAGAATCCCTCTGCCTTTTCCCACTTGCTCTCATCCCATCTCTGGTTTTAACACAGAAATTATTGCTAGCTATTTTAAGTTATCTAGCTCAGCCTAACCATAAACTGGAATCTATTTTTGTTTTTATTTCTTGATCATGAGTTAGAAAGTCTTTGGATGTTGCCAACAATATATTTATCTGAATCCTTGATGAAACTAAATAGTATTTAAGCCAAACACAAAAATGGAGAGAAGGCGCGCGAACAGTCATTCCGTTTTCATTTGGAAGATGCTTGCTTTTGGAAAGGAGCTTTGTTTTTAAAAGAAAACATCTCTCCATTGAAAATAGAAAGTGAATTATCAAGTTCTAGCTTGAAGAGAGAGGATGACTAGGATATCAGTGTCAAGCACTCAAGGAACTGGCAAATACTCTCTTGTTTCCCTCAACACTACCATTTGTAAATGGAATATAATTAGAGGTTATGGCCCAGATACTGCCTTGGTTTAAATCCACCACATTACCCAATTAACTCAATGGAATAACTCTGAATTTGCACTAACATATCTGAGAAAAGAATCTAGATTCATGGATTTTAAGCCTTAAAGTACTTGACATGCACAGAATAAATACCTTGTTTGTTGTGAAGTTATCAAAAGCAATAAAAATGTTGCTCTCAATAAGCTCCTAAGAACACACAACCCACAAGTTTGGTTCACCTTTTGTCTACTTCATTATATATTATTTTTTAAATTCAGAAGATTTGTTTGCAAGCTGCCTCTCTTTTAAATGTTCTTACCTGAACTACTGGCACTGAAGCAATCTTGTGATAAATAATCGGAGCAAGGAGACCAAAACATTGAACAACAGATTGCAGGGTATAATTTACATCATTTAACCAATTACTGAGTTCAATCGCCGCTACCATTCTCTCACATTCAGCTAGTCTAGCAACCTGTAAATTAACAAATATTTTTATTCAGATGTAAATTCTGTTGTTTAAATTATTTATCTCACTTCTAGGAGTGGAAGAAGATAGATATTTTGTATCTTAAGCAGCATAATTGCTAGGATGTAGGATGTGTGAATTTGGATTAAGCTTTACTGTGATCCCTGCTAGAAGTATATGAGGAAATGTAGCATTGTTCATGACTCCAAACGTAGACTGTGATTTTGAAATAATTGTATCCTTTAACTATAAGCCTTCAAAACTTGGTTTTGCTTTTTTACTGAGCAAGGAAAGAGGCTATGGCACCAAAAAAAAAATTAGCAAAGTGGAAATTTCACATGCTAATCTCTCACATTTAATTGATGGGAAAGTATCAACTCCTTTCTTGACCTGACATTTTAGGTACCAATTCTGCAGCTCTTGTTCATGTGTACAGGCCCAGTTAAGTCATTGATATGCCTCACATGAGCAGGGGCTACAGGATTGGGTCCTTAGGCAAAAGAAGTTAAATGGGACATGTAATAGAAATGGAGTGAAAGTTAAGTTGATATAACTTTGCTAGTTTCAAGAAATACAATATCACTCTTTTGGGGAGTAAGTGAGGCAAGAAAGAACTCAGGCTAGCATGCCAATGGTATCCTATTACAACAGGGGTGAGCAAACTGTGGCCTGCAGGCCACATCCGGCCCACGGGACCGTGCTGTCCAGCCTGCCTGAGCTCTTGGCTGGGAGGCTCCCCTGCGCTCCCCCCCCCCCCGCTCCCGGAGTCTCAGCGCCCCACACCACCAGTACTCTGGCCTGCCACTCCTGGGCAGCGCTGCAGGCTCAGGCGGGGCCTGAGCTCCTGCCACTTTGAGCGGCATGGTAAGGGGGCAGGGCTGTGAGCTCCAGTGGGCCACATAGCCTCCAGACACACTGCTCTGAGCAGCATGATAAGGAGGCTGGGTTGGGGGCCAGAGGGGTTGGATAAGGAGCAGGGAGTCCTGGGGACAGTCGGGGGACAGGGAGCGATTGGATGGGACAGAGGTTCTGGGGAGGTGGTCAGGGGATGGGAAATGGGGGGTTGGGTAGGGGGTGGTTCCTGGGGGGGCAGTTAGAGTGAGGGGTCTCGGGGGGGATTGGTCAGGAGACAAGGAGCAGGGGGGGTTAGACAGGGAGTGGGGTTCTGGGGGCATGGTTGGGGCAGAGGGGGTCTCAGGAGGAGGTAGTCAGGGGACAAGAAGTGGAGCAGAGTTGATGGGTTGGAGGTTCTGGGGGGGGCAGGGCCAGCCTGTTTGGGGAGGCACAGCCTTCCCTATCCAGCCCCCCATACAATTTTGCAACCCTGATGTGGCCTTCGGGTCACAATGTTTGCCCACCCATGTATTACAAGTTTAATATTAAAGAAAAAATACCAGTCAAGTCACAAAAACATTTATAAAGAAAAAATTATAGCAACATTGAAGTAGCACAAAATTAACAGATTTTTGCCTCTTTTTTAGGACTTGATCCAGACCCCACTGCAGTCAATGGAACTCCTTCCATTGGCTTCAGTGTGCTTTTCCCCTTAATGAGGGAATGATTGATCTAGAAATAGCTCTTTTGCCAAAGATACAAAAATATCAGCAAATGTTAACAGACCTTATAACACAGAAGATTGTACCTTGATGGATACCATGCTAATGAAGAATGAGATACACCGCAGTTACAGTTAATATGTTGTAAAATATACCAGGGAATTTTGAAATGCAACTAGTCAAATCAAAACGGTAAACTCAAACCCAACATTAGTTTTAAGCCACACATACTTGTCCATTGTATAGAATGTCTTTAGAACAAATGGAATCACAGAAGAGTGCTCCTTCCTTAACATTAATCTCATTAATAATAAAAATGCTCCTAAGAAAGAGGTGCAAGAGGATTGAAGAAGCCTGAGACACAGCATCAAGACATAATCTACAAAATACAAAAAAGACAAAAGAATGGTAATAGTACATAATTACGATATAGACATTCCACATATAAACTGCATAATTTGTGAAAATACAAATTATAATTATAAAATCATAAATCAAAAGGATTAATACAGCTGCTGATGATGATGCAAATGAGATTAATTTCATTTAATGCTTCCCAGTGATGTCAGCATTGGACTACAAGAGAAAAGTCTCTGGCTTTGGTCTGTGCTGGGCAGCTAGTACCACAGGATGGCTTTTCTCATTGTTCCTTCTTTTAACATAGTGATGCTGTATCATCATCCTTTGAAAACTTGAAAGTTATTTCAAGGATACAACAGGCTATTTACTTTTGAATCAATTTCTTCTTCTATGGCTGTTGTTTATTATTATTATTTTGTGTTGTGGTAGTGCCTAAAACGGGTGGGAAAACTTTTTGGTCTGAGGACTACATCTAGGTATGGAAATTGTATAGCAGGCCATGAATGCTCACAAAATTGGGGTGGGGATGTAGGAGGGGGTGAGGGCTCTGGCTGGAGGTTTGGGCTCTGGGGTGGAGCCAGAAAAGAGGAGTTCATGGTACGGGAGGAGGCTCCAGGCTGCAGAAAGGGGTTGGAGTGCAGAGAGGGGTGAGAGCTCTGGCTGGAGGTGCAAGCTCTGAGGTGGGGCTGGGGATGAGGGATTTGGGGTGTAGGAGGGTGCACCAGGCTGGAGCAGGGGAGCGGAGCAAGCCCCAGACCCCCCTAACCAGTGGGAGCTTGAGGATCAGATTAAATCGGCTAGCAGGCCAGATGTAGCCCGTGGGCCGTAGTCTGCCCACCCTTGGCCTAAAGTCTCTAGTCAGGGATCAGGGCCTTCACTGTGCTAGCCATTGTACATACATGCACACTGAAAGCACTGTTCCTACACCAAAGAGTTAATGAAATATTCATAATATTTTCCTTTTTCTTGTTGATGCTACGGGGCAAAATTCTCAGTGCAGTATTTTTGTGCTTTTTCCAAAGGATTTCTTCTTTTTCTAATCCTTAGCCTGATAGCTTCTAACCTGCATTTTTATGCAATAAAGCAGTGTTTCCCAAAGTATGGTACATGTACGCCTGGTGGTACGTGAAAGGGTTTCAGTACGTAGCAGAATTTTTTATTTTACTTTATCATAGGTTGTGGGTTTTTTAGCAGCAGAAAACAATTCACTAAAATGTAATGTATAAGAATGGTGTACACTTGAACATTTATTTCTAATGAATATTTAATCCAGAATTAAATGAATTAGGAGTGTGTTATAAGAATGTGGCTACCCCCTCCCAATTATCTTCACCAGAGAAGAGGTACGCCGGTAAGAAAAATGTCTCAAAGGGGGTACACGAATGTTGTAAGTTTGGGAAACACTGCTATAAAGAGTAAATTCTTTGCTTCCCTTCACTGATTATGTCTCCTATAACAGTGGTTCACAGGTATATGTGTACCCCTAGGGGTATGCATGGGTCCTCCAGGTGGTACATATACTCATCTAGATATTTGCCAAGTTTTACAACAGGCTACATAAAAAGCCCAACAAAGTCAAAACAAACTAAAATTTCATACAAACAATAACTTGTTTATGCTACTCTATATCCTATACAGTACAAATTTAACCTGTCATGGCTGAGCACACACAGTTACAAAGGAAAAACATGCAAATACTAGTGATACCATTTATAATGAAAACTCTGTGCTAATTTCATGACAATATATATTTTTGTAAGACAAAGTTAACAATTGTGATTTATTTTTAGAGCATCTTTCATGCTAGGAGTATCAGCACAATTTCACACCTTGTTACTCTACAAAATAAAATGGTACACATTTACAATTGTCTGCTATTTAAAAATCATTTTTGCCAATTACCTGTTCTGAGATATAGTCAAATTGTTACTAGCAGAAATAACTCCTGGATCAGCAGATGGTGTTGAAGGAGCCAAGACAAAATAGTCCCACACGGGTGAAAATGCTTTTTTGGCTAATGTATAGTTATCTGTCTGATAGGCAATCTACAGGAAAAGCATAGTTTTGAAATGACATGATTTTTATACTAAAAGTTGTTAGCAAGTCTTATCATTATGAATGTGTTGATTCAAATAAAGCTGTTAACTTTCCTTGTTGTTTACATAGCCATTCCAAGTAATAAGCAAGGTTTTAACCCCTGTAATGCTATCCCCTTTCTACATTTCATGGAAGTTTATAACACTTGTGAGAATACTATCAGAACCATATCTGAGTAAAATAAATATAACATCCATTTTATTCTGCTAGAATTGTAGGACTTGAGTTTCAGCACTAGCATCAGAAAGGGTAGAATAAGGCCTTGGTCATTCCCCTGCACAGAGTCGGGTGTGGAAATCCATGTAGATGTTACTACAGTTTGCGTAGCTATACTAACTCCTTCTGAATTTCCTCTACAACTGCTACTACTGCAGCAGTCACATTGCCACGGATGAGGGGATGCAAATGGAACCACAAAAATGAGCCGCCATTCATGTGCACAGCTCTTGCCTCTGCAGATCTAGGGTAAACTTTCTCACAGCTTTCCAAAAATCAACAGGGTTGGAAGGTTTCACCCTTTGTCCAATGTGCAGCTCTCTCAAATTCCTCCTTGTTGAGGAGACAATTTACAAGAAGTATAACTAAGTTACCTCATAGAGTTTTCCTGAAAACATGAAACCTGTTGCTGGTTTCTCCTTTGGAGGGGTTGGATTTGGCTCCTGGAAAGTTTAATCAAATCTTTAATCCCCAATCCTCAGAGTCCCACTAGGATGATCTCCTGCTATTAGCCTGAACCCCAAAAAGCTAAAGGAAAGTGAAGAATGCTAAGGAAAAACACCCCAAAAGACTAAAAAGGGATTAAACAGGAAGTGACCAACATAGAAGAAAGAAAAGAACAAAAGACCTCGTCCAAAAACATCTTCCCCACTTAAAATGGTCCCACATCATTTTTGAAGTCAGAATTAGTAAGAGTGCTAAAGTCTATCATTTGTTGGTTAAAGTTGTGATTTGTCCTAATTATGTTTGTTGACAAGTCCTGAAACTTTGTCTTGGAACCTGACTAAAATAAGGTTTGGAACCACTATTCACAGGGACAGAAACAAATCTTGAACCAAATTAAAATTCAGGCTACCTGAGTCAGGTATGCTCGAGCGGTAATAGCAGAAAGTGGTGGATAAGCAAGGATTGGTTTAGTTGTTTCCCCAATGGCATCACCAATAAGCTTTCCATCTGAGGAATATGCTGCAACTGCAAATATGTACTTTTCATTGGGATCTAAGCCTTTTATTTCCAAAAGGCTTTTTCCATCAGCTGGTATCTGTTAACAAAAATATTTCTAATTATGTGCATTGCATATAACAAAAAAGTAAATAAAATACTTTATTGTAAGACTTTTTGTTTCTTTATTAATCACTTCTTTCATACAATCAGAATTACAACCCATAAAAATCACTGATCTAAAGAACGTACCTAGTCTATATGAAGTTTCCATGTCAGATGTCATGGAATGTTATGATCAAATTATGGTAGTATGCATGGAGAGATTGGTAAGGCAAATAGTCTACAAGCTTCCTTTCTTGAAAGCAGAAAGAAAAAAGTCTAAGGCCCTTCTGGAGAGTGTCCGAGTACACAGAGAAGAGCTAAGTATATAGCCTAAAAGGATTCAAGTTCTCTTTCTCAAAGAGTATAGAGACCTTCATGTTTGAATGTTACAGCTAATGAAAGGGATACCTTCAAATCTCCAAGAGTAGAGTGCAAATAAATCTAATGTAATGTCCTTTAAAAAAGGAAATATAGCTCCATCTCTGTTTTTACTTAATAAAAATATTAAAAGAACCACACTCAAATCTGTTTTAAATTTCTCTTTTTCTATTTCTATATTCTTGTAAGCAACTACTGACAGAAACTGGAAACAAAATTTATACTTTCATCTGTTTTATTCTTTACTTTGTAGAAAACAGCTATAGTGAAAAGGGACTCTAATGTAACCATCTTGGACACATACTACTCATTAGTCCAAAAAAGCTGAAGGTAGCGTCTTAAGACCTGCCGAACTTAAAATAGTTGAAATAAAGATCAAAAGTATACCAAAGATTTGGCCAACTAGCTGATTAGATACAGATGAGGAATGTGGGAGGTGATAGATACACACTCCAGTGAAAGCTGTATGGTGAGTCATTCCGTGAGGGAGAATGGCTTGCACGGGTTTTATCTTGGTCTTACCTCTTCTCCTGCATTTGGAAGATGATGATTATTTAACCTTACTTTTAAATTGCTTCCTGCTGCTACGCATCCCAAAATACTGTACCATGAAACCTTTTGAGAAAAAGAAAACATAAATATTTGATATCTACTATCATCTCAAATTTACTGTGAGAAGCAATATTGTCTAATGAAGAATTTATGACATTTTCTGCATAAGAATAAGGGTTTTAATGTGAATGTTGTTATTATGAAAGTTGTTAAATTAATGGCACTAGAAAATGATTCCACAGTTTAGTCAGAAAGCAGGTACAAAAATACACAGTGACTAAAGCAGGGGTCCCAAACATAAGCCCTTCCCTGCGGCCCGCAAAGCTCCCCGCAGGCCCCCACCCCGAGTTGTTTTCTGGGGCTGCTAAGCTCTCCGCCTCCTCCCCCACCCCACCCCGCACGGTTTCCTGCTGCTCTACCTACCGCCAGGCAGTTCTCTGGCGACACAGCAGTTTCCGGGAAGGAGAAGGAATGGTAAGCCTCCCGCAGAGAGGAGGAGGCCCACCAACCTCCCCATGGGTACCTCCCCCCCTCTGTGGGAGGCGTACCCAGGGCCGGCGACAGGGGGGTACAACGGGTACAGCTGTACCGGGCCCCAGACTTAAGGGGGGGGCCTCCTTAAATCCGGGGCGGGCCCGGTACGCTGCTGTACCCCCTTGTCGCCGGCCGGGGGGGGGGCACATGATCTGTGTACGGGGCCCCAAAATTCCTGTCGCCGGCCCTGGGCGTACCACTCCTGACCCCTCCCTCCCGGAAACTGCTATGCCACCAGAGAACTGCCTGGCAATAGGTAGAGCAGCAGGAAGCTGCGCGCCAGGAGCAGTGGGGGGAGAGGAGGTGGAGAGTTTAGTGGCCCCAGACAACTCGGGGGAGGGTCCAGGGGTGAGGAAAGTTTGCCACCAAACTTTCCTCACTCCCAGATTCCCCCACAAGTTGTTTTCTAGGGCCACTAAGCTCTCCGCTTCCTTCCCCTCCCTCTCTCCCCGTGCTCCCGGTGTGCTGCTCCCCGCACGCTGCTTCCCGCTACTCTTCTTACCCCCAGGCAGTTCTCTGGTGGCTTAGTGGTTTCCAGGGGCCAGGAACGGTAAGCCTCGCGCACAGGGGAAGAGGGGGAGAAGAGGTGGGGATTTGGGAAAGGGGTTGGACTAAGAGTGGGGGGGGGAGTCAGAGTGGAAACTTTGGGGAAGGGGTTTGAAGGGGACAGGAAAGGAGTTGGAAGAGACGGAGCAGGAGTGGAGTGGGGGTGCAGTCCAGTGCAGGGGGTGAGCTTTAACAGATGTAAAGAAGTTAATAAAAAAGTTAATAAATTTAATAGCACACTATATTACTTTTCATTTTTTTAAATTTTTGACTATACTTTTGTATTGTTGTATGTGTAACACTGAGGCTGAGTATGAGGCTCAGGCCTTGTCTACACTACCGTCTGGATCGATTGATGGATGGATCTATTGGGGATCGATTTATTGCATCTTGTCAGGACGCAATAAATCGGTCCCCAAGGTCGACTCCAGAACTCCAGCTCACCAAGAGGCGCAAGCTGGAGTCGACGGTAGAGCCTGCCGCCAACTGCTGCTGCTGTGAGGACGGCAGGTAAGTCAATGTGAAGTAAGATGCGTATCTTAGGTCGACCCTCCCCGCTAGTGTAGACCAGGCCTCAGATTTGTTAGGCGGTGGAGTCGTTCACCTAAGACAGGGGTCTCAAACACGTGACCCATGGGGTTATTTTCTGCGGACCACCAATCTCCCCGTGCCCCTTCTGTCCCCCCACTTTATTTCCTGCAGCTGCCAAGCTCCCTGCGCTCCCCCCCCCCCGCAACCTGTTCCCGCCTACCTCCAGGCGTTTCCCACTGCCAAACAATTGTTGGCGGTGCTTTGCACTTTCCAGGAGGGAAGGAGGAGGAGTGGGGAGCTGTGCGCTTAGAGGAGGAGGCTGGGCAGGGGTGGGACCTCATGGAAGGAGTGGAGTGGGGGCAGCGAAGGGGGCGTGTCACTGATGAGACCCTCGGGCCAATTCACTAGTCCTCATGAGGCCCTTGCGGTCATTTGAGTTTGAGTCCCCAGGACTAAGGCTATGTCAGCTCTATAAGCATGGGATGTAATTCCCCTGCTCATATATACATACTCACACTAGCTCAATGAGAGACGGGATGTGACAACAGAGACTTAGCTATGATGAGTACAAACCCACCTTGTACTTGGCATGATTAAGCTGTGGCATGCTACTGTGGCTGCACTGTTGTTTATACTTGATAATTATAACTTGATAAGAGCTAAGAGGAGTATGTGTACGCAAGCAGGGGAATCAGACCCCCTAGCTCAAAGTATAGACATAGCCAAATATGTACGCTGCTGCTCTACTGTCTCTCCAATGAGGCTCAAACATGACCCAAAGGGACCAGCTCTACAGATGAGAGAGTTGTTAGGTTTTCATGCCCACTCATTTGGTCCTCTCAAATTAAACTGCCAATAAAGGCACCATTTGTGATGGTGGTTTTAATGATGTGGACACCTGGGCCCTGACCCAGAAAAGTACTTAGACAAGTGAGCATGTGAGGACCGGATCTTATCCAGGGGCCACTGAAGTCTATATAAAAACTCACATTGACTTTAACAGATGTTGAAATGGGCCCATTAATGTCAATGTAGCAACTGTATTTACATGCTTAAAATTAAGCTTGTGGTTAAGTGCTCTTCTGGATAAAGACATTGTCCAATAGAAAATAGATCACCTCCGTGAATAGACTACAGATAAAACTGAATTCAAATCCATAATCTAAACATGAAATATTCCATCCCAGAGTCCCTTAAATCATGTAATTATGTTGGTGTGACTCACACTTATTTTGTTTCTCTACATTTCGAAACAGTATGTTATTTTGTAAAGACAAATATTAGAACTTAAGAAAGAACATGACTCCATATATCCATAGTAAATAATCAAAATCACAAATATCTTAGGGCAAGATTCTGGTACCTGTTGAATAGTTCATGCATTGTCACACTGAAATCAACAGTTAACAATTAACAATAGTTAATAAACAATTAACTTGACATGAGTATCAGACTCTGTCTCTTAGTATTACACCTTTATTAAACTGGTGACAGTTTTCTTTAAAGTTTCATATGGGAATGTACACTTTTCGTTTTAGGTTATTTTGCACCTTTCTTTACAAAATGCAACAAAATGAGTGGCTACCTCTTTATTGTAATTATGCACAATGTTGAACATACCAAACTAAAATGCTCAACAGATATAATTTTACCTGTTCTTATCATTTGCATTTTTGGCTTAACATTTAACTACTGTTCATTTTCAAGCAAACAAATATATAGTGAAATATGGCAGGGGTTTTTTCATGAAATGAAACCATTTTTTAATTAATAAAGGAATAGATTTGGAGTTGTTTTGACTTTCATTGCAAGAAATGTATGCACCTTTAGTTAAATATAATTTAGGAGAGTATACAATTTTAATTAAGAGAATTTTTTAAAAATCGCTCTCTGATTTCAATTTAAGACATACATGTATCTTCAGGAAGGAAAAAAATGCTCCTGGAAAAAGTCTGTTCTTGAACAAAGGATAAAAAAAATAAACATATTGCACCATCTAGTGGTGAACACCCTATAAGATCCGTTAAAAATTTACTATGACATATATTAAAGAGGAATAAATACCCATACCTATTACTAAATGTTAAATATTGGATGCTTTACCTAGCTTTAAAACTTTTAAAAATTATTATTAGGGCACACATGAAAAGATATTGTCCCATAGTGAATTCAAAGTTGCAATACAGTCAAATATACAAAGTCTGAAAACACTATTTCCAGAATTTTGTTTATAATTCTGAACAACAATTGAGCCCTCATTATTTCTATACACAGCATGAACAAGTTTGAAAAGATTTACTATTAAAATTCATCTCTTGAGAAAACTGCAGATAGTGGTTATTTTGAACACCAAATTGAAGTGTGCACGGTGTCTGTTTAGCAGAAGGATTAGTCTTTGACAGGTAGCATAAACAGATGATATATGGCAGTAACAAAAGAGAACAGACCACAGGAAAAGAAGTGTTGCTGGTAAATGTGAAGGTCACAGCAGTGAGTCACCAGTGACTCACAGAGATGAGAATTTAGAATTTATTCAGTTAAAACAACATAATCTACTGAAGAACAATAAAGAGCACTGTGATAAATATGGTATTGATGAAGAAACTTTCTTCACTGCCACTTATAGTTTCACATATTTCTTATGGAGTCATTATGAAGAGCATTACCTGAACATCTGAGGTGAATGGGGCTGGTTTAAATGTCATGGAGCAATGTGATCTGGAAAGCAACAGAGGAGGAGGAGGGATTCTCTTTTTCTTGCTAGTCGTAGCTTGTTTCAGATTGGAGCACAATGCATTTTGTTCGGCTTCAACCTTCTGAATTAAAGCTAATGCATCCTATGATGAAAAATAAGAATAAAAGAGAAAATCAGCGTGAAAATCCAAACAGAAGAGAAAAATCAAAACACATTTTATATTTGCAAAATATCTCAAAAATGAATATTAAAATATGATAAAGTTCTCCACAATGCTGAGGCCCCCGCGTAGTACCCCATGAATCACTTTTGGCCTGGGTTTAGGATTAGTGGGCTTTAAGTGGTAACTGCCCCACTTTCCCACTTTCCCCATTAATTGAAACATCTTCTTGGGTTTGGGGGACCTTTTGTCCACACTAGCTGCTTTCCCCTTCCCCCGTGTAGATGTAATAGAGGAGCTGTGTTTTAAAGATGTTGCAGATCTAACCTAGCGCCTGTTTGGGGATTAGGAAGGATTTTTTCCCTTTGGGCCAAAGCGGCAGATGTGCAGTGGGATTTTTCACCTTCCCTGCAGCAACATGGAGGCACAGTTCGGGTTAAAGAGAGTAGGACTTGGAAATTTAATAGTAGGAATTTATTTGGAAAAACCAAATTACTCACCTTCTCGTAACTGTTGTTCTTCGAGATGCGTTGCTCATGTCCATTCCAGTTAGATGTGTGTGTGCCGCTTGCAGAGTCATTGGAAATTTTTTCCCCTAGCAGAATCCATCGGGTCGGCTGTGGAGACCCCTGGAGTGGTGCCTCTATGGTGCTCAATATATAACCCTACCAACCCTGCGCCTCCAGCTACTCCGACAGAGGGGAAAATGGGTGGGTCTGGAATGGATATGAGCAACACATATAGAAGAACAACAATTGTTTCTTCTTCTCGTAACCATTTTTTCTTCTTCTCGTGCTTGCTCATATCGATTGCAGTTAGGTGACTACCAAGTCCGGCCTTGGAGGTGGGGTCGGAGTTATGGAATGACAGAGTGGAGCACTGCTCTGCCAAATTTTGCATTATCTCTAGAATGCTGGGGTATAGTGTAATGAGCGAAGACCATGTCGCTGCCCTGCAGGTTTCTTGAATTGGCAACTGGGCCTGGAACGCTGCTGATGAGGCCTGCACCCTAATGGAATGGGCCATGAGAGCCAGGGTTGGAAAGTTGGCTAATTCGTACCAGGTGCAAATGTAGGAGGTAATCCATGATGAGATACTCTGAAACAAGACCAGGAGACCTTTCATATGGTCTGTTATTGCCATGAATAGCTACCGTGACTTTCAGAAGGGCTTTGTATGCTTGATGTAAAAAGCAAGCGCCCATAAAATGTCCAGAGAGTGGAGCCGTTGCTCTTGACTGGTTGCATGAAGTTTAGGTTAAAACACAGCCAGGAAAATATCCTGGTTGGAGTGCAATCGGGACATAACCTTTGGAAGAAAAGTCACATGAGGCCTAAGCTGCACCTTGTCCTTGAAGAAGACCATGTATGGAGGGTCAGAGGTGAGGGAGTTGAGCTCTGAGACCCTCCTTGCCAAAATAATGTCAACCAGAAAAGCAACCTTCCACTATAGATACAGGAGCAAGCAAGTTGCCAATGGTTTAAACAGAGGTCCCATCAGTTTGGAAACAATGAGGTTGAGGTCACATGCAGATATGAGCTATTGAACCTGTGGGTACAGGCGCTCCAGGCCCTTGAGGAAGCAACTTACCATGGGGTTGGGGAAGACGGAGTGACTGGCCGCTCCCTGATGTAACTCAGAGACAGCTGCCAGGTGCATCTTGATGGAAATAGCAGCCAGACCTTGCCGCTTGAGCTGCAGCAGGTACTCCTGAAGGACAGGAAGGGGGCCTGCAGTGGTTCAGTACAGCCTCAGAGCACCAGATCACAAACTGCTTCCACTTTACCAGATAGGTGGCCCTAGTGGAGGACAAGCACAACTTACTAGACCGATTCTGAGAACATGTGCTCCAGAGGGTCTAGCCATGAAACTTCCAGCCCATGAGATGGAGAGACTGGAGGTCTGGGTGACAAAGGTGACTGTGGTCCTGGGTAATCAGATCAGGAGAAGTGGTAGTATGATCGGGGGTGTCTACCGAGAGATCCAGGAGCATGGTGTATCAGTGTTGATGTGGCCACGACAGCGCCACCAGGATGACCACTGCCTTGTCCCTCCAGACTTTGAGCATGACCTTGTGTATGAGAGGAAACGGTGGAAACACATACATGAGATGATCCGACCGTCAGAAAAGTAAGGCATCTGTGAGGGAGCCCTGGCTGTGGTTCCAGAAGGAGCAGAACCTCGGGCACTTCCTGTTGCTCTGAGTGGCAAAGAGATCAATATGGAGAGCACTCCACCTCTGGAAGATGGTGAGGATGACATCCAGCTGGATGGACCACTCGTGGCTGTGGAATGATCTGCTGAGGTAGTCTGCCAGCTCGTTCTGTCATCCTGGGAGATACGTCTCCTCTAGATGGATAAAGTGGATATGCAGAACTCCCACAGCTGGAGGACTTTCCAATAGAGGGGAGAGAAACAGGTGCCACTCTGCTTGTTTATGTAACTCCCATACATTGACCCTTCCAGTGGGCCTGTAAAGTTTGGCACTCTAATTGAATGGCTCTTGGCTCTTTGATGTTGATGTGGAGTGAGAGCTCGATTTGAGACCAGAGGCCCTGTGTCTGAAAGTCTCCCAGGTGCATTCCCCACTCCAACACTGACTGTCCATTACTAGGGACGGGGAGGGCCAAGCAAGGTCTGTGGAAGGGGACTCCCTTGCATATGTCTTGTTGGTTGAGACACCAGCCCATGGACTAGAGGACGTGGCCCGGAAGAGTTACCAGAGTCCAGAATGTCGCATCCTGGGCAGTATGCTAACATGAGCCAAATCTGGAGAGGTCTGAGATACATCCTGTCATGCTGAACCACATATGGACAAGATGCCATGTGTCCGAGTAGTACTCCTGGAGTACCCCCGGACCAGTCAGCCGTCAAGGTACTGATACACCTGCACCTGCCTCTGGTGAAGGAAGGCAGCAATGACTGACATTCTACCTCTTCCACCACATGGCTTGAGGAGTCCAATGGCACCTTTGTGGGGTTGAAGTCGACGGTGCCAGCTCCAAAGCTCTCTGCGTAGGATACTCCTCCCTGGAATGAACCCCACTGGCCAACTCCTGTGCTGCTGCGAAATGGGACCAGTGCCCAGAGTCCTTCCGCGGTGCTGCTTCTGACACAGATGCTGGAGCGCCCTGCACCAATGAACTTTGTGCCGGGTCTTGGTGTGCTGAGGCAGATTGCGGTCTCAAAGTCGCCTCCATAAGTACAACTAAAACTAAACCGATAGTGAACTGAAAGGCTAGGAGAATAAGAGGAGAACTTGCTAAGCAAGCCACCGCAGTTCTAACAACCATCACTGGCGGTAAGAAGGAACTGAGGAGGTGCTGGGTCAGCAGGGTCATATATTGAGCACGATAGAGGCACCACTCCAGGAGGTTACAAAGCTGACCCGACAGGTGCTGCTAGGGGAAAAACATTCTGACGACTGAGCACATGGCACATTTAACTGAAAATGATATGAGCAAGCACTTGAAGAAGAACATTTAGTTTGTTGCAACATGCAGCCAGTTTCCAGTGCAAAAGAAGGTTAAAACTAGCTCCCAGAATAAAAGAAAGACAGATTTTGCTGGTCACTCTTGTGCCCCTGGGGGGAGGAATAATCTGAATTTTTCACAGATTGAGTTCCCTTGTAGTACCCTCTATCCCCATAGGAGGCAGGGCAAGAGGTTTCAGAAGTGGGATGAGTCCAAGGGTAAGCTAAGGAGGGTCTTACCCAGGATATTGGTTAAATCGAGAGAATCCTGTAACTCAGCAGTTCTCAAACTGTGGGTCAGGACCCCAAAGTGAGTCACGACCCTGTTTTAATAGAGTCATCAGAGCTGGCTTAGACTTGCTGGGGTGCAAGGCCAAAGCCTGAGTCCCACCACCCGGGGCCCAAGCTCCACCGCCCAGGGCTGAGGCTGAAGCCTGAGGACTTTAGCCCTGGGCGGCGGGGCTCAAATTATAGGCCCCTTGCCTGGGGCAGAAGCTCTTAGGCTTTGCCCCCATCAGACAGCAGAGCTGGGTTCAGGCTTCAGTCCCCCATCCTGGGGTGGTGTAGTAGTTTTTGTTATCAGAAGGGAGTCACAGTGCAATGAAGTTTGATAACGCCTGTGATAACCCAACACTGGACCCAGTTAAATGCCAGTACATGAGAGATGGGTGAGCATATAGTGCCCCTCCCCAGTGTTAAGTTAATAAAGTTGCACCCTGACACTTAAATCTATCTTGTGTCTGACTTCATTCACCTACATGTCCTGACCAATAAAGTTATGTTGCATCAGTGTTTTTGAGCAGCAGTATTGCTCACCCCAGGAAAGGGTGAGTTTTGGACACTAGACCAGGTTCTCTGAGAACAGGATAGGAACTCAGCATATTCATACTCAGCTTCCATAATAACAACTATTATTAATGGTTTGAAGAGAAAAATTTCACATGCTTATTCCCTCTTTAAAAAATTGATGGCACTCAAATGATAAAGTAGTTTAAAATGTACTTAATTCTCAACTGCTACAAATTTTAAGAAATTTCACAGTACTGAAATGTTCCTCAGAATTCAACAAAAAATGTTTTCAAAAGAGAAATAAACCCAAATGAAAATTGAAGAAAATGCTATAATACAAGAAAATGTGAAGATCGAGTAAAAGGCCATTTGCACAGGCGTTATCACTTGAGTGGCCCATATCACACACAGAGTAATATACTATTAGTGTCTCCTATATTTAGTTTACCTCTTTCCATTACAAAAGATTCTGTTGAAATCTTTTTGTGAGAAGTTCTAACACCACTTTTGTTTGGAGCAGATCTTTTAAATTCAGCAGTCGGAAAGCCCTGTGGGAGGGGGTTTTCTTTGTTGCATGAAGAACAGGTTTGATTAAAAAGGTTTTGAAAGTTGCCATTCACCTTCTTACTTGTGCCATCAGTCAAATTTTGGCATCTTGACAAGATAACAACTAAACTTGAATATTCTAATCTAAGATTTGGTCTCGGCTGCCACAAAAGCAACAGCAGACACTACACTAGAAACCCTAGGAGCAGAGAGCCTCTCCAGGAGTGAGGATAGAGACAGCTAGTCTGGGTTGGGTTCCCCTTGGGTGCACCACATGGGAAAGGAGCATCCCTCCAACCTCCCAATGAGGAGATGACAGAAAGAGTGAGAAAAGACTTCCCCTTACAAATTTTTCAAGCAGACCCAGCATATATCTGCAGTGGCCTATCACACTGTCTGGGAGGACTATTCACACCCAACCTCTCAGTGCAGGAGGGACGTGTGTGTGTGTGTGTGTGTGTGTGTGTGTGTGTGTGTGTGTGTGTGTGTGTGTGTGTGTGTGTGTGTGTGTGTGTGTGAGTGAGTGAGAGAGATCTACTTTCCACCCCCATCCCCCAATCTTAACACATGGCCCCATATAAGAGGGTGGCTTGTCCCATAAGCCAGAGAGCCTGAGGCTAAAACAACCCTAATAACAACCTGAGAATGATCTGTTGTTTCCCCTATAAAGAACAGCTGAAAGCTACAGTGAAGAGGCAAAGTTCAGGAAGTTGTAAGGAGTGAGAAAGGCTCCTGCAGGGAAGACCCTGATACCAGAAAAGTGGAGTAGTAAGAACCAAGAGGCTGAACACCAAATAAAGCCAGGGAGTGATAGGACCCAGCTCTGGGAAAGACGGTTGGGAATCCCTATTTAAGAGGAGAGAGATTATGACTGGGATTGGGGCTTGGATGGCCAATGTGTACCCAAGGCACTAAATACACTGGACCCCCTAGAAAGGCAGTAATTTAATTACCTTTGGACTGAGTGCAGGGAAACAATGACCTCTGGCCACAAGTGGGTGCTCAGGAAATAACCAGCCTTATTACACCCCAGCAGTCAGCCCACTTTCCCACCCACCCACATGAACCGGCTTTCTCCTTCTGCAAGCTAGGAGGTTTCACGGGAAACCTTCATTCTTGCATTCCTAACTCTTGAGTACCTAACTTGCAAATCTAAGTAACAGTCTTTTTACTTACCTTTTTGGTGTGTGATATATACACAGGACAAGAAAATAATATATAATAGTGTGGTATCAAATAAAGTCTTTACCAGAATTTGTTTGGGATGGCCACGTTATTCAAAAGTGGTGGAACTACAGGTCCTCACATCCAAGTTGCTGGTAAATCTTCATATCATCACACCCCATTTTGTATACTACCATATACCACATATTTTACAGAAAAAATAGTTTAAAATATTTCTAGAGTGTTTTAAAAATCTTATTAAGACCACTTTTTGAATTTTTTAGTCTATAAAGCCAGGTGTTTTTGTTACCATGATCCAACAGTCTGGGACTGAAAGGATGAGAAAAATAACTAACATTTTAGAAACTTCTAAAAATGACAGCAAATATATTTTCTAATATAGTCACAAGTTTTAGAGTCCAATATCTTCCTGTCCAGGGCTAGAAACAAATATTGTATTTCACAGACGAAGAGAGGATTCTAATAGATAGGAATTGGGGTAAGGGCCATTGCGGTCAATGGAAAGATTCCCAATAACTTCAATGGGCTCTGGATCAGACACGGAATGCACTCACGCCCATGAGTTGTAAAATACCAAGTCTTACACCTGTCATTGTTCCAGGAGTGAACTTGTCTCATCTTGAATCTCCATCCAATATAGTTTTAGGAGAAATCCAACATGTGGGACATGAAGGATTTGGGGAGATCTGCAGAGCTGGCTTAGAGTTGCAGGATCTATGCCTGGAAGGTTTGGCCTCCAGCCAATCCATAATATTTAGGGATGAAACAAATGTCCATTCCACAAGAGTCAAAAACACTTCTTTACCATTCCTTCTGTTCCTCCCTCCCTCCCATCTCATGGAATGCTTCAGGGAAAATTCTGTAACAGGGTTTTCATGTTGACTTCAGGTTCCCCAGATCCCTTCCTTTTGGGTATTTTTGCAGGAAGAAATAATCCAGTCCTCAATTACATGGAATGTTAAAAACTGATATTTTAAAGGGTACTTCAGAAATTTTACAATAAAGATCACTTATATTACCTCAAGAAGGTGTTTTTGGGAAGAACTGGCTGATCCTTTAGGGAACATCAATACAGCCTTTTGCATCAGGAAGATAGCTTTGGATAACTTATTCTTTTTTATTTTATTCATTATATCTGTTTCTGTAAAACAAATATATTGTTAAACAAGTGATATAATAAGAATTCTTAATTATTTACACATTTTATAGCAATAATACACTAAGCTTTTTAATCAGTACATTAATATGCTGTGACAAAGCTCCACGCCTGTACTTGTGGGTCCTGCGTTTCTTGGCGGATTTCACTAGCCTCGGTGACTAGTTGCGGAAGGCAGGAGGGGGGGGGGCGGGCCCGCCCTCTTCTCCGGGCTCCAGCCCAGGGGCCCTAACAGTATCAGTTGAGAAGGCTGCCCTTTTAACCACCCAGCACAATACAATTCCCTGGGCTTCTTCCTCACAACAGTTCCTGCTTCTTTACTCTCCACTTCACCCTTACCTCAGGGCCTCCTTCCAAACCGCTCTCTGCTTCAATGCCTCCAAACTCTTCTCTGCTCCACTATCTCCAAACTCCTCTCTGCTCCAAACTCCCACACTGTCTGCCTGAGGCAGGGGTTTTCACTAAGGCCTTACTTGACAGCAGGTGCTCCTAATTGCCCTGCTGCCTGCTAGAACCTTCTTAATTGACCCCAGGTGTCTAGATTGGCCTGGAGTAGCCTTTGATTGGCTATAGGGGGAACAGAGACCTGCACATCCTGAGACTGATGTACCTGCCTTCCAGCACTCTCCTATACCCTTCAGGTCTGACTCTATCACATATCCCCCCCCCCCTGCTCAACGCCAAGGGATTGGGCAACTTGGGTCGACATACAGTGCATTCGTGATAAGCCATCTGCATTGCCATGATGACTTCCGGCCCTGTGTTGTATGCGGAACTGGAAAGGTTGGAGGGATAAAAACCATCTAGTCACCCTCGCATTTTTCTCCTTGTTCCGCTGCATCCACTGAAGAGGGGCATGGTCAGTCACGAGGGTAAATTTTCTTCCTAGCAGGTAGTATCTCAGTGTTTCCATGGCCCATTTAACAGCAAGGCATTCCCTCTCAACCACAGCATACTTCTGTTCTCTTGGGAGGAGTTTTCTACTGAGATATAGGATTGGATGTTCTTCTTCCCCGACCATCTGGGATAGGACAGCCCCCAGTCCTACTTCGGATGCATCCGTCTGCAAGATAAACTCCTTAGAGAAGTCTGGGGCTATAAGTACGGGGTCACTGCAAAGGGCTGTCCTCAGATCTGTAAATGCTCTCTCTGCTGTATCTGTCCATCGTACCATTTCCGGACCCCGAGCTTTTATGAGCTCAATCAGGGCACTCGCCCTAGTGGCAAAATGGGGAATAAAGCGTCGATAATAGCCTACCACGCCTAGGAACGCACGGACTTGCTTCTTTCGGACTGGCCGGGGCCAGTTTTGAATTGCCTCTAGCTTATTAGTTTGGGGCTTCACTATGCCCCTTCCGACAATATATCCCAGGTATCTAGCCTCTGCTAGCCCTATGGCACATTTAGCGGGATTAGCAGTGAGGCCAGCTCGCCTTAAGGTGCGCAGTACTGCTTCCACTTTCTCCAAGTGGGTTCCCCAGTCTGG
The DNA here is from genome assembly GCA_032164245.1 of Sternotherus odoratus. Lineage (NCBI taxonomy): Eukaryota > Metazoa > Chordata > Testudines > Kinosternidae > Sternotherus > Sternotherus odoratus. Next base: position 71,427,372 of record JAVMKO010000001.1, on the reverse strand, counting down.
CGTATGGATGATGACATCATCTAGGTATGCGGCTGCGTAACTAGTATGAGGGCGCAACAGTTTATCCATGAGACGCTGGAATGTGGCTGGTGCCCCATGTAGCCCGAACGGGAGGACAGTGTACTGAAATAGCCCATCTGGGGTGGAGAACGCTGTCTTCTCTTTGGCCTCCTTAGTCAGGGGAACTTGCCAATAACCTTTTGTCAGGTCCAATGTGGTTAAGAAGCGGGCACTACCCAGTCGGTCAACCAGTTCATCGATGCGTGGTATGGGGTACGCATCGAATTGGGATACTTCATTCAGTCGGCGAAAGTCATTACAGAATCTCATGGTTCCGTCAGGTTTAGGGACCAGAACAATTGGGCTGGACCACTGACTGTGAGATTCTTCAATAACCCCTAATTCTAACATTTTCTTTACTTCATCCTTGATTTCCCCTCTTTTAGCCTCTGGTATTCGGTAGGGTCTCAATGTTACCTTGGCTCCTGGGATCGTGCGGATATGGTGATAGGCTTCAGTTGTTCGCCCCGGTTTTATAGAGAACACATCTCGGTTGCGACTGATCATGTCGGCTGCCTCCCTCTTTTGGATCGGCGTCAGGTCTGGAGATATCTTTACTTGCTCGTGTGAACCATCCTCCTGGGGAAGGGTCTCCTGGGTGACCAAGCATGCCTCTCGATCGCGCCAAGATTTTAGAAGATTAACATGATAAATTTGCTCCGGCTTCCGACGGCCGGGCTGCCGTACCTTATAGTTCACCTCCCCCACAGCTTCGATAACTTCGTAGGGTCCCTGCCAATGAGCCAATAGTTTACTTTCTGCTGTGGGTACCAGAACCATCACCCGATCTCCTGGCTGGAACCGTCGAAGCTTTGCTTGGTGGTTATAATGGGTTCGTTGGGTCTCTTGTGCTTTCTCTAAGTGCTCACGTACGATGGGCGTAACTTGGGCTATCCGATCTCGCATCTGCAGTACGTGCTCGACTATATTCTTTCCAGGATTTGGCTCTTCTTCCCAAGCCTCTCTGGCCATATCCAGTATGCCCCGGGGATGGCGCACGTACAGTAGTTCGAACGGGGAGAAACCCGTGGAGGCTTGTGGAACCTCCCGGATGGCGAACATGAGGTAAGGCAACAGGGTATCCCAATCTTTCCCATCCCGACTGACCACTTTTCTAATCATGGCCTTGAGGGTCCTATTGAATCTCTCCACAAGGCCATCTGTCTGTGGGTGGTATACGGAGGTCCGTAGGGCTTTTACCTGGAGCAATGAACACAGATCTTTCATCAATTTGGACACAAAAGGTGTCCCTTGGTCAGTCAATATCTCCTTGGGTAGCCCAACTCGGGCAAAAATCTGTAGTAGCTCCTTAGCTATTGTCTTGGAGGCCGTATTGCGTAGGGGGACGGCTTCCGGGTACCGGGTTGCATAGTCCAGTACAACAAGCACATGCTGGTGTCCCCGAGCTGTCTTCTCAAGGGGTCCTACCAGATCCATAGCTATGCGTTCAAAAGGTACCTCTATTATTGGAAGAGGTATCAACGGCGCCCGCAAGTGCGGACGAGGACTATGTAACTGACACTCTGGACAAGAGATGCAATATCGCCGAACATCTTCGTGCACTCCTGGCCAGAAGAACCTTCGCAGGATTCGTGCCTGGGTTTTCTCGACCCCTAGGTGTCCTCCAAATAGGTGACTGTGGGCGAGGCTCAATATGGCCGTTTGATGTTTTCTTGGCACCAGAAGTTGATGGATCTCCTGTTCCTGTATTTGCACCACACGGTACAACAGATCTTTCTTTAGTATAAAGTAAGGTCCCGGACCCCGGACTTTCCCCTCCACGGGTGCCCCATCTATCTCGGCTACCTCTTTTCTGGCATTATCGTATCTAGGGTCCTCTGCTTGGTCCCGCCCGAAAGATTCTCTCCCAGAACTAACGTGCCCAAGTTCCCAGGGCCTGGCTTCTGCTTCTCCTAGTGGCTCACTGCCATCCTGACGTGGGGTGGCCTCAGGCTCGCTTTCTGGGGTGGGAGTTGCTCTGTTGGCTGCACGGGTCCGTCGGCCGACTAGAGCAGTCTCCTGATCCTGGGTCAGGATCCGGGTTCCTAAGGCCTTTGCGGCCCTCCTCTCTTTTTTCGTCCTCCGGGTCCTTTGGTGGGCTGGGAACAGATCCTCAGAAATTTCCGTGAACATCGGGGGTTGACATTCTCCTGGCGGTAAATTGCTATCCTCAGGGTTTGCATCCCGTCAGACCCTTGGGGGTGGGTGGTGAGGACCTTTAGCTGATCCATTACCTCATGCAAGAGGGCACGATCTTGGGTCGCCTGATTCATTATTAATTGGTTTGTTTCCTGCTGAACCCGGGTAGCTTCCTGCTGGGCTGCCGTGGCTTGTACCAGAGCCCTTATCACCTCCTCCATTGTGGCACAAAGCAGACAACCCACCAACAAGAATTCAAAACCCCAGTGACCCCTTTTTTTTTTTTTTAATCCTTTCTTCCGCCACGCTGTGTACGGACATCCCACCTCTGACACCAGTTGTGACAAAGCTCCACGCCTGTACTTGTGGGTCCTGCGTTTCTTGGCGGATTTCACTAGCCTCGGTGACTAGTTGCGGAAGGCGGGGGGGGGGGGCGGGCCCGCCCGCCCTCTTCTCCGGGCTCCAGCCCAGGGGCCCTAACAGTATCAGTTGAGAAGGCTGCCCTTTTAACCACCCAGCACAATACAATTCCCTGGGCTTCTTCCTCACAACAGTTCCTGCTTCTTTACTCTCCACTTCACCCTTACCTCAGGGCCTCCTTCCAAACCGCTCTCTGCTTCAATGCCTCCAAACTCTTCTCTGCTCCACTATCTCCAAACTCCTCTCTGCTCCAAACTCCCACACTGTCTGCCTGAGGCAGGGGTTTTCACTAAGGCCTTACTTGACAGCAGGTGCTCCTAATTGCCCTGCTGCCTGCTAGAACCTTCTTAATTGACCCCAGGTGTCTAGATTGGCCTGGAGTAGCCTTTGATTGGCTATAGGGGGAACAGAGACCTGCACATCCTGAGACTGATGTACCTGCCTTCCAGCACTCTCCTATACCCTTCAGGTCTGACTCTATCACAATGCATTACCTGTGAAGAGATGAAGGCAATTTACATCTTTCCCAGGAGACTTAGTAGACTTGAGATTTTTGCCATCCATTTGAACACCTATATGGAAAGAAAACACTTCATCATCTTGCTCATTATGGTGTCCCTGTTGAAGAGTATTGTAAGAGGGTTTACAGGTAGTTCTTTATATGAATTCCTACTCTGTCAATAGCTGCACCTCTCTGTTCTTTTGGTTAGCTCATTGGCATTTCTTGGAGTGAGCTGACAAGCAAAAATATTCCATCCCCTTATCCCTGCCATCCTTAGGAGCACTGCTAGCTCATGGAGAAAGAGGGATCTTGTGTTATCTAATGTGAAGTCAATCCTGAAAGATATAGGGGTGTGGTCAGGGCCATTCTTAGGATTTATGGGGCCCTACGCAGTATTATTAAACTGGTGCCTCTATGCTCCACTGAAGAGGTCTCCAGCTAGCGCTGATGACACCAGTGTGTCGAGGGGGCGCAGCCCCACACCTGCTCGCAGACCCCCCAGAACCTCCCCATTGCTGACATACACCGAGCTTCATGTGTAATCGTGGCAGTGACTCAAGGCAGGCTTCGCGCTGTCACATGGGGGCTGTATCTTGCCATAGCCCATGGCCCTCCTACAGCCCCTCGCCACTCCTGGCTCACCAAGAGCATTTTGATAGGAATTGCCAAGACATAATAACAACAATAATATGTGTGTGTGTGTGTGTGTGTGTGTGTGCGCGCGCGTGTGTGTGTTAGGGAAGTGTGAGAGACTCAGTTTAACTAAAGATACCTGAGGCCAATTAAGGGAGGCCAGCGACCTCTAAAAACCCCTCTTCTGGTGAAAGATCAGAGCCGGTGTAATACAGTAACAGCCTGGAGAGGGGAAAGGGGAAAATATTTCTGTTTGTGTTGGGAGTTTGTATTTTTCCTCATTTTGCTTAAGAGAACTTCTTAGGCCTAGCCTGAGGCCAACCATGTAAATAAGGAAAAATAAAACCATAGAGAAGAGAAAAGCCTCCAGAGTCAGACTGATTTACTCCAGACACTTACACTGTCCAAGGGAGAAACACTGAGGCTGACAAAGTGAAGGAGGTACCCTACCACACTATGGTTTCATGGGAAATCCTGAAGTACAAGATTTATAGTAGCTTTTAAATATTTAAAAATGGACCAAGCAGATCGTTCTTTGGGGCCTTCCATACCAGAGTGGGAGAGCAGGTTTCTTGCTAACATTTAGTAGATAAGGGTAAATTGGTAGCATAGAGATTGAAACCACAAATAGTATAAAATAAATTATTCAAATCCACTTTTCTAGAGAGAGAGTGTATATACTACAGATGACCCATCTACAGAGCTTCCTCCTTCCTTTAGTTTAATAACATTACAGCAATTTGCAATACAATTGAAATCATGTAACTTAGTGTCTAGGAGCCTAATCCTGGAGTTCATATTAAGGTTTAATTACCACTGATGTAACTGAGTGTAGATTAAAGATTGCAGGAGATTGTTTGATAAGAAGATGTTAATCTCAACATGTTATTTCTGATTGTGTGTGAAATATAAATTGCCACAAATTTGATGCATTTTACAAGTATTGACTTAAATAACATTACAAAAATATACCAATGTACACATTAATTCAACTGTGAAAGGTATTTAGATTTATTAAACCTTACCTTGTTTCATGTTAAGAAGTTTCACAGCAACTCTGTGTTGAGCTTGAATAAGCTCCAAGTGTAAATCCATCACAAAATTGTTTCCTGGGGCTGGCTTATTATTACCATATGCTGAAGAAGCATTCAGATTTTTGCTATTTGAATTCTTCTGATAAAAAGAAAGCATTAATTAAGCAACTACTGATTTAAAATAAGCCATTTTAATATATTTATTTTGAGATTACAAATAAGAAAATTACTAATTCAGTATGTTGAGGAAGTTTCAGCAATTTGCCATAACTATATAGATCACAAATATTCAGAAAATAATTCTCTTTAAAATAGTCAAAAGCAAACTCAATAATAAAGTATAATACACAGACACAGGTAAGAAACATAACAAGGATTTCTGAATCTTACAATCAGAAGTCACAAAACTATACTCAAATGAACTATCTACAATAAAAACGAAATAGTTCTATCTGTGGTCAATTACTCTACAATAGGTTATGGAAATAATAGATGTTGTTCACATCAGGGAAATGATCATTTTCAACATGCCTTTATGAAGGATGGGTGGAGACAAGTTGTTTTACAATGTGTATGAGCCAATTCTGCTGGGAGGAAAAATTTAATCAGAAAAACGTGAATGATAATTTTGAATCATTTAAGAACTTACTAGATGCCCAGAAAGCCACAATTGAGAAAGAATGCAATTATGGTTAAAAAATCTGACCTGGTTTAGAGTAGAAGTGAAGGCAGCTATATATATATATATAACAAATGGAGGAAGGGGGAAGTTGATAGTAATGAATACAAATCAGAAGCTAAGAACTTTGGAAAATCAGAAGCTAAGAACTGTGGAAAATTGTTAAGTTCTGGCATCCACAATTCAAAAAGGATGTCGACAAATTGGAGAGGGTTCAGAGAAGAGACATGAGAATGAAGGATTAGAAAATGTGTTTTTCAGTGATGGACTCAAGGAGCTCAATCTATTTAGCTTAACAAAGAGAAGGTTAAGGGATGACCTGATTACAGTCCATAAGTATCTAGATGGGAACAAATATTTAATAATGGATTCTTCAATCTAGCAGAGAAAGGTATAACATGATCCAATGGCTGGAAGTTAAAGACACATTAAGACTGGAAATAAGGTGTAAATTTTTAACATTGAGGGTAATTAACCATTGGAAGAATTTACTACGGGTCATGATAGATTCTCCATCACTGACAATTTTTAAATCAAGATGGAATGTTCTTCTAAAAAGATCTGCTCTAGGAATTCATTTGGGGGAAGTTCTAGGGTCTGTCTTATACAGGTCAGACTAGATCAGTGGTGGGTAACCTGTGGCCCACAGCCCATCAGAGTAATCCGCTGGCAGGCCGCAAGACAGTTTGTTTACATTGGCCAACCGCAGGAATGACCAGCCACAGCTCCCAGTCAGGGCTGGTGTAACCACTAGGCAAACTAGGCAGCTGCCTAGGGCGCCAAAATTTGGAGGTGCCAAAAAGCTCTGGGGCCGGGGAGCAGTGGCTGAGCCCTGTATCCCATTTGGGGGCGGTGGCACATGAGGGCTCCATGCCCGTGTCCCACCTGGGGGGGCTGGCGGCGCATGAGGGCTCCGTGCCTGTGTCCCGCTGGGGGGTGAAGGGAGGTGGCTGCAGAGGACATGCCTGAGCCCAGATTGCCCCCTTGCCTGGGGGGGCACACAAAGTGGAAATTTCACTTAGGGGGCAAAATATCCTTGCACCAGCCCTGCTCCCAGTGGCCATGGTTCACCATTCCTGGCCAATGGGAGCTGCAGGAAGTGGTAGTCAGCAGGTCCCTGCAGCCCACGCAGCTCCCATTGGCCAGGAACGGTGAATCATGGCCACTGGGAGCTGCAGGTGGCTGTGCCTGCGGATGGTAAATGTAAACAAACTGTCTTGCGGCTCATTTGCAGATTACCCTGACAGGTCCTGTGGGGCCCATGGGCCAAATGTTGCCCACCACTGGACTAGATGATCACAATGGTTCCTTCTGGCCTTGGAATCTATGAATCTGTATCACAATTTCCATGTGTGAACACAACCTGGCTTTCTAATTTAATCAAACCCCATTGTATTATCTACAAATCTTGTTCTAATTTGTCTTTTTGAATAGAATCATAGAATTGGAAGGGACCTTGAGAGGTCATCTAGTCCAGTCCTCTGCACTAAGTATTATCTAGACCAGGAGTGGGAAAACTTTTTGACCTGAGGGCCACATTGGGTTTGCAAAAATATATGGAGGGCCGGGTAGGGAAGACCCCATCCCCAATCCGGCCCCTCCCACTTCCAATCCCTGACTGCCCCCCTCAGAACCACCAACCCTTCCAACCCCACCCCCCCCGCTTCTTGTCCCCTGATCGAACCCTCTGGGGACCCCCACACACACTCTAACTGCCCCCCCCCAGGACCACATTCCCATCTAAGCCCCCCTGCTTCTTTTCTCCTGACTACCCCCTCCACAGACTCCCTACCCCTAATCACCCCACCAAGACCCCACCCCATAAGCCCCCTGCTCCTTTCCCCTGACGGCCCTGCTCCAGAGACTTTACCTTTGTACAATGGGTGTCAAGTACTGATTTTCCATCTGGTAAAATGGTCATTAAGCGAGACATGTTCATTCCATTAATTGCTTTTTCAAGATTTTCGTAAGCAAAATGTAACTGATCTGCAGGGCTTTTCTGAAATAAATTCACGTACAAATAAACTGAGAGTAGCACTAACAGCTACATTATGTATTATGGAAAGCAAAGTGTAATCATTTTTTGTTGTTGCTATTAAGGTCCAATCATATTTTCTTTAGACAGGCAATATTCCATTGGTTTCACATGCTAATTTTGAAATTTTAAAGTTCAGTCATTTAACAGATAGTGGTAAATATACATATTCTCATTCACATATAACTAAAAACACACAAAAACAGATTCTCCTCAAACTTTCTAAAACAACATTCAAATCTGCAAAGGAAAATTTCTCAGAATATATTTACAATGGAGGTGAAATCTCAGCCATAAATTTAGTATTCCCTAGCAGCAGTTTTACAATATTCTATTTAAAAATCTGTAAAAAATATTAAGGTTTCAGAAGCAAACATTCTATAGCTAGGATATTCCAGTGTTAAGGATGCGCCCAGTGTATATGCATTAAGATATAGTGCCAGATTTAGAAATATATTTAGGCATTTATTGGCCTTTTCAAAAGCATCTATGTCCCTAAAGTCATTTATTTCAATGAGTGAACCTAACAGGCTTTTCAAAATGCCTACCTATTACATGCCTACTACTTTTTAAAATCTGGTCCATGCCCCTTAAATTACCTAATGACATTATATCTCAAATAATACAATATAGTCCCATATACCTTTTTGTCCTATAGGGCTTAGTGATGGAACTTGAATGGTCTCTTGATATATAGAGTTTTTGAATATGAATATTTCCTAGATTTCTTTAAAAGAAAAAAATCCATAACCTGGAAGTATTTGCCAGGACAGCATTGGAATGCCCTGAACTGCACAAGGGTGCACGCGGAACAAAGTAAGGGCTTCAGTGAAGTTATGTTTCATTCACACACAACTTACAAAACAACAGTTGCCTTTGAGGGTCTCACTGAATGAAGCAAGAGCCCCACCCTGGACATCTTTTATACAAATAAATGGATTAAATTTGGTAGATCCCAAAATAATCAAATTACTAATCCTCTCCAAAATCTTAAAGTTGGTCCAATGCACTGTGCTCAGACCTGTGGAACTGGGTGAGGTCACTTCTCCCTTCCCCTTCTTTTCTTCCCCCTTTCTCCCTCCCTGCTACTATGCATACACCTGATTAGCTGGGGATCATTGCCACTTCAAAACAAGGACACAGAATTAACAACAGTCCACCTGTGTGGGTTTGAGCCAATGAGTGAATGTGGAACAGGACAGGGAACGGGTACGGGAAGGTTCAAGGAGAGAACAAAAGAAAAGGCAGAGGAGAAGCAGTGGCACTGAGCTGGGGCAGAGACTGAGACTGGATGCAGAACTGGAATCAAGAGCTGCCTGGAGGAAAATAAGCTGCTTGCAGAAGGGGACTCTGACAGATGCACAAACTGGAGCAAACAGGACGTCTGCAATCACACCGTAAGGCCCACCAGTTTGAGCTCATAATGCAGGTGCCAGCATCAGGAGCTACCTCTGCCCTCCTAGAAGGGAAGATTGGTGTTTGTGCAGAGACACATGGCTGGGACCCAGGACTCCTACCCCAGTCTAGGGAACCCCTACTTTACAAGAGCATCATTAATAGGATTTGGGAAGTTTAGGAAGGGACCCTGGGGGACAATGTTAGGAAGCCGGCTACATCATGAGGAGGTGCTCCCAACAGAGGGTTGCTTTAAACAGGGGACCCTTAGAGTGCAGGATCAAACCCTGCAGGGACAATCACTAGGCCCAACACCCAACTGGGAACAATCGAGATTCATCAGCAAATGTCTGATCATTTCCATCAACTTCAATGGTGTGTGGATGGATGCCCTGCTGGACATGAGTTCTCAGGGGAGTTCTATGGCACTGGCAGCCATGGGACTTCTCACCCCCTCCCAACAATTGGGAGTGGCTAGTTGCTGGGAATGGACTCAGCATTCCTTATGTGGGGTACATGCTTGCCGATGTACAATTAGGCTCTGAGACACTTTGCCAACAGGCGATCACTGTAAACTGATAACCACACTCTGTCCCCTGTTGTTCTATGCAGGAACCTACTCCAGCACTGCTATAATGAACTTCCAAAGGCACTGCAGGGTCATTAATCCTGGATACCCCGCAGGGAAAAGGGTGTGGTAGAACACCAATAGAGAAATCCAGAAGTACCAGCACTTCCCCAACAGACATGGAAAGGCTAAAATCTGGAACACTCGCCCTCTGAAAATAGGACCAGATACCAAGATTGTCATCCTATGTAAAACAAAGACTGACGTAGGGGCAAAGATTATACCAGCGTAGCAGTAGAGTCCTACCCCGGCACCAGTGCAAACCTGATCATGGTGGCTTGGCCACTGTCAAGAAAGGGGTTCTGCCAGGTGAGTCCTGAACCAAGCCCATCAGCCCATAAGATTGGACCACAATCAGGTCATTGCACAGGTCCTCTGCCTTGACTGGGCAGATGTGGCAATTCCCAAAGAAAGACCAGAAGCTGGGAGTGCACCTATTGCCTTGCAGAGTAGCATTAGCGAAGGTTCAGGAAGCCTGGCTCCAGGAGATAGATATGGGCAATGTGGAGATTCCTACAGACCAGAGAAAGCATCTGACTTGGAAACATTCTTCCACCTTCTCCAAGCACCCTGTCAACTTTGTGTGTGTGATGCTGTGATAGGCTGTCCGCCCTACACAAGGCCTGTAGGGTATAGGTGACTAGGTGGGCCAATTAACTCCATAGGCTGCACCTGGAAGAGGAGCCAGGGAGCAGGGACTAATTAGAGATAAAATTCAGCTGGATAGAAACACAAGGGGCCTATATAAAGCCCAATAGCTGGGACTAGAAGGGAGCTGCAGAGAAAAGGAGGCTGCAGTCACTCTCAGGGTGAGAGAAGGAAAGGTAGGTATACAACAGTCAGGTTCAAGGCCATGCAGACCTTGACTGCTTGTTGTAGGGTCTCTGGGGTGGAACTCAGTGAAGAGGGAGGGCCTGGGTTCCCCTACCAGCCACTGGGCAGTGATGCCATTAAGGGGCAGTGAGAGGAAAGACTGCCTGGAACAGAGGGTCCCAAGAAACTTTGATACCTTGGAAGGGGAGGACTACTGTGACCTGGCTGGAGGGCTAAGCCAAGAAGCAGAAGTAGTCAAGTCCGAAGACAGTGAGACTGAGAGAGTGACAGAGTGAGCAACTGCAGGAGGGACGTCAGCCTGGCAGAGTTAATGCCCAGACATGGCCAGAAGGAGGCACTCCACAGTGAGTAGAGCACCCTGTGACAGACTCATATCCAGAATCTGATTGCCACCAACCACTCCCTGACCCAAGAGAGGTTCAAGATGGTCCCACTTGCCTTATATCAACCAATAAAAGAGATTCTCAATTAAATGAAGAAAGCAGGTATTATCAGAGAAAGCTACAGTCCATGGGTCACCCCCATAGTCATGGTAAAGGGGAAAAAAAGAGAGGGAAACTCCACTTCTGTGTGAACTATTAGAAACTCAATCAAGTTATGTATAAGTACCACTCCCCTACACACAGGAAGAGCTGACTGCCCTTAAATATACCTCCCTATTCTCCACCATAGAGCTAGCTTGTGGGTATTAGCAGGTACCAATGACATCAAAGGACCAGGAAAAAATGGTGTTCATTACCCCCATAGAACTCTATGAATTCATCCACAGGCCATTTAGCCTCTGCAACAACCCAAGAACATTCCAGCAACTGGTGGAGCATTGCCCGGATAGTGAGGAAAAAATGGTCATCTACCTGCTGTTGTGCACATATGTATTCTGCTGATGATGGTGTTTGTGTACCTAGGGCACTCAAGTCAGAGACTTTTACCAGCAGTAACACTAAGTGACATATGCACCCCATCTCTCCTCATGCTCTCAGACCAGGGCCCAAAAGGGGTGTGGCTGCCACCTCCCTCTTTTTTTTCTTTGCACTATTGTATGTCATGTCCAAGGTAGCAAGAAAGATGAAAGGATTGTGGAATGTATAGGTACACTATGCACCTTGAAGAACAACAGTTACTGTATGAATAAGTAATTATTTTTCTCCTTTAAGTCATTGTGCACCTATACATTCCACTTCAGGTGACTCATCAGCCCCTGAGAGGCTTTGGATCATCTGAACAGAGAGACTGTAATGCCAACTTGCAAAAATTATCCTTGGGAGTGGCTTAGGGTGGGACTGATGGAACCTCACAGTAGCAGCTGTGACCACCCAAAGTATCAGGACGTGGATGAGTTAAGAGCAGGACAAAAACTTGTTGACGCATTTGGTATCGTCCATCTACTCATTTGGTCTACCTGGACTACAAACTGTATACAGATGCCAGCAGTACTCTTCCAGGACCAGGAGAGGTGGGAGAGGGTGATGACATATGCCAGGCAGGCATTAAAACAATCAGATTGGAACAACAAAATTACATCTCTTTCAAACTAGAATTCCTGGCTCTGGTCTGGACAATTGCCAAAAAGCTTAAGGGCTATCTGGCAGCAACCTGCGTCACTACATACCTGTAGAACAATCCCCTGGAGCACATCGGGTCTGCCAAGTTGGGAGCACTAGAACAATGCTGGATTTTAAGACTGGCCAACTACGATTTCTCTGGAAGTCTGGTCTGGCCAGAGACACACCACTGTTGATGCCTGTCCAGACTGCTGACAATGCCAAAACTAGAAGTACTAGATGACCATGTACTGGAAGCCCTGACTGTGAAACACTGGACTTAGAGATGCCATCCCCATTGAAGTGGTCCAGGCATGCTGCAAATCAGCTGCAGTCAGCTCCTAGAAACTCCTGGAAGAGTTTGAAGAGAGCAAAGACCTTCATGGTCCAGATCCAAGGCCACAGCCCTGTTATTCAGAGAGTATTAGAGATTATCCAGCAAGACATTGGGCTTTCCAGCACACATCAGAGTGCTCTGCCCCCAAAAGTAAACCAGCTACTGAAACAATGAGCCTATTACATGAGGAAAATGGCAAACTGGTATGCAAGACCCTAAACCTCAGGACAAATGAAGATATCACCCAGATGAGGCTTCCCCAGATGGCAGTTGGGAAGGTGCGCTAAGCCTATTATGATGCTTCAAGCCACTTTGGCCCCCCAAAAAACTGAGATGGAAGTCTCAAGGATTCTACTAGGTGAGGAAGACCAATCCGTGAAGGAGTGGTATAACAACTGCTCAGTCCATACCAGCAGAAGAAACCTAGTGGTGAAGGACAAGGTCCCTGGGACGGGTCCCTGCTCCTCGGGGTGCCACTTGGAAATGGGATACCACTAACCCCGCCTGTTCGATCAGCCTGGGTTCCCCTTACTCTGTGCTGCTGTGACAGCTTTCAAACCTCCTTCCAGCACACATACAGGTGAAGACACCCCAAGCTATGGCTATCTTCACAGGAGAGCACAGCTAAAGAATTGCCCAGCATACAAGTGCACACCCCCTATGGAGTGTAAACCCAGAATTGTATTATCTTGCACTACACAGAGAACCATATAGCATAAGCTCATAAAATTCGCCCACTCCCTCAATGTGGAGAGAGATATGCAACAGCTCCCTGCCCCAAGTATGAGTTCTACACTGGTTTTAAACACAAAACTAAACAAGTATATGAATTACAAAAGGTAGATTATAAAGGGATTATAAAGGGATTATAAGTGATAGCAAACAGATTATAAAGGGATTATAAAGGGATTATAAGTGATAGCAAACAGATCAAAGCAGATTACCTTAGTAAATAAACAAAACCACAAACTGAGTTTAACACACTAGATGGGTAGGATATAAATTAGCAAATTCTCACCCTGTGTGATAAATAGGCTGGCAGATTTTAAGGCACAAGTTGCCTTGGCTTTCTCAGGTTTTCATACAAAGGCTAAAAATCTTTCTAACCTGGGACCATCGCTTCCCATAGTTCAGTTTTTGTTCCTCAAGTGTTTACAGGTATGTTGTCATAGGGAAAGTGAGGACCACCTCCCCTCCAAAGTCATTTTCCCCCATTTATATCTTTTTCCCACTTGCTGGAAAGCTCTTCTACTGTGACCTGGGCCAAACAGTCCCTACTGTGTAGTCCCAGCTCTGAGAGATTTCTATTTTACACAGTTCCTGGAGCAATCCTTGTGCTTCTGTGCATTTCTGGCCCCTGGCCTAGAAGGTGAAGAGCAGAACAGGGAAGTGGGATAACCCAAGCAGGAGACACCCAAGTCTGTCCCTGGGATGGGGTGAGGAGGGGAAAAGAGCAATGAGGAAGGAGCACCCTGATGTTTTCAAAGACCAAATAGGTCCCTGCTTCATTTGACTGATACAGCAGTGCTGAGGGTGCCAAGCCACGGGGTTTGGATGCTACATGCGGACAGGTGTGTTTATATGGTGGCGATGAGACTGGATGGCAGCATTTCCCCCCTTCCATCTTTCCTGCTATACTGCACAGGCCTGACTGGCTAAGGAGCGGTTTTCCAGCAAGTGGGAAAAAGAGTAACACAGAATTAATTATGGCTCACCTGGGTTGGTTTGAGCCAATGAGCAGACAGGAGGGCAGGACAGGGACCAACCCTGGGAAGTTTCAAGGAGAGGGGGAAAAAAAGGCACAGGTAGGGTTGCCAGGTGTCCAGTTTTTGACTGGAAAGTATGGTCAAAAAGGGGACCTGGCAGCATCCCATCAGTACTGCAGTACTGACCGGACACTAAATATCTGGTTACCGGAAGCTCTTCAATCAGCATCCCTGCGGAGAGGGGGAAGAGCAGCTGCTGTTCCCTGGTGGAGATGCTCAGCTGCTGATGGAGAGAACTGGCACCCAGCCTGCCGGCTTCAGTCTGCAACACAGAGGTAGGTACTGGCACAGAGTGACTGCCACCACCCAGGAGGCATCCTGTCCACCTCCCACTCTGCATCCCCCCTCAGCTTCTGCTTTGATTGTCCCCACCTCAGCCCCTTGCTCTGGGGACTGCCCCCCACCCTGCCATGCCCCAATTGCCCCCAGCTCCTCGCTCCTTTTTCCAGGAGTGGAGGGGAGCAAGCAACAGTGTGGGGGGAGAGGAACGAGTGGGGGTGGGGCCTCATGGGAAGAAGCAGAGCAGGGGAAGGTCAGGGATGTTCAGTTTTCAGCAATTAGAAAGTTGCCAACCGCAGGCAGAGGAGAAGCACTAGCACTGAGCTGGGCAGAGGCTGAGAAACCCCAAAGTGCTGGGATGCAGAGTCACAACTAGGAGCTGCTAGGAGAGAAACCAGCTGTTTGCAAAAGAGGATTCTTACAGCCATGCAGCCTGGAACTGCAGACAAGACAGCTGAGATCACACCAAAAGACCAATCAGTTTGCACTCAGAACACAGGTGTTAATACAGATTATATTTATGGGGACTGATTTGTAGTGGCCAAGGGGCAGAGTCTGTGTGTCGGGGGAGACCATTTTGTTGTATGCTGTACCAAGGAAGTCTGTATAGCCCCTGTTAAAGATCCTGGCTTAGGTCTGTTCCTGGCTCTGCCTGGGTTTGATCTATTGTTGTTCTATTGTGAATTGTGGTGCTTGTTAACTCTGACCTCCTAGGAGGGAGGGTTGATTTTTGTGCAGAGATGTGTGGTTGAGACCTAGGACCCCGATCCCGAGACTGAGACTCCCCACCTGACACACCACTATGTGCAGCTATGTTTGGAGGAGCACCTGAGAAATTGTTTCGCAAGTCCATCCCACATGCTAAGGCCTGCTCGGACTGCAGCACAACAGAGAGAGGACAACGGAAAGAAGTATGGACATGGTATAATGGAAGAATGAGCTTTAGCACAAAATATCTTTCAGATCACAAAGTCAGAAAAAAATAACTTCTCTGGGTTTACATGATGAAGATTTGAAGTATCTACAAGTTTTCTCTGCTCTAGCATATCTCTGCAAACTGTTTCAACTTCATAAAATTAAGTACTACATTTTATAAGAATGTTTCTAATTTTAAAATGTTTAGAAAGGGACATGTGCTATGCTTTCTGAAAATACTATGCAAGTGGCAAAGAATTATATATTACCTTCAGTATTTCAGGAATGTCACAGATATAAGTTTGCAAAGGTACTGCTGATTCACTTTCTCCTGCTGGATAAGAAAATAAAGTAAAATGAAAATGAAAATCAACTGCACTGAATTTATAATAATAATAATTGACTAGTCCTATTAATAACTAAAGACCTTGGAAATGGTAGTTTTATAGCACTTGACTGTGAGATTAATCATATTGTTTTGATTACTGCACATTTTTAATGCTCTAAAACAGGGGTTGGCAACCTTCGGCATGCAGCCCATCAAGATAATCTGCTGATGGGCCATGAGACATTTTGTTTATGTTGACCAACCACAGGCATGGCCCCCAGCAGCCCCCAGTGGCTGCAGTTCACCGTTCCTGGCCAATGGGAACTGAGAGAAATGGCTTTCTTCTCACTGGCTATTCTCTGGCTACTTCTCAGAGCTTCATCTCACAAATGGACATACCTCCATCCAGCAAAACCCAGAGAAACTCCTCTGCCCACATAGCTCAATTTCTGATTGGCCTTGCATATGACCTGTGTTTTGGGTGATAGTTCATATTGTCTCCAGCTATCTTACTCCATAAAGGAGCTTAACTGCTTCTTCCATTTATCCTGAACGAAGGGCATCTGTCACACTCACCAACTTAAGTCTAAAACATTTATATTTTATAGCATGTATTTAAAATTAATTTAAAAGCAATTATCTAAAATCAAGCATGCTGCTATCAACAACCAACCAAACAAATATATATATTTGATAACCTATCTCAGACTTCAATTCAGAAAATGGGCAACAAAAAAGAAAACCAATTAGCAAATTATATATTATATTTAGATATTCCTTCTATACCTACTACCAATAACACTCCCATTACCCTGTTGAACATTTTACCTGTTTTTACAGATTTATTTGCACAGTCAGCGATGTTCTCCAATATTGCAGTCAGACGTAATGTGACCTCTGCAAGTACTACAACATTAGTACCTCCTATGTTACTGCTGTGAATTACTTCATTTATTATCCAAAGTATGTGAACCCACTAGAAGAAAAATATATAAAGCAAGAATCTTAAAGCAGTTGTAAAAACTTAATAAAAAATATTTATATTTATGTCTTCCAAACACTGATGATTTTTTTGCACTCCAAATTGTTTAGAGACATTTGTAGATTGATCATAACACATGGAATATGATAGTAGTTGACCCCTGTGAAAAAAGGGCACAAATGGGGGAGGAAATTCCTTGCATCTTCCTAAGCCCCATGTACCTGCACAAGAGTTAGGCAAAATATAAACCTTAATATATAGTAACATTGATTTATCAGCTGTGTGTAGTAACTTGCTTTGTTTTTTCAAGTTATGACACTTAGTATTTTCACTTTTCCATGATTCCTCCGACATTCCTTCAGATCATAAGTTCTTTTGTTTGTTTTTTATTTGGTTTTTACTTTGCAGATGTTTTGCATGTGTTCTCCATGGGACACCTATTGTATTATATGTTGGTATGACAGAATATCAAATCCCATTACAGATTTAATCAGGTGCATAGAATTTGGAAGCAGTCATTGTAAGGAAAATGGTGGTTGTCATCTTTTAGGCATGGAAGCCATGGGAGCATATGATCCAATATTGTTTATGCCCTAGAGTGATCTTTATATAGGATGAGATGTGATCCTTAACCCCACTCCAGTTCCTTTATTCTAGGTAAAAGGGATGGAGCAGCATAAAGGGGTTCTAAAAACCCCAATACACCTGGCCTGGGCACAGAAAATGACAGCCATAAAGCTGCCGTTCAAAGATCCATTCTGAAGCCCTCATGCACTTGGGGAGAGAAGGGTCCTGGAGCAGGGTCACAGGGCTATAGATATTCGTGGCACTGTTACAGTCCACAGGTCAAGTCCGGGAGGCTGTTGTAACACATACAAGCCCCCAGGAGTCTGTGTTTAATTACAGCAGGGGCCCCTTCAACTTTTGGAGCAGTCCAAGATCAAACTGGCTCAAAGCCATCTCTGCCCTCCCACCTTTCCATAACCTCCTTTCCCCTGAGCTACGAGTTGTCTGCTGTACCCAGAAGATACATCTACTCCGCAAAAAAAAAAAACAATAAACCCACAGCTGCAAGTCTCAGAGTCTGGGTCAACTGACTCGGGCTTGTGCTCTGGGGCTAAAAATAGCAGTGTAGACATTCCCACTCAGGCTGGAGCCAGGGCTCGGGAACTCAGCACAACAGGTTTGTCCTAGAATGCGGGCTCCAGCCCAAGCACAAACATCTACATTGCTATCTTCAGCCCCATAGTTCAAGCCCGAGTCAGCTGACCCAGGCTCAGAGACTCATTGCTGCCCCACAGCATATGGGGGATTTCCTTGAACCATATGGCTTTTCCTTTCAATAAGAACAAGAACATGTGTGTGGGAAGCGATTCCCCTAACACTGTGTATCCAACTACCTTTAACAATCTGTTATTTTCATTTTGCCTGACTATCCCCTGATAACAGACTGTACTTCACAGAGAAATGGAACAGAGATCAGTCGTCTGCCTTGTCTCTCTCTCTCTTTTTTTTTAAGGCGCTTTGAGGTGGGAGTGAAGGAGGTTTTTTCTAATCCCAGTAATGACATTACTAAGAATATGTGTATACATGTGAAGAAAATAGTGGAGAAATGAAAAATACTGTCATTAAAATTAGTGCATTTTTTTATACTTTACAATGTATATGTATCAGTTTGGAATTACATCCCTAACAGAAAGAACACAATTCTCATTTGAGTTAGGTCTTTATCAAAAGGAAAATATACTTCTGCGATTTGAAGCCTAAATTTTAACTTGGGTTAGCCATCATAGAATGCATTCATGTGAATGGAAATAGAATAAGAAAAAAGAAGTACTTTGTAAGCTTTGAATTTGTAGATATATTTTAAGTAGGAACTTCCACTCATTTGGATCCGCTGAACTCCTACTTTGCACTTCTGCCACAGAAACATTACTATATCAACAAGTATTTCTTTATCTGGTTGAAGAGTCTGAAAAAAAAAAGATGTTACAATAGCTGCATAATCAGGTGCAGACAAATTAGGTTTTAGTACAGAAAGTAAGCCAATTTATACTTTGCCACATTTAGTGTTCTTATATGGGATGCCATCAACATGAAATCTAGCCAATATTTTTTTTAAAAAAGAGTTAAAAGTAGTTTCAAGTATAATATCTGTCCGCTGCTGCCACCTGCCAATTTGGCAGGAGGGTATAATAATTTTTTAATAATTTATTAATTATTCACACACAAAAAAGGGTAGAGTAATTTACAACACAGGGAAACAGCAAAATTGACCAAATGCGAAGTGTTGCAACAAGTAAACAAATTGGGAAAATATGAAAAATAATATGGGTTACTAGTTATATTAACCTTAGGAGTTACTTGAGCAACAGTAAGTAAAAAATATAAGTGTGATTTTTAAATTGAAAGTGTCTTTTCTTTTCTGCTTAGAATTACTGCAGTATAAGCTCCCAGTTTGCTACAAACATTATGGGCTATCATTATGGCCTTATGGAGACTAGGAAAATATGCCAGCAAACATATCTTAATTAAGAGTTGTTTAAAAGCATATTATCTCCTAGTAAAGATGCATTTTAACACCTTGAAATACATTTTATCTGGTTACACCCATATTTGTAAAGGTGTTAAAAACTGTCTAAATTAACTGCTGTTTAAAAATGTGTTAGCATATAAAACATAGAATCATAGAATATTAGGGTTGGAAGGGACCTCTGGAGGTCATCTAGTCCAGCCCCCTGTTCAAAACAGGACCAATTCCCAACTAAATCATTCCAGTCAGGGCTTTATCAAGCCTAACCTTAAAAACCTCTAAGGAAGGTGATTCTACCACTTCCCTAGGTAACCCATTCCAATGCTTGACCACCCTCTTAGTGAAAAAGTTTTTCCTAATATCCAATCTAAACCTTCCCAACTGCAACTTGAGACCATTACACCTTGTTCGGTCATCTGCTACCACTGAGAACAGTCTAGATCCATCTTCTTTAGAACCCCCTTTCGGGTAGTTGAAAGCAGCTATCAAATCTCCCTTCCGTCTTCTCTTCTGTAGACTAAACAATCCCAGTTCTCTCAGCCTCTCCTCGTAAGTCATGCGCTCCAGGCCCCTAATCATTTTTGTTGCCCTTCTCTGGACTCTTTCCAATTTTTCCACATCCTTCTTGTAGTGTGGGCCCCAAAATTGGACACAGTACTCCAGATGAGGCCTCACCAATGTCAAATAGAAGAGAACAATCACGTCCCTCGATCTGCTGGCACTGCCCCTACTTATACAGCCCAAAATGCCATTAGCCTTCTTGGCAACAAGAGCACACTGTTGACTCATATCCAGCTTCTCATCCACTGTAATCCCTAGGTCCTTTTCTGCAGAACTGCTGCCTAGCCATTCGGTCCCTAGTCTGTAGCAGTGCATGGGATTCTTCCAACCTAAGTGCAGGACTCTGCACTTCTCCTTGTTGAACCTCATCAAATTTCTTTTGGCCCAGTCCTTTAATTTGTCTAGGTCCCTCTGTATCCTATCCCTACCCTCCAGTGTATCTACCACTCCTCCCAGTTTAGTGTCATCTGCAAACTTGCTGAGGGTGCAGTCCACACTATCCTCCAGATCATTGATAAAGATATTGAATAAAACCGGCCCCAGGACCGACCCTTGGGGCACTCCGCTCGATACCGGCTGCCAACTAGACATGGAGCCATTGATCACTACCCGTTGAGCCCGACAATCCAGCCAGCTTTGTATCCACCTTATGGTCCATTCATCCAGCCCATACTTCTTTAACTTGCTGGCAAGAATATTGTGGGAGACTGTATCAAAAGCTTTGTTAAAGTCAAAGAACAACACATCCACTGCTTTCCCCTCATCCACAGAGCCAGTTATCTCATCGTAGAAGGCAATTAGGTTAGTCAGGCATGATTTGCCCTTGGTTAATCCATGCTGACTGTTCCTGATCACTTTCCTCTCCTCTAAGTGCTTCAGGATTGATTCCTTGAGGATCTGCTCCATAATTTTTCCAGGCACTGAGGTGAGGCTGACTGGCCTGTAGTTCCCTGGATCCTCCTTCTTCCCTTTTTTAAAGATGGGCACTAAATTAGCCTTTTCCCAGTCATCCTGGACCTCCATGAGTATGTCTTCACTGTTAACTAAAGTTAACTAAAGTTATCTACGCTAGAGTTACTTCTCTTGAGTTAGCTTACATTGCATTAGAGCAGCCATACTGAGAAATAACACATGAACTGCAAGGGTGGTTTTGCACTCGTGTGTGATACTAACACTTCTGGGGTTGTACCCAACCAGTCTATGAATTCTTTCCCAGTGAATTGTAGGAGAACTTGTCTGTCCTTTCTAGGCACACAGGAGGAATTGTGGGAAGGCAGTGAAGAACTAGCAGCACTAAGTGGTTTTAACCTGCATCCACACTACAGAGCGGTCATGTAAGCAGCTGATAAGTTGTGCTAACCGGAACTTTAACCTATACCCCCTAATGCTCTACATACATTCCACCATATTTTTGCACATTTGCTTCCCTGAGTGCAACACAGCAAAAAGGAATTTGGTCTCCTTCCTTGATTATTAGAAAACTGCAGTTAGCCTGGTAATTTTTGAAAATGGCTTTACTAATTTTACAAAACTAGTATAATTACATAGGACCAATCATAATAAAAAATAAATTAAAACATATAAAAGAAATCCCAATCAATCTAATTTCTTATGCATTAATTAATTTCATTTTTGTTGTAATTTGTAAAGCTTGACAACCATGCATAACTTCCCCTGGCCTTGAATTACACATATTGGTACTGTCAGGAATCAGAGTCTGCTGCAGAGCCAGTCTCCAGGCAATCTAATGAGTGCAGCTGACCTGTAGTAGGCTGCCTGATTAGCTGTACCAACTGATTGGTTGGAGGAGCCTCTGAGGCCCTGCAGCAATCCAGAGGCTGCTCAAAGCACTTCCTAACACCTCTATTAGCTTCTGCTCCTGCCTTTTTTCTCTCCAGGTAACCCAATTCTGACCCTTGACTCTGATTCCTGACCTCTGACTTTGGCTCTGGCACCTGGCCTTTGACTCCACCTCTCACCCTGGATTCTGATTCCTGGCTACCCCAACTCCTGTTGTAACTGCTAGGCATGACTCCAGCTCTGATCACTAGGCATGGCTGCCCAAGTCCTAGTCATTTGACAGACATAATAGCAAGTACTGCATACAGAAGAAATGTGCATCATTCTTTTATACCTGCTTAGATGTACATAAACAGGAAAACAGTGTGGTTGCCAAAGTGACAAGCTCATCAGAAGGGTCTCCAGGCTTTAGGGATGCTTCTACAGTCACAATTGATAAAGGAGGGAGAAGTAAAATCAAGATATTATTTCCTCATACAAATTTCATAAAAACATGATGTTTTCAATGCAGCTGCTCCAACTTTCACCAGCTGCAATATGGTTTAGGAAATAGTAAGTATGAGGGAGAAGCACATTCCCCATTTTACACATTCCCCACTTCCGTGAAGAATGCATATTACCATTTTGGTACATGGAATGTTTTCAAGATGCATGTAATTTTGTGGATGCCAGAATACAGATTTAAATGAAAGCACACTAACAAGTTATTCTTGTTTACATGACAAGAAATCTCAGATATATATACCATAAGAGAGTGAAAAATAAAGTCATACAAATCTGTTCCATTCCAGGCTCATTTTTTTCCTGGAAAACTGTCTGAAAATATTAGGTAGATTGTCTCCCATTTGTTGGAAATGTCATCGTCATGTTTTCACAAGTGAAAGAAAATAAAACACAATTCAGTAGGTCATAATTTCTTAACTGTTCGTTAACAGTGGCAGAAAATGTTATACTGTATTGTAAAGAACTTCTCCATAACAAATAACAAAACTTCTTGCTGAAAAAATTATATTTGAAATATAATTATTTCAACTAATAGCTGTAACTGTCTACAACACACCTTGAAGTGCAATTGTTCTTCTTCCAGAACTGCGAGATACCGTGGCTTCCTTGAAAACATTTTCCTGGACAGAGAAACCATATTTAGATCTTCTTGCAGACACTAGAGGCTGCATCGCAATAATAAGCCTGAGTTCCAGTTCTGCTTTCTTCCATATTGGATCATCTTGATTCTAATAATTTAAACAGAAATAGGTAATGGAAATTTACCTTAATAATTTAGGAAGTACATTTTAATACCCTCATTAATACTGTATAGTAAATTTGGGTTACCTGAAGAAAATTAGCAATTAGTCCAACACTAGAATCAAATACATCCCACTCTTCATAGCTGAAAGCTAACTTTATAAACTTCATAGCAGCTTCTCCAGAAACACCATTTTTCCCTACAGCAATGGCAAATAAAAATACGATTCTTTTTTAAAATACAACATTCAGTAAAATTAAAGCTATTTTTAGCATCCGTGTAATACAAAGCTAAGATTCCACACAAGAATTCTGCAGACATTGAACAACCTTGAGGGATTTCTCAATATCACCACAAAATAGACTTTTTATATTATATTGCTGGATATTTTTCAGTGTTTATAAGACTAGACTGCCATACCTGTATTGTCATGTTACATTCCAAAAGTCCACATTGCTGTTGACATTAATGAGTCTTTCTGATGAAGTCATGGGCCTAATTCTACCCACCTCCACAAATAACCTCAAAATAGTTGCAACCATAGACCTCACATATACCCCTCTGTAGCAGGCAGCTGACTCAGTGCCTGCTGAGTCAGCCCCTGCTCCCTCCTTACCCCTGCAAAAGCCAAAAGCCTCTGCAAGCCCAGCCTGTTGAGGCAGGCTAATCAGCCACCTGGCTGTAGCTCTGGGCTGCAGAGGGCTTAATGGGCTCCACCTGGCAGCCTCCACAGGATATAAGGTCTGCTAGGGAGGAAGTCAGGGTGGTTGTGGTGGTGGGAGGTAGAGAGAGGTAAGAAGTAGAAGTAGAAGTAGAAGTAGAAGTAGAAGTAGAAGTAGAAGTAGAAGTAGAAGTAGACAGTGCGAAAGAGCGAAGGTGCAGGGAACCAAGTGGTTGCTGAGGAAGCTAGCAAGGACTGGAAGCCTGCAAGGGCTAGCTATTCCTGGGACCAGCCAAGGTTGAGCCTGAGCTCTACTGGTATAGACAACTGTATATAGGTGGTGGGGTTTTTGCACTGAGTGTGAATCAATAAAAGACACTGGTGGAGCCAAAAAGCAGTCTCCTGCCTGTATTTTGAAGGGGGTGGTCAGAGGCCCGCTTACACCTCCTTCCAATTATTACTTTTAGGAATGTGAAAAACTTGTGCAAAGATGGCTGAATAGTTCTCACTGATATATCTGCAAATATACATATACATACTGGGAAGCCTCTTCGCCCTACCTTCTCAAGTGAATCCATATAGGAACAGGACAGAATAGGGAGCCTAATGCTCCTTTCTGCCATAGGCAAGAGCCCCAGGTAGTACATTCAGCAGCGTTCAACAGTCCCAAGACAGCATTCTAGAGAGTGAGCTCCAAAGGCAATTCCTTTGGTTGAAGGTACCGGGAGGAGGGTTAGATTAATGTTTGGCAGCAGGTCTCTTTTTAAAGGAGCACTAAGGACTGCTCCAAGGCCATCTCATCCTGCTCTCCACAGAAATGATGACTCAAGGACCCTCTACTCAGCCACGTCCACCCCTCTCTCCTCCCTAAGCACATCTCTCAGTTATGACATAAAAAGTTGGCTTTTGATATTTGTAAAGCACTTGAGGATCTCTGGATCAACTGTGCTATGTATGTTTAAAGTAGTAGCATTTTATTATAATGCATGTTTATTTACAACTTGCTACTTCAGTAAAGCTTATAATAGATTTTTAATTAAAATGGAAACAATATTTAATTATTAATTCTGATTGCCTGAATATGAATAGAAGGTAGATCTTGCAAACTTTGTAGGTATAGAACTACCATTGGAGTTTGGCATGCTGAGAGTTTGCATGACTGGGTTCAAAATGCTTTGAAAACCCAAACAAATTTACCTGTTAATATAAGCTGCAAAAGTGTTGATGATGCATTTATTACACCAGAAAACTCAGTACAACCACTTCCTTGTGTACTAGCAAAGCTTCCACCACCTATAACAAAAGTAACTCATTAGATAATACAATTTATTTTATGTTATATTTATTTAGTCATAATCAGAACTGCTCAGAAACCAGAATTACTGTTATGCAGGAAATTTTGAAATTAAAAAAAAATCATCATAATGAAAACTCACAACTTCATAATTCACATGAAACAAAAAGAGTCCAAAATTTTTGTTTTGAAAAATCAAAAAAGACATTCTGTTTTGACTTTTTCTCAACAAAATTATTGACTCTCCTCAAACTGCCTAGAGCTCACATAGCCCACTTTATGGACTACATAAGAATTTAAGAACAGCCATACTGGGTCAGCCCAAAATTCCATCTAGTCCAGTATCCTGTCTTCTGATGGTGGCCAGAGAGAATGAACAGAAGAGGTAATCATCAAGTGATCCATCCTCTGTCACCCATTTCCAGTTTCTGGCAAACAGAGGCTAGGGACACCATCCCTGTTCATCATGGCTAATAGCCATTGACGAATCTATCCTCCATTAATTTATATAGTTCTATTTTGAACCCTGTTATAGTCTTGGTCTTCACAACTTCTTGTTGCTAAGAGTTCCACAGGTTGACTGTGCATTGTCTGAAGAAAAACTTCCTTTTGTTTGTTTTAAACCTGCTGCCTATTAATTTAATTTGGTAATTCCTAGTTCTTGTATTATGAGAAGCATTAAATAATGCTTCCTTATTTACTTTCTCCACACCAGTCATGATTTTATAGACCTCTATCATATCCCCTCTTAATCATCTCTTTTCTACGATGAAAAGTTCCAGTCTTATTAATCTCTCCTCATATGGAAGCAGTTCTATACCTCTAATAATTTTTGTTGTCCTTTTCTGAATCTTTTCCAATTCTAATACTGTATATCTTTTTTGAGATGGGGCAACCACATCTGAAAGCCGTATTCAAAATGTGGGCATACCATGATTTTATATAGAGACAATATGATATTATCTGTCTTATTATCTATCCCTTTCCAACAATTCCCAACATTCTGTTAGCATTTTTGATTGCCACTGAACATTGAGTGGATGTTTTCAGAGAACTCTCCACAATGACACCAAGATCTCTCTTGAGTGTAACAGCTAATTTAGACCCATCATTTCATATGTACAGTTAGGATTATGTTTTCCAATATGTATTACTTTGCATTTAATCAACATTGAATTTCATCTGCCATTTTGTTGCCCAGTCACCCAGAGATCCCTTTGCATCTCTTCGCAGTCTGCTTGGGACTTAACTATCTTGAGTAGTTTTGTATCATCTGCACATTTTGCCACCAGATCATATATGAATATGTTAAATAGTACCGGTCCCAGTACAAACCCTTGAGGGACACCACTATTTACCTCTCTCCATTCTGAAAACTGACCACTTATTCCTACCCTTTGTTTCCTATCTTTAAACCAGTTACCAGTCCATGAGAGGACCTTCCCTCTTATCCCATGACAGCTTACTTTGCTTAAGAGGCTTTGGTGAGGGACCTTGTCAAAGGCTTTCTGAAAATCTAAGTACACTATATCCACTAAGTACACTCTTGTCCAAATGCTTGTGGAGCCCCTCAAAGAATTCTAGTAGATTGGTGGGGCTCAATTTCACTATACAAAAAACATGTTGACTCTTTCCCAAGAAATTGTGGTTATCTATGTGTCTGACAATTTTGTTTTTTTCTATAGCTTCAACCAGTTTGCCTGATATCGAAGTAAGGCTTACTGGCCTGTAGTTACCAGGATCACCTCTGGAGCCCTTTTTAAAAATTGCCATCACGTTAGCTATCCTCCAGTCATTTGGTACAGAAGCTGATTTAAATGATAGGTTACAAACCACAGTTAGCTGTTCTGCAATTTCACATTTGAGTTCCTTCAGAACTCTTGGATGAATACCATCAGGTCCAGGTGACTTATTACTCTCATCTACTGATACCCATCTGGGACAGTTCTCAGATTTGTCACCTAAAAAGAATGGCTCAGTTTGGGGAATCGCCCTCATATCCTCAGCCATGAAGATCAATGCAAAGAATTAATTTAGTTTCTCTGCTATGGCTTTATTGTTTTTGAATGTTCCTTTAGCATCTCGATCTTCCAGAGGCCCCACTGTTGTTGAGCAGGCTTCCTGCTTCTGATGTACTTTAAAAAATTGCTATTACTTTTTGAGTCTTTGGCTAGCTGTTCTTCACATTCTTTTTTGGCCTTCCTAATTATATTTTTACACTTCACTTGTCAGAGTTTATGCTCCTTTCTGTTTTCCTCATTAGGATTTAACTACCCAAAAGCTAGGAAGCCCCGATAACACTGGCTCAAACCAGGGCTTCCAGAGCTTCCGGGATCCCAGCTCTGTGGCAGCCCACAATACAGTACACTCTTGATTATCCAGGATGATAGGGAAAAAATTAATCCTGGTTAATAAAATCCTGGATAATCACCATCCATAGGAAATATAGGGTAGGGGGGGTTGGTTCACCAGCCACCCTGCATCCAGGGGAGGGGATATTGGTTCACTGTCTGCCCTGCCCCCTGGTGGGTTTTTTTGTGTGTGCGCTTGGGGTGGCAACAAAGCCAGAGCTGGCCCTGCGAGTTACGCGTATTTATTTTGTCATCCTGGTTAATCCACATCCTGGTTAATCCAATTCTGGATAATCGAGAGTCTACTGTACCAATAAATAAGCTGTCAGGAAGCCTGCCTAGTTTCTGTTGGAAGATTCAATAAAACCAGCACATTCCCACAAAAATATTTTTATTTTGATTATCAGCATTTTCTGACAGAAAAATGTTTTGTTTGAAAACTTCTGACCAATTTTAGTCATAATGATCTTGGAAATAAAATACTATAATTAAATATATTTACTTTATATATTTATGTTATTACCAAGACATCTTCCATTCCATGGTTCTAATTATGTCCTTATTTACACTTGAATGGAGAGGCTTGGGTTGAAAATAAGTGCAAATTTGACTCCTCAAGTGTTCTTCTGAACAACTATTTTATGTAGTAAATAAACTGGATTAGATAGATTATCTTTGAAATTACACTCATGAAACTGAAGTTAAAGTTGGGAGAGGAGGGGACATAGATGTGACTTAGGACAGAAAATGACCTGCTCTATATACCCAGACACATGAGATTAAAAATTCTTTAAGCCGTGCCAGTGAAATTCTAAGAAATAAAGACCTTTGTTAACAATTTGAAACATTCTAGGCTTACATATAATAATGAGCAACTAAGCATCTGGCTGTCAAACACCTACTACCATGTGAAATTTGCACAAAAGAGACTTGTCAGCATATCCCAAGATAAATGTGCCACCATCAGCTGTGATTTTAAATACATGATTAGTTGATTTGTGCACGTTTTTTTAAACAGATGCTATTTAAATGGTTTTCCCAACAATAAAATATTCACTCCTCCCCCACATGAAGCTTGACCAAATGTACTTTGTTCAGGGAATGAAGTGAATGTCAAAGGATGGAATCCACCATCATAACGTACAAGCTGGCTATAGGACTGCATCGCAGACCACTGGATGCTAGCATTCAGCTCGTGTGCTAAAATAGCGACCACAGTCACTCTCCACATCCTCTATGCTGGAATGACTGGATACAAATAAGCATATATCAAGTGGGTCCTACCCTGGGTCATTGCAAAGACCCCTTGCATGCTGACCTATTCAAAAAAGATGCAGAATTTCTGTGAAGCACAAGGAATTACTCCAGATATACACTAGTAAAAATGAGAGCTGAATGTGGCCAAAGGTCTTAACTTAATTACATCAAAATTTGTGAATGCAAAATTAAAAAATAATTAAGTTTGATTTTATCAATGCTATCGTTATACGTGAAATACATACTTCTGCAGGTGAGTTTTTTTCTTTTATGGGCATAAGAAACATTGAAGTTCTTTACCAGTGTATTTTCATTTTTATGCCATTACCTGCCAAGATATCCATGCCGGCAAAAAAAAGCTCTGAAACCACATCACGAATCTCAGTTTCATCAGGAACAGGTGGGGCAGGGTGCAACACTCGTCTATTACTATCAGAGAGAGCTTCTAGGATGGCAAGGAAATGGGCTGCAGTGCCATCAAACATCTCTGTCAGAAGCCGTTCTGTAACAGTACGAGGCCATGGCAACTAAACAAGAGATAAATCTTTGTAAGATTTTGTAAGATTTCAAATGAGTTACAATAAAGCAAGAGTTTTTCAAAACAGCTCTCTGTGAAAATGTGAGTGCAAGTACAAGAAATAACACAGCAGTATACATCGTGGTTGTGAATTCTAGCATCCAGAGGTATAGCAAAGTATCAAGCCAAGTTTGTATGGTACCTCAGGAAGGCATGAATTTCACAATAACCACATACCCTGCTGCACATTATTCTAGTTAGAAAACAATACAATGAAAATTATTAAAGGAATATATATATAATAATTAAGCCTATAGTTCAAAACTATCCTGATCTTGTCTTGTAATCACATGGGCTTGATCAATGGGAGCTGTGGACCCTCAGCATTTCAGAGAAAGTCAGTGAATATTGACAGTGATCGGCACCGCACAGGACTAAAGCTATAGTCCATTAGGTTGCTCCTTTGGTCTGTACATTTTCCAACCATGTAGTGGGCCCCAGTGGGCCCCCTCCGAGCGGGAGGGCGAACCGGCCGGAGATCCAACATGGCGGGCGGAGCTGAGGCGGCCCCGCCCCCCGTCCCGGAAGTATCAGCTGGGACCCGGAACGATAAAAGGCGGGGCCGGCCGCCAAGATGGGGTCGGCCCGGCAGAGCAGGAGGAGCGACGGCCCGACTGCTGGCGAGCCGGTGACCCCGCCGAACAGAGCGGCGGCCCCGACACCGCGGCGGAGAGGGACTGGCCCGGCGTCCCAGCGGCCACATATCCCGTGGCCGAAGACGACGGCCCAGAACTCCCGGTGGCAGCGTCTCCGGTAGCGGACGGCTGGCCCGGGACACCAGCGGCCGCAGACCCCACAGGAACCGGAGGCGAGCCGGATGGAGTGGCGGCAGAATCCCCCGCGGCCACGGACGACTGGCCCGGAGTCCCGGCGGCCACCTACCCTGACGAGCAGGGAATGGAGTGGACCCCCGAGGGCTGGGAGCCCTGAGGGATACCCGAGACTGTGAGTAGACTGTATACCCTTGCTGGCGGCCTGAGCTGGGAAGCCCCGGCCATTGCCAACCTATAAAGACTGTATTTACGGGCGGCGGGAGCTGAGACACCCCGGCTAGAGCCCCTATAGAGACTGTACCCTTGCTGGCTGCCTGAGCTGGGAAGCCCCGGCCCTCGCCAGCATATAAAGACTGTATGTACGGGCGGCGGGGGCTGAGACGCCCCAGCTAGACCCTTATAGAGACTGTACCTTTGTCGGTGGCCTGAGCTGGGAAGCCCAGGCCATCGCCAGCCTGTAAAGACTGTATTTCCGAGCGGCCAGAGCTGGGACGCCCCAGCTAGAGCCCCTATAGAGACTATATATTTGCGGACGGTCTGAGGTGGGAAGCCCAGGCCATAGACAACCTATAAAGACTGTGTATTTACGGGCGGCAGGAGCGGAGACGCCCCGGCTAGGGCCCGCCTCTAGAGACGGTGTAGTTGCAGGTGGCCTGAGCTACGAGGCTCAGGCCAGAGCCGACCTACCCTAAGGCTGTGGAAGCAACCACCAGGGGCGAAGACGCCAGAACTGAGTTAAGCGAGTGGGACATCCTCCGGCAGAGGGCGCTACAGGGGCTGGCCAACGCTAATTCCCCCGACGACCAGCAGGAGGCGCAGCCGGGTGAGTGCCCCCACGCTTACAAACCAACATAATGTAAATAAAACATAAGACAATACAGTATATGCAAAACCATATGTTTGGCTGCTAAGTAATGAGAAATCTATAAAATAAAATAAAATAAAATAAAAAACCCTAATCTCATGATGCTTTATTTATGTGACTGTTCTTTCCTTGTCAAAATCCTTACCAGGTATGAAGTGGAGACTGAGTATTTAATGGTCACCTGCTTCATCTCATCATCCCTCTAGTTACAACAATTTATTTGACATTTTATGAAATAAAAAGCCTTCAGTAAGGTTTCCAGGACCATCTAGCCAGTCTAATATTAGGGAATATCCCTCCTACACTGGTGGAGCCACATCCTTTATTTTAATTTTCAAATTATGCACTTTAATGCAAGCAAGCTAGTATGTATACCTGATAAAAAGCCTCACCGGGATCACTACCCATCCAACCACCCCTTCTCTCCGTCCCCTGACAGCCCCCAGAACCTCCACCCCTGACTGCCCCCTGCTGTCCCATCCAACCCCTCCTCTCATTCCTGACTGCCCCTTGCTGTCCCATCCAACCCCTCCTCTCATTCCTGACTGCCTCTTGGGGATCCCTGCCCCCATTCCACCCCCCTCTTCCCCACCCTCTGACCACCCCGACCCCTATCCACACCCTCGCCATCTGATTACCCTTTGAACTCCCATGCCCTCTATCCACCCTCTTCCCCCACCCTCTTACCACGCTGCTTGGAACACAGGTGGTTGGCGACGCGGCTGCCCCAGGACAGGCAGCCACGCACTGCACAGCACAGAGCACTGGGTCAGGCTGCATTTCTGCAGCTGTGCTGCCTCAGGAGCTCGCAGCCCCACCACCCAAAGCACTGTGCAAGCGGCACAGCGAGCTGAGGCTGCGGGGGGTGAGAGAACAGCAGGGGAGGGTCCGGGGGTAGCTTCCCTAGCCAGGAGCTCAAGGGCCAGGCAGGAGGGGCCTGTGGGCTGGAAGTGGCCTGCGGGCTGTAGTTTGCCCACCCCTGGTCCACACTGACACTGAGTGCATGGCACACTAGCTCAGGGTAGATTTACACTCCAGTTTGTCATGAGCAAAGTGTTCAAATCTATAAGCTTTCT
The DNA here is from genome assembly GCA_032164245.1 of Sternotherus odoratus. Taxonomy (NCBI): domain Eukaryota; kingdom Metazoa; phylum Chordata; order Testudines; family Kinosternidae; genus Sternotherus; species Sternotherus odoratus. The sequence continues at coordinate 71,395,871 of JAVMKO010000001.1, read as the reverse complement.
GTCTTTTTATCATATTATGAATACTGTACTGCAAATATTTTATAATATTAAAATCTCACAAAAAATGCTTTAAAAGTGAACCAGTGCAGGCAAATACAGTCCGATCGATGACTTCCTTTGACCTCCGTGACATAATCGTTACCTTAACTATAAGCAATATCAGTTGAGAAATCCCATGAATTCTTAATGTGATCTCCAATGGAACTTATTTATACACCCGTTTTTCTCAATAATGATTAATACACAGACTTTTTTCTGTTAGTAAAGAAACAATAACATAGTATGTACAAATGATATTAATATTTAATACCATATTGCTTTCCTGCAAAAATTACACTCGACTGATTTTGAATATGATTGGGGTTTACCAAATATAGTGCTTTCATTCTCAGGCTATCCCAAAAGTACTTTATGAATAAATAAGTTAGATAATGATTTAGCAAGTAAATAAAGCTCTCCAACCATTCACACAGCTCTGTATATCTGATATTGACAGAATAAATATACAGAAAGAAATTGGAGTTATGCAAGGGGATTTCTAAACTTCTGCCTTGATGGCCTCTCAACCCTGACAGAAAAGACCTCTTGTCTCTCATCACAGCCAGAGGATGACAGTATAGCACTTCCCTATGCCTCTTGGTGCTGCTGTATTTGTAAAGGGTAAGAATGGAAATCATAGGACCAGATTAACCACAGGTTTACAACACCAAAAACTCTGACATGGGTTCACAGCATAAAGCCTTCCAGCAGAGGAGGCTACAATGATGCAAAGTGACTGCAACCTTCTTCCTACCAGGGTGAGGGTTGTGTGGTGCCAATGCAGTCCAATAAGTGGAAAGAACTGATCAGCAAGAGAGAGTAGCTGTAGAGTGTGCTGGTTAGAGCTTCCTTGAGTGGTTTCCCATTTGGCAGAGTGGTTATGTAGCCCTAGCAAGAATTAAAGTTGCCCCAACTCCAGATGAAACCATAAGGGAAAAAGCAGAATTACCGTCTGTTTTTCTCAGGGTGAATCACCCCAGAAGTGCAAAGGGTTTCTCTGGCTTCGGGAACTATAAATCACACTTCCCTGCACCTAGGGTGACCAGGCAGCAAATGTGAAAAATCGGGACACTGGGTGGGGGGTAATAGGAGCCTATAAAAGAAAAAGACCGAAAATCAGGACTGACGCAATAAAATCAGGACATCTGGTCACCCTCTCTGCATCAGCGTTAGTAGAAGTTGTATAGCCAGTGTTATGCAGGGGGGTCAGACTTGATGGTCACAGGATCCCTTCTGGCCTTAGAATCTATAAATATATGAATCTTGTCTCTAGGAAAAGTCTTGAACCTAATTACTTTAAACCTGACTCATAAGGAACAGTGATACTCTCTTAGGTATATGGGGGAACCATTATGAATACACATACAGTAAACCCTCGATTTAACGGACCTCGATTTAATGGACTTCGGATGCAACGGACAAAATTTCTGAGCAATTTCTGATGCATTCCTGATCCATTTCTGGCACGCTGGCTGCCGGCTCCCGGCTGCCGCCCGGGTCACAGCAGCGGGCGGGCTGGCTGCCGGCTCCCAGCTGCCACCCGGGTCCAGGCAGCGGGCGGGCTGGCTGCCGGCTCCCGACTGCCACCCGGGTCCAGGCAGCGGGCGGTCTGTGGAGCTGTCGCCCCGACCCTGTGGCGGGCGGGCTGCTGCTCCGACAGCTCATTTTTTTAAATTATTAAATAACGGACTTTTTGATTTAACGGACACCCCCTCGCCCGAATTAGTCCGTTAAATGGAGGTTTTACTGTAATGGTAAAAAAACAAATGCAGCTATTAAAGCTAATAAAGTAGGTCTGGATATTGTCCAAAGAAAGCAAGTATGAAAAACTATTTAATATTATAAAATAATGTGTTTCTCTATACTAATTTATAAGGCCTCTCCCAATGGAACACTTGGCTGTGTCAGCTAAGATGATTGGCAATAGAATGTGAGTTGGAGAAAATAATTATTTCCATCAAAGGCTATTTTATACTTTGCACTTATTTATATAGGTCACAGAATCCTAAGGGGGAGTGAGGAATCTTTGAAAAATATATCTTTCAAGGTTTGAGAGGAGTACTTTGATGCAAAAAATCCACCAAAGATTTGTTGAAGCTGGCCCTGAATCTTTAATGTTATTAAACACAGTAGGGAAAATTCAAAGGTCCATACACCAGGGATGAATTTAAACAAGATTTGTTTAAATACTGTAGAGTTGTGGCTATTTTGCTGTGTACAGCCAAGAATATTTATCCTGCAAAATAACTCACACAGCCACTAAAGAAAATGAACCCTGAATGATCTAATATAGACCATATTGCCTATTAAAATAATTACTCCCTTAAGCTGGTCCGAGTCTTAATGGTAAAGTGAATATGTTATTTATAAGTCTGGAAAAGGAAAACAAAGCATTCTATTTGCAGATATGTGTGCTAGGCAAAAGATGTGTGCTAGGCAAAGCTAAGTTATATCTATATATATAAAAGTCAAATGGTGTATGCGTGTATGTATGCGTGTATGTATGTATGCGTGTATGTATGTATGCGTGTACGTATGTATGCGTGTACGTATGTATGCGTGTACGTATGCTTACTCCTTCCACACCGTTTGAGCTAGAGACTTGAAATTTGGTACAGTTAGAGGTCTTGGGGTCCTAATCAGGGTAAGAGTCCAAAATTTTTCAAATCTCACCTCTGAGGCCCCCCAGGGGTGAAATTATTTAAAGGCCAATCCAGGGCCGGCGACAGAAATTTTGGGGCCCCCTACTCTGATCGTTTGGGGGCCACCCCCAGCCCAGCCGGCGCTTCCCCCCCTCCCCAGCTGACAGTGGCTGGGGCTCCCCCCAGCCCAGGCGGCGCTTCCCAGTTCCCCCCCCAGCTGACAGTGGCTGGGGGAGGGCCCCCCAGCCCAGCTGGCACTTCCCGGTTCCCCCCCCAGCTGACAGCAGCTGGGGGGGGGCCCAGCCCAGCCAGCGCTCCCCCCCCCACCGCCCCCTTGCCTGCCCCCCCAGCTCCCCAGCCACGCCAATGAATGAACCTCCTGAGTCAGGGGTGAACTCACCGCAGAGCCCACCTGCCTGCCCAAAGGCCCCCCCGGAGCCACCGCCCCCCGAGTGGGGCCGGGCCCCCTGCCCTACCCCCTTACCTTGGCGAGGCCGGCTCCCCTTGACCCCTTTTTGGCACCTCCGCTCCGCCACCGTCAGCGCCGCACACCACCAGGGTGGCGCGGCCGGGCGCGCTTCCCCGGGACCCCGCTGTGGTTGGAGTCTGCCGGCCCGTCAGCCATACGGTGCGGTGCGGGCGCTTGCCGCACTTGTCTACAGCGCAGCGCTGGGGTGGCCGGCGGCGCCCGCCTTGGATTGCACGCAGTCAGCCGCGGCCACGCGGCGCCGCACCTCTGCAGAGGTCCGAGCATCGGGGGCCTCCCTTAAGTCCGGGGCCCGGTACAGTTGTCCCCCTTGTCCCCCCCTGTCGCCGGCCCTGGGCCAATCACATCAGCTGGGCAGCTGCTGTTCTCTGTGACATAGTTATGATGTCATAATACACCCTCCAACGGACACCGCACTTGCTCAGCTCTCTGCCCCCTCCCCCCTCCAACGGACCCCGGAATCCCTCAGCTCTCTGCCCCCTCCCCACCTCCGACGGACCCGAGTTGGGTTTGGTCGGAGGGTAAGTGAGGTAGGGGTGTCGGGTTTGGTTGGGGGGTGGTGGGAAGGTGTCTGGGTGGGTGAGGGGTGAGGTGTGGGGGTTGGGGTTGGTCAGGGGGTGTTGGGTTTGGTGGGGGGGGTAAGGTGGGGGTGTTGGGTTTGGTTGGGGGTTGAGGAGGGAGGTCGGGGTTGGTCGAGGAGTAAGTGAGGTGTGGGTGTCGGGTTTGTTTGTGGTGGTAGGTAGGGGTGTCGGGTTTGGCTGGGGGGGAAGTGAGGTGGGTGTGTCAGGTTTGGTCTACGGGGGGTGAGGTGTGGGTGTTGGTCAGGGGGTGTTGGGGTTGGTAGGGGGGAGACGTGGGGGTGTTGGGTTTGGGTGAGGGGGGGTGAAAATGTGAGTCGGGGTTGGTCGAGGGGTAAGTGCAGTGGGGGTGTCGGGTTTGGTCAGGGGGGTGAGGTGGGGGTGTCAGGTTTGCTCTCTGCCACCTCTAACGGACCCCGCACTCGCTCAGCTCTTTGCCCCCTCCCCACCTCCGACTGACCCGAGCAACGCTGGGTATTTTCGCTAGTCATTACTAAAAATAAGTAATAGATCAAAAAAAAGATTTACACAAAATTCTAAACTTACATGTTGTGCTTCCTTTAAATTAACCCTTAATTTTGGTCGAAAAAATCCTTTGGGCTTTCTTCTGGATTCATATACTGATCTCTTGAAAACCATTACTGCCATCTGACTCAACAAAGAGAAGCATGTGAGTAAAAACTGCTATGCATTCCGCTTGTTCAGCTGTATATATTGTAATTTTTATAAATTGTGACATGTTTATACCTTTATAGTGGCCTCTCTAAAAACTCTTTTTGTTTCTGAATTTTGTGGAGAGTAACTGATGCTTTCCAGTTGCTTTAGTTCATCAATTTTACTCAGACCACGGCGAGCGAATACCTATATAGCATAAAAATTGGATAGAGTTGATGTATCTACCTTGATATTATGGTTCTATGCTCTGCTTGCTATTAGAGGGAGAGTATATTAGCCATACCACCTCCTCATCCTTGTGTTCAGAGAACAATAAAGACTGAAATCATAGCCAGCTCCTGTGCAACAGATGCAAGGGGAGAGAATCTCCTTGTTCTTTCTCCTTTTGTGCAGCTGCTAAGGGGCTGTCCACAGTTGAGCTCTGAACACTTAGAATGTTTATAAACACATTGAAAACATACTACTGTGCTGTAATTTGAATTGATTAGTTCAATTTATACAGAGAAACATACTGTAGTAGCCTAACTACATTTCTGAATGCATATAAAAGCGAATATAATAACAAAATGTAATATTTAAATAAATATGCAGTTTGCCATTTATTGTTACAAATAAAATTGTAAGAGTGATACATAAGGCTACCTCTCCATGGATGCTGGCTTGGCAATCATAATAACAATAACAAACTGCAGTGTAAAGGGTGGTTCTCCATGGCAAATAGTGTACAGCTAAAAGTGGGACTGATGATTCCATACATATGCTGGCCCACAATAAGTATTCCAGCACCTGTGATGGGAAAAAACAAATTATAAACAAAACAGTATAAAGAACTGCTCAAAATGTATTAATAATATAAACTTGAAATAGTTGGCTGAGAAAATTATTAAGCATTGACATGTATTTCCTATTTCTAAAAGATACACATAAAAACATGGACTTAAATAATGAAGCAAATTAGAACAAGAAATCACAGTAAGGGAGTTAATATTTCATTCATTTTACTTTCAGTCATTTATGAATTTTTCCACCTAGAACTGTGTTCATTTTCGTCTCTACACCTGAAGAAGAACTCTACATAGTTGAAAAGTTTGTCTCTTTCATTAACTGAAGTTAATCCAATAAAAGATATTACATCACCCACCTTGTCTCTCTTTATCTTCACCTGACATTTTATGGCCTGAGATACCGAAACAATCCCAATTGACTACACAACTGTTTCCTCATTTAGGGCTTGATCTTGCTCTCATTCAAGTCAATTGAAAAACTCCTATTCACTTGAAAGATGCGAGATCAAGCCCTTTAGACTCTGATTCCGCAAAGCATTGAGCACTTCTTATGAGGTGCTGAGCACAGTCTACTCTCACTATCCTCAGTGGGTGCAAGAGGTTCAGACCTTCAGTTTGGAGAAATTCATCCTCTTCTCCAAACCCACTCTTCACAGCAAAGACCTTTTGATAAAATTAGCCCTACAAAAAGCCAGGTCTAGCTTGATTTCTACAGAATCACAACATTTCAGCCTATTGAACAGCATTTTCCTCTGTTACTATCTTTGGGCACGATGTTCTATGAGATGCTGAGAACCCTCATTTCCAAATGAAGTCAATTTATAAACTGTGGCCTTCTGTAAATTACTGAACAGAAAATACGGCTCCTGAATGTAGCTGACAGGGTTTCCTCCAGACACCATGAAGCACATTACATGTATAATATGAGCTACACTGGCATATAGAATAAAGATACAAAGTCACTTCCAGTTACAATGCTAGATGGAAAATTTCCTTTGAAACACTCCAGTCACTGAAAGGGATACAAATAACCATCTATCAGTGAAAAAAATGGATCCAGGATTATCCAGTGTCTGTTTACTCCAAATGGGTGGAAAATTTAAATCCAATTTAAATGTAGATAAGTAAAAAAATAAAGTCCAGAGCATGCCAACTGAGATACTCATATCCAAAACAGGTTTAAGATTCAGGGAGGTAGCCGTGTTAGTCTGGAATAGCAGAGGTAACAAAGTCCTGTGGCACCTTAAAGACTAACTATAAAGTTTTGAAGCATGAGCTTTCGTGGGCTAATACCCACTTCGTCGGATGCAGGCAGTGGAAGTGTTCAGAGGCAGTTATAGAAAAGTAGGTAAGAGCCAGGTGGGAGGTGAAAGGGTTAGTCCAATTAATTAACTAACCCTTTCACCTCCCACCTGGCTCTTACCTACTTTTCTATAACTGCCTCTGAACACTTCCACTGCCTGCATCCGACGAAGTGGGTATTAGCCCACGAAAGCTCATGCTTCAAAACTTTATAGTTAGTCTTTAAGGTGCCACAGGTTTAAGATTAGCATCCAAGAAACTTTCATGATTTAAAAAAACCCAGCCACAGGGTGTCACTACAGCTCTACCAAAAACCAGCAAAAGGATAATTCCATTCATATAAACAAACAGCCCAATATGGCTCAGCTTGCTGATTTATCTCCTATTTTAAATAGTGGAACTATAACTACATATAATAAATTATGCTAACCTCAGTCAACAACAGTTTGCCATTAAGAATCATTGGTACTATTTGCTTTAGTTAAGCATTTATAGTGATGACAGAGTTACAGTGTAGTATATGTCACATGTGGATACAAACATCTGTCTAAAGCATTCTGTTTTATTCAAATTTACAAGTAAGCAGTATTATATGATGGATATTTTAAAAAGATTTTTTCTCAAAATGAAGTCAAAGGGTCACATTTTCAGCTTGTGCAAATCAATGTAACAACAATGATCTATACCATTTGATGATCTGGCCCAAAACATGCAGTGGGAATGAGGCTCCATCCAGGATATATAATTAAGGATTTGAGAATACTAAGCTCAACCCTCTGCCTTCTTCACAAAGCCAGTTTAAGAATCTTGTGCCACCCTTTTTTGATAATTGACTACTTTGGAATCACTACTTTGTGTCCAGATATTAGGAACTAAGGATTGGGGTGTTAAATAATTAAAATGTTATACAATTAAAGTGTGCTTCACTTTTGAAATAAATAGTTTATTAAATTAAAAATGAACTAAATACAACTTCAAGGGGCTTGGATGACTCTTACTCCAACACTCCACAGCAGCCTGATTAATCCCAAAGACCAGCAACCTGGTATTGTGGGGACATATGCTCACAGTTAAATGGCATAGAGGTCCATGAAGGCTTAGGGGACTCATGTTCTCCTGCTTTTCTTCTACACAAGCCTCTCTGGATAACAAACTTTCACCCCACTGTCCAGGCTGGTCAGCATTACTATTGCCAGGGAAGTGGAGTTGGTCAGATAAGATTTACACAATGTGACAAAATACAAATGCATTTCCTTATTTTCAGTAAAATTCTGTTTGCAGTAAAGCTAAAAGTATTCTTAATAGCTGTACAATAACTACAAATGCTAAATGTAAAAAACCTTCCAGTTTATCTTGCCATACCTTAGCAGACTGACCTATGCTCATCAAATGTCTGCATATGGTGTATATATAAATTGTACCTAGAAGAACAAAAATAAATTAAAATCTATACAAAAATATATATGAGTCCAACATCTCTACTTCAAAACTGTTACACTAGTTAACTGAAATTGTGTTGTTAGTATTTGCATTGTTAATAAGTCTCTTATTTCAAGATGAAAAACAACTGAAAATATAGTTTTAAAAATAAAAACTTTGAACATAATAATTTTTAAATTAGAGAAGTTGAAGACATTCAAATTCTTGTGTAATGTTAATGTCCATTGTAAAATAAGAAGAAAAACAGCCTCATAAAATTTATATATTACTGAAGTCTTAAATGTCCACTAGAAATATTTAATATCACAGGTCAAATCAAGGAATGTGACTAGTGGAGTTAGAATTTTCATGGGAAAATTCATGAGACTTGTGCTCTGCAATCACTAAAGTACTTTTGAAAATCCCACCATGGAAGTGTAACATGTGTAACAAAGTTCTGAGTACGAAAAGCTAGACAAGCAATAAAACACTCCATGGTGTATATTCTGTGTAGAAAAGGAGACCTATAGTGCAAAGGCAGCGAAATGCCAATCAACACAACTAAAAGGACATTTTATCAACAAGCCACCACACAGCATCCATTAATAGGGTATTGGTAGATGCCTCGGATGTGTAGTGAGCCACAAACCTCCTGTTGCTGAGGGAGATACAGGAAGTTGTTCTACCCAGAAGAAGGGGAAGAGTCCCGGGAGGAGAAATGCCAGAGTTCGGGTCCTACCCTAACCTAGTTTCAGCCAGTTGAAAGGACCTAACGTTGGCCAAAACTGTGCTCAAGATAAGGATCTGGTCCAGAGAACTGACAGTGGAATGTAAAATTTCCAGAATGGAAAATTAGTATATTTTAATTTAATTATTGTATTGTGTTTCTTTGGCAGTCAAGGGAGAGCTGAAAGGGAGAGGTAGGACCAACAGTGGTCCTAGCCTATAAGAGTGGTTGGAATCTCCAGCCCCATTACAGCTCTGAACAGGAAAGAAGATACCAGCATTTGTTCACCGCCAATTCAAAAATTCCTTTTCTCCCATATGCAATTTTATAGTACAACAATTTACACTAGTAACATCAAATAGTAATCCATGCTTTTGGGAGGAAGAAAAATACAGAACGACCTTTTAAGAATTCTTGATACGTCTCTTTTTATATGCTCAAATCTGTTCATCTGATTTAAATTAAGTCAAGTATGAACAACACACTTATATGGTGGACAATATTAATCAGATACAGTTGGAATCAAATTCTTAATCTAAAATAATTTCCATTTTTAAAAGGTATTTTTATCATTAAATCCAATGCTGGAGAATATTATTAATAAAAAGTACACACAAACTTTTGTGTTTCAAACAGCTATATAAGTTTATTTCCTTTCCTATACTTCAGAAATGTAATCCTCTTTGTACAAAATATCCCTATTTGTAAGTAAATTTTATAGCTATAAAATTCTACAGTTTGCTCATATATCAACATTTCATTTAAAAATTGCTTTCATTATGAGCTGTCGGAATTCATTATATGAGTACACTCAAAACATTGCTCAACTGTGGTCTATGAATAAGTTATTTCTTTTATAGGTGTCCAATACAAAAATGTAATACCATGTAGAAAAATGGAATATGAAAGTCGTGAATTTTAAAATATCATTACTTAATTGTTGAAAAAATACTTATGATTAAAAGGGAACTAGAATTTCACTCACAGTCTTTTTGTTGCCATTACTGAAGAAGTTATGAAATTTCCTTCCTAAGGCATACTTTGATAGAAAAATATAAATGAAATATGTAACATACCATTATAGATAAGCCAACACAAATGCTCCTGAGGTAGAGCCACCTGCATAATGAGTCGTAAGAAGGACAAGATATTGAAACACATCTGCAGAGATTCTTGATTCTGGAGATTTCTATCACTGCTGCATACCATCTGGTAAATGCAAATATTCCTTCCTTGCAAAGCATGGAACTAAAGTGTATGGGAACAGAAGTAAAATAAGAAATACTTTCTTTTTAAAATATTTATATTTATCAGTTTTCACATTAGCAAAGCACAATAAAATACTAAACATGAGAAAGTAAAGCATATAGCAGAGTTATACCATGACAGTTACAGCCATAGTGAATTAGAGAACAGAGAAGGTGTTATTAAGCTGTTTAGATGGCTTCCATTAGATCAGGGGTGGGCAAACTTTTTGGCCCGAGGGCCACATCGGGGTTCAAAATTGTATGGAGGGCCAGGTAGGGAAGACTGTGCTTCCCCAAACAGCCTGGCCCACCCCCTATCCAACCCTCTCCTGCTTACCATCCTCTGACTATCCCCTCAGAACTCCCAATCCCCCCTGCTCCTTGTCCCCTAACCACCACTGCCAGAGACCCCCCACATACACCCTACCTGCCCTCCCAGGAGCTCTCCCAACTAACTCCCTTTGCTCCTTGTCCCTGATTGCCCCGACCCCTATCCACCCCCCACCTCCTGACAGATCCCTGGGACTCCCACGCCCCATCCAACCCCCTCTGCTCCCTGACTGCCCCTTCCAGTGACCCCCCATGCCCCTAACCATCACCCCGGGACCCCACCCCCTATCCAACCCACCCTGCTCCCTGTCCCCTGACTGCCCCTGCCCCTTATCCAACTTCCTGGCCCCCTTACCATAAGCCATGGCGGGGAGCGGGTCTGGCTCTGCACAGAGCCAAACATGCTGCCCCACAGGAGCACGCAGCCCTCCCCCCCCCCCCCCCCGAGTGCTACGTGTGTGGCAGCGTGCCTCCGGAAGAGGGGGGAAGGCGGGGAAGGGACTAGGGGCAGCCTCCCCAGCCAGGGGGCCTGATGGGCTTGTCCCACAGGCCGGATGTGACCCACGGGCCATAGTTTGACCACCCCTGCATTAGATCCACATGTAATGAATAAGTTTAATGCACTATTCTCCTGCATGTCAGAGTGGTAGGGAGGGAAGATAAATAAGCTACTGGACTGGGACTAAGGACAAAATTAGATCAGTGCCTAAAGTCTAACTCTATATACATCAATATTATATGGACTATGCTTTCTAAGTTAGGCACCTTCCATTTTGAAATTAAGTCCTGTCGCATTTCCAAGGTCCATGAAGATGGACAAAAACTCAACACATGTCACAAGTTAAGTAAAGGGGAAACCATTTCTGGAACTTTAGATTTATTTTTTAAATTATCTTATAAAAGCAAAATAAAACAGACTAATGAAATTTCTGACCACATTCCTTTCTTGAGGCTGAACAGTCTTTAAGTACCAAAAAACCCAGTAACTCATATTTCCAGAGCTCCCTGTCCTGGATTCTAATTAACTCACATCTTTCCATCTCTTCCCAGCAAAAAAAAATCTATGGCCCTTTTCAAGGTTCTACCCCCAACTAATGTCAGCTGTACCTGATCATCACAAGTGCAGGCAGGAAACCCATGGCTTCCCCAGTTATCCTAGCTCCCGTTGCGATAAAGCTCAGGGAGAAATCCAAATACTCAAATCAGTGTCTGGTGCAGCAGAGACTCTCAACAGAGCACTGCTGCAACAGAATGCACTATTTTTGTGATGCCTCCCTCCCTCTCACCTTGCCCTGCCTTACTCATACCAAAGGACCTATCACAAGCCCTTGGTCTCTTGTAGTGATAACAGAAAGGGATGTTTACATCCTCCCTGAGGTCATTTGGCTTTCCTACAAATTTTCATCATTTACAGACAAAACCAAGGATTATATATATCTATTTATCAGTCTACCTTATTTAATACCCGGAAAAGAATATATTGATAGTAGTGTGATGCTGCTTTGTCATCAAGCAGCTTATGTTTAGTATTTTTACACAGAAATACTGCACAAATTGCAATACAATGTTCTAACTGTGTTGACTGCCTTGTTTTCATATCATGAAGAAACACAAAAATTGCCACATTCAGTCAGCGACCAGTCACCAATTTTGGTCCATAACCTGTCTTTGACAATAGTTTATACCAGCTGTTTTGGAGGAGAAACCTGCGTCATGGAATAACCTGCCCACAGGAACACTATCTACCTAACCTCAATTACTTAAAGGTTGGATTATGCTGTGAAGCATAAGGGGTTATATCCCTTCCAAATCTTTTTTTAAATAATTAATTTTATAACTCTGGATATTCTCAGCCTTCATATAATTGTGAATCCATTTTTAACCTCAATGACATCTTGTGGCAAGGAGCTCTATAGACATGTGTGTTACTTCTTATTCTGGATATGTGAATGATTAAAGAGTTCCAGGTATTTGTAAATATACCTCTTGGTAGTGCAACAGTCTGATATATATTTGCTGAAGCTTAATAATGGCCTCTTATTTTGAAATCATTAACATTTTTGTTAAAACTATTTCTTGTTTATACCTACCGTAAGTGCGGCACTTTTATCACCAAACCCATTTGGAAAAAACATGAACTTAAACTGATTCACATCTGCTATTACTTCATCAAGGTTTACAAAACTGAACTGCTGAAGATACCGTCCATAGCACTGTAAAAGTGCCAGTTTATATTCCTGGAATGTGAAGAATATGTTATTCATAGATTTTGCATTTTATTTTTCTATGCAATTATAAAATGTATATTATACTTTTTTACACTCATTTAACAAATGTAATATAGAACAATAACTGGAAGTGAAGTCGACTCATCGAGGACTATGCTGAAAAGTCAGAAAAACATTTTGTAATATAGTTTATAATGATAAAGTCGCCCACAGAATGCGTTAGAATATTTGGACTCATCAAAGATGAGTCAGGTTTTTTTTTTATTCACAAACATGACAGTGGATTTAAAATATTATGTTCTCACAACAATACAACAAACTCACGGGCTTCCTGGAATGTCCTACAGTTTGAGAGGAATAATCATAATGATATTACTGAGAAAAGCACTTCAGAACAAAAAGCTTTATAAACTATACACAAAGACTGTTATTTCATTCCTCACTGCAGTGCCCACCTTTTGGGCAAAAAGAGCAAACAGTTTCAGAGTTCACCCAAAAACACACAGTGCTGTAGAACAAAAAGTGATGAAAACTAACGGATCATTGAAACTTCAGAAGAAATGTAGATACCTGAACTGGCCAAAACATCTCATTTAATAATCCTACTCTTGTGAAAAATGCCAAGGGGTCTTTAATAACTACAAGCAGGCAGGGACTCAGGCTTTATGTCTCATCCATAAGACAGCCCTTTGGTAGTATAATGATCCCTTCTAAGACTATGCTGGGACAGTGGTTCCATACTGACTCAGAGGTTGAACTGCCACCTCATACAGTGGCTCTCAAACAGTGGGTTGGATCCCGTTTTAATGGGGCTGCCAGGGCTGGCTTAGACTTGCTGGGACCTAGGGCCAATATCCAAACCCCACTGCCCAGGGCAACAGGGCTCAGGTTACAGGCCTCCTGTCTGGGGATGAAGCCCTTGAGCTACAGCTTTGCCGCCCCTCACCCCACCCTCAGGCGGGGAGACAGGACTCGGACAGGCTCAGGATTCAGTCCCTCCTTCCTGCGGTCATGTAGTAACTTTTGGTGTCAAAAGGGGGTCATGGTGCAATGAAGTTTGAGAACCCCTGAGTCCTCCTGAATCACCAACACCACTTCCTGCAGCTGGACTTGTGGGATCTGGCAGATTGTAGGCCAAGATAATTCAAACATGGCAAATGCAGATATCTTTCATAATTTCTTTCCCCTTTCCCTCATAGATCATTTTAAAAGTACAAGTTACAGTCAGTCCTATTAAATCTTAAAGCGTTTTTAAGTTTCTTCAGTCAACTCAGAGATTTCTTCAAACTAAATAGTAAAATAATGTATTTCCTTTCCAAATGTGTTTTTATAGAAAACTGAAGTGTTTTTCTGAATTCTGACAATTATACTGACTTTGCACAAGAAAGAAAAACAAAACTTTTCAAATTAAGTTTGTCAGGAGCCTAAATGGGCAATAATTACACATAAGGAGAAATTTGAGTTGCGGCTTCATCAGGGACTGGGCCTACCATTCATACTGTGAAAGCATCATGAGATAAATACTCCACCTGATGACCAATAGCATTTTTTGGAAGTTGCATATGTGATCTTTTTTATAAGTAGTAATGAAAGACAACACACTGTGTTATAGTTGGTATTGCCATGATTAATATTTAAAGGTTATTATATATTAATGCCTATTATTTGTATCACAGTAATGCCTAGGAGTTCAAGTCATGGGCCAGAATCCCACTGAGCTAGGCCTGTACAGATACACAGCAAAAAGATTATCTGTACCCCAAAGACCAGCTAGATACACGCAGACAGAAGGAGCATAAGAAAACAATGAGACAATCTGGTCAGCATTATGGACAATGGTCTCATACCAGTTGACTAACTGTTAATAAGACTGCTATGTACTTTCTGAATAGATGACAACTGGAATCAAGGAGTGTTCTAAGAGACTGGAACTTGTTGATTGGTGGAAGCACAGTGGATGACAATGGAAAGAGTCAAGAACATGCACTTGTGAGGAAAATGATAGCATGAGGGTTTGAATCTGATAAAGGTAGGGGACGGCATTGGTGCTTGTCTAGGATGGAGAGTTTGCAGCAACTGGGATGGGGAGTTGGCAGCAACTGGGAGGGAAGGCAAAGGAAAAGAAGGTGTCCGTGGGATGGATGATAGTGGATAAATCACTTGATAATTGCCCTGTTCTTTTCATTCCCTCTGAAGCATCTGGAACTGCCACTGTCGGAAGACAGGATACTGGCCTAAATGAACCATTGATCTGACCCAGCATGGCCATTCTTATGATGAAGGGCTGCATCTTCGGCCACCAAAAATTTCAAGAAACTACTCTACATGTTAAAAGTCACCAAGGTAGCCAGCCAGAGGAGAATCACGACAAAGTTTAAGTACTTAAACCCATGGAGACCACAGATACAGCCCTTTAAATAAAGGACCCCATTTTTTAACAGGAAGTTGGAGTTAGATGATGGTCACCGGCAGCATTCTGAGTCATTATGACTGCCACTGGAAATGGGTCAATAGATAATGTGGATTAAATGAGGGACAGCGAATCCTTATGTATTAAGTTGTTGGCAAAATTACAAGGTTTGAGGTCTAGAATATTCCCAAGCTCTTTTTCCTAGTTATTCCCCCTTATGAGAGTATATTGGGCTTGCTGTTCTCAATGTCTAGTATGTCAAAACAAAGTTAAACCTGGAGATGCAAAAAGGGCATTGGTTCAGGTTTTTTGTGGTCCGCAGATATTCCAAATTTTTATGATCTGTCAATTGTTGGACCTGAAATTGCATGCCCTTGGGGTGGTGGTGCCAATCTTCAAAAGCAGCTTTAATGGTGAATAGCTTTTTATCACACATCTCTTAATTCTGCTGTGGAAGAGTGAGATATGGTAGTAGTATGTACATGGATGGAGTATATCCTGGGGTCCATGGCATGGCGATAGTATTGCTCTGACTGCCACATTGGTGTGTCCACCTCAACTATACAAGGTTTTGCAGGATCTGGGTGCAACAGAATAGCCACTGACATAAATGCCTCCTTTAAAGGGTCGAAGAGAGACTTAGCTTCCCGTGTCCAGGCAAATCAGGCATCCTTCCAGAGCAATGCAGTCATAGTGGACCACCAATTCTGCAAAATCCTTAATAAAATATCAGGTTTTTAAAAACATTTAAATTAAATACAGCTTTACTTTTTAAAATTAAAACTATTTAAAATTCAACCTATGTTAAAGTCTAAACTTATTGTACTCTGTTAAAATAATTTAACTCAAATGTGAAAAGTATTATGTTGTACATGTTTGATGCCAAGTTTTAAAGAAAGTTCCAACAGGTAAGTGGCTTGAGTCACTGGCTAAGTACATGGAACATGAGTTTATTAAAGTGTTAAACCAGCTTTTGCCAGTAGTTGCCTCATCTGAAGGTGCTGAGAAAATATTTTCTTAATTTCAGTTTATTCAATTAGTTCAGTTCAATGACTAGTTAATTCAAAGTTAAGAAACCAATTAGGCACTGAAAATGCAGTAAAGCTTGTTGCCCTCTTGCAATCTATGAATTAAAACTACACGTGAGAGGATATGCTATTAGTTCTAAAACCTTGAAGGACATAGTGAGCAGAAACAATCAGTTAAATTCACTAACTACAGGTGATATTTCCTTTGTTTATTAAATCAGTTTAGTTTTAAAAGCAAGGCATGTTTTGATAACATGCAAAGTAGTTTTATTTCATTTTTAAAAGGCTGCTTTTCTGCATTTTAAACTGAATTTCCATCTATACTGAGCTGTACACGAAGTGCAAGTAAAATAAATTATTAAATTAAATAAGAAATGTATCACAAACCGCTTTCTAATTTAGTAAAAATGTAAATATTAAGAATCTGAATATTAATATTAAGCTATATAATTATTTAAATAAATTTATGTAGATATAGTGTATCCTTTTGGTTAGTCAAAAAAGCAAATTTAGTGCAAAGGTTAAATTTGTTGTAAATCAACATATTTTAATAGTTACCAATCAACTAATATCAACCTCTCTTAAGGAAAATATCTAAAGTATAAATGCTAAACATAATTAAAATGAATTATTTAAATCCAGGTTCCCTGCTTGCTGATTTAAATCATGATTAAAATCAGTTATTTAAATTGCTTTGATTTAAATCAATCAACCTGGCCAGGGAGCAGTAATGAAGGTTCACACAGACCCCCTACTATGGAAAGAATGGGAAATCCTACTACGGGAGGACGGAAAATTGGGAGGAATGGGTGTAGACAGAACTGCTGCCATGGGGGAGGAAAAGAGAGACCCTGGAACAGGTGGGAGGGAGAAATTGGGAATGCAGAATCACTGGAGGGACAGAATGGGAGAATCTCGCATGAGGCACATATAGCCTCTACCATGGGAAGAAGGGCAGAATGGGGGACACACTGGGCCCTTTCCATGGCGGTAAGAGAAGAATGGAGGGCATGTGGGGGATGTAAAAAGAGGGGTGCACAAAGAGTTGCTGCAATAGGGGACCCTATTATGGGAGGAGTGGGGAACAGGGAATACACAGAACCCCTGTCAGGAGGTGATTGGGGGAGTTGCAGGGAGTACCTGAGAGAGAGGGAATAGCATGCAGGGAGCTTGTGGGGTAATGGAGGAGAGGAATGCAGCCTGGGAGTGAACCTGGAGGGTTGTTAGGTGTGCATGGGAGAAATCTGGAACAGATTTTGGCGTGGGGTCAGAGAAGATTGTTAGGGAGCCTTCCCTCTGCAGACCCTGACTGATCCCTAGCCTCTCCCATTCAGTCAGATACCTCTGCCCCAGTCCCCATGTGTCCCTGTATCTCCATGTGTCCTTGCACCTGCTCTTCCATCCCCATGTGTCCCTCCACACCACTCAGCCACCACCATGTGCCCCTGTATGCTCTCCCTGTCCCCATATGTCCATGTACCCCTCTGCCAGTCCTCTACTCCCATTCCCATGTGCCCCTGCATCCCTCCCACTTGTGTCCATGTGTTTCTATGCCCACTCAGCCACCTCTTCCCCTATATGGCCCTGGACCTCCTCTCCCATCCCCATGTGTCTCTGTGCCCCCTCAGCCATTCCTCTTCCCACATATGACCCTGTACCACCACCAACCCCGCCCCCTCATGTCCATGTGGCCCAGCACCTCCACTCACATTCAGCCCTTTCCCAGGTCTGCCCTTCCCCAGAAGCCCTCAGGAACCCATCTGTGACACCCCCCAGCCCCACACTGTCTGTCCCCTCCATATCCCCTGTTTCCTGACCTGGCCCCACCAGCACAGCGCTGCCAGACAGGCAATCTCTTCCCTTCCCTATTGGCAGCTGGGGCTGCTCCCACCCGGACCAGCTGCTCTGGTTTAGTGCTAAGGTGGCCCTGGTGGGCAAAAGGTGGAATTGCAGCAACTTTATGGCAGAAGTTATTTTCTGTGTGAAAAGATTATGCACAGCACATTAATTATGCATGCACGCGGTGGCGCAGAATTCCTCCAGGAGTAAGTAGTACATTCTTGAACTGTCTCTGAATATTGGCTGAAAATTAACCCTCAAAATCCCAGGCAATAAACTTGTTTGGCAGGGCCTCCTCTTAAGGACACCCACAGGGGGGGATGTGGTAAGGTGTGAGGTCCTGTTCAGCAGGCATCAAAAGACATGTTCTCACCATCACAAGTCCATTATTTTTACTATTATCAATTTGGATCGCAAGAGTGCCTAAGGCTCCAATCAGAAACTGCAGCCCCACCATGCAATCATTATACACACATAATGAAAAGACGGGCCCTGCCTCCAAGAGTTTTTAGTCTTAAACATAAGATGAGAGACAACAGGTAGACACAAGAAACAGACAGGGGAGCATAATGCAATAGTGAAACAATTATGTGCAGTGTAATAAGCTATGACCACAATAAACCAACTGCAATTAGAATTGTTTTTATTAATTTATTTCACATTCAGAACAGTTTTTCATAGACTCTTTTAAGGTCAGAAGGGATGATGATGATCATCTAGTCTGATGCACAATACAGGCCAAATCTCACCCACAGATTTCTGCCCCAGGTCCCCAAATGCCCCCCTCAAGAATTACAATGCTAGGTGTAGCAGGCCAATGCTCAGACCACTAAGCTATCCCTCCCCCCTACTAAAGTAAAGCATAATTAAATGTTACCCCAACACAGAAACACACACTGAAACAAACAGACTTGGGAGTAGAATCTTTTCTACCTAATATGACTTACTTTTATCTGAATAAGGAAGTCACCAACTTTCAGAAGTTTTTCATTGTAATACCAATCTGGCAGTCGAGGTTTATACTTGATCCAAATATTAAACAAAGTGTTTGCTCTAAACCAACAGCAGGAGACAAAAGTTACACATTAAAAGCTGGCAACAGACCTGCTACATGAAGTAAATGAATTATATAAAAATTCCAATTGTTAGCCATTAAAGAGCTCTTTCTTCCAAATGCAGCTGAAACAATATAAACACTATGAATTTAAAAACCAAGTGATTATTAATATTGATTTGAGCAAACAAGTCAACCATCAAGTTTCAAGCTTTTATCACAATGGATTTACATTAGGATGAATTACCCTCCTACATAAGTACTTATCGAAATGTTCTAACATATGAATTCCTTTGAAATATTCCGACAGAGTCATAAGAGGTGTAAAATGTGTCCCACTTTCCAGCTAGTATGAAAAAAGTGAAAATCACTGGCTGTTGAGAGATGTCGAGTCTTAAAAACTATTTGTTATTCTAAATAAACTCAATGGATTACGAAGTGGAAAAATCATTAGAACAAATGAATGATCTGAAAAAGAAAAGAAAAATGTCAAAAGTAATAAAGCATGTCAGGCAGCCATAAACTAAGGAATTACTGGATCCTGAAATAAAAACAGATATTTTTAATACTATGGCATGTATCACAGGAATAAGAAGAGAACTAACTAGACAGCCACTGGCATGAAATGTACAAGAAAATTACAATAGTTGGAATAGATGAGGACATATGTGCTGGGGGTGAGGAGAAAAAGCAAATGATAAACTGTCTAACTAAAGAAATACATGTCTACACTTGCAGTTAAACACCCACAGCTGGCCCATGTCAGCTGACTTGGGCTTGTGGAACTCAGGCTGTAGGGTGTTTAACTGTGGTGCAGACATTCAGGTGCCCGAGCCTGAACATCTACACTGCAGTTAAACAGCCCCATAGCCTGAGTCCCAATAGCCCAAGTCAGCTGACATGGGCCAGCCATGGGTGTTTAATTGCTGTATAGACATACCTCGGGCAATATCAGATATCACCAGTGGCCAAAAATGTCACCTTCTGCTGGGCCAGTTTACTACTCTCTTATGTTTCAGTCACAGACCAGATCACAGTTATCTATATACTGCTATCACCAAGGATGATTTAACGTAGCAAACTCCATCTCTGATTAATCCAACAGGTCTCCAGTAAACTGTAATTGATCCTAAAGGGCACCTTGCCTGCTAAGTAGAGTGGACTGGCTTCTTCATGCCATTACTCTGACTCCTATACTGGCTATAATTTGAATAAAGGTCCTTATCTTTAACATTCTAAATGCATATAACCTTGTTGTTTCAAACCATTTTTCTCTTTGTATTTAATTGAGAAAGCCACATTCAAATGGGTACATGATAGCTGGTTTGAAACCAGATTCATACTAACAAGGACAGAGGGTTTTCAGAGGATGACTACATTAAAAAATTGAGTAACTAATCTTCACAATGACAAACATCTGTTTTTGCAGGTAATCCCCTGCAGAGCAGTCTCAGCAATCATAACAGAGCTACTCATAAGTAACAACTTATAAATAAGGAAGAAAAGAGGAGAGAGAGGAGCTACACTTTGAAGACAATCTTTTCACAGGGTTCTTACTCCTGGCTCTTGTGCTCCCTAATATGAGACAAATAGAAGTCTCCAAGCTCCAAGGACCTTACAAGGGCTGCAGGAGTGGGTTGGAGTGCAAGCTACCTTCTCTATTGATCAAATAACACTTGGGACTCATAAAGCCACCTTTGTAACCTTCCAGTCAGTCCCCTGATTTTAGCAGACAGATCAGATTCAGTATACACAACTCCCAATCAAAGGATATAATAAAGGTGTTCATTATTATACACATTTATCTATACAGTGAAACCTCGATTTAACGGACCTCCATTTAACGGACTTCGGATGCAACGGACAAAATTTTTCAGAGTCTGATGCATCCGAAGTCCGTTTCTGGAGGGCTGGCTGTGGGCTCCCTGCTGCTGCCCGAGGCTGGAGCCGGGACCCTGCGGGGCTCTGAGCCTGCGCGCGGCAGCAGCCGCCGCGGATCGAGCCGGGGGCGGGCTGCCGCCTGGCCCCCGGCAGCAGTCACCCTCCCTGCAGGGTCCCGGGAGCCGGGACCCTGCGGGGCTCTGAGCCCGCGCGCGGCAGCAGCCGCGGATCGAGCCGGGGGCGGGCTGCCGCCTGGCCCCCGGCAGCAGTCACCCTCCCTGCAGGGTCCCGGGAGCCGGGACCCTGCGGGCTCTGAGGCCGCGCGCAGCGGCCGCTGCGCTTTTGAGCCGGGGGCGGGCTGCCGCCCGGCCCCCAGCACCATGCAGGCTCCTTGGAGGGTCCCGGGAGCCGGGACCCTGCGGGCTCTCTGCCCGCTCGCAGCAGCCTCCGCAGTTTGAGCCGGGGGCGGGCGGGCTGACAGCTCCCGCCCGGGTCCCAGCAGCCGGGGACCCCGGCGGGCGGGTTGACGGACTAATTCGGGCGAGGGGGTATCCGTTAAATCCGAAAGTCCTGTTATTTAATAATTTTTAAAAATTATTAAATAACGGACTTTCGGATTTTACGGACACCCCCTCGCCCGAATTAGTCCGTTAAATCGAGGTTTCACTGTATATATAAAAGTCAAATGGTGTATGCGTGCGTGCGTGTGTGTATGTACGTAAGCTTACTCCTTCCACACCGTTTGAGCTAGAGACTTGAAATTTGGTACAGTTAGAGGTCTTGGGGTCCTAATGACCGTAAGGGTCGAAAAATTTTCAAATCTCACCCCTGACGCCCCCCAGGGGTGAAATTCTGTAAAGGCCAATCACATCAGCTGGGCAGCTGCTGTTCTCTGTGACATAGTTCTGATGTCATAATACCCCCTCCAACAGACACCGCACTCGCTCAGCTCTCTGCCCCTCCCCCCTCCAACGGAACCCCAGAATCCCTCAGCTCTCTCCCCCCTCCTCCCTCCAACGGAACCCCGGAATCCCTCAGCTCTGTGCCCCCTCCCCACCTCCGACGGACCCCGGAATCCCTCAGCTCTCTCCCCCCTCCTCCCTCCAACGGAACCCCGGAATCCCTCAGCTCTCTGACCCCTCCCCACCTCCGACGGACCCCGGAATCCCTCAGCTCTCTGCCCCCTCCCCACCTCCGACGGACCCCGGAATCCCTTAGCTCTCTCCCCCCTCCTCCCTCCAACGGAACCCCAGAATCCCTCAGCTCTCTGACCCCTCCCCACCTCCGACGGACCCCGGAATCCCTCAGCTCTCTGCTCTCTCCCCACCTCCGACAGACCCGAGTTGGGTTTGGTCGGAGGGTAAGTGAGGTAGGGGTGTCAGGTTTGGTCGGGGGGTGAGGTGGGGGTGTCGGGTTTGGTCGGGGGGTGAGGTGGGGGTGTCGGGTTTGGTCGGGGGGTGAGTGAGCCGGGGGTGTTGGGTTTGGTCTGGGGAGGTGGGAAGGTGTCTGGGTGGGTGAGGGGTGAGGTGTGGGGGTTGGGGTTGGTCAGGGGGTGTTGGGTTTGGTGGGGGGTAAGGTGGGGGTCTTGGGTTTGGTTGGGGGGGTGAGGAGGAGGGTCGGGGTTGGTCGAGGGGTAAGTGAGGTGTCGGGTTTGTTTGGGGTGGTAGGTAGGGGTGTCGGGTTTGGTTGGGGGGGGAAGTGAGGTGGGTGTGTCAGGTTTGGTCTATGGGGGGTGAGGTGTGGGTGTTGGTCAGGGGGTGTTGGGATTGGTAGGGGGGAGACGTGGGGGTGTTGGGTTTGGGTGGGGGGGTGAAAATGTGAGTCGGGGTTGGTCGAGGGGTAAGTGAGGTGGGGGTGTCGGGTTTGGTCGGGAGAGTGAGGTGGGGGTGTCAGGTTTGCTCTCTGCCCCCATCCAACGGACCCCGCACTCGCTCATCTGTCTGCCCCCTCCCCACCTCCGACTGACCCAAGCAACGCCGGGTATTTTCGCTAGTTATATATAAATAAATATATTTATTTATTTATTTATATATAATAAATATATGTGGCACAATGTTTTAAGTTGCTGAGTGGTCTTCCTTCCTCTGAGGATTCTGGGTAGAGACTGACATTTTAAATAAAGAATAGCCAAAGGAAAGAAAGAACGAATTTCTGAGGCAACAAATGAAGGCTTAAAAAATATTAAAGCACCGAAATGAAAGATGATGACGCTCTACAATCAGATATACCAAAGGTATAACATGATCTGATGGCTGGAAATTGAAGCTAGACAAAGTCAGACTGGAAATAAGGTGCAGCTGGGTTGCAAAGTCAGAGTGCCAGATGGAAAGGTTCAGCTGCTCTGGGGAAGATTGTTGCTTCAATTAACAAAAAAGTAGAGTTGGATATAAGGAAGTTGGTTCATGACACAATCCACCACCATTGTCAATACGGATGAAAAATGCTGACAGCTGACAGTTTCACCTTCTCCCATACTAGAGTGCTGAGAATCAGGAGTAAGAACTCTGTTCAGGTGATATTTTTCAGAACTAGTTGTTTCCCTTGAAGGAAAAAAAACACGTGTATATCATAAAGCCTAGATATTATAGTGATGGTCACCATGCAAATATATATTATAAGCACATAAAAAGAGACAGAAACACACAAATGCACACAGTATGAATCAGATATTTTTCCTGGCTGCTGCATACATAGTACACTATAAAAAATTAGACAGTGTGCATCCGTACACATATGTGCACCTACACATGCATACACACATAAAGGTGCACAAGTACATATGAACATATGTATAGCTATATGATCTGCTTACATCCATGTGTATCAAAGTATGTGTGTAAACAGACATGGACAGGTACACATGTACACAAATATGGACACGTGTAAGTGTTCAAATTATTCACACTAAAGTCTTGCAACCTAGCCCTGAAAGGACCTGACTAGAGGTGTTGGGTTCAGGTGTGAGAACAACGGGACCCTCTCAGGATTAGGTCAATGTCATCTCTGATCATCTCCTCCTACCAGTGTGGCAGTGGCCGCGTGCCCCTCATCTGTCAGCTGCCACCACCTAGTTGTGCTCTGTGTGCGCTGTACAGTGAGTGTGGCAAGTTGCAGTATCTTGCATTCTCCAGCACAGGCAGTGAGGCAATGACAGCAGGCAGGAGGCAGCCAGAGACAGATCGCAGGCCCGGGAAAAGTCCCCACCAGTCCAAGCCCCAAGGAGGAAGCACCAGCGCTCATGCAATTTCAGAAGGAAGTGTCAGGTTTGGATCAGGTCAGTTCTGAAAACAATTCAACATTCTTGCATCGGGTTTGGGTCAGCTATGCTCAGCTTGAATTTGGGTCATCTTTTAAAATTAGGCCCAAGCAGCCCTCTCTAATTCATACCCACACACTGCTGATTTGTCACTGTCATGGGCAGGGTGACCTGATCTTCATAATGTAAAGCAAGGGCAGCTCCCAGGTGGCCAAGTGCACTGTTGCAACTATCACAATATCTAGTGTTTTTATTAACTCCCTCCCCCAATCATCTGAAGTCATGTGACTACATGAGACTCAACATAAGTTTCTAGACTTCATGATTGTGCAGAAAAGCTGAAAAACATAAAGCCTAACAGCTGATAAACCAGAAGGCAAATAAGAACCCATGTAAGATTTTTTTAGCTCAATTTTTAAGCAAATTTCATTTTTTATTTTTAAATACCTGGAGTTGGGAATACTATAAAGTGCATAGGACACTAGGAGTGAATCCAGCACAGTGGCAGGGAGGGTGTCAAGTTGGAGATGAGTAGAAATCTGAGTAACAGTAGGGGGTCAGGAAGACTAGAAGGTGGGGCATGATGGATGAGAGCTAAAAAGAGCAAATAAGAGAGCCTGCAGGTGCTGGCAGTAACTGGATGGGAATTGACAGGGTGAACAGGAGGACCCAGCAGAAAAAGGCAGTGGCTGAAGGAGACTGCCAGGGAAGGGTGCAGCAGGCAGGGCCAGTAGATTCAAGGGGATTGAAGGAGAGAGGCCAGGGGCTGGATGAGGATTGCAGTGGGAGGGATGAGGAGTAGTGGTTGGAAGAGGCCTGTTGGGGAGAAAAATATGGAGGATCAGGAGCCAGAGATTACAGGGGGTCAAGGTCCAGATGGCTTTGCAGGGCAGATGGGGACAGAGTCCAGATGGGGGTTACATCGGAAGGTAGAAGGGTCCAGATGGGGACTGCAGGGGGTGGCGGCAGCATCTGGATGCAGGTCTGCAGGTAACAGTGGGGGCACAGGGTCCTGGCAGGGATCTGTGGTGGGAGACTGACTGGGTGGCAAGGACTGGATGGCTGTTGGAGGCCACAGGGTATGGATGCAGGGCTGCAGGAAGCAGTGGGGAGGAGGGTTCACATGTGGCTTGTTGGGGGGATCTACAGGGTTCCCAGGGCTGATTGGGGGACAGGAGGATCCAGATGGGGGTTACAGAGGGCCTATGGGGTCCCTGGGGCGGAACAGGATAGGCAGGGTCTGGATGGGAGTTATGGGAGGGGGACTGCAAAGTCCCCTGGGTGGGGGGCAAGGTCCGGATGGGGGTTATGAGGGAGCTGCGAGGTCCCGGGGGGGGGGGGGAGGGAGGATCCAGATGGAGATTACAGGGGGAGTTGCAGAGTTCCTGGGGTGGGAAGCACCCATGGAGTCGGCGCTTATGATAGTGCATGGGGAAGATAGAGTCCAGATGGGGGGCTGTTGCAGGATCCCTGAAGTTGGGTGGCAGGGTCCAGATGAGGGTCCCAGTGGGGGGGAGGCAAGGTCTGGATGAGGGTTACAATGCGGGGAGGCTGGAGGGTCCAGGTGCAGTGAGGCAGAATCCATATGAGGCTTCCATTGCAGGCGAGTTGCAGGGTCTCCAGTGGGGGGGGGGGTTGGATGAGGGTTACGGGGGGTGCAGAGTCCAGGTGCAGGGAAGCAGGGTCTGGATGAGGGTTTTAGGGTGGGGGGAGCTGCAGGGTCTCATTGCAGGATCCCGTTGGGTGGGGCCAGGGTCCGGATGAGGGGCGAGGGGGCCGCAGGGTTTCATTGCGGGGGGGGGGGCAAGGTCCCGGGAGGTATGACGCGGGCAATGCCTCCAGTGGCCGGGCCCGGCATCCGCAGCAGGCGGCGCCCCCCGGGACCACGTTTCAGACCCGCTCCCCGCCCGCGCTCCGCCTGTACCCGCGTCGGTGCAGCTCCTGCCCGCGCGGCTCGGCCGCCTCCGCGCTCCGCAGCCGGCGCATGAAGCCCAGGAAGTCCCGCAGCTCGGACTCGAAGCTGTCGATCACCGGGTTCCCCGGCTCCAGGGCCCCGAAGAAAGTAGCCGGCGGAGGCTGCAGCTCGGGGCGGGGAGGCGGTGGGGGGGACCCGGCCTCCGCCATCATCCCCCGCTGCCTGCCCTGTACACACGGGCGGTTGCTTAGCAACCGGGGAACGGGCGGAGGCGGCGTGTGAAGGCTCCTGCGCCGGCGGGTGTTCGTGCCTCGCGCCCTGGTTCCGTCACGGGGCGGCGCGCGGGGCCGGGACCTCAGCAGGGGGCGGCGCGCGCACAGACCCACTGGCCCGTGAGGAGAGAATAACGCGGGGTGACTAGACCGGCCAGTGGGACCTACGCCAATGCCCACAGGGACTGGAACGGGGGCTGCTGCAGCACCCTCTGGCTTGGAGTGGTCTGGGGGTTAGAATCAGTGGTTCTCAAACTTGTATACTGGTGACCCCTTTCACAGAGCCTCTGTGTGTGACCCCCCCCCAATAAAAAACACTGTTTTGTATATTTAACACCATTATAAAGGCTGTCGGCAAAGCGGGGTTTGGGATGGAGGCTGACAGCTCACCTCACGACCCCCTGAGAGGTCCCAACCCCTCTTTGAGAACCCCTGGTTTATAGTTTGGTTCAGGGGCTGTTCGCGCTGCCACTGTACAAAATGTTTCAGCACCACTGCCCATGGCCAGCCCTGCATTGAGCCCAGCCATCTGGGGTTCGTTCAGCAAGCCCTCCACAAAGCAGTCAGCAAGGAGCTGAAAACAGCTGGAGGTGGCAAATCCATCACTGCCCTTGGTGGTTTGTTCCACCAGGATTATTGGGCTTAATTTCTAATTTGCATTTGGTCTTCCGATCGCTAGGGTCACCAGACAACAACTGTGAAAAATCGGGGGGGGGGGGGGGATGTAATAGGAGCCAGTGTAAGAAAAGACCCAAAAATCGGGACTGTCCCTATAAAATCGGGACATGTGGTCACCCTACCACCTGCCCACTTCCTTCCTGGATCCCAATAGGACTACACTGCTGTCTGGGTCTCTCACAATACATATTTAGATACGTAAAAAGAAGTGGCTTGATTTTCAAAGATGCTGAGCAACACTTGCTCTAATTTAAGTCAATAACAATGGCAGGTACTCTGCCCCTTTGAAAAATCAGACCACTTCTAGTTAGGTGTTCATATATGGATTTAAGAGCTTAATTTCAGGCATAGTTTTCAGGTTTGGAAATTTTAGCTATGTTCCCCACCCCAAAAAGCTTTAACTCCCAGTCATTGGTTCTGGTTATGCCTTTCTCAAATTAAAGGCCACTTTAGACTAAAGTCTTTAGTAACTGCATTTTCTCCCTGTGAAGGTACTTTATACACAGTGCTGGTCAGAGAAACAGTGAGGGAACCACATTCTGTCAAAAATCTAAACACAACAAAATCAGATAAATTTTGCCAAAATTTTATTGTGGAAGAGAACCAGAAAAAAAGCTCCAACAATGTTAAAATGGCCTGTTTTGACACTTTGAAATAGAAAGCTTAGCAGTTTCATTCTGAAATTACTTAGTTTCTAAACTTTTTAATTTTTCATTTTATTATAATACTATATAAAATAAAAGGTCAAAACCAGAATAAGTGTTTAAATCAAAACACTTTGCTCAACCAGAAAAATGTTATGATGAATGTTGGATTCATGCAATTTCCTTATTTGATAAGGAACTCAAAGAGAACTTTCAGCACAGGAAAACATAACATATTTCTAGAAATAAATTAGTTATGGAGCCTTTCTTAAAATCTTTTCTCAGCCACCAAAGCTGGCAGTGCAATTTTATCTAACTTCTCCAAGAGAGCTTTTGTTACTATAAAACAATTCTATTCAGCTGACGGGCAAAGAGAGAGAGAGATTTACACATTCCTGTAGAGTCCAAATTTTTTGGAGAATGAACTATCATCTTTTTAATCTAGGTAGTCTTTCTTGAAATATTTTTTGCATGAACCATCAACCATTATATAAACAGCTTTTGCATATCCAAATGCATCGTCATGATAACACTTTCTCTATTTTGCATTTGGTTTGGGACAATGACAGAGTCAAAATAGACTCTATGAATTAATCATTGGCAGCAGGGAAAGAGAAAACTAAAATAAATTGCTCATGACCTTCAATATTTTTAGTTTCATGAATTTACTTCAGACTATTTTTGATTGTTTCACACCATGAATTTTGAAAAAAATGTCAACCTCTTTTATTTTTCATTAATATAACTCTATCACCCATTTGCCAGAATACTTCATTTCAAGGTCAAGGTATCTGTAGATTAAAGTTTGTCCCAGCAGCTGATGGAAATAGTTTTGGGCAATAGCCTGACCTTGGACTAGGAATCCTTGCATCATTTTATACTGCAGGCATAAAAGCTGCTCTAGGGACCCATACATATTTGTAGCTTTACTGAGCCTTTTTCACAGAAGTTTAAGCATCCTTATCTGCAAGCATTTATTTTGTGAGTTCATAATTTTTAATAATAGATTTCTCATTACTATGATTAACTGTATTTTCGGTGCCATTCTTTCTGATCATTGTATCTGTGGCAGTATGAGCTTTATCTGCCCTTTTCTAGAATATAATGCTAAATTAACATTCTGTTTGTGTGTGTGTGTTTGTGTGTTGTGCCAAGCACAATGGAGCTGGGGAGTGTAGGCATTATCACAGTGCAAATAAAAATAATAAATTCTGCATCTTTTCATACCATTTAATGTTGAAGGATAACATTTTCACTCTTTATTTATGGAAAGTCCTTTCTCTATGTGTATATACATATACACAACCCATATATATACAAATATACTTATACATACACACACACACACATAAAGAAGGCGGTCAAGTAATTGCACTTAACTCAGACAAATTTAAAGATTTTATTGTTACATATCTGCACTCAAAAACAAAACAATGTAAAACTTTAGAACCTACAAGTCCACTCAGTCCTACTTCTTGTTCAGCCAATTGGTAAGACAAACAAGTTAGTTTACATTTATGGGTGATAGTGCTGCCTGTTTCTTATTTACAATGTCACCTGAAAGTGAGAACAGGTGTTCACATGACACTTTTGTAGCCGGCATTGCTAGGTATTTACGTGCCAGATATGCTAAACATTCATATGTTCTTTCATGCTTCAGTCACCATTCCAGAGGATATCCTTGGCTGATGACGCTTGTTAAAAAAATAATGTGTTAGTTAATTTTTGACTCAATTCTCTGGGGGAGAATTTTATGTCTCCTGCTCTGTTGTAGCCACATTCTG
The DNA here is from genome assembly GCA_032164245.1 of Sternotherus odoratus. Lineage (NCBI taxonomy): Eukaryota > Metazoa > Chordata > Testudines > Kinosternidae > Sternotherus > Sternotherus odoratus. The sequence goes on along the minus strand of JAVMKO010000001.1, from coordinate 71,366,651 downwards.
CCATATATTTCATGTTATAGCAGTCTCCGATAATGACCCAGAACATATTGTTCATTTAAAGAACACTTTGCTGCAGATTTGACAAAACGCAAAGAAGGTACCAATGTGAGATTTCTAAAGATAGCTACAGCACTCGACTCAAGGTTTCCAAAATCTGAGAGGAAAGAGGTGTGGAGAATGTTTTTAGAAGTCTTGAAATAGCAATATTCCAACGTGGAACTACAGACCCCAAACCACCCAAAATGAAAATCAACCTTCTGTTGGTGGCATCTCACTCAGATGAGGAAAAGGAACATGTATCTGTCTGCACAGCTTTGGATCGTTGTCAAGCAGAACCCATCATCATGCCTTTGGATCGTTGTCAAGCAGAACCCATTATCATGCCTTCTGGAATGGTGGTTGAAGCATGAAGGGACATATGAATCTTTAGTGCATTTGGCATGTAAATATCTTGCAATGCCAGTTATAACAATACCATACAAACATCTGTTCTCACTTTCAGATGACAAGTTTGTCTGAGCAATTGGCTGAACAAAAAGTAGGACTGAGTGGACTTGTAGGCTGTTTTACATTGTTTTGTTTCTGAATGCAGTTATTTTCTGTACATAATTCTACATTTGTAAGTTCAACTTTCATGATAAAGACATTGCACTACAGTACTTGTATTAGGTGAATTGAAAAATAACTATTTCTTTTGTTTTTTACAGTTCAAATGTAAATCAATTATGTAATCAAAATAAATATAAAGTGAGCACTATACACTTGGTATTGTGTGTTGTAATTGAAATCAATATATTTGAAAATGTAGAAAACATCCAAAAATATTTAAACAGATGGTATTCTATTATTAATAGTGCAATTAATTGCATAAGTAATCACCATTATTTTTTTTAATCGCTTGATAGCATATATATACACACACACATACTTACATTATTTATGGACAGAATTTTCTCTATGTGTATGTTTATCTATATATATAAAAGTCAAATGGTGTATGCGTGCGTGCATGTATGCGTGTATGTATGTAAGCTTACTCCTTCCACACCATTTGAGCTAGAGACTTGAAATTTGGTACAGTTAGAGGTCTTGGGGTCCTAATGACCGTAAGCGTCGAAAAATTTTCAAAACTCACCTCTGACACCCCCCAGGGGTGAAATTCTTTAAAGGCCAATCACATCAGCTGGACAGCTGTTGTTCTCTGTGACATAGTTCTGATGTCATAATACCCCCTCCAACAGACACCGCACTTGCTCAGCTCTCTGCCCCCTCCCCAGCTCCGACGGACCTTGGAATCCCTCAGCTCTCTGCCCCCTCCCCACCTCCGACGGATCCCAGAATGCCTCAGCTCTCTGCCCCCCCCACCTCCGATGGACCCGAGTTGGGTTTGGTCGGAGGGTAAGTGAGGTAGGGGTGTTGGGTTTGGTCGGGGGGGTGAGGTGGGGGTGTCGGGTTTGGTCAGAGTGTAAGTGAGCTGGGGGTGTTGGGTTTGGTCTGGGGGGGTGGGAAGGTGTCTGGGGGGGTGAGGGGTGAGGGGTGGGGGTTGGGGTTGGTCAGGGGGTGTTGGGTTTGGTGGGGGGGTACGTTGGGGGTGTTGGGTTTGGTTGGGGGGTGAATATGGGGGGTCGGGGTTGGTCGAGGGGTAAGTGAGGTGTGGGTGTCAGGTTTGTTTGTGGTGGTAGGTAGGGGTTGGGTTTGGTTGGGGGGGAAAGTGAGGTGGGTGTGTCAGGTTTGGTCTATGGGGGGTGAGGTATGGGTGTTGGTCAGGGGGTGTTGGGGTTGGTAGGGGGGAGACGTGGGGGTGTTGGGTTTGGGTGTGGGGGGGTGAAAATGTGAGTCGGGGTTGGTCGAGGGGTAAGTGAGGTGGGGGTGTCGGGTTTGGTCGGGGGGGTGAAGTGGGGGTGTCAGGTTTGCTGTCTGCCCCCATCCAATGGACCCCGCACTTGCTCAGCTGTCTGCCCCCTCCCCACCTCCGACTGACCCGAGCAACGCCAGGTATTTTCGCTAGTTATTTATATATATTATGGTCTATTTTGTTTATATAATGTAACAAAATAGACCATAATAAGAGACCATTATCAAGCAATGCAACAGCATGAAGGAAGGAAAGGTAGTTTCTAGCATGAAGGATATTAAAACCCCTACTCAACTGTTAATAAGGATGGGCGGATGTGCAGGTGTTCCCCACAGGAATACTGACAGCCCTTTTTGGTAACAAGCTGATGATTGCTTGAAGAGCTTGATATATGACCCTGCTGCTTCCAAAAACTGAGCCTGAGAGAGAGATTTTGTGTTGCCTTGTTACTTGGTCGGCATTAAGATAGTGGAAGCAAGCTTTATTCTACATCCCAATGTTATCTGAGAGCTATAGTTGAAGTAAGCCTTTCTTTATGCTTTGTCCTGAAAGTGGCAGAACATTCTTTCCACTTCTGTTTCTGAGGAAAACCACCGCCATGCAGATGCTTCATGTAATGTGTGCTGAGCCCATTCCATAATAAAATACTATTCTTAATATCTGATACACTGGGCAAAACTAATGCAGTAAATGACAGTGTGTTTCCATTGCTTGATACAATGCATTTCAAAAGGCTGACACATACCCTTTCCGTTCCTGTACTAGTTCCCTTTGCTACAGTTCTTTTTTCATCTAATTTTATTCCACAAGAAGGGTATAATTTTTATTGGATTTCTCTTTTTAGCTTTCAGGACAGCTAGGTGAGCAGCCATGGCAGGTGAAGACTGAAGCTGGAGCAGTCTGTCAGAACTACCAGGCAGCTAGGAGTATCCCCAAAAAGCTAATAATTTTGATCAGACTGGAGTAGCTGCTTTCATTAGGAGTCTATGTATCTGTCTTGGAATCACCTGTTTAGACCCTTGTTGTGTATTGGCTGGATCATTAGGAATTGCAGGTAATTAGCTCTTGTGAGTCATCAAGCTCAGAACACTAAGGCTCAGGGATGAATCACACTTTCATTCCTGAAGGATGTGTGGGAGGTAAGTAAGGCTTCTAATGCCTGTTCTTCTACTCTAGCGGTATTCAAACTTTTTGAGCTGAGCCCCCGCTTTGAGTTACAATTTTTGATTGTGCCCCCCCCAGACAAAAAAAATATCAGGGGGTAGAGGTGGTGCTCCCTCCCTAACCCCACAGCGAGGAGACTGTCTGAGTCATCTGCTATCACCAGTCACCCCCTTGAACATTCCTTTGTACCCTCCTGGGGAAGGTGCACCCCACAGTTTCAAAACCACTGTTCTACTCTGATATCTTGTTAATAAATTGTAACTTACTGTAGATTAATTGTCTTCGAGATACTGCACTTGAGATGAGGAGGAAAGTATGCAATCCAGGGGCAGCCCAAACAAGGAAAGCACAAAAATTCCAAAAAGCTACAACATACATTTTGAATATTCTTTATTTAGTTGATAAATACATACAGAGTTAAGGACTGACTGTGATTTGATTTAAATATTACACCGCACTCTCTCCTGTAGCAAAATGAAACACCAAAAAGTTTGAAGAATATAGTGCTGCATGATTTAGATTTGTTGAGAAGCAAGAGTCCAAAGACTCGGGTATCTTCGATCAGCAGATTAGTATGAATACACATAAAATTGTACGATATAAAGTGTGCTATTGCTATTATAAAATGGATCTTCACATTTTTGTACAATGAGCTAATAAATTCTGATCCCGGTTTTTATCCTTCAAATGTTAAACGGACAACTCCCTTCACTATATTAATTTTCTAATTAGGCTGACCATACGTCCCGTTTTGAACGGGACAGTCCCGTTTTTTTAATGTTTTTTAACCGTCCCGTCTTTTTGTCCAAAATATCAATTTTGTCCCGTTTTTGGGGCAGGACTCATAAAACGTGGACTCATAAAACAGGACTCATAAAACATGGAGTCATAAAACGTCCCCGTCCCCCCCGCCGCCACCGCCGGCTCGCTCGGCCCCCGGCTGCGGCTCCTGACAGCTCCGATCTGCCGCCTCCTCCAGCCCGCTGCCCGCTGCCGCCTCCTCCTCTCTATTCCTCCTTCCCTCCTTCTCTCCATCCCTCCCTTCTCTCCATCCCCCTTCTCCATCCCTCCCTTCCTCCCTGCTCTCTCCCTCCGTCTGCTGCCTCCTCTCACTCCCTCCATCCCTTCTCTCTATCCCTCCATCCCTCTCTTCCTTCTCTCTATCCCCCTTCTCCATCCCTCCCTTCCTCCCTTCTCTCTCCCTCCGTCCACTGCCTCCTCTTCCATCTCCCTTCTCTCCATCCCTCCTTCTCACTGTCCCTTGCCTCCTCCATCCCCCCTGCTCCCTACCCCCATCTCTTCTCTCATCCATCCATCCTCTCCCTTTCTCACCTTCGTGCCTTCTCTCCCTCCGTCCCCTCCATCATCTTCATCCCTCATCCCCCCTTCTCTTTCTCTCCCTCCATCCTCTTCATCCCCCATCCCTGTTCTGCTTATTCCTCCATCCATCCCCCCCCGACCCCCCTCTGCCTCCCCCCCGCCCAGTGCTGGGGGGCCCAGGTGGGGCCATGCCCCGCACACACACACCCTGTCCCGTTTTTGCCCTCCCAATGTCCCGTTTTTGTCTAAAGGAAATATGGTCAGCCTATTTCTAATGGACTTGGGGCCTTCCATTTTCAGTTGCCGAAAGAAGGAGTTGAGCAATGCAATTGTCTCTCAGTGAAGACTTATAGAAAGAACCCCATCCACTCTTCAAATTCTGTGACTTTATAATGCCATTTTATAAAAAACTACTGATGATAAATGACATGATTTTTTGAAGTCCTTGTCACCATAGTGCAAGGCTGCTTTTTACATATTTCATGTTCAAGAGATGACCTAAATAGAATTATTCTCTCGTCCCCCAAAATGTCATACTTGAAAGGTCAGACTATAGTCGTGGCTATACTTGGGCATTTTAGCACAAAATTCCCACCAGTGCTTGTACACACGTTTAATTGATGTGGGGACAAGAATACCAGACCCCTACACAAAGATTTCCTTCCACCTGTGCATCTGAAGTTGTGGTAGCAGTGGTAGGAATCTTTCCTAAAACACCCTTATGTGTACATGTGGTTATCCAGCCCACCTATTAGTGATTTCCCTGTATTCAGAAAGAGAATAAAGTTAGTTGCATATCTTAATCCTGTGTATATTGCATCACTTTATTAAAAAAACCTATCCTGTTAGTTTGTGCTACAGGATATAGATAAAAAAGGTAACTTAACCTTACATCCTGTACAATAAAAGCATTCAGAAAAACAAGTATTGAAGAAAAATTCAAAATAAATTCAATACCTTGAGTAACTGTTACCACATGAGGTTGAGGCACTGTCACATAAAGAATACTGTTTTCACAGAGACAGTAACTTCAGTCCTTAGTGACCTCACAGTCCAAAACCTCTTCATAATTTACAAAAAAATAGAAACAAAGTAAAAGCTTTTCTTTCCCAAATTGCCTTCTTGAGATCACTAGATTCCACACACATGCTGCTATCACAGCATCCCACAATGTCTCTGTTGCCAAGTGCTTTAGGCTGTTGCAATATGTTCCAGAGGCTCCCAATTTCTCTCCCCTCTCAATATGCGCTAAGTTTGTCTGACAAGGGAAAAGGGAAAAATAAGCTGAAACTGTAAAAATTACAGCTAGCCAAGGAGAGAACTGGCTTATCTGTACTAAATAATGAGTCTTTGTAATATGGCATGCCTGTGAGAACACTTGATCAGAACATGCTTACAATCCAGAGCTGCGTGTGTAAAATGAGGGCACATTATGGCCTTTAGGCTGTGCCTGAAGTTTGACAATAAGTGACATATTATGGCAGCACAGAGCACACACTGCACACATAAATCCCAATCAGGATGAGATCCCTCATTGTGTTAATTACTGTACAAACACAGAGGTAGATATGAACCCTGCACCCAAGAACTTACAATATAAGAAAATGAGCATCATAATAAGGGTGGCTGCAAAGGGGAACACTCACCACCAGTGCTTCTTAGTGGTCAGGTGGGAGTGTGGCAGGTTGACTTCATCCCAGGTGTTCCCCTTCCTTACTACTGCTCCGCTGTGGTCTGTCCCTTCAGTGATTCCGCTCCCTGGCAGGTCACATTTTCAAGTCTACCCCTTTTGGTATACACACAAGAGTCCAATAATGGGAGAAGTCTTCAGGATTAAGTAATGGATTCTGGGCTTCCCACTTGGGTCGGAGTTTTGTGGTCTAGATCCATGTATCATAGTGTCTTCCCCCAGTTAGGTTGCCTGACAAGGGATCTGTAGTTGTCCCTCTTTAGGGTTGGTAGGGGAGCCCAGACCTACCCTCTTCAACAGGCTCTGATCCAGGGTAGGAGATATGTCCTGCACCCTTAGGTGCTATGTGGCTGCTTCACTGGGTCACTTCCTACCAGTCCCCTCCCTTCCCACAGGGTAAAGTAAAGAACTAAACACAAAGAGGCATCCGACAAAGTGGGTATTCATCCACGAAAGCTTATGCTCTAAATACATCTGTTAGTCTAGAAGGTGCCACGGGACTCTGTCGCTTTTAAACACAAAGATTGTCTCTGACCTATAAAGAGTCACCAGTCCTTCTGTGCAGGCTTAATCAGATCACTTTCACCAGGCCGGAGGCAGCAAGAGCCCCTGTGGTGTTCCTTCGAGGAGCTAAATTAGCTCACCTCCTCTGTCTGCCTTCTACTGAACTACCCTGCTCCCCTTTGTAAGCTCCTCCGTCAGCCTATTCAGGCTTTACACTTCAACTTTACACTTCCACTTCCACTTACTTACATTATGGAACTCCGTAATTGCATCCACAAATACCGGTAAATAAATGTTGACTTTACATAACTCCCACACATCATAGCTCTTTAAACATTGGCTGGTTTGTTATAGGCCTCATAGCAGAAATGTATCTTAAAAAAGCATTTGAAGAAGAAAGCAGTTGTCTTGGTTACAAGGCCAGCTAGATTCTCTCTCCTCCCTGGTTTCTCTGAATTCATCCATCAAGTTTCAGGACTTGTACCTTATCTCTCTTGGTGTGGAATTCTGCAGTTTTCCCACTCTCAGACAGAGGCCCTGGGCTACGTTGTATATCAACCATGCTTACCGTTCCGGTTCAACCGAGTTTGGATGCCTACAGCTCTGCCCTTCAAGAGCCTGTGACTAAACAGCCTTCATAAAAATTAAACTATTATTTATTATAACAGTATGAACAAAGAATTTAGAGAAAAAGAATTGAAAAAACCCAAACTGTCTACATGCATATCTGTCTTACCTAAAGGATTAGCATCCAGGTAACTGAGGAAGGCCTAACCTCTTCTAACACCCCAGTGGATGCCTCTGCTTTGTTTCACTGAACAACTGCCTCCACACTCTTCCAAGACTCTTCTTTTTTAAACCTGCCACAATTCTTTTGATCATCTGTTTCCCAAGCCTTTTTCTATCCTGACATTTTCTCTTAATGGCTCTCAAGTGTTGCTGAGAAGTGGCTTATCTTGAGACATCTTTCTTCCTGTCATGTTTTTTCCTTACAGCCCCATATTCAACTAAACCAATACAGTTATTCAGTAAAACTCTCAATAATCAGGTCAAAAGACAATATTCATAAATTATTACAGAGCAGATCCTATTCCATCAGAGTAGTAACATTATGAATCACTTGAGGGAGAACATTTCATCCTTGATCCACACGGGGTCTTAGGTGTTGCAAAGCTTAGGGTTGCCACTACTAACTTTGAGTTGCCTAGAAAATCACAGGAACAATACAGCGATCTGCAAAGCTTGAGTTAGGTGCCTAGACTTCCTATACGGTGAATGGGAAGAAATAGGCACCTTACAGTGTGATCCACAAAAGCAAGCATGCTTGGCCAGGAGCCACCTAAACTAGCCAATGAGAGATGGTGATGAGAGGGGTGTGTGCAATACCTCTTTGAGATAGGTCCAGGCTGCAGGGAAAGCCTATCTCTGTTTAGCAATTCACAAGTACGAGAGAAAGAAAGAGTGTGTGTGTCTATGGGCTTGTCTTCACTTGAGCCGGCAGGGATCGATCACCAGCGGCTCCCCTGTCGACTCCGGAAGTCCAGCTCCTCAAGAGGCGCAAGCTGGAGTCGACAGGGGATCGCGCCGCCGACCGCCACCTCCGTGAGGATGGGAGGTAAGTCGGCTGTAGAGACGTCGATTTCAGCTACGTTATTAAGGTAGCTGAAATTGCCTATCTACAGTTGATTTCCCCCCCCAGTGGAGACCAGCCCTATGTATGTAAATGGGTTCTGAGTCTTAGTGGTGGTTAAAAGGAGCCTGATCAATCTCTCTCTCTTGCCTCATGACAGGGTGGGGTCCAATTCCTGTCTCTTTTCAAGCAACAGACCACTCAGAGGCCTTCTTCTAGTCCAGTCTAGTCCAGTCTAGTCTAGCCAACCTATGGCACGGGTGCTGAAGGCAGCACATGAGCTGATTTTCAGTGGCACTCACACTGCCCAGGTCCTGGCCACCGGTCTGGGGGGGCTCTGCATTTTAATTTAATTTTAAATGAAACTTCTTAAACATTTTAAAACCTTATTTACTTTACATACAACAATAGTTTATTTATATATTAAAGACTTATAGAAAGAGACCTTCTAAAAATGTTAAAATATATGACTGGCACACTAAACCTCAAATTAGAGTGTATAAATGAAGACTCGGCACACCACTTCTGAAAGGTTGCTGATCCCTGTTCTAGTCAAACACCTCATCATTTATTTCACTGTGAGGCTGCCCCTGCCATGCACCTCTGTCCTGACCCCAGCTGATGTCAGGGTCTCTGTGAGATCGCCATCTCCTAAACACCTATGCCCAATAGGCTGAGGTCCTGCAAAAGGCCTTTGTGATGTCACTGCCATGTCCACCCCTCCCCTGCAAGGCTGATGTCCTGCCCCTGGCCAGCCTTTTTGGATTAGGGTGACCAGACGTCAAACCCCCCGCCTGGCTCCCCGCTGTGGGGAACCGGGCGGGGGGGGTGGGGTTGACAGCTCCCGCCGGGCTCCCCGCTGCGGGGAGCCGGGCGGGAGCTGTCAACTCCGCCGCCCGGAGTTTGACAGCTCCCGCTCCGCTCTCCGCCCCGGGGAGCCGGGCCGGAGCTGTCAACTCGGCTGGACGGCTCCCCTCTGCAGGGAGCCGGGCGGGAGCTGTCAAACCCCCCCCCCCGCCCGGTTCCCCACAGCGGGGAGCCAGGCGGGGGGTTTGACAGTTCCCGCTCGGCTCCCGGCAGCGGGGAGCCCGGCGGGAGCTGTCAACCCCCCCCCCTCCCCCGCCCGGCTCCCCGCAGCGGGGAGCCAGGCGGGGGGGGGGGGGTTGACAGTTCCCGCCCGGCTCCCCGCAGCAGGGAGCCAGGCGGGCGGGCTGACAGCCCGGCGGGCGGGAGCGGAGGGGAGCGGGGGGTTGACAGCTCCCGCCTGGCTTTCCGCTGCAGGGGAGCCGGGCGGGGGGGGGGTTTGACAGATCCCGCCGGGCTCCCCGCTGACAGTTCCCGCCCGGCTCCCGGCAGCGGGGAGCCAGGCGGGGGGGGGAGGGGGTTTGACAGTTCCCGCCAGGCTCCCCACTGCGGGGAACCGGGCGGCGGAGTTGACAGCTCCCGCCGGGCTCCCCGCAGTGGGGAGCCCGGCGGGAGTTGTCACCCCCCCCTCCCCGCCCGGCTCCCCGCACCGGGGAGCCAGGCGGGGGGGGTTGACAGTTCCCGCCCGGCTCCCCGCTGCGGGGAGCCAGGCGGGGGGGGTTGACAGTTCCCGCCCGGCTCCCCGCTGCGGGGAGCCAGGCGGGCGGGCTGACAGCCGGGCGGGCGGGAGCGGGGGGGGGGGTTTGACAGCTCCCGCCGGGCTCCCCACTGCAGGGAACCGGGCGGTGGAGTTGACAGCTCCCGCCGGGCTCCCCGCAGTGGGGAGCCCGGCGGGAGTTGTCACCCCCCCCTCCCCGCCCGGCTCCCCGCACCGGGGAGCCAGGCGGGGGGGGTTGACAGTTCCCGCCCGGCTCCCCGCTGCGGGGAGCCAGGCGGGCGGGCTGACAGCCGGGCGGGCGGGAGCGGGGGGGGGGGGGATTGACAGCTCCCGCCGGGCTCCCCCCGGTGGGGAGCCCGGCAGGTGGGCTGACAGTTCCTGCCTGGCTCCCCGCAGCAAAACCTCTATATAAGGGACTAATTCGGGTGAGGGGGTGTCCGTTAAAGCCAAAAGTCCTGTTATTTAATGATTTTAAAAAATTATTAAATAACGGACTTTCGGCTTTAACGGACACCCCCTCGCCCGAATTAGTCCGTTAAATCGAGGTTTCACTGTATCTTAATGAAGCCCAAGTAATAACTCCTTTACAAGACTACTTTACTCCAGGTATAAAAAATATAGGGGATCTATAATCTGAGTGAAATGCTGTTGAAACTCTCAAGTTATTTTTCGCTCCTGGAATGCTGTATGCAAAAAAATTGGCAACAGATCCTGAAGCTGTGGAGAGTGCAATGCAGCAGAAGGAACTTTTCCCATTACATATGAGAATACCCCAGGAGGCATATAATTGTTTTTATCAATATGATGGTGAACTGACAAATTATTAGATCCCTACCACTGACAAAAACCTTGTGTATAGTGGGAGCTCTGTCAGTGTCAACAGACTGTTGCAAAGAAACATTTAATTTAACTAAATTTATATTTGTCAGAATGTAAATAGATTCATAGATTCCAAGGCCAGAAGAGACAATTGTGATCAGCTAGTCTGACCTCCTACATAATACAGGCCATAGAACTTCCGCAAAATAATTCCTAGAGCATATCTTTTAGAAAAAAAAATTCATCTTGATTTTAAAATTGTCAGTGATGGAGAATCCACCATGGCCCTTGGTAAACTGTTCTAGTGGTTAAGTACTCTGTTAAAATTTACTCTGAAAATAAGGTGTAAATTTTGCCTTGCTTCAATTTCCAGCCACTGGATCAAATTACACCTTTCTCTGCTTGATCAAAGAGCCCATTATTAAATATTTGTTCCTCGGGTAGGTATTTATAGACTGTAATCAAATCATCCCTTAACCTTTGTAACCTTTGCTTTGTTAATCTAAATAGATTGAGCTCCTTGAGTATCATTGTAAGGCATGTTTTCTAATCCTTTAATCATACTTGTGGCTCTTCTCTGAACCTTCTCCAAGTTATCAACATCCTTCTCAAATTGTGGATGCCAGAACTGGACAAGGTATTCAGAAACAGTTGCACCGGTGCAAAATATACAGGTAAAATAACCTCTCTCCTCCTACTCAAGATTCCACTGTTTATCGAGCCAATGCTCGCATTCGCTCTTTTGGCCACAGCATCACATGGAGATGTCATGCTTGGCTGATTATCCCCCATGACCCCCAAATATTTTAATCTTCCCAGGATAGAGTCCCCCATTGTGTATGTATAGCCTAGATTCTTTGTTCCTAAAATGTTAAATAGTGTAGGGCCAAGAACTGATCCCTGTGGGACTCCCCCTGGAAACACACCCATTCAATGATGATTCCTGATTTATAATTACATTTTGAGATCTATCAGTTAGCCAGCTTTTAATCCATTTAATGTGTGCCATGTTAATTTTACATAATTATAATTTTTAAAATCAAAATTTCACGCAGTACCAAGTCAAATGCCTTGCAGAAGGCCAAGGATATTAGATCAACACTGTTACCTTTATCAACCAAATTTATAATCTTATTAAAAAAATCAAGTTTGCTTGACAGGATCTGTTTTTCTATAAACCCATGTTGATTGGCTTTAATCATATTACCCTTCTATAACTCTTGATTAATCAAGTCCCAAATCAGTTGCTCCATTATCTTGCCAGGATTGATGTCAGACTGATCCTATATAATAATCGACTAGAAAAGTTTGTGTGAAGCCGTCATGCGCAGTAGAGACGGCCCGGACTAACGGCATGCTGGGAGGTGTAGTTCGGCAACACAACATGGCCGCCACGCATATGCCGCTGAGAGGGAAGCAGGGTCTGGATCAGGGGCCTAGGGCAGGAGGGTGGCTGGGCACAATAGGCGCAGGCAGGGGGCTCTGGCCGGACGGGGCTCAGGAAGGGGGCGCTGGGCCAGCGGGGCGGAGGCGCCTGGGCATGGCCCGGCCAGCTGCGCCCAGCCTAGCCGGGGCCTTAGAGTGGGTGGGAGGGGAGACTGAACGAGCAGGGGGGCCGTAGGGGGGAGGGGAGGCTGAACGAGCAGGGGGGGGCCATGGGGGGAGGGGAGACTGAACCAGCGGGGGGGACGTGGGGGGGAGGGGAGGCTGAACGAGCGGGGGGGAGGGCCGTGGGGGGAGGAGGGGAGGCTGAACGAGAGGGGGGCTGTGGGGGGGAGGGGAGGCTGAACAAGCAGGGGGGCTGAGCAGGGGGGGCTTGGAGTGGGGGGGCTTGGAGTGGGGGGGCTGAGCGGGGGGGGCTTGGAGTGGGGGGGCTGAGCGGGGGGGGCTTGGAGTGGGGGGCTGAGCGGGGGGCACGCTTGGAGAGGGGGGCTGAGCGTGGGGCACGCTTGGAGTGGGGGGGCTGAGCAGGGGGCCCGTTACTGTTGGCCCGGGTCCATGGGCTTTTACACTAGTAAATCTATAATTACCTGGATCATCCTGTTTACTCTTTTCAAATACTGGCACAAAACTAGCTTTCTCAAAATCTTCTGGAACTTCCCTGGTGTTCCAAGACTCATTGAAAATCACCATTAATGGTCCAGCAAGCTCCCCAGCTAGCTCTTTTAAAACTCTTGGATACAAGTTATCCAAACTTGCTGATTTAAAAGTGTCTAATTTTAGTAGCTGCTGTTTGTCCTTTTTACTGAGATTCAAATGGATTGAGTGTTATCATATATCATCTATATTTCCCCAAATACAATATTTATTGAACACTTCTGTCTTTTCTGCATTATTCTTCATAATTCTACTATTTTCATCTAGTAATGGACCATTGTTAGGATTCTTTTAGTTCCTAATATACTTTAAAAAATCCATCTTATTGTTCCTAACTCTGCTGGACATAGATTTTTCCTTATGTTCCTTTGCTTCCCTTATCAGTTTTCTATAATTCTTAGTTTCTGATTTATAATCATTACTACCAACTTCCCTTTTCTTCCATTTGTTATATATTTATTAATTTTTTAGCTACCTTTACTTCTCCTCTAAAACAGATCTTGTTTTAACCAATACGGTCTTCTTCCTCGGTTGTGGGATTATGGTTCTTTGGGAATCTGATTAAGTATTCTTAAACAGTTCCCAATTATCTTTCACATTTTTCTGATTTAATTCTTCCTCCCACCTAATTTGGCTCATAATTGTTTTCAGATTTGTGAAATTGGCTCTTTTAAAGCACCAAGCATATATACCACTGGTCTATGTTTTATTCAGTTTGCACATTATACATGTGATCAAAAAATGATCACTTGTACCTAAATTACAATTATTTTTTAGTTCTGTAATAAATTCCTCTTTATCTGGCAAGATGAGGTTTAATGTGAAATTCCTGTGTAGGATGCAACACTTTTTAAGATAGGAAATTGTCATCTATAAATTTAGAATTTCCAAAGATGTTTTAGTACTGTTAAAATGAGACCTCCAGTATATGTCACTCAAACTGAAGTATCCCATGATCACACATTTTTTCCCCCCTACACATCACAGATAGGTATATAAGGAGCCAGTTATCTAGTTCCCTAATGTGATTTGGTGGTCTGTAGGATATTAGTTGGTGTCACCTATCTTGTGCTTTATCCATTAGGACACTGATTCATAAACATTTAAGATTTTCTTATGAGTTAACAGTGATTCAGAAATAGGTAATGCCATTTTTGACACACAGTGCCACTCCCACTCCTCTTTTGCTCACTCGATCCTTCCTAAATCTATATATATAAAAGTCAAGTGGTGTATGTATGAGTGTATGTATGTATGTATGACTGCGAAGTCCTCCCGCACCGTTTGAGCCAGAGACTTGAATTTTGGTACAGTGAGGGGTCTTGGGGTCTAGATGCTGGTAAGGGTCGAAAAATTTTTGGATCTCACCTCTGACGCCCCCCAGGGGTGAAAGTCTTTCAGGGCCAATCACATCAGCTTGGCAGTTAGGTGGTGATGATGTCATAATACCCCCCTCCAACAGACACCTCACTCGCTCAGCTCACCCCTCCCTCCTCCAACGGAACCCCAGAGATCCCTCAGTTCTCTGCCCCTCCCACCTCCCCAACGGAACCCCGGAGATCCCTCAGTTCTCTGCCCCTCCCACCTCCCCAACGGAACCCCGGACTACATCAGCTCTGTGCCCCCCCCCACCTGCGAAGGTCCCCGGAATCCCTCGGCTCTGGGCCCCCTCCCCTCCTGCGACGGATCTGAGTTGGGTTTGGTGGGACGGTAAGTGAGGTGGGGGTGTCGGATTCGGTCGGGGGGGTGAGGTGGGGGTTTCGGGTTTGCTTCGGGGGGTGGGAAGGTGTCGGGGTGGGTGAGGGGTGAGGGGTGGGTGTTGGGGTTGGTCAGGGGGTGTCAGCTGTCTGCCACCTCCCCACCTCCGACTGACCCGAGCAGCGCCGGGCACTTATGCTAGTATGTTATAACAATTGAGTTTAACATTCCAGTCATGAAAATCATCCCACCAGGTTTCAGTAATACCAACTAGATCAAATTTATGCTCATAAATAAGAAATTCCAGTTCCTCTTGTTTCTTACCCAGGCTCCCAGCATTGGTTTATAGGCAATGAAAGAACTTCTTCTCTTCTTGTCCTTCGGTACCTTGATTAATTTTGCTTTCAAATCTTAATTTTGTGCTAAGCGCTCATACCGTCTCTTTTTATACTCCCCTCCTGTTCTTAGTTTAATACCCTTCTGACTAATATATCTCACCTGCCCCCGAGTAGATTAGACCCCCTTCTACCCAGGTAGAAGTCATCCAAACTATACAGCCCCCTCTCCCCATAGAAGGTGGATCAATATTCCACAAAACCAAGACCCTCCACACTACACCACTTACATAGGCAGTGGTTCCGTTTCAGAATCTTTTGCCTTCTATTCCCCTTTGCTTGGGGGACAGTAAGTATGGTTTAAAGAAGTGGTAATGGGTTATGAAACCTTTCATAAGGACAGAAGAACAGCCATCCTGGGTCAGACTGAAGGTCAATCTAGCCCAGTATCTTGTCTTTCGATAGTGGCCAATGCCGGGTGCCCTAGAGGGAATGAACCATCATGTGAACCATCACGTGATCCATACCCCGTGAGGTAACCATCAAGTGATCCATCCCCTGTCGCCCATTCCCAGCTTCTGGCAAACAGCAGCTAGGGCCACCATCTCTGTTCATCATGGCTAATAGGCATTGATGAACCTATCCTCCATGAACTTATCTAGCTATTTTTTGAACCCAGTTATAGTCGTGGCCTTCAAAACGTTCTTTTGCAAGGAGTTTTACAGGTTGACTGTGCATTGTGTGAAAAAAATACTTCCTTTTGTTTGTTTTAAACCCGCTGCCTATTAATTTCATTTGATGACCCCTAGTTCTTGTGTTCTGAGAAGGAGTAAATAACACTTCCTTATTTACTTTCTTCACACTAGTCATGATTTTATAAACATCTATCATATTCCTCCTAAGTCATCTCTTTTCCAAGATGAAAAGTTCCAGTTTTGTTAATATCTCCTCACATGGATACCCCTGTTGTTGCCCTTTTCTGAACCTTTTCCAAGTCTAATATATCTTTTTTGAGATGGGGCGACCACATCTGCATGCAGTATTCAAGATGTGGACATACCATGGATATAGATAGATACAATATGATATTTTCTATCTTATTCCTTTCTTAATGATTCCCACTCTTACTTCTGCGCTGCTCCTGGCGGCAGCTGCGCCTTCAGAGCTGCACTCCCAGACAGCAGCAGCAGTTTCCTGAAGCCAGGACATTTCCCAGAGGTGGGTTTGACCTGGTCTTGGGAGTGGCCCGTGCAAGGAAAGAGGAAGTCCCCTTCCCAGCCCAGCCGGGATTAGCTGCTGGAGCCTGGTGCAAGGTAGGAGCCCCTAGCTGGGGTAGGGTGACCGAATGTCCTGATTTTATAGGGACAGTCCTGATTTTGGGGTCTTTTTCTTATATAGGCTCCTATTACTCCCCACCCCACGTCCTGATTTTTCACATTTGCTGTCTGGTCACCCTAAGCTGGGGCAACCCCAGCCCTGCCACTCCCCAACTCTGGGTCCAACATTTTGGAGTTAAAGGGGCTGCCTGTGATCATGGTGCCCCCTTCCTGTCCACAGCACCCTGGGTGGTTGCCCACATCATCCACCCATAAGGCTGGCCCTGCCCCATGCATAAAGTGATGACCTCTCCCATACCATGCCACCCTCACTTCCGTGCTGCTCCTGGCTGTGGCATTGTCTTCAGAGCTGGGCACCCTGCCAGCAACTGCCACTCTACAGTCTTCAGCTGCCCAGCTCTGAACGCAGCACAGAAGTAAGGGTAGCAACCTCGAGCCCCCTACAATAGACAGATTTCATGGAGAGAGCAGATTTCATGGTCGGTGGCACATTTTTCACAGCCATGAATTTGGTAGGGTCCTAGAAATGACCTATATCTCACCCGTAGAGGAAGTTCATTCAGAAAGTGTTCAGGCATGTTGCAAGGCAGCCACTTACACTGTAGACAGACAACTACAGTCTATAGGGTTGTCAATCCAGGACCTTTAACAAACACAAAATTTATCTTTAAAAAGGTAGTATATACAGCTGCACCATATATCACATCTCCCTTCACTCTATTCTTGGTCTGTTACTAAGATACAGCTGTTTCTATGGAGAATCTGTCTGCAGGCAAACTAAACAGTTTTAATGAAACATGAGAAAAAAGATTTGGAACAAAAACATTGAATTAGAATGCAAATGATAAGAAAGCATGCTAATATAGAATCTTTAGTAATACTTCCCTTTTTTATCCCTCTTTATTTAATTTATCTGTTTATTACTATTGTATTCTTCTTCCTTAATTTTTGTTGGAATCTTAAATTCTGTATTTTCTATAAATTGTTAAATTTCTGTACTGTAAATTACATAAATAGCTAGGAGTAAAGCCTTTAATTTGTTACTTTACAAAAGTATCAATATAATGTTTGATTTTAAAAGCTATATATAATTACATTTACAGAATGTGTGTTATATGAATATCTCCATGACCATGGAGAATTCCACAATTGCATAAAATGTGAAGTGATCAACAGATCTTAAAGAGAAGAACAGTAAATGGTAAAGTACAAATAAATACATTAAACAAAACACAGCATTTAATTTTATTATACTTTTGTGGCAGCAGCTGGAATCTACAACTGACAAGTAACAGGTATATCGGGATTGGTGGCATTCCTGCTTCTTTCTTATTTTTAGGTCTAATTACATTACATAATGTAGAACCAGACCTTGAAAAATCCTGTACAGTACTTGATTTTAAAACACAGATTAGTTCATTGGTCAACAACTTAGCAAAGCTAATTAAAAAAAGTTGTACACAAAAAAGAGATCATGGAAGAATTCTACAGATACCCAAATTGGAATTTTATGTGGGTGATTGTTTCTTAACATCTGTAAAAATGATCTGTTCCTGAGGTACTTTATTGTTTGTTCTAGGTCAGGTTCATAAGTATTCTATATATTTCAACTTTGTTTAATCAATTGTCTTCTGTTGCTAGTAATATGTAATTACTACACAGTCTCATCAGCTGGCTTTTAGTGCTGGTTGGTTGTTGGTGCTTCACCAACAATAATTTGGGGAAGGAACAGAATATTTTAAGAGCTTGATCTTTCCCCTTTGAAGTCAATGGAAAACAGGATCTGGCTCTTACTGACTAGATCAGACAGTTCAAACAGTGTTGCAAATGCCAAATGTTCAAAATAATGAGTCAGACTCCCAAAAATCATGATTAGCTTAAAACGCAGGGAATTTTAAAACAGAATAGTGTGGGTGGATGGAGGGAGTTGTTTTAATTTAGTTTCTATTTTTTGAGTCATTAGGGGAAAGCCAACCCACTCCCAAAGCCTGTACGATCATTTCAGGTTCAAAATTCAACCTTAAATGCACATAAAAAATGTAAGTTTCCCTGTTGGCTGCTCCAGGGCCCATACCTGGCACCCGAAAATCAGAGGCCACTTTGGGAAATTTAGCTTAATTTCAATGTGCTGCAATCTCCACGGCCGCAGCATGGGGGTGCAGGGTCCAGCTGATGACACAAGAGGTTGGCGCAGGGACCCCAAAATAACGGCAGCAGGGGAAAGCTGAGCTCTGAGCCACCCACCAGCCCCTAGCCCCCCTCTACTCAGTGGGGGAATGACTCTCGTCCCAGGGCGTGGTGGGGCTCAGCGTGGGGTGCCTGCTGCAGGGCCAGAGCTCTCTGGCGCACAAGAGAGGTTCCGGGTGGATCCCCTGCGCCAGTCGCTGGCTCCCCAGGCTGGCACGGGCTAAGGGCCACGCTGCAGTCAGCCAAGGGGGGAATGGGGGCAGGGAGCGTGCACTGCTCTGACAAGCACCATGGGGAAGATAGGCACAGGGATACCTTGGAGGGGCTGGGGCTGAGGGACTGCCCAGGATGCTAAGTTCATGAAGGGGAGCAGGGCTGCGCTGTGAAGTGAGGAAGGCAGGTGGGGATCAAAGGGCAATGGAGAGACAGCAGAACCCTCATGTCCCGCTGGGATGGGGGAGGGGGACAGAAGGAAGATGTTGGCTCAGCTCTTCGCATCCATTCCACACACAAACCAACGTGCACAGGGACTCCTGATCCGAACCCCTCTGGACATTGGGACCCAGAGCCAAAGGGTCCAGTTCAGTTCTGCAGCGAGGGCTGACCCTGTCTGGGTTTGAACCCATCTACTGCCTCAATTTCCCCTTCTTCCCAGGTAATAAAACCTCCTTCTGCAAGTGTTTTCTTGTAATCTCTCCCTTTTTGGGAGTCCACTTTGGGAAGGTAAGATGCAAAGCAACCCAATATTCCCCCCTACCCCAGCTGGCTCCACCCTCAGTGCAGGGCTCTCCGTCTCTCCCAGCAGGCTCTTGCCCCTGCATAGCTCCTTCCCAGGCCTCTAGGGGGATGTCCTCACTGCACTGTAACCCCACGTCTGTAGGATCTGTGCTTGGGGCCTCGGTGTCAGGGGTGGCTCCAGGCACCAGCGGCGGGTACCCTGAAGCAGAGGGACTGGTGGACCGCTGCAGAAACGTTGCCGAATTGGCAGGACCAGCGGACCTCTCACATGCGTGCCCCCGAAGATCGCATGACTGCCACGCTGGGGATGGCAAAAGACATAGAGCCACCCCTGCTGCTCAGAGGGGTCCTTCCTTTCCCTTCTCCTAACTCTGCTGAGGGAATCTGCCATGTGTCTCCTTCCTCTATAACTATCATGTGCTCTCTCTCTCTTTTTACCACACCCAGTCTTCTACCCACTCACATTCGCCTCCATGCCTCCTAAGTTTCCTGTGTTCAACTTAACCTGTACACTAGCCTATCCCCACAATTTCACTTTCTCTTTACAGTATCCTGTTCTTCAGATTCTTTTCTTCTGCTATTCCCCTGTAGTCCCCTCTACTCCTGCACCTCTTCTCTCCTTCTGCTCCCCACTTTCCTCTGCAACAAACTTCTCTCCTCCCTATATTTCCATAGCCCCTTAGTTTCCTCCTATCCCAATTGTTGCCCTGAACATTCTGAACCTTCCTTCTGCAACATACATTCCCCTATATCCACTTCACTCTCTTCCCTGCTCCCTATACTTTTCTGCACTAGCTCATTCTCCCTCCAACATACCCTGCACACCCTTCCCTCCTTCCTGTACACATTTTCTGACTCCACCTGTCCCTGCACCCTTTCCATTTCTTCCTGCTTCTCTTCAGCCTCTTTCCTGCTCTCTACATTACCCAGTACCCTTCGTCCTCTCTTCTGCTCCCTCTATTCCCCTGTCAACTTATAGTTTCCTGTCTAGCTTCATAACCATAAAATGCCAGCCGTCTTCCCTCAGGGCAACCTGGAAACAGTCTGTGAACAATGGAAGTTAGTGAACAGACTTACTTTCAGATGCAAAGACTGTAGGAAAATGGTAGCTATCTTGACTGAGGGAAGTTTCATGTCAACTCCATTAAAAGTACTGAAAGATGGTAACCATTTTGAATACGGGGAAAAATTACAGGTTTATTTCCAACAGTTGAGATAATAGGAAACTTGTAAAAAAATCCACAAAATATTGTGAGAGTTGGCCACTCTGCACCTAATTTTGGAAGCCTAACTCATGGCATTTCTAAATGATTCAGAAAGTAGACTGTAATTTTGCATGCAATTATTGCCTTGTGAAGAAGGAAAAAAGTATCTTCTGTGCGAGATACTTAACTCTACATCTTTGAGTGTCTGGGTCTCATATTCCTCCCAGGCCACTCATGTCCCACTCTCCTGCATGTGAAAAAGGGTAAATGAAGAAGGAACATCAGTCTCTTTCCCCCTTCCATTTAATCTTCCTATTCTATGTTATCCCACCCAGTCGCTGCTATCCCACTCATTCTATGCTATCGCTGCTATCCCACCCAGTCGCTGAAAAAGAAAAGCATAAACAGGGCAGCATTTCTTAGCTGTAGTCTCAGCAGAAAAGAAATAAAGGGAATGTTTTACTCAGCTACCTTTTTGTTTACTGGGGCAGAAATAGCTTCTCTTCCCTCAGTCTTCCTCACTGATCCGACTCTCATCAAATTCAGTGGGAAGACTATTGATTTCAATGGGGGACTAGGTTGGGCTATACAAAAGAGATGAAGGAATGAAGCATCTCAGAGCTGGAACTTTTTTTCTTCAACTGCAAGAGTCCCTCTATTCCCCTTCCCCATCATCATCCCCAAAAAACTTTGAGGGGAAAAAATGAGTTCAGATCTAGTAGCAAAAGCTAGTTATAACAACAAATTCACTCACCTGCTGAAAAGATATAAAATAGCCATTATATCAGCAAAACAAGTCTAGTAACATAACAGATAAGATGATTATGCTCCACATTGTCAATCTTATATTTGTAAAGTGATTTCTAAAGTTACTTAAGTGGAAACTTGAAGAGTAAGTAATGTAAAACAATAGCAACAAGTACAGAGGAGATTGGACAAAGATAGAAGGAAAAATGGTAATAAAAATGGATAAACAGAGGTGTTGGGGAAAGAGGTGATAGTCCATTAATGCCAACTACCAAGGGATAAACCCTATTGGGAATTTGCTCCAATTCCAGTAATTGGTCGTTGGCTAGACAACTGGAGCTGCACTGTTGCAAAGCCTTGTAGACAGGGAAAGCTGCAATTTGCATTTTTTGGAGCTTACTCCTACATAGCATTGGGGTAAGCTTCACAATTATAAATAGTTTCCCTTGTCTACATTTGGGCATCAGTGCAAATATACCAGTGATTAATCATCAGTTGCTGAAGTCTGAGCAAATTACTAGTGGAGATAAGGGCTCCCCCCGCCCCCCTCATGACCAGCGCTTAGGCAATCAGAGTTGCTGATCAGAGGAGTGGTGCCAGAGGTCAGAATCAGCTGTCAAGCCAAGGGTCAGACATCAAGGGCAGGGATCAGGAGCAAGCTAGGAAGGCAAGAACCAGGAAAGCAGGAGTCAGGTAAGAAGACAGAGTCCAATAAGGCAGCGACCCAAAAATTCACCTAATTGCAGAGACAATTTCCCATGCCTCTTTCTGGCTTAAATAGCCCAGCCATACCAATTGATTACATTTTTTGCATAGGTGGAAGATTATCATTAAAGAAAGGTGTGTTCTACAGAACAATATATAAATATCTCTTACTGAGTGCAGAACAATAGCTGTTTTTTCTATCACAAAGCAGAAATAGAATTAGTTACAGGATATTGCATTCTTAAACATTTTTGGCATCTATGAAAAAGAACTGCATTTTAAAATGCATAATATTGTATTTAGAAATCACTTCCTTTTTATTTACCTTCCAAGACTTTCAATCTTTCCCCTGCAATTGCGCACATCACTTACACTAAAGCACAATGCTTTCCTACATTGATAGATGTTTGTGAGGTCATCAGTTCCTGCTGTTGAAACACAGAATCCTGAACTTGACAGGAAAGTAACTGCTTTTCACATACTCTATACTATTTTTAAATATAGATATATTTGTAATCTTTAAATCCACTTATATATTTATTTTACTGATTTGAGATCCGTAACTGTTATTTTTATTGACAAACACTAATAATATCCTACTGCTATATAAAGACTGAGGAAAAGCCAACACATTTATATTCAAAGCAGGAAACACTGGTCCCATGACTGCTCTTGTCCATTATACCTAATGGCTGATGTAGATTTAATCATTTTTTTCCAGAGGCAGTATTTCATTCTACCAGCATCTACGCACTTTATTCTGATTGTCTTAGAGAACAGACCTATTGTGTGCACAAGACACTCAGAGAACACTATGTTTGTAAAACTAGTGTTTTTTTAATTAATGGTCAACTGTACAGAAATGTGATTGATGGCCACATATTCCATGTAACTTAATAAAGCAAATCAACTAATATAGTTACACTAAAAAGAAAACAAGTCTCTTGATGTGAATTAATCAAAATTAACTGACTTTTCTTTTTTTCAGTGTCTTGCTTTCTTTCCTGTCTTTTAAATAGGTGTAAAATGCTTAATAATAACTCAGGGATTTTGTGAAGAAGCAGTTCTGATTATCTCCTATCGTCACAACAGACCGGGGTGCTTGAACAATTTGTATAACAGAGGTGCTGAGAGTCATTGAACCAAATTGTCAACAGTGTATATGATGAAAACCACCTCAAGCCAGGGTGGCTTGGTACAAAATTACTGAGTATCCCTCTAGATCAGGGGTCTCCAAACTTTTCAGCCCGAGGGCCGCATTAACTATCAAATAGCAGTTCGGGGGCCGACAACACACTCGAGGTCCAAATAAAAAAGAATCAAAACATGGATGTTGTTTTTAATTATTTATTTAATATTATTTTATTCAGTTATTATTTAATAACACATTGATACACTACACATGAACACCTGTTCACTACACATGAACACTACACATGAACACTACACATGAACACCTGTTCACTACACATGAACACTACACATGAACACCTGTTCACTACACATGAACACCTGTTCACTACACATGAACACTACACATGAACACTACACATGAACACCTGTTCACTACACATGAACACTACACATGAACACTACACATGAACACCTGTTCACTACACATGAACACTACACATCAACCCCCCAACTGACCCACCCAGCCAGGTCTCTCCCCCCAAAACCTCCTTTCCTCCAACCCCCCCCCCCCCAACTGACCCACCCAGCCAGGTCTCTCCCCCCCAAACCTCCTTTCCTCCAACCCCCCCCCCCAACTGACCCACCCAGCCAGGTCTCTCCCCCCAAAACCTCCTTTCCTCCAACCCCCCCCCCCAACTGACCCACCCAGCCAGGTCTCTCCCCCCAAAACCTCCTTTCCTCCAACCCCCCCCCCCAAATGACCCACCCAGCCAGGTCTCTCCCCCCAAACCTCCTTTCCTCCAACCCCCAACTGACCCACCCAGCCAGGTCTCTCCCCCCCAAACCTCCTTTCCTCCAACCCCCAACTGACCCACCCAGCCAGGTCTCTCCCCCCAAAACCTCCTTTCCTCCAACCCCCCCCCCAACTGACCCGCTCAACCCGGTCTCTTCCCCCCCCCCCCCCCACTGACCCGCTCAACCCGGTCTCTTCCCACCCACCCCCCCAACTGACCCGCTCAACCCGGTCTCTCCCCACAGACCGTTTCGCCGCCTGGCAGTGGGTGGCTCCTTGTTTCGCCGCCTGTAACTGGGTGGCGGTGCGGCGCGTCCCGGCCCCAGCTCTGAGCCGTCCCTGGCCGGCGGCGGCAGCGGAGCACGCGGCGCGTCCCGGCCGGCGGCGGCAGCGGAGCACGCGGCGCGTCCCGGCCCCGTGGCTGGTTCCCGACCCCTGCCGCGGGCCGGATGAGAGGGCCTCGCGGGCCGCATCTGGCCCGCGGGCCGTAGTTTGGAGACCCCTGCTCTAGATAGCTACTAGGTGGGCCCTAAGAAAGCTCAGGAATAATCCCAATTTTTTTAAGGGTTACAGCAGATTCCAGAATATGTGAAAGAGTTGCTGACACAGGAGAGATTTGTTGGAACATGCACCAGATCTGGACCTGGATCATTTCTGCAGGTAAGTGCGTTGTGTGGAGAAATTTCTACTGTGCAGTAGAACCTCCTGTCCTTCCTTTGAGCAGAAGATCTCTAGATGCTAGAACCATGTAGGATCCATGCTTTGAGGCAGAGGATCTCCAGGTTGGAATGTGTGGTACACCTTTTGTCCTGAGAGAGATGGTGCAGAGTGGCCAGAATGGAGATCAGTGGGCACATCATGAGCTACATCAGTTGGTACCTGGTCTGTCTCGGCTATGTGGGAGAAATCAAAATTATATAAACTCCATCCCTCTTTATCTTTAGTAGGACCTGCAGCAGAAGAAGAAAAAGAGGGAAGGCATAAAGAAGGCCTTTGTCTCATTGGAGGAGAGCATTGCCCAGAGAGTGCTGTCTGATCCGCACCCTGGGACATTATCATGGACACTTTTTGTTCTGGAAAGTGGCAAACCAATCTGTGGATGGTGTTCCCCACCATGTGAACAAGTTGTAAAGTACTGACAGGTGCATCTCCCACTCCTGGTCATGTGGGAATGTGCAACTGAGCTTGTCCCCAATCGAGTTTTGCGTGCCCAGAGAGTAATCTGGAGGCAAAGTGAGGTTGTGAAAGATGCACCAATTCCATAGTCTCATTGCTTGATGCATAGGGAGAGCATCTGGCCCTTCCCTTTACGGCTGATATAATACATGCAGGCTGTGTTGTCTGTTAGGATTTTGGTATGTGATTCTGTTATCAATGGGAGGAAATGGGTGCAGGCATTCCTGACTGCTCTGAATTCGAGGAGACTGATATGCAAGGATATCTCTGCAGATGACCATTTGCCTTGTATTCTGAGACCATTTAAATGCATGCCCCATCCTATGTGGGATGCATCAGTAGTAAGGAGTAATGAAGATGACTCCTGTGAAAGGGGGATCCCTTTGTGTGCATTGGGTTCTTCCACCAGTCCATGGAGTTCTTAATCCTGATGGGTAGTGCCAGGAGTTTGTCCAGACTCTCTCTCTTTGGTCTGTAAGCTGAACTGAACCACATCTGTAGGCATCACATGTGGAGTCTGGCTTGCAGAATCACCGCCCTGCTCACTGCCATATGTCCCAGGAGTTGGAGGCAGATTCTGGCTGGCACTTGAGGGATGCATTGAGCTGTGTCTATAAATGAGACCGGGGATAGAAACCTGTCTCGAGGTAGGAAGGCTTTGGCCTGTAGCACATCTAGGTCAGCCCCCATAAATTCCAGGCATTGCACTGGTGTGAGGGTTGACTTCTGGTAATAGATCTGTAGGCCGAGTTCTGTGAACAAGCATATCGTGGCCTTGGTGGCTCAACGAGCCTCTTGAAGTGATCGGCACAGCACGGAGAGAGACAGCGCATGTGTGGGCCCAACAGACACAGCTACTGAAGTTCTCTGATCATCCTTGCAGGGATGCAGACACACCTACAGTCCATAGGGACACTACTCAAAGAAGAAACTTGTCTTCAGTTCCTGACAGAGTACCAGCTATATCATGGCTCAGCCAGGTGATACAAGTACTTCAGCTGCTAAAAAAGTCTACTATGCTGAAACCTTAGCCACCCTGAAGTCAAGGCAAAACTACCATTGACGTACAATTTCACACTCTGGCTCTAGCACTTGGTGGTTCCCAGGTCCCTTCTCCAAATGCCCAGCTGTCTCCAAATGCCCCACTCCTCTCAGGCTCCCAGATGCCCAGACTCTGTAACCCACCTCTGCCAACTGCCTCCATTGCCACAGAATCTCTCTTCCTGGCCACCTTTCACTCTCCAAGGCAGGAGGGAAATAGCACCAGGAAGTTCACTTCACTGCCCTCTGCTGATCCATCACACTTGCCCATTTTTCAGCTTCTTGTCTCTCTCTTATACTATAATTTCCCTACTTACCAGTCACAATATATTTCTGTGGTAGACGAAAATGTGTATAAAACAAAACAGGACCCTCCTCCCTCAGAATGTTTTTAAATATTTGCAGCCTTTCAATAACTAGCACAAGCTCTCTGCTTACACACAGCCCTTTGTGAAACACCCTTTAGTTGAATACTATTTATTCAATTTGTTTATAGTTGGGTAGTCCAACAGAGAGGATTTCTTATAAAACATCTATACAGTGCTGTACATTTACATGATAATTTACAACTATACTAACATTCCCTGCCCAGAAGAGTTTACAAGTTGAATAAGATAAAGTAAACACTGGCCACCATGCTACTAGTCAGAGTTTAGGAGCTCCAGTAAGAACAGATTCAGGACAGCTTCAGGTAGTTCCTGAGCCTTGAAAGAGTCTGATGAAAGAAGTGCCAAGAAGTGTCAAACTTCACTGTCTGCTCTCAGAGTTATTAAAAATTGCACTAGTTTTGCAACAGTAAAGGTGTTATCCTGCTGTCTTGGACAGATGTCAAATTGGCAGTCACATTTTGCCTCCATCAATTCCCTCTGCCCTTCCAAATTGGATGGTATTCTTCTTTGTGCCCTAAGATACTGTGCATTCCACCTCAGATTACAGTACTGTATCAATGAGCAAAGTGAATCCTATGTGTCCTGTAACAGATGGTCCAACTCCTTATTTAGGCAAATGCGACTTATTTCCCTTTGCTGGGGTCCAGATTCTCTACTATGATCTTGCTCCTTTGTGGTGCATAAAAGGAGCAATGAGAATGGAAAACAGCCAGGTCTGGACACCTGAGAATTCTCCTGGAGTAGGGAAGCTCTCAGTTGGCACAGAGCCTCGGTACCCACTGCCACCCCACCCTTCACCTGGACCTTTTGGGTAGAGGGACTGGCCAGAGTATGCAGCATTCTGTGACTATTTTCAGCTGTCATACGGTCCCTCAGGAACTGCAGCCAGCTAGCATAAATTAGAACAAATCCTAGGCTACTGCAACCTATACCAGGGCACAGAGTAGCACAGATACACCATAAGAATCAAGGAACCATAAATAGTTTCCTGTTTTTTCTCCATCCACAGCTACACTGAGCAGAAGCTCGATGAAGCAAAGAATCTGAGCTTATGTTTTGCCTCAGTAAGGAGTACAGGATTTGGCCTAGTACAGTCATTTACTAAAGTCTGTAAAATGCAAGTGAAATCATTTTGATAAAAGGTGCTGTGTTATGTGCAGTGAACTTTGGCCAATAAATAAGGGAAAACAAGCAAACAGACAACAGAAATCAATATTTGTCCAAAAAAAAAAAAAAAAAAAAAAAAAGGCAATGAGCCCTGAGTTACATCAGTGCAGTAGGTACATGTTCCGGTACTTGCATTTCAAATACTTTTTTATTTGTACTTCACTGACCATTTCAGACCATGAAGAAATCACTAAAATGAAGTGAGATCTGGTCTTTTCATGATACTTCACTTCTTGTATGGTAGAAATATAAAAAATATGAATCAGTGGCCAAGAATACAGAGCCTGCAGTGCTACTTCCTGGCCTTTACTAACCTCCAGAGGGTAGGAGCAGAAGGGTTACAAAGAAATTCAGGGACAGAATGGACTGACTGGAAGAACTGGAAGAAGAGGAACTGGAAACAGCCATTGAAAAGAAGAAATCGGGTAAAAATTGTGAGTGAGAGAAAGGGGAAAGAAGCATTGCAGATACAAATATGGGAAGGATGCTTTTGTGACAAGTCATGATTCACTGTATAATGCTGCAAAAATCATAGAACTGCCACATGCCTCAGTTTACCAACCTGTCAAATGGCTGGAATTTCCACCACCATACATGCGGGTGAAGAGACATTATTATCCACAGACAGAAGTATTTCCAGTAACAAACATTAATTGTCATTAGATGCTGGTAAACAGGCTGAATCAGAAAATGCTCACGCTGTTCACACACTTACCTCCTGTTAAAAAGTCATTTAAGGAGCTACTTAGACCTTCTGAACTTGTGCATTACTCAGCAGGGCGGCCAGTGTAGATTGCATATCACCTGTGTGGTGTGTCTGGAGGCAGAACCATATGGCTGGCAAAACCTCAGGAGCCTGATGCAGTTCCATCTCCTGGGTATAATCTGTGTTTTGGAGGAAGCTCCCTCTTCTAGGAAGGATGTGTGAAGGGACCTCTTGGGGAGGGGGATGTTCCCTTTTGTAGGAAGGATGTATGCTCCTTGGGGGGAAGCTCTCTCCGTGGCCACCTGGTTGTGTGTGTGTGGTGGGGGAGGAATATATTTTGGAAAAAGGGTGGTGGCCTCTCTTCCATATATTTTTGGGGGGATGCTTGGAGGGAGTAGCACTTTTCCTTGGTAGGATTGGATAGGGGAAGGGTTGCTTCTTTGGGGACAGCCCTTTCTCCTTCATATCGGGTGAGATGTGTGTGGGGGAGCAGCTCTCTACCTGCTGAAAGATGTGTATGTTTTTGGAAGCAGGGGCAGGCACTCTCTCTGCTGTGTGTAGGGGTGGATGGGGAGGAGGGTGTTTGGAAGGGGTGGAGTGGGGAGGATCTTGGGAGGAGCACTTTTCCAGGGTGTGGGGGATTGTTTGGAGGGGAACCCCCTTTCCAGTAGAGATGTGCGGATAGAGAACCCCCTATCTGTGGGAGATGTGTGCGTGGGGGGGATGATGTGGAGGGAGAAAAGCCCCTTTCCAGGGTATGTATGTGGGGGAAAGCCCCGTTCCGGGGGGATGTGTGTGTAGGGGAATCCCTTCCGGGGGGATGTGTACATATGAGGCAGGGAGTGCGTTCCGGGGGGATGTGTGCGGGGAACCCCCTTTTCCGGGGAGGGCTGTGGGAAGACATGGGGGGAGCCCCGGGCGGGAGGGGGGATTTACACTTAATGTTTTACAGCAATAGCGGGAGCGGGCTGCCCGGCGCTCCCCGGGCTCTGCAGTGGCCGCCGCACACACTAGGTGTCGCCCTGGCCCCGCTCTCCCGCGCCCCTCCTGGGCTCCGGCTGCGCTGTCTCCGAGCGAGTCGCTGCAAGAGGCAGAAGCGCCGCAGCCGAGTCCCCGGCCGCCAGCCTCGCCCCGCAGCAGCGCGGCCCAGCCCGCCCGCCCGCCCCGCGCCGCCGCTCGCAGCTCCCACCGGTGGCGAGCGATCCCTGCCCAGGGCCGGCCTACGGGGGTGCTCGGGGGCGGCCGCCGGAGCGGGGCCGGGAGCCGCGGAGGCGGCTCGGGAAGCAGCCATGTTGGAGAGGGGAGTAAAGTGACTCTCGGCGGGGAGGGGAAGCGGCCGGGGCCCCGCAGCGCCTGGGCGGAGGAAGCGGCTCTCGGGGCGGCGGAGCGAGCGGGGCTCGGCTCCCGGAGGCGGCTGCGTCCGGCCGCGGCTGCCGCGCGTAGGAAGGGGAGGAACCGCCCCCGCTCCGGACCCGCGGAGACCCGGCGCGGCTGGTGAGTGGGGGCTGCCCGTTGTCTCCTCTCCCCGGGGAGGGGTCCCGGGGCCGGGCCTGGCCCGAGGAAGGGGGCAGCCTTGGCCTTGGGTGGGGTAAACCTGGGCCCAGAGGGAGGGGCAGGGGGCTGGGCCCGGGGCGGGCGAGGGGCTGTCAGAGCAGCCCGGGGGTGACCAGGTGCCTACGTGGCTCTGCCCCCCCCCACCCCCTGGCCGTGACCCCTGGGTGGGCGGCTGGGACGGGACAGGGTCGCGGTTACCGCCGCGGAGCCCCCAGCCCCTCCTGCGTTTCCGGGATGTGAGTGTAGCAGGCAAGCGGCAGCCCGCGGGGCAACAGGCGCAGGTCCCGGGGGCGGCCCCCCGGGTCCCTGGAGGCGATGCGAAGA
This sequence comes from Sternotherus odoratus, assembly GCA_032164245.1. Lineage (NCBI taxonomy): Eukaryota > Metazoa > Chordata > Testudines > Kinosternidae > Sternotherus > Sternotherus odoratus. Next base: position 71,336,754 of record JAVMKO010000001.1, on the reverse strand, counting down.
CACCAACTGGGGCAGTGAGGACGCGGCGCGATCCTGCCCGGGGTAGGGAAGGGTGAGTGCTGGGGCTGCTGTTCAACATTTTGAACAATTGAAGGCACAAGCAAGTTAGGCCTGAAGGAAAAGTTGAAAGTCGCCGTGAATGCCTCGTTCCGTGTCTCTGATCTGAATTTCATGCATAAGCTTTCACTCCCCTTCCCCCTGTGAAAGATGTTTCTCTCCCTGACAGCTCTTCTCCTCCAGCCCCCACACGCATGACACAGGCACTCACACTGCAGGGTTTTTTCTCCTCCTGATTTTTTCCTTGACTAAACAGTGTTTTTGCCCTAAGCTTTGGGAAGGATTTTCAAATGATAGGATATATGAACACTTATTAACCCCGAACGGCTGTGAACGCCACCTCTCTCTTTCTCTCTTCCCCCTTTCCTCTCTGGGGTTTGTAATATCCTATATGCAGCCTGAGCAAAATAGCTCTTCTCCCACAATGAAGGGGGAAACTACTTGGCGTGAATCACATTATATTTTGTGGAAAGTCATCACATTTTGTATAATAGAATTCACAAAAATGGATTAGCTGAGTCTCAAACAGTATTTTGCTGGCCTTGATCCCTTTTATCTCTCCTCTTTGCTACAATTTTGGTTGCTGGAGGGAATTTAAAAGTTGCTCTGTATTTGGTACTGTCCTTGGCACCTTGTTTATGACAGTTAACAATATTGCCAGTGTTGTGAGGAAAATCAGGCAGACGCATATCATAGGCAAGGCCAAAGAATTCCTTCAGAAACTCTGCATGCTTTCTTCCTGCCCCATATTTTATTCAAGGATACAAAGTAAAACAACAAACCCCTCCTGCCCTAGATACCTACTTTGTCATCACTCAGATTTGGATGTGTGTTGGGGTGGTAAATGTTCAGGTAGCCTTTTACATTTATTTATTTTTACTTGCATTCATTTGAGTTGGAGAGCTACTTTCCCCTGAAATGGGAAGTTAAGAGCTTGCATGCTTTTGGGCAGATTAAAGCATTTATGGAAACTAGGACTTGATACTAAATTTGGATTTATTTTTATATAAATATAGTTCAGAAAGTAAAGTAGATGACCTGGCATTGTAGGTGTTTAAGATATTAGATACATTGAGATGTGCTTTACTGAAATCCTATGTTCTGATTTTGTGACACATAGTCATACTTTTGTTAATGACTGGAGACAAACTGTTTTGCCTAATTAACATTAAAATACTAAGATCAGAGAGGTAGCCGTGTTAGTCTGGAATAGCAGAGGTAACAAAGTCCTGTGGCACCTTAAAGACTAACTATAAAGTTTTGAAGCATAAGCTTTCGTGGGCTAATACCCACTTCGTCGGATGCAAGTGGATGCTTGCATCCGACGAAGTGGGTATTAGCCCACGAAAGCTTATGCTTCAAAACTTTATAGTTAGTCTTTAAGGTGCCACAGGACTTTGTTACCATTAAAATACTAAGTATAACTAGATATTGAACTAAGTCTTTAAAAATAGTTTTGTATTTTTACTTGAAAGGCCAATGTAATATATAGAAGTAGTTAGCACATTAGGCTGGTCTTTAAACTTTCAGACCCCAAAACATACTTTTTATTTTGGTGTAACTATTTAAATAACAATTGTCTTTTGCAGTACAGACTGTGGATTATGAGATCTCTAATAAGGAGAACATGATATTTAGGTACCTATCCTGCAAGCTGTTCTCCACACATGAGAACCTTCCACCCCAGAAAGACCCACAGTAGTCAGAACTCTACTTGTGTACAGAGACACCTCCACATGGAGCAGGTTGCAGGACTGGACAAAATCATGAGTAGAAAGTGGAGGGTTGTTTTTTCTCTTTTATGATTAGAGGATGTAGTGTCTTCACCTTTTATTACGTAAAACACTAGATATATTTGCTTATTACTAGCAAAGACTATCTTCAAAATATTCTGGAAAATTCCATTTATAGTTCATAATCTAATTCGGATTGATAACAGTTGAGAACAAAATTGCTTTGCTTTCTCAACCATCCTTGCTTTAATTTCTCCATAAATCTTATGAGTCTGAAAAAACACGATTGTTGGCTAATCTGAATATTAAGAGTTAATATTCTGTGTGATTATATTGATGAACAGTGGTAGAGTAGAATTGAGAAGAATTTTTAAAAAATGATTATCAAAATTTAAATCCTGCTCATTTCTTAAATTACTGTCTGCTGCTGAAAAGAAAAACAAGGTTTTAGTGTATCTTTTAAAATTTATTCACATCTGTTTCAACTAGTCTTAATAAAACTAGCGTCTGTATAGTGTATTTAAACAGTCCAATCTGAAAATTGCACCTTTTTTTTTCAAGATGGAAAAATAAAGGATTTATTCAGAGAAGGGTAACCTGGAGAAGGATTCAATGAATTCACTATATTAATCTCTGTTCTACAAAAACTTTTTTTTCTTGTTTTCCCTTTTTGGTGAGAACATCGGAAACCATTGGAATTTCACATACTTTTCAGCTTTTACTCAAGAACAGCTAAACAATTCAAAGGCATTTATGAAATGCACAATATACAGTAAACCCTCGATTTAACGGACCCCGATTTAACGGACTTTGGATGCAACGGACAAAATTTCCGATGCATCCGAAATCCGTTAATGGGGGCTGCGCTGGGTTGACAGCTCCCGCCCGGCTCCCCGCAGCGGGGACCCCGGCGGGAGCTGTCAACCCCCCCGCCCCCCCGCCCGGCTCCCCGCAACGGGGAGCCGGGCGGGTGGGCTGACAGCTCCCGCCCGGCTCCCCTCTGCGGGGAGCCGGGCGGCCGGGCTGACAGTTCCCGCCGGGCTCCCCGCTGCGGGGAGCCAGGCGGGGGGTTGAGAGCTCCCGCCCAGCTCCCCCCAGCGGGAAGCCAGGCGGGAGCTGTCAACCCCCCCCCCCCCCCGCCCGGCACCCCGCAGCGGGGAGCCGGCGGGGGGGGGGCGTTTGAGAGCCCCCGCTCGGCTCCCCGCAGCGGGAAGCCGGGCGGGGGGTTTGACAGCTCCCGGCCGGCTTCCCGCTGGGGGGAGCCGAGCGGGAGCTGTCAACCCCCCCGCCCGGCTCCCCGCAAGGGGGAGCCGGGCGGGGGGGGGGGCGTTTGAGAGCCCCCGCTTGGCTCCCCACAGCGGGAAGCCGGGCGGGGGGTTTGACAGCTCCCGCCGGGCTTCCCGCTGGGGGGAGCCGAGCGGGAGCTGTCAACCCCCCCCGCCCGGCTCCCCGCAAGGGGGAGCCGGGCGGGGGGGGGCGTTTGAGAGCCCCCGCTCGGCTCCTCGCAGCGGGAAGCCGGGCGGCGGGTTTGACAGCTCCCGCCGGGCTTCCCGCTGGGGGGAGCCGAGCGGGAGCTGTCAACCCCCCCCCCCGCCCGGCTCCCCACAAGGGGGAGCCGGGCGGGGGGGGCGTTTGAGAGCCCCCGCTCGGCTCCTCGCAGCGGGAAGCCGGGCGGCGGGTTTGACAGCTCCCGCCGGGCTTCCCGCTGGGGGGAGCCGAGCGGGAGCTGTCAACCCCCCCCGCCCGGCTCCCCGCAAGGGGGAGCCGGGCGGGGGGGGGCGTTTGAGAGCCCCCGCTCGGCTCCTCGCAGCGGGAAGCCGGGCGGCGGGTTTGACAGCTCCCGCCGGGCTTCCCGCTGGGGGGAGCCGAGCGGGAGCTGTCAACCCCCCCCGCCCGGCTCCCCGCAAGGGGGAGCCGGGCGGGGGGGGGGCGTTTGAGAGCCCCCGCTCGGCTCCTCGCAGCGGGAAGCCGGGCGGCTGGGTTTGACAGCTCCCGCCGGGCTTCCCGCTGGGGGGGAGCCGAGCGGGAGATGTCAACCCCCCCCTCGCCCGGCTCCCCGTAAGGGGGAGCCGGGCGGGGGGGGGGGGGCGTTTGAGAGCCCCCGCTCGGCTCCTCGCAGCGGGAAGCCGGGCGGCGGGTTTGACAGCTCCCGCCGGGCTTCCCGCTGGGGGGAGCCGAGCGGGAGCTCTCAAAGCCCCCGCCCGGCTCCCCGCAACGGGGAGCCGGGCGGGGGGGGGGGGCGTTTGAGAGCCCCCGCTGGGCTCCCCCCAGCGGGAAGCCCGGCGGGAGCTGTCAACCCCCCCGCCCGGCTCCCCGCAGCGGGGAGCCGGGCGGGGGGGCTGACTCACTCCATATAACGGACTAATTCGGGCGAGGGGGTGTCCGTTGTCACCCGAACGTCCGTTATTTAATAATTTAAAAAAATTATTAAATAACGGACTTTCGGTTTTAACGGACACCCCCTCGCCCGAATTAGTCCGTTATATCGAGGTTTCACTGTAATGTCCAAAACCCAGGATTTATCATGGAAATACTGTTCCTAGCTTAAAGGTAGAGTTGCTGATTCATGGTAAAAATTGTGTTTGTACTATAAATCATTAAAAATGTTTACTTTTGTTTGTCCTAACTAGAATTCTCTTCTCCACATCAGATAACTTTCTTGACACGACTTAATGAAGGGTGAGATGTATTTAACATAGACTGTTAAGTGCTTGGTTGTATGCTTCTTATGCACACACCTCCCTAAACTCTTCATCTGTAATTAGGAACAATTGGGCATCGCTGTATTCAGTGACACTGAAGTGTTTCTGTTAAAGCCCCTAGGGTTTATAAATATATTGTAAAAACATTGCTCTATTTGAAAACAAGGTATAAAATGCATTTGGCCAAGAAGTTCCAGGAACTTAATGAGATATTCCTAGCTGCTGTCGCCTGTGGGGTGGGCTTTGATGCCCCATTGGCCAAAAGTTCACATTTACACTTGAAACTAAATAATCCTTAAATCAGTACACACCTGTCCTCTTGACTAAATGCCTGAATAATAGCTCTAGCTCTAGCAGATGTTAGTTTCCTCTTCTCTTGTTAAAGGAGGTGTTAACTTCAAAGCTCAGTTGAAGCTACTTACATGAGAGAACTTCTAAACAGCAGTCTAAGCCCAAAATGTTCTTGGGTCCTGATATGTAACCATTGATGTTGACTCTTGCAATGTGGGGGAAAAGGCCATAATTAGACTCAGTCTGTCAATTCAGTGCATAAGAATTCCCGCCCCCCCCCCCCCAAAATGAATTTCAACTTCTGTTTAATCTAGTTGTAACAGGAATGTATATTTAATCAAAGTACAGTGTAGCCAGCTTGTCTCAACATAACATAACCTTGATTAGTGGTTCAATTTGTAGTTTAGTTTCCTTGGCAGATTCCAAGTGACTATTGAAAGAACTGATAAATGTTAGTTGCTTAATGGAGATGGCCTTTTAATACAGTAGGAGCAGAACGGTATTTGGTAGACTTGGGTTGGGAATGTGGGGGAGGTTGCCCCATAAAGGTGATTTTGAATACAGATTGCACTGCATTTGCCTTCCTCCTCCCCTTAGAGGTTTGAGTTCTAACACAATTTTTTTTAATTGATTAGAAAACTTGGTTCAGTATAGAATAGTATATTGACATAGGTCTTGACAAATGACAAAGGCGCTTTGGAGGAACTGATCTGAGGAAAGTTTAGAAACTCTGTGGATGGCTTGGTCAGGCAACACCTGGGGATGAGGCAGGCAAAGAAAAGGAGAGATGATTGTCTACCTACCATAATCTGAAAAGTAAAAATACCAATTATGAATGGGCGTATAATTGGTGAGGATGAAATTATGCAAAGGAAAACTTGATGAACATTAGGAAGGTTTCTAAACAAAAATATTTTGGGGGGTTTCTAAAAAAACATAACTGCTTCAGCCTGGGTCCTTGTGTTTTCTTTTCTACCAACATGGATTTAAAAAAAAGTGGACTGTAATCATGTTGGGAGAACAGACTGGTCTTGAAGAAGGTCTTAATCTGTTCTTTTTTAGAAAGATGTTTGGCTTTACCAGTTATGAAACTGTTTTTTTGTTTTGTTTTACAAGAGATATACAAAAGCTAATGCAATGAACAGAACAGTTAAGTACAATTATGATGATGATAAAGGAATTGCTAGCATACAAGCCCTGTTGCTTTATGCTTTTAGTTTTTCCTTTTTATACTGTAAATAGGCTGTTGCAGTTGGGAATTTTTCCAATGTTCTCCCTTCCTTTGTTTTACTTTTAATCCGCTGCTTGCAATTATACTCCTGCCCACACTCCCTGTTGGTGTTTTCAAATATTGGTACAACAGTTACCATCTCTCATCACTGTCCTCTCACACAGCTGATCTATGGTTGTTATAAAACACATGTAGGCCCAGATCCTGTATTTGCATATGTTCATAAAGTCAATGTGAATACTTAAATGCTTAAAGATAAGTATGAGCATATCTGTTTACAAGATCATGACCTTTGTTTCTCAGGGGTATTATAGATTAGGGAATTTTGCAGTGTGTCATTACACTGAAGTCATTACAACACTGCAAATTTCCATAATCTAAACAGTGCTTCTCCAGAAATTAATTTCTCCAAGCATTTTGTTGCTCTTTTCTGATTTCTGTTTGATTTTTCTGATATTGGGGTGCCCTTTTCTGTTTATGTATTTTATTTAGCTTTAAGCCCCAAACATGTCTATACAATAATATTTAGGAACCTTAACAACTAATTATAGAATCATAGAACTGGAAGGGACCTCGAGAGCTCCCGTCTCCTGCACTCAAGGCAGGACTAAGTATTATCTAGACCTTCCCTGACAGATGTTTGTATAAATCTCCAATGATGGAGATTGCACAACCTCCCTAGGCAATTTATTTCAGTGCTTAACCACTGACAGTTAGGAAGTTTTTCCTAATGTCCAACCTAAACCACCCTTTCTGCAATTTAAGGCCATTGCTTCTTGTCCTGTCCGCAGAGGTTAAGAACAACAATTTTTCTCTCCCCTCCTTGTAACAATCTTTTATGTACTTGAAAGCTGTTATCTTGTCCCCTCGCAGTCTCCTCCAGACTAAACAAACCCAATTTTTTCAATCGTCTCTCACGTCATGTTTTCTAGACCTTTAATCATTTTTGTTGCTCTTCTCTGGACTTTCTCCAGTTTGTTCACATCTTTCCTAAAATACGATGCCCAGAACTGGACACAATACTCCAGTTGAGGCCTAATCAGTGCAGAGTAGAGCAGAAAAATTATTTCTCATGTCTTGCTTATAATACTCCTGCTAATACATGTCTCCAGTTTATCCAGATCATTTTAAATTTTAATCGTATCCTCCAAAGCACTTGCGACTCCTTGCAGCTTGGTATCATCTGCAAACTTTATAAGTGTACAGAAGTTAAGCTGACTGGTCTGTGATTCTCCGGATTGTCCTCATTTCTCTTTTTATAGGTGAACATTATATTTGTCCTTTTCCAGTCTTCTGGAATGTTTCCCATCTTCCATGGCTTTTCAAAGATAATTGCTAATGGCTCAGATATCTCCTCAGTCAGCTCCTTGAGTATTCTAGGATGCATTTCATCAGGCCCTGGTGATTTGAAGACATCTAACTTGTCTACGTAATTTTCGACCTGTTCTTTCCTTATTTTAGACTCTGATCCTACCTCATTTTCACTGGCATTCACTATGTTAGATGTCCAGTAGCCACCAACCTTCTTCATGAAAACTGAAATAAAGAAGTTAAGTACCTCTGCCATTAACAAAAAATGTGGAATTGTCTTCTCCTCTCCCCCATTGAGTAATAGGCCTACTCTGTCCTGAAGTACACTGTAATGAAGTGTATGATAACTGGTTGCCAGGTTGGTGTCTGCTATAGACTACTGAATTACACTAAGGAACATGATGACCAATCCTTAACCATCTCTATGTGTAATGTGTAGGGGGAAAAGTTGCCATATCCTGGTGGATTTCAATCTGAATGACATATTTGATGGTCTCCTCGTACTGCCAGTACTAATCATCCTTGGAATTTCAAAAAAGTATAGATGATAGTTTTCTAACTTAAAAAATGTTGTATCCAAAACAGGGGAATTGTACGTTAGACCTAATTATGATGGATAAAGAATAATTGATCATGGAGCTAAAAGTTAGTGGTGGTTTAGGTGCAAGTGATCATGATTTGATTACATTTGTTATCTATAAACACAATTAAGTTCAAACCAGTAATATATATACTTAGTGCTTTAAAGATGCTAATATCACAAAGCTGAAAACAATTATGAATCAAATCAACTTAAACAGAAAAATATGAATGATAATTGGGCACTGTTTAAGAACATTTTACCAGAGGCCCAAAAAGTCACAATTGAGAGAGAACGCTATACTAGTTTAAAAAAAAAAAAAAAAAAAAAGCCCGGTTTAGAGAAGAAATGAAGGTAGATATATAAAAGCAAATATAAGTAAAGGAATGTGAATATTAATGAGAGGATAGGAACTGAAGAAAATTGATCAGGGAATTAAAATACACAAGGACCTGGAAGAAAATAAAAATTCATTGACTAAATTTACGGATAGCACAGAGATTATGGGAGTTGTAAATAATGATGTGGACAAGTCATCAATACTAAATGATCCCGATTGCTTTGTAATCTGGGCACAGACAAACAATATGTTTTTCATTATGGCCAAAATGTAAAGAAATGCATCTATATCCAGAAATTGGAGGCCATACTTCAAGGGTGTGATCCACACAGGAATGCTGATTAATAGTAGAAAGGTTAAATTACGTGTGTATTTGGCAGTGATATGACTGCTGCTGGAATTCTGTAGCTGATTCTGGAGTCCAAAATTCAAAAAGAATGTTGTAGGTGCTTCAGAGAAAAGCCAAGAAAATGATTAAAGGATTGGAAAAATGCATGATAATGAAAGATCTAATGAGCTCAGGCTATTTATTTTATCAAAAATAATGTTAAGGGGTAACTTATCTCTGTAAGTACCAAAATGAGGAATAGAAATTTGGTAATAGAGGGATCTTCAGTCTAGCAGAAAAAGATATGACAAGATCCAATGTCTGGAAGTGGAAGCTAGGCAAATTTTAAATTAAAAATAAGGTGCAACTTTTTAACAGTGAGGGTAATTAATCATTGGAACAATTTACTATGGGTTATGGGTGGATTCTCAATCACTGGAAAGTTTTTAAATGAATATTGGATTTTTTTTAAAGATATGGTCTAGTTCAAACAGCAATTAAATGACGGAAATCGTATGGCCTATGTTATGCAGAAGATCAGAGTAGATTGTGGTCCCTTCTGGTCTTCATAATCTGTGGAAAAATAACATAACTACCAAGAAGCATAAAATACTTGTATTCTAGCCTCACATCAACTCAGCAGCTAGTAAATCAAAGCAACAGTAAAACCTCTTTCACCCTCACCTTTGGCAACATACCTTCAACATCATCCCCTCCCTCAGCCTGTTCCAACCCTATCCAAACCCCAAACTGCTAACTTTCCAGGCATGCTGTAAAGGCCATTTATCACATTTGTGTTATTTTGGATGAAAGGAGAGAATAAGTTCTAAGGTGGGCTCTTACAAAGAATACCCACCTCTCTTAACTGCTATGCCTTAGAGGTGATCTCTCTCTGGTCTGTGATGGGATACTGCTTCTGTGGTCAAAATTGTATTGGCTTTTTTTATGTCTGACATCACATTGCAAGATCACATCTAAATTACTGTCCACCGTTACTATAATTAATTTCCAATTAACTCTCTCTCATGATTCTTTTTTTTACTCTTAAATGTTAAATAGCACTTTTTTATGTTGAATTTTATTTTATTTCCTGCTCAAATTTCTAACCTCTGGAAGTCCTTTTGCATACTTTCTCTGTCCACACTTGTGTTCAACAGTTCTTAATGTTAATTTACATCAATGTTAATTTACATCAATGTTAATTTACATCAATGTTTTTGTAAGCAGGAGGGATTCCAGCCCAGCTTAAAAATAAATCTATGCAAGCTAAATTGAGTCAGAATTTACCAACCAAGGAATAACCCCTAACCTTAGTGGGAGAGAGCAGAAAATGACACCCTCTCTTCCTAAGACAGGCGCCTGATATGGGCTGGGGATAAACAATCTTTCTCCCCCAAAAGGTGCCTGAACTACTGTTGGGTTGGAATGGGGGAAAGTCAGTGAAGTGGGGACAGAAGGGGACTTCTGCACCTGCAGAATCCAAGGGGTAGATCCTCGGTATAAATATGTCATGGTTTCTTTAAAGTCCGTTGAAGATTGCCACAGTTCAGCAGCAGCACAACTGCATCTTTATTTCCTTTCAGTGGTTTAGCAAGGGCACCCCCTTTTGTCTTCCCGCTTCCTAGCCATTGCCTTTCTGAGTAGAGACCCGTGTGTGTGTCCCTTCAGACTGTGGTATTTCCAGGCCACGTAGTTCTCTACCTTCACTATGTAATTCCCAGCACAGAGAGGTTGCGCAAGGACTTCTGCTTGCTTTCTCTTCAGAGATGGTTCATAGGTGTAATTGCTACAATTATAAGGTACCGCACACCACTTTCTATGCAAGCCTACTTAATCACTGCAGAGAAAACATATTAAAAATAAGAAATAACTTACACCCATGCTAATTAATTCACCAGAATTAACCCCAACCCTTACATGAATTGTGTCAGGAGCAGTCTCCCCACCCAAGAGGATTCCTTTGTGGTCACAAGTTCATCACAGTTCTAGCTCCGGACAAGCACTCAGTCCTTTCAGCCCTACCCTAAAAATTGGGGGCCCTCAGTGGACCAGGGATCCTGTTAGTTTGCTGGATCAGGAAAAAGGCCATGAGCCATTTTAAAACAAGCTGTTTAACCAAAAACCCCTTTCTTTGTTTTTTGGTCTCTGGATAAGAGAGAGAGAGAGAGAGAGAGAGAGTATGCATGTGTGTGTGACTTCAAAGGATTGATAATTTAGGAAGTACGCTAGGATCCCCACTCCCTGTTCGAGAAGGAACATAAAAGGCGACAACTCATACACAGTTACATTTTTAATACAATTTAACCCAAAGGTGTTAACCCTGTCAGTAAGGTTTAACTTAATTTAGTAAAGTTCATTCAGGATATTGCAGAAAATTGTCAGTCTGCTACAAAGACAATTTACACCAGCTGAAGGCAGGCCCCCAACTGCCCATGCTGATAATGTTTCTCTGTCCCACAGCTGCTTCTCTCTCCAGCAACTGTCCTTTCTGCTCCTGATTTTTACAGGAGTACTATATATGCTATGATGTTTGGGAGGGAATCTTCAGAGGCTCCCTCATAGCAGCTGCAGGATCCTGTTAATGCAATATATCCTGCCTCCAAAGTTTTCAAACTATATAATTGAGACTTGTTCACCTGAAAAACCAAAAAATAAAATGAAAGTATGGGGCATAGCAATCTTTCAAGACTCAGGATGCATTCACTAGGTTTTGAACATGGATTACTACACTAAAACATAACTGGGTGAGTGCGCATTTCCTGTGGTTGTATGTGAATGGGGTTTAAAAAATGAGTTTAGGAGAAACAGTAGGATGAAAATACCTTGTAAGGCTATTGTTAAAATAAAACGACAATTTCCTGAATAGTTGTTCATGTACAATTTAATGTGTAACTCTAAAGAGTTGAAAGTATTTTAATAACCTAAAATATTATATTAATAGAGTTATAGGTGACATCATGATATAAATTAAATTAAAGCATTCAAAATATCCAGGAACTAAAAAATACTTGTTTGTTTGTTCTCAGTGTCATTTAGTAAAGCTCTGGAGTAGAGCGTATATCTAACATACAACACAAATCTTTTAACAAATGTTTTGATCTGCTTTAGTTGTGCAGTCTGGCTATGTCTAGTGTGATATCACCCAGGGTACAGTTTGGACCGCTGAACAGCTGTGTTCCCTCAATTCTCCAACCTGGGGTGTCTTTTACACAGCTTTGCTATGAGAGCTACCACTACTTGTCTGCTTTCTCACAGCTTCCAGCATGTATGTTACTCCCAGTTATATTGTACAGTAGAACCTCCACGTTAATGAATCAAGAGTTATGAAGAGACAAGTCAATCACACACTCATCGGAATCGAATGTAAGCAATCCTGCAGCAGAGACCCTTCACTTCCTCCCCCCGAAAGGCAAGCGAATACTGGAGAGTACAATATTGTGTTAAATATAAGCCACTACAAAATAAAAGGGAAGGTTTAAAAAAAGATTTGACAGGTAAGGGAACTGTTTCTGTGCTTGTTTCATTTAAATTAAGATGATTAAAAGCAGCATTTGTCTTCTGCATAGGAACGTTTTAAAGCTGTATTAAGCCAATATTCAGTTGTAAACTTTCAAAAGAACAGCCATAACATTTTCTTCACGGTTACGACGTTTCAGAGTTATGAACAGCCTCCATTCCCAAGGTGTTTGTAATTCCGAGGTTGTACTGTATGAGTGCTATAGCCAGCCATTCTTGAATTACTTTGCAGAGCAACGCCAGCAAATTCTCACTCCCAAAGTTCTCCCGAAATATACATTTTGTACTACCCAGCTCTCTCCTGGACAGTGCAAGCTCATACAAAATCCATCATTATATTAATAGAAAATCATGTGTACAAGTCCTCCTATCCCAAATACTTCAATCTAAACACACTGGTTTAAATTAAAACAATAAAACAAATGTATTGTCTACAGAAAGAGATGTTAAGTGGCTACAAGTAATGAGGTGTAAAAGTCAAAATTAGTTACAAGAAAAAAAAGTAAAATGCAATTAAGACCTAACTTAAGCCTAATGGATTCAAAGCAAAGGTCTCTCTCACTGCATGTTTCAGCAGTCTTACTGGCTAAATTTCTTTCAGTCAGCATCCCTCCCCCAGTCCAATACTGCTTCTTTGGTTCTTCAGGTGTTGGGAAAGTCATGGGTAGAAGGAAAGGGAAAGGGCATCTGTTTCCCCTTTTTGTGGTTCTTTTCTTCCAGAATCATTTCCAGCTGAGATCCAGGAGACAGACAGAAAGTCTGTATAGATGGGAACCACAAGCTTTGTCCAAATATAGGTTTTTTTTGTTCACACTCTGTCGAAGAATGGCCACTTAACCAGGTGATGATCCATTTGATTTTGTTGACACCTGGCTGATGTGTCGGCATTTTGTCTCTGGGGAACTGGTGTGTGACTGCTCTCTAGACTGTGAACATGTCTTAGTAATATTATACAGTAGAATCCTATAACTTTACATTCAATGTTGCCACAAATATTTTACCAGGACAGTAATACTCAGCAAATTGAGTTTTCAAATGGTACCTCATAAGGCCCATGTTGTACATAATTTATTGTAGTCCTATAAAAGGGATAAAGATAAGGGTACAGACTGTTACAGTCCACACAGCCCATGGCACTGTGTGGACAGTGCTTTGGAGCTGCAGCTCAGGCTCTGAAGCCAGCCCCCCTCCATCGGCTTGAGAGCCTGAGCTCCAGACCGCACCACAACTTCAAAGCACTGCTAATCATCTATTTTTAGAGCACTAGCATGAGCCCTGTAAACCCAACTCTGTCAACCCCGAGCGGGGAGGCTTCCTGTTGCGGGCTGCATAGATGTATCCTATGACATGGCTTTTAGTCGTTAATAGCGCTTTCATTGGTTAGTAGTTCCTTGCATATAAGTGTGTGTATATATGTGTGTGTGTGTATGTGTGTAATATATATAATTTCAAAATATATTCCTCGCCACAAAGTCCATTTGATTGTTAATGTATCACTATCAGACTCTGAAATTTAATTTCCTTATATGCCAAAGTGAAGTTGAATTCTAAATTTAAAATTCAGAAATAAAAATAATAAACATGCTGCCACACCTTATAGTAAAGGTGGTGGTCATACATCATAACCTGGAAAAAAAATAGCCAATCAAATCCTCCTTTGTCCATAAAGACGACATTTGTAAGAATAAATTGGTCGTGGCTTCTGTCTGTATCAGGCTCTAGTTGCAACAAACAGTACTGTAATATGTTATTTAAAATAATTGAATGGGAGGGAAGTCTCTTTCTCTAATACTATACACAAATTAAAGATTGATCATAAATCTTTAAATAATTATCTTAAACTGTGAAATAATTTATTGTTAATAAAGTTTTAGCGTTTTCTGAATAAATACACAATGGATTTTCTGGTATAATGTTGTTCTCCCTCTCCCTCCATCGCATTCCCGGAGGTGGGAACCCAAGCATAGGTTTATAGTGCCTTTCCCCTATTCCATCCCTGACAAGGTTTTAGTTCCTTACTTGTGTGGATGGGACCAAAGTATATTATAACTAGATTTTAAAACAATTAGACTTGCCCTAATTTATGTTTAAACAACCATTCTTAGAAAGTGTGTTAATTGTTGTTCCATTACTTGAGTAAAAGCCCAGTGTAGATAGTTCTCCAGTCTCAGGATTTGGCTCTGGGGTCTGAAGTGAGCCAAGCTAGAAACAAGGTTTTAAGGTACCTGAATTATTATAACAAACAATAATTTCCATTATTTAAATAAATCTTGTATAAATTTGTGTTACAATTTAAAAAATATTGTTTTGGGGTTTTGCTATATTTGTGAACAGACAAATTCCAATCAGTCTTTCTCTCATAAAATCCATGGCAGAGTAAACAACTCACAATTACATTTGTATAATTATAAATCTCATGGAAAGATGGAAGGAGGAGTAGGTTATGTAGTTGTATTAAATATGAAGAACAAGGGTGTTCACTATGTGCTAAATATATTCAAAATACCTTTGCTGTTTTAAAGTTGTAAGAGTTAACCCTTTCCCCACTCTAAACTCTAGGGTAAAAGTGTGGGGGTCTCTTATATGCAAGACCAAATAACTTTAAGCTACTTTCCCAGCCTAAGTTAAATCTTCTCCCCCAAAACCCAAACTTCTCCAGTTGGGCTTGGAATCCCACTGCCACCATCAATGTGATTTTTCCAAAACCATGGAGTGGGTCACATTGAAACCCCCGATGAGTAACACCCCCTTTCCCTTCTTTACCTGGGAGAGAGAAAAAACACAGATTCCGCCCCTCCTCTTTGCTATCTGGGAGAGATTTAAGCACACAGACCCTCACTAACTATGCTGCCCGATCCAAAGCTAGGATCCCTTCACTAGAATTACCAGACAATTCTTATAGGTATAAAAAGTTTAATAAAGAAAAGAGAGAAACCATACAACTTATACAGACTTCACAGATACTCAATTCCTGTCTTAACCACTCACTCAGGATTTCTCCCCCGATGAGGTTAATGACACCATAGATCAATTACAAAGTTATACAATCACAATCTACTTACTGTTAGTCTAACTTAGCAACTTATTCAAAGAGATGAATAGGAAGGAGATTACATGCTCCCAGAGCCAGGAGAGAAGCGAAGAGATGCAGACGGCTGAGTGCCGAGACTAAAATGAAATTAAAAAAACTCCCCCTCCCATAGGAATGCTAGCTTGACATCACCACCTCTCCTGTTCAGGTTAACCTCTTGCAGGTAAAACAGTAAGTCTAAAGTACTTCATACTTATGACAAAAGTCTATCAAAGATGACCAATAATATGGCAGTTTAGATTCTTGTTTTGATCCCAAGTAGGGTGACCCGACAGCAAATAGGACGGGGTGGGGAGTAATAGGTGCCTGTATAAGAAAAAGACCCAAAAATCGGGACTGTCCTTATAAAATCGGGACATCTGGTCACCCTAATTTCCCAAATATGAGATATTATAGAAAGTACTTATTGATAATTTGAATTATGGTAAATAAATTGATCCACGTGTAAGTTTTTTCTTTTTTAACTTAAATCAGTTTACATGAAGTGAACTGAGATTTAAAAACTGCTGGCAAACGGCATCATGTAATTATTTAAGTGTGTTAATAGAGAATTTATGGAAAAAATACTAGAGTGACTGCCTTTAAACTGAAATCCTTTGTTTAAGAACAGGCGCCATATGTATTTACACAATAGTAGAGTGAGGCTTCTTCCCCCCATATGTTGTCTGTCAAATGCGACTTAACCCAGTTCTTCTGCAGCCATCTTCTGGTGGTGGTAGTAGTTAATGTTCAACTTGATTCTTTGGTGTCCTTGTTGATATTTCCAATTGTGATGATTCTTGTAAGGTCAACAGACTCTTTGCCAGCTATGAACTAAAATGAAGCTCTCAGTTTATTTTCATATAGGTCTCTTAGCATTTGTCAGATGGCAACAGTTTTGGTCATGAGCCTGAAATATTAGCCTCTTCTAGTAGTTTGTTTCCCTATTTTAAAAGTAAATTCAGTATTGTGAACTGTAAGGGTACCTTCCCCACTCTGAACTCTGGAGTACAGATGTGGGGACCTGCATGAAAGTCCTCCTAAGCTTATTTCTCTAGCTTAGGTTAAAAACTTCCCCAAGGCGCAAATTCCTTCCTTGCTCTTAGGTAACAGAGAGTCCTCCTTGCTCTTGATATCATTGCTATCACCAAGTGATTTAAACATTCATGGAGGACCACTTGGAGGCCTATCTTCCCCCAAATATCCCCCAAGCCTTACACCCCTTTTCTGAGAAGGCTTGAGAATAATATTCTAACCAATTGGTTACAAAGTGAACACAGACCCAACTCCTGGGTCTTTAGGACACTGAAAAAATCAATCAGGTTCTTAAAAGAGGAATTTTATTTAAATAGAAGGTAAAAGAATAACTTCTGTAAAATCAGGATGGAAGATAACTTTACAGGGTAACAAAAGATTCAGAAACTCTGGGTTTGTCTTCACTAAAGCCGGAAGGGATCGATCTTTTGGCAATCGATTTATCGCCTCTTGTCAAGACGCGATAAATTGATCGCCAGCGGTGCCCCCGTTGACTCCAGAACTCCAGCTCACCAAAAGGTGCAAGCTGGAGTCGACGGGGGAGCGCGCCGCTGACTGCCGCCACCATGAGGATGGCAGGTAAGTCGTCTGTAGATACGCTGAATTCAGCTGCGTTGTTAACGTAGCTGAATTTGCGTATCTACAGCCAATTTACTCCCCTAGTGAAGACCAGCCCACAGAGGAATCCCCTCTAGCCTTAGTTTCAAAGTTACCAAAAAAACAAACAAACAAACAAAAACCCCACCCAGGAATAAACTTCCCTCTAGCAAAGGGAAAATTCACAAGATAAAACAAAAGATAATCTAACACGCCTTGACCTGCTTACTTACACTCTTTGCAATATTACAGACTGGGTTCAGGATTGGTTGGAGGAAATGGATTTCTGTCTGGTCCCTCTCAATCCCAAGAGCGAACACCCACACAAACAAAGAGCACAAACAAAACATCCATCCCCCCCCCCCAGATTTGAAAGTATCTTCTTTCCCCATTGGTTCTTTTGGTCAGGTGCCAACCAGGTTGTTTGAGCTTTTTAACCCCTTACACGTACCCTTTGCTGTATGGTTATGACATGAACGCTTAACTTTTTTAATATACTGCACATTATTTTGTGGTTTACTTGTAGGGATTTAGTTGTGTTGGCTTTATTACTGAAACTAATAAATGTCAACATTAAGACCCTAGTATGTAATGACAGATATTAGTTTTACATGTCATCCGTCATTAATCACTCTTCTGCCATGAAATCCTGCCAAAGATTTGGCCAGAATAATTCTTTATGTAAGAGAGGTGTAGAAATAAATACAGTAAACCCTCGATTTTACGGACCCCGATTTAACGGACTTCGGATGCAACGGACAAAATTTCCGATGCATCCGAAATCCGTTTTGGGGGCTGCCGGCTCCCGCCCCAGGGAGCCGGCTGGGTTGACAGCTCCCGCCCGGCTCCCCGCAGCGGGGACCCCTGCGGGAGCTGTCAACCCCCCCCCGCCCCCCCCCCCGCCCGTCTCCCCGCAACGGGGAGCCGGGCGGGGGGGGGCGTTTGAGAGCCCCGGCTCGGCTCCCCGCAGCGGGAAGCCGGGCGGGGGGGGAGGGTGTTTGAGAGCTCCCGCCCGGCTCCCCGCTGGGGGGAGCCGAGCGGGAGCTGTCAAACGCCCCCGCCCGGCTCCCCGCAACGGGGAGCCGGGCGGGGGAGGGGGCGTTTGAGAGCCCCCGCTCGGCTCCCCGCAGCGGGAAGCTGGGCGGGGGGGTTGACAGCTCCCGCCGGGCTTCCCGCTGGGGGGAGCCGGGCGGGAGCTGTCAACCCCCCCGCCCGGCTCCCCGGAATGGGGAGCCGGGTGGGGGGGAGGGTTTGAGAGCCTCCGCTCGGCTCCCCGCAGCGGGAAGCTGGGCGGGGGGTTTGACAGCTCCCGCTCGGCTCCCCCCAGCTGGAAGCCAGGCGGGAGCTGTCAACCCCCCGCCCGGCTCCCCGCAGCGGGGAGCCGGGCGGGGGGGTGGGGTGGGGTGGGCTGACTCACGGCTGGCTCCATATAACGGATTAATTCGGGCGGGGGGGTGTCCGTTGTCACCCGAAAGTCCGTTATTTAATGATTTTAAAAAATTATTAAATAACGGACTTTCGGTTTTAACGGACACCCCCCGCCCGAATTAGTCCGTTATATCGAGGTTTCACTGTACTAAAATGATTCTGGATGAAAAATAACCCTGTATTACATATGTGTAGATTAAAATGAGAATATTAAAGATGCATTTTCTTATTGTTGCACTTTTTTTTACTAAAAATGCTTTCTCTTTTATTTAAACCTGATCATATAAAATTGCTATAAAAAGCCAAGAGTATCATGCATGTACACATGCATGTGCGTACAAAGACAACTCCTTAACTAAGAAACCAGTTTGGCCAGTTAGACAGCTTTCAAGAAACTGGATAATTTAAATGGAGGTCTTGAGATTTGTACTTGGAAGCTTTCTTTTTATTTAAGCCTTCTTATTTTTAGCAATTTTCTGGTAAATTAATTATAGATATTGTGTTGGTGTGGAGGATTTGGCCCATAGTTATTAGGAAAGAGAAGATTAAGGCCACGATTCTGCTAAGATTTATGCACATGCTTAATTTTAAGCACACCAGATAAATATTTGTAGTTCTGGAGCATGAGAAGGGATATTATTGAGGTGTGTAACACTCTGTAAATGACTAAGGAAACTGAATGTCACAAAGCTCTCTTTGCAGATTAATAATATCTAAAAGCTAGAGCACATAATCTGAAACTGAGAAGACCAGGTAGAAAGAGGTCAAAATAAATTTCTTGATGCAAAACCTTAATAAAATACAATAGAAAGTAAACAACCTTCATTTCCACTGTGACCATATACCAAAGGAGTACCATGGACAGCTTATACTATGTAATATTCCTTTCTTCTAAATAAAAGATCAGACCTAGAGGAGGATGCAGGAAATTTTTCAGTGTTGGATTCATCCAAAGCTCAGACGGGACATAAATTATAATGCTTTCAATTATCCAGTTTTTGAAAATTATCTTCTCTTAGGTTTATGGTACAATACACATAATGTACAGTTAAAGGTAATAGTTAAGTGATACAGTACTAAAAGTTCAGGATTCTTCATAGTATTTTGTTACCTTTGTCTACCAGCTGGATTTATTATGCCAGTGAAGCCAAATATTTAAAAGCTTATGCTATTTACCTTCAGGATTAAACAAGATAAACCGCTTATACTGCTCCCATTTGCACTAGTCTCAGTATTTTTGAAACTGCTGTTTGTAATACTGGATTGTTTATCAGGGAATGCAGTTAGTCTTTTTAAGAAAGGGGCTAAATTAAATGCTGTTTGATTATAGAAAATTTGACACATTGTCTAGAAACTCATCTGAAAGCAAAATGTCAGATTCATAAGCAAAAAAAAAAAGGGATTTGGGTACTGAGAAAGGGTATGGAGTGTGAAATCTTATTTTTCTTCTTTGTGCTAAGGAGAAGCAAAGCAACATAATTATAGATTGTTTTGCCCATTAAGATTATGCCTTCCTTTTTAAATTATGGAGTAAGAATAGCAACAGCAAGTCGATGATAGTTTTTATTACACTTGAATCACCACACTTCAATACTTTGAACAGGATGGTATATTTATTTTTAGTGTGATTGTCTTAAGATCTCTTAAAATTTATGTTCTGATCCCGTTACTGCTAAAATCAATGGGAATTTTGCAGTGTGCTTAAATAATAATAAGTTGGGCCCTCCGCCAATAGGAATATTTGAGTTAATCCAGAAGGTGAATTTTTGGACCTTTTATACCGTTTGAAATAATTAAATTATTCTTAAATTTGACAGAGACCACATCTATTGTTTTTTTTCAGCTGTAACAACAAAAAGTGAAGGGCTCTATTTTGTTATTAAAAATGTGAAATGCCACTCAGTTTTAAAAATCCATATTTAATAAGGTAAACCAATAATAAAATATGCATTTCATTTACTGAAGCAGCTAATTAAAAATTATCACTTTAGGCCTGCTCCTGCAAGTGCTTTCCACCATGAATAATCCTCTTGATTTTAATAGGACTAATCTTGTCAGTAAACCCTACTGTATCTAGTAAATATTTTTAGTGTTGGATCCTTAATAATTAAGCAGTAGAGCTTCCCTCTCTTCATTCTAGTTTTTTGGTTTTGCTGGGAGTGAAAGTAACAATAAATAGAGTAATATTGTATCAATTTTAATGTGAAGCTTTTATTAATTGAGCAGTCTGTTGTCAGTCCATTTTCTAATCTGCAGTTTTTTATGAATTGTTGCACAGTAGCTTCAAATTAAGGTTGCAGAATCCAACACAAATTATTAATTTTGTTTTTAGGAAATCAGTTCGTACATCTTGACTTGCTCTCCCTGGTTAGAAGCCTTAGAAAATATGGGCCCTATTCCTATGAAAACTTAAGTACATGCTTAGTTTTCGGTTGATATTAAACATTAACATTTAATTGGACTACTCACTATGCATAGAGTTAAATATGTACATGACTCTTTGCAACTTTGGGGGCCAGAGAGTTGACAGTTTGACAATTCTTTCAAATTTCATGAAACCCCTTTGTTATGTAATCTAATGCAGATAGTGATTATCTTTTATTTTATTTGGTTGGGTGGTGGAAAGGGGCTTGAGAGTTAATTTAGCTTATATGGTCCATATAACTTCTTACCTTAATTGCTGTATCCAAAAATAGTAATAATAAGAAAACTACTGAAGTAAAGTTCTTTCTTTTTACTCATCAGTCAGTTTTCATGTTTAACAATTTTGTCTGAGATATTTAGAAGTAACTAGTCATTTTGTGTGCCCCAATTTTTGTGTGCCTAACTTCAGAATTCTTGAGGGTATCTAGTTTCAAGGGGTGGTTGGGTGCTGAACACTTTCTGAAAATTTGGCCTCTTTACAGGATGTTACCTTTCGAACAACTAGAAATGAAGGTAATAATCAGTAATTGCTGTTGATAGTCTTGGTTTAAGAGGCTTAAAAAAATTAGCTGTACTCTGAGAAATGATTTGAAATATCATGGTGTTCCATGATTGTGTCCTAATGGCTCTGGATCAAATACATACAAGTAAAAATATGGTTTTTCTAAATGCTTGTTCTGGAAACCGACTAACTGTGGGAGCCCATCTGAGTTCTTTTTGTGCATCATTGTCAATAAGATAAATTTGTGCAATCCAGATTTGTCCCTTTAGGTCTTGTCTGCTCCATGAGGTTGTATAGTGAAAACAGTATTACCTCCCTAAGATAGATGCAGATACTTTATTCCTGTAGGATGGGGAATAACTATACTGATATGTCACCTTTATACTGGTATAACTATCCATGCTCAGGCTTTTATTGTTGTAACTCCTTTAGTTTAAAATAAAAACCACACCTTAGCCAAAATAACTATACTAGAAACACTTTGAAGTGTAGACCCAGGCCTAAGTGATACCTGTGTGACCTTAATGTCCTCAAAGTGGTTGCACAGATGTAACTGGCTGTATTTCAAAAAACTTTGAAAAATAAACGTAATATGTAGTTCTGTTGACAAAGGAATGGAATGAAATGTATTCTCTCTCTGCTAGTAAACTAAAGACTTTAGTTAGTCTTTAAGGTGCCACAGGACTTTTTGTCACTTCTGCAATTCCAGACTAACACGGCTACCTCTCTGATTCTCTCTGTGCTACGTTGACTTTGCAGGGCTGTGGGATACATGGTTAGAAACCTTTGTCACTAACAAAGCAGCACATATGACGTTCAATAGGAGCAGGAAGGAAAAGTGTTAACTAAGAAAATTCCATTGTTACATAGTCACATTTGTGAGTAGAACCCCACCTTAAGGTAGTGTATGTAGTATAAATAATATTTTTTTTCTTCAGAGACTTGAAGTGAATACGAGGTTGTGGAATTTTTTTAAGTATCCTTGAAGTTAATTTATTATGATTTCCAGGTTATCTGCCTTACCAGTTTATTAGGGTTTTTTAAAAGTAAGTATCTCATATTTTAATTTTCTCTCCTTTCCTCTTTCCAGTACAGAGGACTTTTTAATATTTTTGCCAGGAAACCATATAAATGAGTGTTTCATTTTGTTTCTGAAGGTGGTGAGGTTTGTGATCATTCTGATCTCTTCTTGGCTTCCTAGCTGTTTCCTGCATGTACAAGTCTCACTTCTTGTGATTGATGCTTGGATTGAGTGGAATATAGCTATCATAGGTATTCATAGGTGGAGGTGGTTCCTCAATTAATCCATCCAAATACATAGAGAGCTTTTATTACTGGGAACAAAAACTTGAATATGATTTTGTATTTTCTAGGAGTTGATATAGAGAGAAGAGCGTCAGATGAAGTGTTTTTTACATTCCGAACCAACTGGGTCTTTTTGGCATCTTGGCAGCTTCATTTCCATGTATTATGAGTTGAAGTCATCAAATTTAGATTTCACAAATATATGCATTACTGTGCCCTAATCACAGTCTGTTAAAATAGGACGTGGCATTTTGGCAGCTGTGTATGTAACATGGCACTTTATAGTAGCTGTATCATTCTTAAGCTCCCAAGTGGGGGATGCAGTAGAACAATTATATAGAGCCCAATCCAGTTCCTGTTGAAGTCGGTGGTGGCCTTTACTGTATTAAGTGAATTTAGGAATGGACCCACACCTTACATCCCGATGCTGCAGTTGATTTTGTGTGGGAGAGCCTTTGTGCTGTTGCAGTCAGTTGCAAGACTGGGGCCAATGTGATTTTCTTATGGTTCTGGTACATATTTTGTGTCACTGATTAGGAGTTTGAATATCTAGTCCAGAAATTGGCAACCTTGGCATGTGGCCCCTCAAGGTAAGCATCCTTGGCGGGCCGGCCAGTTTGTTTACCTGCCTCATCTGCAGGTTCAGCCGATCGCAGCTCCCACTGGCTGCGGTTCGCTTCGCTGGTCCAATGGGGCCTGCGGGACTATTGCCTGTTAGACTCTTAAGGGGCTAGATAGAACACTGCTTTGCATTGAAACTACATATTTGTATGCCAGAATTAGGAGGCAGTTGTTGACAATAAATATTTAATTAAATAATCTTGTAGAAAAGTGATTTCCTTTGTTTTATTCTACTGTATATGACATTTGTAATAATGGATGGGGATAACCAAAAGCAATAGAGTTAAGTTTTATGAGTGTAAAGTACATTAACAGCTGTATCAATTAATATGACAAAAAAGGTATTTAATATAGAGAAACAGAAACAGAAATTGAGAGAATATTGTGTGTAAATCCTGTGAAGTTTTCTGATTGAACCGTACGTACAGTAAAACCTCCATTTAACGGACTAATTCGGGCGAGGGGGTGTCCGTTAAATCGAAAAGTCCGTTATTTAATAATAATAAAAAAATGAGCTGTCGGAGCAGCAGCCCGCCCGCCACAGGGTCGGGGAGACAGCTCCGCAGCCTGCCTGCTGCCTGGACCTGGGCGGCAGCCGGGAGCCGGCAGCCAGCCCGCCTACTGCTGTAACCTGGGTGGCAGCCGGGAGCCGGCAGCCAGCCTGCCAGAAACGGATCAGGAATGCATCAGACTTGCTCAGAAATTTTGTCCGTTGCATCCGAAGTCCGTTAAATCGAGGTCCGTTAAATCGAGGGTTTACTGTATTGTGGTTCTTCAGATCTTTAATACTTAGTGTTGTAACCTCTGGCATGTCAAGTCTACTAAAATTAAATTTAGTTGGGAGCCAAGTTAATTGCCCTGCTTTTTTGTTTAATCAGTGGCTTTTCATAATCAAACATTTATTCATGGTATGTGGCCATAATGCATTTCACAAAGAATGCACAATGTCCTTCAGTTCAGTGGGCAACGTGATTATTTCAGTGATACACATAATAAATGTATTGAAGTTGTGCAATACGAATGGATTCTGAAGATGTAATAAGGTTAGAAACATTTAATACCAGGTGCTGCTGTTCAACTTTCTTATCCCAAATAAGATATCCTCAGAAATAATATAATTATGGAAACTGAATTGAAGCTAAACTGTCAGTTTGTCAAATGTCATAAACCATTGTGTTGTAGTGTTGTTTTCAAAAGTTGTTGGCTTATTTACTGTTATATATTTATATTTTTTTCTCCCTTTCTGACTTTAGCTAGTTTGCTAAAATTGCAGTGAGAACACGGTGGCATGGCCTTCAGTGCAGGTTGCATAAGAGAGTGCATATCCAAAGTGTTCATGTGATCTTGTGTAGCCCACCCTGAAGCCCACACCATCGCGTCCTCACTGCGATTTTAATGAGCTAGCTAGAGTACAGCTAGCATGGCTGTGAATGCACAAATTGCAAACCACTGGCTGCGGTGTAGATATACACCGTGGTTGCAGTGTAGATGTACCCTAAGATCCAACCTTTACAGCTCATACTGTACTGTGTACAGAACACAAATAGAAGAAGTCTTCAGAAGTGGTAATTTACCCGTTTGGGGTTACTTAAGTTTATATGTATCTAAAATACTATTTAAATAATGTATCCAACATCCATAAGATTCCATGCTTTTCTAGAGTACAACTTAAGATATACACAATAGATCTCTTTGGGGGGGGGGGGAGCAGGGGGTGATGCTTGGAACTCCACCTGTGTGTGCTTTTAACGGCACTGAAAAATAAGCAATTTAAAAAAAGGAAATATTTGTCATCTGAACCACATTTTTTAAAATAAAGCACAAAGGAGAACTTTTTGTACATTTCCTCCATCTACATAATTTCTCTTGCCACCTGGTGAGGTATTTTTGAAAATATAAGAAACTTGCCCTCATAGAATAACTGTAATTAAATGTCTGCCAGACATACATTTCAGAAAGAGCTTGTCATTGGGGTGGCAAACACATTTTTAACATGTTGCTACAATTGGTTATTAGCCAGTCTAACCTTAAGTTAGATAAAAAATATGAGACTGATCTATATTAAATAGAATACACAGCATTAAATATAAAGATAATTAAGCACCTTTAAAAATACTTAAAATGGATGGATAAATGTTGTTTGACTTTAGGGGAAAATTGGAGGTATTTAGAAAGCATGTTATTTATCAATATAATTCCATGTTTAGACTTCAATTTCAATTTTTTTTACATAGTTAAGCATATAAACATTACTTTTAATAAATATGCAATCTGTTTTTAAATTTTTAACTAATCTGTGTTGAAATAAAGTTTTGGAGTGTGATTTACTCTGAAGATGTATTAAACTTTCAGATGTTTATTTCCTTAGAGTAATATTCAGATATATTGAAAGAAGATTATAATAGCAATTTTATAGCCCAGCAAAGCTTATATAACAAATAAAAGCTAAAGAAATGTAAGTTTGCATTTTTTCCCAAATGCAAGAGCTCATTCTCTAAGCTATTTCTGAAATTATTTTCATGGCACACTTCTTCATGCTTAGCTAATACACATAGGGCATGTTATGAGTGCATGTCCAGAATATCACCATGTAATTTATGCTTTGCAAATCATAAATACTTTATTCAGTATTTTCACTGCTCATTACACAGAATCTTCTGGCAGCACTTTGAGAGGAGAAACCAATCCCTTAAAGACCAAACTGCAGTCATCAGCAGTATCTCCTCATTAATACTGTCTGCACCAAAGGCTACATTTGAACTGCTTGCTTTATGAAATAATAAATCTGCTGTGTGAATAAAGAATCTTCTGATTTTTAGTAATTTCCAATCCAAAGATTTTGTTAGAATTAAACCAGAAGTGTGTAATATATAAATATTTTAATTGGTGTAGTATTACTTGTGGAATCAAGATATTTAATATGTATTTAACAAATCTAGCAATTTTCTCTCAAAATATTCACAGTGTTATATTGTAGTAGAATTTAAAAAAACTGCATGTCTTGCACAATATTTGAAATTGTGCTTTAATTTATGCCAAGAGGAAAATATATTTCTCTTATTCTTTGAATATCAAATTTGCACATTTAAAATTCATCAGGTCTGGTCTGTAACATGTTGCAGTGTTTTCAGGCAGTAAGCTTCTAATATCTGGGATGGGTTAATGAAATAACAAAATAGCTTGGGGATATTGAAAGTACTTTCATATATGTAAGTAAGTCAGTGTAGGCAGCATGTTTGGATTTAAAAACATCGGTTGGGTTTTCAGAAACAGCCTTTATTTTTTGTTAAAAATCTGCAAGTGAGGAGTCATCAGACTAAGAGTATAGTATTGTTGCTTATTTTAAATATGTCTATGTAATCTATTTTCCTTTTTTGGTTTGGTTTGATACTCTTTGAAATGTGCTTCTAACTCTAGAAAGTCTACGAAGTGTTATTTAGAAGTGATTATTGGGCTGTTGAATTGCATTATTGTCCACTTCCCCCTGTAGCAGAGGTGGGCAAACTTTTTGGCCAGAGGGCCACATGGGGGCTCAAAATTGTGTGGAGGGCCAGGTAGGGAAGGCCGTGCCTCCCCAAAGAGCCTGGCCCCACCCCCTATCCAATCCCCACCCACTTCCCACTCCCTGACTGCCCCCCTCAGAAACCTGACCCATCCAATACCCCCACCCGCTGCTTGTCCCTTGATCACCACCTCCGGAGACCCCCCACTCTAACTGCCCCCCCAGCAACTAGGTCCCCCTGCTCTTTCTTCCCTGACTGCACCCTCCCAAGAGCGCACCCCACCGTAACACCCCCCCCCCCCGGGGACATCAACCCCTAAGACTCCCTTCTCCTTGTTCCCTGACTGCCCCCTCTTGAGACCCCCTCGCGCCATATAAGCCCCCCTGCTCTTTGTTCTCCAACTCACAACACCCTAGACCCCTGACCCTAACCACCCCCACCCACCGCAGCACCTAAGCCTCCCACCCTTGCTTATATCAGCCTGGTGCTCCAGCTGGAACAGGGCCCCGCAGCGCGTGGCGCTCTGCCAGGCGCCCTGGTTCAGGGGCGGGGGTCTTGCAGCTCTGGACACTCCGCCTGGCCCCCGGCTGGGGGTTTGCCCAGCTGCAGTTTGCCCACCCCTGCCCTATAGGATGGACTGACCTCTCTTTTTAATAAAAGACAAACTTCCTAGGGCTTGGGAGATCTGAGTTAACACCTGTGTGCAGAAGTTTCCTTAGCCAAGTCACTTAATCTATCCCTTAGTTTCTTTTCCCAATTGTAAACTGAAAATAAAACTTCCATAGTTCACAAGAGTTGCTATGAGGATAAATTAATTAATGATAGTGAGGTGCTCAGATGCTATGTTGATTGCTATATCAAAGATTGCTTTGGAAGCTGAATACACAGGACTTCTTGGTTAATTTTGATTAATTTATTTAATGTTCATTATTTTCTGTTAGGTTTATGACTTGACTGTGGCCTGGAAAATGCTGCATATAGCCAAGTGGAAACTTAAATTATTGTGCTTAAGAAAAAAATAAGCCTAATTCCCCCCCCCCCCATTGTGTGCTTGAAAATAGAAAGTGTAGGATCTGAGTTACACCATCAATTTCTTGTACCTCTAATCTAGTCAGAGTACACTTCTAGTTGTGCAGAAGTAGGAAAAATCACAATCCACTAAGGGTATGTCTACACTGTAATTAGCCACCTGCAGCTGCCCGTGCCTGTTAACTCGCGCTTGCTGGGCTTCCAGAGAATGGACTTTAGCCTGAGCCCGATCATCTACACTGCAATTAAACACGCCCCTTAGCACAAACTCAACTCAGCAGGCCTGGGTCAGCTCTGAGTTTTTAATTACAGTGGAGACATACCCTTAGAGTCTAAAATAGAATGATGTTTTATGCAGAGGGTGGAGGAAAAGGGAAGAAATGGAATGAAAGGTAGCAAGTTATTTAGAAGTTAAAAGTCCTTAAGTATTTCAGAAGTTGAAGGGTGGAATAGATGTGGAGATCCAGCTACTTCTCATTTCTGTAGGTGCTGATAGGAGTGTGCTGGGAAAGTTTATATTGCTATCGTCTGCTGTATCTGTTTTGTGGATAAATAAAGGGCTCTCCGTTTAAGAACATAAGAATGGACCATTGGTCTGACCAGTGCAACAATCTAGTCTAATATGCTGCCTTCTGACAGTGATAGGTGCCAGATGCTTCAGAGGGAATGAACAGAACAGGACAATTGTTAAATGATCCATCCCCTGTTGTCCAGTCCCATCTGCTGGCAGTCAGAGGTATAGGGACAACTGGAGCATGGGATTGTGAATCTGACCATCTTGACTTGTAGCCATTGATAGACCCATCCTCTATGAACTTATCTATTTCTTTTTTTTACCGAGTTATATTTTTGGCCTTCACAACATCCCCTGATGATGCATTTCACTGGTTGTTGTGTGAAGAAGGACTTCCTTTTATTTGTTTTAAACTTGCTCTCTATTAATTTCATTGAGTGACCCCATTTCTTGTGTTGTGAAAGAGTAAATAACACTTCTGTTTCCACACCATTTGTGATTTTATTAGACCTCTGTCATATCATTTCTTCGATAAACAGTCTCACTCCTTTTAATTTTTCCTCCTATTGAAGCTGTTCCATAACCCTAATAATTTTTGCCTCCCTTCTCTGTACTTTTCCCAGTTTGAATATATCTTTTTCAGATGGGGTGATCAAAACTATACTCAGTGTTCAAGGTGTGGATGTATAATGACATGATATTTACTGTCTCGTTATCTCTTTTTTCTAATGGTTCCTAACATTCAGTTAGTTTTTTTGACTGCCACTGTACATTGAGCAGATATTGTCAGAAAACTACCCATGATTATTTCTTGCGTGGTAACAGCTAATTTACACCCCATCATTTTGTAGGTGTAGTTGTGATTGTTTTAAAATGCACATACTTTGCACTTACCAACATTGAATTTCATCTGCCATTTTGTTGCCCATTCGCCCAGTTTAGTGAGGTCCCTTTGTAACTTTTGCCATCAGCTTTGGACTTAACTATCTCAAGTAAACTGTCTCAAGTAATGCTGTATCATCTGCAGACTTTGCCACCTCACTGTTTACCCATTTTTTTCAGAACATTTATGAATATGCTCATCAGCGCTGTTCCCAATATAGACCCTCTGGGATCTCACTATTTACCTCTCTCCATTCTGAAAACTGACCACTTAGTCCCTTTGTTTCATATCTTTTAATTACTGATCTATGACAGGACTTCCCTCTTGTCCCATGGCTGCTTAGTTTGCTTAAGAGCCTTTGGTGTGGGACCTTGTCAGAGATTTTCTGAAAGTCCAAGGATACTGTTTCCACTGGATCATCGTTGTCAACGTGCTTGTTGACCCTCTCAAAGAATTCTAATAGCTTGGTGAGGCATGATTTCCATTTTCAAAAGCCATGTTGACTCTTCCCCAACATATAATGTTAGTCTGTGGTCTCATAATCTGTTCTTTACTGTTGTTTCAACCAGCTAGTTTAGTACTGTGTACATACCACTGTTCTGCAATTTCATATTTGAGTTCCTTCAGGACTCTTGGGTGAATACCTTGGTTCTTGTGACTTATTGCTGTTTAATTTATCAGTTTGTTCCAAAACCACTTATATTGACACTTCACTCTGGGACAGTTCCTCAGATTTGTCACCAAAAAGAATGGCTCAGGTGTGGAAATCTCCCACATATTCTTTGCAGCGAAGATCAAAGCAAATAATTCATTTAGCTGCTTCCCAAGGGCTTGTCGTCTTTAAGTGCACCTTTAGCTCCTCAAAAGCAAGAAAGAGTCTTGTAGCACCTTATAGACTAACAGATCTTAGGGATCATGAGCTTTTGTGGGCTAAGACCCACTTCATATCCAGTGGCCCCACAGATCATTTGGCAGGCTTCCTGCTTCTGATGTATTTACAAAAACTAACAGCATTGGTTTTTTTTTAGTATTTTGCTAGTTGCTCTTCAAATTCCTTTTTGGCCTGGCTAATTATACTTTCACACTTGACATGCCAGAGTTTATGCTTCTTTCTATTTTCCTCACTAGTATTTGACTTCGAATTTTTAAAGTTTTTTTTTGTTTGTTTTTTTGGTCTCTAACTGCCCCTTTTACTCTGTTTAGCATGGTGGCATTTTTGGGTCCTTTTTTAAAATTATGATTTGGGATGTGTATATGTATGGTTTTACAGTGTTTTTAAAAAGTTTCCATGTACCTTACGGGTATTTCATTCTTGTGACTTTTCCTTTTTTATTTCCATTTACCTATTTTGCTAATTTTTGGTAGTTTCCTAAGGACTAATTATCTTTAAAGTGTTAAGAGTTTAGATGAATGCTTTAGTAATGATAGTATTGTTACCTCAGAAAACAAAGCCGTATACATAACTGCTGTATTGCAACCCATATTTTTCACACGTCATAGTTAGACCTGTGATCTGTTGAACTCTTATTTCAAAACAGGAGGAAGCTTAAACTGTTTTAGTGTCATAGTGGTTTTAGACTGTAATTTAAACATTTTTAGTAGATTAACAGATTTCTTTGTTTTTATGGTTTAACTGATGAATTAGGGCCTGTTGTCAAAGATTTAGAGACTGATAGTATAAAACTTCTGGAAACTGTCATTATGGAAAAATATTGGGTGTTTGCAAAATGAGCAGAATAGTGGAAAGAGTGAACAAATGTTAAGTGAATATTCAGCAGAATAATCAGTAAACTGTATCCAAGAAAAGGACTACAAAGTGGAGTAGATAAAAAAGTAGGAATTGATTATTATTTTTATTTTGCTAATGTAATATGTTGTGCATCCATTCTTCATTAACTCCTTTATCTGTCAGACATTTAATTCTCCCAGTAATGTAATCCAAAAAATGTTAGAAACTAAAAAATGTACTTTTATGATTTTTTCTTTACTGTTAGAGCATAATTTGATTATTTTTGTTTCAAGTGCAAAAATGTTTGAGAAATCACTGACTTCTACATAACAATAGAGGCATACAATACATTTTTAGGGTATGAGATAAATATTTCCTTAATTAAACGTACATGTCTGCTATTGAAATGAGGCTTAGAAAGCTAAATATTCTCTAGCTGACTTTGTACATATGGCGGCACAGAGAGACCGTGAATAAAGAAAAGTAATTTTCTGTGATATGGTATAGTTTTGGCCTCACTTTTTTGACATTAAAGATGTGTAGGGTGTCCATCTGTGAAATTAAAATAATCACATTTCATCACTTTAGTAAATGAGATTGAAATAATTCCTTTTTTCTTAAAAAAATCAGTGTTCTTATACTGGACTGCACAGGCTGAAGACCCATAACAATGTGTCCTCTTTATATACATCCTTCTGTAGATGATAGTTTTAATCCAGCAGAGTGTAATATTTTTCAGTTCACTGCTTAGTATGCAGTATGATTTGCAGCATGATTACTGAAAATTGAAAGGGTTGATTTAATTTGTTTAGTCAAGGCTCTGTCTTTTAGAGCAAGTCTGCTAAACAGCATTCTTGGACTAAAGATTTGTGCCTGGCAGTGTGGTTCCCCTCCCTCCCTGCTCCCTTCCTTTTTCTACAAGTCAATGGGAAAACTCATTTATAAGCCAGTCCTGGTGACACTGGCAAATCTTTTTGTACCAAGTCAGAATAGATTTGTGTTTCTCAGTCCCACACTGATTTTGGAGCTGAATCTACTTCAGAAACTGTTAGTTCTTTTGAAATAAGGAGTACCCAAATTGAACATTTCTTGGCTCTATGGGGCAAGAAAAATTATATTGGCTGTAGCGAAAGGAATGCATTTTGCTCTGTTTTGCCATCCAGTGAAAAGGAAAGGTGCAGAGAAGTAAATTAGCAAGTGACCATACTGTGACGTTCTACTGGTGTTATCCGGATCAGTGATCTGCTAGGTCACGCCAGTCATTGATTCTTGGAGCCAGCCTTACCCTGCTCTGCTGTGAGAACCCCCACTCCTGGGCAGTTCATGCACAGCCTCTGGCATGTAAGCTTTTCCATGGATTATGCAACTGAATTATGACACGAACCCATATTTCTGGTCCCAGACACAACCCTAGGAACTTCCGTCTTGAAGTGTCTGGTTATGCCCGCTGGACACTGCAGGCTTATGTTAGTTAGTCAATTTAACAAAGAAACTGATATATACCAGGCTTGTTATCCCAAGGGGAGTCTCTGACAGCTTCAAACCAAACGCACTACTTCAGGTAGAACAAACAAACACATTTAATATCTATGAAAGATAGATTTTAAGTGACTGAGTCAAAGCGCAATAATTCGTATCGGGTCAAATGCAATAAAAGTAAAATGACTTTTAAGCTGATCTTAACACTTCCAGTACCCTTACAAACTTAGATGCCCCTCATCATGGTCTGGCTGGTTGCCCTTCAGCCAGGCTCTCCTCTTTGGTCAGCGCTTCAGTCGCTTGGTGGTGATGTCTGTAGGTGAAGGTGGAAGAGAGAGGAAGAGCATGGCAAACATCTCTCCCTTTTATCATGTTATTTCTTCCCTCTTGGCTTTGCCCCCTTCCCCCTTCAGAGTCAGATGAGCATTACCTCATCCCAGTTTGACTGACCAAAGGAAGTGGGGTGACTCTCTTGAGAGTCCAACAGACCATATCCTTTGTTGTTGCCTAGACTAGTGTCCTTTGTTCCTGTGAGGTTGGGCTGGGTTTGTCCCATACATACCCTGATGAGGAGTGAACTGCCCCTCTGCTCTTGGAGAAGAGATTTTACCTGGACTTGCTTTAAGCCATAAGGGCACATTCTCAGTCTCATAACTATGTACATGAAATTACAACCTATAACATTACTATAACAACAATGCTCAGTGCATCATGAGCCTTTCGAAGACACCCGACATGACTAACATTTTTGCATTGAATACCACACAATCATATTCTAAGGATGAAAATGGGGGTGCAGAATGGTCCCCCTGAGATATAGAACGTGTCACATACATAATGCTGTTTTTTCCCTCTAATTCCCCACAACACTAGTCGTAAGAATGGAGTGGAGAAAGAGTTGTTCCAGGGAGCACCTACCTCATTAGAGGGATTCATGCTATAGAATTTCAACATGAGGGTAGAATTCTCCTCCCCTTTCTTAGGATACTTGTCGCCTTCCCAGTTGTAGCTTGTGCAGTGTAATTATTTCAGCACTACGGCTTAGGTAATGTCCATGATAGCAGTACATAGAAGGCAGAACACTTTAAAAACAAAAAAAATAATAATATGCTGCCTGGTGGTCTCCTCCCCACTGTTGTCTCTGCAGCTCTCTACCATAGGCAGCTGGCTAACATCCCTCCTTAATAGGTTAGCCTGCTGTTCATCGAGCATATGTGCTCCAGAAGGTCACACATTTTCAGCTGGACAGATCCCTTAATAAGTGAAGTGCTCTGAGCAATATTTTGCAAAATCTGTGTTGTATTTAGATGAGAGGAGTAGCTCTTATTTTTCATAGTTAAAATTAGATTATTCACATAAAATAATTTTCTACATGTGGTGAAATAATTTCCCTGGAGACCAATTATTTTAATATATTAATATAATATATGAAATTATCAGGTAAAACGTATGTCAAGAGTCTAATTTATAACAGCCAGGCCTAATGGGAGCTGTGTGGGTGGTGCCTGTGGGCGGGGCAGCACTCAGAGCTGCCTGGCTGTGCCTCTGTGTAGGAACCGAAGGGGGGACATGCTGCTGCTTTAGGTAAGCGCTGCCTGGAGCCTGCATCCCTGAATCCCTCCTCCCCCTGTGCCCCAACCCTTTGCCGCAGCCCTTATCCCCCTCTTGCCCTACAAACCTCTTGGTCCCATCCCGTAGCATTTTCCTGCACCCCAAACCCCTCATCCCCAGCACCATCCCAGAGCCCATATCCTCAACCAGAGCCCTCACTCCGGGTAGGTCTTCGCTACCCGCTGTATTGGCGGGTAGCGATCGATCTTTTGGCAATTTGATTTATTGTGGCTCATCAAGACATGATAAATTGATTGCCAACGGTGCTCCCGTCGACTCCAGAACTCCAGCTCACTGAAAGGTGCAAGCTGGAGTTGATGCGGGAGCCCGTCATCGACCGCTGCCACCATGAGGATGGCAGGTAAGTCGGCTGAAGATACGCCGACTTCAGCTAAGTTATTCACATAGCTGAAGTTGCGTATCTTCAGTCCACCCTTCCCCCTAGTGTAGACCCCCCCCCCTCGCAGTCCAACCCACTCCCTCAGCCTGGAGCCCCCTTCCACACTCTGAACTCCTTTCTGGCCCCACCACTGAGCCCTCACCCCCTCCTGCACCCCAGCCTTCTAAGCCAGCCTGGTGAAAATGAGTGAGGGTGAGGAGAAGGAGTGAGTGAGTGAGTGGGGTCTTGGAGGAGGGGTAGGGCATGGGGTGGGGCAAGGGTGTTCGGTTTTGTGCAAGTTTTAAATTAGTGTTATGAATTTTCTATCTCATTTGCTGTTACTTTCACTGGTGATGAAATTAGACAAGAAAAACTTAAACCACTCTCAGGAGGAGAGCAACGTAGTATTTTAAATTTGGACCCCTTCCTTTCTTGAAACAGAAAAATTGGTAAATCTTGGGGATGTGAAACCCCTGATTTCTCTTCCATGTTTATTTTTCGTTCTCATAATATTCTATTTGCTCTCTGCTGCAGTGAAAATGTTTAACCTTGTATATCTTGAGTATGTAAATCTAAGCATAGAGGAGGCAGTATTGCCAATCCCAGCAGTTCAGAACCCACAAGTCAGTCTCCCCAAATACTGAGGGACTTAAAAATCATGAGATTTTTAGAAATAAATGGTTTTTGAGCCTTTGGGACTCAAATGTTCAAACTTTCAGGCCCTCATGAGTTCAGAGACAATTTACTTTTTTACCCCTCCCCCATAAGCTGCAATTTTCACATAATTACAAGGCTTCAAGAACTGGGGCTTTAAGAAAAGCTCCAAATATTGCAAAATTGGTAATAAAATTGAGGGAGTTGACAACATTATAATGCCCTTACTCCTCCCTTGTCAAACTGTAGAGTTACAGAACTTATCCAATTATCCTATATCCCACAGTGCAAAAAATTTAACCAATAAAAGAGACAGATGGGGCTGGTAACTTGGGAAAGTGTTGCTCCTCCTTGTTGTTTCTTCTTTTGATTGGGTTACAGGGATGTGGATCGTTCCTCACCTGATTGGTATTGCTCTGCTTGTATTTCTCTTGTTGAATGGGAGATTGGAGATGGTGACATTCAAAGAGCAATTTTCTTTGCTGTAACTTCCAGGTTATTTTCAGTTGCTGCTTTTGGAAGCAAGGGCCTGTCTTATAATATCGTCACTAATTACTGCCTTCTGCTACCTCTTCTGTCAGCAGGGAATGGGGTTTCCTCCTCCATCTAGGAAGAAAAGAAGTAAATTAGATGGTAGCCCAAAACAAACAATAATATATGCCACGGTTGGTCTCTTACTCAGCAGGACCCTCACTTGTTTTTTCCAAAGTAGAGTCTGATACCAGCTGTGGCTGGATGATACAAGTGATTGGTGATGTGGACATATTCCTTGCCTGTAAGATATTTGCATAAATTTGGACTAAGTTGACGACCATCAGCTTTTTTCCCATTTGATAGCCTACATGAAATAAAGCAGTTATAAGTAGGCAATTGTCTGCATTTCAGAAACCACAGCATCAGTTGCCACCTTTGTTCACAGTCTTATTAAAGAGGTGAAGGATTAATTGAGCCTTGAATATAAGTTAACCTCTAAAACCTATGAGAGTTCTTCCTGCTCTTTGCAAAGACACGTTACTGGGGCAGTGTTGGGAAATCTTAAATATGATTGCCCATGTCTTATCTGTTTTTGGTAACAAGTTAATAACACTTGAATGCAATGTCATCTTACATACCTTAGTCACCTCCTCTATCTTCTTCCTCATGTATGCTTGGTGTGACACTTCTTCACCTACCCGGACTTGTCATCTCACTACCCCTTGCCACCAGTGTGTCAGGAGTCCTCCTTGTGCTTAGCTGAGTACCGCCAGCTTTTTTAGATACTTAAGCACTCTCTTCTGGGTTATGCCAGCCCTTACTTTGACTTGTAGGTTAACAAGAGATGCTGTTCAGTCCCTGAGTCCCTTTGAAGTGTTCCCCTATGATATCCAGCTGCTGCTATCAGAGAAATACAGGTGTGTTCTCTCCAGAGGAACAGTATACATACCAGCTTGTAATGTTCAGCTCAAGACCAGTACTTTGCTTAATATCACAGCACTGAGATATATTTATAGTGAAGTCAAAAATAAGTTTATTATCAAAGTCTTAAAGATTCAGGAAATAATGAGTAAGAATACTAGAAAAATGGTTATATGAAAACAAAATCATAACATGCTTTCTAGAGACTAAATTTAACTATCAGGTTAACCGATCTAAAGAAGTTTCTCACTCTGTCATTTGCAGTGTTTTCAACTGAGCTTGTCTGAGATACCATTTTAATTAATGTAAATATGTTGTCCATTGTCTTTCTAGGTGCAGGACATACCTCTTACATACACCTGTAAGATCATTGTACTCAAAGACAGGATAACCAGGCAATAGGTTGTTTTTCCTGTGTGCGGCTTCCCTGTTGACTTCACATCTCTTTGTTAACATTTGACTTCATATGTGAATGGGCATTCACTGAGTTACTTTGAAACGCTTAATTTGAATGCCAACAGAGAGAGACATTTCTTATCACCTGTCTGGAGGAAAATCTTTTTCTTGTCTGTTGGTTACTAATGCCTTGATACAGAATTTAAATAAATATTTTCAGTATATATACATAACTCCTTATATAGTATCTGTACATACATTTCACAACGATATTGATGACCCCAGCTTTCATTTAAAAAACCTCACATGACATTCTTTGGTGAGCCCCAAATATACATATCACTTTCGAGATAATCCTTTATTCCTCTTGCTAGTAGGTATTAAGAGGTTCTTGAGTAATATTTGTTAACACAAATATTCAGTTTGCTCTGCTTGTTGAAGCTAGTCACAGGTATATTACAAAGTATATATAAAGTTTTATGGAAGAAACAGTCCTGCAGAACACAACTTGTTTGTGACAACATATTCAAAATAGCTATTAACCTTACTATTCAAGGATTACAGTACATGTCTTGGTCAGGTTAATTACAGGAATTTTATAATCTTGTAGTTTTTTAAAATAAAAGGCTATAGCGAGTATTCCACATATACTAAGCTCCTCACAGAAAGACTGCTACTCTAATTTTATTAAGTAGAAACACTACACTTGCCACTGTAGTTCAAACTCTTGGCTGGTATGTAGTTTCTTCATGCCACTTTGTTGAGGTCATTTATATTGAAACCATTTGTTCTAGGTATATGTGATATTTTGTTTTGCAGAATTGTTTTCCTTTATCGCAGTAATATGATAGGCTTAAGAATTAACAGACTTCTTTTTTTGAATAGTTACAAAGGAAATACATACTCTTTTTTTATATTTTTTGTTAACCTAGAATATTTGATTGGGAAGAATGTAATGTTTGAAGACCTTTTTGTTCTACCCCATTTCCTACAGCATATTATATTAATAGCTTTATTCCTTGTGTGGGTCGAAGACCTGTATCTTCCCTGTGAACCAAGAGAAGAATGTAAACCTGTAGCGGGGTGCAACCTGCTCCCCCACTAAAAAGAGGGCTGGGGTAGCCCTGGGAAGGGGCTTGTAGCAGCCCAGGATGGGGGTTGTGGCTGGGAGCCTGCTAGCAGGCTTAATTGGGTAGTAGGTTTAGCTGAGGGGCCACGCCCCAAACACAGGCCTGTATAAAAGACTGAGAGGCAAGGGCCTGAGAGAAGAGTCAGTCTCCCTCTGTAAGCGGAGAGAGAGACTGGCCTGGCTGCTGGGAGCTACAAACAAGGTACCTGAATTGGGGGCAGGGCTAGGGCAAGGCAACTGGGAGCCAGGGAGCTGGGAAGCTCTAGTGAGAGGGCCCCAGGCTGCTGAGCCCAGTGTAGGCCCGACCCACGGGGTACTGGAGTTTGCAAGGGGGCAGCCCTGTGCTGGGTAGAAGCAGCAGGCCAAACCCCTCATTGCCTGTGATGAGCGGCCAGGAGACTGCAGTCGGCCTCAGTGAGCAGAGGCAAGTGGTGACTAGCAGTGGCCAGGTCTGAGGCAAGTTGGGGGATAGTGGGTGGAGGGTTTCCCGGGGAGGGGACCCCTAGACTCAGGGGGGTTCTGCAGGAGTGCAGCACCCTCAAGTAGAGGGCACCGGGGTCCGGGAGGGACACGGGCCAGTGAGTAGGAGCGGACGTCAGCCGGCAGAGGGCACTCCGGAGGCGAAAGAGCTAATTCCCTAGATGACCAGGAGGCGGCGCCGCCGGGATGAGTGTCCGACGTCGCTACAAAACCTAAATGGACAGAATCTCATTGGGGACTTTTGTCATAAAACAGTGTGTATCATCATTGACAGATGGCTATATATAACTGAACAATCAAATTGTTAAACTTTCTTATCCAACCTGAGGTAGCTTTTTCTTTGAGAGATTTGATGGCCAGGTTACAGGTGGTGTCTAACAAGTCATTTGAGTCCTGTTCAATGGCTGTGTGTAATAAATTGATGCTTTCTCTCCATTTGCTAGAGAAATGGGTATCCACATCACAAAAAAGGGCTGTTATAGTTGACACTCATTGACCTTCTGTTGGCAATCTCAGTGGCAAGTCAAAACTAAATGGCAGTGAAGCTGAAAATTAATATTGCCTTTCAAATTGATGCTTCCATGTTTGGGGTCTAATGAGATGCAAGACAATATGGGGAAATTTGTTCTCACAGTGTCTGTACTGTAATTGAGTAGATAAATAGAAGGTATCCGAATGGAAAACTTTAATCACAAGAAGAATTAGGTGAACACCTTTCAGAAGCATTAAATTCACTGGGGAGAAGCAGGGTAATACACAGGGGTAGGGGTAATAGTTTTTGCAGTCTGAGCCTAAGTTAACCAATATTTTTAGATACAAGTTTAACTCAGCTTCATAGATATTTGTATTTGATTGCATAAAACTGAATTAGTTCAGAGTGTGTGTGTGCGTGTTGGGGTAGGGTTGAGCTGACCCGCTGTGCCTGGTGCTTCTGCTGGGGAGCGGGGATTGGGCAAAGCTCACACACCCTGAACCTGCTCCCCAGCAGGAGCAACAAGCGAAACGAAGCAAGCCCTCTTGCTCTGACCCGCTCCCTGACAGGAGCCCTGGGTGGATGGAGCGGGGCAAGCACTGGGGGAAAATCGGGGGGAGACGGGGAGGGGTCCTCACTTGTTCTCGCCTAGGGCCCCACAAAAGTGTAATCCTCCTCTGTTGCCATGTTCATGAGACTCAGCTCTTTCTGTGATCTCTTAAATAAATAAAATGAAGATAGACTAAATGTGTGTGTTGCAGGCACTAATAGTTTTCTATTTTATTTTTAAGCATTTTGGATGTTTATGTTTCTTTATGGAACCAAGATTCAAGTTGCTTGCAGCTTAATGAGAGAATTTGCAGATTGTCACTGTCTATACTGCATTGGGCTACTCTAATTCTTTGTATAGAGAGAGGTGTGGCTTTTTTTATGGCAGGCTCCAAACCCTGATTCAGCAATACCCTGAAGTACCTGCTTAAATCAATATCTGTTCAGCAAAGCACTTAAATGCGTGCTTCCCTACGTCAAAGTTCTTAATCCATTGAAGTCAATTGAAAGATTCCCGTTGATTTGAAGTAGACTTTGTATCAGGCCACATGTTAATGACTTTTTAAGTGCTTCTCTTCATTTTCCAGAGGAGAGCTGCTCCCACCAAGATAGCTACTGCCTCTCATGGAGGTGGATTTATTTTGCTGATAGGAGAGCTCTCTCCTGTCAGCATTGAGTATCTTCACCAGACGCACTACAGTGGCACAGCTGCACCGATGTAGCACTTCTAGTGTAGACTAGCCCTGGGGTAGCTTTACACTTTTTAAAAAATATAACAATTAAAAAAAGAATTAGATGAGTTCACAGGGGATAGTTCCATCCGTGGTTATAAGCCAAGATGGTCAGGGATGCACCCTATACTCTGGTTATCCCTAAGGCTACGACTGCCAGATGCTGGGACTGGATGACAGGATA
The DNA here is from genome assembly GCA_032164245.1 of Sternotherus odoratus. Lineage (NCBI taxonomy): Eukaryota > Metazoa > Chordata > Testudines > Kinosternidae > Sternotherus > Sternotherus odoratus. The sequence continues at coordinate 71,296,566 of JAVMKO010000001.1, read as the reverse complement.
GTTCATTCAATAATTGCCTTATTCTATTCATTCCCTCTGAAGCATTTGGCATTAGCTGCTTTCAGAAGATAGTATGCTGGGCTAGAAGGACCATTGGTTTGACCCAGTATGCCTGTTCTTATCATGGGTTAAATGTTGAGAAAATGACCCAGAGATAAACTGTATAACTTTTAACTGCAAATCACAATGTATACATAATAAGCAAAAAATCCTTCTTGTTTCCTAAAATTTCTGCCACAAGTTCTTAAAAGGTTAAGTACCTATATTGTGCAACTGTTATTATATTTCTCTTTTAATCTTTTCCGAAGCCTGATAATTCTAACATTGTAAGAGATTTTTATTTTTTAAAAATGTATTTGAACAGTTAGATGTGATTGCTCTGTAAACAAAAATGTGTGCGTGATCAGTGCTCTGAATGGTGGAAGTCTGACATTTTAATATATCTTATAAACCTACCTGAGTCATTTTGTTTTGCTCAACGTTTTTATCACAAAACTATTCTTTACTTAAAGAAACTGTTAGAATAAAGAATAGTTGGAAATAATACCGGGCCTGTCTATTTTAGATTGAATTATGTTAGCTGTATGAATTTTTAATTGGCCATTTCAGACTAAGGGGCTGAAAATAGATCACAGATAATGTCTACCCAACCGCTTAGGAGACCACCCACATGTTGTGGATGAAGGAAACAAACAATTCAAAAATATATAGACTGATACATGATTCAGATTTCCCTTAAGTTTTCCTAAGCAGGCAGAACTGAATTACTAATTTATAAATCTTTTGACTTGTCTTTGAGGGTAATTTTAACTGATAAAATACAGATTGATCAAATAAAGGAGGGTTTTTTTGCTGAGGTGCGGACCGGTTTTGGAAATGGTACAGTCATATTACATCAGTAAACAGCATGCACTGAATTGACATTCATTCTGTGCAAGTGTTTTTCATTTGTTTTGTGCTAACCACGCGCACATGAATCATTGCATTTGGCTTTCTTGCAGCTGCTGAAAACTATAGAAATGTTGATGATTTGCCCACTGGAAATGAGCAAATCAGTTAGAGAGCCACACTAAACTTTAGCTCATCACTGAGTTGAACCAGATTTTTTTTTCCAGTTCAGATGGTTCTAGAAAAATCTCTCCCCATCCCCTAGTTCCTTACTATCTGGTCCCAGTGCCCGCTCTATCCACCTTCTACCTTCTTGAAGACTGGGTAACTGAGCACAGTAGAGTTCCGAGATGAAGAGCTGGTGGGCCAGGAATGTGTCTGGGATGAAGCAGATCAGCCTTGAGGTCCTCAGTGGGCACTGTTCCTCTGGACAAATGTCTGGGCATCAAGGCACACTCTTGTCTGTGTTCTGTGGAATCCTTTTCAGACCACAAGTTATGCTGATTTTTGGCTTCTTTGTAAGTGGTTCACCAAAGGACACCACCAATCTCTGAGCCATCAAAGTTTCATGCCTTCTATGGGTTAGCATTCCAGGGCTTGCTAATTGGGAAGCCCCAAAGAGCAATGCCATATTTAATGATAGAGCAGTGTGACAAGGTGGCTCCTCGGCTCCCCTGACTCAAGTCCTTTGGGGTTCTGGCACGGCCCTGGCACCCTGACCAGGCTGCACCAGACCCCGTTTTTCCGCTGCTCCTTAGCAGCCCCCCCCCTCTCTGTCTCTCTCTCTCTCTGTCTCTCTCTCTCTCTCTCTGTCTCTCTCTCTCTGTCTCTCTCTCTCTGTCTCTCTCTCTCTCTGTCTCTCTCTCTCTCTCTCTGTCTCTCTCTCTCTCTCTCTCTCTCTCTGTCTCTCTCTCTCTCTGTCTCTCCTGCAGGCTAGGAAAGCTAGGTTCCCCCTGGGAGGGACCCTTTGTTCTCTTCCCCTGCTTGCCAGCAGCCTCTCCGTCCCTGCTTCCTCCAACTCACTCCTCACACTCCTCTGTTTTCACCAAACTCACTCCTCTAACTCCTATTGCCTCCAAACTCACTCCTCAAACTCCCACACCCCTCTCAGGGGAGGAGTCTCTTTAAAGGGCTCTGACAGCCTCCTTAACTGGCCTCAGCTGGCCCTGCTTCTGGCTGTTGCAGCCTTGCTCAGCTGGACCCAATTTCCCTGTAGTAACCCTTCTAATTACAGGCCTTTCTGGCAGCTGTCTGCCCTGGGTCCACCACAGCAGAGAAGGTACAAAATCTCATGATTCAATTAGTTGCTGCTGTCTGTGTGAAAAGGGGAGTGTGTAATTAGGAGGCTCTCATCTCCCACTGAAGATACTTACTGTGGTTGTATGTCTTCCCCATGAAGATCCTTCATGAGAAAGCTGAGGGGAATAAGTGAGCTGTCAACCTTCTGCTGGAAGAAGATCTTGTCTCAGAGAAAGGACAGTGGGACTCCTACTGATGAAAATTTTGTGGGAATGGTGGTGGAAGACATTTATAACTACAAACTAGATCCACTTGTGCTGTTTCCTTTACTCTCATATGCTCCTCTCCCTAGGAATCTTTTCAAGAAGAATGCTCTTGTTTGAAGACTGGACACTTTGCAGATACAGTAAAACCTCGATTTAACGGACTAATTGGGGCGACTGGGTGTCCGTTAAACCCAAAAGTCCGTTATTTAATAACTAGAAAAAAAACCCAGCCTGCCCAATTAGTCCTTATTTCGAGGTTTTACTATACAGTACTCCCCTCCGCCGAAAAGCCGCCGATTTGTTTTTTTTAAATAAAACAACAACAAAAACCTGCCCTGGACCCCCCATACACCCCGGCCCCAGTCCCCGCTGGCGGCCGGGGCTCGGGGCTCCAGGCGCCGCGCTCCCCGGGGCTCCCGGCTCCAGCCGCCGCCCGGGGAGCACGGCTGGATCCGTGCTCCCCCGGGCTCGGGGCTCACTCCCCGAGGCTTGGGGCTCCAGCTGCGGCCTGGGGAGCGCGGCTCCAGCTGCGGCCCGGGGAGCGCGGCTCCAGCTGCGGCCCGGGGAGCGCGGCTCCAGCTGCGGCCCGGGGAGCGCGGCTTGATCCGCGCACCCCGGGGCTAGGGGCTCGCTCCCCGGGGCTTGGGGCTCCAGGCGCCGTGCTCCCCGGGGCTCGCGGCTCCAGCTGCCGCCCGGGGAGCGCGGCTTGGGGCTCCAGGTGCTGCGCTCCCCCGGACTCAGGGTTCGCTCCCCGGGGCTCGGGGCTCCAGGCGCCGCGCTCCCCGGGGCTCGCGGCTCCAGCAGCTGCCTGGGGAGCGCGGCTCCAGCTGCCGCCCGGGGAGAGCGGCTTGATCCGCGCTCCCCGGGGCTAGGGGCTCGCTCCCCGGGGCTAGGGGCTCGCTCCCCGAGGCTTGGGGCTCCAGGGGCGGCGCTCCCCGGGGCTCGCGGCTCCAGCCGCCACCCGGGGAGCGCGGCTCCAGCTGCCGCCCGGGGAGCGCGGCTTGGGGCTCCAGGTGCCGCGCTCCTCCGGGCTCGGGGTTTGCTCCCCGGGGCTCGGGGCTCCAGGCGCCGCGCTCCCCGGGGCTCGCGGCTCCAGCTGCCACCCGGGGAGAGCGGCTTGATCTGCGCTCCCCGGGGCTAGGGGCTTGCTCCCCGAGGCTTGGGGCTCCAGGGGCGGCGCTCCCCGGGGCTCGCGGCTCCAGCCGCCACCAGGGGAGCGCGGCTCCAGCTGCCGCCCGGGGAGCGCGGCTTGATCCGCGCTCCCTGGGGCTAGGGGCTCCAGCTGACTGCCAGGACCCGGGCAGCAGGCGGGACCCGGGTGGCCGCCGGCAGGCAGCCCGCCCGCTGCCGGGACCCGGGCGGCAGCGGGGAGCCGGCAGCCGGACCTCGATAAACGGATTTCGGATGCATCGGACTTTCTTTAAAATTTTGTCCGTTGCATCCGAAGTCCGTTAAATCGAGGTCCGTTAAATCGAGGGTTTACTCTATCTCTAATATTGTCAGAAAGAAGACTTAGTTAAGAAAGAACATAGTACAGAATGTTGACATTGAAGTGAGAGGAGAGAATGGGAACTTAGGTTTTTGATGAGAGGAGGACATAGTTGTAACTCAAAAATGGTCCAAGTGGGTAAAATGTGCTATAAAAATACATTTTGTGGTTGATGACCTGAAAATTTTAGGGCTTGGACACTGGAAAATACCTCTTAATTGTTTTACTGTATTTCTAAATAGCTATTTCTAATAGAAGCAGATTGTCATATATTGCTTCTAAAGTGTAGTCATATTAACTGCTATAATTATAAACTACTGTGTTTTTATAAGTACTGAAATATCAATAACATACAGATTTTTAATAGCTAATACAGTGTATTTTTTATCTAGTTCATTATTACATCAGAACTGTGCTAATTCAAAATTCCCTAGTACTTATGCGTAAGGCCATGTTTTAGTCACGGGTATTTTTAAAGTCGTGGACAGGTCACAGACAGTAAACAAAATTCACAGTCTGTGACCTGTCCATGCCTTTTATATATACTCCTGACTAAAACTTGCGGGGGAGGGTTTGGGGCAAGTGTCCCAGGTGTTGGCGGGGATGGGGTGGGTTGCAGTGCACAGCCTGAGACCCCCATGTGTGCTGGGGAGGGGCCATCAGGCTCCCTGCCTGGCTCCGTGTCCTCCTCCCCAGCAGCAGCAGAGTTTGGGCGTGGGGAGGGGGGTAAGGAGCTGGGGCACGGGATGGGGTGAGGCGTATTCTTACCTGGCAGGCTCCCCGGAAGCGGTAACACCCCCCCTTGCCAGAGGGAGCTGTGAAGCCGAAGCTCTGGGCAGAGGCATTGTGTAGAGCTGCCTGACCGCGCCTCCGCCTGACCGAAGGAGATGTCACTGCTTAAGGGGAACCCCCTTCCCTTCCCAGTAAGCACTGCTCAGAGCGCATCTCACCCTGTCCTGTATCCTACCCCTTCTCACACCCAAACTCTGCTGCTGCTGGGGTGGGGGTGAGAGGCACGGTGGCCCAAGACTGCCCCAGTCACAGCCGATGGCTTCTGTGACCTCTGTGACAAACTCGCAGCCTTATTTATGCGTTATGAGCTGCATAATTTATTGGTCTCTCCAATACAATAAAGGTTTGAGATGTTATTGCATGATTATATGGATCAATGAGGGCAGATTAGGACAGTTTCTAGCTAATTAAACTGAACTGTAATTGTCAGAATAAAATTAACTGTGTACATTTTGCTCATGAATAATCTGTGCAGTTTGGTTCACTTGAAAACTGCAAACAACTATTCATTTGCATTGGAATTCCCTAATGTAAATAATCAAGTCTCTTTTATACTTGGTAAGGCTTTAATAACAACTAATCAGAGTACTTTATGTTGTGATTGGCTCTCTCTGTGGAGATTAAAATGGGTTTAATAATTGCCTAACTGATTAATTTAGAGAATTCATTTATAGTTTATATTGGAGATGTTTTGAGATGTTCTAGTGAAAACAACACATTCTTACTCTAATTTTAATTGGAGAGAAGACACTTTATGCCTATTAAATACACTAACAGTAAATGAATTTTCACATGCTTATATACTCAAATGTCTCAACAAAATGGATGAACCAATAAGAGAGATCTTTTCCTGTTTAAAACAATGTTCTGCATCTCATCCTAGTGAACCCCCTAGTTTTACTTTCTGTTCATTAGTTGCACTGATTCATCACCCTCTGTTGCTGGGTCCTGACTCCACCAGTTCAGGATAGATGAATTATTTCTCTTCCAAAGGTAGATTAGGCAGTCTTAACTCCCAGTTCGATGCTCTCGTGTTGGTGCTCTTCAGTTCTCTGAGTTCTGTTACCATTCACTGTCTTTTACTAAGTCTTCCATATGCCTTGCTGGGAGGAAGCATTCTACCCTTTATTTTGGATAGTAATTTATCATTCTGTTACAAAGAGTCCTGTGGCACCTTAAAGACTAACTAAAGTATTGAAGCGCAAGCTTTCGTGGGCTAATACCCACTTCGTCGGTGCATCCGGCGAAGTGGGTATTAGCCCACGAAAGCTTATGCTTCAATACTTTAGTTAGTCTTTAAGGTGCCACAGGACTCTTTGTCACTTTTGCAATTCCAGACTAACACAGCTACCTCTCTGATTCTTATCTTTCTGTCTCTCTCCTTCTCTTTCTCTCTCCCTCTCTCTCTCTCTCTCTCTCTCTCTCTCCCTTCCTTCCTTCCTTGTGTTGTGGTGTTTTTTGGTTTGGGGGTATTTTTTTGGCTGGAGCTCTCATGTTCAACATGTCCTCAGAGGACAAAAATAAAGGAAGGGTTGAAAGTGAACTGTTTGTGGTGACGTTATTTAATCCCCATGGGCAGGCTTCTATTTCTCTTCCTGCAGCGTAGCCTCAGGTCTATTACTTAAGCAGTTCCTGGTGGCATAGCCTGCAAAGTCACTGTCTTTGGAGAGGGAAGTCAGCTTTATGAGTGACTAACTTATAATGGGCCCCGCCTCTATAAATAAGAAAGACCACCCCAGGACCTAAAGGTGGGCTCCAGTGCTTCTATGCATGTAGCCTTGGGGTAAGTAGTCCTAGTCCCATGGCATGAAGCTTAATTGAACAAGGCCTTGTACGGATCACAGGATAGATTTGAGGAGACATCTTTCCTCTCCTTTTCAGGAAGCCCTCTGACATGAAACCCTGAAGAGAGGTCTCTCTCTTGCACTGCTTGCCTTCCGAAAGATTGCTAATTTTCGGTGAGCAGGTGTGATGTTTTATGAAAATAAATATGCTTATGAATGTGAATATAATGTAACTGGAATATGCTTTATGCAAAAAGTCTCCTTTTAGGTATCATAACAAAGCTTAGAATATACTGACCATGTTCATCCTGTTTGTATGCATGTGTCATTCTCGTATCAGAAGCTAGAAATATGAAATATAACTCTGAGGTTCTACTGGAATTATGCAAAGTGTGGGCCATTTATGGTGCTTTAGAATTTTGATGGCTCCCATTGACTAGGACAATTGGTTGTAAATGGCTTATTTACCTGCAAGCTTTCCTGTGTACATGAGTGCCAGTCTGTGGGTAATGAAGAATCAAATCTTAGTGACATGTGACCCATCATCTGGTAATGAAATCCATCTTAAATCTGGGGCTTTTTCATTTAGAAGGAGGAGTAGGGACCCAGAGAGACACAAGATTCCTGCCTTATGCCAAAGCTATAAAAAGGGATGTAGCAGAACAAAGGGGGCGAGTCATGAAAGCTCCTGTTTTCCACCTAAGATGTCTGCTGGAACTAACAAGATCTGTACCAGGGAAAAGGATTGGGCCCAGACTAGGAAGGCATCTAGTCTGTGAAAGAAGCTTATTGGAACATCTCTGAGGGTGAGATATCTGCAATCAGTTTCTGTATTAGGCTTAGACTTTCATGTTTTTGCTTTATTTTACTTGATGACTTACCTTGTTCTGTCTGTTATTACTTGAAACCACTTAAATCCTACTTGGTATACTTAATAAAATAATTCTTTATTATTAGTATACCCAGAGTAAGTGTTTAATACCTGGGGGAGCAAACAGCTTGGCATATCTCTCTATCAATGTGTTAGAGGGTGGACAAATTGAGTTTACCCTGTATAAGCTTAATACAGAGTAAAACGGATTTATTTGCGGGCTGGATCCCATTGGGAGCTGGGTGTCTGGGTGCTGGAGTCAGGTAACCTACAGAGCTGTTTTCACTTAAAGCCTGCAGCTTTGGGGGCGTGGACCAGACCTGGGTCTATGTTGCAACAGGCTAGCATGTCTGGCTCTACAAGGCAAGGTTCTGGAGTCCCAAACTGGCAGGAAAGGTGGGCTCATCGGTAACCTCCACATGTCAGGAAACAGTCCCAAGGGGGATCTCTGTGACCAAACGTGTCACACTCACACTGTATGAAGTACTGCATTCTCTTGGACTGATAGAGGTAATGTTACAATAAGGAATTGTTCAGGATTGCTACATGACACTTCCTGCATAGATTGACCAGATGTTAGAGCAGGGGTCAGCAATTTTTCAGAAGTGGTGTGCCAAGTCTTCATTTATTCACACACACACGTGCCAGTAATACATTTGAACATTTTTAGAAGATCTCTTTCTATAGGTCTATAATATATAACTGAACTATTTTTGTATTTAAAGGAAATAAGGTTTTTAAATTTTTTAAGAAGTTACGTTTAAAATTAAATTAAAATGCAGAGTCCCCCAGACCAGTGACCAGAACCTGGGCAGTGTGAGTGCCACTGAAAATCAGCTCACGTGCCGCCTTCGGCACCCGTGCCATAGGTTGGCTACCCCTGTGTTAGTGTGAAGATTATTTGAAGGAGTCTTTCTTTGGTAATCTCATACTTTCACATACACATTTTCTGTGCAGTCATTAGTTTGATCTTCCCTAATACAGCAATTCCCAGTTTAGTTACCGTATTTTTCGCCCTATAGGACGCTCCGACCTATAAGACGCCCCCGAGTTCTTCAATAAAAAAGCCGGACCAAAAAAAAAAAAAAAAAAAGCGCTTCGCTCTCCCGTCCCCGCCGCGCGGGCGGGCTGCTGGGAGCGTGCCGCTCTCCCGTCCCCGCCGCGCGGGCGGGCTGCTGGGAGCACGCCGCTCTCCCGTCCCCGCCGCGCGGGCGGGCGCTCCCAGGGGCCCCGGGGCCCGAGCTGCTCTCGTTCCCCGCTGGCCCCAACATATGCGGGTGGGCTCGGGGGGGGGGAAGCGCCGCCCCGCCCGCCGGGCCACCTGCAGCCGCCCCAGCTCCAGCTGCCCGGTAAGTGGTTTCATATATTCGGCATATAAGACGCCCCCCCTAATTTTGAGGTTATTTTGGGGGGGTTAAAAGGGCGTCTTATATGCCGAAAAATACGGTATCTGTTTGGAACTCCAGCAGTTTCTCATGATGTGTTAGTTTCTTGTTCAGTTTTGATTAGGGAATTGTTTGCATTAGGCTTTTGGATGATAGCTAAAGCAACTCTTGTCTTCCTTGACCTGAGGAATGCTAAATAAATTTAATCTATTCTTTGTTGGTGGAATTGGGACCGAGAAAGGAATATTTATTTAGAATTACTACCCTTTAGTGGCCAAGTTTACAGTGATAGATCCCACTCTCTTGGCTACTTATTTTTCAGTTTTGCAGGGGCAGTTAGGTTTCTTTTTTATATTGGTTAATTATCAAAGCAAAATTTTTCAACTTGCGAAGTCCTTTGGTGCCATAATTTTACTGCCAAAAAATGGTGGGTTTTCCGATCAATATAATTAGTGCACATTAGCTATTTCACTGTAAAATCCTAGTGCAGCTGAGGTACTTTAGTTTTTTACTGTGATGATGTAGCTAGGCAACCTCTAACAAGATCTTGTTTTCACTAGGGTGTTGCAGTGAGATAACTAAGGCATGTTAGTTACCTCACTGTAAACAAACAAACAAAAATACTCCAACCTTTTTTTGGCAGTGAAGACTAATCTGACTGAGGAAAGAGCAGTGTAAGTGGGTGGTGCTTTTAGGTACACGAGGGACACCAAAATAAGAATTGCTAATCCTGCTTAATCTATGTAGGAAGAACAGCTCATCTGGTCTGTACTAGTAGAAAACTGGAAGGGACCCACAAAGGAATTAACCTTTCGCTCCTATAATTCTCCTCTTGTTCTGGAATCGGTCTGTCAGGATGAAGATACATGTTGTAAGAGCTAGGTTAGCAGGGCATAAGAATTCAAAATTAGTATTTAGTTAGTCTTTAAGGTGCCACAGGATTCTTTGTCACTTCCAAAATTAGTATGTAAATTTATCAGCAGCACCTGTCACCTCACAGCTCATTTGAAAGGGAATATTCTTTGAGCTTCTTTGTTACCACCTGGAGCTTTGTTTCTTTGCTTCCTTTTTCTTAAAATCTTGCTCTAGTATGTTGAATTTCAACCTTGAAGATAAAAAAAGTTACAAAGGCAAATAGATACTATCCGTAATCTCAAAGGGTAAAGGGGCAGGGCTTGACTAAAATGCACTAAGTGGGCATTTTTCCTAGGAGCTCTAGGATATACTGTTTGTTTTTCAACACAGCTATTGTTTCATATACTTTTGGCTGTTCCAGAAATAATTAATTCAACATGTAAATGGTTAAAATATTCTGGAAAGGTGGTACCCCACCACCAGGATATTTTAAAGCAAGGGGGATTAGTGTCCTAATGAAGGCCACACCTGGCTTTTTGCCTTCTATGAAGCAGTTGGTTTTGTGTATGATATGCTTTTAAAACTTTCTAAAATGTTTTTACATTTTAGACTCCCTTGTACAGTAATTTATATTTATATAGATACTTCATAACAAAAGGTTCATAACATATTTCATAACTGACATACGTGTATACCGCCATTGAAACTTAGCCAAAAGACTCTGCCAGTAGTGCAGAGCTTGTTGTGCAACACACATACAACAAGTGCTAATGTCTTGACTCAAGGATCTTAAAGTATTCTCTTTTTCCTTGAATCCAAGCTGGAATTCAGTTTTCTCACTGAAATGTAGTACACTTGAAACATGCTTGAATAAGATGGACAGTTGAGTGCTGGAATTAGAATGCAAATTAAAGCAACTGCAGGCTACTGTTCATTTCACATTTCATTTTGTTTTGTCCTCAAGCAAAAAGGGAAGTGTGATAACAGAACTGATTACTAATCTCCATCTGGAGCACCTGGAGAACTGCGTTCAGATTTTTGGGGAAATGCCACTAGACGATGGAAAATCATTGCCTCCTTTGGTACTGAGGACGCACAAACCTGACATTAAACACCAAAAGTAACTTCTTTGGAGCAGTTTGTCCAACAGGGATCATATTATACCTTACATCTTTAAGCATTACTCCCTATTGAAATCAGTGTGAATTTCTGCTTAATAATAGATATTTTATTAAGAAAACTTTGTAAGCCACAAGATGGTTATTACAATCAACATCTCTTTGGCAATTAATCAGAACAGACTCCTCAGGCATTATAGTTAACACTGTTGTAATTTACTCATGGGCAGTTAGGAGACATTTTATATGCAGCATTTAATAACTGGATCCAGTGGTAAGCTGGAATAAGTAGTCCAATGTGATGGTTTTAGTCTGAATGCTGTGTTGTTTTTAAAAGCTATCTTCATGGAGTAACTTAGTATTTAAAATTGGAATTCTCGATTTTTTTCTTATAGGGTTCCCCCATTTCTTCAATCTATGAAAAGATTAGCATAAAAGTAAATCTATATTCTTGCTGTCAAAACAACTTCACTAACCTTTTTCCTTCAGGAACAATCTCAATAAGTATATTGCCTATATTTATTGATCTTGAGAATCTTGAGACATCTCTGCCTGTTTCTTAATTTGAAACTGCTTAATGGTTGCATGGTAAACCAGAATGGGAGTGGCTTCAGCTATGAAACTACAAGACTGTTAAATGCACAAGCAAGTAGTCTACAGTCACAATTAGATTTCTTTGTTTCTGTGTACAATGAAGACATATCAGTACTATTTGCTACTGATTAACTTGATATAGTTTTAACAAAGAGCTGCTTATTGTGAAAGGAGTCCCCCAACAAATGAATGTAAAGGTTGGTTATTTCTACCTTATGTTTCCTTTTTGTAATAGAGTGGTCTGGCCACTTTAAGGAGCAGTGGGGTTCAGAGCCTGCCAACCCTGTTCCATGATATGGCCACATTAAGGATATAAGTGTTTAAGGGAGCAGCAGATAAACTGGGGAATGGGGGTCAGGTGTTAATCTGGTATCAAAAGGAATCTCTTCCACTAAGGGATGCATTGCACAGGTCCTATGAAGGAATGCTAAGGAATCCCTTAATCAGGAAAGGGGTTTGGGCTCAAAGCCAAAGTAGAGTGTATTTTTATAGACTTAATAAATTAGATCACAGGAAGAGGAATATTACTCGCAATACTTTGGGTTACAAACAAGTTATTTAGGAGAAGCAAGAGGAATGGAGATCAGTGTGCTTGCTGGGCCATGGTGGGCCACAGACGGGTGTGCCACAGCGATGTGTGCTTCAGGATAGAGCTGTTTAGTGTTCTCATTCCTGTCTTTATGGTTTGAGTCATGTCAGTGAAAAGCTTCTCTACTGTCTTGATTAGTAGCATTTTCTAATATTTGGATGGGTGCAATGGTGTCTCTTAGCTGGCAATCATTACAATTGCAAATATAAGTAGCAGCGCTCTGACACAGTAGGTCAATCCCTAAAACAACAGCATTGCATCCTGCATCAAGCTGAGGACATAGTCCATGCTACAGCCATGACAGATTTAATTGAAGGATCTTGAGAGAGTTAGTAAGATAGGTGGTAGTATTGCCCTATATACAGATACATCAGATAAGGCATCAAGATTTTAAGTGACTTGCTCATAACCTTGCAGGGAATTAGTAGGAGAATTGGAGATTTGTGTCTTCATTGAAATCAACCACAGAATGCCCATTAACTTCATTACCACCATAATTTCACTCCAACTCTTCATCCTGGTCCAGAATGCTTGCTTGCTTTTCTGATAACCTTAAACAGGGTTATAGAGTCAAATCTTTGCAAGGTGTATTGATATGAAAGACTATTTGCTTTTTAGATTTTGAAAGATATTTGCATAATCCATTAAGTATTTTGCAATATACCTCACCTGATTTCAGACAAATGTAATCCAACAAGGTTTATTTCAATAAATCAAAATGTTAATTAGTGAAAGAAATATAGTTGGTCACAATTCATGAAAACAAATATTCATTGTGATTTAAAATGATAGAATTAACCAAAACATGATAAATGCACACACACAACTCTGAGACTTAAGATTTTTTTTAATGAAACTGTAACTTACTTTTTAAAGTTAAATACTTGTATTTAGAGTCTTGAAAATAAAATAATAAAATATTATTCCCAATTTGTTGCATGTAGTTAGAAATTAGAGAGAGAGAAGTGCAATAATCACTGATTTACAGTATTGGTCTCCATTACTTTAAAGGAAATCTATCCAATGTCTTTCAGATAATATGGGTAGGGTTTGTCTGCTAGATTGCCATAGACCTTCGTTTCCTCTCCAGAGTGATTTAACTGACATGTTAAATACTTATTTTTTTATCATGTGAAATAAGAAAATTCAAAGTGATATCCTTGTAAATTCTTAGCAAGCCAGGTCTTAATTTGGTAATAGTATCTAGGTGACTGACAAAAGCAGCAAACATCAAACTCTGAAATAAATTATGATTCAGAAAGGTAATTACTTTGTAGTGGAAGGTATTGCACTCCCTGCGTGCTCTTGGGAGAATGAGGTAGTATAAGGAACACCTTCTAGTAATATAAGAAAGAGAGCATTATTAATTCAAAAGAAGCAACTTTGGAGACAACAAGTAATTCATTTCTTGACTCTGCTGGGGAAATGGGAGAACACTAGCCCTGCCTTCATTGAACCAGTTGTCAGCTGCTTGGGGACACTGCTCCCCAGTGGCTACACACCATGTGAGCCCAACATTGCTGCCTTCATCTCCCATCCAGAAGTGGCTGATAAAAGTACCCAGCTATCCCAAAAGAGCCATTGTTTGCCACCAGGGAAACAGGTCTAGGCTTTACTCTCTCAGAGCAATTTAGGGACATTAGGTCCAAGCAGTCTTCTCCATATCCCACAGTACAGTACCAGAATGGCTGGCTTCCTTTGCCTTTTGGCATGGCCTGTTAAAAGGATCCCAGAAGAACCATCACTCTCCTTTATAACTGCTTTGTTTTCAGAAGTTCTGGAGCCTATCTACATTGCCACCAATCTCTGTCTACTATCAGTCACCATAATCTTACCTGTGTTCTATTACTGATTTTAAGTATTCCTACTAATACATTTTAGAGACATTTATTGCCTTTCAGTTACTATTTACTAACTACTGATGCCCTGGTTTATTGCCATTGATTGACACTAATTGCCATTATTTTATTGTTTTTGCAACCTACCCATTCTACGTTATTGATCTGACTGACATTTATTTACTGACCAATATTTTTCTGCTGCTGCCATTTATCTTCTCTATTGATTTTAACTGACATTTTGTCACTGTTTGAATTCTGTATGCTATCCTACACTGCCCTTATCATGCTCAGGGTGTGAAAACCTTGCAAGAAACCTTTGGCTGTGTAAACCTATGTGCAGGAGGTAAATATGAAACATAATTGGTGTACTGCAACATGATTCTTTACCCGCCCGTCTTAGATGACTCTACCTCTTGCAAGACTGCTTAGCCAGGGTCTCCCAAGTGTCATATGACTCAGGGCTTGTTCTGAGCTGAAGTTGTGATGAACTTGTAATCATAGGGCATCACCTTTGGGTGGCAGTTTAAAGAACTGCTCCTCCCAGAATACAGATTAGGTGGGGTTAACTCTGGTAAAATGACTAGCATGCATGTATGTTCTTCTGTTGTTTTCTCTATAATGATTTTTACATTAAGCATAAAGTAGGCTTGCATAGGAAGTGCTTGTGGTACTGTGAAACTGTAGCAATTACATTGTCTCTGAAGAGAAAGCAGTCATCTATCCTTGAGTAGCCTGTCTCAGCTGGGAATAACATGGTAAGGGCAGGGAACTGTGCAGCCTGGAAATACCTGTCAGAAGGGACTGAGACATAGTTCACAGCCTAAAGAAGATAATGGCTAGGGACCTGAATGCCTGAGACCTCTGCGGTAAATGCAGGTGCAGTTGCCTTGAACTAACAAATGGTGCTTAGGATTTGTGTTAGTTTTTGGTGTTAACAACAAGTTTTAAAACCTTTTGTTAACTTTGTAAAGAAAAATGGAAGTGAATATCCTAGTGTCCAATCTTAATATTAGCATTTCTTGGAAACTTTTATTTGTTTGAAAAAATAATAATTGAACAAGTCATGCCTCAGATAACAAGAGCAGTGTTGGTGGTTTTTTTCTTAGATTAATATCTGAAAGCAAGTTTATTACACTCACTAATATGTGCTGCAAGAAGGATAATCAGATGTCTCTGATCAATGCCCTGTGTTTTGCAATAGTATTGTTGCTGATTTTGTTGACTCCTGCCCCTAATTTCAGCCCAGCAGTCTGTGTTGCTTCAAGCCTTGTCTAGATGAACATTTAGTTTGAGGCAAGATTGGGTGTGACTCTACCCCACAGTGCACTAACTATTCTTTTAGTTTGCTTTGATCTGCCCCACTTTGAAATGATGGGGGGTAGAGGGTAGATCAAAGTGTACTAAGGAACTGTTAATGCACATCAGCAGGGTCCATCCAGACAATTAGTGTGCAGCAGGCTAGTGTGGAATAGATTCGCATGCCATTTTGGTGCAAACTAAATGTTCATGTGGAAAACCCCTCGGATATACCTTATAACATGTCCCATTCATGGGGTAGGATTTGAAGTTGTTTTGCCATTGAATACCAATTCCAGTCTTGTTTGACCTGACATAAAATGTTGTTTCCAGTGTTTGTTGTAGCCATGTTGGTCCCAGGATATTAGAGACAAGGTGGGCGAGGTCATATCTTGTATTCGACCAACTGCTGTTGGTGAGAGAGAGACAAGATTTTGAGCTTCCACAGAGCAATTCTTCAGGTCTGAGAAAGGTACTCAAGCTTGGTCTACGCTACTAACATATGCCAGTATAACTGTGTTGCTCAGGGGTTGGGAAAATCCACAGCCCTGAGAGACTTACCGTATATACTCGAGTATAGGTCGACCCGAATATGAGCCGATGCACCTAATTTTACCACAAAAAGCTGGAAAAGTTATTGACTCGAGTATAAGCCGATATCAAATCCGGACAAAAAAAAAAAAAAAAGCGCCTCGCTCTCCCGTCCCCGCTGCGCGGGCGGGCTGCCGAGGTTCCCCCTTCCCCGCCGCGGGCGGGCTGCCGAGGTTCCCCCCTCCCCGCCGGACCAAAAAAGAAAATGTGCGCCCCGGTTCCTCCCCTCCCCGCCGGACAAAAAAAAAAAAAAAAGCGCCTCGCTCTCCCGTCCCCGCTGCGCGGGCGGGCTGCCGAGGTTCCCCCCTCCCCGCCGGACCAAAAAAAAAATGTGCGCCCCGGTTCCTCCCCTCCCCGCCGGACAAAAAAAAAATAAAATAAAAAAAAATAAGCGCCTCGCTCTCCCGTCCCCGCCCCGCGGGCGGGCTGCCGGGAGCGTCCCGGTTCCCCCCGCCCGCGCGGCGGGGACGGGAGAGCGAGGCGCTTTTTTTTTTTTTTTTTTTTGTCCGGCGGGGAGGGGAGGAACCGGGGCGCACATTTTTCACTGACTCGAGTATAAGCCGAGGCGGCTTTTTTCAGCCCAAAAAGTGGGCTGAAAAACTCGGCTTATACTCGAGTATATACGGTAGTTATACCCACCTGGTGTAGACAGCGATATGTGGATGTGAGGGCTTCTTCCATCAACATAGCTACTGCCTCTTGGGGAGGCGGAGTACTTACGCTGACGGGAGAGAGACTCCCATTAGAGTAGGTAATGTTTTCTCCACTGGTCTAGCTGCAGTGCTGCAAGTGCAGACAAGCCTTCACACTGTCACAGCTCAATACAAGCCTTACAGCAGCACAGCTGTACTGCTGCAACTGCACCGCTGTAAGGTCTCTATGTAGTCGCTGTAGGCTGGCAGGAGAGAGCAATTAATCCTTCCCTTCCCCCCCCCCCCCATGAGTGATGGAAGCTATGTTGGTGGGAGAGCATCTTCTAATGACATAGCGCTGTCCACACCAGCACTTTTGTTGGTGAAACTTGTGTCAGCGTGGTGTTTTTTTCATACCCGTGACCGACAAGTTTTGCCAACAGAAGTGCTAGTGTAGACAAAGCCTCTATAACAGGGTTGGGCAAACCTTTTGGCCCGAGGGCCACATGGGGGCTCAAAATTGTGCGGATGGCCGGGTAGGGAAGGCTGTGCCTCCCTAAAGAGCCTGACCCCGCCCCTTATCCAACCCCCACCCACTTCCCGCCCCCTGACTGCCCCCCTAAGAAACCTGACCCATCCAACCCCCCCCATTCCTTGTCCCTTGATCACCCCCTCCGGAGACTCCCCACTCTAATTGCACTCCCAGGAACGTGCCCCCTATCTAGGCCCCCCTGCCATTTCTTCCCTGACTTCCCCCTCCCAAGACCCCACCACCCTAACCACCACCTCCCGGGACGTAAACCCCTATCTAAGCCCCCCTGCTCCTTGTTCCCTGACTGACCCCTCTCGAGACCTCCCCCCCCCTAACCACTACTACCCCCGACCCACCCCATCTAAGCCCTCCTGCTCTTTGTTCTCTAACTGACCCCACCCTAGACCCCGACCCTAACCCCCCCACCCCCTTGCTTACTTTGATCAGCCTGGTGCTCCAGCCAGCACGGGGCCCCGCAGCTCGCGGTGCTCTGCCATGCGCCCTGGCCCAGGGGCAGGGGTCCTTCAGCTCAGGGCGCTTCGCCCGGCGCCCCGGCTGGGGGCACGGGGCCCCACGGCTCGTGGCGCTTTGCCTAGTGCCCCAGTACTGGGCCCTGCGTCGAGACATGAGCCTTGCTCCGCCGGACCCCGCAGCGAGCCGTGCTCCGTCCGATGCAGCCCCACTCTGCCTGGCGCACCAGGAGAGCAGGCTTCTGTGCTTTGCGGCACTGTGCCCACAAGGCACGGGTTGCCCCGGAGTCCCACGGCTCGCAGCGTTGCGCTCAGGGGGCCATGCGGCGAGCTCTGCTCGGCTCGGCCCCAGAACGTGTTCTGCAGCTCCCCGCGCTCTGGTGGCCTGGGAGCATGGCGCCCCACGGCCCCTCGTGCTTGGCCCAGCGCCCTGGCTGGGCAGCACGGAACCACCGGCACCGCGCCCCCGTGGGCCGGATAAAAATGGCCGGCGGGCCACATGTGGCCCATGGGCCGCAGTTTTCCCACCCTTGCTCTGTAAAGATGGTTTGGTGTCTAGCAGAGTTATGAATTTTAAGTTCCCAGGCTTGTCTTTTAAAGGTGTTGTGCAGATTTGTCTGAATTCACATGGCCTGTCTAAGACATTTAAGTTGCATTGAAAGCAAGTCAGACATAGTTATTATTTTTAAATGAAAGATTATCTTCCTTAATCAGGCAAGTACCCTGTAGCTTTTTAAAAGCTTCTAAAATGCACCCCATTGTGATATATAAAATAAGTTCTCCCTGTATGCATTGATAATAGTTGTATGTACTTTTAGAATAAATTAATTTAATCTTTTGCTAATAGTAAAAACAGTTCTGGTTTCCTGTCCCTATTCCCCCATGTAGCTTGATCAGTATGTTTTTAATACAGTATAGGTTATCTATCTGTATTGATGTCATTCAAAGCACTGTCTGCTTGCCATCTTACAGTATGTGACTGTTTTGCTAGTGAAGGGAATGATAGTTTGTGTAGGGGGAAAGCAGCCACTTTTGCATTAATATGTGACTGGGCATTCTGAGCTGTTGTGCTATTTTTCCCTTTGGGAAAAGTGAACGACATGTTTACAGCTACATAGAAATATAGCCAAATAAATCTTAGTCTGCAGTTGAAAATTTACATTTGAAAGTGTTTTTATAGAGAAATTCCATAATGAACATGTGCAGTTAATTTAAATTGTCTGAGAGGCAAGAAATCTATGCCTATGTTACATCCAAACCGTATCCATAGCAGTTGCTTGTCACCTAGCAGGAGAGGAGAGCACGAAGGAAGACTCATCAGGTCATCTCAGGATCAACTTGAGTGATCCTTGGAACCAGCAGTCCCTAGAGCCCTGTTTCACAAGTTCAGTAACAGACCTCTGTAATACAATAAGACTTACCAATTTGATCCAACATTTGCATGTTTGTGAAGCATCCTGATGTATTTGAAAATGATCTAGCGCAGCGGTGGGCAACCCGCGGCCCCCGAGCCGCTTGTGTCCCATCAGGGTAGTTTGATTGCGGGCTCTGAGTCATTTTGCTGATGTTGATCATCTGCAGGCAGAGCCCCCCACAGCTCTCAGTGGCTATGGTTCACCATTCCTGGTCAATGGGACCTGTGGGAAGCAACAGGCAGCAAGTCCCTGCGGCCTGCTCTTCATGCCATTATTTGGAAACAAAGAATTTATCCAAATTGCCAGATCCATCAGATTAAAGAAATTGAGTAATGCTTTTTTTTTTTAGTGTGGCTGGAAAGGTTTGCAAAATTAAGTTGCATAATACGTAAATTAACATTATCAGAAGACGAACCATTTAGATCAAAAAAATAAAAGATAAAGTGAAATTAGGTCAGGAGTTTTCAAACTCTGTTATACTGTGGACTAGAATTTAAGAGATTATTTTATGGCCATTGCCTGTTGTGTGGACCACTTCTCTTGCTATTTGCAAGCAAATAACATCCATTGGCTTCCCACCTGATATCAAATTTAAGTTTCTTGATACTACCATCATAGTTCTTGATACTACCATCATAGTTCTTGATACTACCATCAAAGTTCTTGATACTACCATCCAATAGTTCTCATCCTGGGGTCACAATGCCTCAGTGTGCCTCAAACATGACCACCTGCCCTTTTTGATATTGCTAAGTGGGAGGGTAGCTTCAGCTATGTGGGCATGGAGAACCTGAAATGGTTCTCCATTCCCACATAGTTTGGTATTATGAGTCTGGGTCATATAGATACGTTCAAATTTAAAATAAAATAAAATACAATTTGTTTTCAGTGAATATGCTCTAGAGAGTATGGCTAAACAATATTGGCAGTAAGAGGAAGGGCCGCTACTAGATCTGTTGAAATCCTAATTTTATATGTATACCTTTAACTCCTATGAATTAATGGTGATGATGATGGAAAGTAAATTTTGGTGTATTGAAAAATATGTATCATCTTATAGACGTTGTATATTTAAAGCTAAGGTTCAGCAATGTGAGCTGGGAATTCTCAGGAAGCAGGAGTGTTTTACTTCTGAGCAAAATATCAAAGGAGTCTTATACAACAGCAGATTGCTACTTTTTATGAATATTTGCAATCTCTTTAATCTAGTGTTACTCGCTTCAGTTCACATTGGCGTAAGGATGGAACAAATATGTCTCTGCCAGTTTTGCTGTATCTTATCAGATAGTTTGTGTCCTCATTCTGTCTGTCTACAAAAACTAGGATTTCCATTAGTTACATTCAAGTGTGTGTTTTTAATATCTGACAGTCCACTGTAGAATAGTTGGTTGAAGACAATTTGTTCAGTATAGATTTAATATAATCCTTGCATTTTAAAAAATGGAGCAGTCATAAATATTATGCTCTATGTATTAAAGCTCAAAAAATAAAATGACAGTGCAGATTCTTTTTACAGTTGGTAAGGGCTTCAGGGAAAAGAATCCACCACAGTCTTGTTACATCGAGTCATAAGCTATCGATTCCAAATAGGTAACTGTAAAGTAACTTAGATTTAAATTTTAGATTTAAATCAGATTTTCTTTGTTTCCTGAAGAAAGAAATGCTTATGTTTTTAATTAGGGGAAATTAAAGATGTCATTTAGCAGCCAAAATTCTCCATTTAAAAAAAGAATTTAGACTGTGTGTATCTATTCTCTTGACTACTCCTCAAATTATTATTATTGCAGACTTTGGGTATGTCTACATTACCTACCGGATCGGTGGGTAGCGATCTATCTATTGGGGGGGTCGATTTATCGCATCTTGTCAAGACGCAATAAATTGATCTCAGACCCCCTCTCCCGTTGACTCCAGTACTCCACTGCCACGAGAGGCGCAGGCGGAATCAGCGGGGGAGCAGCAGCAGTTTACTCACTGCTGTGAAGACGCTGCGGTAAGTCGATCTAAGTTCATCGACTTCAGCTACGCCATTCTCATAGCTGCTGATGTGCATCTTAGGTTGTCATGTCTCCTCCTCCCCCTAGTGTACGCCAGGGCTTTGAGACCCATGTTGTATATAGTGGTTGTGTTGGATCATAATTTTGGATTTTTCTCTGAACCCTCTTTTTCTCCTGCCCAGGACTAATAGATGTTTTCTGTTCAGGTAGACAGCAATGAGGAATCAGCTAAAGAATGTTGGCATCTCTGGCTCTTAGCTGCGGGTCGCTCCCACCCACCCCATCTCCTTCATTGATTGACAACCATGCAGATTGTCTAAAAGAAATTCTTTCTCCTCAATAATAGTGGCAGGTTTTTTATTTTAAAAATTGAATTCCCATGGAAGGAAGAAGTGACTGAAGAACAGTTCCCCCCACTTCCCCTCCATCCACTTTAGTGATGTCTATTTGTTTTAAATTGTTCTGGTACAAATGGTGAGCCCTACTCATCTGCAATGTTGCTTCTTAACTTGTGGTCTTATGAATAGCATTCCAGGATAATTACAAGGTCATGATTGTGGTTCCTGTGTTCTAGAGCAAGAAGAGGGGATGATATCCTGACTAAATGATTGGCTAACCTAACCTCTATCCTTTCAGATGCCCCAATATTTTGTGAAAAAGGTCCTTTTAAAATGCCCAGTTCCATGGAGCTTGTAGCAGCAATGGTAAAACTCCTTGTAATATTTCACAGCTCATCATCTAGGATTATTTTTTCCACTATGGGGGTCACAGTTGTATTGCCAGAATGAGTACAGAAAATTCTTCTTTCGGTGTGCACCGTATTCAAGGCTCATTCCTTCCTACTCCCTGATTCTCGCGTTACACTTTCTGAGACTCTCAGTATTATGTATAAAGGTGATATTCCTGTGACTCCATCTACCCTTCAAAATGCTGTAAAGATTTATTCTAAAAAAGCTCACACCACAGATGAATAACAAAATGATTCTTATACTCATAGATGATAGAGATTAGAAAGACCTTTTAGATAATCTAGCCCAGCGATTCTCAAAATGTGGGTTAGGCCCCCAAAGTAGGTTGGGGTCTCCAGAGCTGGCATTAGATTTGCTCGTTCCTGTGGCTGAAACTGATGCCTGAGCCCCACTGCCTGGGTGGTGGGGCTCAGGTTGCAGCCCCCACCCTCACCTGGGCGGCAGGGCTAAGGTTTTGGCTTTACCCCTACCCCCATGGCAGTGGAGCTTGGGTGGGCTCAGGCTTCAGTCCCCCCTTCTGGGGTCATTTAGTAATTTTTGTTGTCAGAAGGGAATTGCAGTGCAATGAAGTTTGAGAACTGCTGAGCTAGCCCATGTGTCCGCTAGTACAAGATCGATCATTTTATTTTAATTTTTTACTTTTCTACTTCATCAGTAGGACCACTCATTTGGGTAAAATTGTATATTTGTGCAGGGTCAGGGCAGGATGGATTTGATTTAATTCAAATTGATTTAACTCACTCCTCAGGAAGACTCAATTTAATCATGGATTTCTACATAAAAGTGGATTCTTGGTGGTGGTTATAACCTTAATACTTATTCTTCACAACTCAGAGATGTAGGTTTCATTTTTAAAAGGTACACACTATACATTTTTAAAGTGATTTATTTTGAAAACTCTGATTGGTTTTACAGCTATATCAGAAAATAAATGATTGGTTATTTCATTTACCAAAGGTAATTGAAGCAGATATTTATGAAGTCATTGGGAGGTGTACTATCTCCAGTTTAACAGGTTAATCATTAATATTTGGAGGATTTTCTTGCCATGCTGTATTAGGAGGAGAACATCACCAGTTAGACACTTAAATTGTTTGATTTAACTTTTTCTTACCTCTATTTATTCATTTATTTTATTTATTTATTTATCTGAAACCGTTTTTGCTGTTAACAAGCATGTTATCTCTGGAGACAAATCCACAGTTTGTGAACTGCCAAACTAAGCATCTTTGATAGCATCTTCTTGACTGAGCACTGAGTGCCATTGGGTAGATACAAAGATTAACCTGAATAATCTATACAGCGGCCCCTGGAATCCCAGAAGATTGAGTCCTTAATCCATGAACTTTTGCAAGTCATTTACAAAACTTTTCTTAAACATTACATGAATATATTATCTCATACTATAGAATAAGAATTTATAATCCCTATTCCGTGATGAGCTATTTTTCAGCTATAATGTATCTTAATTAAAACTATCTTAGATTTTTACCTCAAAGTATTTTATTAAAAAAAAAACCAATTTAAATTAAAAAAATCCGATTTTTTGGTCTTTTAAAAGAAATCACGGATTTTTATCCACCCTGGGTCAGGGACCATTGTGGTATCCTGTTTCCATGTAAAGGCATCTTTTATCCTCAATTTTTGCCCACATGGAAAATCAGAGAGAATTTGTCTGGCTGTCAGACTGCTTTAGGTAGAGTGTTACCTAGATAGGCTGTTGTTTAGCCACTTACAGCCTTTTTGTGCCTTTTGAGAAGAGCACGGTTTGGGACATATATGCTTCAAAGAAGACATTCGGATACTGAAATAAAATCACACACATCTAGTCTGTCCTTTTCCATGAGGGAAAAATTTAGGTCCATCATTTTGGAAAGGAAAAAATAAGCACAGAAATACACATAATTCCAGACTCTTTTTTATGCAATAAGCAAGTCCTGAATAGGAAATATAAATGCTCTCAATGGAATGTCCTTTAAATTCATTTTCTTAAAATGAGAATTTCCTGTCCTTGAATGCAAGGATTAACATTAGTTGAAACCGCGAGTCAGTATCCAAGTCTCCCCATATTGCTCTAATGAAGTTCCTTATTCCCAGCCTGCAAAACTCCTGCTTCTCTAGTCATGGGTCCTCTTGAGCAGAAATTATGAAGTGGTCAGACCTGTGGTCTGGTTTTGCTGTGTGTACAAATTTAGACTAGGGTAAGAGGCAAAATACTTTTAAAATACTTTAAAAGACTTTTGACATAACTGGGTTTGTGCTCCAGTATCCTCTTCCTCTCCAACACTGCTGGACTCCTGGCTTTTTCTACCTGTACTGTTGTCATTCCTGGACAGGATCCTCTTTCCTTCTGCTCCCTACCACATTGTCCATGGACAGGCTCTGTTTGTCACTGACTATCTGCTGCATTTGGCCTTCTCAAACTTCTGGGCTCAAGTCCCAAAGATCCTGACTTAATCCATGTCTGAATGTACTTACCACGGTGCGCCATCTAGACTCTGTGTTCACTGAAGAACATATGTATGGGTTTCCTTTTGTAAATGTGTACTTCCACCACCACCCGCCTTCATCTGATTCTACCCTTTTGTTTAGAATGCTCCATATCAGTAGGGAAGAAGGTGAATGAGTTAACTTAAATGGATACCGTCTGTTTAAAAGTCATGTTGTAAATCATGTTGTGTTAGATTATTACAGTGACATGATTTTTAAAATCCTGTTTTACTTTACTTTTTTTTGCATACTCCTCATTTAGACAATGAGTATCAATTAAATGTTTTGACTTTTCACTTGGTTTTCCTGTTTTGTATATTCTCCTCTTATTGCTGGGTGAAGGATCCATACAAGTGAGGATAAGTATATATGCAACAAGGAGTAGGAGCCTATTGTTCACATATCTGTAAGCAGCTACAGCTAAATGATTGTCCTAGTCATAACTGCTGCTGTTGTCTCTCTTGCTGCCTCTTTCTGCACAGGAATTCCCTCCTTCCTTCTTTTCAGTCTTATCACCCACCCATAGCAACTGAGCTTCCCTCCCCAAATCCAACTCCAGCCCATCAGAGCAGAGCGACAAAACAAAATGCCAAAGTGGCTTAGCAGTCCAGTACCCCTGGAAGTTGGTGCTCTGGGGCACGTCTAGAACCAGCACTGAATATAAGTATCCATTCCAAACATTTGCCCTCGTCCCTTCTCCCTGGCACTGTCTCCTGCTGTTCAGTTCTGTGGAGGGGATTAAGTTTGGGGAGTCCTGTACATGTTGCTCTCCCATCCTTGTTCCTTTTCTGTTTCTGTGAAAGGGACAAGGGATAGAAAAACTTGTTGCCTTTTGTTCACGGTCCTATATTAAGGTCTTGATGGGTAGGGTTTCTCCAGGTCCCTGTTGCCCATACTTCTCACTCTTAGGGCTTATGTGGAAGCGGCTGGGGCAACTCCACAGCTTACTTCTACTCCTTGCTCCCCTGGCGGGAACTGGAGGCAGAGTCAGGAGGTTGGGAAATGTTTCTCCAGCCTTTACTTCACTGACTAGCCTCTGTTTCTTGTTGCCGTTTGCTTTGGCAGAGGTGGATGGTCTGCCATTCCTCTTCTGACATCAACATCAGTGATTGTGAGAGTTTACTATTTCCTGCTTTGTTCTGGACTGTTCCAAATTTTTCTTTGGTCTTATGGGTGGGAGCAGGAGTGCTTCTCCTTACCTTCCTTGCTTAGTGTCTTCTGCCTTCTGTCCAAGTCCTGCTGGGGGGGCTGTCTGTTGGATGTCTCTGTCTTATTGCTTCTAAAGGCCCAAAGGACTAGGCTCTCTCCAGTACTGCAAGGTGCTTTGGGCCTCTGCAAAGATCTTGGGGAGATAAAAGGACTTCCACATGCCATTCAGTCTGCCCAGTTCCCAGCACTCCCCAGTACTGTGCAGACCCCAAATGTAGAACAGTGATTCTGACTATGTCAGAGTGTTTCCAAATACACAAAGGAAACCTACTGAAAAAGAGAAAAATAACATTTTCTCTAATTTTTTATATCTGTAGCTACCTGTATCATTTGTAAATTTAAAAAATAAATTTCCTATAGAAATGTGATTAAATTGACATTTTAAAAAATTTCTCATTTGGAAAATTGTGAAAGCTTGTTTTTAAACTTTGGACCACATTTAAGGAGTGTTCTTTTAATAAATATTAATCCAGTGTTAATTATCTAACTTGTTTTAATTTTTCACAGTAAATTATAAGCCCTGATCTTATCTCAAGATTTGCAAATGCAGAGTCAATGAAGTCAATTTAAAATCTGCCCCAAATTAAAAATAAATAGTTTTAATAAGACCAAAGACTAAAAGAAATCTCTTCATAAATGAAAAGCCAAAGGGTTTTTTTAAAAGGAGACCTCTAATAAAAATCACATTTCCACAGTAGTAGTAATACATACAACTGTTAGTGATAGAAATTAGAGGGGAAAATGTTATTTTCTCCAATTTTAGCTTGTTAAGTTCTTCCCTGGGTTTCCACATGGACACAGGATCTGTATTAGTGGATCTCGATGCAGGATCAGGACCCTAATAAGATACTGGTATAAACACAAATCCAGTGTAGTGTGCAGATTGCATGGAAATTAATATGGGATATTTTAAAGGTACAAAGTATTTTATGTAAAAATTACCTACCTTGTAAAACTATAATCTGCAGCTCTCCATCAGTTATTTATTTGGGCATATATAGCTTGCTATATCTGTTTAGAAATTGTCTTCAGTATTAATTTGATGCATTATATAGTAAAATAAACAGTGCCTTAACTTGTAAAATTACTAGTGAACAATTTTAGTAGTCATTTTCTGAATATATTTCTAATTCAGAAATTCTTAAAATGGTGTACAAATTACTTAATATTGAAATTACTTGATTTTTTTTTTGTATATAGGCTATGTAGTAGGAATAGTTAAGTGCTAAAATTAGTATTTATCTTGATTTCAAAACCTAAAATGTGGCTTTCTGTATTTTAAATTCCAGGAAAAAAGACTTAAAGCCAAAATATCATGTGTATACACGTAAACCTTCTATAATACTTCCCACATTTTATATATACTCTGTGTGTGTGTATTTATTTATTTTGCTACTCACATTTTTTTGTAGCAATTTGCTCAATAACTCAATTCTACTAAAATCACATGTTTTTATATAATATAATAATGGAATTCCACTCCCTCCTTTTTTATGTACAGGCTTCCTTAAGCCAGACTGATCATTGATAGAATGAAAAAGTTTAAGAGGAGACTTTCCCTAACATTGCGTGGAAGCCAGACCATTGATGAGTCACTGTCTGAGCTGGCAGAACAAATGACAATTGAAGAAAACAGCAGCAAAGATAATGGTGAGTATGTTCCTCCCCTCCTCTTTTTAATTAAAAGGATTCTGTCAAACACTAGAGTATTTTTTTAAACAACATATTCCATTGTTTATAATATTTTAGAAGCTTGATAAATTTTCTTTCCTTTCCCTTTTGGCCAACATTAGGACTTTTTACCCTTTTCAGGGTGCACATTGTATAACTTGTTTAATGTTAAAGATGAACTGAAATACTTACATAATATGTTTAATGTGCTGAATGTCGCAAATAGCAAGTGGTACAGAGACCATTTTCAGTACACATCTAATTTTAAACCTTTTAGATATAATTATTTTTGGTCTCTAGCATTTTTTCAAACTGCTTTAAATTACTCTGGCTTCTCAGAATGATTATTCAATGATTTGCAGTGTTGTTGCATCCATGTCAGTCCCAGAAGATTAGAGGTGCAAGGTGAATGAGGTAAGGTAGGCTATGTTTTAGTCATGGGTATTTTTAGTAAAAGTCATGGACAGGTCATGGGTAGTAAACCATAATTCACAGTGCATAACCTGTCCATGACATGTACTATATATCCCTGACTAAATCTTGGGTGCTGTGGGGATGGGGTGGCCTAGGGGGTGCTGAGGTGCTCTGGGAGTTGGGTGGCCTGGGGATGCCGTGGGTGTTCTGTGGGGGGCGATGGCCTGGGTGCAGCGAGGCAGGGGTGGCGTCATGCGGCCCAGGATCAACGTTGGTGCTGGCGGGCTCCCCACCTGGGCTCTGCACCAAAAGTGGGGACATGTCCTTCAGCTCATAGGTGGAGTTGTGGCCAACGGGTTCCACGTGCTGCCTCTGCCCCAAGCACCAGCCCCACAGCTCCCATGGGCTGGGAACCAAGACTGCCCCAGCAGCGGCCAGTGTGGCTGGCCCAGGGGTTGCCCGAGCTGCTCAGGTTGCCCCCCGGCCAACTGCTGCAGAAGCCCTGGAAAGTTATGGAATCTGTGACCACTGTGATGGACTCGCCGCTTTTAGTCATAGGACAAAAAGGGTGAGTTAGTGGGTTACACATTGTTATAGTAAGTCATCAATCCAGTATCTTTATTAAGACTGTGATTTTTAGTATCTAGCAAAGTTATGTATTTATGCTCTCAGGCTCTTCTAGTGAAGGTGTGGAGGATGAGGATTAAGAGTTCAGATATAGAGTGATTTATATGAAAGAGGTTTATTCAGAGATGTCACAAATACCAGAACTCAAATGGTGCAATTAAAACTGCTGAGTACCATATCTAATCCTCCGTGGGACTACTCCATTGTGTCAGATATCCTAGTTATCTGTATATCTCTGAACGATGCATTCAGGAGCTAGCCATGTGCTTGTGGCTGACTGCGACTGAAGTGCATGTGCACACCTCCAGGTAGGGAGAAGACTAATTCTGTAATCCTACAAGCATCTTGGCCACTGTGAGGTCTTCTGTTCCTAGCTGCTTGCAATAGTGACCAGAAGAGATTCTTCTGCTTTACTCTGCTATCCCAGCCTCTGTGGTTCAAGTCCTTCTCTCTGGAGATTAGCTCAAATACCTGCCTCTGCTGACACTCAGTTTTCTCAAGCAGTAGCACAGTAATTAGTAATTTTTGTTGGTTTCATGGCCACTCCAAATTTCTGAATAGTAACCATGAAAATTTACGAAATTGTGAAATCTTAATGGCAGCAGAGGCTATGCAGACTTTTAGGCCCTGTGCACATTACAAACTGCTCCTCTTTAGGAAAAAGAAACTGTTTCTGTCGCTCACCCTCCATGTAAACTTGCATTGTGAGCTGGTATTCTGCCCCCTCCCCAGTTCATACCCAACACTTTAGAAAATTCTGTTTTAACTGGTTGAGTTTTTACCTGTGTCTCCACAGCAGCTTTTTTTCTAGCACAATTATTTTTGTGTCTAATTTAGCACTTTGCGTAAAATTTTAAGGGAGTGCATTCTGAAAAATCCAGTGCAGTTATCCCAAAGTATCTCACCTGCAGTGGTCTCTGTTAATGGCTGTGTTTTCTCAGAGCTTTTGTATACTTGTGAAATACTCCATATTGTATACAAGAACTTTAAAAGAATACTTTCAAGTTTATTCAGCAGATGCTTGTCTTACCTTTACGTAATTTTTTTATTTGAGTGTTGTAACTTTGTTCTAATGAAAGTCAGTGGTTGCATACCTGAGAACTCGTATGAAAACACATCCCTGTGTATGAGCTTCATTTGCCTGCTGAACCTATGTGCTTTGCTTCTGTATGAAGGCATTTGTAGAATGGATTAAAACAGGACTCCTGCTCACTGAAGCATGCTTTCAGGAGCACAGTTCTCATGTTAATCTCTCTTTACAAGCACTTCCAAATGTGAGTAGAGCCAACATGTCTTGTTGGGAAGAAAAACAAATTGAAACAGAAGGGAAGAAAGAACACTGTGTATGGTAGACAAGTGTGTGGGAACGAGAAACCATACAGAAAATTTTAAAAAATTAAGCAATAGCGCAGGGTGGGAAATGTTAGACCAGCATTTCCCCAGCTGTGTTCCGTGGAACACTGGTGTTCCGCACGATGTGAATAGGTGTTTCGTTAAAGAATCGTAATTTTAAAAAGGATCTTTCGATTTTTTTTTAATTTTAAATTTGGCATATTTGAAGTGTATTTTAAACAACTCTTTTTGAATGACTATAATTTAACATAAAACTCTTCTTCCTGTTATAGATAGATCACGTATTGAATATCATGGCATAAAGAGAATTTTGACTCTTGCACTTGATTTTTGTACTACTTTATAAGCGCTTTCCAGTTAGAAATTGTTAGTTCAAGTTATTTTAAATTTGTGTTTTTGCTTTGTTTTATAAAATAAAATATATTTGAGCAAAAATAATGCAATTTTTTATTTGAAAATCCAAACTATTACAAAATAATATTATAAGTGTTCCCTAAATGTATACCAGGCTAAAAAGTGTTCCGTGGCCAAAAAAGTTTGGGAAACACACTGTGTTAGACTATAATAAAACCATCTTGAGTATGTTGTAAAGCACAAGGCATGAGGTACAGAGTATTTAGCCTTAACGAACATCATCATTCAAGATAGCCTATGTTCTAATCTAGAGTATGTTGTGTTAGTTTGGGGGAAATTATATTTTAGTTTTGTTTTTAGGCTTATACTGACATTTTATTTTACATGTTTCAACCATATTAAGACAACAATAAATCTGTGTCGAAAGCTTAAAATGAAACAAGACTTTGAAATGTTCATATACTCCTATGTAGGTTCTCTTTCATATAGAAGAAATCAAAAATAGCTAGGAATTACCACATATTCTTAAAATAATTTGAAATGAAAACAAATTTCTTACAACTTGAAAGGCAGGTGTAGGGATTCTTCTCATAAGTTAGAAGGGGTAATCTGAGCTGGCTGTTGTACTGTGATAGATGCATATAAGTACTCATTATTAGCCCCCTCTTATCAGAATAGTAATTTGTCATCAAAACCCTGCCTCTGCAAACACTTCTGCATGTACTTTAATTTTACTACTGTGAATAGTAATTGGAGTATTTGGGATAGTTAAGTTAAACACATGCATAAAGTATTTGCAGAATCCTGGCCTAAGGTCACACTATTTATTGAGAGCGGATAAAACAGTTCAATATGTCAAGCCACTTCAATTAAAAGTCAACAGTGTGCCCTTGTTGCCAAGAAGGCTAATGGTATTTTGGGCTGTATAAATTGGGGCACTGCCAGCAGATTGAGGGACGTGATTGTTCCCCTCTATTCAACATTGGTGAGGCCTCATCTGGAGTATTGTGTCCAGTTTGGGGGCCCACACTACAAGAAGGATGTGGAAAAATTGGAAAGAGTCCAGAGGAGGGCAACAAAAATGATTAGGGGCCTGGAGCACATGACTTACGAGAGAACTGGGATTGTTCAGAAGAGAAGACTGAGGGGAGATTTGATAGCTGCTTTTATGTACCTGAAAGGGGGTTCCAAAGAGGATGGATCTAGACTGTTCTCAGTGGTACCGGATGACAGAATAAGGAGTAATGGTCTCAAGTTGCAGTGGAGAAGGTTTAGGTTGGATATTAGGAAAAACTTTTTCACTACGAGGGTGGTGAAGCATCAGAATGGGTTACCTAGGGAGGTGGTAGAATCTCCTTCCTTGGAGGTTTTTAAGGTCAGGCTTGACAAAGCCCTGGCTGGGGTGATTTAGTTGGGGTTGTCCTGCTTTAAGCAGGGGATTGGACTAGATGACCTCCTGAGGTCCCTTCCAACCCTGATATTCTATGATTCTATGAAAAGCTTCCTTGTTTTTGTTTAGCATAGGAAATTATCTGTTATGAAATGACATTCCTCATGAATTGTTACTAATAGACAAGTATTAAGAGGTCTGCTGATGGGTTTGTAAGCATGCACTTTGTAGCTGTCTTTAAAAATAAAATAAAAACTATCTTTGGAGCTTCTGGAATAAAATGTTGGCTACAAAATCCTCTTTCTATCTCTCATTAAAGACCAGATTGTTATACACTTTAAAAATGTTTGCATCAGTTTTCAGGTTTACTCATTTTTTGTATGTTTGACTTTCAGGTTTTTGCCATTTGCATGCTAAATTAATTGGAATGTAAATATGTATAATTTTGGTTGTTCATTTCACTAACTAAATTTTTCATTTTTGTGTCATTGGCAAGGAAAGAAATTGCAGCAACAAATGATTATCATATGGCAATAATATATGACAGGTGACATTGTGTTGTAAGTCTGAATAAAGGTACCTGAAATGAAGTACATAATTAAAAAATAATTCTAAACCTAATTTTTGACTGAGTTTGTATCTGGGTAGAATTAGGAAAACAAATTGACTGCATTCTCTGAAGATTTAAAAAACAGCAAAAAGTTTGCATTTAAAAAAAAAAAAGAATACTCAAGACCATGCACTTGAAACAATTTAAAATAATAATCAGAAATAATCCTGGACCTTGAGTAATTCTGTGCATTTATACCAGATAGCCTCTAATTCAAACAGTTTCAAATCTTTTAGATCAGTGTATTAAGCATATTATTGATCACTTTATTTTTATGGCTTAGTTTGTGATATTTCCAGACCTCAGGCAAGTTAGGGTCAGCCTTATCCGTAATCATAATCTAACTGGTAGTATTTATTGGGCACACTTCATTGTGTTTAGATTCCTGAGCAATATTTGTGGAAAGATCTTTGAGAAATGCCAGGGTGTGGTAGAAACTGGCAGCATCATTGGCATTTGGCTTTTCCATAGTGAGTGAAAGAAGCCTTGCTTCAGAACAATGTCCCTTGATCCTTGTCAGTTTTACTCTGTTGGGAAGGTGTTTACTCTGTTGGACAGGTGTTGTATGCAAGAACAGCACTGGCCTAATGCTACGAAAGGAGAAAGGCACTGGTCCCTTGAATCCTGGGTCAGCCAGGGTCTGATTACTGTTGATGTAGTGCCAGAACCAGTAGGACCCCAGAAGTATATAACTGGAGCAAGATGGCTAACTTGACTGAGCTGTATGTCGGTTATCAAAGGGAAGATTGTCACAAGGTGGAACCCTGGGTATTGGGGGGTCAAATGGGAAAATGGAGAGGGAACATGAAGACCTCTAGGAGAACTGAAAGGGAAAGTGTTGGGGGGGGGGGGGGGAGGAAAGGAGTAATAAAAATGGTTAGGCATAGGAGGAGCTCTCCTCACTCCTTCTGGAATGAAGATAGGCTAGTTTTACTAGTGCAAACTAATTAATATAAATTCTCAGTAAAGGGGGGAATAGTAGCTATGTGCTTGCTAGGTAGCATAGGAGTAAATAAAAGCTAGATTGGAACTGTATGTGCAAATACACAATGTCACTGACCATACTGGAGGCAGCCTCTTTGTATACAGTGCTGGTGAGACCACATCTATAGTACTGTCTTGCATTCTAGGCACTGATTTATCAAAAATAAAGGAGTACTAACCAGCTAGTTGAAGTATAAGCATTGAAAACAATAGAGTTCCCACTTTTGAAGGAGCAAAAGGAACATGTGAAGAAGGTAATGAGTGTGCCCCAATTGGATGGAAAGACAGAGAATGAGATGGTGGGTGAATCACCAGGAAAAAAATTAGATTATTGCGGTGGGAGGAGGATTTCTGAGACAGCTGCTCTAAAACTTAAATTCCATGATTGTGAAATCTAGAACTCCTCAGGGCCTTTGACTTAATCAATGTAATTATAGATTGAAAAGGAAGTATTTTAGTAATTGAGATCTCTAACATATGCAACCACTTGCAAGCCCTGATCTTGTAACATGACTTTATTAACATTCTATTTGAGAAAAAAAGTCCTGCTAGTTTTACAGCATTAACAAGATTGTTATCATTCAGACTACACAAGTATTCTGACAAGAATATTCCCACTGGAGATTGTTAAACCCAGGACAGTTTTAGATTATAGTTTTGGCAGGGATGGAGGAAAGTCCATGACCATGCAGAACTCAATAAAATAGAACGATCTTATGCATAACCATCCATGCAGCCATAAAGGGCTTAATTAACGTGGCTGTCATCTCTGCTAGGAAAATCGGCAAACTAGATGCCAGTTTTTCACCCCAAAGCCTCATCTGATTAGGTAAGAAGCTCCTGTGCACCTTAGATAGGAGAAGGTATTGGCCTTTAATTTGCACAGGACTAACCTCTTTAGGGCCTCTCCCAGACTCTCTTTCATGGACAGAACTAAAGGAGCCTCTCTTTGGGTAAAAGACTCTCCAAATGGGATTCTACTTGTATCCTTTCCTGCTATGTGATTGCTAATGACCAGTCTTTTCTAGACTTACAGATATTCCACCAGACCCCAGCCGATTTCCATTGCGCTGATGAACAATGCATTCATTGCAGTAATAGGCAAAGCAGCCATAGGGCCTCAGTTCATGTCTTCTCAAAACATTATGCCTTAGCACAATGCCTCTGGGACGAGTGCTTTCTTTGGAATTACAGTTCTACAAACAGTCTTAAATCCAGGCTCCAAAGCACCAAAGTGTGGTGTACTGCTCAAGAGCCACCTGAAGTGGAGCACACATAGGGATACTATTAGAAGAAGACTGAGGGGTTACTTGACTTGAATAGTAACTCAAGTTCTTTGAAATGTTTGTCCCAATGGTGTTCCACTACCTGCCCTTCTTCGCCTGTGCTTCAGAGTCTTGTCCTGATGGGACATTGTGGTAGAGAAGGAACTACCATATACACCCTACATGTAAGGCGCAAGGGTAGCTAATTGTGCTGTGAATGGGCACTGCTACCAAAAGTCTCTGCTCAAATGTGCCTGCAGTGGAGCATGCATAGAGTCAGGTATCTTGAAGAACTCTGTACAGTGAAAATAACTTCTCCTTTCCTGATCCTTTTCCCAGTAATCATTGTAGGCAGCCTATGAGTCCTCAGGTCTCTCTCTGGGTATTACTCCTTCCATGATTCCTTCATTCTGACCTAAACCAAGATCAGTGCCATATCTGTCCTTTAGCCTTCCTGAAAGGGCAGGCATGCCCTGTTACTATGAACAATTTCCCAGCACTGTTTCTGGAAGCTCTCTGAAAGGAAAGAATAAATCTATGAAAAGCCACCTTGTTCATAGCAGCAACCTCCCAGAAGAGATTAAATCATACAGGTTACCATTATTACTGAAAGTAGTCAGTGAAAGAAAGGTGTAACAAATGGCACTACAGTAAAACCCCGATTTAACGGACTTCGGATGCAACGGACAAAATTTAGGAGCAAGTCCGATGCATCCAAAATCCGTTAAATGGGGGCTGGCTGCCGGCTCCCGGCTGCCGCGGGGGTCCAGGCAGCGGGGGGGCTGGCTTCCGGCTGCCGCTGGGGTCCAGGCAGCGGGCGGGCTGCCTGCCGGCTCCCCGCTGCCAGCCCGCCGGGGTCCCGGATGCTGGGACCCGGGCGGGAGCCGTCAGCCAGCCCGCCCGGGTCCCGGCTGCTGGCTGCCGCCCGGGTCCCAGCAGCCAGGATCCGGGTGGGCGGGCTGACAGCTCCCGCCCAGGTCCCAGCAGCCGGGATCTGGATGGGCGGGCTGACAGCTCCCGCCCGGGTCCCAGCAGCGGGGACCCGGGCGGCCGGGCTGCTAGCTGCTGCCGGGGTCCCAGCAGCCGGGACCCGGGAGGGTGGGCTGACAGCTCCCGCTGGGGTCCCAGCAGCCGGGACCCGGGAGGGTGGGCTGACAGCTCCCGCCGGGGTCCCAGCAGCCGGGACCCGGGAGGGTGGGCTGACAGCTCCCGCCCGGCTCCCCGCAGCGGGGATCGGGGCGGGTGGGCTGACAGCTGCCGCCCGGCTCCCCGCAGCGGGGATTGGGGCGGGCGGGAGCTGTCAACCCGCCCGCCCGGCTCCCCGCAGCGGGGATCGGGGCGGGTGGGCTGACAGCTCCCGCCCAGCTCCCCGCAGCGGGGATCGGGGCGGGTGGGCTGACAGCTCCCGCCCGGCTCCCCGCAGCGGGGATCGGGGCGGGTGGGCTGACAGCTGCCGCCCGGCTCCCCGCAGCGGGGATTGGGGCGGGCGGGAGCTGTCAACCTGCCCGCCCGGCTCCCCGCAGCGGGGATCGGGGCGGGTGGGCTGACAGCTGCCGCCCGGCTCCCCGCAGCGGGGTTTGGGGCGGGCGGGAGCTGTCAACCCGCTCGCCCGGCTCCCCGCAGCGGAGACCTGGGCGGGCGGGCTGCTAGCTGCTGCCCGGCTCCCCGCAGCAGGGACCCGGGCGGACAGGCTGACAGCTCCCGCCCGGGTCCCCGCTGCGGGGAGCCCGGCGGGCGCGTTGACAGCTCCCCCCTAGATCCCCGCTGCGGGGAGCCGGGTGGGCGGGTTGACGGCTCCCGCCCGGGTCCCAGCAGCCGGGACCCAAGCGGGCGGGCTGCTGGCTGCCGCCGGGCGGGCTGACTCACTGCTCCCGGCTGTGATAAGTAAAACCTCTATATAACGGACTAATTCGGGTGAGGGGGTGTCCCTTAAAGCCAAAAGTCCTGTTATTTAATGATTTTAAAAAATTATTAAATAACGGACTTTTGGCTTTAACGGACACCCCCTCGCCCGAATTAGTCCGTTAAATCGAGGTTTCACTGTACTTTACATTTGTCTAGAACCTTTCCTCCTCAAAAATGTCAAAAGCGCTTCACAAGCTATATGTGTGCTGTACTGTTACAGTGCTAATTACTCAGGTGGAGGTTGGTAGCATGCTGGCACTCAGCGTGTTCTACAACAGTAGATCAAAAATAAGTATGCCTAAGAACAATGGGACAAAGTACCTTACTTTTATTTTTAAGGCATTTTCCAAAAGAACATACTACAGTATGTAACGAATTCTGCTAGACAGCTATTCTATTCTATATAGGTTCTTAACGACCCCTCACCACTGTCGTATCTGAATGCCTTCCAGTAGTGCATTAAGTGACATGACTAATATCTGCCATATGCTGTTTGCTCTCATCCTCTCCCCAGCGGGAGAAGTGTGTATGGTGGAGTGTCTTGTTTTGAGAGGTATGAGTTTTTTCTTTTCTTTTTTCTTTATGGGGAAGGAGAGGCTATAAACCTGTTCCTATGTATTTGTTAGAAAAGGACAGGTCAAACAAATGTTCCTTGCACTTGGAGCTGAAGGTGGCAAGGTTTATGATGATCCTGAGTTCTGGACATGGGCGGCAGGTATCATAGGCCAGGGGAGGCTAAGCATCTCCAAGCAGGCTAACCTACTGATTTTGGAGTGCCTCCTGTGCTCTGCCTGGAGGCCTTTGCTCCCCCTCTTCTCCAGGACCTGCCACCCGTTGGCAGGTGGATGGGGGGAGGGGGGGAGGAGAGCTCTTGGGATGGAGCCTGGGGGAAGTAGGGTGGAATGTGGGTGTGGCCTTGGGGAGAGGAGGCTGAGTGGGGGTGGAGCAGTGGGCAGGGCCACAGTCCCCACACCCAGCCTCCCCGCATGCCTTGATTGCGGGGAAGGATCTGGAGGGGGCGGAGAAAGAGTTCATTCCATTGTTGCAGACTGACCCCCAAGAAAGTTCTGTCTCCCACACAGATAAAAGCTTTATACTTACTGTAGAGAATTCCATTGTGCCAAAGGAAGAGTTGTTGTTGACAACCACAGTCTTTCTTCTATCCTTTGATGTACTTCCTGTTTGAAACGGTAGATCTGCTAGGAGACTTCTTGTGCACAGCAGTAGGATCCACATGCACAGTTAGTGTATAGCAGACTAGTGTGGGGTAGATTCAAAGGCCCCATGTTTGTGTATTGGGAACTGGAAAGGATTTTTTTTCTGGACATTACTATTTAATAAACACCAAATGGATTGTTGAGCAATGATAGGTATTCCCCAAAGTCCTGCTTAGTTACTTTTATGTTTTAGTTCTCAATAGCTTGGACACTTAATCTTCAGCATTCAGTGACTAAAACATTGTAAGTGCTTTAAAACCATTGCTCTAGCTGCAAGAGCAATTTACCACTTTACTATATGTCATGTTATATTATTTCTTACAGTGATGTCAGTGTAGAATTCCCTGTAAAGATAGTATCTCAATTAGTGTTTTATGTAGTGTTCACCTCCGATCTCCATGAAAATAAGTTGGCAACTGTGTGTCTCTTCTGGTTGTTGTTAGTCTTAAAAATATATATAAAAATTATAGTATATTTTTGAAATATTTCTGCTTTGGGATAAATGCCTGGAATAGACAACTGGCTTTTGTAAGGTGACAAAGAGTCTTGGAACAACATAATTCAGAATCATACAAGCAATATAATGCAAGACACTCAGTCTAAAATAGTTGAAAGAAATATTCAGCAATCATAATCTTAGAGTTTTGCACAGGTAAGGCTTCAGAAGATAAGAAAATAAGGGTTTCATAACACCAGGCTCACATTTGCCTATTTCAATATTACAGGTAGATTATTCCAAATGTTTGGGGTTATAACTCTAAAAACCATAGTCTGTATTAGCTGCAGGTAAATAAAAATTAATAGGGTTGAGCAAAGGGCATGTTTGCAGATTGTTTGATAAGTAAGCATAAGCTCTTGATGCCAAGTTATGACTAGATTTTTATACAATGTGCCTTTGCCAGTTAAGTCAATTGTAGGGTCATATTGATAGGTTCCAAGTTCATATGTAAATAGTGACCTGAAAAGTTTTGTATACTATTTCTAGCCTCTGTGGTACTGTTGTACGTATGCTGATATAACCGCATACCAGAATGAATAATAGGTACTGTTGAACAATCTGCTTCCTTGCAGACTCATTTAGCTCAATCATAGATGGTTGAAAACAACAATTAGTAAAATCTCCTCTCATATGATAGAAGATTCCAATTTTTTGCTAGAACTGGTTGGCCAAATACTCTAAAGTCCATATAGTAAAATCTGAAAGCCATCTAGTTCTTTTTCATCAATTGAACTGCTTGGTGGTTGAGGTTGGGTTCTGAAGCTTTTATAAGCTAGGTTAACAGTGCACCATTAAATATTAATAAATATAATGGGAATATTAAAAATGTTCTTTTTCCTCCAATCGATCAGCTGAATTGACATATGTGACAGGATGTTCGATGCTAAGACCCTATAAAAATGACAAGCGATTTCTTCAGGCTCACTGGGAACCAGATTAGAAGAATTTAGTTATCACCCACCCAGAGGAATACAAGGACTTGGTTCTCTTTACTAAGGGTTTGCCTACACTTATAATGCTACAGCTGTGCTGCTGTAGCGCTTCAGTGTAGGTGCTACCTACACGAATGAGAGGGATTTTCTCATTAGCATAGAGGTGGAAGCTAGATCAATGGAACAAGTCTTCCATTGACCTGGCTTTGTTTACGTGGCAATTTAGATTGGCTTATCTATGCCGTTTAGGGGGTACAGATTTTTCATACCCCAGAGCAACATAGTTATGGTGACCTAATTTTCTAGTCTACACCAAGTCTAAGGCAGAGGAATTAGGGAAAACAGGAGCAGGAGCATAGGGGTTCTACAGGGAACAACTATAGAAATTGCCAAGATCAGGAGCAAGCTTTGGCTGAAGTTTGCTGTTTTAATTAAGATAACAATAAAGGAAAAACAAGGGAGGGAGTAAGTTTGGACCCACTCGGGTTGGGCGTGTGTGTACTGTTTTAGGAGCAGAGTACTGTTGGTTATTTGCTCTCTGAGTTAGAAAAACACAGCCAGATGGAAAATAAAATGTTGGTGCCGTTGTAAACCTCAACTATACCCTCTCCAATGCTTTCTGTGCTCAGTTCTTTACAACAGCAAGGATGTTGTGGTTTCAGCAACCCCAGCAGGAAAAAAATAATCCTAGTAACTTTTAAAGCTATGTATTTCATTTCCAAGTGATACATTTTTGGACCGGGTCAAAAGTAGATAAGAACATGAGTTGGGAAAGCAGTACTAGCATTTAACCCTTGGTCCTTGCTCTTCAGTTGGCTTTATAAAAGTTTGGTAATTTGAGGTTATAATCTTCAGAGGTTCAGTCCCTTTCAGATTCTAGAAAGCAGTCCTCTCCATCTGTAGATTTTTAAATAATCTTTATACTTAAGCTTTTAAAATATATTATATTTGTACCATATGAAACACACAAAACAATGAGTAATAACAATGTGCTCTAAGACATTTCTTTTACATTTCTATACTGTAAAAATACTGTACTATTTTGAAGGCTTTTTACACTGGAGTCCAGGGAAAGCCAACTAGTAGAAAAAATGTACCAAGAGGACTAGAAACTTGGATGAGTTACACAGCTAAGGTTATGACTCTCTAAATAAATGGAATCAAGAAACTGGTAATTAATTGTAAGCTCTTCAAGCTTTTAACTTATTTATCTCTCTAAGTTTTTTTAGGGGTTTTTTAGGACTTTTTTTGACATTGTTTCCTTCTCCCTCTTCCTCTAGCTTTGTCCCTAAACTATAGGACAAGCTACGTCTCTTTGGAATGAAGACTGGGACTCAGCCTAGCATAAGATTCTGAGTTGCTTATGCAGCTAACCAGGGCCCAACTAACAACATCAAAGTGTTCCTGGTCCCACATTTGCTTTCATATGCTCTCATTTTCCCCAGCCTAGTTCATTCTCTCTCTGATTCTGCTGCTTCTGCAACCAGCTAGCCTCAGGTCGGTCAGCAAAGAACTAAATTTGCACTATGTGGCATCCCCACAAAGTGCTGTGGTGTCTAGCTCCTCCTGCTGCTAAGAATATTCCAAGGAGGGCCTTAGCACTACTGCTTTTCACCCTCTTTCTGAACTCACTCTCTTGTATCTACTGTAAGTAGTTTATTGATCCCCAAATGGTTAAAAACCAAATTAATTTTTTGCTATATTATAGTACAACTACTTCACTTGCCCTATGGAGCTTTACTAACTTTTTTGAAGCATCTTGTGTTGGCTGCTGATTGAGACAAGCTTTTGGACTAGATGGCTGTTGGTCCATTTTAATATGGCAGTTACATTTGTATGAGATGGCGAAATCAATGAATTATGTACTTCAAGTGGAAATCCTATTGAGATTGAGATTTTTGTTATGGAATCCACAGTTGCTGCTATGCATCAGCAGCTCAATAGTGATGTTAATAGTAAACCAACAATTCAGTTTTTAGTTAGATAGGTACAGACTGGCAGAATTCATAGTTTCCTAAGTTGCCAATTTGTTTTAAATTTATATTTTGATAATATTGCTTGTAACTTTGGTGCCCCCCAGTTGATAATTTTCTTAAATACAATCATGGGGTAAAGTTGAGACCGTGGATTAATCCATAGGTGCCGACTCCATGGGTGCTCTGGGACTGGAGCACCCATGGGGAAAAATTAGTGGATGCTCTGCACCCACCAGCAGCCTAGCTCCCCCCCCCCCTTCTCGCCTCCTTCTCCCCCCCCCCGAACTTGCCACATCACGCTCCCCCCTCCCCCCACAGTTCTTCCTGCACCTCCCCCCCGTCACCTAACAGCTGTTTGATGGTACTTGGGACTTTCCGGGAGGGAGGGGGAGAACGGGTATGCAGCACACTCAGGGGAGGAGACGGAGAAAAGGCAGGGCAGGGATGGGGACTTGGGGAAAGAGGTTGGAATGGGGGTGGGGCGGGGACTTTGGGGAAGGGGTGAAATGAGGGTGGGGTGAGGGCTGTGCAGGGGCGGGGCCAGGGGAGGGGAGGGCGTTGAGCCGCGCTGGGCAGAGGGGAAGTTGGCACCTATGGATTAATCCTGATTTTTAAACAATGTTCAGGGTAGCTCATATACAGTAGTTTGGCATAAGGCAGCATGACACATTTGTGGAGACAATGGTGTGTTAATGCAGCAGTTCTCAACTAGAGGCCTGGGGGGTCCCTTGGGGACCCTGAGCAGATTTCAGGGGGTCTGCCAAAATAAACCAGAGAGCAGGGCTGGCATTACACAATTTAGCTTTGTGGGTCCTCCTGTGGTGTGGGGCCCCGAGCAGTTGCCTTGCTTGCTACCCCCATAATGCAGGTCTTGGCTTTTAATCTACTGGATTTGCAGAAAAACAGTTGTTGTGGCACAGGTGTGCCATGGAATTTTTATAGCATATTAGAGGGGCCTCAGAAGAAGGTTGAGAATCCATGTGTTAATAGCTATGTAATTACATCTCAATATATGTATGTTCTGAAGTGGCTCAAGGATCACTTATTAAACAATGTCACCTTTTTCTGAAAGAACCACCAGTGTGTTCATTAGCTGTAAATACTCAGTGCTATGTAAATTGTACAGATTCTATTTCATACTATGTCAGTAATAGTTGACAGTGAGAATGCAGGAGTATGAGAACCACAACAAGATAATCCAAGTAAACTGGGGTAGCAATTATATATTTATATCCAAGTTAAGATTCAAGGTGATGGAATCCTATACTTCTGATACACACCTTTGTGTTCCAAACTTGAACACTCTTTTAGGAGAAATACTTAGTGGATAAATCAGTTAAGTCTGCGCCATGTGTATCAACCGTTAAAAAAGCAAATATGTTTAGATCAGAGGTAGGCAACTTATGGCACGAGTGCCAAAGGCAGTACATGAGGTGATTTTCAGTGGCACTCACACTGCCGGGTTCCTGGTCTGGGGCTCTGCATTTTAATTTAATTTTAAACGAAGCTTCTTAAACATTTTAAAAACCACATTTATTTACATACAGAAATAGTTTAGTTATATATTATAGGCTTATAGAAAGAGACCTAAAAACGTTTAAAATGTATTCTTGGCACGCAAAACCATAAATTAGAGTGAATGAATGAAGACTCTGCACACCACCTCTAAAAGGTTGCCGACTCCTGGTTTAGATTAATTAAAAAGAAAAAAATTATGTAAATATTATCCTAGGTAATATATGTAGGTGTAATGGCTAATTTTCTTTTAACTCTAAAATTCCTTGTTGTATGCAAAAAGCGGCAGATACTGTACAGCTTAGTTCTCTTTAGTATTAGTTCTGCAAAATTTGGCAAATTCTCCTCCCCAGAGCCCAATTGTGGCCCCTTCAGAGCCCAGCCATGACCACCCATGGCCAGACACCTATGCCCCTGTCACCCAGAGATCCAGAAGAAAAAACAGCCTGCTGGCGGGTCCCAGGCTTCTGTAGAGTTTCCTGGGTGAGGCGCCGTTTCCTTTCCTCCGGGCGTGCGGAGAACTGCAGCTGCTAGGAACTCTACTTCTACCTCCCAAGTGTCTTCTGTGTACAAGTTAGGCTCTGCCTGGTCCAGCAGCTCTTAGTGGCAGCTGCCAGCATTGCAGCCATTTTCTGTGGGGGAAGGGAAATTATGTGCAAAAACATTAATTTCTGCAAAATTCTGCATTGCGTAGTGGTGCAGAATTCCCCCCAGGAGTAACATATTAAGTTGTTATTTTAAAGATCCACAGAGGAAGGTAATAAAAATTGTTTGAGATAGAGTAGAATTTGTGTGGGTGAAATTTTATAGACTGGAATTATTAATTTGAACAGGAGAAGAATGAACGGGATTTGATGAAGTATCCAAAGTAACAGAGAAAATAATGAAAACTGACCAGCTGCAACTAGGAGAGACCCGTTGTGTTCCTCTTGGGATAATGCCCCAAAGTGAATTTTTTTAATTTTGGGAGAGTTTATACAAATTGAAATCATTGATAGGTCCAATCTCAAGAGTAATCCCATTAATGTAATTGGGACTAATCAGGTATTTAAAATTAAGTACGTGTGTAAGTGCTTTGCTGGATTGGAGCCATAAAAAGTAACAAAAAGCTAGCAATGATCATCCCTCATTATGGAAGTTTTTTTGTTTCTACTGTAAGCTTCCCAGCCTGGTGCTCTGTAGAATGTGTCTAATATAAACCATCAGCTTGACCTAAGTATGCAAGGTTTAATTTACTTCTCTGCGTAGCTATCTTCTTAGATGTTCGCAAAGCATCTTTCATTCTTTGTGAGGATAATGTTGAAATTTCAGCGGCAAACTGTAAAAGGAACAATTGGAAGTTAACATCAGCTCAAAGATCAAAAGAGTTGAATTTGATTGAGAGAATTTTAAAGTAAACTATAACATTAACATGAGTAGAGTTTAGTGACTGATGAACCCATGTGCCAGTGCCATAATATATTGCACCAAGAATTAGTACAGTGTCACTAAACTCCTGGAAAGTTGATTTTTTAAAAATGAAATTGAAAAATAAAAAGCCCCCTTTTATATTAAAATAGTGCAAAAATGCATCATCTGGATACACAATAGCAAGAATCAATGAACAATTTGGTATAATAAAGCAAATTTATTTATCAAACACAAATATAATGAACAAGAAAAGGGATTAAATGCAGTCTGCTATGCATCACCAACAAAAATGAGATACCACACCGCAGAGTATAAAAATAAAATTTTTATAAGATATGCTGTGGGATCCAGGAACCGATGGAATTGAGTTTTATCTTCAGAAATTAGTTGATTTTAACTTCTTTAGTTCTTTAGTTAATTAGTTGATATTAACTTTAATAATATTTTATTATCACAAAGTAAATTAAATAGATATTTGTGAACAGCCTTTTGAACTGTATTCTAGTAACAGAGCTTGCTTTAGTCATCTTCTTTTTAAATACACCAGCAATTAGAAATACTGTTGGATAGCTCAAAAT
Source organism: Sternotherus odoratus (assembly GCA_032164245.1). NCBI lineage: Eukaryota > Metazoa > Chordata > Testudines > Kinosternidae > Sternotherus > Sternotherus odoratus. The sequence continues at coordinate 71,252,774 of JAVMKO010000001.1, read as the reverse complement.
AATAGCATAAAGTAGCACACAAAATGTGTATTTTGTATATTCACAGCTCAGCATCTTGTAAGTTTGTTTAAATGTAGTAAAATTATCTTTTCCCAGACCCCAAAATAATCAATATATTATTTTATTATGAAGGGGGGAAATGATAGAGCATTCTCGTTTAGGCAGAAATAAAATGAATACTTATTAGAATTAAAAAAGATCCTTAATGCACTATTTGTATTATTTTATCTTCAACACAGATATGCTAATAAATTCAATAAGCCTTGCAATCTTAATTTCACTAGCTATGAGCACTTAGGCTAATGCACTGCTTGCTGCATGATAAAAATTACTGTTATTGAATTGTAGAGTGGACCAAATAGTCTAGAGTAGTACTCATAACAGTATGTTGTGTGTTTGGTGAATTTACTTTTTTATTTATCCAAGCTGCTCCTTGGCCATTAATTTGTACTAAACCTATTTTTGTCTTTAGATTTTAAGTTTTTTGTTCTTATATGTTTATTATTTTATGTATTTGTTCAGTGGGATAATATCATGTAAATCTATCCAAAGGACAATTGGAAATTCTGAAATAACCTTATTCATCCATCTAGAAGTTCATCCCACTAGTGACTATAAAAATACAATCCTTTCTCATTCATTTTCATAGTCTTCTTTATGCAATACATGATACACAAAAAAATAAAATGTACTTCAGCAGTTTTTGATAAGACAAATACATATGGAAGGAATGGTTTTCAGCTGTGCACAAAAAGTATTAACTTAGATCTATTAAAAGTACCTTTTAAAACTACGTATGTGAATAAATATAATTGAAAAAAAATCATATCCTTAATGGACTTCACAAATCTAGCCGTATCTAACATTTAAAAACTCACCATAAATAAAACTCATAACCAGTCAGTGTCAGTCTAAATCCCTCAGATCATCCCATGCAGCAAACTATTATTATGCTACCATTTGGATTTTCATAATTAAGCTGAGACACTGAGATCAGAATTATACAAGACTCAGATGTCTGGTTCCAGTCTGAGGATCTTAATGTCTAAGAGATGGACAAAGATCAAATGAGAACTTAATGGGAGACTTGGAGGGTGAAGGTAACTTAGATCATTTTTTAAAATAAATTAAGGAAGTGATGGCATTATAATGATGTGGGTTAACATTTCTAGGCCTTGGAAAAGTAGTAGATTTTCAGTATGAATTTGAATGAAAAGCTGGATTGAGTGCCTGTTGCAGGTCATTCCAGGCATAAGGAGTAACAATGGCAGAAGGTACAAAGGTATGAAATGGGAATTTTGAGCTTGGTGAGGCTGTCATCACTTGCAGATCCAAGGGGCTAATGTAGCATCTAATTAGAAACAAGAATAAAGATTTAGTTGGGACAGAGATGTGCAGAACCTTGAAGATGAGGCACGTATTATGTCACAAACTCATGTACAGCATATTTGCTTCATTCTTGGACGAGTATCTATTTATGAAAGATGCTCATTAAGGAAAACTACAGGAAGGTTTGCAGCAGAGGCCTATCTTTTCACATTCTGTTCACTGTCTAAATTATTTATTTGGACAGTTTTTTCCTAAAGCAGCTGACTAAGTGATTTTGTCCTTCTATACTATTCCTGTGGAAAGTCAACTATTAATTTCATTTTTTTAAATTTATAAGCACATCCTTGGGCAGTTATGTCCATGTGCTTCTTTCTCTCTCCCATTAAACCTATCATAATCAGATGGCCAAAAGTATTTATCTCCAAGAGACTGATTGAATTTAGTTGCTGGATTTTTGCTGTATTATTATTTTAGTTTGCCTTTGAAACTCTGCTCTCCATAAAATACATACTCATGGCTAAATCCCTTCAGAGAGAGAGTGTCTGTGTTTCCCAACAACAAGATTCTCAGATCCCTCCAGAACCAGCATATGAATCAGCTTCTGGCATAATTAAATAGCATCGCAGATAGTGCCCTATTCCAGGGGACATGTGTAAACCTTTGTAATGGACATATCTGCCATAGTTGCAGGGGAAAAAAGATTTTACAAATTGCCCTCAAGCTTCAGTTTCCTATTTGGCAGGACAGTTATCTAATTCCTGAGTGACTATGCTGTGTTAGTGTTCTTTGGTCTAATTTGTTCCTGTTAGTAACGTACATGTAACTGCAAGAAGAGAACCCAGTTCGGGAAAAAGAAAAATTGATAGAATTTATAGAGAGACCAACAGTGTACTTAACTGGAGTGCATAGGTTCTGTTCATCTCTCCAACATGTAAGTGTGCATTGCTGTATATCTTCTGCAATATGTTATGAAGAAGCAGCTAATTTTATAAAACTTAGGGTATTTTATATTAGAGGGCAGTAGTGAGCCCTGTGTAGTAAAGATCCATGTATGTTTGTTCCATGATCAATGCATTTCTATATTACTGGGGGAAATTGTTTAAATTGACAGTATTTCTCCATTAACTTGGTAAATTAATTGAGTTGTCCAGTATTGTTATAATCTGTTGTATGATGAGATTGTGATTGACTATTATAAGACATGTACAAGGGGATAGATTTGAGGTTGCTGTGGGAACCGTAACTTCTCCCTGACTTTTGTCTGATTGCAATATCAAATGTAACATTGTGGAAATAATTTTGTATGCTTCTTTTCCTTGTATTTTTTAGAATTTGTATTTTTAGGTTGAAATTATGTGTAAATAATTTAAGGGTAACAGTATTTACAAGAACAGTCCTTTTTCAGTGAGTAAATGCTGTGTTCAGTTCTGATCTCTCCATTTGAAAAGCCAAATAAGCATGACATGCCTGTTAACCTATTCTGATGTTACATTGTAAATGGTTAATAGACTTAATTGTGGGATTGCGACTGTGGTCCGAGAGTGGTTTGGTACTTTCAGCTAAAGTTTACAGTAAATCCACAATTTCTAGTCTACTAAGAAGAGAGAGGCTGACAAGCCTCTGAAGGCCCACTGGTGAATTTGCCCCTCATTCAGCTAGAAATTTCAAGGTTCATATAAACACAATGGTGCAGATAAAGCCATTGCTAAGTAAACTTAAAGGAAATAAATATCTATGCAAAATTTAAATGGGTATTTTTTGGTCTGTAATCTGCTTTTTATGCTTGGGATTTTTGGTTTTATGGTATTTGTGGAAAAGTTGTTAAGGAATTGACCTAACTTCAGATGCTGTGGATCTTCATTCAAGCTCTGGGGTGTTTAACATTTTTTTGTTTATAATAGTTTTCCAATAATACTGTGTTCTCCGACTATCTTCAGTACTACAAAAGTAAAACATCCTGTGAGTGGAGATTATCTGCATAGTAACAATTTTCTCTTCTTTTTCTTCTGACATGTTCCTGAATCTCTCACTTGTTCATCGGAATGAACATTTGGGCCTTGTGAATTATAGAGCCTATTGTGAAGAATGGCAGGCCTCCGACGTCTCACAGTATGCACTCATTTCTTCACCAATACACGGGATCTTTCAAGAAGCCGCCTTTACGGAGACCACATAGCGTTATAGGAGGCAGCCTTGGCTCTTTCATGGCAATGCCTAGGAATGGAAGCAGATTAGGTAATTTACAATTTTAGTCAATTATATATTAAGTAATGTCCATATTGGTTCTTCATAGCAGATTACAGTTCTTATACTTTAGTTCTAAAGCTGTTCTGGAAATGCAAAAGTATTGCTAGGGTTGTCATAGAAACAAGACTTTAAATTGTTGAATGTCTCATTTAAGATTTTAAAGAAGACAATGAAAAAAAGAGCATACAGAGTGTTATTTCGCAGAAATCGCCCACGTATCCCTTTAATGATGTGTATCAGTTACAAAACATTATCTATTTTAGTGATGTCTAGGACACCTATGACCACAGTATTTAAAAACTTACAGAAGGTACATTAATTGATCATGCCAGAAATTAAGAGCTCTCTGGCTATTTGATTTGGAAAAAAATGTGTTTAACTTTTAAAAAATCTAAGCAAAGAACCATCAGTTAATTCTTTTAATCATAATCACAGTTTGTATAAATCTTTTTGTTGTGATCTCACCAGTTGTTGTGATTTTACTCTTTGGGGCAAATAATTTTTTAAACATTTATTCAGTAGTTTTTTATATTGCTGGCCCTAGGCCCATTAATTTTGTACACTGGCAAATAAATAAAGCTAATTGCTATGAGCACTTTATAATAATTTAAATTATTTTTATTAAGTTCTTAGTTGGTACTAGGGCTGTCGATTAATTGCCATTAACTCACGCAGTCAACTAAAAAAAACCCTCTTAATACAATAGAATACCAATTGAACTGTATTAAATATTTGGATGTTTTTCTACATTTTCAAATATATTGATTTTTATTACAACACAGAATACAGTGTACAGTGTTTACTTTATATTACTTTTTATTACAAATATTTGCACTGTAAAAATGATAAAAGAATAGTATTTTTCAATTCACTCATACAAGTACTGTAGTACAATCTCTTTGTCGTAAAAGTACAACGTACAAATGTAGATATTTTTTTTTGTTACACAGTTGCACTCAAAATAAAACAATGCAAAACTTTAGAGCCTACAAGTTCACTCAGTCTTAATACTTATTCAGCCAATCACTAAAACAAACATGTTTGTTTACATTTACGGGAGATACTGCCGCCTGCTTCTTATCTGGCACGTAAATACCCTGCATCGTTGCTACAGCAGTGCCATGTGAATGCCTGTTCTCACTTTCAGGTTACATTGTAAATAAGTGGGCAGCATTATCTCCTGTAAATTATAACCAACCTTGTTTGTCTGAGCTATTGGCTGAACAAGTATTAGGACTGAGTGAACTTGTAGGCTCTAAAGTTTTTGCACTGTTTTATTTTGAGTGCAATTATGTAACAAAAAAATCTACATTTGTAAGTTGTACTTTCATGACCGAGATTGCACTGCAGTACTTGTATGAGTGAATTGAAAAATACTTTCTTTTGTATTTTTACAATGCAAATATTTGTAATAAAAAATAAATATAAAGTAAGCACTGAACACTTTTTTATAATTGAAATCAATACATTTGAAAATGTGGAAAACATCCAAAAATACTTAAACAATCATAGAATACTGTTTATTTAACAGCATGATTAATTGCAATTAATTTTTTTAATCACTTGACAGCCCTAGTTGGTATTAGCAAAAAAGGATCAATTGAGAATTAATGCAAATTTTATGAATTTTTTGCTCTTCTCCCTTCCCTTCTGAACCTAGTGCCAAATGAAAGTGGTATACAGGCAGGTTTCTCCAGGGCTAGAACTGTGCATCTTTGAGAATAGAAAGGAGCCATCTGCATTTTACAGTGTTCTGAAATATTAACTGTTCCCTTTCAGCATTACCTTTCTGCTCTCTGCCTTTCCCTCCTAACAACACAGTACAGAGTGTTTCTGCCTCTGACACTGGAACTGTGCAGCTGGGGCCACCCTAAGGGAGAGTAGGCTATTCCTCCGCTGCACAGTCTGCAGGGACCACCTCTTGATGTAGTCTGAGGGCGCCAAATGCCCACACTTTTTGCATAGTTAGGGTTTGCTTGAGCTGAATGAGGAGCAGCCCCATGCATCACAATGGAAGGCAAAGTATAAATATTTAATTATATGTAGGTCATTAATTTGTGTAGATAGATGCAAAGAAGTCACCTGGTTTGTCATATGTAACATTATGTTCTGCACAATACTTATTTCTAAAGTTTTAGGTTTTCTGTATACATGAGCTGTGAGAAAATACCTTATTCTTCTTCAGACTGTCATTAAAAATGTTTAAGTAAATCATTAGTTGCATAAGAGAAAATACTTCATGAACATTTATCTTAAAATACAGTAGACTCTCGATTATCCAGGATTGGGTTAACCAGGATGTCGATTAACCAGGACGTCAAAACAAACAAACACGTAACTCGCAGGGCTGGCTCTGGCTTTGTTGCCACCCCAAACACACACACAAAGCCCCACCAGGGTGCAGGGCAGCCAGTGAACCAACATCCCCTCCCCACCCGGCGCAGGGCGGCTGGTGAACCAACCCTCCTCCCTCCCTATGTTTCCTACGGATGGTGATTATCCCAGGATTTTATTAACCAGGATTAATTTTTTCCCTATCATCCTGGATAATAGAGAGTCTACTGTAGTTATTTTCTACCTGAAAAGTTGTAGTGGTATTGTATTTAGTAGTATTGTGTGTCATTGGCTTTATTTTTGAGGTGACTGTTAACTTTTCTATATTAAAGTGGAATTCAAAATCTGAATATGTTAAACTCTGGGCATTATATTTTTTGCATTGTGTTGGAGTAAAAGTTATCTGTATTTCCATAGCTACAGCATGGTGAATATGACAAGTAGGAGCTAGAAGAAGCTGCTGAGTACCAACATATTTTCCCAAAATAAGAGCTCTTTAGACCTGACCAGCAGCTGCATAATTATCTTCTTGAAGTAACACGTGCAATTTTCAGAGCAGTTATTGCTTCTTTACATGTATAGTGATGCTGCTAATACATCAGTTAACATGTTAATCTTGCATTCTGTAATTAGCACTTCACAGACCTTCGGGTAACTTATTTTTAGTTCTCTTCTCTCTCCTACAATTTGGAGCATTCTCCCGACCTTTGTCTTCTATATTGTTGTAATAATTTAGAATGAAGATTAACAATATCTTCAAATATTTCGGGGTCAGATTGAAACAGGGTTTGCTTGGATTTTTGAGATTGCAGAATTTTATCTCTTGAATTAAACAATTTCTGGCACCCCTCTAATTATCTTTTGTACTCCCATTTGGGAAAATCTGTTCTTAGGTTAACTTTTTGTGTGTTTTGTTCCTAGATTCAAAGAGGATGCTTCTCTGTCTTTTGAGCCACTTCCTTTATTGGGTTGTTTGTTCCCTAGAATTCATTTGGGCAGAGGTATTTTACTGTAGATCTTGGGAGGAAGTGGTAGGCTACTGGTTCCTTTTACAGGTCCAGTGTCCTGTTGGCCTTCAGAAGGAAGCTGCTGCTCTCCTGCCTCCCTTATCCTTCCCTGTTCTCTCTGTCAGTAAAGGCATCTTGAACTTCTTAGTTCTTTGCCCCGTTTCCCTGCTGGAGCTGAGCATAGTTGGCCAGGGAGATATAGCCATTGGTTCCATGACTATTTTTTAGTGTTTTTGCTGTAGGGCTGGCCAAAAGCTTGAGAGAGAAATATTTTATGCAGTTTACATAAAAATTGCATACATCATTAAAATAGGCAGTCTCCATTACATAAATCTCCCCCAAGTGAATCAATTTTAATCTCCTCCCCACCAAGAAATACATAATTGTATCAAGTTATCTGCAAAGTCCATTTATTTATCCTAAATCTCTATTTAAGCACCTGAACACAACTGGCCTGATCTTTTCAGAGGTTCTGAGCACCTGATGTTCCCATGCTTGGCATTTCTGAAAATGAGGCCACCTGTTTTTGTTTTTGTCTCTCTCTAAATATGGATTTACATGTTTAATGTTAGGCACACACATTTGAATATTTTTGCCTTAGACACCACATTTTCTAACTAATGAAGTCTCAGATTTTTCTCTGAACTCTCAGGATTTCCCTAGAAAATGTAATTTTCTGTTCCATGAACAGCACGAAAAGGAGAGGAAGTGAAACAAGCTCAAGAATTTGAGGACTGAGGGGCATGGGTTGGGACTGGAACTATGTCTGTCTTTGTGTTTAGAACATGGGTAGCACATGTTGGATGCTACCACAGCCTAAATGAGAATAAAAATGGAATATTAATACACATTTATGCATGCATGTATGGTAGGCTGACCATACGTCCCGTTTTGAACGGGACAGTCCCGTTTTTTTCATGTTTTTGAACCGTCACGTCTTTTTGTCAAAAATATCAATTTTGTCCCATTTTTGGGGCAGGTGCAGGACTCCCAAGATCTTAGGTGAAGAATCTTGCTACCTAAGGACAAGTATCAGATGTCAAAATCGCCGATGAGCAAACTGCGCTCATCGGAGACTTTGACATCTGATACTAGTCCTTAGGTAGGGAGAGGAGGCAGTGGACGGAGGGAGAGAGCAGGGAGGAAGGGAGAGACGGAGAAGGGGGATGGAGAGAAGGGAGGGATGGAGGGAAGGAGGAATAGAGAGGAGGAGGCGGCAGCGCGCGGCGGGCTGAAGCCGACGGCGGAGTTGTCCGGAGCCGCAGCCGGGGGGCGAGCGCGCCAGCGGGAGGGCTGCCGGCCGGGTTTTATGACTCATAATCACATAAATTCAGTTATGTGATTATGAGTCATTAAATGTCCGCTCCCCCCCCCCCCCCCCGCCGCTGCCGCCGGCGCGCTCGGCCCCCGGCTGTGGCTCCGGACAGCTCCGCTCCGCCGTCGGCTTCAGCCCGCCGCCCGCTGCCGCCTCCTCCTCTCTATTCCTCCATCCCTCCTTCTCTCCATCGCTCCCTTCTCTCCATCCCCCTTCTCCATCCCTCCCTTCCTCCCTGCTCTCTCCCTCCGTCCGCTGCTTCCTCTCGCTCCCTCCATCCCTTCTCTCTATCCCCTTCTCCATCCCTCCATCCCTTCCTTCCTCCCTTCTATCCCTCCATCCCTCTCTTCCTTCTCTCTATCCCCCTTCTCCATCCCTCCCTTCCTCCCTTCTCTCTCCCTCCGTCCACTGCCTCCTCTTTCATCTCCCTTCTCTCCATCCCTCCTTCTCGCTGTCCCTTGCCTCCTCCATCCCCCCTGCTCCCTACCCCCATCTCTTCTCTCATCCATCCATCCTCTCCCTTCTCACCTTCGTGCCTTCTCTCCCTCCGTCCCCTCCATCATCTTCATCCCTCATCCCCCCCTTCTCTCTCTCTCCCTCCATCCTCTTCATCCCCCATCCCTGTTCTGTTTATTCCTCCCCCCCGCCCAGCGCTGGGGGGCCCAGGTGGGGCCATGTTCCCCCCGTCCCGTTTTTGCCATCCCAATGTCCCGTTTTTGTCTAAAGGAAATATGGTCAGCCTAATGTGTGGTATATTGGGAAAGTATTTTTAAGACTTTATCTTTTTATGCTATTTCTGAACCATGAAAAGAGAATAGTAAGAATTGTATTTTGATAGCCTCTAGATCAGGGGTGGGCAAACTTTTTGGCCCAAGGGCCACATGGGGACTCAAAATTGTGCGAAGGGCTGGGTAGAGAAGGCTGTGCCTGGCCCCGCCCCCTATCTGGCCCCCACCCACTTCCCACCCCCTGACTGCCCCCCCTCAGAAACCTGACCCATCCAACTCCTCCCTGCTTCTTGTCCCTTCATCACCCCCTTTGGAGACCCCCCACTCTAACTTCCCCCCCCCAGGAACTTACCCACTATCTAGGCCCCCCGGCTTTCTTCCCTGACTGCCCCCTCCTAAGACACCACCACCCTAACCACCACCGCCCGGGACATCAACTCCTATCTAAGCCCCCCTGCTCCTTGTTCCCTTACTAACCCTCCCGAGACCTCCCCCCATCCTAACCACCACCACCACCGACCCACCCCTATCTAAGCCCCCCCTGCTCTTTGTTCCCTAACTGACCCCACCCTAGACCCCCAACCCTAACGCGCCCCCCCCCACCGTAGCACCTGACACCTCCCCTCCCACCACTTGCTTTGTTTGATCAGCCTGGCACTCCAGCCGGCACGGGGCCCTGCTCACGGCGCTCCACCAAATGCCCCGGCGCGGGGTACCACGGCGAGCTCCGCTCGGCCCACCCCTGGCCCCAGAGCCTGTTCCGCAGCTCCCCGCACTCTGGCAGCCCAGGAGCACGGGGCTGCAGTTTGCCCACTCCTGCTCTAGCTCTAACAGCAGAACATAATAAAAGTTACAATGCTGCTTCACATTTGAAATCTGTTTAGAAGAATAATGATTGACTTTCTTTCATTTAGATATAGTACATGAAAATCTGAAAATGGGATCAGATGGTGAAAGTGACCAAGCTTCTGGAACATCGTCTGATGAAGTGCAATCTCCTACAGGTGTTTGCCTCAGGAACCGGATACACAGACGGATCTCTATGGAGGTAATCAGTTTTCCCATAAGGGCACAGTAAAATAACAAGACTTGGGAATTGTTTAAATTGCTTTATATAACTGCTAGTTCATTTTAAAGCCGATGTTTGTATTCAACATATGAGTTTTTATGATAATGGTAGTCATGACATTAATTTTTCTTCCTATTTGTTTTGGAACCAGAGTAGATATCCCTAACAATGTTTCTAATCTGTCCAATACAAAAAATTAAATATTGATTTTTTTAAAAGCATTTGATTTTTTAAAAACAAGCAGATAATCCATTAGTACACTCTCTTAGATACTAAACGCTAAACATTTAGTGTAGGATTGGTCTTTAAAGTGCTGGGAGATCACATGAGAAAGGCTTTGCAATCAGTACAGGCATTCTAGAAGGAATTGAGGGGTTGGGAAAGAAATTAGATTCTGTGACGTTCTTTGTGTATGTTTAAGTAGACTATTTCATATATTGTAACTCAGACTCTTTCATGTAATAGTGCTTTCTAATCCATGTGAAACTTGAGAAAGTAAACACAATAGGGATGTTCCTGACTGCGTCAGCCTTTTTCATTCTTCCTGTTTTTTAGTGTACGGAACCTTACAGGACAGTAAACAAAAGGAGGAAAAAGTACTTTATGAATAACTGTGCACATAATTTCCTCTATTTATGAGACTCATTATGAATACTAACCACCCTTGCACTTGCTTTGTTGCCCTTTCCCCAGGCAAAAGATAAACAGAACTTTTCACTTTTTTTTTTTTAATAAGTGTAACAGCTTTGATTATAATAATACCTTTTTGGCTGGAATATGTAAAGTTCTTTGGTTTCATTATACAAATCTATTCTTGGGATTTTAAAACCACATAATTTTTTGAAGTATAATATAACATGCAGGAGTTTGGAAAATATTTTTGGATTTTTTGACACTGAGTTTGTGGGTCAGAAATGAGTACTGCAAGGCATTTTGTTGTGTTTATATTATTCAAAAATTGCACTGATTAGTCCATTAATCATTACGCACCATTCGTAGAGGGAGTTATTTTATCTTAAAAATCCTTAATGTATTTGTTGTTGTTAGTGTTGTAAATTTACGAGCCGAGATTAGGCCTGATCCAAAGCCCATTGAAGTGAAAGCATTAATTTAGGCCTGGTCTGTACTAAGTACGTCCCTTATAGGTGTGAAACCCTCTTCCCTTGAACAGTGTAGTTTAATCAATCTGACTCCCAGTGTAAACAGCACTACGGTGATGGAAGAATTCTTCTGTTGACCTAGGTAACACTTCTTGGGGAGGTGGAATATCTGTGCTGACTGGTGAACCCCTCCAGTTGACAAAGGTAGTGTCTACACTGAAGTGCTACAGAGGCACTACTACATTGGTACCTCTATGCCGCCATAGCATTTCAAGTGTGGACAAACCCTCAGAGGGCTTTGGATCATATTGATTGTGCTGCTTTGAGTTAAGCAGAACACCAAATAAAAACAGTAGTATAACAATTTACATGTAGAAAACATTAAAGAGACCAAGGTGGCTGAGGCAATATCTTTTATTGGACCAATTTTGTTGATCAGAGAGACAAGTTTGCTGACTGTTTCCCGGTCCTGAAGAAGAGTTCTATGTAAGCTAATAGAGTTTGTGTCTCTCACCAACAGAAGTCAGTCCAATAAAAGATAATGCCTCACCCACCTTGTGTCTCTCATATCCTGGGACTCACACAGCTATAACCGCACTCATGTAAAAGACATGACATACTGGGGAAATCTGAAGTAGGAAGAGATTTTTTTTTAAGGATTATTAGTACTATTACTCATTCTTTTATTTCCTGTTTTTTCTAAAATATTTTTAAATAGGAATTTCCCATATGTAGAGCCACACTTCTGAGTTTTGACAGCATTCTTTTTGAGTTTGACCTCACCCCCCCCACCCTGTTGCAAACCTTTTAATCAAATAAACAGCCCTGTAATAGCTCTTTCAGAGTGTACAACTGTAATATTACAGTCTTAGAAGCTTTGAAAATATTTTTTCCTTCCAGATTGTCAGTTCCATCTGACAAGCATTCATTTCCTTTGTTTTCTCCCAATTCCAAGTACTAGTTTCTAATGCATCTGAAATTAACGTTATGTAGTTTATTTCTTTGTTGACTGGCACAATCAGAGAGGTCATCATAGTTCAGGCAACTGTTTCTGTGCATCCTGTGAACTAGGCTTTGCTCCTAAAACGTTATAGTAATGACATGGTGGTTTTTAAAGATAAGTCTTTTAGAGTGACCTTTTGTAACTATCTGCTAAAGAACAGCTGCTGAATTTTAACAATGATTTTAGCTCTGAATTTCCTTGATTTTTGTGAGTTGATGTCAAACTTATGTTTTAAGTTGACTTGTTAAGTAGTAGTTGGAAGAGGGGAAGTTTTTTTACTCCATATTCATGCAATGCCTAGCAGAAGGGGTTGAACCCTCTGGGCTACTATAACAATTATGGTACAAATTGAAATAAATTCCCATGCAGTGAAACTTTCTGTAAAAAATTCCAGTCGTGCACTGTTTTGTTGTTGTTGCTATATGACCTCTGACAGGCTTGTAATAAAGATTTGTAATTACAATACCAAATCTTGCTTGCCTTACTTGTGTGAGCATTTCCAGTGAAAGGATCCTTCGTTTTCTATAAGCTGAACAGGATTTGACCTCTGGAGTTTACTAAAATTGGTTGTATTAATTTTATTTAGTGCCAAGAGAAAGGGAAGAGAAGCTCCAGTCTGTGTTAGTATTTATATTCATGTAGGTTGACCTGATATTTATCTCTTTACTATGCCTGTAGGTAATAGCAAATTAAATTTTATACATATTTGATAGACTAGAACAAACAGACTATCGGAGACATTCAGTATAATTGAGATCTATTGCAAATTATATTCATATGGTCACACTATTGTTTACAGTAATATATTTAATAAAATATAAGCTGATGTTTCTCTCCCCTCCACTCTGTCTAATGAAATTTGAGCTTGGTATTCTCAAACTGAGCACTCCTTTATGTTTTGTGTGGTTAATACACTGTGTAGTTGTAATATGGTACATGGTCTTTCATAAACATAACCTTGTTTGTTTCTGTGTATCAAATAGACAAAAGCAGTTCTAGTTTCTTAAAGTAACTGAACATTTAGGGCTGAGAATTGACTGACAGGCAGGCTGGCCCTTTTTATTTTTTGTTAAGGGTAGAATGTCAGCTCCTGTATTTCAGACTTAACTGTGAATTTCCTCTAGTGTTTTGTAGTTGCACTATATATTTATATGCAAATTAGCAATCCATCATGAAAACAAAAGATATATTCTGTGCATGTTTGCTGGAAAACATGTGAAATCCAATATTTAGTGCATATTAATAGTGAACATAGCTAACATTTGAGATGTTTTCCAGTTCGGATTATAAATGTTTGCATAAAATAAACGTTAACAAATTTAACATTGCAGATGGCATTGGTTGTACAGTTAACAAAAATTCACATCTCCCACTTCATATTAGAATAGTCACTGAACTTGGGTTGAGTCATCACAGCTTGGAATCAGGTGATAAAATTGTTGCTTTAATTAAAACTAAAACCGTCAATAAGGTTTTGATACATTGGGAGAACAAGAGGAGCATGCAGATTCTCTTGCCCAGGGTAGTTGAAACACTGAGTTCTGATGTGCAAGGTTTACTTTTGTTGCTTTCCATATGCAAAGATCAGCCTAGAAAGGTATAAAAGGGCAGAAAATACAGTGCAAACATAATCTTCAAATCCATGTAGAATACTTCATTTTATTCAGCACCTTAAAGCAGATACGTTTATCTTAAAACTTGGAAAAAAATTATGACAACTATTTGGGGAAAATGATAAAACAATATAAAATAAAGAGAGAAATGTGAAGGAAAGGAAAGCATATGATTATATTACTATCTTAGATCTCAGAGACCAGAATCTGGTCAAATAAAAGTTCACATTGGCCACCCTCAAAATTAATATGTCTCCTTCCTATAAAAGGGGCTGGCCATGTGCTAGTAGGTTACCAAGAGAGTTGTAGAATCCCCATCAGTTGAGGTTTTTAAAAACAGGTTAGATAAACATCTGTCAGGGGATGGTGTAGATTTATTTGGTCCTGCCTTACTGGGGTGGACTAGATGGCCTCTCAAGGTTCCTTCCAGCCATACATTTCAGTAATTCCCGTGAAAGCAAGCAACAAAGGGATTACGGTGTTGCATAGAGATAATTGATAACCTTAAGCATTTTTGGTCCTTTGTTAGTCAAAGGACATTCTTCAATTAATCAACTTACTAACACCTCCCATTCAAATGAAATGCCTGCAAGCTGCATGGAAACTTTTAAAAAAACACCATTACAGAGGCTCAAATTAAATCTATACCAACAATACAGAAAAAATAGAGGACCAAAAAAAATGCCATTATGGCTTAAACAATAGAGCAAGTGAGTTGGTTAGAAACAAAAAGGCATCCTTTAAAAATTGGAAGATAAAAAGGAACATGAACCCTGGTATGTCAAATGTAAAAGCATAATTAGGGAGTCCAAAAAAGAATTTGAAGAGCAACTACCAAAAGACACAAATTAACAGCAATATTTTTCAAAAGTACATCAGAACCTGGAATCCTGCCAAACAATCAGTGGAGCCACTAAACGATTGAGGTGCTAAAGGAGCACTCAAGGAAGATAAGACTGTTGCAGAGAACCTGCAAGAATTCTTTGCATCAGTCCTCACTGAAGAGGATGTGAGGGAGACTCCCACCCCCGAGACATTCTTTTTAGTTGACATCTGAGAAACTCTCAGTTGGAGATGTCGTCAGAAGATGGTTCAGAACAAATTGATAAATTAAACAGTAATAGGTCACCAGGACCAGATGGTATTTAGCCAAGAGTTCTGAAGGAGCTCAAATGTGAAATTGCAGAACTACTAACTGCGGTATGTAACCTATCACTTAAATCAGCCTCTGTACCAGATGACCGGAGGATAACTAATGTAATAGCCTCTGAAGCCTTTGTTAAAAAAGGTGGTATGGTAGTTATAGGCTGATAATCCTAACTTCAGTACCAGGCAAAGAGGTTGAAATGATAGTAAAGAACAAAATTATCAGACACACAAATGAACATGATCTGTTGGGGAAGAATCAACATGGCTCACCAATCTATTAAAATTTTTTGAGATCAATAAACAAGTGGACAAGTTTATTCCACTAGATTATAGTGAACTTGACTTTCAGAAAGTCTTTGACAAGGCCCCTGACCAAAGGCTTTTAAGCTAAGTAAACAGTCATGGGATAAGAGGGAAGACCCTCTCATGGATCATTAACTGGTTAAAAGACAGGAAACAAAGGGTAGACACAAATTATCAGGTTTCTGGGTCCCCATGGGATCTGTACTGGGATCAGTGCAGTTCAGCATATTCATAAATGAGCTGGAAAAGGGATAAACAGGGAAGTTGCAAAGTTTGCAGATAACTACTCAAGATAGTTAAGTCCAAAAGCTGACTGCAAAGAGTTACAAAGGAATCTCACAAAACTGGATGACTGGACAACAAAATGGCAGATGAAATTCAACACTGATTAAGTAATTCACAGTGGAAACCCACAGTGGAAAACATCATCCCATCTGTACATACAAAATGATGCGGGTCTAAATTAGCTGTTACCACTCAAGAAAGAGATCTTCGAGTCATTATGGATATTTATCTGAAAACATCAGCTCAGTATGCAGCAGCAATCAAAAAAGCTAATAATGTTAGGAGCCATTAGGAAAGGGAATAGATAGTAGTAAGTCAGTAAATGTCATAATGCCACTATATAAATCCATGGTATGCCCACAGCTTGACTACTGTGTGCAGTTCTGGTCGCCCCAACTCAAAAAAGATATATTAGAATTGGAAAAGGTACAGAACAGGGCAACAAAAAATTATTAGGCATATGGAACAGCTTCCATATGGGGGAAGGTTAAGACGACTGGGATTATTCATCTTGGAAAAGAGATGACATGGAGATCTACAAGGGTCTGTAAAATCATGAATGTTGTGGAGAGAGAAAGTGAATAAGGAAGTGTTATTTGCCCATTCACATAACACAAGGACCCAGGGGACACTCAATGAAATTAAAAGTAAAACCCTTCTTCACACAAAGGACAGTTCCACGGGTTGACTCATTGCCAGTTACTGTTGTGAAAGCCAGAAGTATAACTAGGTTCAAAAAAGAAATAGGTCCATCAGTGGCTATTAGCCAAGATGTTCTGGGATGCAGCCCCATGCTGTGGGTATCCATAACCCTCTGAGTGCCATACGCTAACATACAAAAGTTTTGAAGATGATGGCAGTCCTTCAGAGACCTGGTACCCCAAAAGTTAATATGGTTCAAAATGAATTGCAGAGCATTGTGGTTTGCATAAATAAACAAGGAAGTACTGTGCTCTGACTCCTGGGTTGGGATATCCTGCAGGTGTTGGAATGGACACTGTCTCACAAGGCATTCCAAGTTATTGTGTATGTGGCAGAGAATGAGAATACAATCACTGATAAGCTCAATTAATCCCTAATGGACCCTCACAAGTATTCTCTGAGTCTGAGAACTGGGGGATCAGCCCTTTTTCCAGTGGGAGACAGCACAGGTAGATGTCTCTTCCACATTTGAAAAAAATGCTATTGGTCTTTTGCTCCTGGCACTAAAAATACTTTATTGGCAAGGGGAAGGAAACTTCTGTATGCCTTTCTGCTATTCCCTCTGTGTAGCAGAAGTACTTGCAGTGCTCACTAGGAGCATATGTTTAATGAGTCTATTAGCCCCACAGAGGACTAGACAGTTATGATTTTGAATGTATTGCTGACTACTAGTCTATCCCATTCGATAGAATTTAGCTTCATATTGTCTCTTAAGATCAGGGCACCTCAGTCTGTTCCAACTTGTGAGTCTGTTCCCAAGAGGATAGAAAATCCATAGGTGTAATATATTTGAGCAGGTGGCTCTCAAAGGCCATCTACCTGAAGAATCTATGGTTATGGCTACCCTATCCGCTGGATCGGCGTGTAGTGCTCGATCTATTGGGGATCGACGCCTGTACACCTCAGCAGGAGGAGTAAGCGGAGTCGGCGGGGGAGCAGCCACGGTAGTTGAAGTTGCGTATCTTAGGTCAACCCCTGCCCCCCGTAGTGTAGCCCAGGGAAAACTTTGCAGTGTACTGTAATCAAGCCTACTTTGGGACCCCTTTACTTAATTCTCAGAATCTGCTGATCTACTTGTTTCTCCTGGCTGTGTCTAATTTAAGCACTCACTCCATCCAGCTATATTTGGCAGCGTCTTCTGCCTTTCATGAGCTAGTTAAAGTTAGACAAATATTTATGCAGCCTTCTGCCATCAGGTTCAAGGGGGACTTGACAATTTTGAAACCCTTAATTAAAAGCTCCCAGTGGCATAAGATATTAATGTGGCCCTGACAAAGTTGGTGGAAACTCCTTTTCAACTATTTGACTTCTGAGCTTAAGTTCCTTATGCAACACCTCTTTTTCTTGATGGCAATGACGTCAGCATGCGAAGTGAGCAAACTTCTGGCCCTAGTGATGTATCTTTTACTAGATTTTTGCAAGGGTAAGTGTAAAATCATCCAAGATTCACCTCCAAGAGGATGTTAGGAAATCCAACGTAGGGAGTCTATCAGCCTTTCAACATTTGTCACACCTACATTTCCATCATAGATAGGTCCTTCTCCATATACTCTATGCCCAAAGGTCCTTGTGTTTCCGTCTGATGACTAGAGCCTGTAGGAAGACCTCCAGTGTTTTGTTTGTTTCATTTGATGCCAACACTGTAGGCAAAATCATTACTATAAGGATAATTGTCTAAATGGGATGTCTTAAAAGCCTGTCAGTTTGCTATGATCTGACTGACCTGAAACAAGGAAGCTATATCTAAGGCTCATTTGATTCAGGACAAAGTTGCAACCTCAGCCTTCCCTTTCAAACAGATGTCTGCAAAGAAGCTCCATGATTATCTGTCTACACAACATACAAAATTAATATATGGATGCATCCTGCAGGAGGGGATACTATTGTAGACTTGGTTCTCCAGAACTCAGAAGTTCATTGAGGTCAGACTCTCCCGTCCCCAGAAATTTTCTTCTATTTTGAGAAGTTACATGTTTTCAGTTGGCCAATTTTTGCACAAGATTTTCCCTCTGTTTCTGCCATCTTGAATGTTGTGTTTGATATTGTATGCAGTGTAGCCATGTTGGTTCCAGGATACTACAAAGACTAGGTGGGTGAGGAACTACCTTTTATGGGACCAACTTCTGTTGGTGAGAGAGCCTACACAGAACTCGAAGAAGAGCTCTGTTTAATATTGGACTAATAAATATTAACATTATAAAGGCATATATAGACAGAGATAGAAAGAGATTTATAACTATACACAAAAACTTCACGCTGCTGGAATTGGCTTTGTTATTGCTTCTTGTTGTGGTTTAGTCTAATTTTTCTTTTGGGATATCCATTGAGCTTCTTGCTCACCAGGAGTGAGAATTTTGCCTAGAAGAGAAGAAACGTATTTACCTTCTAATTCTTTCAGGATTCTCACTTACCCACCCCACCTCCTTTCAGTGTTTGGACCTTACCTTTTTTGTGGTGGTTTATTTCCCTAAAATCTTGTTTTAATTTTTTTTTTCTCTGAATTATGTTTTTATCTTGTGCTGATCATCATTGTCTTTTCTTTTCGGGAACTTTGCCTCCCACACAATCACGGGAACTGATTAGAATATTCAGAGACCAGTGCTTAAACGCAGCAGGGGAAGGCACATGATGCCTGAATTGTGTTTTTACTCTGCTACGACTGCCCTCCTAGAGTAAAAAACCTTAAGAACTTAGGTTTAGAGTGGTAGCGTGTTAGTCTGTATCAGCAAAAACAACCAGGAGTCCTTGTGGCACCTTAGAGACCAACAAATTTATTTGGGAATAAGCTTTCATGGGCTAGAATCCACTTCATCCTGATAAGGAACTAATACCTGAATTTGAGAGAATCCTGTGAAATGATGTAGTCAGAAAAAAAGAACCAAATACTTTTTTTTCTTTTCTTTTCTTTGCATTCATTTGCGTGGAGAATGAGCTCCTTGAACTTACTGAACAACAAAATAATAAAAACCAGTCCATAACATCCATCAAAAACTACTCTGGGCACAATTTATAGCAAAGATTTAATAGAATTATTCATTTTTAACCTTAAACTGAGGCTTGTAATTGGGCTTTATTGTCTACATTTGATCAGTTCTGGTGTTTCAAAATTATTTTTATATAGTGTACTGTTTTCTCTTATTAAAGGTTAGATCATTGAATTAACTGAGGAAGCTTGGAATGCAGCTTCTGAATGACTGATTGTTGTAAGCATTTTCAGTCATCATAATACCAGCTTGTTACACAGTATAGCATGTATCTATTAATCCAAACTTGTGAATTAAAAGAGAGGATATGAAAGCATAGTTGATATTGGGTGGCCAAGCTGCACATAATTGGACTTTAAAATCTTATTAAACGTATTGCTAAGAAGAAACCATTAAAATACATATTTTTTACCGTTCATGTGAAATTTGTTCAGACTTAATAGAAAATAGTTTTAACTTTGAGATTTTAAAATATTATATATAGCTATTATTTGAGGGATATTGAGTAGTTTTGTTTCAAGGTTTTTCCCATTTCCAAACAAGTAAAACCAAAAGTGTGTGTTTGCATTCTTAGTTTTTGTTTGATTATACTATGTAAGTGCTCACAGTTACTAGAGATATTGAAGGTAATAGCTCCTTAAATTCTTTGCAGTGAGGCATTTGCTTTGTTGATTGTTGCTAGTAAATATTGTAACAGGAAAATCTGATTCTGGTGTTACAATAGAAATTAAAACTTTTGGTTCTTAATAGTACAGTAAAACCTCAGAGTTACTAACACCCGGGGAATGGAGGTTGTTCTTAATTCTGAAATGTTTGTAACTCTGAACAAAATGTTCTGGTGGTTCTTTCAAAAGCTTACAGCTAAACATTGATTTAATACAGCTTTGAAACTTTACTGTGCAGAAGAAAAATGCTGCTTTTAACCATTGTCATTTAAATGAAACAAGCACAGAAACAATTTCCTTACTTTATCAAATATTTTTTAAACTTTCCTTTTTTAAAGTAGTTTACGTTTAACACAGAACTGTACTGTATTTGTGTTTGGAGTTGGGTTATTTTGGGTCTCTGATGCTGCCTGATTGCGTACTTCCAGTTCCAAAATGAAGTGTATGGCTGACCAGTCAGTTGATTATTTTGTTGTTCGTAACTCTGAGGTTCTGCTGTATCAGTACTTCCTGGGAATAGTTTGACTGTCTTCTCCTAACATCCTCACATCCTGAAGCCAACAAAAAAAACCAACCCATTATATATTGGTTTATATATTTGCAGGGGAAAGGCAGTTTTTATGTTTGGTTGGTTGTTCTTAATTAAATTTTCTACTAAGGAATGGTGTGTGAACTATGAGTCTGGGTGACAAAAGGTCTGAAAAATTGGTTCACTAAACATGTATGTGAAATTTTGAGGTCATAATTTAAATAGAGATGTTGAATTCTTTAATTGAATCTTTAGGATCTAATTCACAAACGCACCCTTATTCAGGAAGGGCACCTCAGCACATGCTTAAAGTTACTACTTTATTGAATTGGAGTCATAGTTTGTTAGGCTGGTTGGAGAATCATCCATGTGAACCTGAATTGATCTGCATGATGAAGATGATCATTTGTAGGTGTTTTTTAATTTTTTTAGTGAGATTTAATTCAGAAATTACAGTACAATCAAAGAAAATAACCCAAATATGTGACAACCACATATTTGAATTATTTAATAATTACTTTGTTAAAAAAGAGGGCTTCAGAAGTATAACTTTCATGCATTTTATTTCATTTAACAGAACATTCAGTAGTTGCATTTAATTTAGCTAGTACTATCAGCAAAGTGAAGACATATATGAGCTCTAAAACAATCAGTTGTAAATCATTCTGTGTAGGAGAAAAAAATCATTTCCTATATGATGGAAATGTTAGTCACTACCTTTAGTTGGGAGTGTGCCTGACCTGGGAGGATACTGTAGTGAGCCAATGTAATGTGATTCATGTTTCCCCATTTCCTGAAGCCCATAGTTAGATAAGCATTGTATGGTTACTCATTAGGTACTTCTATTGATTGGCTTTTTCAAAAATTAAAAAATACTACTCTCTTGTGAATTTATTCATCATTCTGGAGGGGAAGTATTATCTAGATTTTAGCCAGTGCCAGATCACTTTTTAGTCTGAATGAATATAGACTGGTCATATTTTCATTGCCTTCCTCTATCCCAATGACAGATATTTGTTGTGCTTTGAAATTATTATTATTATTTTTATTATTTATATTACAATAGTGCATAGAAGCCAGGGGCTAATTGTGCTCTAAACTGTATAATGTAATAGAGACTGGATGGATAGATTTAAAAAAAAAAAAATCTTGCAGTTGGTCACAGTATCAAGGTTGGGCATTACCAAAATATAAACATATATCAATAAGATAACAATTTGCATAGACAAACCCTCCTAAGATACTAAATCAATCCACTAAGATGCCTACTTTAAAAGCTTTTTTTAATTAAAAAACATATTTTTAAAAAACCCTCTGAAGATTGCACATTGTCTGGAATGAATGGGGGGGCATTTGTGTAGATTTTGGTTTCTCATTTCAAGGCTGCAAAATTTACTAAGTCTAGAGCACTATAACTAAAAATTAAGATATCTATAAATCTG
Source organism: Sternotherus odoratus (assembly GCA_032164245.1). Taxonomy (NCBI): domain Eukaryota; kingdom Metazoa; phylum Chordata; order Testudines; family Kinosternidae; genus Sternotherus; species Sternotherus odoratus. Next base: position 71,230,970 of record JAVMKO010000001.1, on the reverse strand, counting down.
TTCTCTGTGTTAGTCTTTTCTGCTAACTTTTGCCTCTAGCAAATGTATTATGTGAGGTTTCTTTAGATAATCCATTTGGCTGTAAATGTGCCAATTCTGTCTTGTTACAAAAATGCAGTGAAATTTGATAAGGCAGCCTTCAAAAACAGCTCAATACCATATAGGATCGTAGCAAAGAATAGAAATATATGTGTGAATAAGTATGATAGACTTCTACATTAGTATCTTGTCTCTCATTTGTACAAATATTTTTCATTTGTTATTTTGCTTCCAGTTGGCATAACATTAAATAGCATATACTATATTATGTCCATTTTTATTTGTAAATTGTTCTGGATATGGTAAATGTATATAATAGAAATAACCAGGCTTTTAGGGTCAGCTTGTTATGAATTTGAACTGTGTAGAGTAGACAAATTATTATGTGGTTTGTTTGATCTCATTAGCGTTCTTCAGTGAACAAAAGCACTATTACTTATTTCTGAGCAGCCTGTGGCTACGGATGATGTTGTCTTGCTGATACTAGCTAAAACTAGTGAGATGGCTGATTCAGGCCGATACTTACGCCCACAAGAGAAGAAATCATTTTCGTTTGACCTACTGTTGATTACTTGGGCAATCATACTGACATGTATGGACTTGAAAGTACTTTTTTTTTTCTTGGTGTTGACGGCAAGAAACCTCAGTGATCAAATCCCAAAGTTCCTCCTGAAATGTGAACATGGCATTTCATCTGTTTGCTTGGTCTGTGCCAACGTGCATTACTGAAAAGGGTAATAATGGTTTGGAAAATAAGTGCCTTATCTGTCTGATTACTGTGGCAGTCTAGAACCCCAAACGGTAAGAATTGGGACTCTAAAGAAATTGCCAATCAAAGGCAACATAAATCTCTTTGATGTCTGAGACCAGCTTTTATTTTCACCTCCTGTTACGTCAATGACAGGAAGAATCTTGAGCATTGTTACTTTAAAGCTCCAGTTGTGAGTACACCCGTGGGATGCACAAATGAAAGGAACAGTTCTGAAGAAATATTGTGTCATTCTAGTAATTGAGAAAGTGACAGCATTTGCAGTCCAGTGTCTCTTGAAGATTATTCATTGTTGCCTTCTACTGCCAGTCTAACAGCAAGCAAAAATTTGCAAGCTGGCACATTAGTGGAAGACAAAAATGAAAGTAGGCTGTCTTTTCGTTTCTCCCCCTTCCTACTTGAGATGCAGCATGTGACATAGTGGGAGTTAGAATCAGGAATTCTGCAACAAATCCTTCCATTTGGCTCTGTGGTTTCTTTTGTCATTTTGTTAATAATATATAATATTTCTGATCACCAATAATATCTTTTGCATTGTATAAAACAGAGAAAAACACTGTCCCCATTCTAAAACAAAGCATACAAGGTGATGAAGATACTTCAACATAAAATGCATCTTTTAAAAAAATAAATATTTTACACTTATAACACATTCTAATCTACAGGTTTTAAAGCAGTCCAAGTAGCTCTGTAAGCTTTATTATTCCTGTTTTACAGATGGCATAACTGAAGCTCAGGACAAGGCTTGCTTAAGATTTGCTTAGCCTTAAGGCTACATGGTGAATTGGCATAAGTCAGAAATACTCTTCTAACTGCCAACCCCATGCTTAAAAACCAGTTTAGCACTGCATCTTTGGTAGATTAAAGTCATTAGACTCTATGGAAGTGTGTATATTTGTGGCAGGATTTCAATGATGGGGCAGAAGCCTGATCCATTAGGTTAAAAGGGGAGATTTTCCAGCATAAAGTGCAACATAAAAGACGTCTCACAGATCCAATTAGAACATTGGTTCTCAAAGGGGTCACAACCCGATTATGTGGGGGTCACGAGCCCCAGCAGCCGGCCCTGACCCCTGCCAGCGGAGCCCCGGACACTACTGGTGGTGCCACCAGGCCCAGACCCTGCCGCGGTGGGCTGCTGGCAGTGCTCTGGGCCTTGGCCCCTGCTGCAGCGGGCCAGCGGCAGCACCCCAGACCCGGCCCATGGTGCAGCGGGCTGCCAGCAGCACCCGGAGCCCCGGACCCGGCCCCTGCTGTGGTGGGCTGCCGGCAGCGACCCAGGCCCTGCCGCAGCGGGCTGCCAGCGGCACCCCGAGCTCTGTCCCCTGTCCCGGGGGCTTGCTGATAGTTGGGAAATTTGTGCTGAGCCAGGGAGGGACAGGGGAATGGAGATGAGAGAAGCAGTGAGGAAAGGAGTCGAATTGTATAGAGCTGAATGTGAGAAGTAAAAGTTAGAGTTTGAGAAGGCAGGCAAGAGGGTGCCACTGGTGACTAGGCTCTTGAGAAGGAAATGTCCTGATTGAATGGCCTCTGAGGAAGTTGTATGCGGTAGTGTTGTAGCTGTGTTTGTCCCAGGATATTAGAGACAAAAGGTGGGAGGCAGTATCTTTTTATTGGGCCAGTTTCTGTAGGTTAGAGAAACAAGTGTTCAAGCTTTCACAGAACTAAGCTCTGTGTAAGCTCAAAAGACTCTCTCTCCCTCCCTCCCCCCCCCCCTCTGAACAGCAGAAACTGGTCCAGTAAAAGATGAGTACCTCATCCTTTGTCTCTCTAATATGAGGACGTTGATATTCAGAGTAGCAGTTTGGAATAACTGAAGAGAACACAAAGATGGGAAAGCCAGAGAGGACAGGCTTTTTCATTTTTTCCCCCTAACTTGTTTGAAACAACAGGAGCTATGGGGTTTTTTATATTGCCTAACTGGAATGCTGCACTTAAATCATTACTGCAGATATACCAGGTAGGATCAAAAACAAGTTTTTCAGCTTCATACACCCTGAAGCAAGGTATTCTGGAATAATCTAGGCAGATGTATAAATCTACAGCAACTTAACAGAGTCCTGTGGCACCTTAAAGACTAACTATAAAGTTTTGAAGCATACAGCAACTTGTGAGTTTAACATTATGGAAAGACAGATCAGAGAAAAAACTTGGTACGAGGAACTCAGGTGTTCAGGAGTTTTTATTCTAGACTAGGTACGGCTGGGATAAATGTAATTTTGGTGCCCTAGCAAATATTAAAAGTGGTCTGTCACAGTTCAGGGCACCTACATAAGTATTTTCCCTCATAGGGAACACACACTCAGGCATCCACCTCCTCAGCTGGTGCCTCTCTTGGGTGGAGAGGCACATCTCTTTCCCTTCTGACTCAGGTATTTCTGGGCTGCATGGTTCCTTGCTTATACTTTGTTGTCTCCAGCAGACTCAGCCTGCCCAAGCAGAACCTGTTTATTGTCTCTTTAGAGATGGTTAACAAATGTAATGGCTACAGTTATAAGGTACCACAGCACTTCCTTTGCAAGCCTACTTTGTTTTTAAAGTTAAAAGCATCAGAAAAAAACATATTGAAAACAATAAAAGAAACTACCCATCCTAATAAACTTACTAGAGTTAACCCCCTACTCTAAAATGGATTCTGGCAGGAGCAGTCCTTCAAACCCCAGCCCAAGGGGGATTCCCTGTGGTTACAAGTTCATCCCAACTTCATCTCAGAACTATCATCCCCAGGACATGTTTAGTCCACCCGTTCTAGAGTTCAGGGGGGTTTGATCTGGAGTTTCCAGGAGCAGGTAATTAGTAGACAATGGTTATCCCTCCCAGATGTAGATAGATAAGGGAAGTGGGTCTTTGCATTCCTCAGGTACTTCTGGGAAATCCACTTCACAGGTATTGTTCCAAAAAGGTCTTTGAAGTTCCTAATACCTTCCAGTGATTGCATTTGTCAGTCTCCTAGAGAAGGTACATATCTGCAATTGCATAACAACACATACCCAATTGCATTTTTAACACAATATACTCCAAAGATGTTAAAGTTCATTCAATAAAATTTAACTTACGGTAATTCAGTAAAGTTCATTCCAAGTATTGCAGGATATTGTCAGTCTGTCACAGTCTATAGTTAATTATTGTTAAAATTCTATTCCATTGTTAAAGCATGATTAAGAATACACACAGTGCATGAGGAGAAGATAAATGCAAGATAAGCAGAGGAAAAAGGGAAGAAAGTGCTGCTTCATATTATGTACATTTAGTGAAACAACTGGCATGTAGCATGTTCTGCTTTATGCATCCTTCTTTGAATTTATCTCCAGAACACTCTGTTGCTCATGGGTGCATAAATACATACTCTGGTTGGCCAGTACTTTACCATCTAGCAAACTTAAGTGACAATCTTTTGAGAATCATTCAGATTTTTCTTTAAAAGTACAATCAATCTGTAGTGAACACATTTTTGTTCATGATCAGCCAATGCTTCTGAATTTATTATTTGTACTGAGAGACACATAACCTAAAATAGGTTTAAGATTAGCAGCCGTGTTAGTCTGTAGGAAGACTTTTTTTAGCACCTTAGAGACTAACTAGTTTATTCCAGCATAAGCTTTCGTGGGCTATAGCTCACTTCATCGGATGCATAGAATGGAACAGAAGTAAGATGTATTTATATACACAGAAGAAAAAAAAAGGTTGTACATTTGCATACCAATTCTAAGAGGCAAATACTCACCAGCAGCAACAAATACTCATCAGCAACCGCACATCATACAACAAAAACACTAACCCAGGTACCTATCCTTGTAACAAAGCCCGATGCCAACTCTGTCCTCATATCCATTCAGCTGACACCATCATAGGACCTAATTACATCAGCCACACCATCAGAGGCTCATTCACCTGCATATCGACCAATGTGATATATGCCATCATGTGCCAGCAGTGCTCCTCTGCTGTGTACATTGGCCAAACCGGCCAGTCTCTACGCAAAAGAATAAATGGACACCAATCTGACATTGGGAATCATAACATTCAAAAACCAGATGGGGAGAACACTTCAACCTTCCTGGCCATTCCATTAAAGACTTGATGGTGTCAATTTTAAAACAGAAAAACTTCCAAAACAGACTCCAAGGAGAAACTGAGGAACTGGAATTAATTTTCAAATTGGAAACAATAAACCAAGGGCTAAATAGAACATGTGAATGGTTTTCTCATTACACTAATTGATTGCATTTCCCTAGTTAATTTATCTTCAATAGTTCTCTCCTGTCAGACACCGAGATCCATTTCAAAAGGGTTTTTCCTCCTGATGATAATGGCCCATCCAAATTAAACAGACTCTTAGAATTGGTATGCTAATATACAACCTTTTTTGTTTGTTTTCTGTGTATATAAATACATCTCACTTCTGTTCCATTCTATGCATCCGATGAAGTGGGCTATAGCCCACGAAAGCTTATGCTGAAATAAACTGGTTAGTCTCTAAAGTGCTACAAAGTCTTCCTTGTCTTATTTATAATCTAAGATGTTCCTCAGCCTGATCATTTAAAACAAAATTAGACTAAGCACTCCTTATCTGTAATACCATCAGTGAGGCCTCATCTTGACACCAGACCGGGCTACATAGATTTGTTTGAGTTCTGCAAGAAAATAGAATTAAACTGAATTTACAGAAAGGTCAAAAAGCAATTTAACATTTTAACTTGAGCTGTTAAGGTATGCAGGGCTGGAAACTGAGAAGAATTGTTAAAACACTGCAACAAGAACATAATTCAATATTTTTGTATTAAAAATTTTTTTTTGACACATAATAGCAGATCTGTTCTTAACAACTGACCTGTTTCAAAACCAGGCTTACTGGCAAGTATTACTTGATCAGTGATAAAATATCCCTACGGATAATTTTGGAGGAAACATAATTGAAAAACTATCATCTTCAAGCAACAATAGCTGTCATACAAATTGAAGTTAGTTAAACACCTTTAACTAACTTCAATTTGTATGACAGCTATTGTTGCTTGAAGATGATAGTTGCAATAAAACTACCATTATATACCTTCTAATCTGAGGTGAAGATTTTTAATTTTATACACAGCGTTCGTAATCTACAAGTGGTTCTCAAACATTTGTACTGGTGAACCCTTTCAAATAGAAAGCCTTTGAGTGTGACCTCCCCCCCCCCTTAGAAATTAAAAACACTTTAAAATATATATTTAACACTGTTATAAATGCTGGATGCAAAGCGGGGTTTGAAGTGGAGGTTGATAGCATGTAATAACCTTGTGACCCCCTGAGGGATCCCCACCGCCAGTTTGAGAACCCCTGAATTCTACATCTTGTCTCTGAAATCTAAAATTTTGAATACTGAGAGTCTTGGAGTTAGGAATTAATTGTGAATATTTCTATGCTCGCTGTGTAGATGGAGTCATCTACTACCATCTTTTAAAGTACTCTAAGATCAGATCAATCTTGCTTTAAAAATAAATGAATACATAAATAAATTCATTTATCCATCCTGGAACAGGATGTCAAATTCTGGTTGCCTTACCTTTAAAATTATAGCAAAAGTTCAAAAACTGAAGAGAGAGGATGTGAAATAGAGAGTGGAACTTGTATGATGGGAGTTGACCAAAACTGTTTTAACATTGTGTAATGAAGATAAGTTTAAGGAACATAATTAAGGTACCCAGAATTATGAAGAACTTAGGGAAAATTATCAGTCCCCCTGTCGTTAATAAAAGAAGGGGGCAGTTAAAGTTTAAAAAGTAGAGCAAATATTAAGGCAGTGATTATTTAGCATCAGGAATGTAGCTATTGATCTTTCTATACATTATTTAAAACCTGCTATGGCAATTCTATCATCACAAAAGAAAGAGAAATATGATTTATTTTATTTTATTTTTTGCTTTTGAAAGTTTAACATATTGATAGGAATTTGCTTTTATTTACTATCTGACATCACATATAAACATCAAAATAATGTATTCTTAACAGATAATTGTGATTTAAAAACAGAAGAAAAAAAAAGTATTTTTATTCTCCTCCACCTTAGAATTGTTTATTTACATATTGGATACAGATTTCATTACATAAAATTCATGTACAGATAAAAAGCCATAGTCCAAAACATTTTTAAAAAGCATATTTTTGGTCACTTTTGTGTTTTCTTTTAGAAAAAAATGCTGTTTAAGGACTTGCATGTTTACAGGAGGGAGGTTTTTTCATTGTATTGGTATTTTTTTTGTCTGAGTCAGTCGTTAGCCTTCACATGAGTACTTACTTACAAACCCACACTACCTGTATTATATTGTCAGCACACTGTAAACCAGTTTAAAGTTCACAGTTCAGTAAAGTTGAGACTAAGAGTCTCATAGCTCCTAATTAAAAATATGGAAGGGGGGTAGAAGACCAAGTTTTTAAAAGAGTTCTGTAGGTGTGGTCTTGTAACTACTTCACTGAAATATTTTGTTTCAAGTTCTTACAATAGCCTCCAGAAGTAGTTGTTAATCTTTTTAGGTCCTCTGATCCAAAATTTAGTCAAATAATCATCCTACAATCCTTGACATCGGCAAAATGCTGTAAGATTTGTGCCAGAGGTTTTTGTTTGTTTGTTTGTTTGTTTGTTTTTTTTTTTAAAGGCTATCCATTTTTAGTGGATGCTGGGGCTTGCGATGTGAGCAGTGTGAAATTTTTTGGACAAATAGTTAATTTGCTGAAAAACGCAATTTCAGTGGACCTGAAACTATTCAAAAACTTGACATGAATTCACTGAATAGCTTCAGTGCAAAAAAACCCACCTCCTTTCAGTCTAGCTCACAAGTGGACTTTGGTGGCATTCACAAAATGGAATGGTGGCAGCATCCCCCTTTTGACTTTAGCCCAGTGGCTGGACAGTTGCCCGGGATATGAGAGGTCTCTGGGGAAAGTCTCTCTCCCATCTCCCTTATAACTTTTAGCAGTTGAAGCAGTTCCGCTTTGTATGATATACTTAATGGTCATTGAGCTAGAGAAAGAATGACTCGGTGGGCAGGAGGTTACGACATTCTGGGTAACGTGAAAATCATGTTTAGCTCTCTTCTCATTTAGGGGTGTGTGTGTGCCACGGGGTGGGAGGGAGAACGGAGTGGAGATTGAATCCTGGTCTTCCCTGTCCTGGCTGAATGCCCTAAACCAGTAGCCTAAAAGTTAAGTACTCCTGGGGGGCATTCTGTGCCACTGCATGTGCACAGAATTCATGTCCCCCGCAGATTTTGTTTGCTTCCCTGCAGAAAAATGACTTTCTGAAGGGGAAACAAAGTGACGCCACAAGACTGGTCATGTGTCCCTCCCCAGTAATGTGGGCACATCACTTCAAGTGCCTGGAGCAGCTGGGGGAGAGGTAATTCATTTGGGGGAGCTGGGGATGCCCTGACTGGTGGCTTGTACCCAAAACCAGGCTCAGCTTCTAGCTTCCTCTTTTGCTGCAAGCAGAGACTGGAAGCTCCACATCCCCAGCCGAACCCCACTTCCTTCCCTGCTTTCTCCTCAGCCGTCGGGGGGGAGGTGGTCACTGTATAGAGAACTGATGCCATGTCCATCCAACCCCCATGCATCTGGACCCACCCTCATACCAGCCAGGCTTCCCCCCCTGCACCCAGAATCCCTCCCCTCCCCCGAGACTCCCCACACTCAAATCCCTACCCCACTGAACCTCACCCCCTACACCCAGACCACCATCCCCCACTGAGCCTGCTGTATTCCAAACCCCACCCCGACAAATCCCACCCCCTCTGCACATGCACTACTCTGACAAGCCTGCCACACCCACCCCAGAGCCCCAACTAGCTGCACTCAGACCCCTAACCCGCCAAGCCCTACTCCTCCAGCACCTGTCCCCCCCCCAACTGAACCACCCTCACCTCACCTGCCCTGCAGAGTCCCATTCCGCATGTACCTGCCCAGCAAGCCCCTTTGCATCCAGATCCTCCCCACACACCCAGACCACCACTGAGCTACTCGCACCTAGATTGCCTCCCACAGAATCCTCTCACCCTACACCTGGATCCCCACACTCTAAGCCCTTCCACACATGGATCCTGCTGGGCTGAGCCTACTTGCCTCCATCCGGATTGGTTGTGCATGTCTGTCCTTCTCACTTGCTAGCTTGGTGTGCGTGACGTGGAGGGGAAGGTCCCTGGGGTGTTTCTGGGGCAGGCATTGCCCTTGCGCTATCTCAGGATCGGGTGCAGCTTTCCTGCCGAGTGCTAGAGTGGGGGCTATAGGGTGATCTCTGACTTCTGTGCAGCCTGTGTTCCCCACTGCTATGCTGGAGCCTCAAAAATTATTGACAAATAAAATATGCAGAATTTTAAAATATTGTGTGCATGAGGGTGCTTGGCGCAGAATTTTATTATTATTTTTTTTTTGGTGCAGAATTCCCTCAAGAGTAAAGTTATAAGGGAAGGCACCACCACCATCTCCTTGATTTATGAATCAAGCCCTTTAAAAATACCCGGCAACAAAATATTTTTGGGTGAAATTAAATGAGCACGCTTTATTGATTTACCAAAAATTCGGAGAAAATTTCAAATTTGGTTTGAACAGAACTGAATTGGAAAAGGGGATGGGGGAGGGTTGGAACTGCCAGGGAACTAACACATTAGACACCCAGCTCTACCCAGTGAATGCTGATGGGACAATTTCTAAGGATTGGGAGGTGCTGAGATACTGGAGGTGGCCTATATGGTGGGATGTCTGCGCCCTCTTTCCCACACAAATCTTAGCTCTGTGGGTTTGGTAAAGCTGCTTCAAGGCTGCATAACTATCTGTGAATCACCGGTTTCTGTGCTCTGAAGGAGAGTGCTCTGTAGGAAGGGAAAGAGGGATAGAGGATGGGTGAAAACTTCTTTCTGTCAAGTGGCAGTAGAGCAGCAATAGCAGGCATGATGAGAGCTGCTTTCTTCTGCTGCATAAACTTCAACTTGGGTTTAAGGACTGCAGCAATAGTTCTTCTTTTCTTCCCCACTCGGCTGGTAGAATGTAACTAGCTGAGAATGCCTTCCCAGCACCAACTGCTGAGTTGTGGCCTACAACTTGAGATGCCCTGATCTACAGTTTATTAAGATATATGCCGCCCAACCAGCATCACTTAAAAGGGAACCAGTCCTAAAAGAACACTAATGATAGTAATACTCAGCCTTACTTTCATAAAGTCTGTAGGTAATTCAAAATAATCTGACAACCAGCCTCTGGATACTATCTATTGAGTGATTACCTGACTTTCTGAAAAAAACAAGTACACTGAATATAATGCTTGTGGAAGATGACATTTTGAAAGCATGAGAAAATTAAATTCATGAAAATATACTGCTTCTCAAGGTAATATCACTGGTAAATTTTGGCTTGTTTAGAATCCAGTACCAAGAAGGCATTATGTGAAACTGAATGCCTCACCCTTCACCCAAGTTATACACCAACCCATCTGTACAGTGCTATATAGAAAAACAGTTTTCAAACTATGTCACAAGGTGGCCGTTGGGACTAATCCTCACTCACTACAAAAGTCTAGATAAAGCACATAGCATAATATCTCATTAAGGGATTTGGGGAGTGAAAAAGAAAGAGGCCTCCTGGATGTGAGCCAAATGCCAGAAATTCAGGCCTCAGTAGCATCTCACCAAAAATGTGCAAATCCATTGGCCATAATATTTAGCACATGCACAAATGTGAGTCAGTCTCTGGCATGCATTGTGGTGTGCCTGTCCTTATTAGAAATGCCATGAACTACCAAATTTCATGCAGCTTTCTTATATATTCATTTCAGGATAACAACATTATTCTAGGTACGTACTGCAATTACAATATAAACATTTAATCCTTCCCAAGCCAACTAGTCCATAAAAACTTCAGCTGTTAGGCAATGTGAGCGTATGGGTAGGCTTTTCAACATGCCCTACTGGTCAACAGACCTTGCCTTTGTTGAACCAAAGGGAGGAGCAAATTCCCGAGTCATGAATTCTTCACTAAAAACATCCTGCTGTGCGTTCTTGTTTCAGCCTGGAGGCTGTTAGCTTGAGTGCCTCATCTTATCTCCATGCTGTGGAAACACATGATGAGCAAAGGAATTTCTGATGTACCCAAGTTAAAAGCACTGAAGGTATTTTTTTTTCTCTGCACAGATAAGAGCACTGGCTCCTTAGCAAGGTTTATATAGGTAAATGTGCAGCTAGATACTGCACATGGAGTTGTTTATCCTGAGTAAGCCTACTTATTTGACAACAATGACTTTATTTTAGGAGATACTCATCTGTTCTTCTTGTGCATCTCAGTATCTCCTTCAAATACATCTCTGTGGTGGCAACTGAGCACCTAAAAAAAGAATATGTGATGTCTCATTTTCTGATATATTTAAGATCAAAACGAAACTGAAAACAACATGTGAAAATCTAAGGGTATGTCTTCACTACAGCAGTAGGTCGATTTCCTTTAATTCGATTTTGTAAAGCAGACTGTATACAGTCGATTTTGTGTGTCCCCACTAAGCACAGCAAAGCACAGCAAGTAGACAGTGTCTGTCTGTCCGCACAACTTTTGAAAGCGTCGACATAACGAGCGTTGCACTCTGGGTACCTATCCCACAGTTCCCGGAGCCCACAGCAGGCACCATTTCGAGTGCTGCACTATGGGTAGGCATTTCCAAATTTCACGCCCTTTTTCCGCGCCGCCGACCCCCCATTACGAGCGGTGCACTGTGGGTAGGCATCCCATAATTCGCGCCCTTTCTCCGCGCCGCGCTAACGCCATAGCACTGCAAGCATGGAGCCCGCTGATGCCACGGCTGCAGTAATGGCCACTGTGAGGACCTCGATCACGGTTGCGGATTTCATGCTGTACCGTCTGCAGAGGAATGCGATCCGGGGACAACTGCGCTTTCTGGAACCCGACGACAGTGAGGAGGAGATGGACCAGGACGTGCACAGCAGAGACAGGGACACTGACGTTTTTGGAAGTAGGGCAACTGACAATCTGTCAAATTTGGTGGCAATGGGGCAGGCTCACGCCACCTAACGCCGATTCTGGGCCAGGGAAACAAGCACGGACTGGTGGGATCGCATAGTGCTGCGGATCTGGGATGACTCCCAGTGGCTCAGAAACTTCCGCATGCGAAAGGGCACGTTCATGGAACTTTGTGACTTGCTGTCCCCGGCCCTTCGGCGCGAGAATACCAGAATGAGAGCGGCCCTTACAGTGGAGAAGCGAGTGGCGATAGCCTTCTGGAAGCTTGCAACGCCAGACAGCTACCAGTCAGTCGCGAATCAGTTTGGGGTGGGTAGTACTACAGTGGGCTTTGCTGTAATGCAAGTAAGTAGGGCAATCGTCGAGCAGCTGCTACACCGGGTTATAAACCTCGGAAACCTGCAAGCCACAATAGATGGCTTTGCCGCCATGGGGTTCCCTAACTGTGGTGGGGCTATAGATGGGACTCATATCCCTATCCTGGCACCGGACTACGAGGCCGCCGAGTACAGAAACCGGAAGGGATATTATTCAATGGTCATGCAAGCAGTGGTTGACCACAAGGGACGTTTCACCGACCTGTACGTGGGGTGGCCAGGAAAGCTTCATGACGCTCGAGTGTTCAGGAACTCTAGGATCTTTAGACAGCTGCAGCAAGGCACTTTCTTTCCCCGACCAGAAAATTTCTGTGTGTGTGTGTGTGGGGGGGAAATGCCGATCGTTATCATTGGGGACCCAGCCTACCCCCTAATGCCCTGGCTTATGAAGCCCTACACAGGAGCCCTGGACAGGGGTCAGGAGCTGTTCAATTACAGGCTGAGCAAGTGCAGAATGGCCGTAGAGTGTGCATTTGGCCGTCTGAAGGGGAGATGGTGTTCGTTACTGATTCGCTCAGACATCAGCAAGAGAAATATCCCCATTGTTATTGCTGCTTGCTCTGTGCTCCACAGTGTCTGTGAGAGCAAGGGGGAAACGTTTATGGCGGGCTGGGAGGCAGAGGCAAATTTACTGTCTGCTACTTACCAGCAGCCAGACAGCAGGGAAAGTAGAAGAGCGCACCATGAGGCCCTGCGCCTCAGGGACGCCTTGAAAGACAGTTTTATGAGTGCCCGACATGGCGTTTGAGAACCTGCTCCCTTGCTGTGCTCTAAGCCTGCTGTCCTTGCACCCTCTTTCCCTCCCCCCTCCCCATGCTTGCAGAGGAAATAAATTCACTGTTTTAAAAATCATGGTTCCTTTATTCCTTCATCGGAAATACAAATACAGGGGATCACTGTCATGGTAGCCTGGAGGGAAACCAGCAGTCGCACTGGGGGAGGAGCAGACAGGGGGGGGGGAGGAGGGGAGGGGGGGCCAAGACACAGCAGCTTTTAAAAGTTTTCAGAGAACGTCAGCCTGCTGCTGCTTGTGCTGGCTTGTGGGGTGGAGTGGGTGGGTCCACGGAGCTTGCCCCCCCGGGTTCTCACCCCGCGTTTCGGTGGGGAAGCTTTGGGACTTGGGGAGGGGGGAGGTGGTTACACAGGGGCTGCAGAGGTGATCTTTGGCCCTGCTCCACCAGAGAGCGCAGCAGGTTGCTTTCGTCCTCCATTATATGGAGCAAAGCATCCATGCGTCTTTCTTTGTGGTCCTGTCGCTGCAACCACTGTTCTTCCCTCTTTTCTGCTGCGGCTCTCGATTCCTTGTCTGTATCAATCTTTCCCTCCATTCCGTCTGGCGGGCTGCCTCAGCGCGAGAGTTCTCCAGGAGTTCACTGAACATATCATTGCGCGTTCGCATTTTCTTTTTATGCTTTCGTATCTGCGATGCACGGTGGGAGGAGCAGGACGGGGGATTCTGAGATAATTGTTCATCTGTGGGCGAATGTGGGCAAAGAAAGTTTGAAAGTTATGAGACAGATACATTCAAGGTTAGGAGGCAGATGCAGTCTCGGACGGTACACAATGGGAGCACTATGCCGTTTGCAACCTCAGTATTCAGAGGCCTGATATGATTTCTGTACAAGGTCATGTTCTACACCTAAAAGTGACTGAATAGCTCACAGAAAAGTCAGAGCATCTCAGACACATATGCGTGCCTCAGCCCAACACAGCTTCTGAAATCACCGTGCAGCCGGCCATGGTAAGTTACAAGCAGCACTTGCATATTGTAGAGTAACCCCACCCCCTTCCCCCCACCGCGTGGCTCCCACTGAACCGCAAACTGCAAAACAAAGCCCCAAAATCTCTCGCTAACGGCTAAGGGCTGGTTGGGGCTCTTCAGCGGAAGCAAACCACTTGCAGACTGTTCAGATTCCCTGCTAGCTACTGCTACGGGCTGGCGGGGAGGGGGGGCGGCTGAGCGTTTTGGGGGGGGCGGTTGGTCGGTCTTCAGCAGAAAAGAGTACTTTGCAGCTGGGAATCTTTATGTCCCTACTAATTGCAGTCCGTATTTCAAACAGGCAACCATGAATGACATCACTTTGCTGAGAATTTCTCAGAGAGATAGAGAGCGCATGCTCCTTGCCTCCATGCAAAGCCCTGGTCCATTCGCCGCAATGCTAGCCTGCTCAATGATACCAGACTACTTACTACTTTCGTGGCGTGGGATGGTGTCCTATCACGGGGGACCACATAAGGCGGCTCTCCCCAGAAATCTGCTGCGGAAGATTCATCGCTACCTCCTGGATAGCTTCATTGAAATGTCCGTGGAGGACTTCCGGTCAATCCCGGAGTATATTGACAAACTCTTTGAGTAGAAACTGACCAGCAATGAAAGCACGCTAAGTCCTTAGGGCAAATTAACCACTAATAAATGCTTCCTTTAAAAATCACGTGTCATGTAATCCCTTAAAAAGAAACACTTACCCCCCTGGGAGGCTTGGGAGGGTGCTGGCTGCAGGGTGATAAACAGCTCCTGGCTGTCTGCTATCACGGTTTCTCCGCTGGCCTCCTGCTGCTCCGTGAAATTTCCCTCCTCCTCATGATCGTCCTCATCAGAGTCAGTCTCCTCCCTGACGATTATCCCATCGGTGGAGTTCACGCAGACCGGTGTGATGGTGGTGGGGGCGCCCCCCATTATCTGATTTAGTTCATTGTAGAACCGGCATGTCCGCGGCGCGCCCCTGATCGTCCGTTTGCCTCCTTGGCTTTCTGGAACGCTTGCCTCAGCTCCTTAATTTTCACGCGGCACTGCTGGGCGTCCCTGTTGTGGCCCCTTTCCAGCATGGCCTTGGAGACCCTGGCAAACGTGTTGGCATTCCGTTTGTTGTTGCGGAGTTCCAACATCACGGATTCCTCTCCCCAGATAGCGATGAGATCCAACACTTCACGAGTGGACCATGCTGGAGCTCTTTTCCTCTGGCTGGTCTCCAGGGCAGCTGAGCTCTGCATGGAGTCTTGTGATGCTGAGCTCTGCATGGCGGCTTGTGCTGCTGATTGTTCTGAATGGCGACTGAGCTGTGCAGGTGAGCTGGCCACGCTGACCAAACAGGAAATGCTATTCAAATGTTCCCGGGTCTTTACCTGTCTACCTGGCCAGAGCAGCGAGTTGAGAGTGCTGTCCAGAGCAGTCACAGTGGAGCAGTGAGGCAGTCCAGAGCAGTCAGAATGGAGCATTGTGGGACAGCCTCTGGAGGCTATTAATGTCAGTTGCGTCTTCACTAGTCCACAATCGACCTAGAGGGGTCGATTTTAGCACTACTTCTCTCGTCAGGCAGGAGTTACAAAGTCGACTTTGAGGGCCCTTTAAATCTACTTTAATGGCATGTATGTGAAGACAGGTACACGTTTAATTCGACTTAACGTCGTTAAAGTTGACGTTAAGTCATAGTGAAGACAGGGCCATAATCTCAGAAATATAATGAATTTCTATTTCAAATTTTTCTTGATATAAAGGTGTTTTGACCCATACTAGCATTGGCTGATGGTAGATATTTTAAGATCTATTGAAAAAAATTTCATGAAAAATTTGATTAACAGGAAAACCCATTTTATTCAGTTCAGCTTTCTAAAAGTTCACAATGTAAGGAGAGCTTAACACCCTAAACTGGGAAATGTATTTTTGTTACTTTAAATTGTAATTGTCATATGATTCAAATGAGGGAGGTGGACATTTTGCTGAAGCAATTCTATTTGCCACATTGGCAAGGTAGGGGTGGAACAGATGAGATTGAAAACCAATTTCTAAGTTACTTAAATATTTAACTGCATAAAAACAGATGAGCAAGCTCTGAAGTATGAGGTCTCTTCATTCTCCATAAGAAACACTTTTGATTTCATTGTTTTTATGAAAAGAGATTTCCTTACTAGTCTTGGGTCTACCTATTTTCTACATCATAAATTATTGAAAATGAAAATAATTTAAAAATCTAAATTCCTTTTTACCATTTGTATTTGTTTACTCTTTACGTTTTGTTTGGCGTTTCCTATGACGGTAAATTAGTCTGTTTCTGGATCAGTTTCTGCATTTTCTGGATCTTCTTTCTTAGCCAGTTGCTGAAGTGTTTGGGTTCTAAATACGACAGGAGAATGTGTTTTTTTTTTAAATTAGTAAACTGTTTCCCTTGATTTTTTAATTGTAGAATTTTTTTTAATTGTAGAAATACTTCAATTGATAATCTTTGTAAAGGGTTGTTTTAACAAAACCTAATTTCGAGCCCTGAATTGATTTGTGTCCTTTTGACAATATTTACTTATTTCTTCAGGATCTGAACAAGCGCTTGTCACTGCCTGCAGACATCAGGATACCTGATGGATATCTAGAAAAGCTGCAGATAAACAGTCCACCATTTGATCAACCAATGAGTCGACGTTCTCGGAGAGCATCTCTGGTAAGTTTCTGTTATCTCTGCTTTTCAAACAAACCTGTTCTACTTGAAAAGTGTCAGTTTCATTCGTATCTCTATTTTTTCATGTATTTTCATGTTATATATTATTTAACTCTTTTTGATTACAAGATGCTAAGTGCAGCCCACAGATGCCGACCACCCTTTACTCCCTATTAATATTCATAGGAAAGCTCAGTAACTTATAGGATGAAACTCTAAATTTTTCTCTTCCAGTTTTCTTTATTTCCATTTTGCAGACTTTTGTCACCATCATTCTTCACTAGAGGCCAAAGCCAGCATTCACTGAAATCAGTGATAAAATTCCCACTGACTTCAGTGGTGCATATTTTATCCTTTAGGGCAGTGGTCCCCAACCCCCGGTCCGCGGACCGGTACCGGTCCGTGGAGCATTTGGTACCGGTCCGCGGCCGCGTTCCCCTCCGGCCCGCCCCTTCCGCTTCCGGCCGCTTTCCCTTCCGGTGCAGCAAGAGTTCCGCATTGTTCTGCTTTTCCGCCGTTTTCCTGCGGCTTTTCGGCGGACATGCAAGGTCCCGCCGCTCCGACAAATAAAAAAGCCACTGATTTCTGCGGGTTTTCGGCGGGCATACAACGGTCCGCCGCACCGCACAGAGCCCCCGGGCCGCAAGCAGTACTCGGCCGCGTTGACCGGTCCGCGTTCATCAAAAGGTTGGAGACCACTGCTTTAGGGCATGGCTACAATTGCAAGTTAGAGCAGCCCCAGGCACCCTAACTCCTAGTGTGACCAAATGTCTTGATTTTATAGGGACAGTCCCAATTTTGGGGTCTTTTTCTTATATAGGTTCCTATTGTCCCCACCCCGTCCTGATTTTAACAGTTGCTCTCTAGTCACCCTACTAACTCATGATGTGCCTACACTGGGAAGGCATGTAGAGTGCCCTGACTCTACGGCTGGAGCACTTCTGGTAATCTACCGTGATGAAAAGCATTACTCTAGATGCATCCAGGCTGGAGTGCCGTGGCACCAGGATGCCCTGGTCTATCAATGTGCTCTGATAGGCTTCCAGAAGTGTCCCACAATGCCTGTTCTAGACACTCTGATCATCACTTTGAACTCTACTGCCCTGCCCTCAGGTGACCAACCATCAGACCCACCCTTTAATTCTCTGGGAATTAAGAAAATCCCCTTCCTGTTTGCTCAGCCAGGCGTGGAGTGCTCTCAGTGAATCTTTCCAGGTGACCGTGCCTCCACGTGCCAGATGATCCCCAATATGGAGCAATTGCAAGGTCCTGGACCTCATCAGGGGAGAGGAAGCTGTCTGGTCCCAGCTGCGCTCCAGCTGTAGGAATTACGATACCTTTGGGCAGATATCAAGGGACATGATGGAAAGTGGTGGCCATGACCAAGACGCAGTACAGTGTAGGGTTAAAGTGAAGGAGCTGCGGAATGCCTACCGCAAAGCCTGCAAGGCAAATGACTGCTCCGATGCTGCCCCCACAACCTGCTGTTTCTACAAAAAGCTGGATGTAATACTTGGGGGCAACCTTGAGATTTCAGCTGTTCTTATCACTGCTGAAAAGACTCCAAAGAATTAGGAAACAGCCACGTAGAAGCAAAAAGGGCATGAAGTTATGCAGCAGTCCCTTCATGAAAATCAAAAAGGGCAGGAGTATCAGGAGAGTGCATGGAGGGTCAGCCAGAAGACTGCATATCGCCGGCACCAAAGCATTACGGAGTGCCAAGCGGACTCGATACAGTCAGAGCACTTCTGCCCTTCCCCCCCCTCAGCTCTCGTCCCACAACTCTTTCCCTTGTGGCCCCATGTCACCTCCAGCACACTGGGTTCTTATCACCACCAGCTGCCTCCAACACCTGTAGCTTCACCACCCAGGCCTGCAAACTACGACCCTCACCCACTGCACTCATCCCGCATCACCATGGATTTTAGCCAGCCAGAAATGCAGCACTCATTGCACAGCACTCCAGACAGGAAGGCCAAGTATGATAAGAGAACATATGCAAATCTGCGATTGTACTGTTCCCCACCCTATCCCCTGGCCCTTTTTGTTTCCCAGGCAGTTGTTTCTTTTCAACAAAAGAATTTTCTTTTCAATAAACTGATCTTTTGGCTTTGAAAACATTCTTTATTAGTGCATTAAATAAAAGATACCTTAGCCCCGGAAAGCAACAGGCACTGCAAGTCGGTGTAGCAAACACAGATTCCTACTAACATTGGAACCACTGCACTTCACTCCTGTGCAGGGCACCAAACATTACTGGTGGCTCTCAGCCTCAAATTGCTCCCTCAAGGCATCCCTAATCCTTGCAACTGGGCAGCTCCAATAGCCCTGCTCTTTGGCTATTCAAATTCAGCCTCCAGGTGTTGAACCTCCGAGACCCATGCCTGAGTGAAGCTTTCACCCTTCCATTCACAAATAGTATGGAGGGTCCAGCACTTGGATATAACCATGGGAATGTTGTCATCGACCAGGTCCAGCTTCCAATACAGACAGCGCCAGCAGCCCTTTAAATGGCCAAAAGCACACTCCACCAACTCAGCCTGTTGTTGAACTGCTCCTTGCTGCTGTCAGGGCTCCCTATGTTTCATGAGCCACAGCATTAAAGGGTAAAGCAGGGTCTCCAAGGACCACAATAGGCATTTCAACTTCCCCTGTGGTGGTGATCTGGTCTGGGAAGAAAGTCCCAGCTTGCAGCTTCCTGAACAGGCCAGTGTTTAGAAAGGTGCTTGCATCATGCACCTTTTTGGACCAGCCTGCATTAATGTCAATGAAATGCCCCCGGTGACCCACAAGCGCCTGGAGAACCATTGAGAAATACCCCTTCCAATTAACGTACTCAGAGGCTAGGTGGGCTGGTGCCAGAATTGAAATATGCATCCCATGTATCGGCACTCCGCAGCTAGGGAAACCCATTTGTGCAAAACCAGCCACAATGTCACACACATTACCCAGAGTCACAGTTCTTCTGAGCAGGATGCCTGATTAATGGCCCTGTAAACTTGCATCAACACGATTCCAACGGTCGACTTTCCCACTCCAAACTGGTTAGCGGCTGATCAGTAGCTGTCTGGAGTTGCCAGCTTCCAGACTGCAATAGCCACCCGCTTCTCCACCAGCAGGGCAGCTCTCAGTCTTGTGTCCTTGCACCACAGGGTAGTGGCAAGCTTCTCACACAGTCCCATAAAAGTGGCTGTTCTCATCCAAAAGTTCTGCAGCCACTGCTCGTCATCCCAGAGTTGCATGACAATGTGATCCCATCATTCAGTGCCTGTTTCTGAGCCCAAAAGCAGCATTCCACTATGGTGAGCACGTCCGTAAATACCACAGGCAATCTCGTGTCATATGTGTTATGCTAGTTGACATTATTGTTGGACTCCTCACTGTCAGTTTGTAGCTTAAGGAGTAACTCAACTGACATTCGTAACATGCTGGCGAGACCCATCAACATGTTCCTCAGCACTTCGAGATCCATTCCCACAGACCGAAAGGGAAGACAGAGCGCACAGTACCAAAAACATTGAAAAATGGTGCCAAATGTGGACGGAAGCACACGGATTGCTGGGATGTGAAGCAATATATCAAGGGGTGTTCAGATAGGACCAAGAATGCCCCCCCCCCCACAAACACCCCATTCCCACAAGCCACAGCACCAGAATAGGAAGAGGTGCTCTGTGGATAGCTGCCCATAATGCAATGCTCCCAATGCCACTGCAAATGTGGCCACACCAGTGCACTTGCAGCTGACAGTGTGAACATACTGCAGCGCTTTCTCTACTGCGCTGTCCGAGGGCTGGTTTAACTCACGGTGCTCTAAATCTGCAAGTGTAGCCATGCCCTAAGTTAGCATAGCCTAAGGGAAGAACATACTCACATATTTTAATCATAAGAGTTTGTGAAGAGCAAAACTCCCCTAGGAAATCCTCTATGAACAGTTGCTGTGAAGATCTATCTGTGTTACCTGTTCAGCAATTAGATACTAATGACTGCTATACACACACACACACACACACACACACACACACACACACACACACACACGTGTGTTCTTTTGGAGTTTGGTAAATATAGTGATAACAAATGTTCTTCTTTTCACTCTGTTATGTTGACATAGTGTTCTAGGTTTTTGTTTTATTTTAAAAAAATAGATTCAAAGTTAATAAATCAATTCAAATACAGTAGACTCTCGATTATTCGGGACGATAGGGAAAAAAAGAATCCTGGTTAATAAAATCCCAGATAATCACCATCCATAGGAAATATGGGGGGTAGGGGGTTGGTTCACCAGCCACCCTGTGCTAGGGGGAGGGGGTGTTGCTTCACTGGCTGCCCTGTACCCTGGTGGGTTTTTTTGTTTTTGGTGCCTGTGGCAGCAACAAAGTCAGAGCTGATCCTGCAAGTTACTTTTTTGACATCCTGGTTAATCCACAACCTGGTTAACCCAATCCTGGATAATCAAGAGTCTATTGTAAAGCAGGCAAAATTATATTTAGGTGGCTGCTTTTTTAAATAAATGTATTTTTGGAGGAGAAAGCTATGTGTTTATAATTGTGGTATAATTATTGTAGGTCTTACCATTTGAATTGGACTTGAGAGTTATAGTTCTTTCTCCTAGGAAATGGACTATTACTTAATTTAACATAAGCCATTTTAAAAGTAATAACTTTTCAGTCATTACTGGTCTAGGTAGGATTCTGATTATTGACCCAGATATTAAACTTTCTGTCCCATTGTAAACCAGGCCAGTATCAGAAGCATTTTTAAACATAAAAAAGAAAGAAAGAAATTGAACAGCTTTATAAATTCTATTTGCTGATTTTATTAATTTGCTTGCAAGAACATTCTTTATTAAAAAAGTACAAAATATGTAGATGTGAAAATATCGAAATGTCTCTGCTGAGTTTATTTAATTAGCTAAGTAGTACCTTAGTTTTAACTACAAACACCATCTTTCCAAATTAATATATATTACAAAGCCCATGAATGTTTTGTGACCTATTTTCCCACAAAAATAAAATTCAATATGTGGACTAAAACTCTGTTGTGGTACATGTTATATACATCAACAGTATTAAAACAAAAAGGATAAATCAGTCAAAGTGTTGATAGTGCATTGTCAGAGCTTTCAATATTTAAGTTTAATAAATAATTGTTTCATAACTTTGTAGATCATTAGCTATTTATTTGAGTATTTTGAAGTTACTGTTCTTACATCTATGAGCAATACGGTCCCATGGTAACTTTCTCTTTTCTGAGGCAACTGTACTGCAGTAAACTTTGAAGGCCTGGATTAGAATATTTAGTCTTTTTTTTTTCCTCTCTGCATCTCAAATTCATACTTATTACATGTTAGCTCTCAAGCAGTCTAGTCTAGGGTGCCCTTTGCATTCTAGAATGAAAGTAAGAAAAACAGTGCCCTCTAATGAATATAATGTGCTTTTGAGATGGTACAGCTGTCCAAGTTGTTGTGGGGGTTGATTGTGGAGGTGTTGGGGCTTTTTTGTCGCGGTGGGGGGGATTTGGTGGGTGTTTTTTTTTTGTTGTTGGTTTTTTTTTTTTTTTGTGGTTGAGGGTTTTTTCCTGTACTTTAAATATATTGTCAGGGCTACTAAGTCTAAAATGAAACCTGCCAGCTGAATTTTGGTTTGTGGGCATGTACATGCTGCTTTGTCCTTCCACTTCCTCAGTCTGCACTCTCCTGAAATGAAATGAAACCCAGTTCTCTGGCCTTGTGACTGAAAAATTGCCTGGAGAGTAGTAATTATAATTTACATATGTTACATCCTTTGTTTTGAAAACCAATATATGTTCAAGGATTAGTAGAAATTTTAAAAAATATTATGAAGATTGGTTGAATTTTAGACCTGACTGTCCCTCTTTCAAATTAGAACACTGACATTATTGCAATATTTTAATAGTTTTGTGTAATAGTTCATTTACTATACTAACGTGTATTGACAAATACAGTACTGTGAATGGAATAATATAATGTCCTCAGATACCTTCAGTGCATCTTCTATTAAACTAAAAGGCTATAAATAGAATTTTGAAACCTGTATATATATGATGTGCAGACTTGTATTACAGCAAAACTAATTTACAATTAGTAAATAGCCTAAGCACCCTTGGAAAGAAAAATGAAGGCTCACTATGTTTAAATACTCTTTCGCTGTAGGTTTTTTTTCTTTAGTGGTGTTTCACTACATTATACCACAATTGGTGTCAAACCATCTAGGCAAGCAAGCCATGAATATTGTTGAATATCTGTCCTGACGTATCTACATTACCCACCCTCTCCTCTAGCCAAATGATGGGTTTTAATTAATGCTAGAGAACTACTTGTTCTTACTCTGTCTTACTCTGATAGAATGCTGGATAGCATTTGATCTTTATACACAGTAGCCTAAACTCAAACTACTTTCAGAAAAGAGTTTAATGCAACATACATTATATTGGGTAAGTAATGACATTATATAACATGTTTCCACAGCTACTACAACATCTTACACTATCTCCTTGGAGCAGGGGCGGGCAAACTTTTTGGCCAGAGGGCCACATCGGGGTTGAATAAGTGATGTATACAGTGCAGTACAGCTCCTGATTAATTTTTATGTTTATACTAAATGTATCATCTTTTTGCTTCCATTACAGTCAGAAATTGGATTTGGGAAAATGGAAACTTACATCAAATTGGAAAAGCTTGGAGAGGTTTGTATAATTTTCTTTAGTAGTGATGATCATTTTGACAATAATATATGCTTTCTTTACTTAAAACTTATATGTTGCCTTTGGTTTTAAAGTTGAACTGCATTGTATCTACATATTTGATAGTGCTTTTTCAGTAAGCTGAACATATATGTTAACACACAAAGCAATGTCACTGTCACTCAACTTATAAATAAACATATGTAAATATGCATACTGTTACCAAAAACGAAACAACAACAAAACACCACCACCAAACCAAACAAAGCTTCATAGCACTTGGGAACAGCAAAACTCTATTAGAAAATCCTCTGTGAACAGTTGCTATGAAGGTCTGTGTTACCTGTTCAGCAGTTAGATACTAATGACTGCTATATAAACACACATGCAAAAGCACACACATATGTGATATATTATGTTACTTGACTTTGCAATTATGAATCCTCTGTTTTTGAGTGCAATGTTTCAGCCCTCTCCAAATGCCTATCATTTAATTCGCCTCCTTTTTATATTGGATGGCTCTATAACCTGATGTAATGATACATATCTTTGTGAAAATGTACTGTATTTCACTTTAATTACTCTGTAGTGTAATGAACAATACAGGACTTGTAATGTTACCTGAGATGATACTGTACCTTATTTTTTATATTTAATGTAAACTGGTTTTAGCAATTTGCTGAAAAGGTACATCTTCTCCAGTACCCTGTATAATTATGTAACATATATTTACTGGGCATTTTTTGAAGCTTGTAGAGGACTAATGAAGCAAATACCAAAAGATGAACTTAATAATTCACTGTCCATTATGTCAGCAAAAATGAAAAATTGTGTTTGTTTTACCTATCCCATTCCTGTTCTCTTGTGAAATTGAATGTATAGTGAGCTTATTTTTTTATGATAGCTTCTTTTGCATTTCCTTGCGGAGTCTTAAAAGGTTTGGACCTGACTTTCAGAAGGTTCTAAACTTAAAGCTTCCACTGACTTCATCTAGGGCTGAGAGCACTCAGACCCTCTGAAAATCAGGGTCTGTATCTGAAAGTCATCGATCAGTTATGCTTGTGTCAAAAAAAAAAAAGAGGCAACAATAAATTGTTGAGTCATTTCCAGAAGTTGATGCTACCAAAATGAAACAAGTTGTAGGACCTGTCATTAATCTTATTTGTTTGGGGTAGGTGTTATATATGTGTATATATTGCACTTTCTATAAAAGATAATTTTTGTGTTCCTTTCTCCTTACCACACAGGGTACTTATGCAACAGTATATAAGGGAAGAAGTAAACTGACAGAGAACCTGGTAGCCCTAAAAGAAATCCGACTTG
Organism: Sternotherus odoratus; assembly: GCA_032164245.1. NCBI lineage: Eukaryota > Metazoa > Chordata > Testudines > Kinosternidae > Sternotherus > Sternotherus odoratus. The sequence continues at coordinate 71,206,344 of JAVMKO010000001.1, read as the reverse complement.
AACATGAAGAGGGGGCACCATGCACAGCCATAAGAGAAGGTGAAAAAAATGTTTTTTTTTTCTCTTTATTTAAAATATATCATTAACTGAAATTATACAGTTTGGTCAAGGAATTGATGCTATTCTCATATAAATTGGATATTACAGTAAATGACACTATTTATGCTATGGGGTACTGCAATCAAATTAAATTAATTGAGTTGTAATTTTGAGACTCAAATTTCAAATGCATTTATTTTATGGACTGTAATTGTCTTCTCAAATAAATGGAGCTTTGCTAAGTGTTAGAAATTATTGAGGCTTTTATAATTTACTGTTTATTATAACAGAAGTAAACAACTTACTGGAGTTTAGAGTATATAGCATGACATGACTAACTTGTGCCTGGAATACCGTCTGTCCATATAGTGTATGAAGTAATTATAACTCTGCAGTTCAGTAGTGTGTGGTCTTGTCTGCTTCACAGTGTACCATAGACTAATTTGTGTTATTTTTAGACATTTTCCTATGTAAATGAATGGGTTAACTTAATGCTTTATGAAATTTAATTTTTTGAAAACTAAGTTATTTAAATTTCCATTGAAATTAAACAAATAACTCATAAATTGAGATTAATTAGTAATACATTTGCTTCTTAGTTTTCCCCTCAAGTCCGATCCTTAAGCTTTAATTTTCTTTTTTTCTCTTTTGCAGTGTCATTATTAAAAGACCTAAAGCATGCAAATATTGTTACTTTACATGATATTGTTCACACAGAAAAATCTTTGACTCTCGTCTTTGAGTACCTGGTAAGCATTGAAAAAATAATAAAGCTTTACATTTAATGGATCTGTTTAGAAAGTCTTGTTTATTTATCTACCTAGAGAAACACAAACACGATTAACTCTGGTGCATTTTAAAAAATAAATAAATGACTTAAATGATTCTGTCATCATAATATTTTCCTACATATAATCCACTGTAACATGAAAGCAAATAGCATGTTTCACAGAAAGCTAGTTATGTTGTCAGACATAAAATTCACTGTCAAATTGTCATAAAATGCTTGGTACAAGTCTGGCTTATAAGTAATTATTAACATAAGAACAGACATACTGGGTAAGATTAAAGGTCCATTTAGCCCAGTGTACTGTCTTCCGACAGTGGCCAATGCCCGGTGTCCCAGAGGGAATGAACAGAACAGGTAATCAAGTGATCCATTCCTTGTTGCCCATTCCCAGCTTTTGGCAAACAGAAGCTAGGGATACCATCCCTGCCCATCCTAGGTAATAGCCATTGATGGACCCTATCCTCCATGAATGTATCTAGTTCTTTTTTGAACCCTTTTATAGTCTTGGCCTTCACAACATCCTCTAGCAAGGAGTTCCACAAGTTGATTGTGCATTGTGTGAAAAAATACACCGGACTCTCGCTAGAATGTGGGATTTGGGATCCATGCCAAGTCCCATGTTCTAGCAGGGACCACATTACAATGAAAATTTAATGACCATTACTAAATTTGGGATCTGCGACTACGTTCTCTCAGAATTTGTGTTTATATAAAATGCGTGTTCTAGCAAGGGTCAAGTGTACTTCCTTTTGTGTGTTTTAAACACTGCCTATTAATTTCATTTGGTGACCCCCTAGTTCTTGTGTTATGAGAAGAAGTTAATATCACTTCCTTATTTACTTTTTTCACACCAGTCATGATCTTATAGACCTCCATCATATCCCTCCCCTATCTTTTTTCCAAACTGAAAAGTCCCAGTCTTATTATTCTCTCCTCTTATGGCAGTCATTCCATGACCTTAATCATATTTGTTGCATTTTTCTGAATCTTTTCCAATTCCAATATATGTTTTTTGAAATGGGGCGACTACATCTGCACACAGTATTCAAGATGTGGGCGTACCATGGATTTATATAGAGGTAGTTTGATATTTTCTGTCCCTTTCTTAATGATGCCCAAAATTCTGTTCACTTTTTGACTGCTGCTGAACATTGAGTGGTTACACCTAATTTAGACTCCATCATTTTATAGGTATTGTTGTGATTATGTTTTTCAATGTGCATTACTTTACATTTATCAACATTGAAATTCATTTGCAATTTTGTCATCCGGTTTTGAGAGATTCTTTTGTAGCTCTTCACAGTCTGCCTGGGACTTAACTATTTTGAGTAGTTTTATATCATCTGCACATTTTGCCATCTCTTCATACTTCTGGACCAAAATGCTCACTTAACTAAGGTTATGGATTGTAGAAGAAAGTGGACAGAGAATAAAATAATTGCAGTATTATGTTGAATGATATTGGTATTATAAGGCACCTACCATACTTGCAAGTGCTGTAAAACAATAATAGTATAGAAATAACTATTTTGCATTTCTTTTGAAACAGGGCTGTTAAATATTATGGACTGCATTTTCAAACTTGAAATACAGTTAGACACCTAAGTCACTTTCCTGCATGATACAAATTGATAAATCATGTTTTGTTTTTAGCTTTTTTGACTCCATATTACATACACATTTATTCAAGTTATTTTAACCATATCTGTGCAAACTGTGATGGAACATCTAAAGGTGTAGTGCGACGGTTCTCAAACTTTCCCCCGTCATGACCTATTTTTACTTTTCTTCACTGCTCCGTGGACTCTTGTATGTCTGCCGAAAAGCCGCCAAATTGATTACTTCTGCATTTGGCGGCTATTTTCAGCAAACTGAGCGCTCCCGAAATAGCTCGGTATGTCCGCCGAAAAGCTGCCATAGGCGGAAGTAATTAATTCTATGGCTTTTCAGCGGCGCCAGGAGCTTGTGACCCCTCGGGAGCCAGCCGGTGACCCCCCGAGGGGTCGCAATCCCCCGGTTTGAGAACCCCCGGTGTTCATAGAATTCATGAAAACTTAGTTCTTTTCCATTTAAAAAGAATGAGTAATAAATAAAATTTAACATAACGTATAATGCTTTTGGAGGAAAAAATGAAACGTAGTATAAGAAGTAGAACTGATCTGAAAATGTTGGGGGGAGTTTCTACACAGAATGCTTTTACTTTCCTTGTGGGGAGAAAAAGTTTTCTCTGTGGGTTTTTGATTTTATTTTTTTTTAATTTGATGAAAACTCAAAATTTTCCACAGCAGACAGATACTTTTTGTGAAAAATTCCATTGAATCAAAAGCTTAATTTTCTGTCAAGGAACTGTTTTATATTAAAGAGTGGTGGTGGGTTTTTTTCAACAGGACAAGGACCTAAAGCAGTACATGGATGACTGTGGTAACATCATGAGTATGCATAATGTAAAGGTGAGTGATTTGTTTTTTAATTATAATGATTGATTTCAAACATTTTTTGTTCCGAGTTTAAAACCACAGGGAACTTGCAACTCCGTTGCTCACAACTGCTCTTTCTGATAATAATAGATATAGTCCTATTGAAGAGTTTAATGACTCAAATCATAGCTTTAGTAAAAGTTGTGTTCTTTTTTTAATATTTTCCTATTGGGAAATAAGATTTTTAACAGAACAGTGTTTTCCCTTGAAGGACAGTTATGTCCTGTTCAAAGACCTAGGCCACGTCTGCACTACAAAAGTATGTTGTCCTAACTTACGCCCACATACAGCCACCACAGTTATTAAATCGCTTATGTTTGTGCACGCTTGGCTCATTATGTTGGCGCTGCGCATCCTCACTGAGAGCAATTGTATTGTTGGTGTAGGGCATTGTGGGATGGCTCATGAAAGCCAGTGACAGTCAACGTAAGCAACACAGTGTCTACACTGGCACTGCATCAACCTAATTACATCAGCGTCATTCATGGAGGTTGTGGTATTAAATCGGCATAAAGAGAATGTTTGCCAGCTTCTTCACTTCCACAGCTAGATCAACACAAAGCAGCTTACATCGACTTGACTGTGTAGTGTAGATCAGGCATTCTGAGACTTACGGTTTCTGTAGCATGATTGCATGACCAACATGGCGAGAAGTCCTTCTGTGCAATGGGAGGGGCCAACTGACGTTCACGTGGTGGGGCTATAAGAGAAAAAACAAACCAGTAGCTCATTCAAAGGAGAGGTCTTCAGAGCGCACAAAGACTCTCTTGCAAGAGAGTCATGAGGGTGATTGGCCAAGATTTAAGGGACAGCCCTTGGAAGGAAAGCTGTGGAGAATTTTATAACAAAAGGAAGAGGACTGCAGTTCCTAGAAAGGACGGCTGTAGAGAACCATGTTCCAGAGGGCAAGAGACTACTATCGGTAGGGCTGTGGATGGAGCACAGGGGAAAGCTAGAGGTACTGTGTTGCGCTCAGAAAAGAGCCGAGAAATAATAGGAGCAGGGAAAGAACCTTATTCTGCTGAACCCGTTACAGTGGAGCCCTGGTATAACGCACCCCGCAATAACGCAAGCTCGGTTATAGCACGATTATACCGTGGCTCCCAAGTCCTTGTTCTCTGTCCCCGGCAGGCGCGGGGGCCATGGCTTCTCTTCCCTGCTGGGCAGTGCGGAGAGACGCTGCAGTTTCCCCTGCCAGGGACAGAGATCTCAGGACTGCAGGGCTGGGGCCACGGCTTCTCTCCCTTTGCCCAGCAGGGGAGAGAAGCTGCGTCCCCCACCTGCCTGGGACAGAGAACTCCAGGGCTGCAGACTGTAGCCCGGGAGTTCGCTGTGGAAGCTGCGGCTCCGTGTCTGCCGGGACAGGGGACTCCGGGGCTGCAGCACCGTCCCGGCAGGTGCGGGGCAGCAGCTTCCAACAGCGACTTCGCTGGGAGAGAAGCTGTGGCCCGTGCCTGCCAAGACGGGACTCTGGGGTTGCAGGCGCCAGTGTTCCCTGTCCCGGCAGGCACGGGGGCAGCGGCTTCCACAGAGAACTCGGGGGCTGCAGTCTGCAGTTCTCTGTCCCAGGCAGGCACAGCTTCTCTCCCCTGCTGGGCAGCGGGGAGAGAACCCACAGCCCCCGCCTGGCTGGGAGTGGGACCCCGCTATAAGGCAACACTGCATTTAGCGCGATGGGATTTCTTGGATCCCATCGATCGTGTTATAGCAGAGCTCCACTGTACTGTGAAACAGAAAAGAACTGTGCATTAAAGGGACTTGTGCTTGGGAAGGCCAAAGGAACTGTTCATATTATTTGCACAAGAACTTAGTAAACTAGGCCCCAAGAAGTCAGAACACTATTTCGAAATGCCTCAGAGTGAGAAGGGAAAACGGGTGAAACTAAAGCTGAGGTAACAGTGTTGCCCAGCCATGGTATTGTTTATGCTGGACTTCAATCAGCTTAATTATTTAACCATATGTAATTTGTGTAGAGGATGCTAACTGTTCATCTAAGGTATTTGGGGAATATTTCTACTCTTGTCAACGCTGAACTTACGTGTACTTTGAAAAAACAATGAGGAATTCGGTGGCATCTTTAACATTTATTTAGGCATAAGCTTTCATTGGTAAAAAAACATTTCTTTGGATGCAAGAAGTGTACTTTGTTACTTTGCAAGTGGTTGTCCTAAAACACAAAAACAAAACCATGCATGTGCACACATTCAGGGAAAATTGGTTTGATATTTGTACAATAGTTAATGACAGAATTGCAGATGATGATATCGTGTAGAAGAATAACATTTGTTTACATGTGTTTCGTGCACATTCCAGCAGAATTGTTGTCCTTGTTTTTGCTTTTATGTTATATTGTAAAGTCCTTTCTTTGTTGAAGTACTGTGGGTTTCAATTTGGGCATGGATTACTGTTTGTTTTATTTCTTTCTGTTTCCATGTTAGCTTTAATGTCTTTTGGAGGAGAAATCAGACATCAACCTGCTTTGTTGTCTCTTTGAGAGAGAGAGAGAGATGGCATATAAATTCCCATACCTACTTTAAAGAGAGATCGAAAAAGATGAAGGGGACATGTTAAAAAAAATCTTAAATGAACATGAAATGAAAGATCTTGCAGTATGTTTTTATAGTTTGAAGCTAACCTCTTTATACTATCTGTGAGTGCCTTAATGGCCATTTGTAGCCCTCCAATAATATAGGCATAAATAGGTGAGGGACTAGTGCATGATGAATCTGTCATGCTGGTTGACCACCTGCTCTGCCCAAGTGTCCTCTCTACATTTCCTAATCCGTAATCTTCTATCTGCTCACTCACCTTCACCAGAGTAAGGATTATTGTGGGACAACTGGTGCTAGAAGTAGCTACTTAGAAGCACCATGCTCACACACAGGCATGCTACATGTGAAGTAATTGCAAAGCAGTATTTATTTATGAAATACTGCAGGAACTGATGAGGCTGCTTAATCCTAGACTTTTTTTATTTTATTTTCTTTTGGCTGGGTAGTTTCTCTTTGCACTAATGTCCTTGAATGTGGAGCTACTGTTTCTGGCTTGCCAACCCAAAGGAATAGGAAGAAGCATAGAGAGTGACAGACTATATGAAGATGCAAATGCAACAAAGGGAAAAAAATCAGACACAACTGGTGGAGCATAATTTCCCCAATTATGATCAGTTAATGTTTAGAGGTGTTGTGCCTAATTGCTTCTTCTGGTAGTCACTTTCCCTACCGTACAATAAATAAATTTACTTTACATGGTGGAGTACAGGAGGAGAGTGGCATTTGTAAGAGAGAGATCTGTAGCAAAAGGTAATATCAGCATGGTAATTGGGAGTGTTACATGGAAATTCATTTCGAGTTCAGTAGTTAATGCTTATAAAGTAAATAGCCACTTGATTTTCCTCTATTATATAGAGCAAATCACTCTCAAAATCTTTGATGTGCTAAGTGTTTCATCATAATGTCATAGCTGGATGGCATAAATAGGTCTTGCATCTTTAAACAATTGTTATGATATTCAGAATATATTAGCATGGAAAAGTGACTTGCTTGTGTAAGAAGGTTTTTGTCTTGCTTACTATAGCCATGTAATTGCTGATGGCCCAAAACCTGCTGTTATGGGAAGAGTAACATGCTGCTTTGCACATTTGCCCATGAATATTTTTGAAAGTCTAATTTGTTTTTCTTTTAGCTATTTTTATACCAGATTCTGCGTGGTTTGGCCTATTGTCATAGGAGGAAGGTGCTACATCGAGACCTGAAGCCACAAAATCTACTCATTAATGAGAAAGGAGAACTAAAGCTAGCGGACTTTGGTATGGACTGAAAAAAATATTATTTTATTTGAGCAGTGTTTTCTTTACTGTGTTAGCTTTTTAAGAAAATCTTGGAAATAAACCAAAGTTTATAACCCAATAAACCCTGTTGAATCTACAAATTATGTGGGGTAGGAGTGTTTATGTACATAAACCGTTTGTAAGCATCAGGGAAATTAATCACTGGAAATACACATTCACACCATTCTGTGTATATCTTTATCCATTCCAAAGGCTGTTACTGAAGCCAATATTGTGCAACTCTGACTAGTTTTATATAGTTGGTGAGATCCAGTCTTCTTCTTTTTTTGCTATTGCTTGTGTTCCCATAAAGGGAAAACAATACATTATTTAATTGAGATCATTAGGCCAGCTCCATGCTGCCAGAGGGTTTCTGTGGCAGCTGGGATACCTCCAGTGTGGCACATACTAGCCTGTCACTTGTAGCATGAGCTGGCCTGTAAAAATAGATTTTTAAGTCCATTGTGTGCTGGACACCCCTATTGGTCAGCTCACTGGGGGAAGTCAGCCCACATGGTTTAAAGCTGCTGGAATTTCAGGTTTGTAGCTCATGTCTGACTTTTTGAAAGTCATCTAGATAATTCTTTTTGTTTGTTAATCTGGTTTGGGTAAGAGTTTGATTGTTTGCCTTCAGCATTGCTGGTTTGTTGTTGGTTTGTTTTTAAATTTGTTTCAGCATCCAGCCTGAACTATGCCTCAGCCTTATGGCTCTTTCAGTGCCTCATATACGGGATACAGTGATAAGTGTCATAGTTCTTTGTATATTCTGTCTGTCTGTCACTCCAGTTTCAGAATCACCTGTTAGTAGTTTTGTTACCACTTGCTTTTATCTGAAAAGGACCCTGATACCTGCTTTATGCTCGTTTATTTGACATTTTAAATTAATCCTCATTGGTTTGTTTTATTTATTTATCCCACAGGAATTGTACCATGTTTTCAGAATAAAATGCTTTATATTCAGTTACAACTCAGTCCCCCTGCCCCTGACACACTTTCTCTGGCCATGGCAGCAGATTTGTATAAGGCTTTGTCTATACCCCGCACCTTTTAGCGACACGGCTGTGCCACTACAGCCATGCCATTAAAAGCCATACAGTGTAGCTGCTGTTTGTTGGCAGGAGAAAGCTCTCCTTACAACAAAAACTTTCATACACACACACCCATGAGTGGTGGCAGCTTTTGTCGGCAGGAGAGCGCTGGCACTCTTACACCAGCACGTTTTGTCAGTACAACTTTTGTCGTTTGGGGCGGAGGGGTTAACACCCCTGAATGACAAAAGTTTTGCCAATGAAGTTCCAATGTAGACACAGTCTAATTGAACTGTAATTAATCTTTGATAGCACTAGCTTTCAGTTTGGTAGTTACCTTTGTCCTACCTGTGTCCCCTTTCTCTGGTTCTCTGATGAAGTTAATTTTCTGAGTCATTTGTGATTTCGTCCTTGAACACCAGGAAATATTCCACAAACTGTGTATCAATTCCTGTGGTGTTTCCTTTGATTTGAATCAATGGGAACCAACCGAAAGGATTTGATTCAGAAATGCCTCTGAGGATGACCAATTGCACATAGTTGAATGTGAAGTTATATGTAGGGGAAAGATGAGAATCCTCGATCTAGAGCCTTTATTTGTGTGCAGATGGTCCAGTTTCTGTGTATTGAACTGAAAAGCAAAAGTTGGACTTTGCAGTTAATTGGTCATCAATATGTGTGTATATGTGAGTGGAAGTGTCAGCTGAGAATGAACTGAGTTGAGATTAAAAGTAAATTTAGTGTTTCCTTTGAAACTGGTGATATGTAGGTCTGGCCCTTCTAACCCATGGATGTTCAAAGATACTTTGGGAAATCCATTGAGCATCAACAATGGATTGGGGCATTCACATGGATCCTATTGATATTAGCCATTATTCTCCATGTCAGTAAAGTTCGACTAGTAGCCATGTTACCACTGGTTCCTCACCTACACCTGGATGAAAATTCCTCTGAAGTTGGCAGTTGCCAGTAGAAAACCCTTAGACAATGCTGACATGGTCTGCCATTATTACTCTAGGAAGTCCCTTTGAACATGGTGGGAGAAATTTTTTTCCTGTGACTCTATCACCTCATTGCCCAGCCACCCCCCTCACTCCAAATATGACAGAGCTCCAGATGAGATAGAGCTTGGGGGATTACATGACTCAGGTGCAAGATGATGTCACATTGACTCAGTGTGCCCTTCTGCTGATTAAATGTGGGTGATCTCAGCATGTTTCACTCCTTTTTCCTGCCCCAGTGCTTGAAAGAACAATGGACATGATCTAGTCCTGTATATGTAAAGGTGAATCACAGTTTTATAGGAAAAATATTGAGCCCTATAAATATATAATTGATTATCCAAATTGGGAGGATAAGTGTATTTATCAAGTGTTATGCTAAACTTGCATTTTAATACTTCTTCTATTCTATTAAAAAAAATTCTTAAGCAGTATAGTACTTAATACTACCACTACCCTGTGCCCTTATTCTGCAGGCGTTTCTGATAGCTGTGATGGCCCAAAATTTTAGTCTGACTTTTTTTGTTGTTACTATTTTTAGGATGACTCCCCCTAACTACACCATCACTATAAGAAGGGAAGGGGGCAGCCTTTTGACTGATACTGTAGATCTGTGATTTTTCCCTGGTTGAGGTCCTTAACTGAGCCATTACCCAGGGAGAAATGCTTTGGGACAGCCAGTCATTTAAAAAAATCTTAATTTACATGCTGATTTGATGTCGTTCTGCCAGATTGGGGTGCCAGTCATATTCTCAAGGGCTAGATTGTTCTCAGTTGATTTTATAAACCCAAATGGACAAAAAGATATTTACACTGATGATAACTGAAATTTATAAAAGCAAAAAAAATTCTGCTTGAAAAGTTATTAGGGTTTTATTTAAGAATATTTACTTTGTATTTTTTGTTATATGATATTGACACTTTGTGTTTTAATAGTTGGAAAGCTTTAACTTTTGACTCTCAATGTCTGGTGTCATTAAATAATTGTCTAACCCCTCCAATGGGTGAATTCCTTCATTTCCTGCAACAGTTAAAAGTTAAATCCATAAAAACAAAAATAAAATCATAAAAATAAACATCAATATTGTCCATCAAAATGATAAAAAAATAAAAAAAAATTTGCCAAGCCTAATTATAACAATATTTTACATTTATTTCAGAAGTGAAACACTTTTAAAAAAAATTGATTTGCTGAATGATATCTTGATATATCACAAGCAGTTAAAAGTAAGGAAATAAATAATTAAGACAAAAGCAAATAGATGAACACACTATTTTAATTGAGGGAAATGGTAGATACCATTACAGAAAAAACACATTACATTTTTATTTTAATGAAGGTTTGGCTAGAGCGAAGTCTGTTCCTACAAAGACCTACTCGAATGAAGTTGTCACATTATGGTACAGACCACCTGATGTTCTCCTTGGATCTTCAGAATACTCAACTCAAATTGACATGTGGTATGTTGGGTTTTTTGGGTCAGATTTTATTTTTTGTTCATACTCAAATTGATGTGCTATAACTGTCCATTAATTCATGTGACCGAGTATAATGGCTCCCTCAAAATTTCAGACAACTCCTACAGGGTTAAGTTTAAGATATGATAAATAAAATTGCTGATAAAGAAAGTTGTTAACAATGCATCAATAGTGTGATTCAATATTTAAGTCCCATTTGACATGATGGCATTATGATATTATATTGATTTAAATATTTATTTTAAATGTCTAGTTTATCAGTAGTTCCCATTGTTTTGGAAGGAAAAGATATAATCTTTTATTGCAGCGGTTATGTTCAGCACTTGTTGAACTCTTTGGCTGTTGTTTTCCTCATTCCTCAATAGAGATACATAGGTAATGGCAAATTGATTTAGCAATTTTTTTAACCTGATAAATCACAGAGATATTGAGGAGCTGAATGTTTTAAAAGGTAAGGTTTTTGTTAGTTTATTTTTTACTTATTCTTCTTTCCTTTTCTTTGTCTTTATAAAGGGGTGTTGGATGCATATTTTTCGAAATGGCATCTGGAAGACCTCTCTTTCCTGGTTCAACTGTTGAAGATGAACTGCACTTAATTTTCAGACTTTTGGGTAAATTGAATATTGTTACCAATAATATTGCATTGGAGATTTACTTCACCCTTCTAAGAGAGGATTTCTGAAAAAGAATTTGGTACAGAGCAGATCCTTTTTCTATAAAGAGGGAATAAACTTTGATGCTTCATTTAGAAGAAGATGAATAAATACAATGTTACTCATTTTGTACAAGATTCAATCTGTACATTTTAAACAAAATGACTGAAGTTGGAAAACATTCCTCCCTTTTCGATTGTGATATGTTACTGGGCCAAATGCTTAAAATTTATTTCTAAGTCTTGCCTATAATTAATGTAACTTGTATAGATTTGATTTGTTTTGATTTAAACACAGGAACTCCTTCTCAAGAAACATGGCCAGGCATTTCTTCCAATGATGAATTTAGGAACTACAACTTTCCCAAATACAAACCACAGCCTCTAATCAACCACGCTCCAAGGTATTTTATGTTTAATTACTAGAATTTCTACTTGTACAGTGGCTGCTATATTTTTGTGTCTACACACCTATTTTTATACAAGAACAAGTTTCTGTGTGTACTGTGCTGTTACATGTTAACTATGTGGACCTTAAAAAATCACATGTCAAACTGTCTTACTGTAGGCTGAAGTTAATGGTATCTAGCAGAGTTCATTAATATGTGATTTAGCACTGCTGAGTTCCTGATTTACTTGGAGCACTGTAAATCCAACACTGAGACTCAATAGTGGCATATATAACTATAAGCCAAGGATCGGCAGCCTTTGAGAAGTGGTGTGCCAAGTCTTCATTCATTTAAGGTTTTGTGTGCCAGTAATACATTTCACAGTTACAGGGGCCAGTGGAGGGAACCCAAGACCTGCATCACGGGCAGCAGATGAAACTCCAGACCAGCAGCGCGGAGGGCAGACGGAATGCCAGACAGGCAGCGGGCTGAGCCGCTCAGCCCACTGCCGGCCTGGGATTCCGTCCACCGGTCCCATTCAGCCCACTGTGGCCGGAGTTCCGTCCATCCAGGCCAGCAGCAGGGCCAGCAGGATCTGGGGTTCCAGACCCTTCCAGGCCGGCAGTGGAATAACGGGGCTGGCAGCTGGGACCCCAGGCTGGCAGCAGAGTGCCACTAAAGATCACCTCTCATGCTGCCTTTGGCACATGTGCCGCCGGTTGCTGACCCGTGCTATCAGTGTAATTTATAATGTCTACATAGTAGGACTATTCACACTGCACCTGCTAAATTCCCAGAGTCCCGTCCCCTCGTGTACTAGGATTATTGTGAAATCTGGGAAGAATTCTTTGATGCAGTCTCTTCTGTGATTGTTCTAAAGTCCTGGTTAGGAATTTTGAAGGGTCTGTGTCTAGTACATTTCAAGTATCATTGCCATAACTTAACTTTTCAGCAAAGCCAAACACACGATGAAGCACATTCCTTTTCATTGTAAAGAAACATAGTTTAGCGCTCTTGCCCTCCTGTACAATCAGTGGGTTTAGGTTTTAAAAACTATTGGGAAACCATAAAATTGCTAACATCAGATGACCTTGTCAGCCTGTTGAGTCATAGTCCAAGGGTCAGGGTCCTTCTCTATCTCCCCACTGATTTATCATCAGTAAATTCTACAACTCATGTTTACAGTGAGTCTTTTGAGATGTTAGGATATTTTTATGTATGTACATATGGATATACACAAACACAGAAAATGTCCAGGTGTAAGTATTATTTTAATTTTTAATTAAATTATATTTTGTTTTGAAGTATCATTTTATGAAATCCACTCCATTCTAACTTTGCTAAACTATTTGGTGTTTTTTGTTATTTCTAGGCTAGACTCCGAAGGAATTGAATTGATAGCAAAGTTTCTTCAGGTAAGATGCTTTCCATGTTTTATCTTTTTTTAAATGTATTTTTGGATTCCTTTTTAAATTCTCAAATTCACAAAATCATATACATCATATATGCAGTTGAAGTTTGAGTAGAGAATTAAGTACAGTTGATAACAGGTTCACTGTGTGATGGCTAAGGCTAAGATTTTTTTCACAGTTACTTTTAGTAAATGTCATGAACAAGTCACAGGCAATAAACAAAAATTCATGGAGCCCATGATCTGTCCGTTACTTCACTAAAAATAACTGGGGGCAGAGCTAGATAGAGGAGAGGAATGGTGGGGGGACTGACAGGCTGAACGCTCCCTCCCTGCCTCTCCCCCCGCCATGGCAGAGGGTACAGCCTCAACTCCAGTTGCTGTGGGGTTGGGGGGAATGTGACCATGGACGGTGGGGTGGGGGACAGCCCTTGCTCCAGAGCTGGCCCAGCTGTGGGGCAGAGGTGCGCAGCCTGACTGCAGCCCCAGCCAAATCCTGGCCACAGCGGGACTACAGTAGACGCGATAAATCGATCCCTGATAGATCAGTCACTGCCCACCGATCCGACGGGTAGTGAAGACATACCCTAAGAGTGTGAGAGAGACCTCATTTCATTTCAGCTCAAATATGAGCATATATAAATAGCCCAATTTCAATCTTTTAAATAATTGTCACTAGAGAAACTATAAGGAAAGTGAATTAGTATTTTTGATTAAATCCTTTGTGTTAACAGTATGAATCTAAGAAGAGAGTTTCAGCAGAAGAGGCCATGAAACACGCGTACTTCAGAAGTCTAGGAACAAGGATACATGCTTTGCCTGAAAGTAAGAAAAGTAAAAAAGGAGTAATGTGCCATTGACCTTTGAAATGGTGCATTGGCATTTAAAAGTATGTGGCATCACAAGACGGATAAGTTTCTTAGGGCTGGGCTACAGTGGGGAGAGGCCGGGGGGTTGTACTAAGAGATGCAACTTCAGCTACGCTATTTGCGTAGCTGAAGTCAAAGTACTTTAGTTCAACTTACCTGGACATCCCCATGCTGGCTGGTCGACCGGAGCCATTCCCCTGCCAACTCTGCTTACTCCTCCTACCGAGGTGGAGTACAGGCGTCGATTCGGGGATCAATTTATTGGCGCTATATGAGACACGATAAATCGATCCCTGATGCATCAAGCGCTACCTGCCGATCCGGAGGTTAGTATGGCTATACCCCAATGCAAAAATCTCAAAGCATAAATTCAAAATATAATGGATTTTCTATTTACATGAATTGTTAAAGATATTTTTGTTTTGCATAGAAGAGGAATATCTTTTATAATGAGTAGATTTGTGAGTGAGACTTTGGTGTCTTGTTTTTATTTGCAGGGTATCTACTTCATAAAGAAAACTCATGAGATACCAATGCACATTAGTGGGTTCAAGATATTTATCAGCATTTTAGGGGAGGTAGTTTATCTACTACAGATGAGGATGCGCTTTTTCCAGATTTTTACTGGTGTATCTGAGAATAGAATTTCATCAATAAAATGTAATCACATTTGGGTGCAACCTTAATTTTCTTTTATTATTACAGATGTCTCAATATTCAGTCTGAAAGAGATTCAGTTGCAGAAAGACCCTGGCTTTCGAAATTCCTCTTACCCTGAGACAGGTATGGAAACATTCATCATGTTTTAGATCTATAGAGTGCTGTTCTAGATGCACTATAAACTGAAAATAATGTGTAAACAGTTATTTTTGTGAATATATGGAAATTATTTATTCAGATTCATAAAATACATATACAGTTAAACATACAAAAACAGATGAGTTTTACTTGAGATGGAGGTGGGAGGAACAAGTAGCATGAAAACGGCACTTAAAGACAGTCCATGCTGAATAACGTATCTGATACACCGTGGGAGGAGCACCAAATATATCGCGTCAAAGGACAGAGAATACATTGGACTGCATTAGCAAGAAATGTAATATAGAATCACATATTACAGCAAAGGACACTTATAGAAACACATCTCAGGAGAGTGCCGTTAACAGTGTGTGTTGTAAGAACGCTTTCAGTTTCTTAACAGAATTCATGTTATGTTTTAGCACATGGGAAGAACAGAAGGCAGAGCATGCTTTTTTAAAGGTGGTAATGCAGTTTCAAGCCCAAGAGTATCTCATCAATCAAGGACTCAGAACTGAAGTTTCTTTCGATGGACTTGGAATCTCAGTTTGTCTACACTGTCCTCTTTGCAGTGGAGTCTTTTTATTTCCAACATGCAGATTATGTTTTTATATTTGTTGTCACAGTGTGACAATTTTTTGTACAGTTGGTTTTAAGGTCTCCTCTGCCATTAGAGCCAGTAGGTTACAGCTATTGATGTAACTGTAGCTGCAATTTTTGTGCAGAACTGAGAAACACAGTGCATTATTTATTGCGGAATCATTGCTGCTAAATAACTACTGTCTGTATAGTTAACACAACAGTTGAATGCCTGAAAAAGTTGCAATGGCTTTAGAATATGTGAATGCATCTGTTTCTCTACATAAACTGTTTTACTGCTGCAGTTTTGTATTTTTTAAACTGCAGTGTTTCCTGGAATGTAAACATAGCTTTGCTTGACTATAGGTGAATCATCTTTAACGCTCTAAGTTCATAGCACTTAATTCCTTATTTAACATTGGCAATACGGTAGATGAACTATTATAAAGCACATTTTGTTTTAAGAGAGTTGATTCAAACAAGTGAATGGTTATCTGTTTGCTCTCAGATCTTATATCAGTTACAGGTAAAGGAGATGGGATGATATATTTTGTCAGGATTTACTCTGATTGAAGATATTTGCACATTATTGTGCATATGGCTCCTCCAGATGCAATGACTTTTTTACCTGGTTTTTAACCTAGTTAGAAATATAAATAGTAAAAAGATCATTCATGTGCATTATGCCCTGTATTTCTTTTGAAACTATCTTTGTCTTTACAAGAGATCAGGATGACTAATTACAAAAACATGGGAATAATGTCCCATTCCCCCCCTCCCCCCTCTTGTTGCTCCCTCATTACGACATTCACTTGAAATCAACTGGAAAGATGCAAGTACATACTTGATAAGAACTCACTGTATGCTGCAGACATTTGAAAACATGGGAACTTAGAGGGTTTTTAAGATCTTAGATGTTATCTGTTTACCAGAGATAGTAAACATGTTACTACTATGCTTATGCATCTCAGTGAGTATCATAAGTACACCCTTGGTAATGGTAACAGTATTTTTAAGCATTTGTGTTCACCTTTATGAACCTATTTGTTTAGTGCATCTTAAAGAGACTGTAAATCTTTATTGGTATATTTTGAAATGGTCATGTAAATCTTTGGCTGGTATATCATGAATATAGTCATAGATAACTTAATTTTTTCCTGACATTCACTGTAAAACATTCAGGGGTCCTACCATTTCGGTTCAGGAAATCTTGTAGTTTATTGTTATTTAACAGTATTAAGTGAATTTTTGTATATTTCATTTTAACTTTATTTGTGAATAGTGATTGTGGCATGTTTGGGAGCATTTTATTAATATTTCTTGATACTGGTAAATTTAATTGGGATTTTTTTTTTATTTTCTGGAAGAGACAAACTCATGTGTAATGGTGAATATTGGACCACTACTGCTTTTCAGCATTTGTAAACTGGTTTTATGTTAAAGAAATTCTGTAGGCCTAACAAACTGCTGTTATTTCTAACTGACAGACCTGTATTAATATTGTACTTTTGAAAGTATAAATATTATATGGAATTCCTTGGTTTTGTTTTGAAGTTTATAATTACAAAGGCTCTGTGTCGTTAAAATATGGATTTGGTGAACTGCAGTTTTTTGGGGAGGAGTTAGTACATTTTTAGCCAGCTCTATACACAGCGGGACGGATTGATTCTAAATT
This sequence comes from Sternotherus odoratus, assembly GCA_032164245.1. Taxonomy (NCBI): domain Eukaryota; kingdom Metazoa; phylum Chordata; order Testudines; family Kinosternidae; genus Sternotherus; species Sternotherus odoratus. The sequence goes on along the minus strand of JAVMKO010000001.1, from coordinate 71,189,328 downwards.
CAGTTTATCACTAACTCTCAATATTGAAGCAGTATCAGTGGCATCAGTCACTCTTCAGTAACTGATCCCAGAAGTGATTTTATCAGGCAAAATGACCTCATTGTAATTGAGTGCCCAATTCTTCAGTTAAATTAACTATCCCACGGATGTCAGGTAGGCGTTTTGTGTGAGACTATGGGTCCAATGCATATATATGACTCCCATAGGAAGAACTGAAAAGATTGTCCCTAGATAACTTATATTTTTGTACATCAGTATTGAAATCTGATATAGACCACTGCAATGTATTAGTAAACTGTGCAGGAAAAAAGACTGAAGTCTCATATATTTCCTAAGATACAGTCGGACCCTCAATACCGCAACGATCGGGATCCAAAAAAACCCGATCATGGTAAGCACGGCACCTGCCGCCGACATCGGGAGCCCTGCGCTATAAACGGATTCGCACTATCGCGGGGTGCGGTATTCCGGGGTCTGACTGTAGCTATCAGAAGAAACTGTTTACTTGTGTACATACAAATTAAACAAGATTTGGAATAAAATGCTTATTGTGGAGACAGTGGGAATGAACTTTAATAAGACTCTAACACAGGGGTTCCCAAACTTGTTCCATGGCTTGGCCAGGGTAAGCCCCTGGCTGGCCACAAGATGTTTTATTTACCCGAGCTGCCGTAGGTTCGGCCGCTCGCAGCTCCCACCAGCCGCAGTTTTCCATTCCCGTGCGGGAAGCAGCACGGGTCAGGCTACCACTTCCTACAACCTAAAAAATAGGTTCTTTAAGAAATGTAGTATTTGGTTTCAGGATTTTTTGTATTTTGGGGCCCAAATGATCCTAATAACAAAATGATCCAGGTTCTTGAAATTGTCCATGTAGTTTAAACTCACTGACATATTATGCATAGGCTAGATTTGAAGGATTTCATTTAGAGTTAATAGGTATTTTTTCCTGTTCTTCATTATTAAAATTTCTGCTTAAGCAGGAGCTAAAATATGTTGTAGTTTGGAGAGTTCCATGGAAGAACTGCCTGTTTTTCCGAATGGCTGCCATCTCCAGTTGTGCTCAATGGGATTGAAGCCAGAGGCTCCCTCAGGTGGCCATTTTGAAAAGGGCATTTCTCTTTCATTGTTCTCATGGGACTTTTGTTCCTCTTTGCCCCCTGGCAACATACGGCACCACCATCTTCATAAGAGGATCTTGGCTTCATGCTCTTTAAGAACAATGGGAGAAGGAGGCCATTTTGAAAGAGTGCTCTTTTTCATGAGTTTCTTTGAAGATTTTATGCACCAGCCTCTGCTGCAAGATGAATTTTCAGTTATGAAAAAATGACCATTAAATATTTATTTGCAAAAGCAACTTGTTGCAACAAATAGAAGGGGTGCATTTTTGTGGCACATGCAGGGAAAGGTGAGATTTAAGACATAAGGGGAAATGTACGTGTGTGTGTGTGTGTGTGTGTGTGTACGCACGGACGTGAGAATGTAGGGATATCTGGAGAGTGCAGGGGAGGGGGGGAGGCGAATTTGGGGTGTATGAGCTGGGAAATATGGGGAGGTATAGAAAGAGAATTTGCAAGACAGGAAGGGTACAGTTCAGCTACTTTGCATTGCTCTAGTGAAACAATGGATTTGTAAAGTCAATTTAACTGGCCAGTTTACTTTGGCTGCTTTGTTTTGCTCCACAGTGGCATAAAGCGGCTAGGGTTTCTTTTTGAATTGGCTTATAGAAGTTAAAATTTAAAAGTGTATTTAAAGTATTCACATACTGTACTCCAGATCATTTGACACAATAGCATCCTTTTTGAGTTTCTTGTTTAGAATTTATGTATGAAAGTTGCAATTTAAAAAAACCAAAAATAAGGAAATTCCCTGACACAAAAATTGTTGAAGAGGGAAAGTGAGTACATTATCAGTAATTTAGGGCAAAGTGTATTACAGGTATGTGGTAATCATTCCAAAATCAAGTATTATAAATTCAAGAAATTTAGAGTAAGACTTAAAAGAAATCCAAACCAGCTAAGGTATGGAAGTACAGATAGGGCATGCAAATTACCTTAAGTTTGCTCTGTAATGATATCCTGGGGGAGAAAAAAAAATCTAATGTGTATAACAAATAAAATTTAGCCTAATCTGAGACCACAAAATAAAATAGTTTAATCATATGGTTATTGAATGGGGTCATTACAGAGCAGAGTTAAGGTTGTTTGGGTGCCCGGTCTCTTTATTTCAGTACCATGGTTTTTTTAAGTTTAACTTTGAATTTCCTGAATTTATAATACTTGATTTTGGAATGATTACAACATACCTGTAACATGTATTACCTTAAATTACTGATGTGTTCTCATCCTTAATTCAGTTTTTCCTTAATTCAATTTTTAAATAATTTTTGTCTGGAAAAAAAATGTATATTTTTCAGTTTAGTGACTGACTCTGTTTTATGTTTAATACTAACTATACCTGGCACTTACATTTTTTTTACTTTCTTCAAAGCATTGTACCTTTAACTGCTGGATCCTCATAGCACAGGTATGTAAGTGATGATGGGGGAGGTTTTCCAAATGGTAGTTAGGAATCTGCCTTTTGAAAATCTCACCCAACAACTTTCTTATCTCATGAGTTAGAGAGAATAAGTGATTTGTCCAAAGCCACAGAGGGAGCTGATGACAGAAGAACCAGGATTAGAGTTTGGCTGTTATAGATTCATAATTCATTGTTCTGTCACCAGAACACTCTGCCTCTCTGATGCCTTTATTGGCAGATATAAACGAGTTTCTTGGATGTGGAAAATGCATAATTTAAGATTTTCCACATGTGATATATTCTCTAAAATCCCAAGGCCGCAGTGTATGACTACAGTCCCCTTCAGGATTCTTAAACTTAGCTAGCCTGTTCTTTCTGTCATTCAGCAGCTCTCTCAGGGGCACACCACTCTAGTGCAATAAATGTCCAAGACTTTGCTTCATCCTCTAGATTCACAGGGTTTCTCAAACTGGGGGTCGCGGAGCGCTCCCAGAGGGGGCGCAAGCTCCCAGCACCGCTTAAAAGCCGCCAAATGAATTACTTCCGCATTCGGCGGCTTTTCGGTGGACATGCCGAGCTATTTCGGGAACGCTCAGCATGTCCGCCGAAAATAGCCGCTGAATGCGGAAGTAATTTATTTGGTGGCTTTTCGGCGGACATACAAGGGTCCGCTGCAGCAGCCAATGTATGAAAAAGGGGTTGCGGTTCTCAAACGTTTGAGAACCGCTGCTCTAGAATCTAAGTTTCATTTAAGAAATAAACATCTAATCCTCCTCATGTCGATAGCATTCACAGTGCAACTAATCTAATGTTAGCCTTGTTCAGTCTGCCTGCCAATACTGAAACAAATTGTTCGCAAGAGAGTTGTGAACTCCCTTCATTCATTACAATGGGGTGTTACTGCTAAATCTTAAATACCAGAATAGTTAACTGGAAGAGTTCACTGCTTATTCCTTTTTCCTTAGACCAAAGCAGTGCCAGCTTGCTTCTTTGTTTTCTGGCTGAAAACAAACCAATGATGTGTATATGTTCATCCTACTGCATGTTTTAATGGCATTAGTTTGTTTTCAGAGGGAGTTGCTCTTCGTTTCGTTTTTTTTCTCTTCCTCTTCCCTGACCTTCTCCTTAGTCTGCAGGTAAAGAGGAAACTGTCCCGGACACCTTTTTTAGGGGTAGTTGAGGGTGTGTTTTATCTATGTATAACTCTTGTGGAATGGGCATGAGACAAGCTGAAGGCAGCTACTGGGAAAGGGGAATAATATTCCTGGGCGTTGGGAGCCCTTTCCTCTCAGAAGCCATTTCTCAAATCCCTCCCAGAGAAGGTCGTATTACTGACTGCTCCAGAACGCACAACCAAGGTTTGTTCTCCTTTTCACTTAAGCAATAAATTGTGCTCCACACCTTTTCACCCCAAAGCAGTGGGCCTGCTCTCCCATCACAGTGGTTAGACCTCTCAAGGACTACGTAGCCAGGAGATCATTGTTCAATAAGTCACTTTGTTTGGGACTTAGGATTTTAATGAGATGCAGAACATGTTTAAAACTGCAATCTTCAGATAGATTAAGGGTTGGTGTCATGATACGTTTAGAATGGCCTGTCTCATGGATTCATGTTCATTCCACAGACACTCAGCAACCTATCCATAAAATATTACCTGGGCCTTGTTCTTCTACTAAGCATTATGAGGTGTAGACCTGGTGGCTTCCTCAAATACTTTCATTTCACAAGGTCCTGCAATTTTAAATTTTTCTAAAAAATGTGTATAGCTTCATACATGACTACTTTTCCTCTTATATTCTCCTTCTTATTTTACTGTTTGCTACTTCTCAGTAGTTGTCTCCATATTGTCACATGTTCCCAGCATGGGAATAGGACAATTTCATTTTACCTCTTAATTGGTCTCCTCAGGCAGACCTCTACCAGTCAGAAACATATAGTTCTTTGTTGATCTCTGTAATCAATATTGTTTTCCACCTTTGGAAGTTTTCTGCATAACTGAAGGCACCTACTTGTCTCTAAGGGCTGGGAGCCAGGAGGGGAAAAAATGCATAATTCTGCCTCCGGGATGTGGACAGATACCAAGTAGTTGCCACACTAGTGAAAATTCACTCCAGTGGAATATCTGCTAACAGGTATAATAAAAATTTCCTAATTCCAGACCATAATAGTTTATATCAAGTAAATAAAAGCACCTCTAGAACAACTCTTCGCTCCAAAAATAAATTTGAATAAATCTGTAAACCTACCTAAAAATTATGCTCTAATCTCATTGATTTACCTTATCAAAACAAGGGGAGAATAAGTCCAACCTGCTTCTCTTTTGAGAACATGGCTACCTCCACCAAGTAATCTGAGCCATCCACTGTCAGAAATGTTGACTCTTCCATGCATATCTGTTTACAAAAATTTCTGTGATTTGTATTTACATTTTATGAGAGACCCCTTAATAAAATTCAATCGAAAATCATTAGAGTTTACCTTGAACCATAGCATACCAAAAGAAGGCTAATCTATTTAGCAAGCATAACAAGTCCATCTTCTGGTTTGGGAAGGTGGACAATAAATCTATGTGAAAGAATGCCAATATGATTCTGTATTATCCTTCATGCGCATCTTTCTGATACAACACAAACAGTAATCAGAATTCTTGTTCAGTCAACATTTTGACCAATTTGCAGGCCAAACAGTACAGCACTCTTTCATTCTGCTAACCTATTTTTGGTCAATCTTAAACTAAACCCACTAAGGAATAACAAATATGCTGTAGCATTATTACTATGTTTACTTGTTACTCTGTGCCACTAAGATATAGGAGAAACCACAAGTACCTTATGCCTCCAGGCCTCTCCTCTTCAAAGTTGCCTACATCATGTTTCACTTGGATCTTTCACAATAATTTCATTGCTGAGTTTTTGTCCAAAAGTAGTATTTCCTGGCATCAAAACCCCCCTACAGTTTGGAAAGTCTATAAGACTTCACAATTTCTTTTAAAAATGTTTGGTTATTTTCCAAGATACCAGATCCAGCAACATGGAAAGAAGTGAGCTAATGAGAATCTGGATTTTCCTCTTGTAGGAGCCTGTTCTGGTCTTTGACATTAGAGAGTCACTAAAAATACACTCCCTCCCACAATTTTACTCTCAACTTTGGCAGAGTGGAGTTTGACAGCATTTTTAATATATATTGTATTTTCATTGATTGAGTCCTAATACTTCACTAAGTATCTTTATTTTGTGAGCTAACGGAGATGTGCACCCTCCTCTTCTTTGATGTCTGATTCTTCCCTCAGCTATCCAAGTGTAAATCAGTAGTAACTCCATTGAAGTTACAGTGGTGCACAATGGGAAGAGAATCGGTTTCAGGATTCACAGCACATGGATATTGTACATATGTGACTTGGTTACTGAAAAGTTCCAAGCACCTGAGAGGCCATATATATTTAAAAAAAAAAGGCTTCATACAATAATTTAATCTGTAAACTTCTGTAGTTTAATTTCTGATTTCTCCACTTTATTTTTCATGCGTTTGACCCAACTGTTCATTTGGGGCCAACTTTGTTTTCAATCTATTTTCACTTTAGCTAGCCTAAAACTTGCAGGACATTTTCTGTAAGATTTTCATTGCTGTGGTCTGTCATTGGAGTCCTTCCTTTCTAGATGTACATGATGATTCCCAAATGCTAAAATGCATGACATGATTTTTTTTGTCCCTTGGGTATATATTATTGCTTTGTTTATAGTCACCGGTATTTACTTAGATGTGACAATTTCTATTTCATTTCATTAAGACTGGTCTACACAACATAGTTAGGTTGTTTTAACTACATGCTGTGAAAAATACCATGCCCTGTGCAATGTAATTAAGCTGACCTAAGGCCCAGCACAGACATGCTAAGTCATTGTGTTAACCTAGCTACTGCCTCTTAGAGAGAGATGGATTTACTACAGCAATGGAAAACCCATTCTGTCACTGTAGAACTTGTCTGTGTTATAGCAGGGCAATTGTGCCACTGTAGTGTTTTCAGTTTAGATGTACCCTTAGACTACGTGATATGCAGGAGAGACAAAGGTGGGTGAGGTAATATTTTTTTATTGGACCAACTTCTGTAGGTGCAAGAGACAAGCTTTAGAGCCACACAGAGCTCTAGGTCAATAAAATGCAGGAGTCGTATTGGATTGATTGTCCATGGAGCCTCAGGAAGAAGCTTGATCTCATCACACTCCCTTGTCCCCAAAAATGGTCTTTTAATATCAGAACTTTACTAATAAAATGTTTATTTAGCACCTTTCATCTTGAAGGGTTGCAAACCGCTTTACAACTAAACACGGGCATCACCACTGAAATGCATCCAGGCAAACAACTGGCACACAGCTCACTTCATAAAATTCAAGAGAGAGGAGTTTGGGCCAGTTACAAGGGCAAAACCCACTAGTCACACAAAAAGTTCAGTGGGATCTTTATTGACCAGCTCTAACAGAGAGGACCCTCTTTTGGGTGTTTTGTTGTGTTGCGTTTTAAAGATCTCCCAAGAGATCCACACAGGATACTGCACACAACCCAGTTAATCTACCTTAAAAGACAGAAGGTTTGTGTCAGCCCTGCCAAGATTGGAATCTGTGGGGCCACGGAGCCTAGGTATTTCTAACCTGACACTTTGAGATGGCTAAGCCACCACCTCGAGCTAGAGTGAATGCTTAATACATGAATTTTTAGGTTGTATACAGATTACTTATGAACGCACCATTCTCAAATACTTGATGTTTCCACACGCACGATCCCGTGATGACGGTAGGTCTCTTTACAAGCACGGGGTGTTAATTTAAAGTTCTACAAATTCTGCAGCTTTGGGGAAAGCCTCATATTCTGACAGCTAAGTAGCTGAAATATTCTTCCAAGGGAAGCAGTGAAAGGCATTTGGAACAACTGGACAAAGCACTTGGAAAACCAACAATCCTGCATCAGCCAGGAGGAGGGGGGAGTACATCATGGGTCTTTTCAGCTGTTGTTCCAAGAATCCATAAGCAATTTATGAAAATAATAGGTATTGAGTGAGTCCTCGTTCTCTGCAGACATGTTTACAAAATGCCATTAAAACATTTTATGAATATTCAGGGCCCAGTCCCTCCCTAACATAACTCTGTTAAAGTCAATGGAGTTAAACCAGAGAGGAAAGTGGGCATCAGTCTTTGTCTAGCTATAGCTTAGTTATTCTTAAGGGTATTAGCCCACGAAAGCTTATGCTTCTATACTTTATAGTTAGTCTTTAAGGTGCCACAGGACTCTTTGTTACCTCTGCTATTCCAGACTAACACGGCTACCTCTCTGATTCTTATTCTTAAATGCATTTCCTGGACATAACATTTATCATGTTCTTTCAATTCAGCAAAGAAAAATCATGGCTATTTTTTATACAATTTGGAAGCACTTAATACAAAGTTACATGAATACACTGCATCATTATGGCCCATCTGTGGAAAAAATACTGAAATACTACCATAGGGCAATACTAGTTTTGTCTTTCAACCTTTATCTTAATACTAGAAAATATATAAATCATTTGCATAACATTATGCAAAAGAAGGCACAGCCGGTTATACTTTACACAAGCACAATGCATAATATGCGGGGGGGAAAGGAATAAAAAAAGCTTCACATCCTTATTAGATACATTGCTGAAATCCATTAAGAAAAGTACTTCATCAACAACAGTGTTCAACACTTGAGAGCTATGATAAACAAAATTATAATTCACTTAATGCAAAACAGATTTTTATATATATAAAAACACTGTTTAAAAATGCTAACATAATAAAAGTAGATCCATGTAATGAAAAGTGCAAACCAAAGAAATGGAGGGTTTCACAATGTCCTTCTCATGACATAGGAAAAACTAACCCATGGGAATGAATGTATTCAATCAGTTAATGAGTCCTTAACGTGATGAGACATCATCAGGATTTCTGAGCATTTGGAGAAAGCAGAACTGGAGAAGAGGCCCCATCCAAACTGGGGATTGGTACTGGTATGTGACCATTTAGCAGAGTTGGAAACTGCAAGAGGACAAAAGGTAAAATTCATTCATTATCTCAAAAGATTACTGCATGTGCACTCAGCCCCGGCAACTGAACCCAGATGATTTTCCTTTCAAAGGTTGTGGTTCCTAAATGACCAGTTTTGATTCCAATAATAATGAGTAAAATTTATTAATGAAAGGATGATATTCTTTTTCTTAAACGTACAAGAAAAATATAGCTAGTTAATGCTACAAACTGGCATCAGCTCACAAAACTGAGCAGTATGAAAGATTTGTTGATATGCATAAAGGAAGAATGTTCTGTCATCTTACAAGACATTAACACCTCTGCATTTTTAAGGTGTCTAAAAGATATTCAGTGAAGATTCTTGCCAAAATGAAACTGTAAACTCAAGATTCAGTTTCATCGGGGGGGGAGGGGTAATATATAAGCCTTCAAAATTATTTTGAAAGTATATATGTATTCAGTAGAATGTCAGCTATCTACAAGGGACCCTCTGTCATGTGACTAAGGGATATAAGTATTAAGCATGTCACATTTTCCAAGCGCTGTGCGAAGAATACTAACTAAGCTAATGTACCAGTATATTCTTTGCACACCCTTGCACCCTGATTGCAGCTTATTTGCACTTAATGTTTATTGACTGGTATTTAAGATCTGAGACTAATGAGGGAGCTAGATAGGAAAGTAAAATAAGCCTGTTGCATTATAATTTCAGATTTAGTTTTTTAAAATGTGCTAAGGATTATATTAGACTATTTTAGGTCGTGATTCTATGAGGCATTACTTAAATGGGAGTGCTGAGCACCCTCAACACTCATTGATTTCAACAGGTGTCGAGGTTGCTGCACAGTAAAGAACTGGACCCTAAATACTGACTGACCAAGTCCAAAACTGGCACTTTAAAACTGAACAGCTACACCAAAACAGAGTGGGTAAAAATACTCTTAATATCATTACAGCCCCTTCAGAGGCCAGAGAGAGGGCAATCCTAGTGGCCGTCGTGTTCTACTACTAGCTCCAAGTTTTAGTTTGAAATATGAAAAGCATCGATCCGTGTGATCAACATTGGGCAGTAAGGGTCAGTGCACCATGCTGAAAGCTGTATCAAGTGTCAGTACTGGTTTGTGTCCTGCAGGCTTTCTTTTCAGAGTAGCCAGCCAGCCACAACAGGAATCACCACCATGCCCCTGGAAAATCTTTTACCGGTTTGATTTCAACCAGTCACAGGAAAAAAAGCTCCAGTTTCTTGTTTTTATACTATGTTCTCCAAGAGGGAGTGGTAACCTAAAATATCCTTCATGTGGTTCCTAAGCCTAACAGAAGAGGGATGGTTTGTATAATAATTGGCAGTCTCACTAGGCAGGTGAGGTGCTGAGACTATTGATTGTTATGCAAAATGTGCTGGTTTTACTGTAACCTCATCCCCTCCCCTTCTGTCCAATTCTTCCACCTGTTGTGTTTTATGGATGAGATGGAGACTTAGACGGAGAGTTCTCTGGGACAAAGACTGTCTTTTTTTCACTTGCTTGTAGAACGCCTCGCCCAATGGGGCCTTGATGGAGTTCTCAGTGCTACTGTAATACAGATAATAAACCATCAAAACCAAGAGAATAAAATAGTTTCACTGGAATCATTGGGGTGGCTGAGATTTCAATGAAGCCTGGTTGCATTCCGTTGGGGCTTGATTTTAGAATAAACCCCAGTTATGTACAAGTCTCTCATTGCCCCACTTATGCGGTAATTTTCAAACTAATGATGAAAATCTAAAGTGAATTTCATTACATTCTAGTAATATTTCCACAGGAAGATCTTCCAATGAGGCCAAATTATGGAGGTAAACGGAATGAGGAAGAATTAACTGCAGATTTCAGTGGCACTTTTCATTTTCCCCCAGGCTGAATGGGCACAATTCTCTCCCCCCACCCTGGGACATGGGAGTTGCTTTAGCTGTGTAGGTACACCAGTGTTGTACTAGTGAGGCACTTAATGGCCACTCACATTCAGAAGGAAATGTACAGAGCACTTCATCCAGGAAGAGGCATGTGCTTCATTACTAAATGTGATCACTCGCGCTCAACATGGAGTGCCACTGTCTGCCTCAGTATCCGACAGCCTTCTGCTAGGATGACGGTCCTATCCCAAAGGCACGGTACGTAACACTGGAGGAAGCAGGGATCTAACAAGAATGCTAAGACCCTCCTCTTTTCTCCCCTTTCACCCAACATAGTGTAGTCAACACTCCATCCTGTTACCACCGAATCTAGTCCAGCTCTTCAGAGGAACACAGCCTATGGCAGCAAGCCTCCCAAACTGGGTCTGTAGAAGCCCTTTGGAATCTGTTCTCTCCCCTAAGCTTCAGAGCTCAAGCTCCAGCCCAAGCCACACTTCAAAACACTCTCTACACAACTGTTTTTACGATGCTAGTGAAAGCCCCACAAGCCCAAGTTTGTTAACCCAGGCTGGGAGGCTTGCTGCTGCGGGCGCAGTAGACCTACCCAAGGAGGGCCTGCGAGGTGACCCAGTATGGGCTGTTAGCGAGAACTAGTGGATGTGTCTGTGTACAGTAGTAATGAAAAATCCCCCCTAGGTCTTTAGGGCACAGACTGTTTTTTCTTGTGTGTTTGCACAACACACACTACACCTGGGTCCCATCCAGACTGAGGCCTTTGAGTGCTATGGCAATATGAATATTAAATATTTAATGAAAGCCAAGTCCTGTCTGTTCTCTACTATGGAAGCTGCTACACACCTGAAAAAAAGAATTGGGGCCTAGTTCTGCTCCCATTTAAGTCAAGGGCCCAGAAAAGGAAAGAGAGAGTCAATCAGCATTAGGATGTGTATTACCCTCAGCCCCCACTACTTTCAGGGTTTCCGCTTCCTGTTTAAGCAAGCAATTAATGTTCACTTAACCCTCAATGGGAACTGAAATGTATTTGCATTTCCTTAGGGCATGCAGCCAGCGCTTCTGTTCTTGACTCCTAGATTTCCTAGCTAGAGTTCTGAAGGGTGAGTTGGCCCTTGCAGCATCCCTAGTCTGGGGAGAGTTTTACCATACAGGTGCATGAGACAGGAGACCCCCAAGGAAGCCTGTCTTGGCTAAGTCCGTTTTTGTAGCAAAGAAAACTCCGACTCGGTGAGTTAGTTCCATTTCAGCTGCTGTTACCACTTCCTATTTGGTTTGGAAAATAAAACCTTATGCACTGCAGATTTGTCACCGTGACCTTTTTTCTGAACCATGCGCTAGTCAGATAAGGTCCTTTGGTCCGTCAGACCCAAATCCAATTTCGTTTCCAGTTGTCACGGTAGGTTGCTAGATGCACTCACAGTCTCATTACAGGACAAGTCTTGGATGCATCCATCTCAAATTAAATGTCTGGATGTTTCCAATCGTGTGCAAAATGACAGTACAATATGAATGAATGAGTTTATATGAGGGGAAACAAAGAGCCCTAGGACTGCTGAACGTAAAGTCACATTGGTTCCCTGTGTCAGAGCTGGTTGCCCCAGCATTTGTGGAATTCAGGGCTTTTCCTTGGATTCTTTGGCTGCTCTATGGCTCACCAGCTTTCTTCCTGCCAATTAGCTGATGAGTATTTTTTTCCTGTGCCCTACTGAATCAGTTGATTGGCAACAGTTCCAGTTGGCTGGAGTGTGGAGGAGCTGATGGCCCCACCCTCTTTCCAATTTCTGGATAGACAATGGGGCTTTGGATGGTTTATATTCCACAGAGATTTATTCATGTCCTTACTGGGGTTTGTGTGGTGCTCTTCAATGTGCAATCAAATTGCTCTCGGAGATTTATTCTCGCAACATCCTATGCTGCTGAGAAGTGCTGTTATCCCCATTTCACAGATGAGAAACTCTGGTAAAGAGGGATTAAGTGATTTGTCCAAGGACACATGAAATCTGTGGCAGAGCTGGGAACTGAGCCCAGATCTCCTTAGTACAAGATCCAAGCATTACCCACAGCTCCACAGTAACAGACACCTTCACATAGTAAAAGGATCACTTACTACCTTCTGTACAAGGCTAGGTCTTGGTTTGCATTATTTTTGCTTTTCCATTGCTTTCCCTCCCAGCTTCATCAGCTGCAAGGTGGTCTCTTTGCTCTGCAGTCTCCTTCGGAGGCTGAGGGCTCAACAATTATCAGCCAGGGCCTTCAGTTTTTCTTTTTCCCATACAATATCTGTTATGTTCACGTTCCATGAGGGATGTTGCCCAAGAGATTCTGACCGTGAATCCTTTAAGAATGCCTGCTAATGTCAATATTTGGTTAAACTACTTGGAACATTCAAAACCAACATGTACAGGATGTTACCCTGATGTCTTTTCAGTACGTGCACCAAAGACAGCCAGATTTCAAAATGAAATGTGTCCACAAGAAAAACCCACCTGGAACAAGGTGTTTGGTCCTTGCAGCCTGGCAGGACTCAAAGGAGCGACAGGACTAAGGCTGCTCCAAAAGTGAATGCTGGACAGCAGTGGACTTGGGGTCAACAGTAATCCATTTGGGGTCTGCAAGACAAAAATACCAAATGTGTGCCTTGAGGCAGAAGACAATATGGGTTGGACCGTTACAGCTCCATCTACATTTTGCAACGTTCTGAGGTCCCCCCACCCCTCATCTACTGACTCTTTCAGAACAAGTAATTTAATATCCCATGCTATAAAATGATCTCCTTCTCAAAGTGATTTTATTGCCATTCAATCTCGGTTTAAGAAGATGCAACACAAAGCCACGTATATTTGATACATATCTCTATCACCATATTACAATACCGTGCATATCTCATTTTAGACACTGCCTACAAATGTAAAAATCTAATCTCTTTCAGAATAACGTTTGTTTTTTTGTAGACTAACAATTACTCACACTAGATCTTTTGGACTATTAGCCCAATCGTGTTTGGAGTCAAATGATCCACGGCTAGGCTTTAAAACTCACTCCCCTATCTGGCACTTCTCTTTCACTCTGTTTGAAAGAAGGCTTAACAAAGTGCCATTGTATTGGTTTCTACAGTGAAGGGTGGGTTTACAACCAGAGTGACAGCTAAGGCTCCAGAGAATGCAGCTAATTCTATGCTAAGAATATAAATCCATAGAGCTAAGAATCCGTGGATTTCTGTGCTCACAGAGTGCTATTTGCAGGGTCATGACTCGAGTACAGAGCTGTGGATTTTCTCAGGGTGTTTTCAAAGTGGAATTGCAGGCTGGACACAGTAAAACAGCAACTGGCAAGCAAATTTCTGCGTTGAAAGAAAGAGTCTAAAAATCACATGTGCCATTCTGGATCCAAAGTAACTTCTATCATTCCAAATAAGAAAGTGACACAAGTGCTGTGACACGCTTTGAACACAAGGGTTTGAAATACCAGAGTTCATCTTTCTCAAACCCCAGCCCCCAAATTAGCAAATTGCCCCTTTTCAGGAAAGGACTTAAGCACGTGCTTAATCTCATTGACTTTAATGGAACATTGGAACATGAGCACATGCTTCAAATTGAGCCTGCGCTTTGAACAGGGAGATGTTTTGCTGAATGGGGGGCTGGCTGTATTTAAAACCTTTGCGGGAAGGAGAAGAATCTCGCGACTCCTTGGGGGGGAATTAATGTCCCCCACTCAGTCAACTCACATCATTCTACGTGTTTCACACTGTTGTGGCTGAGCTCCTGCTTTCTATTTGCCTCTGCTATGGCCAAGCGTATAAACTTTGACACGCCCCCTCCTCCCCAAAGGGGCTCACTTGAGTTTGTTCAAACTGTTTAGTGTCCCATCTGTCTTTGCATGCACGCGTGCACACATCGTGTCGCTCAGACACCACCCTTCATGGCACAGAGAGAGACCAGAAGTCAAGGAATTTTACAATCTGAATGATGTACTATTCGTGTTGTGGAGACGCCTAAGGGGTCTGTGAGGATTAGAGCTTCACTGAGCCAGGTGCTGTACAAATCCACAGGAAGACTCTCACCTGCCCTGACATACCTGCAATCTAATTCGAAACAAGAGCCTAACGGTTAATTTAGCAAACAGCTGGGAAGGGTAGAATGGGGCAGTAGAGAACCATAATAAGATCACACAGTGACCGAAGCTAGCAGTGCACACAAGCTGAGAGCCCCAACCTACAGGAAAGGTGGTTCTTTAACAAACAAAAAAAGTCTAAGTTCTATTCAGTGGCTGATTTCTCACATGAAGTGGAGCTTGTGGAAAGACTCTGAAGGAGCAGGTAGTGGTCTCACAGCTCATACAGAGCAGGTACTCCATGCTTAAGGGTTAGCATGGAGGAAAGCACAGAGATGTTTGTGGGAGAAATGGACAAATGGAGTTGAAGGCCAGCGTCATTGGCAGAGCAAGGGGGATACATAAGAGAGAAAAGCGGAGGAAATAAGAGTGGTGAACTTGTGAAGGGGCTTGAAAGGAGGGAGATGGCAACATCGTATGCAATGTAAAACTGGGAATCAAAACAGGTCACCTTAGTAGCTGTGTGTGTGTCTGAACTGGAGAGAAGGGTGTTGCGAAGGCCAAAGCAGGAGGAGAGGAGAGTGCTCATGTCATGAAGTAAAGAGAGCGGCCTGAGTAACAATTGTAACAGTGTGAACAAAGGAGAGGTCAGGTTATGGAGGAAGCAGCAGCAGGATTTGGACAGGCCTGGATGGGCAGGCCAGGGAAGAGTCTAAGATGACCCCTAATTATGATGCCTGCATGCCAGTGAGAATCTCAGTAGTGATCTCAAGAAGGACAAAGCAGATGAGGAAGTGGGAAGGCAATGAGAGTGGAGGCAGAAGTTCAAAGTTGGCTATGCTGAGTTTAAGCTTATGTCGACATCCAGGAGAAGATGTCGGAGGAAGAGGTTCATGTGCAGGACTGGTGAGTGGGAGGGAGGCAGATGGGCGGGTAAGGAGTCATAGGTGTCAACTCCATGGGTGCTCTAGGGCTGGAGCACTCACAGAGGAAAATTGGTGGGTGCAGAGGCAGTTCCCGCCCCACCCCATCTCGCCTCCACCTCCTCCCCTGAGTGCGCCACCGCATCCTGCTTCTTCCCTCCCTCCCAGAGCTTGTGCCATGAAACAGCTGTTTCGCTCAGCAAGCCTAAAAGGAAGGCAGGAGGAGGGGGAATGTGGCATGCTCAGGGGAGGAGGCCGGGGCGGGGATTTGGGGAGGGGTCCAATAGGGGCAGGGAGGGGTGGAGTTTGGGAAGGGACTTTGGGGCAGGGGTGGAGTTGGGGCAGGGCCGGGGTGCGAGCACCCACCAGTGCCAAGAAAAGTCGGCACCTCTGGGTAGAGTTACAGGTCACTGTAGATGTAAAAATGGTAGCTTATGCTGTGTGAGCCAATGAGACCACCGAAAGAAAAGGATGTAAAGCAAGAAGAGATGGAGCAAAGGATGGAGTTTATGCAGAACCCATAAACGGTAGGTGTAGGGAGGACAATGACCCACTAGAAGAGATGATAAAGGAAGGGTTTGAAATGCAGATGGAGAACCATGCGAGAGTTTCATGATGAAAGCAAGAGTGGGCAAGACTTAGAGGAGAATCTGATCGATGGCTTCCAACGCTGCAGGGAAGTCAAGGAGCAGGAATATGCAGTAGAGAGAGGGAGATCTAGCCCTGGGAAGAGTAGTTTCAGCAGAGCAAAGCAGAGGAATGTGGAGGACAGGATTGTAGGTGACCACTACATTTAGGGGTGGAGAGAAGAAGGAGTTGAGGGTGGTCACTGGATAGACAAGTGGGGACAATGTTCTTTTTTTGTGTGTCCAAGATGGGATACCAGAGCAATCAATTCCTGTGAGGGAGAGAAGCAGATGAGAGTGAAATATTGAGAACAGTGAGGGAGAGGAAGAGAGAAAGGATGGAGTGATTGGATGGAAAGGTGCTAGAGGAAAAGAGCAGGCAAGAAACCCCAGGGTTGGTAACAGGAGAGCATGTTAAAGAAATGGAGTAAGCCACACTGGATCTTACTAATTAATAGGTTGCTAGATGCTGTTGCTACTAGCATGGATCCAACAGTATTGAAAAGGGCAAAATGTATATGGACATGCCCTCTCTCAAGGATGCAGTAGCCCCCAAAGCCTCTATGGTCCCTTATAGCCCCATATTTGCCAACTCCCTCCCCTCCCCCATGCTGATTTCCTCCCCTCATCCCAAGCAGCTCACGGAAAGCCCTTGTGGAAGTAGGTTGTGCAGAATGTAAGGGGTCAGGCTCACCAAGCATGTCCCCTCCTCCCCCCCCCCGGCCCCACATCCTGCACTCATCTCCCCGTGCAACACCACACCAGCCCCACCGTGCCCATGGTCCTTTAGGTCTATGGGGAAGGAGGCAGCAGGGTTTGCCCCTTAAAAGTAACTCTGGCCACTCACAAACTAAACATTTCCCCCTTTTTAAGAACAGCGGCTAATCATGTACATGTTGGGTTGTTTCAGACGCCAGCATGAGCGGTGCTACTCCCTGGTTGTGTTACTATCTGATAGCCATGAGGTATGGCAAGCGATATAACTCCACTAGATCAGGATAAATGGTCCGAGATCTATGTTCTTAGAGTTCTGTTAAAGGCCATTGACTTGAAACCAACTATCTCTGCAGCCAGAACCAATACAGTTCAGTGAAGTACCCACAGTATTTATTACATAGGCTGAGCGAGCTGGGAGGTCTTGGGATACTGTTCTGAATAAACCCCACATCTGCTTTTACTTCTTCCCAGAGAACCTTCTTAAAAGAATGGATTAGCAGCTATCGTGATCCAGATGACTATGAATACCCAATGACCCCACAGCTTTTGAAGAAAGTTCTTTGGGAAGAAATAAAGAGCGAGAGGCAGGAGGAGGGGCTTGTTCAGAATTGTGTACCGAGGTCTGATCCCTAATAATGGATGCAGAGAGCCCCCATTTCTCTGAAGTACATTACCTAAAGAAGGGCTAGTACTTGAAGAGAGATTTGAAACTGAGCTGTAACCCAGTCAAGTCAATCAACACCTTAAGGCGCCTGACAAAAGTCCTAAGGTAAAGTCTGCACCCTCTGAAGATCAGAGCACTAAAGTTGTCACTTTCAGCTGGAGCCAGTAGCAAGCCACAGTAAAGCTCAGTTTGGTTAATATTTAACACAAGAAGTGGAGGATGCATTCCATGCTTCATATCAGAGGCCATCAGACAGCAGCAAAACCACAGGAGGGATTTAAGGTATAAACAACAGAACAGAGTCACCCAACCTTAAATGACATGGGGAAACTGATACATCATCTCATGTTATGCCCCCACTGGCAATATAATCAGTACCGTACTTAAATCCTGCTGGGATTATCCCCAAACCAGCAATAACCACACCAGCCCAGATGGAGTCAATTGATCTCAGTCTCAGGGGCACTGCTTTAAAAAAAATAATTCAAATGAATGTTATTTATTGTACAAATGGCACTATAGTGAAGAAGAGCAGAGCTCCCACCTTCGCCCCAAAAAGAAGCAAAGTTAGTGTAACCATTACTAGAACACTGCATGTCGCATCACAATAGATGACCCCTAGAGAAGTTACCCCTTTAGCTCCCATGCTGTAAGGTTTGTAACTGTGGTGCTAATGGCTTTGGGCTTGCAGATATCGTATGCGAAGGGAGGGGCTGTTGTGTACACACTCGTTTCATATGTTAGGAATCGGTATATTGTAGATGACACAAACTCTGAAGCGGATCCCTCAAGAAAACAAATCTAAATTAGCTTTCCCCATTTTCCAGAGAAAGGCAACGGTGCCACCAAAAACAAAAAGATAAATAATCCGCAGAACAAGCAATGAAACTGGGCAAAATACTCAAATTTTGTTGTTTAAGCATTCCTGTTTTCAAGTTCATTAAATGAAAATCCCCAAAAAACTCTACCAAAAACTGTATCAATTCCTTTTTGCCCATAAGAGCAAAATTTCCCAATACAGTAGACTCTAGATTATCCAGGATTGGATTAACCAGGATGTGGATTAACCAGGATGTCAAAAAAAATATGCACAACTCGCAGGGCCAGCTCTGGCTTTGCCTCCACCCCAAGCACACACACAAAAAAACCCTACCAGGGCGCAGGACAGCCAGTGAACCAACACCCCCTTTCTCCCAGCACAGTATGGCTGGTGAATCAACCCCACTCTCCATATTTCCTATAGATGGTGATTATCCAGGATTTTATTAACCAGAATTATTTTTTTCCCTATCATCCTGGATAATCGAGAGTCTACTGTATCTTCATCTCACCTTTTTAATTTTGAAGTTGAGTTGGCCCTGTTTGGTTACAAAAGGCATAAGGTCTTCGTTATGGTTCTCTGATTGGCGGAGCTTTTTATTTATGTGCTTGAGAACAGTTGTTGGAAGCCATTTTGAATCATTTTCTCAGGGAGAGTGGCTGCATTTTGTGAGCTCTTGCTGAACCATTCAATCTTGCCTGACATCTAGAGTTGGGAACAGAGTGCCTAGATCCTTGACTGAATCTAGTCTCTATGTGTCTCTGAGCTCAGAATCTGATAAATAAAATGTACTCGGATGTGTAGCACTTGCCATTCCCAAGTAAAAATTAGATGAATTGCAGTGTGCCAACCTAAACTCTAGATCTCATTACTTTCTGTAATAACTTTACTGTTACCTAAATATAGTTGATGTCTTTTGTATTTTATGTGCTCAACTATATCAGCCTTTTGAAAGATATAGGATGCTTTTTAAACAAGCTTAAAATCAATTTTTAATACACAGGAAACAACTACTGTGCTCCAGTGATGCTGCCAAATGTCTGGAGAGCAAATGGCCCCAAAGAGAGCACACCATGTCTCTCACAGATGCATTCAGTCTCTTATGTGATAGGACATGCTGTTAAGAAAGATTTGCAGAACGTTGGAATAAACAGATGGAGAACTGAATCACTGAAATGTTTGGTAATGGACTACAGACAGTATCAGTCTAGCAGAGGCCCACAATCAACTACAAAACAAACCAGGTTCTTTCTAATTTTTCCTTTTTGAAAATCTTGGGTGAAATACACTTTTTTATAGATAACAAGGAAGAGAAGTATCAAGGAAACAAATAAAAATGGCTGTACTGATTCTGGGTGTGGTATTAGATTAAAGCAGATTTGCAATGGACCTTGCTTTCAGTCTGTCCCATTCTGGGCCTGGTATGATTTATTTTTCCATTTTTGTGTCCTGAAAGTAAAGTTCTTACCGTGGTTATTAGCACAGCTAGATACTCTGCATGCTAGTCA
This sequence comes from Sternotherus odoratus, assembly GCA_032164245.1. Lineage (NCBI taxonomy): Eukaryota > Metazoa > Chordata > Testudines > Kinosternidae > Sternotherus > Sternotherus odoratus. The sequence continues at coordinate 71,169,559 of JAVMKO010000001.1, read as the reverse complement.
ATTCATCTAAGTTCTGGCGTGCCACACTCCTGTTCTTCCTGCTAAGTACATTGCTCTTGGAGTTTTTATGATGTGCACAAATGATAGGTAGGGGGGGGGGGGGGAGCTAGTTTTCATTTGAGACCCAACTTTAAAACATTCCCTGTGCCAAAGTACTGCAGAGCTCTAATAAAATGAAGGGACAATGTCTGCTGAATTCAGGATAAGGCTGAAATCATAACTCTAGATTTCCTTGCTTTTGTGAGTGAATTAGCCACCCTACCATTTGTTTTATTTTTTGCTATATATTCAATACATTTCACTTAATATTGATTGCATGAACTGTTACTCCTATAGTCTCTCTTTGTGCATATTTTTACAAATCAATTTCCTCTCTAATTTTCCTGTGCTGCAGTCAGACACAAATTACCTAGCATGATGCAAGTATTAAATCATCTGCTTCTTGCTGCCTTTCCTCTTGTGCTTTGAATTACTACGTTTGTCCACTGACATTATTTTTAGTGAACTCCACCTTCAGGACAACTATTGTTCAACACTGACACTCCTACAATTATGTAATTAGTTAACATCCACTTTACAGTGAACAGAAACAAATGGGTATTTCTTAGACTCATGCAGAAAGGAGACCGCTGCAAATGCTTTATGAACCTTTAAGGCCTTTTGATATTGAAATTGGCTTAAGATCCCTTTCTTGGAAACTAATTAATTTGATCTGGTTTGAAAGCTGATGAAAATGTCACACTTTATGAATGGATGCAGCAAGTGGTACTAAAAAATCAGCCAAGCATCCCATGACATCCACATGCACATTTTGACCAAGTAACTACGTATAATTGCTTCTTGGCCTGTTCCTCCTTGTTCTGCATACCTTGAAACTGGTTTTAAAGATAGCTGATTGATGTTAACAGCTGCCCCAAGTGAATGTCTCATTATCCTTCCATTCACTCTGTGAACTGTAATTACTTTTCTCCTCATTGCTCAGAGAGCACTGGATGTGTGTGCAAGAAAGGACTGTACTTTCCACATATTGGCATCTCCTACACCTTTTTTCCCTCCCCATGGACTCTCTACAATATGAAAGTCACATGCACATAAAACTGATCCTTCACTTAGTCTTGACCAAACTAGAACCTATTTGTCCAGATAGATATCTTACCTGTGCAGTAAAGAAAGCTGGAGTCAGGGATCCTGAAGGAAGTGCTGGGCTGTTGAGGGCGATGGAACCGATATCGGTGCTAGAAAGAACCATGGGTGGTGCTGAGATTTCCAAGCCTTTCGGTTTTTTAGCCTTTGGGGGAAGAGATGGAAATTTCATCTTGGAACCTGAAGAGAGGTTCAGAGGCTCCAGAGAATCCGAGTCATGGCAACTGGACTCAAGAAAGAGGCTCCGGTGATCTGAAGGGAGGGGTGAGTGAGGAGACAGAGATGGGGACCGCGATGAAGACGGCGAAGTTGTAGATGAAATGCTGGCTGTGGTAGGCAACATTAAAGAAGAAATTTTAGCTGACACTGAAGAGGCGAGAAAAGCAGAGCCAGCTGCTGCTTCGGACGTTGAGGGCAACGACACAATGGGCCTCATCACTTGCTTGTCTGTTTTGTTTGTCACAAATCTTATAACAGTCCTGACTTCTTCCACTGGGGTGCCTCCTTCTGATTTCTCCTCCAGTTTTTCTGTTTTGATTGGCTTGTGAGCATCTGGCTGGTTCTGCAGGGAGTTGATGGTGAAAGAAGAGTACAGACCCGAATGGATATATTCATTCCGGCTTGTGCTTTTCAGAGCTGACAGGTTGTGCTTGTGCAGGTCTCTGCCCTCGGAAAGCATCTTACACTCGCTGTCCTGCAGCAAGAGGCTCTCTCTGCTGATTTCCACAGCATGAGGATCCATTTTCAAAATCTCAGGAAAAGAGACAAACTTGTACACAAACTTCTGTCCAATCACCTTCTTGATGATGTTCTGTGAATACAAAACCACAGGTTAACACGGTTAGTGATCCGGATGCACTGAGTGTATTATTATTGTTTTCTATTTGTATTATAATGCCATGGGGCTGTAGTTATGAACCAGATTCCCCCTTGTGCTAGTGTAAAGCTGACAGACCCTGGTTGTGGACGGGCAGGATTGAACCAACAACTTGTTGTTAGCTAAGGCTGTAGAGCAGACTCATAATCTCTCACTAGTGGTCTCAGAGCCACTAAAGGGGACAGCCAGGAGGTGTGTGGGTTACACTAGGTGCTGTATAAGCACATCACAAAACACAGCCCCTCCCCAAAGAGCTTACGGTCTCAGTATAAGACGGGCGATAACAGATGGATCTAGACCAGGGGTCTCTAATCACATGGCCCGCGGGGTTATTTTCTGCAGCCCGCCAGCTCCCTGCTGCCCTCCTGCCCTCCCCCTCCAAGTCCTTGCCCTGAGCCCCCTGCTGCACCCCGTACCACTCTTGCACCCCCTGGGGGCAGGGGGGGCGGAGTTGGGGTGGAGACTTCGAGGAAGGGGTTGGAATGGGGGCAGGGGAGGGGTGGGAAGAGGTGGGGCTGAGGCAGGGGCAGGGCTCACGGAAGGGGTGGAGTGGGGATGAAGCTGGGGGCGGCAGGGGGTGCGTCAGTGATGCGGCCCTTGGGCCAATGTACTAGTCCTCATGTGGCCCTCGTCATTTGAGTTTGAGATCCCTGATCTAGACAGACACAGAGCATAAATAAACAATGAAACAATATTGGTCAGCATGGCAGGCAATGGCCGCTTACAAGGTTTCACGTATATAGGCTGCCATTGCTCTTTGCTCTTAATCTGACAAGCATTTCCGTGAGTTTTCAAACTCTTCCTTTCCTTGGACCTGATTCCATCCACCTACCTAAACATTAGTTACATGGATCCTCATCTAACAAAATTGCCATTTCTAAAATACACAGGCCGCGACATGGATTAATCACCTCTCTATTCCCCAGAAGCAGCTCAGGTATATTTTCTTTCCAATGGAAAAAGAGCATTCTCAGCACTTTGAAGGTTTGAACTCCTTCGCCCTTAGATGGGCTATCACACTGTGGAAGACTCTGCTGTAGCTCTTGCAAACCCTAGATCCATGATCCTTAAGGGTGAAGCTTTCCTTTCAAATGTTTGCAAATTATAAAACAAATGCAAGCAGAGTCTGAAGGAGCTCTCCCTGACATCTAGTGGTGAGCTGTGGAAAAAGACTTCAGAAGCTAAACTCGTTTGCATGGACACACCCACCCTGCCTAGGTGCTCAGCATGATGGGACTGTTGCCCAAATAATCACTTGTGGTTGGTGTTGGATCCCCGGTTTCCTTGTTTTTGGAGCAGGAGTAATATAGGGTTGCAATCCTTGTTGTGTGAATGGAGGGCAGCAGAACTGTACCTGGCATACCCCAATGGAGGATCTCACCCTCAATTGAACGGCACTCACAAGGCAGGGGGCATGGATTCAATTAGTTGAGAGTGGTGTGGGTTCTGTTTAAGGGTTCTTGATGTCATTTGACCTTTCTTTATTTAGACTCAACTGAGTGTCTTGTTACATGGTACAGAGCTGGTCACTGATACCTAGGTCTAAGTAGTAGACCTCCTTTGGGCTAGTGCCTCTATTGCAACAGGCTGCCCAATGTGCAAAAGCAATGAGGTTTGTCCGGTAACAGCTGAAATGACTGAGAGCTGTGTTGGGGGGGGGGGGGGGGGACGGGCCTGAAGACATCTTGGTGAGTGGACAGCTGGTGAAGAGGCATAGCCAGCAAGGAGGCTGGTGGAGAAGACCAGAGCAGAGTTCTGCAGAGGGGTGGCAATTGGCCATTGGGGTGACAAGTGGGTGCCCAAGCAGTGGTGTGTGTAAAGTGCCTCTTTACCCTCCCTCCTTCACACAGGGTGGGAGGTAAACTCTGTGGATGAACCTCTGAATTCTGGGGCTGCACTGACAAAGGACAGCAACTGTGAGTGGGGCACAGAGAAGGGACAGGCACATTAAAGGGACTTTTGAGTTGCAGGACTTAAGATCCCCAGGGGAAAAGGACACTGCCCAGCCTACTTGGGGGGGGGGGGGGGGAGGGGTCTTTTGCTCATGGTTTGTGTTTATGAACCCTCGTTGCAGTGTTTTCCAAATTAATGCTGAGTTACTTCCCTCCTTTTATTAAAAGCTTTTGCTACACTCAGACTCTGCTTGCAACAGGGGAAGTATTGTCTATTAGAGGTGCCATGGGGATAGTGTGTAATTGTCCCAGGTCACCAGATGGGGGCTCAAGCCAATTTTGTGTTGTATTGTTGAGAGGGAACTGGACTCCTCATTGGGTTTGATGTGCTTTTGCCCCTCTTCTACAGCAGGGGCAGACCTACAAGGTCCTTGTATAAGCTCATAATCAGTTACATTATGGTACCAGATAACATGAGCCCAAGAAAAGGAAGAGAGATGTGATGGGGAGACAAAAAAAAAACAAAAAACTAACTGGCTTCAAAACTTAAGCGTGGTACATTTCTGGAGGTAATGTATGAGGAGACTGCCTACAATGGCATGTAGCCAAGCTGTGACTTCTAGCAGCAAATATCTCCTGAGGTTGATGGTGATGGCCGTGGCAGTTTTTCAGATATTTCAGAAGTGAGTTTTTGTTTTCTTGAGGTCCATGGGTCTGTGATGAAGGATTCTCCCCTTTAAAAACCTTTCTGAGGAAGACCCCTCTTTCTGGTGCACAGCTGTTTCTTATAAGGTAAAAACTCTGCTCTGTGGTAAGTAAGGTTAAATGTGAACTTACATTATTCCTGTAAACTTAATTTCTTTTTCAGTCAACCATAAATAGCTATTCCAAGACTTGGCAAACAAAGTCTCAGATCACTGTTCTCCTTCATTTAACTATTTGTTTTATTGGTTTAAAAAAGAAATTCAGCCTTAATTCCTATTTATGTCTCTAGATTCTTACATGGCCTCTATCTGTAGACTCTGAAAGCTGCACATACGTTAGCAGATTTATCCTCACCAAATCCCTGTTGTTATCCTGGTTTTACAAATGGGGATCTAGACATACACAGCAAAAGTGACTTGGCCAACATCACGGAATCTCCAGAGCTGGAAATTAAATCCGAATCTCCCAATCTCCTCCTTTAACCGCAAGCCCAGGCTTCCTCCAGTCTGAGTTGTGTGTGTATTTGTCTGCATAGATGAAAATGATTACATAAAGACTAGTTTTAGCATTCGGAAGATACTTGGAATCTAAATGCATGTGTGTATTGATTCTCCTGGCTTCCTGTTAAAACTTCATTTATGTTTTTGTCTGCTCTAGTGTAGTTGAAACATCGTTCTCAGTTTTACTTTACTCTGACTCAGTTTGCACTTCATACTAAATTTTTGAATTACTTAAAAAAATATAAAACTCAAGACTATTCCCAGAATATAACTACTCCTTTTTTCCCCCCAACATTTTAACTTAAAAACATCTCCTTTGGGTCCTGAGGGTTTGGTTGCATCTTATATTGGCAATGAATGTTGTGCTTGGAAACTGACTCCCAGCAGGAAAAGATTAAATAAAGTTAAGAGAGGCACTTTCAGTGGAGCAAGCTTGAAACAAGGAAATACTTCTATAAAAAGCCATTGCATTGGCGGGTGATTTTATGCTTCTTTTGCTATTATTCAAGATAGAATTGTTTTAATACGGGGCCCTTTCAGTACAGCTTTCTCATGTGCATGGGCCTGCAGGGAAGTCATAATAATTAATGATGGGCAGATCTTAAAAGGTTGAGTTCACATACTCCTTAAACATTTTCGATGCTGCTCTGGAATGCTGAGCCTAAAAACCCACCATCACTGTGTAAGGGAAAATAAGAATCCAAATTAATTAGCCATTTCTGATATACTATTATCAGCTGTAGCCAGAAATGTGCAGATTAACCTTAGCTTTTCTTCACCTTCAGGTTTCTTTGTTTGTTTGTCACTGGCTGCATCCCTTCCAGAAATATGAAAGGTTTATCAGACCAGACTCTGAAAGATGGGCAGCAAAAAGAGTATTAGCCTTGGCTACAAGTGCTAACCAAATGGTTTTCTTTCAGTATCAGATGGCAAAGGCGGCTGCGTTTGTGCTAATTTCTGCTGAGTTAGGTAACTGTTCACCATGAGATCAGAAGAGTAATCATGTGCACTTGCCCCGCCTTCTTTTTTAAATGTATGATAAATTACCTCAGAGAGAAAACTTCCTTGTAGTGGGGCAGTTGCCTCACTCCTGGAGAAAAGGAGTAAAAGCAGCCCTGGAGAGGACTAAGGCTGATTGGGGAAGCAGCCATAGCTGAGGTCATGCCCCAATCAAGCCACATCTGGCCCTTATAAGATGGCTGGTGGCCAGGATCTGAAGGAGTCTCCCTTCAGCTTTAGAGAGAGAAGGACTGAACTACTGGAAGCAAGGTACCTGAAGCAAAGCAGGGCTAGGAAATAGGGCAAAGGGAACTGGGGAGCTCCAGCCTGGTAAACCCCCCAGGCTGCAGGCCTTAGTGAAGGCCTATACAGGTACTGGGGTTTCAGAGGTGCAGTCTAAGAAGAGGCAGAGGCAGCTGGTCCTAACCTCCTTGCCAATGATGAGTGGCCATTACAGACTGCAGTCTGCCCCAGTGAGCAGGGGAGGAGGGGGCTACATGGTGACTGGCAGTGGCCACTGAGGCAAGGTGGGTCTTTGACTTCACTACATTGCTTTTATTCACATCTGCTGACCTATCTACCAGTGTGGGTTATTGCTATAGAGCAGGGGTTCCCAAATTTGTTCCATGGCTTGGCCAGTGTAAGCTCCTGGCAGGCCACAAGATATTTTATTTACCTAAGTGGCCATAGGTTCGGTCACTTGCAGTTCCCTTTGGCCGGGCTTCGCCATTCCTACACCGCGTCCTACAGCTTCCGTTGGCCAGGAATGGTGAACCGCGGCTGGTGGGAGCTGCGAGTGGCCGAACCTACGGCCACTCAGGTAAACAAAACATCTTGCGGCCAGCTAAGGGCTTACCCTGGCCAAGCCACGGAAAAGTTTGGGAACCCCTGCTATAGAGAGTGCAGTATAAATAGGAGTAACTGTTGTGTTAGTGCAGTTGGAGGAGCAGAAAACTGGTCCAATGACAGCTTCAGCACTTCCATTTCCTCAATATATGAATTGTCTATCGGCCTTATCAGGAGACAGCAATCTCTCTAGTGTTCAGAGCATGGTCTGGGAGCTGGGACACCAGAGTTCTAGTGGCAGATCTGCAACGGGCTTCTTGCTGGGGCTTTCATCAAATCACTCAACCTCTTGGTGCTCCTCTTTCCTTGGCTGAAAAGTAGGGATTATATAGCATTTACCCAGCTTTGTAAAGTGTGTTGAGATTTTTGAATGCCTAGAGCTAATAGGATCTGTGTCTGTCTATGCCTTTGTGCTAGAATTCCAACCATATTAGGGAACTCTGTTAAAACATGATTAGGCCCTTGGTTTAAGTTTTCCTGTGCGTACCAGATAAATCATATAATAACCAAGGGAAGGAAACCTTCTTAGCATAGTTCTTTTAATATGGTCACAATTCGATTTAGTCTATGCGGGCAAAACTAAACCACGTTATGATATGGTTAGGACACAACCATGTGATGGGTTCCCTAATATATCTGGGATTCTACTGCAGAAAGGCCCTACAGTGATCGATGGGAGCTGCCTATCTACCCTGAAAGCTGCTATTACCTGGAGTTTTTCCCCTATAGCGGGAATTTTGTCCCTGGGAGCAAATAAACAAACAGTTTTGATGTGAATATTGGTTTGGCTGACATTTGGATTTTTCCCTCATTTTGTTTGTTTATATTCTAACAGATGGATGAGTAAAGAGAACTGTTCAGCAGTAACTTCTTATCCTTTAAGGTTTCAAACTACAAAAGTGCTCCAGCACCTTCCTTTGATCAGAATGAAGAACACTGCTATTGTAAATTATAATTCAGTAACTACTGCCTTCTACACCAGAATATTTTTAGAGTGTGCATATGCTAGGTATGAAGCTAGATTCTGGTAAATAATAATAATAAAAAACTACTATGAGTGAGTACGTTTGTCACATTGTATTTCATTTTTTTTTTTTTTTAATTCTTGAATTCTGGAACAGATACAATCAGAATGAATGATCTTTGGAATGAACTGACGAAGTGGAAGATTTTTACTTAGCTGGATTTAGACATGACTTGGAAGCAAATGAGTGTCATGCGTAACACTGACCTCACTCAACTTTTCACTGTCAAGGAATCTTGCATGAATAATTTAAGACAATGGTTGCAGTCATGGATGTGAGTGAGATTGGAATCTGGGGTATTTGTTATATAGCTGCTATTACCTCCAGCTGACGAGCCACCCTGTGTGGCAATCCAAACATTCAGTGGCTATTCCATTTGATGATGAAGATGTGTAACTGAGTTTCCACAAAACGAGCTGCATGACCATTTTTTATCAAGTATGATTCTAGCAGTGTCCCGACTTAGCATTAGCAGCAGAGGTGCCCATGCGAACTCCAGAAACAGTGGTAGTAAGAATGTACCTCCCCATAACATTCTTTGTACAACGCTAACCTTCCTCTCTCAGAACCACGGACTATCAGAGGAAGACACATAACTGTGCAGTTAGTTGATTGTGCTAAAATCAAGGGTAAAATGTATTATGTTACACAAGACCTGCCTGTGCCCATGTAGTAGTGATCATTGGCTGTTTTAAATATGAGGTAAAGCAATGCTGGGAAAGAAATTTGGAAAGCTATCCTGGTTCCAGTTATTTACTTTTCCACTTAGTGTTATCACGGGACCTAGGACCCCATTGTGCTAGAGCAAGGATCGGCAACCTTGGCATGCAGCCTGCCCTAGGGTAAGCACCCTTGGCGGACCCGGCCAGTTTGTTTACCTGCCACGTCTGCAGATTTGGTTGCTCGTGGCTCCCACTAGCTGCAGTTCACCACTCCAGGCCAATGGAGGCTGCGGGAAATGGCGGCCAGCTCCGTGCCACTTCCCGCAGCCCCCATTGGACCAGAGAGGTGAACTGCAGCCAGTGGGAGCTGGAATCAGCCGAACCTGCGGACGCGGCCGATAAACCGGCCAGGCCCGCCAAGGGTGTTTACCCTAGGGGGCCACGTGCTAAGGTTGCCCATCCCTGTGCTAGACACTGTGTTCACACAGAACAAAACCACAGCCCCAAAGAGCTCACTATCTTAGGATAAAGCAATCGCTTAGGATTGCAGACGGCTATCGGCACACTAAGTATGTGTATCAGTATCTGTATATATATTTAATCCTGCTTAAGCATGGGGGGGACTGGATGATCTCTTGAGTTGCCTCCTCATATTTCTGACTGTATCATCCTATTTCCTTCCTCCTCCCCTTCTCTTGCTGTCTCTGGAAGACCCACGCTAGCTCTTTTTAAAAAAAAAAATAAAAAAATTCAGCCATCCACAGCCTCTTCCTATCTTGCTCCCGGCTCTCGCAGAGACCTGGATTCCTTTATCTGATGCTGCCCTCTCTTAGGGAGGCCTCTCCTCTCTCACTCCCCACCCTGGATCAGACCATGAGGTGGGTGTTGGGCTTCGCCTCTCCCATTCCTGCCACTTTCTATCCCTCCCACCTTCCCCTTCCCAGTCTCTCTCTCCTGCTGGACAGCACAGCACCTGACTCTTCTCTCTCCCTCTCCATACTGCTATGATCTACTGTCCACCTAACTCTTCCCATCAATCTTCCTCTCTGATCTCAGCTCCTGGAGATAGATATATATAATAGATATATATATATATATATATATATATATATATATATATATATATATAATCTCTCTCTCTCTTCCCCCCCCCCACGCATTCTTGGTGACCAACTCCCATCTGAACCCTAGCTGCCTGTTTTCCTCCTCATCAGCTCTTCATTACATCTGCAGCCCTAATTCCACTCTCCCACACACCAAAAGAGCCATTTGCTTGACTTGCGTTTCACCCAGCTCTGTTCTCCCTCCCCTCCCCCCCCCCCCCGACCATCATCTGGCCTCTTTCTGCATACCCCATGAGCCCCTGCTCTCACATCTTGTCACTCGCCCTTTCCGTGACTTGCAGTCCATCAACGTCTATGACATCTTGTCTGCTCTCAGCTCAGCCCTCCCTTCCATTCATTCAGTTGTTGATTCTCTCCATACTTCCTTCTCCTAGAGACACTTTTTGCCTCTCTCCCATAGCCAGATATGCCCTGCCAACCTCCAGCCCTGGCTCCCCACCCCAAACATCCGCTTCCTCCGCTTGTGCTCTCGTGCTGCAGTGCAACTGTGGTGGAAATCCTGTGACCTGGCTGACTTCCTCCACGACAAATGTGTTTTCCCCTCCTACAATTCTAGAATCTTCCTAGCTAACCAATTCTAATTCTGCAACTGAATTGACTCCCACATCTACAATCACAGTCCCGTTCGTTACCTTTGACTTGCTCCTCAAACCCTCTCCTGCCTCCACTGCTTTCTCTGCACAGGTTCCTGCTAATTTCTTCCAAGAGAAATTCCAAGTGACCTTCCCCCTCTCTCAGCTTGCTTTCCCTTCCCCTTCTACAACTCTCTTCCTCCCGTCACAGCTGCAGAAGTTTCTCACCTGCTTTCCTCCCCTAACTCCTCCACTTGCCTCAATGGCCCCATCCCATCCCCCGATCTCCCTTGCACTCCCTCTCATCTCCTACATTACTCTTCTCTGTAACCTCACGTTCTCCTCTGGCTCTTTCCCCTCACAATACAAGCATGCTTTAGTCTCTCTCCTCTATCCCTTTTACCTCTAAGCTCACTGAATGCAACCCCTGCCAGGCATTTCCCTCCTTCAATTCAATCCTCTTTGGGGCAGGAACTGTCTTTTTGTTCTGTTTGCACAGCCGCTAGAACAGGGGTGAGCAAACTATGGCCCACAAGCTAATTTTGCCCAGCACCCTGAGCTCCCGGCTGGGGAGGCTACCCCGGCCCCTCCCCTGCTATACTCCCTCCCCCGCCTTCCCCACTCTCCCGTAGCTTCAGCGCCCTGGCCAGGCCCATCCCTGGACAGCGCTGCAGGAGCGTGGCTTGGGGAGGGGGGTGAGCTCCTGCTGCGTGGCCTGCCAGAGCTCGCAGCCCTGCCCCCTTACCACACCGTTCCCCCATCCCCCTGAGCCTCTGCGGGCCGTATCCAGAAGTGGCCCTGGACAACGCTGAAGCGGCGTGGCCTGAGCTGCCACTGGGAGCTGCGTGGTAAAGGGGCAGGGCTGCAAACTCCAGCGAGCCAAGCAGCAGAGTCAGGCCCTGCCAGAGTCACACCGCTGCAGTGTTGTCCATGGTCGTTCCTGGATGTGGCGCGCTGAGGCTCCAGGAAAGGAGGGAGGTGGGGGTAAGCGGCATGGTAAGGAGGCGGGGGGGCTGGATAACGGGCAGGGAGTCCATGCAAACAGAAATTTTGTCTCACCTGCAAACAGAAGTTCAGCTACCATATCTATGCTGACTCACAGATCTACCTCTCTTCTCTAGACCTGTCTCTTTCTGTCCAAGCTAAAATCTGAGCCCGTCTCACAGACAACTGGTGGATTTCTAGTTGTTAGGTCAAGCTCAACATGGCTAAAACAGAGCACTTAATATTCTCCCCCAAGCTCTCCCTGCTCCATTCTTTCTCAGAGCTGGTCCCCACTACGGCTTAACATCTACTTTAGCGTCGTTAAGTCGGAATAAAACTGTACCCGTCCTCACATGAACGCCATTTGCGTCAATTTTAGGGCCCTCAAAATCGATTTCTGTACTCCTCCCTAATGAGAGGAGTAGCGCTGAAATCGACCTCTCTGGGTCGATTGTGGACTAGTGGGGAAGCATGGGACGTTATTGGCCTCCAGAGGCTGTCCCACAATGCTCCACTGTCACCGCTCTGGACAGCCACACTGCTCCACTGTGACCACTCTGGACAGCATTCTCAACTCGCTGCTCTAGCCAGGTAAACAGGAAAAGCCCCGGGAACATCTGAATTGCATTTCCTGTTTGGCCACCGTGGCGAGCTCACCTGCACAGGTCAGTTGCCATGCAGAGCTCAGCAGCACAAGCCACCACCATGCAGAGCTCAGCAGCACAGGAGACCAGCCAGAGGAGAAGAGCTCCAGCATGGTCCACGCGTGAGGTGTTGGATCTGATCGCTATCTGGGGAGAGGAATCCGTGATGTTGGAACTCCGCAACAACAAACGGAATGCCAACACGTTTGCCAGAGTCTCCAAGGCCATGCTGAAAAGGGGCCACAACAGGAACGCCCAACGGTGCCGCGTGAAAATTAAGGAGCTGAGGCAAGCGTTCCAGAAAGCCAAAGAGGCAAACGGATGCTCGGGGGGCCCGCCCCGGACATGCCAGTTCTACAATTAACTGAATCAGATAATGGGGGGGTGCCCCCACCACCGTCGCACCGGTCTCCGTGGACTCCACCCATGGGATAATCATCAGTCCTGAGAAGGATTCAGATGACGACCAAGGTGATGGGGACGGAAATATTACGGAGCAGCAGGAGGCAAGCCAAGAAACCCTGTTAGCAGACAGCCAAGAGCTGTTTATCACCCTGGACCCATTACCGTCACAACAATCCCAAGCTGCTGCTACCCCAGCCGGCGAAGGAACCTCTGGTGAGTGTGCCTTTAGGGATCAAATGACTCATGATTTTAAAAGGAAGCATTTATTAATGCTAAGGACTTGGCATGCATTTATTGCTGGTCCTTTTACTGAAACAGTCTGTTAATGTACTCCGGGATGGAGTGGAAATCCTCTATGGACATTTCCATGAAACTTTCGCGCAGGTAGCGATGAACCTTACGCAAGAGGTTTCTGGGGATAGCCGCCTTATTTGGTCCTCCGTGATAGGAAACCATTCCACGCCATGAAATTAGTAAATAGTCTGGTATCCTTGCATAACACAGCATCACAGCATATGGACCAGGATTTTGAAGAGACTCTAGTAACGTGCCTTCTCTATCTCTCTGAGAAATTCTAAGAAGAGTGATGTCATTCATGTTGCCTCTTTGAAATACAGACTGTAATTAGTAGGGGGACAGATGTTCCCAGCTGTAAAGTAATCTTCCCCAGCTCGTAGCAAGAGTAAGGATTTTTGGTTTTGCTGCTCATGGCTGCTTCCGAAGCAGACCCAACACGGTGTGCCACCTCCCTCCCTCCCCCCCAAAGCCCGTAGCAAGAGCAGGGATTTCTGGTTTTGTTTTACTGTTCACGGTTCACTGGGAGCCACACAGTGCAGGGGGGAGGGATCCACGTGGTGGGGGGGAAGGGGGCGGGGTTAGTCTGGAACATCGGGGTGCTGCTGTAAAGAATATGGCTTAGTTTACCATGGCCGGCTGCATGGTGATTTCAATAGCCGTGCTGAGGCTGTCTCGTGTGTGAGATGCTTCTGTGAATGTTTGTGTGAACATGAAAGCCATCCAGTCACTTTTAGGTGCGGAATGTGACCTTGTACAGAAAGCATATCAGGCCTATGAATACTGTGGTTCACCGTTAAATAGTACTCCCATTGTGGTGCAAAAATGTATCTGTCTTATAACCTTGTCCCTTTCTTTGCCCACAGCAGCTGCACATTTATCTCAGAATCCCCCATCCTTCCCCTCATGCCATCTATCGCAGATACGCAAGCGTAAAAAGACGCGTGATGACATGTTTAACAAACTAATGCAGAACTCTCACACTGAGGCCACTCGGCAGAGTGAAGGGAGAGAAAGATTGTTAGAGTCAAGGCAAGAGGCCAGGGCTGCAGCAGAGAGGTGGATGGAGCACGAAGAAAAGCAGATGGATGCGATGCTGTGGATAATGGAGGACTGAAGTGACATGCTCCGGTGTCTGGTGGAGCTTCAGCAGGACCAAAGATTGCCTGTACAGCCTCTGTCTAACCACCTCCCCCCCTCCCCAAGTCCCATAGCTTCCCCACCCAGACACGGGGTGAGAACCTGGGGGGGGGGGGAGGAGAGATCTGGGGACCGACCCACTCTACCCCACAGGCCAGCACAAGCAGCAGCAGGCTGAATTAATCTAAAAAGTTTTAAAAGGTGCTGTGGCTTGGCCCCCGTCCTCCTTCTCTCCCCCCTGCTCCACCACTCCGACTGATGTTTTCCCTCCTCACCCACCCCTTCTGGGCTACCTTGCCAGTGATCCCCTGTGTTTGTGAAACGCCCCTTGTGGTCAACCAGTGCTTGCATAACCATAGAATAATAGCCCTTCTGGTTTCTGTACTCTGCGCCATCATTGTCCGGTGCCAAGATAGGGATAAGTCCCAGCTGTAGCCCCACCACAGTTAGGGAATCCCATCACGGCAAAGCCATCTATTGTAGCTTGCAGGTTTCCAAGGTTTATAACCCTGGGTAGCAGCAGCTCGACGATTGCCCTGCTTACTTGCATCACAGTAGACCCCACTGTAGATTTACCCACCCCAAACTGATTCGCGACTGACTAGTAGCTGTCTGGCGTTGCAAGCTTCCAGAGGGCTATTGCCACTCACTTCTGAACTGTGAGGGCCGCTCTCATTTTGGTATTCTTGCGCTGGAGCTCCATGAAGGTGCCCTTACACATGCGAAAGTTTCTGAGCCACTGGGAGTCATCCCAGACCCGCAGCACTATGCGATCCCACCAGTCAGTGCTTGTTTCCCTGGCCCAGAATCGGCGTTCGATGGCATGAGCCTGCCCCATTGCCAGCAAATTTGCCAGATTGCTGGTCCCCCTACTTCCAAAAATGTCAGTGTCCCTGTCCCTGCTGTGCATGTCCATGTCCATGTCCACTTCCTCATCACTGTCATCAGTTTCCGGAAAGCACAATTGTCTCCGGATCGCCTTCCTCTGCAGACGATGCAGCATAAAGTCCACAACAATGCGCAAGGTCTTCACCACGGCCAGTACTGCAGCGGTGGCCTCAGCAGGCCCCATGCTTGCACTGCTATGGCGTCAGTGCAGCGCGGAGAAAGGGCACGAAATAATGAGATGCCTACCCACAGTGCACCCCTTGAAATGGCGGCGGCGTGAAAAAAGGGCGCAAAATAATGAAATGCCTACCCATAGTGCAGGACTCGAAATGGTGCCTGCTGGGGACTCCGGGAGCTGTGGGATACCTACCCACAGTGCACCACTCACTATGTCGACGCTTGCCAGAGTTGTGTGGGCAGACAATGCCAACTTGCTGTGCATTGTGGGGACGCACAAAATTGACTCTATACAGTCTGCTTACAAAAATCGACTGCAAGGAAATCGAACTACTGTTGTAGTGCAGACATAGCCTTAGTCACTGTGGACTAAACCACCACCTCAGGCCCATAACCAGGGTCTCATCTTCAAATCAGACCTCCGTTTAGGTCCTCATTTCCAGGCTATGTCTAAATATTGCCAATTCTTGCTATATAACATCTATAAGATACAGCCTTTCCTATCCATCCACACAGCTACAACTCTTGTCCAGCATCTCCTCATCTTCATTACTGCAACATCCTTTTCTCTGGCCTGGACCAGTGTAATCTTGTCCACAGCTATCCATTCAGAATGCTGCTGCAAAGATCATTTTCCTAGCTCGCCGTTTCAACCGTGTCACCCTCTGGGCATCCCTCCGTGGGCTTCCCTTCTCTTGTGCATCCTACATAAACTACTTGTCATCACCTTCACGGGCTTTCACTGCCTGTCCCCACACTATCATCTCTCATTCACTTCAAAACCTCAGCTTCTGTCTTTGATCAGCCTGTGATACCAGTCTCCGCTGCTTGCTTTTAAATGGTCGAACAAGCACCTCTGAGCTTTCTCCCATGCTGCCCCTCACATCTGGGAGGAATTTTTCAGAAAACATCTGTGGGGCTACCTCATTGTCCTCCTTCAAATCTTTCCTTAATATGCTCTTTTTCTGTGATTTCTACAAAAAACTCATCAATGTTGAGGCTAAAAAGGTGCAGAAGCACAGTCAATTTGTCACAGAGCACAGGAGAGACAGGCTCCCTGCTCTCACTTCCAGTGCCCAGCCCAGAGCAGCTGGGAGCAACCATAATAGAGAAAATCTCGCTTCACTCCTATACCCCTGAGCTGAAGGGAGCATGCTCAACTTCGCTCTGGGGATGGTGCATGTGGAATCAAGTCACTTGCAGAAGTTGAGAAGGGAGGGAGCATGCTTAGTGAGGATGGAAACTTCAGAGATTTTAGTTGCTAAAAGACATAGGGCTGGTCTACACTGGGAACTTACATTGGTGTTTCTCTCCAAGGTGAAATATCCTAAGAGCCACAGTTATACCGACCTGACCCCTCACCGTGGGCAGTGCTAGGGGAGGTGGATTACCTACACCAATGGGAGAACCCCTCTTGTCAGTATCTATTCTACATTGAAGTGCAGCAGCTGTGCCACTGTAGGGGTTTAAAGTGTAGACATACCCATAGTCTCTACTGAGCATGTGTGAACTGCAATTTTTCAGAGGCTTACAACTTGCCCAAATTTGAGGAGATTTTCAAGAGGTGGCAAAAGGCAGATCCTGGCCACAAAGGCCAATCCCTTACCACATTTCATGTCCCTGCTCCAAAGTACGGGCGTCCAACCACTGTTCAAAGTCACCTGAATGTTTTAACTTGCTCAGAACAACATAATTTTCTCTGATGTGATGGGGTATCCACTGCACACAGGACTGATGGAAGTTAAGTTGGCCAGGTAGGCCCAATTAACTCCTCAGAGGAGTTACTTAGAGGAGGAGCCAGGGAGTTAATTAAATCAGGATCAGATAGGCAGGAACAGGCGAGGCCTGTAAAGCTGGCAACAGAAGGAGGTTACTGCTGGGAAAGGACAGTAACCCCACCCTGGAAAGAGGAAGCGGTGTTTGGAAGCTGCAGAACGTGCAGGCTGCAGTCACGCCCTGGAAAGAGGAAGCAGTGTTTGAAGGCCGAGGAACATGCAGGCTGTCGTTACTCCCTGGAAAGAGGGAGGAGGGTTTGGAGCCAGTACACCAAGAAAGAGAAGAAGAACCAGAGAGTAGGATGCCATCCAGGGAAGAAGCAGTGAGGACAGAGAGAGGAAAGCCCACAACTGCTGGGATGAAGTTCCCTGAACTGGAGCAGTGGGTGGGCCCGAGGTTCCCTTCAAGCCACCAAGGACATGGTATAGACTGTCAGGGCAGTGAACTGGAAGACTGCTACTGCAGAGAGAGACTGGTACCCCAAAAGGGGGAATACTGAGTGACCTAGCTGGAGGGCTAAGTCACAAAGGAGACGCTGTGGGTCCTGGAGCGAGAGAGGATCTGCAGACCAGAGAGAGTCAGAGCAACGGGTGTGCAAACTGCAGAAGGGGGCGTTGGCCTCGAGACCTAATCCCTAGAGTGACCAGAAGGAGGCGCCAGCGCAGCGGTGAGCGGTACACACCCTGTGACACCTTGCTTTGGCCGGTATCACAGCTGAACCACTTTGGCTGAATTTTCCAAAAAACAATTCAGCCTGAGGCTGACATGTGGCATGAAATTTTTTAGCTCAAATGGTTAAAATATGACAAAGTTATAAGTAGCTGTAAACAGGGTCTTATAATGGGTAGTGTTGGGCAACATTAATAAAAAGCAGCACTATCATCCCTGCCTATGATGTCTATTATTTTTAAAATTCCAAAGGGAAGAGGATTTAAATTCGTTATTACACAGAGGTTTTCATATATATAAAAGTAATAGCTGATGTTTCTGACAGGCAAAAATGTACAAAACCAGGAACATCCCGTCAGAGCTGCATGAAGGGTGAGTACACGATGCCTTTCTTTAGCAGTTCCTTTTCTGGTGTTTTGTTTGGATGACAGCAGACAGACTATAACCGGGAAATCAAATGACAAACAATACAATCCACAACATACTTCTCCTGCATGGTTCTGCATGTGGATTTTATACAATTCCAGCTGCAGTCCTTAACAGCACGTCATGGTTACTCTCAAAGTCATGGCTGATGAAATTGCTGTTTTTTTTAAAAAAAATTCCCCTCAAATACTGGAATTAATTCACATTTAATCTTAGATGAATCACTTGATGAATTTTAAGACACAAGTGTTACTCCCCCCCCCCCCTCCCCAAGCAAAATGGCTCAGCCAATAAAACTGCCTTCATCCAGTGAGTGGTCTTCACTTCCCTGTGAGGACCAATTCTAAAAACACACCATGTAGCACTAGCTTGGTTAATGCTGTTAACATTAACTGTGTGGGGTGGAAGCTGCCCAAAGACAGAAAAATCCATTGTCACATGCTAGCCTCCTATCTAAGTGGCTGGTGGCCTTTGTCGCAGTTTGTGGAGTACTTGCATTCTCTCCCCGTCCCAGTTTGCAGGACCAGGAGGGTTGAGTGGGCAGATACTGAAAAGCCCTTCCAGATAAAGGGATGCTGGACTCCAGCCCTGCAGATTATGCCCAGCAGCTCCTACTTTGAATCCTCCTGCAGCCACTTCCCAGCCACGGCAACACAGCAGACCCCATGCTCAAGTTGGCATTGGGTACCAGTACAAAGCAGAGTCAGAGTCACACAGCAGTCGTTACTGCACTAATTTCAGTCAATTTATCCAACAAATCAGCCAGAGTCTGGGGGAGAAGTGCAAACTGCTTAGTGTGGCTCCTCCCCAGCTCTGGCCCTGCCCACTGGGGTTGCCAGGTTTGGTTGGACTAGATGTACTCCTGGAGGTTTCATCACATGACTTCATCTTTAATTCTTGGAGACACCAGGACAATCCTGGAAGGTTGGCAATAGCAATGCCCAGCGTGTTTTACAGAGGTGAGCAAAGCATCCCATGTAGCCACATTTTCCCTCCAGATGGCCCCACAGGGGCTCTTCCCATATATTTTCCCCCTCTGTGCTGTGCAGCATGGGAGGAGGAAACAGGGGCCAGAGTAAGTATGGGAAGAAAAGGTGTTTAGTACTTGGCCCTCCCCTGGTTCGTTAACATTTAATCATTTACTGACTGACCTTTAATTTTCCCCCTGAAAAACTGAAATTGCCTATCCAGAATGACTAATTCTTCAAACTCTGCAGCAGGCTACCCTGCCTCCTCTTCTCCCGGGCAGCAACCTACCTTCCCCCACCGCTTTAGAATGAGCGGAACAAAACACAGTACATATCACCTGCTAACCTCTGCCCAGCCCACATAGAGAAGTCTCTCTGTTGCTCCCAGCTAATAGACTTACTCCTTTCATTTAAATAGCTGTATCCCATGGTTTTGGTCTGGGGTTTAAACCCTGCTGATGACAGATGGGGAGGAGGTATTAGTATATCAGCATCTTGGAAGAGGCACATAGGAGGTACACACAGTGCTCCTGAAGGTGCTGAGTTTGGAAAGAGAAAATATATAGTAGACAGCAAGCAACAAAGGGAGGATAGACTGACTGAAAAGATGACAAGCTTCAAATGCCATGAAGAAAGACACACAAGTGAAGGGGCACTGTCACATAAAGAGACATTATATTTCACTTACTTGGAGAAGAAATGATTTGGAGAGAGAGCATTACCAAGGAGAAATGATTTGTCTCTTATTTTCAAACAGCATAAATTCAGCCACTTACTGTATTAAACTAATGGCTTTATTCAGCAGAAGCCAGGCACAAATGATTCACTCACTAGCAGGCACTCCATGTGCATTGATCCTAGTCAAGCTTATAAACTGAGAGGTTGGAGTTAGATAATGATGTGAATTTCCCCATGCTGAGCAAGAGCCTTTTAGTACTTAGTGAGGGAGAATTCACCATGCTGAGTGGTTAGAAAATCATCCCCTTCTACAATAGAATATCCTTCTATTAATCCTTTTGTGCTTTCCAAGCCGCCTTCAAAAGGTCTTAAGGAAAGAAAACTTAAATGGGCCTGACTTCTTCTCATTGAAAACCTAACATCTTTTTATCGTAGTAGTCATGGCTTTAAAATCCTACACCGAAGATGTTTCATAGCCTGTTAGACGGATAACTCCTTCAAAGTTCTTGTTTAAGCAACAACAAAAATATCAGTCTACCAAATCCTGTTCAATACATAGAAAATAATTTGATTTCATGTGCAGTGACTGGATTTTTGGATGTTTTGTTAACTCTGTTTGCACAGCACCTAACACAAGGGTTAGTGTGACACAAATAATAAAGGACAACTATACTTTGAGTTCTATTCAGCAATAAATTAGTCTGATTTACCCTGAAATGTATAGCATGCAAACCTACCATAATCATGCTAAATTGTAGTCTTAGTCACTTCAGGGTATAAACTCATCTCATTTAGCTCCCGGAGAATCAAGATGAGAACAGATCAATAAGCATAACTATACTTTTTTTAAAAAAATGAATTTAAATTAGCATTAGCCCTGATTTTACAAAGATTGTATGAAACAGTAAGAGTGATAAACATGAGCCCACTGTAAAAATCAGTAATTTAGTCACATAAAGAATAGTGATCCTGAAAAAATAAAATTAATAGTAATCTGTGGCAGGGTGCTGGCCAGGAGTGCCTGAGCCAGCCCTGCAGGCCCTTTAAGAGGGAGCACCAGCCTGCAAACCTCCCTTGCAGGAAAGGCTAATTAGCCACCTGGGCTGCAGAGGGCTCAGGCTTGATGAGTGGCACCTGGCAGCCTCCTCAGGGGGATAAAAGGCCTGCCAGGAAGCAAGCCCAGGGTGGTGGTGTTAGGAGCTATTCAGAGCTGTGTGTTAAGAGCTGTTTAGAGCTGTGTGTTTAGAGCTGGACTATATAGAGTCTGTAGAGCTGCAAGCTGTAGAGCTGAACTACATAGAGTTGTATGCTGTAAACTGTAGAGTTGTAATTAGAAAGAAGGACTGTACAAAGCTGTATATATTGGTGGTGGGGCCTGCACTGTGAATAAAGAGCACTGTTTGGAGCAAAAAAAAGGGTTTCCTGCCTGTTCCTGAGAAGGGGTGAGAGAGCGGTCTGTCACAAATCCAAAAGTAGCTGGAAAAACAGTAGTCTAACATCCCGATAGGGGAATTGTACTAGATATTTTAATGCCTCTAGTGTTGTGTTGTGCAATGAGTCCTCCTGTAATTTGTCTTTCTAGTATCTCGTCACCTATGGGAGTTCCCTTCAAGCATTCATCCCTCTGCTATACTCAGTTTATCAAATACAAATTCTAGGTTACCCTCTGCTCTCTTTATCTCCACATACTTTATTCTACTGCTGCTACATCTTACTTAATCCAGGGAAGAGGATGACTAGACTGGACACCAACTGAAAGGCCAATAAAGTACTTGCTGTAGCGCTGTTTACATGTAATGGTGACCTTGTGAACTCCCCAATATCTCAAGTGGCCAGGTTTTCAGCAGTACTGAACATCTTTAGCTCCCATCGACCTTATCTGAGTTGGTGAGTGCTCAGAACTCCTTAAAGTCTGGCTAAAAATGTGCTTATCTGATCTTAAAAGCTCTAAATAACACCAAGTAATAACCAAGATGTTCCAATTTAGGATTTCATTTTGACAGAGTGGTTGAAAAACATCTTTACATGAAGCTACCCAGCAGATATGTTGGCACATTACCAGCAGTGAGAACACTATGCCTACATTCTCTGTGCGAAGCTGACCTCTGGGGATGTTGACACACTCTACAGAATAGCATAAATACATACCAGCTGTCAACCGGAAGGTATTATACTCAATAAGGTCATTGAATTTCCAGCACAGATACAAGGCACAAAATCTAAGTCATATGTAAGTGGATGCCACATCCATAGAAATCTTTGGATCAAATCCAGCAGGGAGGTAAATGGTGTAAGTTGGTAAGTAAGCACAGATGAGTGAGTGCACAGAGTAAATGTCATAAGGGCATGATTTCATATGTAATGGGGGAATAGCAGGACGAGCTAGGAAAGCTATAGTCCATCGGTTCTCAAACTTTTGAGAACCACGACCCTTTTTTCTCTTCCTAGGCAGTGCGGCGGACTGTATGTCCGCCAAAAAGCCACCGAATCGACTAGTTCCACTTTCGGCGGCTATTTTCAGCAGACAGGCCGAGCACTTCCGAGAGAGCTGGGTATGTCCACCAAAAAGCTGCTGAATGCGGAACTAATCAATTTGCCGGCTTTGTTGCAGCGGCAGAAGCTCGCGACCCCCCTGGGAGCGCTCGGCGACCTCCCAGGGGAATCGCGACCCCCACTTTGAGAAACCCCGCTATAGTCGTACTAGAATGAAGGGTTCTGGGATTCTGCAAATGGATGCAAAGCTCTTCTCTTCATAGGCCCTGCCAACGCTCTTCCCCCGCCCTCATTCTACCTGCTTCCCTCCCCAGTGCTTCCTGCCGGCCGGCCCTGAACAACAGATCCACAGCAAGCTGGAAGCGCTGGGAGGAAGGGGGAAGAGCTCATCAGCAGGACCACCAATGGGTGCAGAGCATCCACTATTTTTTTTTCCCATGGGTACTCCAACCCTGGAGCATCCAGGGAGTTGGCACCCATGTTTCTGTCAGCTCACTCTCCTAGCAAAAGTTAGAGCCTTGCATAAAGCTTCAGGGTAAATTCTGCGGGCTCATCTTATATGGTTAGTTCTACCAGAATATAAGAGAGGTGGATGTGACTCTCTGGTCAGAGTGAATGAGAGGCAGAGAGAGAGAGAATGTACAAGAAACCCTAGGAACAGCTAGACTTTGAGTCGGAGGTTTACGCCCTGTCATTATGGTGTGGGAGATCGATAAAGGTAACACTGGGAATGGGAGTACGTTTCAGTCTGCAGCTTGTGCAGGTTTTACCTGGAATGGAGTGAGAACACCACCTGCTCACATGCTTTATCTTACACAAAGCTCTGTCTTTTTGTTCTGTGTTTGTACAGTGCATAGCACAATGGGCTCCTGGTCCATGACCCAGGTATTACATAACACAAATAACAACAACGGTAATACTGAACTTTGCTGTTAGTTACTTTTCTTGTTGTAAGTTACACTTGTTCAGCACATCCATAAAAATGTCAGCTTGCTGCATGTTACAATACTTTACCACTTATGTCCGTTTTCCAACCAAATTACACCCAGCATGTAATCTAGCCTATTACTTAAATCAACACAGTTTGTCACATGATT
Source organism: Sternotherus odoratus (assembly GCA_032164245.1). NCBI lineage: Eukaryota > Metazoa > Chordata > Testudines > Kinosternidae > Sternotherus > Sternotherus odoratus. The sequence goes on along the minus strand of JAVMKO010000001.1, from coordinate 71,146,575 downwards.
ATTTTACATAAATTTAAATGCTACTTATGAAAAAGTGGGCATTAACTAGTGATCAATTACAATGAACTCCTGTGCAGCACTATTGCATAGCAACAGGCATTCTAAAAGCGTTTCAAGAGATTAATGTTCACTGCATTGTAAACGAAAAGAATTAGGGCCAAATCTATAAGTGAATTGAAAGACATCCTCCCCTCATTGATTTCGTGGTCATCATATCTTGCCCTTAATGACTTGCCACTTACTGCACACCGTCATTGACATTTCTTAAACTCAAAACATTTTGTGGAAATGATAGGGTGAGACTACCAAAATACTGGCCCAAAACCTCATGTGTGTCTCAGTCATGCATGTCCCTTAGTTGGCTTTGAAAATCTTAACCTCGGTGGTGGGTGGGTGGGTGGGTGGGTGGGTGTGTGTGTGTGTGTGTGTGTGTGTGTGTGTGTGTGTTCACCATTTTTAAAATTAAGCCTGGCAGTGAAGACACTATTAGAATTATTATAATTACAGCATTGCTACGCTCCGCCACTGATCTTCACTGGAGAAAGTCCTAAATATGCTGTGATGACCAGTCTCTCTCGATAATAAACAGCCTCATACCAGTATTGTGCAGTGGTTTACTGAGTGCCAATTAGTTGTCACTCCACCCAGAGGTGGCTGCCTTCAATGGTGCTTTATTTATAAAGTTTGTTTTGGAATCTTTAAGAATGAAAGCGCCTACATAAAGGTAAAATATTATCTGCATCTCTCAATTAGGCTATGCAGTTTTGCTTCTATTTTCTTAATCTGCTTCAGAATAGCCATGTTTACCTTGTCATAATAGTATCGGAGTGCTCTGCTCAGCTTATCGTAATTCATATTAGTTTTGTTTTTTCTGAGTCCCCATAGCTTGGCCACCTCTTCTGCTTTGAGTAGCTTGAATTCCCCATCATTGGATGTCCAACAGATCAGGTGCTCATGTTTCTGATCCAGCAGCAATTGCAATAGGAACTGCCACAGTGTGATTGCACTCTCCATACCTACAATGGACAAAAGACAACACCGTGTGAAAGGCATTCAGTAGCATAGGGTTAGCCTCTAGGTTCAGCTCAACCCTAATCTTCATGCAGGATTCACTCCACATAGCTAAAAAACAGTTTGGCAAAGGAAGGTGCATGGCACTAAAAATAATTCTAAGCGCTGAAGTTCGCAATCCCATGTCACAATTCTCGTTATAACATTCTTTTTTCCCCATCATTTTTTGCTAACACACACACACCAGAGTAAAGGAAAAGTAAAACACTGTACATGCGGTTCACATAAACCCAGTGTCATTTCCAGGCACTTAACACTTCCCATTTCAATTCCTGCATCAACCACCTCACTCCCACCTCCTTGTTCCTTTTACAGTCTATGCAAAACCTGGCCTCTAAAAATCATCTTCCTTGCCCATCAATCTGACCAGGTCACTTGCCTTTTTGAACTCCTCCTGCATATACACTGCATCATGTTTAAACTTCCTCATTTACACTGCCCTCCATAACTCTGCCTCTGCCTATAATCTCACTGATCACTGTCACCTCTTCTCCACTAATGACGCCAGTCTTGATACTTCATCAGCCTGCTTTTCCATCTCTCTGCTGGTTCCTGCTCTCAGAATTCACTCCCAGGGTACTATTACCCTCTCTTAAGGAAAACCTCCTGATACTGCAAGGCCCACAAGAAAGGAGTCAGGAATTAAATTCATTTTTCTATTCATTTAACTAAACATACATGCTGCTGTGAGGTGACCTGCCTTACCATAGTGACTGCGTAATCGTATTGCTGTAATCCCTCACCTTCCTCACCAATCCTCTTTCTCTACCGCTTTGTCACCTCCTTTGTTACATCATGTCTGCACTTGGACTGTCAGCTCTTTGGAGCAGGGACCATTTTATCTGCAATGTAAGGAGCCTAGAACACTTGGAAAGTGTAAAATAATTCCCCAAATGTGATTCACCTTAAACATTCCATCAGTTATGATACTTGCCCTTCAGTATCACAGGTGGAGCTGGCAGCTAGGAGAAAAATTTCAGAAGTTCCCTAAGTCAATTAGAAGAGTGAATCCCATTTTTAAAAAGTGATTTAGGCATAGGGTAACATTTTCAAAAGGGATGAGGGCTTGTCTACACAGGCACATCCAGGAAAAATAATCCAAATGATCTAAAAATGTGAATTTGAAGTGGATTAATTAAACCTCATTAAACTTCTGTCTGAATACCCACATTCGTAGATTCATAGGACTGTAAGGGACCTTGAGAGGTCATCTAGTCCAGGCCCCTCCACTCACGGTAGGACTAAGTATTATCTAGACCCATGATTCTCAACCAGGGGTCTAGGGACCCCCGGGAGGGGGGAGGAGGGGCTCGAGTAGGTTTCAGGGCATCCACCAAGTATGGCTAGAATTAGACTCACAGACCATGGCCTCAAGCCCAAACAACCAGGGCTGAAGCCAAAGCCTGAGCAATTTAGCGTCGCAGTTTCCCTTGTGGCGTAGGGCCCCTGGCAATTGCCCGGCTTCCTACACCTTAATGCTGGCCCTGGCTTTTATATGGAAAAAAACAATTGTTGTGGCACAGACGGGCTGTGGAGTTTTTATAGCATGTTGGGGCGGACCTCAGAAAGAAAAAGTTTTAGAACTCCTGGTCTAGACCATTCCAGTGCTTAACCACGACAGTTAGAACGTTTTTCCTAATATCCAACCTAAACCTACCTTCCTGTAATTTAAGCCCATTGCTTCTTGTCCTTCTCCCTCCTCCTTGTAACAATCTTTTATGTCCCCAGGCTAAATAAACATTTTTTTCAATCTTCATCATAGGCCAGGTTTTCTAGACCTTTAATAATTTTTGTTGCTCTTCTCTGGACTTTCTCCAATTTGTCCATATCTTTCCTGATATGTGGTGCCCAGAATTGGACACAATACTCCAATTGAGGACTAACAGCGCGGAGTAGAGCAGAAAAATTACATCTTGTGTCTTGCTTACAACACTCCTGCTAATACATCGCAGAATGAAAGTGGCCTTAAATAACTTTCAAAGTGAGTTAAAGTAAACTGAATTAAGGCCACTTTAATTCTGAATAAAAGCATCATGCAGGGATTACATACAGTTTAACTAATCCACTTCAAATTCACATCTTCAGTTAATGCATATTAATTTTTGTGGGTCTCCCAGTCATTTCCTTTTATAAGACCCCATCTTTTATTGCTTATATAGTAACAAAAGAATTAGGACATTTCAAAGAGTCGATATTCTGATTTGCTATATGTGTGCACAGATTTAAATCAAGATTCAGGATTGTTAACACTGAAGGTCAGGCTATTTTTACAATTAAAAAATTCATTTTCAATTGAGCTTTAAACTAGAAAAAGAATAAACAAGATTTTTCTCATTTTCGGTAATTTTGAAATATGTCAGCAGGTAAATATTACCTCTAACCAGTGGTATAAGTATCAGGGCTAGTCATCAGGCTTTTGTGACTGCAGCTGTAGGTATCCAAATAGGATAATTAGCTAAAATCCCTCAATCAGGGGAAAACAGGAGTGGTAAAGCTACTAATTCAATATTTTTTCTTAGCACATGCTTAATTGCTAGTTTAATTCTTACCGTGTTTCACATATCAGTTATAGATATAAAAATCTCAGTATTATCAGGTTAACTGGATTTTTATGGGTATCCATTGTCTACATCAGGGGTGGGTAACCTATGGCATGTGTGCTGAAGGCGGCATGCAAGCTGATTTTCAGTGGCACTCACACTACCCGGGTCCTGGCCACTGGTCTGGGGAGCTCTCTGCATTTTAAATTTAATTTTAAATGAAGATTCTTAAACATTTTAAAAACCTTATTTACTTTACATATAACAATACTTTAGTTATAGATTATAGGCTTATAGAAAGAGACCTTCTAAAAACATTAAAATGTATTACTGGCACGCGAAACCTTAGAGTGAATAAATGAAGACTTGGCACACCTCTTCTGAAAGTTAAATGTAGACCAGGGGTTGGCAAAGTCCAGCAAATAAAATTATCTCCCAAACCAAATTAGTAGGATCTAGATCACTACAGTTCTAATACTATTTTACAGGGCTGCCGGTGTGTTTATCAGGCTTATGGCTCTACAGTTCTGTTTGGTGTGACTGCCACAAGGTGGCACAAGGCTTCTACCTATTCAACCATGTGAGACCGTACGTTCCTGTATAAGCAGTTCACTGAACTTTAGGTTTTCCTTTTCACTCATATATATCAGGGAGTTAGTTAATTTTTGTTGCTTTTCACTTACGAGAAAAACAATTCACCAGGTTCTAAGATAAACCAAATGAAACTCTGCATGTGGACTATTTAATAACAAAAATCATTTATTCTTCGCCAAAGTTAATTTACTGAGTCAGTTAAAGATACTGGAGAATTTAGTGAGTATCTTTATGGGGGAGGCAAAATAGAATTGGGAACTTGCTTTGGTCTAAATCATTTCAAAGCAAACACACCAAATGGGGTTTTCCAAATTTGTCCCCTTTCTTATGACTGTAAAGGCCTCATTTATCCATTACATTGGAAATTCAATTTGAACACAAAAGGCAGGATGGAATACATAGCCAATGACTCCCAGATGTGCAATGTAACAATAATATAGTCTACTAGAGAGGACACAGGTCCATCGGGAGCCATTCCAGTCTCTTCAACAAACCAGTATTTAAGTTAAATATAAAACACATATTTAGAATTAAAAGCACAGCATTTATTCAGTTCTATCCATTTTAATGAAAATTTCATGTCTTTTTATACAAATCCTTTTTTACCCAAGATAGGGTCAGAAAAAGGATATAAACACATATATAGATACGGATATTTAAAGTTATATCATGTGCCTTTAAAGCAGGTATAGTCTATTGGATAAATAAGTATTTAGCCTTCCATAGTGGATTTAGCCAAGACACTCTGGTTAATCATGTAACTCTATTTATCTGACTCTCGCATGTATACACTAGCCCATGGAGTTAAAAAAGCTCTTTATTTTATTATACGGGGAGCATACTCATAGTCATATTATTAAAAATATATTTTTGAGTTTCTCCCCTATAATTAATAATATACAACATAAAGAAATTTCCTGCACAATTTCAGTTTACATCTGGTGCCTCTTTGGAGTGACAAAAAGCATCTAAATTCATCAACTTCTTTCACTCTGGGAAATTAAAAATAGATTAACTGTTTTAGACTTTTGTAAAACAAATCTCCTGGGCTAAGAACTTGAAGACAGAATTTCAGTTGAAGAAATTAAAAAGGATACGGGGTTTTGAAAACACCAACACAACCTTCACAATCATGATGACATAAATCATATTACTAGAATAGTTCAAAACACACAATGTGCCTTTCTTTGCTTTTAGAGCTGGACTACATCCTCTTCTCTATATCAGAGGAAAGTTTAATTGGACCTTAACTCGTTTAGAACTGTGTTTTGCTGCAGCAGCTACCTGACCCTTCAGCCTTGACCATGAGTATGTATTATAGGTGGTGCAAATAGTGACAACTATAGCTAAGGTTGCCCAACAGTTTCCATTATAAAACCCTGTTTCCAGTTGCTTGTAACTTCCACAAACTTATACTTTACAGGCTGAAATTTTCCATGCTAGGTGTCTGCCTCAGGCTGAGTTAAAAAAAAAAAGTTTTAAATAAAATGGATCAACTGTTTCCAAGGACATGGTTAAAGAAGAATATATGGAGCTGTGGAAGAGGAGGAAAGGAGCAGGGGGATAGCAGCAGGGGAGGAGATAGAGCAGGGAAAGGCTCGAGTAGACAGAATCTAAAGGATCTGCAGAACCTGGAATAGTCTCATCATTCCTTTGCTATCTAGCAAATAGCTGCGAAATCTACTGGCAAAACACAGGAGTCCATCCCCTCTAGTCCCAGGTTCACATAAAAGATAACAAGCGTTCTACTGCTACCTGTTACTCCATTAGCTCAAGTAATACAGAACTGTGCTGTGATCTATAGATTCCAACCTGCTGTTCCCCATATAGGGGAGGGAGGGAGGGAGGGAGGGATTTAATATGGATCTACATGAAACATGGTTCAAATTTTTTTCAATTTTTTTTTTTTAAACTCTTAGGAAATTACATCCAAAAACGCTACCTTAAAAGAATGTTAATGTTGCAAAGCCAAGCACCAAAATGTTAGGTTGCTTAGATTCGTTAGGTGCAACCTTAATTCAGTCCCCATGTCCATATGCATTATGGTACCGTTTTTAATTATATGATCACATACTGTTTTTTCCATGGGATCCCTGCCTCTTTCAGTGCACAGGGTGGACTGAAGCTGTTGTCTGTAGGGACCTGCTTCATTTGTTGCAGAAGCTGGAAGGAGTGTAGTGAATGAGGCAGGGAAAGGCAGGAAGAGAAAGGACAGTCTCATAGTTAAGGTAGTTGGATGGTGCCCAGGAGAAATGGATTCTATCCTTGCCTCTGCCATAGAGCTCTTATGTGATGCTGGGCAAGTCACATATACCAATATAGTCACAGGTGGCCATTCACTGTCTATTCCTTATTTTCTGGGTACCCAATTTGAGACACCTGGTGTCTGATTTGCAGAAGTACTAAGCGCTCCCAACTGCAACTGAAGTCAATGGGATCTCTGCGCTGAACATATAAAGCACTACAAAAGGAGCCAAATGCTTGGAACAATTAGATCCAAGGTATCTCAGATTGGTCACCCAAAATTAGTTAACACTGTTACAATTTTGGCTTCTGTCTCTGTTCTTCAGTGGCCAGGTGTAAAAGTAGCATAATAGCACTTCACCTCTCAGGTACTGCAAAGATGATTTCATTAATGTTTGTAAAGAACTAAGATACAGTACAGTAGATTCCGAATATAAGCAACCCCTCGGCAGAGAGCCAAAAGTTGCTATTAATCAGCGGTTGCCAATAAACAAAAAGAAGCCTTGTGGGGCTGCAGCTAAGGAACGAAGCACTGGGACATACCATCCCTAGCTGCAGCCCCGCAAACCTGCCTGCAGTCAGTGCTCGGCCAATCCCAGTGCTTCATTCCAGCTCTGTGGCCCCGGAAGGAAGCGCTGGGACATGCAGAGCACCAACCACAGGCAGGTTTGCAGGGCTGCAGCCAGAGAAAGTTGTGCAGACGTAATGCTTCCCTCTCCCTGCACTCTCCAGGCTGCATCCTGCCCTGGCTCTGAAGGCCAAAGCTTGGTACATCCATGCACAACTTTTTGTCCCAGTTTGGGGAAAACACAAATGCTGAAATGTCAGAATTTCCCAGAAAACCTAGAAATTAATTTTTTTTTTACTCAGTACAAGGTTTGAATAGTGTACAAGAATTAAGTGCCCGATGCCACACACTGAATGATGAGTATAAAAAGAAATACTGACATCTAACTATTCAATGAACACCATCTATTCTGTGCACTGAATGAGTCAGGAGCTCTGTGGAAAACACTGTATGTGATCAAATAATTAAAGAACATACTACAGTTCATATGCACAAAGGGGCTGAATTAAGGTCATACTGGCAACCTTAATTCTGGTATTCCTAACTTGTGAGTGTTTGACTTTGCAAGCTTGCTGTTCTTTACATGTAAGGTTTTTTGATGGTGAATATTTGTGGAAGGGACATATCCACCCAGTTATGTCAAAAGTATTAGGTGGAGCTGAATAGTCTAATTTTCCCCCCAATGAACACAATCTCCATTGATATAAATAATTATTGGTATAACAACTGGTTGCCAAAAAATATATACTTGGAAATAGAATATTTATTGGCAAAGGAAATGGGGATCCACAAACTTCTCAAGCAGCTATCATAGTTTGCCAGACTAACTAAATGAGAAATGAATAGGTGCATGGCGCTGAGGCCCAAACTTGAGGTTCACCACTAAGAAAGGAAAGAGAAGCCTAGAATACCAATGCTGACACTATGCGCCAGTAATTGGGAACCCACTTTAGAGTACACAGACAAGACTGACAAATATTATGAAAGATGCCTATCAAAATACCTATTCCCAGAAATGCTCAGGAGATACAATAGCATTTATTATATACTAGCGAAAATACCCGACGTTGCTTGGGTCCGTCAGAGGTGGGGAGGGGGCAGAGAGCTGAGCGAGTGCGGGGTCCGTTGGGAGGGGGGAGGGGGCAGAGAGCAAACCTGACACCCCCACCTCACTTACCCCTCGACCAACCCCGACTCACATTTTCACCCCCCCACCCAAACCCAACACCCCGTCACCCCCTACCAACACCCCGACCAACACCCACACCTCACCCCCCCGTAGACCAAACCTGACACACCCACCTCACTTTCCCCCCCAACCAAACCCGACACCCATACCTACCACCACAAACAAACCTGACACCCACACCTCACTTACCCCTCGACCAACCCCAACCCCCCCTCCTCACTCCCCCAAACAAACCCAACACCCCCACCTAACCCAACACCCCCTGACCAACCCCAACACCTCACTCCTCACCCACCCCGACACCTTCCCACCCCCCCAAGACCAAACCCAACACCCCCGGATCACTTACACCCCGACCAAACCCGACACCCCCACCTCACCCCCGACACCCCCACCTCACCCCCCGACCAAACCCGACACCCCCACCTCACCCCCCAAGGGGAGGGGGCAGAGAGCTGAGTGAGTGTGGGGTCCGTTGGAGGGGGGAGGGGGCAGACAGCTGAGCGAGTGTGGGGTCCGTTGGAGGGGGGAGAGGGCAGAGAGCTGAGCGAATGCAGGGTCCGTTGGAAGGGGGTATTATGACATCATAACTATGTCATAGAGAACAGCAGCTGCCCAGCTGATGTGATTTGCCTTTAAATAATTTCACCCCTGGGGGACGTCAGAGGTGAGATTTGAAAAATTTTCGACTCTTGCCCTGATTAGGAACCTAAGACCTATAACTGTACCAAATTTCAAGTCTCTAGCTCAAACGGTGTGGAAGGAGTACCGTATTTTTCGCCATATAGGATGCTCCGGCGTATAAGACGCCCCCGAGTTTTTAAATAAAAAAGCCGGACACACACAAAAAAAAAAAAAAAAAAAAAAAAAAACCCACCACCACACACAAAAAGCGCCTCGCTCTCCCGTCCCCGCCGCGTGGGCGGGCTGCTGGGAGTGCGCCACTCTCCCGTCCCCGCCGCACGGGCGGGCTGCTGGGAGCGCGCCGCTCTCCCATCCCCGCCGCGCGGGCGGGCGCTCCCAGGGACCCCGGGGCCCGAGCTGCTCCCGTTCCCCGCCGGCCCCAACACATGCGGGTGGGCTCGGGGGGGGAGCGCCGCCCCGCCCCGCCCCGCCCGCCGGGCCACCTGCACCCGCCCCAGCTCCAGCTGCCCGGTGAGTTTAATATATTCGGCGTATAAGACGCCCCCCCTAATTTTGAGGCTATTTTTGGGGGTTAAAAAGGCGTCTTATACACCGAAATATACGGTAAGTGAACGTACATACACGCATACACCATTTAACTTTTATAGAGCGAGATTTACACACACATACTGTATTAACATTGCTCATTCCAGACAATTTATATTAGTTTCCAGACAAAAATGTAAATAAATTGGTGTTAAAACAGAGTACGTATCAGAAAATTGAGAGTAAATAAAAAGAAACAAGAACGAAACCCCCACCTTACAAGACAGTTGTTGTCAAAAAAACAAACCATTAGAAACACAAGAAATTCAGATGGACATCATACCCAAAGGACTAAAGATAAAAAATCCATTGCAATCGACATACCACACAGACTATGCTGAGAGATTATGCCACACGCACTCAAAGAAACTACGAAACCACCTGATAAACATCCTACACAGCAAACAGGGAAAGATTAAGAATGAGCTCTCAAACCTGGATATTCTCATAAAAAACCAACTTTCTAAACAAACTTCTTCATGGATGGACTTTACAACGATGAACTGGGCTATAGACCATGAAAGCTTATGCTGAAATAATCCGGTTAGTCTCTAAGGTTCTACGAAGTCTTAGTCTTATTTAGGAAATTCAGAGTTAAGGTTAAATTGAGCAGTCACATTATCTTCGTTTAAATGTTAATAACATGAACTGGGAGGCAGAAAGTAGGATACTCTGTGGCGATATTAAGATCTGCGGGGCCCTGGGATAAGGGGACCTAGAAACTCCACACAGAGTAATTGGGAGGCAGAAAGCAGGAAACTCTGTGGTGTTCAGGAGCTCTCCATAGTCCCTGGCTTCGCAGTTGATTTACCTAAATCTGGCCCCTAATGCCAGGTTCTCCTGTTTCTTCTAGGTTCCATGCCTGATTTTTTTCTTCCATTCCCAGGTTTGCCTCTCTGTGGACTTTCTAGAGCAGTAGGAGCTGCTACAGATCTTAGTAAGTCACTAGGAACTCATGTAAATTTTAAAGTCCATACATAGACATGATTCTGCATATCCACTTAGGTTAAAAGCAGCTTCCATTGAGGCCTGGGACTAGAAGCAAAAAATCAAGCTGTGGAATCTGGGTGAGCAGATTAGTCAGGAAGGTTGACTGGAAACCACAGGGGATGCACAGTCTATCAGAGACCAGTTAAGTCTGCAAAGCTTGGAATGGCTAATAGTGGTCAAATATGTACATGAAAAAAATTAAAACACAGGTCGAGCCAGAGCAGGGAAATTAATTTCACTAAATACATTAAGAAATTACCAAATCCTTTTGCAACCAGAGCAGCTGCAAAACATACAACTACTACACACGCTCACCCAGCCACCTCTCACCCTCCCATGCACACACGTGTATGTATGTCTCATACAGGAAAGTACTTGTTTTGCAGGCACACGCATTTCTCTTTAAACAGATGTCTTTCTTCTTTTCAACTGGTCTGGAAAACAAGTGTGTATTTTTTGTGTGTTTATTGCCTTTGTATCCGAATTCTGGCTAAGAGCGCGTTTCTCTGAGCGGAGTGACGCTGTGCATTGTTAGGTCTCTCATTCACGTTAGCATTCAGCTTCCTCTATTTCTGCAGGTTACAGGCAGGAAACTGGAAAATGGGCCACAGGAAACCTGGCCTCCTACATCTGTCCCAGTTTGTAATCGCAGCTCTGGTTTTATTTTGCTAAGTGCCTCATGTTTGTTTTAACCCTTGAGATGATAACTGCATTAGCTGGCAAAAGAACATGACTGTTTCGCCGTTAAATTACATTATTTTGATAAGGGGTTTTTTGTATGTAGTTATTGGATACAAGAAATGATGAGAGAGTTGAGTAAAATTTTAAACAGGACAATGTCTCACGGGGGGATAAATCATTATTCAAGTTTTAAAAGAATTCATTTTTCAATGAAATGACCAAAATCTTTCAATTTATTGTAACTAACACTCAGCGCTTAAAATAAATGAATATTTTTAGAGAAAAATATAATTTCTAGCTCATTTATCTTATCTATATATTTTCAATTTATAAACCTAGTGTTATGGTAAACATCTATATTGAAAGTTAACAACTTTCAGATGGTTTATGCCATTTTTTTAGTTTAACTGCAAACAGAAGAAACGTGCTGGTTGTGAAAGGGAAAATTATTTTTAATATGTTATGAAGAACAATATTTTTCAGGTATATTTGTTTTACACGTGACTCCAGATGCAAATTTGAGCTGATGTTGATTTTGAGACAGGCTGTGTTTCTAGAATAATTAGCAAAATCATTAATTTTTTTCCTTGATATTGGTTTGTGTAACAACCAACAGATCATGAGAGGTAAAGAAAGTGGTGACTACTATCCAAACGGCTGCACAGGAACATTGTAAAAGAAAAAGGCAAAAGTCTGAGTCAATCTTCAAATTATATTTCTCAACAGTTATGTTTCCAGGATGACAAATAGGATGTGGTCACTGAAAAGTTAGCATTTCTGCCAAAATGAAGAAAAAACAAAATATCAATTTGTTTACTTAGAAATGTTGTCAAATATTCAGCAAAGAAGATCTTACTACTAATTTAACTGACCTTAAAAAATAAGCTTGCAAGTAAATGTGTAAATATACATATATTAACTTTATGAAGAACTTTCTCTGGTAAGTGCCAATAGAACTAAGTTGTGCTACAGTACAGACACACAGCACTTTAGGGAACTCTTTGTACACAATATAGTGTGTTGGTCATTTTTCCATATCCAGCAACTGGAAGGTTTCCTGCTAGAGCATCCTCAGAGTTTTTCTATTGTGTTGAAACTGCAAAAACTTTCTAAATCAGGACTTCCTCCTATTCTAGTTTAGAGATGTCTTTCTGGGAAATGCAGATTCAAGTCAAAAGGTAGGAATTCCTGCAGCACCACCCAGTGGAAACATTAGAAAAATTAAAGATTGACTCAACGCAAACGTTCTGAAATGGCTTCAGAAGAGCAGTAATACTGCCACACAATTAAGGTGTTTAAGGGTGTGTCAAGAGACACACAGGGCTTTGTTGCCTGGAGTATTACATGAGATAAGCATGCTTCACCACTCATGTATAAGCAACTAAATAGTTTTTCCCTTAACTTTTATTTTTGATTATCTTTTAATAAGAAATAAATTTAATAATTTACAGAGCATCTTCCCTTCCACCCTGCGCAAAAACAATCATCATAAATCACCTTGGGCGTTTAACGACAACAATTAAAACAGCACAAAATAGACAACAGCAACTCCAAATACATTATTAAATGACAAACCTACATAATTAAAAAGGAAGGATACATACACGGGGACTATAGCAGTTGCAGAAGAAAAACACTTCTGATAAGCAACATCTTCAACATATTTTTCAAAGTAGAGAGGGATGGACTGAGGCAGATGTCTATGGGTTCCACAGGCTTGGTCCCTTGCCGCACTGAGGTGTGATGACAGAACCCCTACAATGTGACTGTCTTGAGAGTAGACATACCCAAAAGGGTAAGCCTCAAGAAGTAGCCTTAACAAGAATGGAATATAAAGCCCTTAACATGAGGGAATATGGCCTTTTCCTCCGTTAAGGGCTTTAATAAACAATGTTTAACTATTTCTAAGGCTAACCCATAAACAGAAGTGCATAAATCTATAGCGATTCCAAACATTCACCTTGGGATAGATGTAAAATGAATACAGACTCCTTATATTTCCTTCATCTGCTCATATGGTGTACATCTGTTGCATGTTGGCAATGCACTAGGTTGCAATCCAAGGGACTTCCAGGTTCAAAGGCAGCCCTGTATCTTTATTCTCCCCATATGAATTTCTTTGTTACATTTTTGCCTGTGTCAGTGGGGCTCAGTTATAATTATTTTGTTCCGTTATATAAAATCTTTGAAAGTCTCCATTTTAAATGTTGGAAAAATATAGTGCAAGTGGGAAAACAGCTAGATAAAGGCAGTGTAACTGCCATGTATTTAGATATTTGTTTGCAGGTGCAGATACTACTTCTGAGGAGTTTATTCAACATATCCAGAGATGATTACTCCTAACAGTAAATACTGACTTCTTTACCGGTGAGCCAGTACTTTAACTAGTGTTTAAAAGCTTCCAATTTTGTGACAAGGTACAAAACAGAAGCTTTTATAATTGATATTGATGACTAACTACATTGAGGAAATTCATTTTTAATAAGTTTATCAATACTGTCAATGTTCCCTGTATATCTACTGCTATTTATTTTTATTTTTAAACCAGTCCCTCACCCTTGACTGACTCGTCTTTTACTAGAATATCAGGAAAATGAACAGGTCTCTTAATACTGTGGATAGAAACAAGTATGATAAAAGGGAAAGGGAATGCAATTCTAGTCATTTAGTTTTGGCTTAGTTTGAAGGTGAAATTGAGATTTGAAACCTAGTGAGGTATGGCAACATACATTGGCAGACTTAGCTACCTCTCTTCTGTAAATTGAATTTTCAGAACGTGTTGTCTTAAGAAAGATGAATCATAAACCTATAAACTAGCATAAGCAGTTACCGGTGTACTTACTTGTTGCACTGGGATTTAGTTTTTTGATTAGACTAAAAATCTAAATGGTCTAATTTAATAAAAGGCAATCTGTGTACATATATAGACATTTGCATACACAGTCTCCTAAAAAATTGTTGATGTTCCTTTGATAGCTATTATAGACTAATCCAAAATCATAAATCCCTTATTCACAGTGGTGAGCAGTTACTCATAGGAGCAGTCAAGACCCACAGTTGCTGGCATCCATAGGATTAGTTCTGTGGCTAACTGTTCACCAGAATGAGTAATGGGTTCAAAATCTAGCCATAAATTAAGAATCACTGGTATGTACTCTCATGTGTCTCAAATTCCAAGAATATTAGTTTCCTTCTCCCTTTCTCAGAAACAAAATTGATCCATAAAAGTTCTGTTATGCCAAAGGCTATCCAGGTTCTGGTTTACTCTAGTGCTAGTGCTGAAACTTAATGAAATAACTAATCTATCTTTTAGTCATACCATTTTTCACATACCTAGTAGGCTGATAAGACCTACAGGTATCATCCAGCATCTTGCCTCTCACTTCATTCATTAATGTAAACACTAAAATAGCTAGTGGGCTATAAGTTACAGTTTAAGGTGCATGTTATTTAAACAAAAAACAAACAATCTGGTCATTGTCCTCCAGGGTTGGTAATATCCTGTGTACTTAAATCAGTTCCCATGGTTCCTGCAAACCATGAACAAGAGAGGGAAGGAGCATCACTTAAATTTTTGCCAAAACATCACTATAGAAAAAGTGACTAAATCACAAATCTTTAGAAAGGATTCGTTCACCAATGAAGCTGTTAACATCTCTGCAGCTTCACAGGCCACACAGCAATAATTATTTTTGTTCTGAAAGCCAGGAATACTTGTAGCACCTTAGAGACTAACTAGTTTATTTCAGCATAAGCTTTCGTGGGCTATAGCCCACTTCACCGGATGCATAGAATGGAACAGAAGTAAAATGCATTTATACACACAGAAAGAAAAAGAAAAGAAAAAAAAAATTGTACATTAGCATACCAATTCTAAGAGGTCACATTTAACAGCCCTCATGGAATTGGTATGCTAATGTACAATTTTTTTTTCTTTTCTTTTTCTTTCTGTGTGTATAAATGCATTTTACTTCTGTTCCATTCTATGCATCCGACGAAGTGAGCTATAGCCCATGAAAGCTTATGCTGAAATAAACTAGTTAGTCTCTAAGGTGCTACAAGTATTCCTCACTTTCTTTACGAATACAGACTAACACGGCTGCTATTCTTGAACCTATTTTTGTTCTGTATATGACATCATGGATGAGGTATTAGATCACTCCCGTCAAATAAGATCTAAAGATTATAGCCACTATCCTCAGACCTCACCATGCTGCATAGCAAAAGAGGATGTATGCCACCTTTGTACTCCCCCAATCTTGGAGCTGGTTGGGGATCAGTTCAGCTACAGTTGTATATTAGAGCAGCCTGGAGCTGCTCTACTTTGCAAACATCTTTAACATCCATGGTGCCGGAAGCAAACAAGAGATTGCTGGAATGAAGCAGTGCTGTAATTAGGCTCCCTATGCCAGCCCTACTCCAGTGAAGGATTCTCCTCAACTGAACATTGAGACCAGCTTTAAGTCTGCTCTGAATCAACAGAGTAGGATAAAACAGTCTTCATAGAGGCCAAGATCTGACCCCTAGAAGCTAAACCCAGATTCTGATCTCAGTTAAACTAATGTAATCTGAAACTACTCCTCTGAAGTCACTGGAGTTTTTCCAGACTCCACTAATGTAACTGAGATCAGAATTAGTCTCTCCCTTCTATAGACCTTCTAATATTATTCATTCTTCTATGGCAATGTACTTAGATTGTAAAGTTTTGGAATCTGTTTGTACTAGCACAAAGGGGGCCGCTGAACACCATTGCAATATAAATTGTTTAATAGTTGTAAAACATACCAGGACCTTTCTCGGAAAGCTCAGGCTGAAAGGTACTCAATTAACTCTATTTGTACAGAACAGACTCATGACAAAGGGGTATGTGGAGATATTAGTGAAATGCTGCCACCAGAGAAAGGTATGTTGTAATAGAAGTGTGTTCTGCAGATGTATTAGCATGTCAGTGTTTTCACAAAACTAGCAAGGTGAAACTTTTACAATATCATATTTAAATAATTTTAACAAATATCCTAGGTAGATGATTGTGCAAATGTAAAAATACTAGGTTTTAAACAAATTCCTATTTGTTTTGTTTTTGCCAGTATTTTTAAGAAAAAACTTGCAAGATGGCATTTTACACAGAGCTAATACTTAGCACATTTTCTATGCTAACACTTAGGGTTTGTCTTCACTGCAGCGGGGAGGGATCGATCTTTTGGCGTCTGAGACCCCCCCCGTCCCCCCCCCCCCGCCAGTCTGCACAACTGCCCCCGTCCCCCCGCCAGTCTGCACAACCGCCCCCCTCCCCCCCCCCCCCAACAGCTAGCCCGTAGACAGCCCGGTTTTGTTTTGAAGTTCGCGGTGAGCCCCACGCGGTGTGCTGGAGGAGGGATCCACGTGGCGGGGGGGAGGGGAAAGGGGGGGGTTACTCTGGAATATCTGAGTATGGCTTAAGGTTAACATGGCCCGCTGCATGGTGATTTCAGTAGCCGTGTTGTGTTGAGGCTGTATGTGAGATGCTTCTGTGACTTTTGTGTGAGGCATCCAGTAACTTTTAGGTGCGGAATATACTCAAAATAGGCCGTTATAATGTGGTTCCCCGTAGCATAGTACTCCCATTGTGATCTGTGTATGTTTCTGTCTCATAACCATGTACCTTTCTTTGCCCACAGCTGCACAGTTATCTCAGAATCCGCCCTCCTGCCCCTCTCGCCGTCTATCGCAGATACGAAGGGTAAAAAGAAAACGCGTGATGACATGTTTGATGAACTACTCCAGAACTCCCACGCTGAGGCCGCACGGCAGACTGAATGGAGGGCAAAATTGCTACAGGCAAGACAGGAATCAAGAGCTGCAGCAGAAAAGCGTGAAGAACAACGGCTGGAGCGTGAGGAAAGATGAGAGGCACGCGAAGAAAGGCGGATGGATGCTTTGATCTGGATAATGGAGGACCAAAGCAATATGCTCAGGTGTCTCATAGAGCTTCAGCAGAACCAAAGATCGCCTCTACAGCCTCTGTATAACCACCTCTGCCCCTCCCCAAGTCCCATAGCTCCCCCACCCAAACACGGGGTGAGAACCCGGGGGGGGGGGGAGCTCCGGGGACCGACCCACTCTACACCACAAGCCAGCACAAGCAGCAGCAGGATGAGTTTCTCCGAAAACTTTTAAAAGCTGCTGAGTCTTGGCCACCCTAGACCACCCCTGACCCCTTCCCCCCACTCGCTCCTCCACCACTGCGACTGCTGGTTTCCCTCCCCACCCCACCCCGAATTTGTGATGAACCAATAAACAAACTGTGATTTTTAAAACAGTGTATTTATTTCCTCTGCAAGCATCGGGAGGGGGAAGGGAAAGAGGGTGCAAGGACGGCAGGCTTAGGGCTGAGCAGAGCAAGGGACCGGGTTGTCAAACGTCATCTTGGGCACTCATGAAACTGGTTTTCAAGGTGTCCGAGGCGCAGCGCCTCATGGTGCGCTCTTCTACTTTCCCTGCTGTCTGGCTGCTGGTAAGCAGCAGACAGTAAATTTGCCTCTGCCTCCCAGCCTGCCATAAACATTTCCCCATTGCTCTCACAGACACTGTGGAGCACAGAGCAAGCAGCAATAACAATGGGGATATTTCTGTCGCTGATGTCTGAGCGAATCAGTAATGATCTCCATCTCCCCTTGAGGCGGCCAAATGCACACTCTACTGCCATTCTGCACTTGCTCAGTCTGTAACTGAACAGCTCCTGACACCTGTCCAGGGCCCCAGTGTAGGGCTTCATAAGCCAGGGCATTAAGGGGTAGGCTGGGTCCCCAATGAGAACGATGGGCATTTCCACCCCCACCCCTCACAGACATTTTCTGGTCGGAGAAGAAAATCCCTTGCTGCAGCTGTCTAAAAATCCTAGAGTTCCTGAAAACACGAGCTTCATGAACCTTTCCCGGCCACCCCAGGTACAGGTCGGTGAAACGTCCCTTGTGGTCAACCACTGCTTGCATGACCATAGAATAATATCCCTTCCGGTTTCTGTACTCTGCGGCCTCGTTGTCCGGTGCCAGGATAGGGATATGAGTCCCATCTATAGCCCCACTACAGTTAGGGAATCCCATGGCGGCAAAGCCATCTATTGTAGCTTGCAAGTTTCCAAGGTTTATAACCCTGGGTAGCAGCTGCTCGACGATTGCCCTGCTTACTTGCATCACAGCAGACCCCACTGTAGATTTACCCACCCCAAACTGATTTGCGACTGACCGGTAGCAGTCTGGCGTTGCAAGCTTCCAGAGGGCTATCGCCACTCGCTTCTCAACTGTGAGGGCCGCTCTCATTCTGGTATTCCTGCGCCAGAGGGCCGGGGAAAGCATGTCACAAAGTTCCATGAACGTGCCCTTATGCATGCGAAAGTTTCTGAGCCACTGGGAGTCATCCCAAACCCGCAGCACTATGCGATCCCACCAGTCCGTGCTTGTTTCCCTGTCCCAGAATCGGCGTTCCATGGCATGAGCCTGCCCCATTGCCACCAAATTTGCCAGATTGTCGGTCGCCCTACTTCCAAAAAACGCAGTGTCCCTGTCCCTGCTATGCACATCCAGGTCCACGTCCTCCTCCTCCTCACTGTCGTCAGCTTCCAGAAAGCGCAGTTGTCTCCGGATCGCATTCCTCTGCAGACGATGCAGCATAAAACCCACAACAAGGCGGGAGGTCTTCACAAAGGCCAGTGCTGCAGCGATGGCATCAGCGGGCGAATTATGGGATGCCTACCCACAGTGCACCGCTCGTAATGGGGGTCGGCGGCGCGAAAAAAGGGCGTGGAATGATGACATGCCTACCCACAGTGCAGCACTCGAAATGGTGCCTGCTGGGGACTCCGGGAACTGTGGGATAGGTATCCACAGTGCAATGCTCGCTATGTCGATGCTTGCAAAAGTTGTAAGGACAGACACTGTCGACTTGCTGTGCTTTGTGGGGACGCACAAAATTGACTCTATACAGTCTGCTTTAGAAAATCGACTTAAAGGAAATCGAACTAATGCTGTAGTGAAGACATACCCAAAGATAGCACAGGAACTCCTCACTTGAAGTCGTCCCGGTTAATGTTGTTTCGTTGCTGATCAACTAGAAACATGCTTGTTCAAAATTGTGCAATGCTCCACTATTACGTTGTTTGACTGCCAGCTTTCTCCACAGCTGGCAGCCTCCCCACACCCTCTCCCCCCCCCCCCCCACCGCCTCCCGCCCACCGGCAGACCCCGCAGATCAGCGCCTTCCCCCTCATCCCCCCACCTTCTGCCCGCGGCAATCAGCTGGCTTGCGGTGTTTAGGAGGCAAGAGGGAGGAGCGAGGATTCAGTGCACAGGCTCCCCCTCCCTCTCTCCCTCCCCTCCTGAACACCGCAAACCAGTTGACTACCCCAGCAGGAGGTGGGGGGGAGGGGAAGCCTGCATGCCATGTCCTCCCGCCTCTCCCCTCCCTCCTAAAAGCTGCAAGCCAGCTGATTGCCCCAGGCAGGAGGGAGGAGCGAGGACTCAGTGCACAGGTTTCCCCCTCCCTCCTGCCCAGGGCATTCAGCTGGCTTCCGGCATTCAGAAAGCGGGGGACAGAGGGGAGAGGAGTGAAGACTCGGCGCAACTCCCCCCTCCCTCCCCACAACAATCAGCTGGTTTGCAGCGTTCAGAAGGCAGGGGAAGGTGGGGGGAGAAGCGAGTATGTGGCTGTAAAGTAAAGGGGGTAGAGAGGAGAAGAAGATATATAATGTCTTTTGACTGGCAAAAAAAAATTCCCTGGAACCTAACTCCACCTATTTACATTAATTCTTATGGGAAAATAGGATTCGCTTAACATCGTTTCACTTAAAGTCGCAGTTTTCAGGAACATAACTACAACGTTAAGTGAGGAGGTAATGTGCACATTTCAAAAACCCCAGAAAATGAGTCCGTGTTGCTGCTCTGAATCTGGAACCTTCTGCTATGGAATAATACATTGGCATAGACAGTCCAAGACAAGGTGGAAATGGTTCTGTTCCATGAAACAGGATTTAGGGAGCTCATACAGGGACCAACATCCTCTGCACACCATGAAGCTGCTCTGCATATCCTGATACAGTGAAACCTCGATTTAACGGACTAATTCGGGCGAGGGGGTGTCCGTTAAAGCCGAAAGTCCGTTATTTAATAATTTTTTTAAATCATTAAATAACAGGACTTTTGGCTTTAACGGACACCCCCTCACCCGAATTAGTCCCTTAAATAGAGGTTTTGCTGCGGGGAGCCGGGCAGGAACTGTCAGCCCACCCGCCGGGCTCCCCGCAGGGGGGAGCCCGGCGGGAGCTGTCAAACCCCCCCCCCCCCCCCCCGCCGCCCGCCCGGCTGTCAGCCCGCCCGCCTGGCTCCCCGCTGCGGGGAGCCGGGGAGCCGGGTTGACAGCTCCCGCCCGGCTCCCCGGGGCGGGAGCCAGCAGCCCCCAATAACGGATTTCGGATGCATCGGGAAATTTTGTCCGTTGCATCCGAAGTCCGTTAATCGGGGTCCGTTAAATCGAGGGTTTACTGTATTAAATAACAGGACTTTCGGCTTTAACGGACACCCCCTCGCCCGAATTTGCCCGTTATATCAAGGTTTTACTTAACACGGGAGCCGTCAACCCGCCCGCCCGGGTTCCGGCTGCTGGGACCCGGGTGGGAGCCGTCAACCCGCCCGCCCGGGTCCCAGCTAGCTGCCGCCCGGGTCCCAGCAGCCGGGGGGGGCGGGCGGGCGGGCTGCCAGCTGCCGCCCCGGTCCCAGCAGCCAGGACCCGGGCGGGCTGGCAGCGGGGAGCCGGCAGGCAGCCCTCACGGTCCCGGCTCCCAGGACCCTCCTGGCAGCCTGCATGCTGCTGGGGGCCGGCTCAAACCCTGGCCGCCGGCGGGAGCGGGCAGACAGCCCGCACGGTCCCGGCTCCCGGGACCCTCCTGGCAGCCTGCATGCTGTTGGGGGCCGGGCGGCAGCCCGCCCCCAGCTCAAACCCCGGCGGAGCCCTCGACAAACGGATTTCGGATGCATCAGACTTTCATACAAATTTTGTCCATTGCATCCGAAGTCCGTTAAATCGAGGTCCGTTAAATCGAGGTTTTACTGTACAAGCTTTTGAAACAGGACTCTGACACACCAGGAAGACTTTTGGCTCCTGTAAGGTAGGGGCAAGGCAGGCATAGGAGTTTCAGGATCTACTCTAGTCCCACTAAGGGCTGCACTAGCAAACACTTTATCATGTGCTTAAGTTAAAGCATGCAAGTAGTCCCATGACATTAATAGGAGTACTCACATACTCAAAGTTAAGTGTGTATTCAAATGCAGTTGCAAAACGATTTGTGGCCTGCAGGATTCCTTCTCCCACATGTCAGGAAGGGAGTTAGCCAACTGGTACATATTGCGGGGGTACCTTTAACTTACTTTTATTGATTACATTTGGGGGGCAAAAGAGGAGCACTTTCTGTGCTGGGAGTTTGCCATCGAGTTTGATAGGACTCTGAGCGGGTTGCTGTGTTTTGAAATCTAGACTTGGTTATTGACTGTCCTGGCTAGGTGCCCTGCAGTTAGGTAAATTAGCGCCTCCTTTCTAACAGGGGCTCTTAGAAGTGAGAGCAGTGCAGTCTTTAACTGGATAGGGCAGTGATAAGAGGTGACAGAGACAGGGGTTGAGTCACCCAGTGGCTGGTGAGATGAAGGCAGATTCAAGACTAAGGGAGTTCAGCAGTGGAGGAAGGCAGGGCAGCATGGTTGTTCCGCCTCCTGCCTTTTCCTTAACTTGCAGGTACTCTACAACAGTGGTCCTCAACTGGGGGTACGTGTACCCCTGGGGTAGGCAGAGGTCTTCCAACAGATACATCAACTCATCTAGATCTTTGCCTACTTTTACAATAGTCTACATTAAAAGCACTAGCAAAGTCAGTACAAATTAAATTTCATACAGACAAAATGAGAAAGTAAGCAATTTTTCAGCAATAGTGTGCTGCGACATGTCTGTATTTTTGTGTCTGATGTTGTAAGCATGTAGTTTTTAAGTGAGGTGAAACTTGAGGTGCACAAGACAAATCAGATTCCTGAAAGGGGTACAGCCGTCTGAAAAGGTTGAGAACTACTGCTCTACGAGGAAGAACCTGCCATGGGAGGAAAACTGCAGGTCACCAACACCACCACTTGCTCTTTCTCTCTCCCTAAATCAGTGGGGCCCCCCATTAGGCACCCTGATCTTGGAGGCTTCCACTCAGGCCCTGAGGCTGAGGCCTGCATGTCCCTGTTGACGAAAGTCTGTCAGGGAAATGACCCGTTGCAAGAGGTGTCTGTTGGTGGAGTCCCTTGGGAAACAGGTAAGAATAGCTGCAGGAAGAGGTGCCTTGTCAGTGCTGCCTCCAGCAGTGTGAGGACTTCATTAACACGACACACATGGAAACATCTAGTTGGAGGATGTTAGCCAACTACAGATGACTACAACACCAGAGGAAGAAGGAAAACTGGCTGGTGTACAGGGAGGAAACCAGCCACTGGCCACCTTGGGCAATAGACAGTGCTTCACCCCCACCCACGTCCATTGAGGTGAAGGGACTGTACATTGTACTGGCAACAGGACAGAAGGAGAAGACCGCAATGGCTGAGGAGGAGAAGCCACCTGCTCACAAAGCTGGGAGGCTCACAGCCACAGCACCCAGGAGGAGAAGGTGTAGGGTGCTGGTGGTTGGGGATGCCCTTCTAAAGCAGATGGAGGCATCCGGCTGCTGACCTGACCTGATTTCTGCGAAGATGTACTGCCTGCCTGCAGCCCACATCGGAGATGTTACAGAAAGGTTGCTGACGCTCATCCGTCTCTCTGACCACTACTTACTCGTCCATGTGAGTACTAATGATACTGCTAAGTATGACCTGAGCACAGGACTCCAGGAGCAAGAGTGAAGGCATGCAGACTGTGTTCTTATCCATCCTCCCCATGGAGAGTAAGGGCCCAGGCAGGGACAGGTGCATCCTACAGAGGGATGCATGGCTATGCAGATGGTGTTGATAAAGTGGCTTTGGCTTTCTTGACCATGGGATGCTGCTCTGGGTAGAGGGTCTCCTGAGATGAGATGGGGTCCACCTGACTAAGAAGGGGAAGAGCACCTTCATGCACAGACTCAACAACCTAGGGAAGAGGTTTTAAACTAGGTTCAGGGGGGGCAGGAGACAGGTAAACATTAAAAAAAAGCAACCTCAACAAAGTGTTAGACATGGGGGGCGGGAAGGAGCATAGAAAATTACAGTAGGGTCATAGAAGAAACAAGAGGGACATCAGCAGAGGAATTTCTTCAACACCTTAGATGTACAAATGCAAAGAGAACAAACAGGAAGAACTGGAAATATTAGTATACAAGTTCAATTATGTTTTAATTGGTGTCACAGAGACTTGGTGGGATAAGTTCCATGACTGGAATATTGTTATAGGGCAGTGATGGCAAACCTTTTTGAGCCCAAGTGCCCAAACTGCAAACCAAAACGACGTGTTTTTTTTCAAAGTGCCAACACCCCCGCTCGACTCGGGACCCCCCCCCGGCCTCAGCAGCGCGGCTCACCCCCCCCCCCCCCCCGGCCTCAGCAGCGCGGCTCACCCCCCCGGCCTCAGCAGCGCGGCTCACACCCCCCCCCCCCCCGGCCTCAGCAGCGCGGCTCGCCCCCCCCCCCAGCCTTGCCTCCCCTTGCCTCCCCCCCCTTGCCTTGCCTTGCCTCCCCCCCCTTGCCTTGCCTCGCCTCCCCTTGCCTTGCCTCCCCTCCCCTCCCCTTGCCTCCCCTCCCCTTGCCTTGCCTCCCCTCCCCTTGCCTTGCCTACCCCCCTTGCCTTGCCTACCCCCCTTGCCTTCCCCCCCTTGCCTTGCCTCCCCCCCCTTGCCTCCCCCCCTTGCCTTGCCTTGCCTCCCTTGCCTTGCCTTGCCTCCCCTCCCCTCCCCCCCTTGCCTTGCCTTCCCTCCCCCCCCTTGCCTTGCCTTCCCTCCCCCCCCTTGCCTTGCCTCCCCTCCCCCCCCTTGCCTTGCCTCCCCTCCCCCCCCTTGCCTTGCCTCCCCTCCCCCCCCTTGCCTTGCCTCCCCCCCCCCTTGCCTTGCCTCCCCCCCCCCCTTGCCTTGCCTCCCCCCCCCCCTTGCCTTGCCTCCCCCCCTTGCCTTGCCTCCCCCCCTTGCCTTGCCTCCCCCCCCTTGCCTTGCCTCCCCCCCCTTGCCTTGCCTTGCCTCCCCCCCCTTGCCTTGCCTTGCCTCCCCCCCCTTGCCTTGCCTTGCCTCCCCCCCCTTGCCTTGCCTTGCCTCCCCCCCTTGCCTTGCCTCCCCCCCTTGCCTTGCCTCGCGCCGCGCCTCGCCTCGCCTCGCGCCGCGCGGCGCCTCGCCTCCTGCCTCGCGCCGCGCCGCGCCTCCTGCCTCGCGCCGCGCCTCGCCTCGCCTCCTGCCTCGCGCCTCGGCCCCGCCTCCACTCTCCTTCTTGCCTTGCCTCGCCTCCTGCCTCGGCCCCGCCTCCGCTCTCGTTCCCAGGCTCCGGCCGTCCTTTCACTTCCTCCTCCACCACCCGCCCGCCTCTTACTGACCCCGCCCCTCTGCTCCGGCGTTTTGACGGCGTGCCCACAGAGACGGCTCGGCGTGCCGGCAGCGGCACGCGTGCCACGGGTTCGCCATCACTGTTATAGGGGGTATAGCTTGTTCAGGAAGGACAGGCAGGATAAAAAGAGAGGAGGTGTTGCATTATACATCAAGCATATGAATTTGTTCAGAGATTCAGAAGGAGGTCAGAGCAGACCAAATTGATGTCTGTTGAAAAAGTAATATGGCAAAACGCAGAACTTCCAGTAAGTTCTTGAAATGTATTGGGGACAACTTTTTGTTTCAGAAAGTGGAAGCAGTAACCAGATAAGTGGCCAGCCATTCAAAGAAAGCAACATTCCTAAGTAACGTTTGCTTTGTCTTGGAGCAGATAAGCATGTTGGATATCAGAAACGGAGCTTTGAAAGGACATATCTGCATTCCTACAATTGATTCCAAAACAATGACAAGAGTGGCCACTTGACCTAAGGGGACTATGGGAAGTTTCCGGAGGTCAATCAGAGCGCAGTAATGCAACACCTCGTTCACACTGATGCTGGGGCGTTTCAGCCAAGACACATCAGACATTATTCCTCTCACTGAAGGAGTCTGACTCCATGGCTAGAGGAGCACTCTACATGCCTTGCCAGTGTGGACAGGGAGTGAGTGCACTGGGCGGCTTTAGTGCATTCTAACTTGCAAGTGTAGCCAAGCCCAAAGTCAGAAACTTGCAGATGTAGAGTGCTTTGGGTTAAACCAACCTTCAGAGAGAGCACCAGGGAAAGTGCTCCAGTCTGTCCACACTGACAGCTGCAAGCGCACTGGCATGGCCACATTCACAGCACCTAAAGCAGCACCTAAAAGCGGCATTGGGAGCGGTGCATTATGGGCTCCATGTGCAGCTATCCCACAGAGCACCTCTTCCCACTGTGGCTTGTGGGAAAGGGGCATAGGGTGTGAGGCATTCTGGATCCTGTTCCAAAGCCCCATGATGCATCGCTTCACATCCCAGCAATCCCTGTGTTTCCATCCACATTTGGCACCATCTTACAACTGTTTCTGTGCGGCGCGCTCTGTCTTCCCTTTCAGTCTGCAGGAATGGAGCCCAAACTGCTGAGGAGCCTGCTGATGAGTCTCGCCAGCACATCGTTTGGCAGTCGAGTTACTCCTTAAGATCCAAAGTAACACTGATGAGTCCAACGACATCGAGTCGCGTAACGCATACAACACGAAATTGCTGATCTCATTCACGGACACACTCTCCACCGTGGAATGCTGCTTTGGGCTCAGGAAACAAGCACAGAAGGTGGGATCCAAGTCCGGGATGACGAGCAGTGGCTGCAGAACTTTAGGATGAGAAAAGCCACTTTTATGGTACTGTGCGCTAAACCCGCCCCCACCCGGCGGTGCAAGGACACAAGATTGAGAGCTGCCCTGACAGTGGAGAAGTGAATGGCTATTGCAGTGTGGAAGCTGGCAACTCCAGACAGCTACCAATCGGTCGCCAACCAGTTTGGAGTGGAGGTCGACCATTGGAATCCTGTTGATGCAAGTTTACAGGGCCATTAATCACATCCTGCTCAGAAGAACTGTGACTTCAGGTAATGTGCATGACATTGCGGCTGGCTTTGAACAAATGGGCTTCCCTAACTGCAGAGGAGCAATAGATGGATACATGTTCCTATTCTGGCACCAGACCACCTAGCCTCCGAGTATGTTAACCGAAAGGGATATTTCTCCATGGTTATCCAGGTGCTTGTGGGTCATCGTAGGCGTTTCATTGACATTAACGCAGGCTAGCCCAGAAGGGTGCATGAGACACACATCTTTCGGAACACTGGCCTGTTCAGGAAGCTGTAAGCCGGGACTTTTTTTCCAGACCAGAGGATCACCGTAGGGTAAGTCAAAATGCCCATTGTGATCCTTGGAGACCCTGCTTACCCTTTAATGTCATGGCTCATGAAACCCCTACACAGGGAGCCTGGACAGCAGCCAGGAACGGTTCAACTACAGACTGAGCCGGTGCCGAATGACTGTGGAGTATTTTGGCCATTTAAAGGGCCGCTGGCACTCTCTTTATGGGAAGCTGGACTTGGCCAAAGACAGCATCCCTGCAGTTATATCCGTGTGCTGGACCCTCCATAATATTTGTGAAGGAAAGGGTGAAAGCTTCACTCAGGCATGGGCCTCAGAGGTTCAACACCTGGAGGCTGAATTTGCACAGCCAGAGAGCAGGGCTATTGGAGGGGCCCAGCAGGGGGCTACAAGGATTAGGGATGGCTTGAGGAAGCAATCTGAGGCTGAGAGTCACCAGTAATGTCTGGCGCTCTGCACAGGAGTTAAGTGCAGTGGCTGTGTTTGGTACACTGACTTGCAGTGCTTGTTGCTTTCCTAGGCTAAAGTATATTTTGCTTTATGCACTAATAAAGTATGTTTGCAAAATAAAAAACTCAATTTATTGAAAAGAAAATTCATTTACTGAAAAAAACCCCGAAGTAACATAGAAATACCAAAAGGGCAAAGGGGTGAGGTAGGAACCGGTTCACTTACAGACTTGAATATGTCCTGATTTCATACTCTCGAACCCTGTCTGGAGTGCTGTGCACGGAGTGCTGCACTTCAGGATGGCTATAAGCCTATAAGGCATGTTGAGGGGGGTTAAGTGCAGTGGATAAGGGTCAGTTTTCGTGGGTGGGTGGTGAAGCTACGGGTATAGGAGGCAGCTGGGGGCGGTAAGAACCTGGAGATTGGGGAAAGTGGGCTGGAGGGGACATGGGGGCACAAGGAAAAGAGTTTTGGGACAAGGGCTGCCGGGGGGGGTAGGGGGAATAACATGGTAGTGCTCCACCTGCATGGCGACAAGCACCTGGGTAGAGTCCCCTTGGCGCTCCATTATGCTAATAAGCCATTCCATGCTTTGTCACCGGTGCATCACGTTTTCCTGGCAGATCCTCCTTTCGCTTTCCCTCCACTTCTGTGCCTTTCAATTCTCTTCCACCGACTGCTGCATCACTTGGTGCAGCAGGTCTTCTTTGCTTGTACGCGGCCTCTTCCTGAGTCTTCTCAGTCTGTCGGCTGGTGATAAGACTGACGGCTGAGATCTCAAGGTTGCATCTTGAGATCTGTACAGGCAAAATGCAACACTTAACAGAGGCAGCATTGTACACACCAGACAGAGCAATGATTCCCCCACACTTAAGGAGGGCAATCACAGTCCATACAAAACCATACTTTGCCTGTCCCAAAGTGAGCGCACATAACCCACGGGAACCCCAAAAATGGTGAGTAAGCACAGGGTCCAGAGGGACTGATTGTTTCATGGCTGTACTGTTCTCCAGGTTTCTGTGCCTTGGGAAGAGCCAACAGCTGCAGGGGGGACCTACACTGAACGCTGTCCCAACATTCTCCACAGGAGTTCATCCTGGAAGAAATCTCGCAGCTGAGGGTGATCAGGGAAGCAAGAGAGGGTCTTCTACTACAATGGGGCTTCTGCCCTGGCCCATATGCAGCAC
The DNA here is from genome assembly GCA_032164245.1 of Sternotherus odoratus. Taxonomy (NCBI): domain Eukaryota; kingdom Metazoa; phylum Chordata; order Testudines; family Kinosternidae; genus Sternotherus; species Sternotherus odoratus. The sequence continues at coordinate 71,118,422 of JAVMKO010000001.1, read as the reverse complement.
CCCTCATGGCAGAATGACACGAACATATTAGCCTGACTGGGACAAGAACCACTCTGGCTCTCCCAATAAACCTACACAGGCGCATTGCCCACATTCTGGTGGAGACTTTTGACAAGATCACCAATGCCGATTACTGTGATGTGATAGAGCACATTAATGCGCTATTCTGCATCTAGGCATGCATGCAGCCCTTACCATTCTCACCCAAAGAGCCTGCACCTAAAACCTTCCTTTCCCCCAAAAAAGCCACTTACCAGGAACCTCCTCTGTTGTTTGTCCTGTCCCAAGCACAAGATGCCGTGGCTGGCTGCCTTCCTCCTGGGTCGAGAAGAGCGCCTTGCTGCATGGCTTGAGGGATTCCGGGGATTCCTCAGCACCTTCGGTCGCGCTTTCCTCCTCCTCCTTCCCCCCACTGCTGTGCTCGGCTCGGAAGTGTCCATGGTGGTCATTGGAATGGAGGTGGGATCACCCCCAAGTATCGCGTCCAGCTCTTTGTAGAATTTGCAGGTCACAGGGGCAGCACCAGAGTGGTCGTTTGCCTCGCGGGCTTTGCAGTAGGCACTCCACAGCTCCTTTACTTTAACCCGACACTGCAACGTGTCCCAGTCATGGCCCCTTTCTGTCATGGTCCTTGATATCTGCCTGAAGATATCATAATTCCTATGGCTGGAGCACAGCTGGCACTGCACAGCTTCCTCCCCCCAAACACTGATGAGGTCCAGCACCTCACCATTGCTCCATACTGGGGATCGTCTGGCGCGTGGAGGCACGGTCACCTGGAAAGATGTGCTGAGAGAACTCCACGCCTGGCTGAGCAAACGGGAAGGGGATTTTCAAAATTCCCAGGGAATTTAAAGGGAGAGTCTGATGTTTGGTCACCTGAGGACAGGGCAGCAGAGTTCAAAGGTGATGACCAGAGTGGCTAGAACAGGCACTGTGGGACACTTCCAGAGGCCAATCAGAGCGCATGAGGTGTCCACACTGGTGCCACGGCGCTCCAGCAAGAGCGCAACAAATGTTATTCTTCTCGGGGAGGTGGAGTACCAGGAGCACTCCAGCCAAGGAGTTAGAGCGCTCTACGTGCCTTGCCAGTGTGGATGGGTTAGTAAGGTAGAGCGTTCCTGGTGGCTTTATTGCGCTATAAAGTGTCAGCGTAACCAAGCCCTAAAGGCACAAAATGAGTTCCTTACATATAGCAAGGAACAAAAAAGGCAATAAGAAGAGGTTCTTTAAATACATTAGGAGAAAGAGAAAGACAAAGGAAAGTGTAGGTCCTCTACTTAGCAGGAAAGAGAGCTCATAAATGATGACATCAAGATGGCGGAGGCATTTCATATCAATTTTGTTTCAGTCTTCACTAACAAAGTTAATGGTGACTAGATACACAATTCAATTAATATTAAAAACAAGGGGAAAGGAACGCAAGCCAAAATAGGGAAAGAATAGGTTAAAGAATATTTAGATATGTTAGATGTATTCAAGTCATCAAGGCCTGATTAAATTCAGCCAAGGCTACTTAAGGAACTAACTGAAGCAATCTCGAAACCATTAGCAATTATCTTTGAGAACTCATGAAGGACGGGTGAGGTCCCAGAGGACTGAAGAAGGGTAAACATAAAAAAGGAGAACAAAGAGGACCGAAAGGAATTAGGTCAGTCTGACTCCAATACCTGGAAAGATACTGGAACAAATTATTAAACAATCAATTTGTAAGAAAGTGTAGCTACTCAGGTTTAGGATGGGGCCAGAATCTACTCCCGAATTAACTTTTTTCACACTGTTTATGGATATACCTCCTTGGAGTAAGTATCAGCCTATAATAAAGCAGACTTCAAGAGCATTGGTAATGCTAGTGGGTCAAAATCAGATATGGTATTAACAAGTATAACTCCACTGGAGTTAATAAAAATGACTTCAGTGGATTTCTACCTGCTTACACCAGGGCTACACTTGGGCCATTTTGTTCTTAATTACATCATTTAAGTTAAAGCTTCTACTGAAGTATATAGTTTTAGAATAGACTGGGAGCTAACTGGCCCCCTCTATTACAGAAACTGAATACACCAAACAATTTCAGGATAGATTTCTGAATTGCATGTCCCACCATAATAACTTTAAAAATCCGAACTTCACTAGAAGAACACATAGGGTACATATACTGGCACTATATGATACTGAATTAATCAGTAGTTAGTGGGTCAGTTATGTTATTGACTGTAGCGCTTGCTACAGGAATTTTTTTTTGGTTATATTATGTTGTTTAGAAAAATAACAAAAGTATTTTCCAAAAATGGATCCAAGCTAAAAATCTATTTTTAAAGATAAACCATTTTAAAACCTTAATTCTGGAGAAGTTACCATTAGATATAAAAATGTAAACATAACCATTTAAGTAAATGCTGAACAAAGACAAATATGTATATTGTTTTAGGAAAGTACATACACTAGGTATACTGTGTCTCTCATCTGGTTTGTTTCCATACATTTATTATCTTATTTTTGTGTGTACTGAGCTGGACTTTCTGTTTCTACTTCCCAATGTTCTGCTGCAAATCATGACTAATTCTTAAATCATACATAATTCAACAAAATACTTCAACATGAGAACAGATATGTTCAGTCTTTCAAAGCGCTCTCAACAGTCTCAAGACTATTAGCTGATTCATTAAACAAGCTACAGACCCCAAGTAAACATCTACCTAATGATTCAGGGTTATAGGATTCCTTATTGTGGAAAACAGTGAAGAAAACCTTCATAGAAATTTACGACTAAAAATCAGTAGTGGGATCTACAGAACAGTGTTTTCAAAAACACATTAGCAACAGCCTGTTGTAATTGCCACTGGGTGTGGTCACAAAAGACATGTAGAAATTGAAAACCAGCAGAAATCGTGTTGGAACAAGCACATAATAGGCCTATGTCCTGAAATCAAAATGGTGGCTCTAACAGAAATTCAGAAGTCAATATTCAGATGCAATGTAGATTGAAATAAAACCACCATAGGAAGGCTATGAGGATTGATAATCAGTCCAGATTTCAAACACACACAACCAGTCATGCCTTTATGTAATGGACTGGCTGATCAAACAAGTCTTTTCCATCTCTAGTTTATCTTATTCTGTGACACAGACTCTTTGGCCAACAGATGACCACAAATGGGTATACAAACTTCTTAATGCTTTGTCACGAACATGTATTGGGGCAACTGATTAAGGCAGGCTTATCTTAGGGTCCCTTTTTCCTAGGAAATTACACTTTCTACAAATAACATGCATCATAAATAACTGTGTATTAGGCTTCCTCCTCTGTTAGCAAACACCACAATCCCCTTTTTCATCAGTACCCAAATCTTATGTTACTTGAAAGTCTACTGCTTTTCAGTCTCCTGAAACTGGCATGACATGTAACTGCATTTCCCACACCTAAAATTCTGCACACATTTTTCAGGCATCTTTGTTACTTAGCTTCCCTACACATAATGCATTGTATGGGAGCATATGGCCCTAAGCCCCTGCATGGGGCTCAATGCATCTGTGTGAGCCAACAAATTAATGTAACATTTTCATTGTATAATAATTCACTCATAACAAAAACCATTTAAATTCTGTTGTACCTCAATATCAGGTTTATAAAATCACCTGATTGCTACTATCCTCCTATCACACTCCTCCATCCTACACACACTCCCTGAGTTGGCATCCATTCCAACAATGGGATTACAAGGTGAGTACACAGCTGACACAATCAAATTTACTGTAAAAAGACAGACAACATTTCAGCCTTTGTAGTAAAATACTTACTTTGTAATCATGACTTAAGTTAAATGAAATACCGTCGACTGAATGGGGCAACGCACACTATGAATCAGTGAGTAGTAAGTCTAATGATTGAAAGTAAAACTGATTGTATCTCTAGCTGTACAAGATAGGTACATGTGTGTAGTGTTTTGTAAACTTATGAATAAAGAGAATTATTTGAGATTGTGCTATTCATCTTGGTCCCACCATGTAAGTAATAATGTGACATAAAAAGGGTACATGGATTCCCAGGGTGTAAAAACAATTTCTTTACATGGTACGGCTCTTGGAAATATTTCAGTTTATAAATATCCTGAGGAAAACCAAATGTATGCAACTCTGATAAGAGTTAACACTGTCTGAAAATAATCTTTGATAGCTGACCAGGGAATTAGGCACTTTCTATGTTTAATATATATTTAATCTCTAAAGTTCTCATGTGACTGCGAATGAAATGAATGTGCGCCTCACTCTGGCTGTAGTGGGCAGTAATCCACCAATGAATTACCTTGAAATGTGGCATAGGTCAAAAATCCCTTCTATACAGAAAAACTTTGTACAGGATGAACAGAGAAAGTAAAGGAAATGCTGAGGATCATCTCAGGTAGAGACATATTATTCATTCTTCATTTATCCATAGTATTTAGTATCTAAAAAGGTGTCAAATGCAGTGTTTCATGGCATTATCTTGTTTATCAAATACGGTATATTTTTCTTTTACACACTTTTGTGCTTTTTGGATATTTCTTACGTCAGAAAACACTTGCGTCTAAAACTTCATTTTCCTTGTTATATTCTTTGTTTGCTCCATGCTCCCTTTGTACAACTTTTTACTTTAAATTAGACCGTAAGCATTTTTGGGGGAAGGGAGAATATCTTTCTATGTGTGCAATAGGGCACCAGTTTTGAATGGAGCCTTTATGCCCTATTGAAGAAGACATAAATAATAATAAAGCCACTTTATTGAAAGGCATTAGCATGAATTAGATGTGGCATTGTCTCTTTATTTGTTTAATTTTAAATTGACAAGATTTTGTCCTTTTGTCCACTCACAAGTCTAATGTAGCCATCACAATATTGTCCTAGCACTACCATTAATTTTATTTTTTATCTGAAAAAAATCTATGCAATTTCATAAGATCATCATAGATGTTTGTACTTAGCTAAACATGTTCCAATCTCCTAAATATTTCCCTCTTCATACAAACCTTCCCACACCTATCAAATATTTGTAAATTACATTTATGCTTAAATTTCTGAAACTAATCAAGATTTTTCAAAAGCAAAATATTAGGTAAGTAATGTCTTTTTGTTAGAAATTAAAATGACACCGACTTTAAAAAAAAAAAGTTGAAGATCCCATGATTGAAAAGATGCTTCACTGAATAAACTGGCCTGAGTCCTATACCCCTAAGTAAATAAAGATGTAACTTGTCTCCCTTTCAACTTCAGTGGTAGAAAGGCTGACAGGACTTCACAAAACCCTCCTGTGTTAGGGAACGGAAACTCCTAATGAGATTAGTTGGTGTGTGTGTGCAGACATTACTTAGCCATGACTAAATGGGCTCTCTTCCTGCAGCCAGTGGAAAATTCAGGGAACTTTTTTCCCCCTGCAGCATCAGAGTCCCTCTAACCTTCAGCAAAGCCAGATCCAAAAACAACTCTCCACTTTCTCTTCCCCCAGCCCCCCGCACCTCCAGCGAAATGTATCAGAATGGGTCAGAAGTGCTTTTGGGCAGGGGGGGACCTAAGAGGGGGAGGGCAGAGAGGGGAACTCTAAAGACTACAAAGGAAACCGTAAAAAGAGCAAATACATAAACCTGAGAAGGAGAAAACCACAGAGTTTCTTTGTGAGCTGCAGTGACTCATTTTCAAGATGTTGTCTGCTGCCAGTTTCAAACCGGAAGCGCATGGCAATTAGTCTTGCTGTTTCCAGACAAGCCTGAAACTCTCCCGACACTTCTTTCTTTTAACCCCCCCCCCCCCCTTCCCAGTTTCTGCAAGAAATCTCCTCCCCACACAGCCCCCTTCGCCCTTTGCAGGGGTTGCGGGATCGGCACCCCCCGCCCCCGCGCCTGGGCATGTTGTTGACAAACACCCAGACCCCTCCTCCGAGCACTATTGGGATGATTTTAATTTTTAAAATGCCCCACGTGGCCCCGCAGCTGGGACGCCCTGGGCAGTGACTGAATCCAAAGCGCACCCCAAAGGGCTTCCTGGGCAGGCACCTAGATCTGTCCCTGATTTATGCTCCCTCCCCAGAGAGCCCTGGCAGGCAGGGGGGCCCCGCCTTTCGGCCCAGGCAGACCCCGGCCCCTTCCTGCCCCCCCAACACACACGCTTCTCTTTCCCCTCGTAGCGCGCTCGCCCCTCATCTTCTTCCCCTTTTAGACAGGCAACTATTCCTCTCTCCCTTCCCCAGCCAGGGCCCCCTGCACCCCGAGTCAGACCGCGACTCCTGTCCCTAGATAAGGCAATGCCCCCCCATTTTCCCCTTAGGCAAGACTATGACCCCCATTTCCCCCCCCCCGGGCAAGGCAGACACCCTAATTTTACCCCTCAGGGCAAGGCAGTGACACCCATTGCCCCCGTCAGGCAAAGCAGATACACCCCCCTTCTCCCCTCACCCACTGACCCCTCTTTACACCCCCTTCTCCCCTCACCCACTGACCCCTCTTTACACCCCCCTTCTCCCCTCACCCACTGACCCCTCTTTACACCCCCCTTCTCCCCTCACCCACTGACCCCTCTTTACACCCCCCTTCTCCCCTCACCCACTGACCCCTCTTTACACCCCCCTTCTCCCCTCACCCACTGACCCCTCTTTACACCCCCCTTCTTCCCTCACCCACTGACCCCTCTTTACTCCCCAGGCAAGGCAAAGACCCACACACCCTTTGCTCCCCTCAGGCAGGCCCCCGCCGTGCTGCCGGGATCCCTCGCGGGGCTCCGGGCTGCCCTCCGAGTTACCACTAGGCATTTCTGCCTCCGAGTAAATAGTCCGCTCTGGGTTCACTTGCACGGGCTGCCCGAGAAGCTGATGGCCCCGCATGCAGCCCGGGCCCCTTCCGCCTTTATCAACAGACCTAAAGCCTGTGGGAAGAGCAGCCCTCGGGCCCCGCAGCGCAGCTGCATCCACTCTCCTATTTGCCCGTCTCTTGCAGCCTGTCTGGCTCCCCTTTGCTCTCCCTCCACGCCACCTTCCCAAGCCCCCAAAACTTTGCAATACTTAGCCCCAGCTCAGAAGCACTTTTACATACCCGGAGCCTGGTGGACTTTTCCAGTCTCTCCCTGTAGTTTAAAGGGAGCTGGGTAAAATCCCCTGGATTTCCATGCTGACTGTCTTCTGCAAGCGCTCTGTTGCTCTTGTAATGAGATCCTGGTTTTTTTTCTTTCTTTTTTTTTTTTTCTTGGTTGGTGTGTATGTGTGTGTGAGAGCAGGAAGTTGGAGCAGTCAGACAGAGAGCCGGCTCACTTCCTTTCCTGCATTATTCCCCAGGCGGTTTGCAGTCTGTGTAAACAGGCTTTTCCTCCCCTCTCCCCTCTCTCTGGCCACTGATGTGCAGCATTGCTGTAATATAAGACACACACATAGTAAAATGGCAACGGTAACTACACACACACATACATACACACACAAGGAGCTCCAGCAGCTCCCTCTGACCTCCACCTCTTCCTGTTCGACACCCCAGGGGAGGAGCTTCAAACAAGCTCAACAAACTGGCCCATGAACAGCCTCTACTAAGAGCATAAGGTGGCTTTGCAAAATAATCAGGTTTTCCAAAGACGGTGGCTCAGAGCTGTTAAAGATGAACACGACCATGTTAATATTATTTATTAGGAATTATTATCACTTGTTAAGCATCAACAGTGCATTGAGCACCCTACAAGACTGTGAGAAGATCTGGTGTTTTTTTGTCCCAAGGACTGTGGAGTCTCCAGATTTGATCTGCAAAGCACTGAGCTCCCTCAACTTCTATTGTCAGAGGATTCAGCACCTTAGAAGAGGTGCTGACCACTTCGCAGAACGGGACCTTAAATAGATAGACTCCTCAAAATATGTAAACAACACCAAACATATCTAGTGTTAAAAACAAACTGGAAAAAGACCAAAACAATATTTAAATAGTCAAAATGTGCTCAAAATCCAGAATGAAAATCCCAAATCGGGTTTTTCGGTTTAGCTCATTATAAAGACAGACCATTTGTGAAATTCAGATCTGGGTTCAGATTCTGAACCTATTTGAGGATGTTCAGAACCGGGGGTTTGGTTCAGACTCATGTCTATTGAAAATAATAAGCATACACCATTTGGAGTTTAAATAATCTTTCCACGCACTGCATGTGTCTGTCCTGTACTGTCTGTTTCTGATGCTTATCATAAACTTCTTGAGTCTGCCCCACATCTTCTGTGTCTGCACAGTGTCAAGCACACATCAATGATACTCAGTAAGTAATAATTATATATAAATTAAGTTCTGGCCTGTAACACCTTTTAAATAGTCAAAAGTTTAAGCATTCAAACAGGATATTTAAAGTTCAAAAATGTTCTTGACATAACATTATTTGGATGTTACCTTATTATTGCTTGCTGTTTTGGGGTTTATGGCTGCTATATGAATGGTAGGTAATTGGGGACAAAGAAGCTAAGAGGGAATTGTCACAGTTGCCACTGAAAATTAGTCATTAGCATCTTGACATTTAGCAATGGGCACATTGTAGGTATTTCAAGAAAAGTAGATAGGACTCCACATTAATTTCTTCTAAGATCTGGGGCATGGACTTTCCAATGCTGTCCTGAATTGTTTATTTTCCATGGTGAAACAACAGGAGAGAACAAATTGTTGCAGAAAAGGAATTCATCTCCAATCAAGCAAGTGATTTCTTTTCTCTTTCAAAATAATGTTCTTCCATTTAAAATATTGGTTTAAAAATTAAAGTCCTTTGTTCACCCAAATAACAGTCTTGGACGTCTAGATAAGGACTCCAGGATGAGAGAAAGATGTGATTGGACACTGCATGTGGGGTCTTGAAGGTAACCTGTGAAAAATGGAGACAAAAGTGTGGGGCTTTTTTGTTTATTGAAAAAAAGTGATCATGATTTGTCTGAAGCACAGAGATTCGAGGAAGTTCTGTGGGCAGTGGAAAAACTCTGAGGTTTTAGATGGGGTCATTGACACAAATAATACAGACAGATATTTGTTGGAGAAAATCTTTTTTGAAATGTATGTGCTCCCTACAAACATTGTGCTGTAAAGGACTTTGATGAGAGGGAAACTTTTATCCTGTGTGGATGATAGCAAAATTAATCTAGCCCCCTGATTACTCTAAAACTGGGGGGGAGGGGCAAACTACAACCAGCCATTTTAAGCTGGCCCTTGAACGCCTGCTGGAGAGTGGGGTCTGGGACTTGCCCTGCTCCAGCCAGGAAGCAGGGTTGGGGGGCTGCTGCACACAGCTCCCCGAGGCAGTGGCATCCCCTTCCCCATCCTCCCAGACTCTCCAGTGGCCCCCTCCAATGGGGGCTTCGGGGGCAGTGCCTGTGGACGAAGCAGCATGCAGAGCTGCTTGGCTGTGCTTCCACGAAGGAGCCAGAGAAGGGACATGCCACAGCTTCTGGGAGCTGTTTGAGGTAAGTGCCACCCAGATCCTGTACCCCTGAGCCTCTCCCCACGCCCCAACCCCCTGCCCCAGCCCTGATCCCCCTTCTGCCCTCCAAACCCCTTGATCCCAGCCCAGGTTCTGGGGCAGGGGGTTGGGGTGTGGGGAGAGGTTCACCCAAACCTCTCATCCCCAGCCCCACCCCAGGGCTTGCAACCCTTCCCACACCCCAACCCCCTGTCCCAGCCCTGATCCCACTCCAAAGCCCTCGGTCCCAGCCCAGAGCACCCTCCTACACCCCAAATTCCTCATCCCTAGCCTCACCCCAGAGCCCACACCCCCATCCCAGAGCCCCCTCCCAAAGCTCACTCTGAACTCCTCATTTCTGGCCCCACCCCAGAGCTCACACCCCCAATCAGAGCCCTCATCCCCTCCCACAACGCAACCCCAATTTTGTGAGCATTCATGGCCCGCCATACAATTTCTGTTCCCAGATGTGGCCTTTGGGCCAAAGAATTTGCCCACCCCTGGTCTAAAACATTGATGCACAAGTAAAATATGGTGAATGAGGGGAAATGTTTATTATGCTATAGAAAGCTTTGCCTGGTATAAAAATAGTTGCTTAGAGAAAGTTGTCCTGATGGTGTAGATTTAAAAATACTAGTGATGTTCCAGTGTAACCCACTGTCAATGTGTGTTGCGTGTCTGTTACACAGCCAACAACACCACCTCGCTCTGTACTTCAAGCCATAGAGATTCATTCTTTCCTCTCTGGAGTTCCGGGTTCAGGGCTCAATATTGGCCTAAATGGCAGCTGTCACACTAGCAAGGGAGTAGTAGACTGTAACTAGCGACTAGCTCCATTGCAACTGAGTAAGACATAATACTGCTATTGGTGATCTGCCAGCGGGAAGTCCCAGCCTGATGGGGTAGAGTGAACACAAGCAAAATATATGCACCCCAGATATCTCTTAAGTCCCGTTTGTCTTAAGACAAACTTGCGCAAGAAGCCAACTGTTTAAAGCAGCCCCCACCCCACCTCCACCCCAATAATAAGAGTTTCCCCTAATCCAGCCCAAATGTACAATTCTTCCTAATTTTTATTAGCCTTAATTAAGCAACCAATTTGTGACTGTCCCTTAAAACAGACTGCACTGTTTTTAAAGTTGTCTATAAGTATTGTGCATTCCTCTAAGCACCCAATCCTTTATTTATATACTAAAATACAGGCCAGTTTTACTGGGATTCTGTTCTCCATTTAAACTCTTCACGCATCATGTCTAGCTCAGTGTTGGTACAGAACCTAGTACAGTTTTGCTCTGATCTCTGGGCACTATAAGTGTGTTTTTTCTTAAATCTATCACAATGTCTATAAAAATAGCTAATTAATAAGGGCTAGGTTGCAGACAGATGAAGATAGTCATCAATTTATTTATAATAGATTTATAAATGCAAATAGATATAAAAACATATATATTGTAACCCTTACCCCTCCCCATTTGTTGTCTTCAATTGTCTGCAAGTTTTGTGGTGCAAGGACTGTTATTTTGTACCTGCTTGTATAGCACATAGGACAATAGGTTCTACACCGATATAAATATTAAATAATAATACTTCTTTTTATGTAATTCTAACCTGAACAAGTCCTTCCTGGTTACTGGGGTATCTCCAAGAGGTTTTAGAAAATGTAATTATGCAGGTTGGAATGATGATCTAATTTATCTTGGGTTTTGTGCCATACCTGTCACTGTATTATCTGAATACCTGATAAGTTGCATCGATAGTAATGAATGGTCCACCAATAGACCTGGGTTTTCTCTTCTCTCCCTCTTTCCTGTAGCTGGACAAATCTGAGCTCCAGAGCCAGCAACATTGGTTTTGCTAAAAAATCCCATGAGATCTTTCTTGCTCACGAGTATCCAAGACCTCGGTTTTATGTCATTTTAAAGCAATGAAAGTGCCACCTACGTACCTCAATAGGGAACCATTGATTCTATATGCATGTTGTTTCAAAAGGACTGATTATATGTTGTTCCCACTGGAGCATTATTTCTGTCTGGGCATTCTGCTGAGCTGTAGAGGCCTCGCAGAGCAGACTTAGGTAGAACTGTGACTCCTAGACTAACAACTATTTGTCTTAATTAAAATAAAGTTAAAACGTTGGACCACATTCTCAGGGACAGGAAAACCCTGCAAGTTTCAGCCCACAGAGTTTCCTTTTAATCATTCTGTCAGAAAATAAAGAAGGGGTAATTGCATTCTCAGTCCATGAAACAAGTAAGTGGAACACCAAAAAGAACTGGGGCCTTTGCATTGTTTCCTGGGTTTCCTCTTCCCCTACAGTAGCTCCTTCAACAGTCACTGTACAGCAATGCATTCTCTGTTGATGGAGTTTGCAGGCTCAGAAGGAGAGTTACTGCTGGGTGATACCAGTCAGTTCTGTGTTTTGGGGGAATCAGGGTGCAGTATCTAGTCTAGAGAGTCACTGGTCCCCAGCTTTTTCCCAGGCCTCATACCCATCCCCCAAATTCTGTAGAAGTCCTATCACATGGACTTGCAGACATGGGGCCTCTGCAGTATCTTAGTCAATGGGGATTATTCAGCAGAGCCCACTGCTGTCCCACTTTCTTCTTCCTCTGGCTGTATTGTGTAGCAGAAAGGAGCATGTGACCCCCGGTTCAGCTTAAAGTTGACACTCATATGTGATTCTTTTAGGTTAGCCTTCCTAATTATGTATCTGTAATGGATTGCCTGTTGCTTAGGATGTGATTGTCTTATTTGTTATTATTTCAAGAATATTAGATGGTGCTGTGTATTGAAGGCCATCTGAAGCACCTAACTGGACTATGCTACTCTGCTTCATGTCTCACTGTAACAGAGTCTGCTGGCTGCCCCAATAAAGCTCAGAGAGACCTCAAGTGTGCAGCACCCATGTCTTTATTTATAGAGCATTGTCCCACCACCAGTGTTAAACTGTATACAAAGCTTACCAGCCTAGTTAGCTCCTTTTACAAACACAGCAGCCCTCAGCTAGGAGACTCACCTTACCCTGACCATTCCCCCAGGTGTCTGGCTCCCTCCCAGCCTTTATAGCCCTCAGGCCAGCAGGTGCAGCCAATCCACAGGCCAGGCATCAGGCTTTCCCCAGCCCCAATCTATTTCTCCTGATTGGGGCTGGCTGAGCAGGGGCTAATTAGGTGCCTTTGCAGCAGCACCCTGCTAAACTCACTAGGCTTAATTTCTATTTAAACATAGAGAGAAGATTCCAAGAAGCTTAGAGGACCATGGAGTCTAATGAGACCAAACCAAGTACAGTAAAACCTCCATTTAACAGACTAATTCGGGTGAGGGGGTGTCCGTTAAATCAAAAAGTCCGTTATTTAATAATAATTAAAAAAAGAGCTGTCGGAGCAGCAGCCCGCCTGCCACAGGGTCGGGGCGACAGCTCCACAGCCGGCAGCCAGCCCGCCCGCTGCCTGGACCTGGGCGGCAGCCGGGAGCCGGCAGCCAGCCCGCCAGAAATGGATCAGGAATGCATCAGACTTGCTCAGAAATTTTGTCCGTTGCATCCGAAGTCCGTTAAATCGAGGTCCGTTAAATCGAGGGTTTACTGTAACTATTTTAGAATCCAGCAAGCTTCTTACTACAGGCTCTCAATATGTTTCTCTGCACAGTTTCATCTCCAGGTAGGGTGACCAGATGACAACGGCTAAATATTGGGACACATGAGGGGCAGGCTCCCCACCCCATTGGACACCTGGCTCCGCTTGAATATTTCCCCCCCCCCGCCCTCCCTTCCTCCCTCCCTCTGGGCGCAGCTCCCCCCCGCTGTGGGTCAGCAGCACAGGGCTCCCACGTGGCTCTGGTTCTGGGCAACATCCCCTTTCCTGCCACGGATCGGCGGCGCAGGGCCCTCCAGGGCCGGGCACAGCCGCCCCCACCCCCGGTTGCGGGTCGGTGCTCGGCACAGCCGCCGCCCCCCTGTTCCGCGCAAACTCCCCCGACCCACTCCTAGCTCCAGGTGCAGCCTCCCGCTGCGGGCCAGGCACAGGCGAAGGCGGTGCTTACCTCGAGGGCGGGGGCAACGCCGGGGACTCTTTGCAAGCGCCGCCCCTGCAGCATGTGCCTGGCTCTGTGGCCGCCTGGGGCCAATTTGCAAGCTCCTGCCGGAGCTGCCTCGGCAGGCAGAGAGCGTCCCGCCAGTGCCTGCCTGCTGGTGCCTGCGTCCTGGAACTTCCCTTGGTCCCGAATATCGGGACAAAGGGCGTCCCGACCAATGCAAGGTCGGGACGCGGGACAAGTCCCTTAAAATCGGGACTGTCCCGATTGGACATCTGGTCACCCTATCTCCAGGCTAATTAATTAAAACACAGGTTCAGGCTAGAACATTAGTCCTATCTCTCTATTTTCTCATACCCCTCTGTCTAATTCTAACCTAATCTCTTAATCTAACCTAATTTAACCAAGGGATTTCTAGTGCATCCATCACTCTGGTTTCTAGATATAATTAATCTCCTTTTATGTTTGCAGTGTTGCAGCTGTGTTGATTCCAGGATGTTAAAGCAACAAGGTGGGTGGTGACACAATAAAGACAAAGGATTCATGACTCATTATAACAATCTGTAACCCACTACCCTCCAGCCCCCACCTCCCCGCTGCCTTTGTCCTAGGACTGCAGAGGTCGTAACTGCCCACTTCACCTTGAATGGTCTCTTGCAACATGTGTTAATGCCTAAGGCTAAACAATCTGTTCTGCCTTGTATTTAGCTGTACCAGAGCATGCACAAGGGTGAGCAAGCACACAGGGGCCCCCATTAATTGGCGGGTGTCGCAGAACTCCTCTCCCCTGTGGCTGCGGTGGGGAGAATGTTCTGCCCACTGCAGCCCCAAGGCTGGAGAAGTAACAAAGTCCTGTGGCACCTTAAAGACTAACTATAAAGTTTTGAAGCATAAGCTTTCGTGGTCTAATACCCACTTCGCTGGAGAAGTTTCACTCTCCCCACACAGCCCTGGGGGAGAGGAGCTCTTTTGCTCTCCCCACCACAGCCCAGGAGCAGGAGTTCTGTGCCCTTCGCTGGGACCCCAGGGCTGAAGGATTTCTGCATCCCCCACTGAGCCCAGGAGCAGGAGAAGCTCACTCTCTTCATTGGAGACCTGGGTGGGAGTTCAGGGCCCTGGGTCTGGAAGAGCTCTCTGCCCCTCCCCCACTTTTCTACTATGGTATTTCGCCTAACACGTGGTGGGCAAACTCAGTGAGGTTATACACGTATCCCCATAATGTGCAGTTATGGATGCACGTGGGCCTATTTGCACATGTTTGCACATGTTCCACCCAGATGGTTAAAGAGCCTGAATCCAAGGTGGATTAAAGGTACAGTTTGTTGAAATGGTGACTACATTGCTGTTTATTTTTTGTATACGATGTATGTGTGTGTGTTGATATGGTTTAATGTGTAGAATATGTGTGTGTTCAATGTGCCCCCTCCCTAACGCGGTAAAATTTAAATTCTTGCACACTGTATCCTTGTATCCGTGACACTCTGTCTTTTCCAGCACTGAAGAGCGCTGTGTAAGATCGAAAGTTTGTCTCATTCACCAGCAGAAGTCAGTCCAGTAAAAGTATTACCTCACCCACCTTGTATAAGGGTATGTCTACACTTAAAAGGCTACAGTGGGGCAATAGCCACTACCTACACTAACAGGAGGGCTTCTCTTGTCGACAGGGTAATCGACCTCCCCAAGAAGCAGTAGCGAGGTCAGTGGAAGAATTCTTCCATCATGCTAGTACTGTCTACACCAGGGGTTAGGTCAGTTTAGCTAAGTCTCTCAGAGGCATGGACTAGGCCTAAGGGTATGTCTTCACTACAGCAGTAGTTCGATTTCCTTTATTTCGATGTTGTGAACGCGACTGTATACAGTCGATGTTGTGTGTCTTCACTAGGCACAGCTAAGCACAGCAAGTCCACAGTATCTGTCCGCAAAACTTTTGCAAGCGTCGACATGACGAGCGTTGCACTCTGGGTACCTATCCCACAGTTCCCTGATCCCCCAGCAGGCACCATTTCGAGTGCTGCACTATGGGTAGGCATTTCCAAATTTTGTGCCCTTTTTCCGCGCCGCCCACCCCCATTACGAGCGGTGCACTGTAGGTAGGCATCCCATAATTCGCGCCCTTTCTCCGCGCCGTGCTAACGCCATAGCATTGCAAGCATGGAGCCCGCTGACACCACGGCTGCAGTAATGGCGGTTGTGAGGACCTCGATCACGGTTGCGGAGTTCATGCTGCACCGTCTGCAGAGGAGGAATGCGATCCGGGGAGAACTGCGCTTTCTGGAACCCGACGACAGTGAGGAGGAGATGGACAAGGACGTGCACAGCGGGGACGACATGGACACTGCCGTTTTTGGAAGTAGGGCGACTGACAATCTGTCAAATTTGTTGGCAATGGGGCAGGCTCATGCCATCGAACGCCGATTCGGGGCCAGGGAAACAAGCACGGACTGGTGGGACCGCATAGTGCTGCAGGTCTGGGATGACTCCCAGTGGCTCAGAAACTTCCGCATGATAAAGGGCACCTTCATGGACTTTGTGACTTGCTGTCCCTGGCACTCCGGCGCAGGAATACCAAAATGAGAACGGCCCTTACAGTGGAGAAGCGAGTGGCGATAGCCCTCTGGAAGCTTGCAACGCCAGACAGCTACCGGTCAGTGGCGAATCAGTTTGGGGTGGGTAGGTCTACAGTGGGCTTTGCTGTGATGCAAGTAAGCAGGGCAATCGTCGAGCGGCTGCTACACCGGGTTATAAACCTCGGAAACCTGCAAGCCACAATAGATGGCTTTGCCGCCATGGGATTCCCTAACTGTGGTGGGGCTATAGATGGGACTCATATCCCTATCCTGGCACCGGACCACGAGGCCGCCGAGTACAGAAACCGGAAGGGATATTACTCAATGGTCATGCAAGCAGTGGTTGACCACAAGGGACGTTTCACCGACCTGTATATGGGGTGGCCGGGAAAGCTTCATGACGCTCGTGTTTTCAGGAACTCTAGGGTTTTTAGGCAGCTGCAGCAAGGCACTTTCTTCCCCGACCAGAAAATTTCCGTGGGGGGTGGTGGTGGTGGAAATGCCGATCGTTATCATTGGGGACCCAGCCTACCCCCTACTGCCCTGGCTTATGAAGCCCTACACAGGAGCCCTGGACAGGGGTCAGGAGCTGTTCAACTACAGGCTGAGCAAGTGCAGAATGGCCGTAGAGTGTGCATTTGGCCGTCTGAAGGGGCGATGGCGTTCCTTACTGATTCGCTCAGACATCAGCGAGAGAAATATCCCCATTGTTATTGCTGCTTGCTCTGTGCTCCACAATATCTGTGAGAGCAAGGGGGAAACGTTTATGGCGGACTGGGAGGCAGAGGCAAATTTACTTTCTGCTACTTACGAGCAGCCAAACAGCAGGGAAAGTAGAAGAGCCCACCGTGAGGCCCTGCGCCTCAGGGACGCCTTGAAAGACAGTTTTATGAGTGCCCGAGATGGCGTTTGAGAATCTGCTCCCTTGCTGTGCTCTAAGCCTGCTGCCCTTGAACCCTCTTTCCCTCCCCCCTCCCCATCCTTTCCCTCCCCCCTCCCCATGCTTGCAGAGGAAATAAAAACACTGTTTGAAAAATCATGGTTCCTTTATTGGTGCATGGGAAATACAAATACAGGGGATCACTGTCCTGGTATCCTGGAGGGAGACCGGCAGTCGCAGTGGGGGAGGAGCAGACAGAGCGGGGGGGGGAAGGGGGGAGAGGAGGGGGGGCAAGACACCGCAGCTTTTAAAACTTTTCTGAGAACGTCAGCCTGCTGCTGCTGCTGCTTCTGCTGGCTTGTGGGGTCGAGTGGAGCGGCCCACGGAGCTTGCCCCCCCGTGTTCTCCCCCCGCGTCTGGGTGGGGAAGCTATGGGAGTTGGGGAGGGGGGGAGGTGGTTACACAGGGGCTGCAGAGGTGGTCTTTGGGCATGCTGCAGCTCCACCAGAGATCGCAGCATGTCGCTCTGGTCCTCCATTATGCGGAGCAAAGCATCCATGCGTCTTTCTTCGCGCTCTTCCCTCTTTTCTGCAGCAGCTATCGATTCCTGCCTCTCTCGATTCCTTGCCTGTATCTCTCGATCCCTTGCCTATATCATTCTTTCCCTCCAATCCGTCTGGCGGGCTGCCTCAGCGCGCAAGTTCTCCAGGAGTTCAGTGAACATATCATCGCGCGTTCGTGTTTTCTTTTTACGCTTTCTTATCTGCGATGCACGGCGGGAGGAGGAGCAGGACGGGGGATTCTGAGATAATTGTTCATCTGTGGGCGAGTGTGGGAAAAGAAAGTTTGAAAGTTATGAGACAGATACATTCAAGGTTAGGAGGCAGATGCAGTCTCGGACGGTACACAATGGGAGTACTATGCCGTTTGCAACCTCAGTATTCAGAGGCCTGATATGATTTCTGTACAAGGTCATGTTCTACACCTAAAAGTGACTGAATAGCTCACAGAAAAGTCAGAGCATCTCACACACATATGCGTGCCTCAGCCCAACACAGCTTCTGAAATCACCGTGCAGCCGGACATGGTAAGTTAAAAGTGGCACTTGCATATTGTAGAGTAGCCCCAACCCCTTCCCCCCACCGCGTGGCGCCCACTGACCCGCAAACTGCAAAGCAAATGCCAAAAAATCTCTCGCTAAGGGCTAAGGTCTTTTTGGGGCTCTTCAGACCGCTTGTGGACTGTTCAGCTTCCCTGCTAGCTACCGCTACGGGCTGGGGGGAGGGGTTGGGTGCGCGTTGGATCTGAAGCGGAAGCAACCGCGTGCAGACTGCTCAGATTCCCTGCTACCTACCGCTACGGGCTGGGGGGGGGGGCGGTCAGCGTTCGTGGGGGGGGGGGGTGCGGTTGGTCGGTCCTCAGCAGAAAAGAGTACTTTGCAGCTGGGAATCTTTATCTCCCTACTAATTGCAGTCCGTATCTCAAACAGGCAACCATGAATGACATCACTTTGCTGAGAATTTCTCGGAGAGATAGGGAGCGCATGCTCCTTGACTCCATGCAAAGTCCTGGTCCATACGCCGCAATGCTAGCCTGCTCAATGATACCAGACAACTTACTACTTTCGTGGCGTGGGATGGTGTCCTATCACGGGGGACCACATAAGGCGGCTCTCCCCAGAAATCTGCTGCGCTGGATTCATCGCTACCTCCTGGATAGCTTCCTTGAAATGTCCGCGGAGGACTTATGGTCAATCCCGGAGTATATTGACAAACTCTTTGAGTAGAAATTGACCAGCAATGAAAGCATGCTAAGACCTGAGGGCAAGTTACTCATTAATAAATGCTTCCTTTACAAAATCACGCGTCATGTAATCACTTAAAAAAGAAACACTTACCCCCCTGGGAGGCTTGGGAGGGTGCTGGCTCAAGGGTGATAAACAGCTCCTGGCTCTCTGGGAACACGGGTTCTCCGCTGGGCTCCTGCTGCTCCGTGAGATGTTCATCTTCCTCATGGTCGTCCTCCTCGGAATCAGTCTCCTCCCGGACGATTATCCCATCTGCAGAGTTCACGCAGACCGGCGCGATGGTGGTGGGGGCGCCCCCCATTATCTGATTTAGTTCATTGTAGAACCTGCATGTCCGCGGCGCGCCCCCCGATCGTCCGTTTGCCTCTTTGGCTTTCTGGAACGATTGCCTCAGCTCCTTAATTTTCACGCGGCACTGTGTGGTGTCTCTGTTGTGGCCCCTTTCAAGCATGGCCTTGGAGACTCTTCCATAGGTGTTGGCATTCCGTTTGTTGTTGCGGAGTTCCAACATCACGGATTCCTCTCCCCAGATAGCGATGAGATCCAGCACCTCACGAGTGGACCATGCTGGAGCTCTTCTCCTCTGGCTGGTCTCCAGGGTAGATGAGCTCTGCATGGAGTCTTGTGATGCTGAGCTCTGCATGGCGGCTAGTGCTGCTGATAGCTCTGAATGGCGACTGAGCAGTTCAGGTGAGCTGGCCACGCTGACCAAACAGGAAATGGTATTCAAATGTTCCCGGGTCTTATCTACCTGGCCAGAGCAGCGAGTTCAGAGTGCAGTGCAGAGCGGTCACAGTGGAGCAGTGAGGCAGTCCAGAGCGGTCAGAATGGAGCATTGTGGCACAGCCTCTGGAGGCTATTAATGTCGGGTTCCGTCTTCACTAGCCCACAGTCGAGCTTGGAATGTTGAGATTAGCCTTCTTTCTCTCGTCAGGCTGGAGTTACAAATTCGATCTTGAGGGCCCTTTAAATCGACGTTAAGGGCATGTATGTGAAGACAGGTACATGTTTAATTCGACCTAACGTCGTTAAAATCGAATTAAAGTGGTAGTGAAGACAGGGCCTAAGACTGAGGGCATGTCTACGCTACAATCTTAAATCAACCTAGGCTAGGTTGACTTACAGCCATCGCAGTAGTTACTGCGGTGGTTGATGTTCACACTGCCCTCCCTCTGTCAGTGGTGCATGTCCTCACCAGGGACACTTCCACCGACTGAAGAGGGGCAGTGTGGAGGCTGAGAGCTCGGGCTCTCAGCTTCACGCAGCTCCCCACCAGGAGCCCAGCTGCCCCCCAGACTTCTTGTGTCCCTAATCTCGGGAGCAGGGGGGAAGCTGCCTGGGGTTTCTTGCCTCCCTGCCTGCAGTCGGTGAGGGGATGGGGAAGAGAGAGGGAAAACTACCCAGGGCTTCTCGCCTCCAACAGGGAGATATATGCCCGGAGTCTGGTCAGCTGCTGTGCTCCCAGCAGCGATTGGAGAGCCTTGGGGGCAGGGGAGACAGCAGCTAAGCGGCAGCTAAGATCCCACTGGAGCCACGCCGCTGCAGCGTTGTCCAGGGCCACTCCTGGACATGGCACACAAAGGCTCCAGTGGATGGGGGAACGGCATGCTAAGGGGGCAGGGCTGCAAGCTCCGGCGGGCCGCGCGGCAGGAGCTCAGCCCCACCCACGCCGTTGCAGCGCTGTCCACGGCCGCTCCTGGACGCAGCGCTGAAGCTCTGGGAGAGCGGGGAAGGCGGGGGTGGGGAGACAGCTGGTAGCCTCCCCAGCCAGGAACTCAGGGGGACGGGCAAAATTAGGTTGCCGGCTGGATGTGGCCCGTGGGCCATAGTTTGCCCACCCCTGCTGTAGTGTGTACATTGACATAGTTAGGTCAATATAAGCTGTTTTATATCAACCTAACTGTGTAGTGTAGACCAGGGCTGAAAAATTGTCTCTTTCAGATCAGAAGTTGGTACAGTAAAAGTTATTACCTCACCTGCCTTGTCTCTCTAATCTCCTTTGCTATTTTCAGATGCTTCTAGCAAAACAGAACACAACCTCTCCATTTCAACCAAGCAGAGATTCCAAAATGTTTTGTAGGTGGATTAAATTGTGCAAATGTATGCTAACATGTGTAGTTAGATTTTTATGTTTTCTAGCCTGAAAGACTTTTCACCTTGGCAGCCATTTTCTCCCTAACACTTTGCAATTGCCTCAGAGTGATTGTACATCGTTCTCTTCTAATGTATTTAATTTACTAATTTATTTTATTTATATTGATAAAAATGCCCACCTGTGCTCTTGGTAATGTATAAGTGTCAGGAAACATAGCATTTAAATAATAAACCTTTTTTTTTAAAGTCCAACAACAAAACAAAACAAGTTATTACCCATTCTCATTCTCCCAAGCCATAATAACACACACTCCATACAGAAGACACTTGAGAAAACAAATTTTCAGTGTTTTGAAGGTCATCAAATCTGGGCTGTGGTTGATCCAGGTGAGAAGGACATTCCAGAATCAAGGACCCCTCTTTGCCACATGTTTAAACCATGGAGATGTTAACTAAAGTACAGCAGCTGATCTTATTTGTAGAGCTGGTCCTAAGTTAGTTAAGGTCCAAACTACTTATGCCAAGTCTACACTATTCTATACGGCGGTAGATCGATCCCTGAGCACTCTCCGCAGTGACTCTGGAACTCCACCGCCACGAGAGGCAGAAGCGGAGTCGATGGGGGCGCGGCAGTGGTCAACTTGCTGAAGTAGCATATTTTAGATCGGACCCCACCCCACCTCCGGCAGTGTAGACCTGGCCTTAGGCTTTATAAGTCAAAACCAACACTAAAAAGTTTTCAAATAAATCATTAGTCAGTATAGGTTACTGATCAAATGCCTTGTTCTCCTTATGGAGAATGATGGCGATCAGCATAATATGTCATAGCTGCTCTTGGTACACTAAAAAAATCAGTTGTTTAGGGAGGTTTTTTGTTTTGCTTTTTATTTAGAGAGGTAAATGGATCTACGTCAACCTTTTGGCATTACTGTATACACACATTTCTCTAACTTGGTGCAATGTACTTTCTTCATGGTTTGAAAGGGTGCATGTTATGCCTCATATTCTGTGTTTAAATGTAACTAAAATGTGACATTCCTCTTAGGCCATCTGGAAGGGAAGCTTAACTCAGATTATTTTGCTGTCTATTTAAAAATAAATATCAGATCATCAATTTTTTCACTTATAGTACAGATGCTATATAGTATAGTACTATATGTGAATCATTTAAACATGATGTTATTTTGATCCTTCTAAATATTCAACAGATATAGGGCTGCAGCCTGAACCTGATCCTATTCCAAAAGAGAGTACCAATCCAGCATCAACCACTGAGCATCATCGTGTATACTGTTTCAAGACACCTTCCCTACATGTAGTGTAAACATAGGAGTGCGCACAGGGTGTGCCGGATGTGCCCAGGCACATCCTAATGTCTCTAAAAAAAAAGTTGCTTTCAATGCAGAGTGCCTTTTTAAAATAATAATAAAAAAATCCCTGGGTGCACACCCTAATGAAATGTGCTGTGCACTCCTATGACCCTAAATGTATATAAAGTGAAAACCTGATAAATATGTTTTGGGTTTTTTTGTACTTTCTTCATACCCTGGATACAGTCATGATCATAAGAGATAACCGATACGCATCCAGAATTATGGCTACATCAATATTACCTTGACATTTAGTTGCTGAGCATTAACCAGGTATGCTCAAGAAATGCCACATTTCAAATATAGTCAACAAAGTATTACACAAGAAACTCTCTTAATAATGTGTATGCTAATTTAGGACCTAATTCAGCAAAACACATTACCATGATCTTAAATACATCCATCTTCATCAACACACTTAAGAATATACTTTATAGTTAAGTATGTACTTATCTGCTTTGCTGAAAAGGGATGGACTTAAGCACATGCTTAAATACTTTCCTGAATGAAGGCCTTAGTACTTTATACAAAGCCCATTGAAGTTAATGGAAAGTTTCTTATTTTCTTCAATGGGTTTTGGATCAGGCCTCTAGGCAGTTATGGTGGAAATGTTCAAAGGGCATAATTTTGTTTTACTGTCGTGGAAATTTAGCCATTTCCTCTAATATACTGTATATAATAGCATATATTTAGTGTATAATATACATATCTGCTGTTTTGACCCTTGGTTATTTCATTAAAATGAGAATATTATGCAAAAGGATAAGTGCTTTAATTTTAAATGACTGGATTTAACATAACCCTTATAATTTTTTTAAAAAAATATTTTGTGTATAAAACAGAACAGAGATTACAGAGATGTATCAACACAAAATCATATATTACATGACATTGCAGTCTAAGGGTACTAGAACATTTAAAGAGAAAAAGGAAATCTAATAAACTGTTGGTAAATTTTTTTGGATGCTGTTTATGTTTGAACTTTTCTCCGTTTTCCTGTAGAAACTTCCGTATCCTGTTCCTGTGTCCTTACAAAGGTTTGTACAATGCAGTACAAGAAATGCTACATGGGCTGTACTCCACCTTTCTCCTTCCTGCAGGGATATCCTTTCCATGAAGAAATGTGAAAAATATACTGTTCATGTTAAAATGTTCTATTATTCTTTATCTCAGTCATTTTCTGTAATTGGCAATATATGAAAGTGGCTGCATTTGCAATGACCCATTGATCTAATAACTAAAGCACCCATTCTACATTTTTGTAACATACTACTTTCTCAGCCAAAGGTGGCTAAAACCTATTTAAAGTTGCTTGTTTACCAGAGTCTTATCAAGAGTTCATGTCTAAGCCAAACAAGACAAGGGTGGGTTGGGTTTTTCTCTTCATTGTTTTAACTGAATTAACAGGAAGGGGGGAGTTCCCTACCTGTCTAACACCAGCGCAATATTCATTAACTCCCACTTTTCACTTGTCAGTCAAACCAGACTGTCTACAACCTTGTTGCAATTACACAAGTTAAGTTTCTTGACTTTAGTAATAAATAAGAAAGTTAGAAAATAACTTTGATCTGAGATCCAGTGCCTTAAATTATTTTAAAAAGTCAATATTTAACATTAAAAATGCAAAAAACTTTTAGGATCTTAGTCAATATTCTATGAGCATGTTCCAAAAAAGTCAGTGAAAGTTTTTATCATTTTACTGCACCCCTCTCTGTCGAAAAACTTTATTTTATAGCCCTGCTGAGATCTCTATAGGCTTCTCATTTAGATCATTTAGCAGAACTTGCCCTGCAATAGCAGTAAGTACAAACATAATCTGTGCTGAAGAGTATATATTTGTTGCCAGCAGAGTTTGAAACCAAAAGGCAAACTGATAATTCATTTAAAAAGAAGTTTACATGTGCAAAATAATAGAAGATCTACAGAGCTGTCAAGCTGAAATCATTTAAAGGAGGGCAACTTAAAAAATATGAGTGAGATTTTAAATGATTCACTGACACTTATAGTAAAATGCTTCTTAATAAGTTGTTTTGAAAACTGTCTTTAAATTAATATGGGTCAAAGGAGCATCCCTCTAAATGAGTGAATGTTATTGAGTCAAAATTTACTCTTTGCATTTGTAAAGATCATCAATCTTTGATTTTCCCTTTCGCTTTTTTGGTTAATATATAAATTTTATGTGTATATTTATTTTCTTTTATACATTAACAAATAAATATATAGGAAAGGAATGAAATAACATGAAGAACAAAAACAATGATTTAAGCAACAGAAATCACTATATAAAACTTTGTAACATGTTTTGTGTGATTAATAAACATATTGAAATTTTATGTTTATTATATTCACATTCACCTTGTCGCTTGACTTTTCTTCTTATGACAAATGAGTCTTTCAATGTCTGAACTGTAGAAAGAGAATATTACTAAGATTTAGTAAGATGATAACGTTTCAAAGACTAGCGCTTGAAAAAAATCCAATTGTGAAGAAAGCTTTATACTGTGAAATTGTAAAATTGGTTAGGATGTTGTTTTGCATAGTTAATCACAAGATCATAACTATTGAATAAAAGACTAGATTTTTGAACATGAAATAAACATGTATAATCGTATCAGAGAGTTCTGGGATTGTGGCTAATGGGTTTGAGGCCAAATCTGTTTTGCCTTGCTTTGGTGTAAAACTGCACTAACGGTATTGGAATTATTCTGGATTTACACAAGGCTGGATAATTAAGAACAGGATTGGACCTTTTATCTATAAATACTACAAGAAAAATTCTGTGGTAACAGTGAAATATTGGCTCCCCGTTCCTAACAGAAGAGACACAAAGTACTTTTTTCTGCAGGTTTCCACAGAGACAGATCCTGTGTCCTCTCATTTGATATATATGCGCTAGGCTACTAGAAGAGATTGTGAAATGCTATGGGTTCCAATGTCATCAATTAATATAATATAGAATACAATGACCTTCTTTTACAATTGTTTCATCTTGGATCTTTCAGCTTCTTTCAGCTGTGTTCTCCTGCCATGGCCTGATGGAAACACAGCTCTTTGGGAGTGGACACCTCAATCCAGACCCTTTGACTGAGACTGAGAAGGGGATTTGAGTTCCAGGAACATTTTACTGTTCAGGACCCCTCTTTAAAGGTTACATAATTCTTTTCTCCTTAGGGATGTCTGTATAAAATTATCCAGATGACACTAATCAAAACAAAAAGAAGATTTATTAAAAACAGAGTGAAAATGGAATGGAAAGACAAGGTGTGTTAACCGCTTTAGACTGACACCTCTCATAAGCTAAATTAGATACGGCGCTCTCAGTTTAGCTACGGAAGTTAAAAGAGAAAAGGAATATTTCCATGCTTTGAAAACAATTCCTTCTCTGACCCCTTGCAGGTCAGACTGATAGCTTCTTTAACTGTCCCTCCCAGTACCATCTCTTCTGCTGTGTCCACAGAGCTCCCTCATAGCCTGCCCAGGCAAGCCTTCCCTCATCCGGGCAGCTACCCCAATAGTCCAACTTTCTGCAGTTACTGTACCTATTACACTCAATAAGGTTTGGACTCCCAACTCCCTCTAGAGTATGGACCTTTGAGGATACAAAGCCCTTTGAATGTTTATTAGTAGCCATCTCTCGAAGGTTTACCAGTCCAG
This sequence comes from Sternotherus odoratus, assembly GCA_032164245.1. Classification (NCBI taxonomy): domain Eukaryota; kingdom Metazoa; phylum Chordata; order Testudines; family Kinosternidae; genus Sternotherus; species Sternotherus odoratus. The sequence goes on along the minus strand of JAVMKO010000001.1, from coordinate 71,092,592 downwards.
CTCCTGAGGTGAAAGTAAACTGGTACGCCCTGCAAGAACTGGTATGCCATACCTGGGAGGCCTGGCTTCCCCATGCAGCAATTTAAAGGGCCTGAGGCTCCCAGCAGCAGCTGGAGCCTGAGACCCTTTAAATTGCCACCAGTGACCCACACACCTCCTCGCCCAGGGCTGTACTTACCCATACACAAAGTACGCAGATGTATAGGGTACCAGGAAATTTGGGGCATCAAATTTCGTGGTGCCATGTGCTGCTCCAGATCCTGTCCCGCCTCTTCCCCAGGGTTCCCACTCGTGCTCCGCCCCAGCCCCGCCTCTTCCTGCCCCAGCTCCGCCCCCCACTCCCCTGAGCTCTGCAGCAGGGCCAGGTCTTCATTCACCGGCTGTGGGAAGTGCAGTGACCCAGACCCAGCCGCACTGTGGGTAAGTGCTGGGGGTGGTGGTTTCCCCCTGCCCCCCAAGCCAGCCCACCAACTCCCCATGGAGGCCTGGGGCCAGTCCCCCTGCTCCTCCCACTCAGAGGCCTGGCTCCCCCTCCCCCGTGAATACCTCCCCCTCTCCACGGAGGGGCTGCATAGGGTCCCAGAATAGCTAGGGACAGCCCTGCCCCCCCCCCCCCCCCCGAACAGAGAACCCTTCCTGTTCTCAGAGGTGGTAAAAAGATCAATCTCTAGCAATCCCCATCTATGGAAAATGCTGTGAAGAACCTGAGTGTGCAGCTCCCATTCATAGTCATGGGAGAAATGTCTGCTGAGGGCCTCGGTTGTGGTGTTCTAGATGCCTGGGAGGTGGAGTGCTGAAATCTGGATATGGTGAGCTATACTCCAGTTCCAGAGCTTTATAGCTTCTATTCAGAAGGAGAGGGATCTTGCTCTTCCCTGCTTGCTGATGTAGAACAGGGGTCTCAAACATACGGCCCGTGAGGTATTTCCTGCAGCCCGCCAAGCTCCCCTCCCCCCAGCATGCTGCGTCCCTGCTCCTCTGCTCACCTCCGGATGCTTCCCGGCAGTGCTTAGCGCTTTCCAGGAGGGAAGGGGGAGGAGTGGGGAGCTGCATGCTCAGGGGAGGAGGCAGAGAAGAGGCGGGGCAGGGGTGGGGATTTGGGGAAGGGGTTGGAAGGGGGGTGGGAAAGAGGTGGGAAAGGGGCGGGGCCTTGTGGAGTGGGGGCAGGGCCAGGGGCACTGGACGGGGGTGTCAGTGATGCAGCCCTCGCGCCAGTGTACTAGTCCTCATGTGGACATCCTTGTGATTTGAGTTTGAGATCCCTGATGTAGAACATGCAGGACACGTTGTCCATCATGCCCCTGATTGTGTTGCTCCTGATGACAGTCAGGAAGTGACTGCAAGCATTTCTGACTGCCCTGAACTCCAACAGGTTGAAGTAGAGACTGGCTTTGTGGCTCTGCACCCACTGGCAGCCAAGCTCCCCGCCCTGCCCCACATCACCTCCTCCTCTGCCTTCTTCCCTGAGTGTGCCGCATCCCTGCTCCTCTGCTTATCTCCCAGTACTTGCCGCCGCCAAACAGCTGTAGCAAACTCTAGGAGGGAGGGGCACGAGTGGGAACATGGTGCACTGAGGGCAGGAGGTGGGGAAGAGGCGGGGCCGAAGCGGGGATTTGGGGAAGGAGTCGGAATAGGGACAGGGAGGGGGTGGAGTTGGGGCAGGAACTTTGGGGAGGGGCTGAAATGGGGGAGGGAGGGAGTGGGGCAGGGGTGGAGCTGGGGTGCGGCCAGGGGCAGCAGAGGGTTGAGCACCCACTGGCACCAGTAGTAGTCGGCGCCTATGCTTAGGGAAAGCACGCCCCGAGACTGGCATGGCACTGGATCCGTCCAGGCACAGATATAATGAGGTGGAGGGAGGTGTCTCAGAGGATGGTTGCAGGGGGCATTCCATGGCTTAACAGTCTGTGCTTTATCTCCCTGTTCTTCCTGGCCCTGGATTTAAGAACCAAGGAGAAGGAACACTTCTGGGAGATGTGGAACTCCCTCAGGCAATGGGAGCACTTGTGACTTACCTGGCAAGAGAGGCAGCATTTGAAGCCTGGCCAGCCACGCACGCCCTGCCAGGAAACAAGTCTCCCAGAAGGAAAAGAGAGAGAAAACAATCCTCTCACCTAAAATTAACTAACTATACTAAACACTAATGTACGACTATACACCCTAACCACCATGAAAAACGGAATGCTGAGTAGACTCTAGGCAGACATGCTAGGGTTCCATCTCAGGCCGAGGTGATAGAGAAGGAAGAGGGTGGTTCGCCGTGATGTCTGCCATGGGACATATGCCCGTGATGTCTGCCATGGGACACATGTACTGGTTGAATAGACGCTGCTAGCTAGAAATGTCTGATCGAGGGCTCAAGAGACACATGGGCACCTAAAGTGGAGCAAAGGAGCATTACTCGAAGAAGAAGGACCTGAGCCATATCAGGGCATTCCCAGCTTATTGGAGGTATGAAAATAGTATTTGGCATTCACTGGAATCAAACACGACAGAGTGATTCAGCAAGAAGAGTAGGGATGTCCTTCTGTTCTCTGTGATTAGGAGGAGACCATCCACCAGAGCAGTAAGTGCTGTTTCTATACCATGGTCTAGCCTGAATCCTGACTGAGACTGAGCCAAAATACTGGCAGCTGGCATTTTACTTTAGCTTCTCAATTAAATTGCTTAGAAAAGGGAAGTTAATCTCCATTGGTAAGGTACAGCCTTTGGTACTCCACAGCATTTACCAGCCAGCCAGGTGATTTGTGCAAGAGTTATGGCAAAAAAGTTATTTGTCCATCCTCCAAGGAATGAGATGTCAACTGTATTTGTTACAAGGGAAGGGAGAACTGATTGGGGAAATTATAAAGGCTCAAAAGGGCAAGGAAAACTTCTCTCTAAATTCCTGAGGTTCTACCATACTCAGAGCTTTTTTAGGGTACCAGTGAAACTCTGCTAAAAAACTTCACTGTATGTCTAACCTTAGTCCTAACATTTTGGCAGCCGACATCCTGCGTGTCACAACCAGTGCATAATCAAGAACTCAGATTTGCACCTTCAATGTCTTGCATATCCCAAAACTGTGTTGGAAAAAGCAGGTAGCAAGTGAAGGCCTTCTTTTTAACCACACTTAGCTTTATAGTTTTTTTCCTCTTTTGGGAGGAGGGGGAGATAAAACTGTGCTTTGGACATTATCAGGGTTCATGGAGTTTAAGGATGAGTTTGATTACAGTTGGAAGTAGGGATCATAACTGTCTGTACTGTGTGTTCAACTGCACTACAAGCAACTGAGCTCGCCCCCAGCCCAATGTTTTTCCGGCTGACCTTTTCAAGCATTGTTTTAGTTGTGTTCTTCCTTGAAGCACTGATAACAATGTCAACAGTTATTTGTGAAAATAAGTTAATTTAATTGACTTTAACATTGGGTCCATTAGGAAAAAAATCTTATCCTAAGGAGCCCATTTATATATTTTTCAAACTATATTAACTCTGCTCAGATACTCTGCTAGTGTGGGGGGAGTGGGATAAGGCGGGCGGGGTTATCCAGGAACTTCAAAGTAGCCTCAGTATGTGATAAAAGACATATTTCAGTAACAAAATGATCACTTGAAATATTATACAATGGCCTCATCAAGCTAAGAATATATTGGGAGAAATTCTTAAGAAAGATCAATTTATGACCTTTGAAACTGTGAAGTACTCGCTCTGGTTTTCTTTCACAATGATACAGGCATTTTCTTCTATTAGCTTTTATTATGCTGTTTGTTCTTAAGTCCTAGCAACATTTCTTTGGTTTCTACAAATCCCCGCTTTGCTCTTCTCATTGATTTTCAGAGCCATATGGTGCCACATTCTCTGTTTCTTATAAGACTTTCTTCTCTGTCTCCAAATAAATGTTTTCCTTATTTTGAGAATTTATCAATAAGTCTGGCTTTCTTCTCCAGAAAAATTAGGTTTTCTATTTTACAAGTCTGGATTTTATATTCACATATAGGTGTTTGGGATGAGGCGGAGGGGGGGTGGGGGTGGGTTTGCTTCCCCTCCCCCATGTGTTTCCTTTTTGTGAGTGTGGTGAAGGAATTTCTTTACCTGTAAATGTTTTTCTTTATAAAAGCTCTCGAATTCTGTTCAGATTTATTTCAAATGTTTTGCAGTGTTAAATAGTCTCCAGAATGAAATTCATCCTCATTAAGTACTTGTAACAAACTAAAGGAGACGGTTTGTGGAAGCAGTCAGGAAGTTGTGCCCTTTTGACCTGGAGAACCAAGAGGAAGGTTGAGAGGAAGATGATAAAGAAAAGGCACAAGGAAGAGGCTATCTATATGCACCAGTTATAGACTGTCCAAGTTTTTCAGAATTCTCTTAGGAGAAGAATTAGTACTTTCAGGAAGATTTCCAAGAGAATGTGAGGAGATCATAGTATGAGTCCAATTCATTATGTTGCACTGAATCTTTCTCCTGGTGTCTTGGAGTCCAATCCAGATCTTGGAATAAACCGTTCCAGCAGATTTCAAGAAGACACTTTCATAGGATTCTGGTTTATATGACCCCTTCAACAGGGTCTTTTAAAAAGGAGGGGGGCACAAAAATGGCTTTATACAGTCGTTTCAGCTTGATCCTGTGAGATGCTCATTGAAATCGGAATTCCAGGCCTCTGCACTTTGAAAGATTGTGCTGCCAGGCATTTTATTCATAGACTAGAACAAGGGGGAGGCAGCTGTTGAATATGGGGAACCTTGGGGGAGGGGGTGGAGCAGGGGTGGGAAGAGGTGGGGCATTGGGGGAAGCAGTGGGGCAGGGCCTACAATGGAGCAGGGGTCGAGCACCCCCCAGGAAATCTGAAAGTCGGCGCCTATGTCCGTGCCCTGCTGGAGGGGCGTGAGGGCTCCCTGCCTGTGTCCCGCTTGGGGGTGGTGGCGTGCGAGGACTTGGTATCCCGCTGGGGGGATGGTGCGAGGGCTCCATGCCCTTGTCCCCAGCGGTGTTTGGGCTGCAGAGGATGTGGCTGAGCCCAGATCACCTCCTGACTGTGGGGGGAGGGGAGCACAAGGTGGAATTTTAGCCTAGGGCACAAAATATCCTTGCACCGGCCCTGCCAGCCCCCTTTCCCTGGGGCAGACTGCAGTCTGTAATGGCCACTCATCATTGGCAAGGGGATAGGACCTGCTGCCTTTGCCTGTTCTGGGGCTAGACCCCTGTAACTCCAGTACCTGTTTAGGCCCTAACCAAAGCCTCAGCCTGGGGAGTTTGCCAGGCTGCAGCTCCCCAGTTCCTCTTGTCTTTCCCCAGCACTGTTCTGTGCAGTTCCCTGCTCCCATCCAGATAGGCCCTTCTCCCTCCAAGACAGGAGAGAGACTCTTCCTAACTCCTGGCCCCCCAGCCTTCTTATCAGAGCCAGCTGGACCCTAATTGAACTGGCCACACCTATGGCTGATTCCCCAATCAGCCTAGCTTGGTTGCTTTTAACCCCTGTTCTGGGGGAGTGGGGCAGCTGCCCCACTACAATAGGGTAGAAACAGAGGGGATATAGGTAGGGAGGTGAAAGGAGGGAGTGCTTCTTCCATGGCATCATTCATCTGTTTCCCCTGTCCTGGAAGAGCTGTCCATGGGAAGTAGGTAAGGCTAGGGTCTGTGGATGGGGAGGGGGTTCTTCGTCCTTACTGTGAAATTGTCTCCCAAAATAAATAGGTGTCTCAGCCCTTCCTCTCATTCGCAAGAGGTACCCCATGCTCCTGCTCGAATTTCTGGCCCACTGAGGCATGTGAAGCGTGGATGTGAGAACAGCTGGAAGGGCATTAGAAGCAGGATCCCATGAAAGTTCACACAGCAAACTGACAGAGCTTGAGAGCAGTAAAGAAAAATCTATGTCATGTTAGGACTATGCCTGATACTTCTCAGAAGCAAGGGTGCATAGTGGGGCTGGAAAAGGTGGAACTATGATTCTACCACCCCCTTGCCCTACTGACCAGTGGCCATGAGTTGAGGGGAGTGAGCTGTACACTGAAAGGGGGTGGAGTAAATTACTTCTTCCAGCTACCCTAAAAGCAAAAGGGGAGCCTGGGAGAAATTGTGACTCTCTCTGTGCTTTCCCATTGTTCCCTTTGGGGTCGGGCAGATGGGTGCTGCTCTGTGCTCAGAGCTAAGTGCAAATAACGTGGTCTAGCTGTAATGAAAAGGGACTTGTATGGTCCTTTCTCTTCAACTCAACAATGTTTACAATTGTTGTGACCTTTTAGTCCTTACCACAGTTTTCTGTAGCTCTAATGTCTCTTATCATTAAATCATTAGATACTGTTATGAACTGAACTTGTATTTAATTACACATTTTGTAACCTGCCTCAAAGATTTGACTTTGTGACCAATTCCCCTAAATTTAGTAAACCAAATTAGATAACTTTCTCCCTCACAAACCAGTCTGTACCCCTTTATCACTTTGTTGGGCTGCAAAGTTGTGTGGACTTGAATTTTCAGGGCCTGTTTTTTGCCTACTATAAATCCAGTGACTTGAGAGAAGTTACACAAGTAATGAATTTAGCCCAGTGTCTTCAGATTCAGATAGTAGTGTATACAAGTATGGGCCCCAGTCCTGCAACCACGTACACTTATGTGCAATTTTAGTCAGTCTCATTGATTTCTGAGAATTCACTGTTTCGTCACATTCAACATCTTTCCTGTACATTTGTTTCTTGTTCTAGTCTATGAATAAAATGTGAAGTTTTCAATAAAATTGAATTGTGTGTTTCCACTTAATGTAAGCTTACATTCCATGTTTTTCTTTTTTTCTAGAAATGCCTACATATTTTGACTCCCATGTTTGCAGTATACCTGGACTTAATGCTCTTTCATTTCCTTTGTCTAGTACAGGATGCTCTGATTCTGAGGCATCCCAGGGAGTGTAAAAAAAAAAAAAGAGAAAGGGGGGAAAAAAACTAATTTAGGAAGTAAATCTGCTCAGTCTTTTATCCCAGCATCCTGCCCTCCTGCTGCTTTTTATATGACCTTCTGAAGTACATGGAATTCATTACTTTTATAAAGACCATAGTTTTTTTTTTCCTCTCACAGAAGTTAAAATGGATACATGTTCTTTTTTCAAAGTAGCTAGGACTCCTCATACAAAATATGACATCTTGCAGTAAAGGGCTCTGAGCTAGTTCCTCTTGTTCAATATCAGCTGCATGGGTTTTATATTCAGAACAGCTAAACAAACAAAAAAACGCAAAGAAAGAAAGGGGACAATATCATCATCATTATTTATTTATTCACCATTTCTGTTGTAGTGATGCCTAAACCAGGTCAAAGCTGCATTGTTCTGGGTGCTGTGCAAACAAACAGTAAATAACAGTGCCTGTCCCAAAGAGCTGACAATCCAAGGTTATGTTTATCCTAAAGTTAGTGGGCCTATTATAACTTGAGTCAATTGCTAAACTCTGTAAATGCTAATCTAGATACCCCATGATACAAACATTTGTGGTTTACTCCAGCTGGAACCCTAGTGAATTAATAGTCACTGCCGGGGTAGCATCAAGAGGGGCTTTAGTGTAAATGAGACTAAGGCCCAAACCACTTTGTGTTCCTTAAATGAAAGACACTTTATACACATGTATAGTTACTGTAAGGCCTTTCAAACAAGTGGTAATTATGTAGGCATCTCTGTATTGCTCACATCGGCCAAGGCTAATATTAGAAAGTACTTACTCTGTGGGTGAGACATGTTGGTGCAGTGTTCAGTGCCTGGCCTATGTGTCTGTAATAAATCACCATGCAGAAGAACTAGACCAACCTGTATCTTTTTTTAGCTTTTCTAATTGCAGACCACAAAAACTGATAGAACCTAAAATGTTTGCTCAGTCTAGACAGAATGGAGAAATGGAGGCACACTTGCAATTTGCAAGGGGGGGGGGACTTTTGCTCCTGCTAAGGGAGGCACAGTCTAAGTGTAACAACAAAAATATCAGGCTAAGTATACAAGCTGGGAGTTTTGAATTATTCTTTATAAGTCAATTAAATCAATATGCAATAATCCAGGTTTACATGGGTACTTTTAGACTTCATAAAATATTCTGAAAATGCATTTAGTGCTGCTGAAAGATGCTGCATTGACTGTCTAGCCACAGAATAGGAACAACACGTGCAACAGCAGTGCAGCCTTCCCCTGACTTTCCCAACAACGGGCCGGAGTCTCTGCTTTTGAGCTAAAATGGGGAGCTGCAAAGAAGCCAGTTATTGACCTGTAATTCTGGGGCTATTTTCTCTAATGCTGGTTGATAACTGGTCCCCCAAGGCCACCCACCGGCAGAGGATTGTCAGAAAACATTGCACCCCTGCTTCTTCTCTTCCAACATGTCCACTGTGATGTATGGAATATGGGAGACCATTAGTGAGACCAATATTATAAAATTGCAATGAATCATGCCAGATATGCCATGTAAGGTCTCTGTGAAAATGTTATGATTTGCCAACTTGTTTATATATTTGTATCACCTTTGTATTGTGAGTTATAGATATGTGAGTTATGGATATGTGTGGTATATCTCTATTTCCAAACTTGTGCATTGTTTCTGGGTGACGTCCCCAGACAGATTGGCATCATCACTGCCTAGCCTGGTCGATGGCCCATTCAGGGTCATCAGCTGTACAATGAACCCATTGAAAGGACCCCTACATGTCCTAGAGTAAGCAATCTTGACTCTGATCCCACCTCCAGAGTAGAGCTTGGGAGTCACCTGACTGAAATTGACATGGACAAGCACTCAAAGAAGAAAAAACGGTTACTTATCTTCTCATAACTGTTCTTTGAGATGTGTTGTTCATATCCATTCCAACACTCACCCTCTTACCCCTCTGTCAGAGTAGCTGGCAAGAAGGAACTGAGGAGGGGCTGGATTGGCAGGGTCATATATTGAGTGCCATGAAAGAACGACTCCACAGCTGATCCAACAGGAGCTGCTAAGGGAAAACTTTCCGACAACTACGCATGTGGTACACACACACCTGATCAGAATGGACATGAACAACACACCTTGAAGAACAATGATTATGAGAAGGTGAGTAACCATTTTAATTTTTTTTTAGGCACTAAAGGATTGTCTGGCATCATGATATTTTGGATAAGGTCCAAACTAATACTGACCTAGTAACATGGTTGGCCCTTTGGGGTCAGAAGAACATTTTCTATAGTGAGCAGAGTTTGAAAATAACTTTTCACTGTAGTGGACCTAGGTGCTTATTGGGATCCAGAGAACTGGAATGCAATGAAGGGGGCCGAGTGGTTTCTTTTTTATAGCTACTTGATAAACAGTGTAGGGGATCAGAAACACAGTTTGTGACTGGTTGGTGAGTTTAACTTCAGTCAGGGCCGGCGACGGGGGGGGACTAGGGGGACAGGTGTGCCGGGCCCCGGACTTAAGGGGGGCCCCCATGGACTCAGGAGTGCACAGGCGGGGTGGAAACAGGGGATGCTCTGCAGAGCCCCGGCGTGCACGCGGCCCGCCGCGTGCAAATCCCCCACCGGGCGGCCCCCCCAGCGCTGTAGCCAAGTGCCCGCACCGCACGGCAGACTCCACAGCGGGTCCAGGGAAGCGCGCCCGGCCGCTCTGGTGTGCGGCGCTGACGGTGGTGGAGAAGGGGAGCCAGCCTCACCAGGGTAAGGGGGCAGGGGGCCCGGCCCCACTCAGGGGGCGGCTCCGGGGGGACCTTTGGGCGGGCGGGCTCTGCGGTGAGTTCACCCCCTGTGGGCGCTCGGGACTCAGGAGGTTCATTCATCGGCGTGGCTGGGCTGGGGGGCAGGCAAGGGGGCGGTGGGGGGGGAGGCCAAGCTGGGCGGGTGGGGAGGGGGGCAGGAGACTAGGCTGGATGGGGTGGGCGAGGCGTGGGTGCGGGGGGGAATGAGGTTTGGTGGTGGGGAGGCTGGGCTGGGTGGGTCAGGCATGAGGGGCAGGAGACTGGGTTGGGAGTGGGAGGGGGGAGGAGGTTAGGTTCAGTGGGATGGGCCGGGCCAGGCAGGGGTGGGGGAGGGAAGGCGGTTAGATGAGGGGAGGCTGGGCGGGGGTAAAGGAAGATCACCCCCAACAGCGAGGTGGGCCAGGCAGGGATGGGTGGGGAGGGGAGGAGATTAGGTTGGGTGGGCAGGGGGGGAAGGAGAATATGCTGGGGGGGGGGAGGTGGGCCAGGCAGGGGTGGTGTGCTAGAGGCCCCCCGCAATCGCCGCGTGCCTCACGCCACCGTGCTACCGCCGACCGCGCCCGGTACCCCCGCGACACGACACCCCCGCTATGCCCGACCGGCAAGGCAGTCCCACGTAGGCCAGGGCGGGGCAGGGCGCGGGCGGCGGGAGACTGGCCGGGGGGGCGGGGGGGCACAAACGATCAGAGTACCGGGCCCCAAAATTTCTGTCGCCGGGCCTGACTTCAGTGTTAACTGTTACCCAAAATTGGGCCAGCTACTAAGCTTAGGGAGGATTAATGACCCACCAGAGTCTGGCAGAATGCAGCACATTTATTACGTTGATCTCCCCAAGGCAGATGGAATGCAACTCAGTTGGTCCGGGCGAAGGGCCTTCTTGGGAGGTACAAGCTTGAGAGAGAGAAAGCACATGGCACCTTCCCCTTTTAAGGACCAGCTGCTGGCCTGCGACTAGAGATGACTTGGCTACATCTGGTTGGTCACACCCCAGTTCAGGTTGGGTCCAAGCAGTGCCTATGCTTTGGGTGTGTGATTTCTACCCAATTAAGGGTCCCAGACACCTTGTCTACCCTTGGAGCTTTTCTGTCTTCTAGCTGTTTAAACAGCCCATTCATCTCCTAAGCACTCCAGGAGGGAGAGGTGGGGAAAAGCCACTTCACAGGTATTCAAAGAGGGAGAGGAGACAAGTGTATGTGTGTGTGGGGGGAGAGTAACAGATTTTTTGAGCATACAGGTATACGTAGCATACAGATCACTGCAGCTCCTACAACATTAACCATCAGTTCTGGGGGTATCTGTGCTCCCTTTTTACAGCCTGCCCTGACGTTGGCATTTTCAGTGAGAGTTGCCCCAGTCACCAGAGGTTGGATCCACTGCATTGGAGCTCTGTAGAGTTTGGCTCCACAGGGAAGTCCCGGTGTCCATATTGCTGTCCAAGCTGAGTAGGGTCTCAAGGTACTGTATAACAAGGCCTGGCTGCAAACAGCCAGCCTGGTGCAGGGAAGAAAACCTGCCTTTTTTATGAGCTATTAGAGCATTTGGGCAGTTATGTGGATATCTACCAAGCTAGATTTGATTGGGGACAGCACTTGGGCATCCTGCATTGGACTCTCGAGAGACTGGGAGTCAGGAGAAGACAACACCATTGCTGGGTGCCAGTAATGAAACTGGGACATGGACAAAAATGCTATTGAGCTCATGTGAGTGTCATAAAACCTGTTCTTGGAGGCAGATGCAGTGAGAGTGGAACTGAGTAAGCTCAGGGGAATGACGGCTCAGGGGATGAGAGGTTCTACTCAAAGTATCTTGCTGTCTTTTGTTATTCTTATGGATGTGGATGTGGCCTGAACACTCAGGGCCAGGGGGCCCGGTTTCAGGTCGGCATGGTCACTGCCATTGTTTGTTTTGTAAAGACCAGAGGCAGCCTTCCTGTGAATGAAAATTCGCCTCTTCCCCTTCTCCTTCCCTCATTCCCAGCTCTACTGTAGCAAATGTAATAGCACCCTTCCCACCATCTCACCCAACCAGCAAGTTAAACACAGCAGTTGGCTAAGCCATGCTACAGTGACTGAATTCAAAACCGTGGCCAAGCAAGGGAAAGTTTAAAAAGCCCGAATGCCGAATGGTTATGCTTGGTCTGAGAGAAGTCCTGTTATGGAATGGGGCGGATGTGCTCCTCTGCCCAACTGTGAAAAGCCCAAAGATTAAAAAAAATATATTAGTATCATGTACTTTATCTGGCCACTTTATGTAAACATTTGGGAACTGGCCATGAAGAGGTTAAAGTAAAGAAATAATTGGGGTGAGTGCGGCTTTCCCATCTCTTTCCTCTTCTTCACTAGGGTAAGCAGTGCTCCCTCACAGCTGCCCCTTCCTTCTTGGCCAGTGTGGCAAGAGCGCCCTCTCCTGGTTCCTTTTACTTCAACCACTGCCCATGATGATTCACCAAAGAGTACATACATCACTACACCACCGTTTTATATTTGAAGCTATAGTATTTGGCTTTGGCTTGATGGGGGCACACATGGAATGGGTACATGGATTCCCCCTGTCGTCCCAGCTCAGTTCCGGAAACATGTTCATATTCCTCTGTAATTTGGGGCACATTTGCCACCTTGATAACAGAACACTGCAGCATTTGATTGCAATGCTGCCAACTCTTGTGACTGGGTTGTGTATCCTGCTATTTAGTGTTTTTTGTAAATACCTGGCTCCTGCAGACAAGTGACTACATGAGAAACCCAGTTTTCATTTTATTTAAAAAGTGAGTTTCCAACCCTCGTGGTTGCAGAGAAAAGCTTGAAAATGTGATTCAGGTGCACCCTACAGGCTCGAAAACCAGAAGGCAAATAAAAACAGCCCCAAATTTATTATTATTATTTTTAAAAATCTCATGACTTTTGTGATGTCTGAACACTTAAGATTGGCAGGACTATGTCTGTATTGCCATGCAACACAACAGTACCCAGAGTGGCTCAAGTGTGACAACAACACGATGAAGGTTTGAAAGGGTTACCAGCCTGGGACAGGGAAGGGTGGGGAGCGGAAGGCAAAGGGGGAATTGAGGCACTATTACAATCATCAGATCAAGCCACAGGGTGGAGGAGAATTTTCCAGATCCTCTGACCTTAAGTTTGGGGAGTGAGAGGAAGAGGAAGCACATTTACACAGATCCTCTGTCAGAGCTTCCTGAGGGAGGGGGACTCTGTCCTTCTGTCTCTGTGCTACATCTAGTGACACACACAGCTAAGTAAACATGTGAATGACATTCAAAGTACAAACATAAGAGAAAATGTAATTTTTGGGACTCTTTTATTAATGGAACTGTTCCCAAATCCTTCACATCTTAAAAATAAAGAATTGATCCATGCTGAGTGTAAAATGAGTTTATTTACTAGACAGTAATAATACTTTACACTCTGGTAGCACTTTTTATAGGTTCAAAGGTACCAAGGATAGAAGAAAAAAACTATTATTATCAGCTGTTCAGACCCCCTGTAGAACACAGGCCATAGACCTTCCCCAAAGTAACTCCTAGAGCAGATCTTTAGATAAACATCCAATCTTGCTTTAAAATTGTCAGTGATGAAGAATTCACTGTGACCCTTGGTAAGTCTGAATCTCTAGCTTTAATTTCCTCTCTTTGGACGGTGTTCTACCTCTCTCTGCTAGACTGAAGAGTCCATTACTAAATATTTCTTCCCCATGTAGATATTTCTAGACTGTACTCAAGTCACCCCTTAACCGTCTCTTTGTTAAGATAAATAGACTGAGCTCCTTGACTCTATCGCTATAAGTCATCTTTTCTAATACTTTAATTATTCTCATGGCTCCTCTCTGAACCTTCTCCAATTTATCAACATCCTTCTTGAATTGTGGACACCAGAACTGGACACAGTACTCCAGCCGCGATCACACCAGTGCCAAATAGAGTTTAAAAAAACCCTCTCTGCTCCTACTTGAGATTCCCCCATTTATACCCCCCAGCATTGCATTAGCTCTTTTGACCACAGCATCACATTAGGAGCTCATGTTTAGCTGATTATCCACCATGACTCCCAAACCTTATTCAGAGTCACTACTTCTCAGGACAGAGTCATGTAAGTGTGACACTGGCAGACCAGGTGCCAGCTTATGCCAAGGCCCCTGCACCTCACTGAATACTGACAGTTGCAGAACTGGAAACCAGTGTGGCTCAGCTGTGTGTTAGCACTGTTAAAATAGATGTTAAGTTGATAAGAATGTGTTTAGTGTTTAGAGCTGATAAAATGCTTGTAGAACACTAGATGTATTGATCTTACTTATAATAGTCAACTGTATAGGGTTATATTGAGGGTCTATAATGGGGGTGGGTAAACATGTTGGACTGAGGGACACATCTTTGAATAGAAATTGTATGGTGGGCCATGAATGTTCACAAAATTGAGTTTGGGGTGTGGGAGGGAGTGAGGGCTCCAAGGTGTGGCCAGAAATGAGGAGTTCTGGGTGCAGGAGGGGGCTCCAGGCTTGGAAGTGGGGGCAGGTGAGGGCTCTGATTTGGGCTGGGGATGAAGGGTTTGGGGTTCAGGAGGGTGCTCCGGGCTGGGATCAAGGGGTTCGGTGAGTGGGAAGGGGATCAGGGGTGGGGCAAGGGTTTGGGACGTGTGTGTGTGTGTGTGTGTGTGTGTGAGAGAGAGAGAGAGAGAGAGAGAGAGCTCTAGCCGGGGGTATGGGCCCTGGGGTGGAACAAGGGATGAGGGGTTTGAGGTGCAGGAGGGTGCTCCAAGCTGGGACTGAGGGGTTTGGAGGGTGGGAAGGAGATCAGGGCTTCTGGCCAATGGGAGCTGTGGGACAGAGGCAGCATGTGGAGCAGAGCCCCTGGCTGCCCCTATGCGTAGAAGCAGGAGCCGTGTGGAGCAGCCCCCCAACCCTGCTCCCCGGCTGTAATAAAACTTTTTTTATTGTCTTACTTTTTCATGAATACAGAATATTACATAACCCCGTCCCGTTTTTGCTATCCCAATGTCTCGTTTTTGTCTCAAGGAAATATGGCCAGCCTATCCTTAAGGCTCCCTGCAGCAAGGCCTGTCTCCCTCTGCTTACAGAGGAGACTCCTGTATTTAGGCCCCTGCCTGCTCTTGCAGCCTGGGGCTCTCAGGCTAGAGCTCCCTAGCTCCCAGTCCCTTGCCCCAGCCCTGCCCCAGTCCAGGTACCTTGCTCAAGGCCTCCCCGCAGATAGGCCTGTCTTCCTCTGCTTACACAGGAGACCTCTCCCTCAGGCCCCTGCCTCTCAGGCTTTATGCAGGCCTGAGTGTTTGGGGTGTGGCCACCCAGCTGAGCCTGCTTCCCACTCAGCCTGAGAATTAGCAGGCTCCCTGCTACAACCCCTTCCCTGGGCTGCTTCAAACCCCTTCCCGGGGCTACCCCAGCCCTCTTTTTAGGGGGGGGGGAGCGGGTTGCACCCCGCTACAATTCCCATCATTTAATCCTTTATTAATTTTTATTTGTAAGGGTATCAATGTTTTACAAAGTATTAAGCCTGACAATACATCTAGGAAGTACAATAAATCCTTTAAAGATGTGGAAACCGAGGCACCGGATTTAAATGTCTTGCTTGGGGGTCATGCAGGAAGCTTGTGGCAGAGCTAGGCATAGAGCAAAAAATCTCCCAATTCCCAGTCCTACACTTTGGGTCTGATCCAAAGTCTATTGAAGTCAATTGGATTCTTTGCATTGACTTAACTGAGCTTTGGATAAGGCCTTTTAATCACAAGTATTTCACTTAAAAAAACAACAGTGGCACATTCTTACTTGATTCCCCCAATACAAAGCTCTGTTACAGAAAGGTGTTTTAGAAGGGGGAGAATGCCTCAGACTTTCTGATTTGACTACAGTTAATTTCTCAAAAACCAGCAATAATCACTTCAGAAGCTTGTTAGCAATACAGTATATTTTCTCACTCATTTCTCCCCTTCCCTCTTTCCTCTCATCTTTCTTTCCATTGTATTCGCTTAATTTTGTTTTCAAAATTCAGGAAAACTATTAGTGCAGGACAACTACCGGTAGTTTAGATTAGGTACAGGATTGAACCTGTAAGAACCTCTCCACATCAGATATTGGAGGACTATTAGGAAGATCCAACTCCGCAGGAAGTCCATTTTCTGGCCAGTTTTGTAGATCTCTGTGTCCCTTCATAGATGTTTCATTATTTTTGAACAACTATAATATTCAACTCCTTCATAAAACTGAGAATAATAATCTAACATACAAAGATTTCATCTCTTAATGATATCAGAAAGACAATTATCCTGACCAAATCCAGTAAATGCTCTTTCAAGTAAGTACTTTTTCCATTTCACATTATGTGTGTGTGTGAATTTATTGCTTATGAAAGGTGAGCCATTCATAGGAAACTAAATTCTCTCTTTTCATACACAGACCAAGTTCAAAATGGGTAAAAGCAATGTAAGATTCCCCACACTGTCTTGTCAAAGTGCCGTAGCCGGACATGAAGGGACCGTGGGTGGAAGTGAGAAGTAATTTGGTCTTCATTTCCAATTCAACCCTTTGCCACTCTTCACTAATTTCCTTGTATCTATCATCTGCTATTTACACATACAGGCTATTGTATCATTTCTTCATCTGCTGATTCCCAGCATAATTCAGCTCCTCTGGAGAGAGCATTTGTTCTTCATGATTGACAGATCCTGGTTCAGTATGGTGAGAGACAAACAGGCCCCCGTGAAATGACAGGGAATTCAATCTGATATTTTCTGAGTGCTAATGTGTCATTTTAATGAACCACAGGTTTTGACAAACAGTTCAAAATGTCTGGACACTAATAAATTCTGGGTTTTTTTTTTCAGTTTCCCCACTTTCAATCAGCAAACTATGGATTTAGTCCATATATTTTCCCCCTTGGCTTCTGAGGATTTTGTTCCTACAACACAGAGTACAGAAGAAATTGCTAGCATTTACCTTTTTATTGTCTATATGTTATTCTAATGAGAAGACAAACAAACTGACAGGCAAGCGTGATAAGTTTTTATCTCCACCATTAAAGAGAAATCTGATTTGTGCAGATACCAAGACTTAAGCAGGATGAGAACTTTCGAGACTTATGCAACTACCATAAAGTCTTGGCCACATGCTGAATT
Organism: Sternotherus odoratus; assembly: GCA_032164245.1. NCBI lineage: Eukaryota > Metazoa > Chordata > Testudines > Kinosternidae > Sternotherus > Sternotherus odoratus. The sequence goes on along the minus strand of JAVMKO010000001.1, from coordinate 71,075,796 downwards.
AGGAGTTTCTGATGGTTCTCAGCTGGCTCTTCAGTTCTCTTTGCTGAGTCTGAAACAAGAGGAAATTATCCCACTTGTCCTCCTTGATCTCAGAAAGGCTGATGTCCAAGTTTTCTGCAGAATGCTTTTGCTCTGTCATGCATGGCCCAAACATTCACGTTTGACTTGTGTAAGTGCCCAAAGGGGCTAAGCATACTACCCAAGATGGATTATCGAAGGTGCCATCAAGGGGGGAGCACTGCTTTTGTCAGGACAAGTTGCACTTCTGTTCTTAACTTAGGCTCTCATTGGAACCACTTGGTACGATCTATTTCACCAAACGACTTACCTGTTTTTATTGCCTCTCAGTCAGAACTGAGCTCCAACAAATACCCAATAACATATGCAACCTGGACACATGAGGCTCAGCAGCACCCGCTGACCTTAGTAATTTCTGCAAATAGAACTCATCTTCCAATTCAGTGACACGTTGTTCAAATGCTGTGTACAGGGAGACCTGCATTTTGAGGTATACATGTTATATGCCTTCTAATGTGGCTTCTATTGTTATATAGATGGTAAATCCTGGAACACCCCAGTGCTGTTTTATTTGCAGAAGCTGTGGCAGCCTATGGCCCACACTCAGATTCTACACTGTGAACAGGAATTATTTTAGGGAGTTCAATAGGCTGTGTTATAGAGAGGTCAAACTGGATGATCACAATGGTCCTTTCTAGCTTTAGAATCTTTGAAACGCCAATGCAAACTCGCTGAAGTTTTCAGGGTTACAAGAAAACGGTGTCTTAAAATAAACACAGTACTACAGGGCTTCTTTTGAGTATCATTTTTAAAAATAACGTTTAATGTATTGGATTATTTTTTGAAAAGTGTTACATTTTTACATGACCTACTGACCACCCCTGAGAGGGTTATGCCTCAAGGCTTGGGAAACCCTGATCTAATGTAATAAACCAGTATGCAATCGGAAATAATGCAGCGAATTGTTCAGTCTCCCCTGCATCCAATAACATGATTTTTTTTTCTTCTACTAGTGACAGTGTAGGCCGGGCTAGTGGAGTGAGTCCAACACAACTGTAAAATGAAAAGCATCAAGTCTAACTCACTACAAACTGATCAATATACGGATTACACTCTGTCAGAGAGAGGTGTGGTTTAAGCAAGGGGCTGGGAATACTTAGCTCTAAACTCAGCTCTGACACTGACCCAGGCTGTAGTCTTGGCAAATCATTCAAAGTCACAGAATGATAGAGTTTAAGGTCAGAAGTGACCACCAGATCATCTAGCCTGACTCCTGTATATCATGGGTCACCAGCAGCACCCAGCACCGGTACACTAAACCGAACAACCTAAATTAGACCTTAGTATTCCAGACCTCGGGAGACAAGAGAAGATGGCTCACTTGATGATTGCCTGTTCTGTTCATTCCCTCTGGGGCACTTAGCACTGGTCACTAACATAGGACAGGATACTGGGCCAGATGGACCTTTGGTCTGACCCAGTACGGCCGTTCTTATAAGTTATGTTCTTAAAACTATTATGTGCCACAGGCAGAGACTAGAAGGGACTGCACAGCACCAGTGCCCCAGGCCCCTGCCATGGCAGGATAATGCTTACAACAGATATTCCCAGGTAACCCTGGCAAGTGACCTGCGCCCACACGCTGCAGGGGAAGGCAACCCCCACCCTCCTCCACCGTCCCTGCCAATCTGACCTGTGGAAAAATTCCTTCCTGGCCCCACATATGATGATCAATTAGAACTTGAGTGTGAGGCGACCAGCAGCCAGACCAGGGTTGCTCACTCAGTGGCCATGACTCATCACCCACAGCTTCTCAGCAGAGCCCACAATAACTCAGCACTCAGGCATGCTGCGGCAGCCTATCCCTGCACCAGGCTCAGACACAGGTATTTTCCCAACCCCACCAGAGCTTTTACTTAGTCTGTGGTACAGCCTCACTACTTGGCTAGGAACCCTTCGGCTGCCTCACAGTGTTACAGATTCCCTGGGCTTCTAGCCCGCTCTCGATCCAGTTCCTGTTCCTGCCTCAGCCTGTTTCAGCCTTATCTAGCCTCTACTGCCTACTCCAATCATGCTGACTGCTCCAGTCCTGCCCCCCACCTGGCTTCAACCTTTGACCTATATCTCTATATCTCTAATTACAATCCTGATTTGGCTTGTCTATGGACTCTGACTTCAGTTCTGTTCCACAACCTGTCCCAACACCTCAGTTTTAGTGCTACCCTCAGCTCGCTCCCAACTCTGTGGTTGACTTCGACCCTTGTACCTGTTCTTTTCCTCTGGCTCTAACCACCAGGACTGACCGCTTCTAACCCAGAGCCTTACAGTGACCAAGTGAGCAAGAACAAGCCAACCCAGCCACGGACCCTCTGGGATTCTGGCTGGTTGCTAAGTACCTAAATCCCTTTTGAAAATGAGACTTGGGCTCCTAAATCAGACATTACAATGCTAAGTGCTGCAATGCCTAAGGGCCGGTCTTCACTGGGGGGGTGGGGGGGGAAATCGGCTGTAGATACGCAATTTCAGCTACGTTAATAATGTAGCTGAAATCAGCGTATCTACAGCCGACTTACCTGCTGTCCTCACGGTGGCGGCAGCACACTCCCTGTCGACTCCAGCTTGCGCCTTTTGGCGAGCTGGAGTTCCGGAGTCAACGGGGGCACCACTGGTGATCGATTTATCGTGTCTTAATGAGATGCGATAAATCGATCGCCAAAAGATCGATCCCTCCACAGCGTAGTGAAGACAAGCCCTAAATAAATATCTTTAAAAATCTGGGCATAGTGGTGAGTAGTTCTAATTCCATCCAGTAGAGGGAAGTAGCACACACACACACACTAGCTAGCACAACACTTCTTTACAAGGTTGCTGTGAAGATCAGTTAGATTAAGTAAAATACGCTGACCATTAAAAACATTGGAACATAACCGCTGATTAAAGATGGGCCTCAGTTCCCTAGTTCAGGGATTTTCAGATCTGAGAGTTTGGTGGCCATAGAATCGTAGAATATTAGGGTTGGGAGGGACCTCAGGAGGTCATCTAGTCCAACCCCCTGCTCAAAGCAGGACCAATCCCCAACTAAATCATCAAACAGATTTTTGCCCCAGAACCCTAAATGGCCCCCTCAAGGACTGAACTCACAACCCTTGGCCAATGCTCAAACCACTGAGCTATCCCTCGCCTCACAGATAGGAAGTGTGAAAAATCAAGACAGGGGGTAGAGTATAATAGAGAGCTATATAAGACAAAGCCCCGAATATCAGACCTGTTCCTATAAAATCAGAACATCTAGTCACTATAGGTTCAGCCCATTAAAAAGAAGGAAGCTAACTTTAAAATTCAGGTATGAGCATTCCCGGCGCTTGGGGGTATTGATTAATTCTTCTTAATTATACATGATTGTGGCAAAGCTTTGGCCTTCTCCCTGTGGGTCCCGCGCTTCCAGGCAGTTTGTGCTAGCCTCAGAGGCTCACTGTGACCCTCCTTTCTCTCTTTAGAGACCAGGTCACAGCCTATTGAGCCATTTTCATCATAAGCCAGTGATTAGTTAGGGGAGGTAGAAAGGGGGGATCCCGGGCCCACCCTCTACTCTGGGCTCCATCCCAGGGACCCTAATAGTATCAGTTAAGATGGCTGACCTTTTAGCCACTGTAGCAAAGCAGGTCACTCACCCCGGCGGCGCCTCCCGCTGGTCGTCTTGGGAATTAGCTCTTTCTGCGTCTGGAGAGCCCTCTGCCGGCTGATGTCCGCACCTGCTCCGGCCCGTGTCCCTCCCGGACCCCAGTGCCCATGAAGCTGAGGGTGCTGCACCCTTGCAGAACCCCCCGAGTCTTGGGGTCTCCCCTCCCTGCGGAACCCTGCACCCACTATCCCTACCTTGCCTCAGGCTTTGCCTCTGCTAGTCACCATTTGCCCCGCTCACTGAGGCGGACTGCAGTATCAGGCTGCTCATCACAGGCAAGGGGGGTTTGGCCAGCTGCTTCTACCCAGCCTGGGGCTGCCTCCTGGCACCCCCAGTACCCAGTGGGTCGGGCCTATGCTAGGCGCGGCAGCCTGGGTCCCTCTCTCTAGAGCTTATAGCTCCCCGGCTCCCAGCTGCCTTGCCCCTGCCCTGTCCCACTCTGAATACCCTAACTCAGGCTTCCAGCAGCGAGGCCTGTCTCTCCCTGCTCCCAGAGGAGACTTCTCTATTCCTAGCCCTGGGTGAGGCCTTTTACCAGGTCTTGCTGCCTGGGGCTCCCAGGCTAGAGCTCCCTAGCTCCCGGTGCCTAGCCCCAGTCCTACACCCCCCTGGTTACTCCCTCAGTCCCAGCCGCTAGGCCTGTCTCCCTCTGAGTGCCAGAGGAGACCGTCCTTCTCTCTCTCCTTCTCTCCTTCATCCATCTCCTTCTCTCTCTCTGTCCTCTCTCTGTCTGTTAGGCCCCTGCCTCGCAGGCTTTTATACAGCCTGAGTGTTTGGGACGTGGCCACCCAGCTAAGCATGCCTCCTAATCAGCCTGGGAATTAGCAGGCTCCCAGCCACAGACCCCTTTCCCAGGGCTATCCCAGCCCTGGCCAGCAGGGAGCGGGGAGCACCCCGCTACAGCCACCAAACACAATACTGGGCTACTTCCCCACAGCAGTCCCCGCTTCTTCAAACTCCACTTTACCTTTACCTCAGAATCTCCTTCCTTGCATATATGTTGTCTACCACTCAGTCTCACCAACAGCACAACCTCCTCTCACAGCTCCTGACATCCACACCCACCTGACTAACTAGGAGGGTTTTTAACTGGTTTCAGCCAGCCCCTGATTGGCTTCAGGTGTCCCAATCAGGCTAGCTATTTCTGCTGCCTTCTAGAAGCTTCTTAATTAGGCTGACCATATTTCCTTGAGACAAAAATGGGACATTGGGACAGCAAAAACGGGACGGGGTTATGTAATATTCTGTATTCATGAAAAAGTAAGACGATAAATTTTTTTTATTACATGAACATATTGACTTGAGCTAACAATTATTCTTCAGTGACAGAACTCATACAAAAATTTAGATAGACGTAAAGGGGGACTGTATTTCACCACGATCGTACCATGAATATTTCTCCGATGAAGTAATCTTACGCAGCAAATTTCGGTCTTTCAATACCTTCTCATAAAACTTCTCACACTCCATGATTCTCTTCAGACACCTCAAATGACCCCCTATTTGCCTCCCCCAACCACATCAGCTTGTGGCTATGGCTCAGTTTCCTGCGTAGCATCTCACAGGAAGAAGCTTGTGCAACAAGAGCTTCCCCCAGGCCAGCCACTCTGCCTTCCTCCTCCAGGCAGGCCCCCAACTGCCTCCACTATCAGTAACCCTTCTGACTGACCAAGTCCTCTCCCTACATCTCCTGCAGCAGAAACACGGCTTCTCACCAACCCCACCGCATCGCCCACGCATGCCACAGCCACCTGCCCAGGCCTTAGCTGTGCCTTGAAAACTGACGCCCCGAATGGGCTCTGAGGCTTGGCCCAACCCCCGCATCCATGTGTTCAGGGAGGGGGTTAACCATGGTACCCCTACCCACCTGCCATCTCCCCTACCCACCCCCTGCCCCTCTTCACGCCCCAGCTGCCAGCCTCACCCCCTGGCTCCCTGAGCTCGGCAATCCCCGCACCCGCGCCTCCCGCGCCACCCCCTCATTGGGCCGCACGTCGCGTTTCCTCCACATGGCGGTGCGGGGGGAGCGAGGCACCAGGCAGCCCCTGCCCGGCCAACAGCTCCACTCTGCCCCACGTGGGGGTGGCCCAGCCAATCGCGCCGCGCGGGCTCTGCGGAGGTGAAGGGGAGGGGGGAGCAGGCCGGGGAGGGGGGCCCGAGGCCATGAGAGGAAGGGACTGAAGGGCTGCGGGAGGGGGTGGAGGAGGCGGGACCCAGCCGTGGGTCCCCGAAATAAGCCATGTTCAGTTTTTTTTAGTAAAAAGCAAAAACGGGACAAATTTGATATTTATACTAAAAAGACGGGACGGTCGGAAAATATGTAAAAAACGGGACTGTCCCGTTCAAAACGGGACGTATGGTCAGCCTATTCTTAATTGGCCCCAGGTGTCTTGATTGACCTGGAGTAGCCTTTGTTTGGCTATCCAGGGAACAGAGACCTGCACATCCTGAGGCTGATATACCTGCCTTCCAGCACTCTCCTATACCCTTCTGGTCTGACTCCGTCACATGATTTAGTGTGCAAGTTCATATAAATATAAAATCGTACAGAATGTCGCTCCAACACTGACATTGAAAATGTGCTTAAGCTGTTCTGCTGCAAGAGACAATAATCTTTCTTGCTTTGTTTGTTTTGTTTAAGAGGTATTAGAATGTTCAATTAATCAAATGATTTAACTGGATGAATATTATTGGATGCTTTATACAAAGGATTACGATGCAATTGAATACGGTGTTACATATGGTGCAAAAGTATTATCTTTTATCTGTAGTAAGGCCCCATAATGGAAATGCAGATAAAATCTAATTTCACTGGTCTTCCCTGCTTTTGCTTTATTGAATATTTCTGAAATGGAACTTCTTCACCCCTGGGCTTACTTTAGCTTCTCTGGGACTTGCATTCTGCCTACCTCACAATATGATGCCTATCTCTGACGTAACAGTCTCACTGAGACAAATTCATGTTTGCCTGCAAGCCTGACTCACTCTTGAGGCATGTTTCAGGTGCTGTATTAGCAAATGTACATTGTGAATTGCTATATGGCACCCAAGTGTGATCCTGAAAGTGTGTTGCTGCTTTCAGGATCTTTCAGTTTTGCCGGAATTTCTGATGATGAATGTTCTTTTTGAGTGGTTAAATAACAAGGCAAAATACAGTGTGTGTGAAAAAATGAGCACTGCACCCATAAACTGCATCATTTTACCACGTATGTAGAGAGTGAGATGCTCAAGGTTTCATGTGGGAATACAGAGGCAGAGTATTGCGTAGAACCTAGAGCTCCTGAATTACAGTTGTGTGCTTTTGCCCCAGGACAATCCAAGAATTGATGTTGAACTGCAGGTAGTGTGGGATAGATGCCATATGGAGTTTTAACTCTAAGACCACGTCTATACTATCCGTATACGTATACTATCCGTACGTCTATACTATACTATAGTATATACTATATACTATCCGTATACGTATATACTATATACTATCCGTACGTCTATACTATACTATAGTATATACTATATACTATCCGTATACGTATACTATCCGTACGTCTATACTATCACTATGGGTAGTGATCAATCTATCGGGGATCGATTTATCATGTCTAGTGTAGAAGTGATAAGTTGATCCCCGAGCGCTCTCCCTGTTGACTCCGGAACTCCACTGCCATGAAAGACTGAAGTGGAGTCGCCGGGGGAGTGGCAGCTGTCGATTCGTCGCCATGAGGACGCTGAGGTAAGTCGATCTACGATACGTTGACTTCAGCTATGATATTCACTAAAGTTGCATATCTTAAGTCGACCGGCCCCCCCAGTGTAGACCTTTCCTCTGATGCTAACCCATTATGTGTTCACACATTTTCTGAGACCATACCCATTAGAAATGTTACTAATGTTATTAGAAGTTAACATTGACTAGCTAAATTGAGGTAAAGAGTGTTAACCTGTGTCTAGGTTAAGGAAAAGATCATGGTTAAACTGGGATTGGGTAACAAATCAGATAACCCTTATTTTATCTAGATTATTTCAGGCATCAGTCCCGCAAGCTTCTGTTTCGGCAGAGCCCTGTTGATTTGGGGCTCCAAGCTAGTGGAGGTCACACGCACAAAAGAGTTTGCAGGGTAAAGGCATATCTATAGTCTCCCACTTCTAAACTGTTGAGGTGCAGGGCAGTTGGATTGATATGTTTTTGTGTTTTGTATCATCACAAAGAAATTCTGACAAGAAATATAGAATTACATTGCCTAGTAATGATCTTTTCAGGGATTCTAAAAGCTTTATACATTTTTAATGCTCAAAATTCATTTCTGATAGGCTGGGATTACAGACCTGTATTAAGTCTAAGAAACAATAGCTATTGCACATTCCTGGTTTCCCAGAATCTATTCTATTTTTTAGTTAATTTTCAATAACCTCTCGGTTTTGACAGAGGCAGTTTCTTTAACAATGACCTCCAAGCAGACACAATATTCAGGGTTGCATTCTGTGGGTTTGATTCTGATCTCCCACACACTAGTTTTATAGTGGTGTGTAATTCCTTAAATTTCAGTGGAATTGCTCCTTATTTTATACCATCTTAAATGAGGTCAGAATTAGGCTGTTTGTATTCATGGCTTACATTTCCTTCTCAAGAGTACCTACACCACTATCGGTGTTTTGCAGTGAATACATCCATTTTTGTTTGACTTCTAGGCATTCATTGCTATAGTGTGATACTTAAGAAGCCCTTCAGGGGAAAGAAATCCTCTCATTCAAATCCCTTTTAGAATTTACTTATATTGTGTTATCTACAAGAATTGAGTTTAAAAAAATAAAAAACCAAATTTAATTGAATCATCAAGTTGTGTAAGTGCCTTACCATGTAACTGCTTATTCTTATTGCAACCTTTGTCCCAACTCTCTTTTTTCCTGTCTTTTTGCCTGTTACCCTCAGTGGTTGTATAGTGTCTGAATCCAGCTGGTACGATCTTTAGGAAGGGTCACTCTTTGTTTCTATAGCGCATCTAGCACCCGCCTCGGTCACTCAAAAATGAATAAGAAATAGTAATAATAATAGCCTGGGTTTTCCCCTCCTGCAAGATTTCTCTGGATTGGGTGAAGGGGATTTCCATGAGGCACTCTTTGTGGTAGTCTTACCCTGTTTTTTGGGTGGGTGAGATTCCCTCCCTATCCCCTGCATAAAAAGTTGCAGGCCTTCTCCCAGATTGGCCAAAACCCCAGGAATCTGTGGGAAGCTGGGGATATGTATAGACCATTTCTGTCCCATCGTACCAGGGGACGTTGTTTGGCCAGGGTGGCTGTGTCTGACGTGCATAAAAGTCTGCCCCACATCCCCAGATTCCTTTGTAAATCCCCATTATTCCCCTTCATGATTCCTACCACGAAAGCTTTAATGAACAGATTCTTAGTATGTTTTCAAGGGACCCAGCATAGGGGTAGCTAGCCCTCTTCTGCCTAATACCACTTCAGTAGCATGTGTTTCTGAATTGTTTATCTGGCACGTGCTTAAGCCAGAATTTAGCATGTTGGTTAGTGTGGCGGGGTGACCACCCGCCCCCTATAGAAAGGGGGCTTGGAAAAAGCCCAGCAGGGGGTTAAGGCTGGGAGCCAGCAGGCTTTTCAGGCCTGATTGGGCATTAGGCCCAGCTGGGTGGCCACGCCCCAAACACAGGCCTGTATAAAGGCTGGGAGGCAGGGGCCTAGAGAAAACAGTCTTCTCTGCATTCAGAGGGAGACAGGCGTGACTGCAGGGGCTTGAGCCAGGTACCTGGGTTAGGGCAGAGCTGGGGCAGGGCAGAGGGAGCTGGGCAGGCTCTAGCCGAGAGCCCCAGGCCTCCGGGCCTGACACAAGGCCCGACCCAGGAGTACCAGGGTTGCAGGGGGAAGCCCAGGGCTGGAGATAGTGACAGCAGGCCAGCCCTCCTTGCCTGTGATGAGAAGCCATGATACTGCAGTCCGCCCCAGTGAGCGGGGGCAAGTGGTGACTGACAGTGGCACGCTCTGAGGCGAGGTGGGGATAGGGGGTAGAGGGTTCCCCATGGGAGGGGAGACCCTCACACCAAAGGGGGTACTGCAGGGGTGCAGCACTCACAGTTGGAGGGCACCGGGGTCCGGGAGGGACACGGGGCCAGCAAAGGAGCGGGGCATCAACCTGCGGAGGGCGCTCTGGACGCTGAAGGAGCTGATTCCCCAGACGACCAGCGGGAGGCGCCGCAGGGGTGAGTGTGGACCACATGACAGTTAGATACAGGTGGAAAGAACTACAGTAAAGACAATTCCTAATCAAATAATGTTACAAAATGTTAGGCAATTGCTCCTATTGAAGACATAAGAAAGATGTTTACTAGTGTTCTGCAAACTGTATTGTAAAATCTACTACTGCCACCATCAGGAAGACATCAAAATATAAAATGCTGTTGGTTACATAGCTTTCCACTATGGATTAGAAAGCAAATCACACAATAAATTCAATAAGAAACATGTCAGATGATGTGAGTGTTTTGAACATACATGATAATATGAGTTGAACTCCACTTCTGTGGGGAGGGAGTCTCTACAGTCAGGCATCCATAAGAGAAATCACAGATAAATTGCAGTAATTTGGACCCTATAGCAATAATTATTTGCAGATCGTATATTCTGCTTCAAAGGATCAAAACGAAATAACTAGTATTCCCAGTTTTCAAAAGTACAAATGAAAAGCAAGGGAGCAGTGAAATTGCAGTGATGCTAAAATATATTCAGCATGTGCCACAATATAAATTGTATGTCTACTTGAATATCCTTCTTTCTGACATACAGCAATCGACCTTACAAATTATTGTGCACCTTTTCTCTACAAGCTAGCTAGCTAGATTTAAAAGTCTGGCCTCCCTTTGGCTACCGCAGTTTGCAAGCACACTGGAAATGGTGGGTGACCAATTGACATCAGAAGTCTACCCATCTTTCAGGCACAATCAGAAAGTAAGGTGTCAAAATGACATCAGTTGACCTCCTGCAGTTATTTGCACCTCTAGTCAGGGAGACCCTGTTTGAGGCTGGGCTGAAAAGGAAAACCTGGTGGGCCATATCCCCAGTACATGTAAATCATCATAATTCCATTGAAAGATGGTTTATATCTTCAGTGGCTCTGGTCTGCTGCATATACCTTTCAGTGCATCTGTTTGTTGTTTCCTTTTCTTTCAGCTATGTGAACTGTGCCTATGTTTGGCTTTATTTTGTGTTTATCCTCATCACCAGTGGTGTTTTGGTCTCACTAGCCCACCCTTCTTTCAGTAATTTATCATGAATTGGCACTCACAGTTGGGTCCCATCAGGACTGGCATCGTTACGGGCGGGGTGGTAGGCTAGGGGCTTCTGACTGGTGCCTGGTGGGGGAGGGCACAATATAAAGGTTTGCCCCACCAAAGGCTTGAGTCATGCCCCTCATCCTCCCTCCTCCCCCCCCCCCCCCCCCCACTGCCTGCAGCGCCCAGCTCTTAGCTCCATGTAAAGAGGCAGTGGCAAAGAGCTGGGAGCTGCAAGGAGGGGTTCGCCACTTTAGCTCCGCAAGGAGAAGCAAAAGCAAAAGCAGCAGCTCTCCATGTAGCTCCCAGCAATTTGCCATTGCATTTCCCCGGGGCCGCAGCTCCCAGGCCACAGCTCCCAGCTTGCCGGCTCCAGCAGCTGCCATGCAGGGATGGGGCCTGGCAACACCATGTGACCAAGAAGCAGGCCCGGCAAACCCTGGCAAAAATCTGGGCGGGGAGGCTGTGACACCCTCCTCTCCCTCCCCCCTATGTTGCCTCTGGCTTCTGCCCAGGGGGGTGAAGAGTCTCAGGGCTTCATCCCTGCAGGGTGTGCCTGCCAGGGCTTTGAGCTTCAGCAGGAGTGGGGCTGAAGCTCCAAGCCCTGGCAGGCGCACCCCAGCTCTTGCATGTCTGAAGATTGTCGTATGTGACTCAGACAGTCAGTCAGTTTGACCACAACTGATATATATCAAGCCCTTCTGTGATTAGAAATATGTGGATTTAGCTCTCAACTCATTACCATGAAATCCTTGTGGCTGGGCATGTAGCTGTGGTCAGAACTTCCCTTTAACCTCTATTTTCAGTTCTCCAATACTAGAGCTTCCATTGTCTGTTTGTGTGTTCAAAGTTTATCTCGGGTAGGCAACCTGTGGCACGCGATCTGATTTTCAGTGGCACTCACACTGCCCGGGCCCTGACCACTGGTCCAGAGATGCTCTGCATTTTAATTTAATTTTAAATGAAGCTTCCTAAACATTTAAAAAATCTTATTTACTTTACATACAATAATAGCTTAGTTCTATATTCTAGAAAGAGACCGTCTAAAAACATGAATGTATTACTGGCACGCAAAACCTTAAATTAGAGAGAATAAATGAAGACTCGGCACCACTTCTGAAAGGTTGCTGACCCCTGTTTATCTGTTCAATGGTCATGGGCCTCAAGCCTTATGCTAACTTGCTATCCGCAGAGATCATCCACAGATGCAGCTATCCGCAGATATAAAACAGATACCTATGGATTTGCAGGGCTCTAGTTATAGGCCTCAGGCATTATGCTACTTGCTGCAGTTAAAGTCTTACAGGATATAGGCCTGTGGATTCCTTGCATTGCTGCTGAACATAATTCCAAGCAGTGAATATAATGATTGTACGCTAGCCCACTGGGCTACAGCCCCTCTTTCCAAGATAGGCACTTAAGCCTGCGTTGCAAGGAGGCAACTATCTCTACTGAGAGATCCGCAAACAGGAACCAGCTGCCTGGAGTCAGGGGGCTCAGGCATCTCTTGAAGGAACAAGTTAGATGCCCACCTCACTTCATACAAAACAGCGGGAGAAGGTAGTGGGAGCCACCTTATAACTTTTAGCTCAATGGTTAGAGCACTCATTTGGGAGGTGAGAGACTCAGGTTCAATTCCCCCTTCTCTGCCAGAGTGGGGAAAGGATTTGAACAGAGGTCTCCCCGCTTTCAGAAGAGTGTCCTAACCATGTGAATCCTGACCTAATAGTGGGTCACAGGAAGGTTCTAGGTGAGTCACCATGTCCCGGGCCAGATTAACCCACCACTTGGCCCTGGCCTGGGCATATGCTTCTCCCAGTCTGGTGTGTGTGTGTGTGTGTGGTGGTGGTGGTGGTGGGGAGGACCAGAAGAAGGGATTTGGGGAGCAAGCCCACCCTGTAGCAGTGGCTCCTGTTCTGGGAGCTGGGCCCAGCTGCCCTCTCCTGGGTGTTGTGATGAAAAGGTGGCTGGGCCAAATCCGAGTGGCGCTGCAACTCTGTGCTTCAGGTCACAGTGCCCAGAGCTTGGAGATGGGCCCAGCCATGTGGGACAGGACCTGCTGCGGCAGTGTGAGTGCAGGCTGGGCTTGCTCCCCAGAATTCCCCTTCCCCGGGTCTCTGCTCTGCACCTGTCCTGGATTAGGGTTGCAGTGCTGGGAAGAGGGTGCATGTATGTAATCATGGGGCACACAAGGAAAAAGATGAAACGCAGTTGGTGGGTTGCCTGAGTACATAGTTTGGGAATTGCTGCTGTAACCACCAGGCTCTGGGCTTTTCTACTGTGGGCCTCCCTCTGTCTCTCCAGCTGAAGCTGTTCCACTGTGGCTAAATCATGGAGGAGTGATTGGGGCAGGGGGACTGCACCCTGGTTCTCACACCTCCCATGTAGGTGCCCCAAGCACTGAATTAGTCATACTCATTCTCTCTCGCTCTCTGGCCCAGGGACTGTTCCACTGTGATTAATACTTAAATAGTCATTGGGCTAGAGAGAGAGAGAGAGAGAAAAAAATAAGTGTGAGAGAGGGGAACGGAACCCGTGCCTTTCACATCCCAGGGGAGTGCTTTACTCATTAGGCTAAAAGTTACAAGTGGGACATCATCCCCACCCCCTCCCGTGGCCAGATTTTGAAGGGGACCCAATCCAGTAGGAATGCTCAGAGGCCACCTATCTCATCAGGCCCTGCACATGACATAGGCAGCTGGATGTCTATCTGCCAATGATTTTTTACTTGCTCTGGGGCTTAGGCAAGAGACAGCCTTCCAGATGCCTTAAGGGAGACAGCAGTGCACATGCTCCAAGGCAGAAACTGAGGTGCATAGGGAATTTCTACCCTGAAAACTTAGGTGCCAAGTGATCTCAGGGACTTACGAGGTTCAGTGGGATTTTTGTGGATTACAGTGGAGTCAAAACTGGATTTTAGACACCTAAACCTAAGACTTGGGCACCCAAGTCTGGGGTTTAGATGTTTAAGTATCTTAGTGGACCTGGGCATAGGTTGTTATAGCCTATCCATCACCATGATATCTGAGTGCTTATTGACCCAGGTTACCACAGATAACTCAATAAATAGTCCATAGTCAGGCATAGCATTTACCAAAAAGATACCCTTACACTGTTCTCTGAAGATCAGTGCAGCCGTGTGGTGGCCCTTTTACGGGGAGGCTTTGCCACCAAAATCATAAGAGCATGGCCCTTTAAGACAAGACAGTTCTCGGATTTGTAGTTCACCTGGGGTAGAACACATGACTGGTTAGGCAGTACAGGAATTCTGTACAAAAGACAAGAGAGTAGTTTACTCAGAAAGAGAATCTCAAGGAAGTAGGATACCTATGGGATCTGCTCTATAGTAATTTGCTAGAGAGTCAAACGGCTAGGTTAGTTATTTCCCCACTAAGGCAGCTAGGGGAGAATTTGGCTGGGTGGGACCCTATAAGAGAAACCAAGGTGAGGTCTGTGTAGGAAGAGACTCTGGAAAACAGAAACAGGATAGTGTTGAGTTGAAGACAGACAACCCAATGGTGTTAGGGTCCCAGTGTTGTAAACGAGAGGAGGAGGAGGATGTGACCCTATAATACCATTTCCTGAAGTGGTGTTGTGACCGGAGTCCCAGGGGGAGCCAGCTGAGGTCACTCAGGGTGAAATGCAAAGAATGGGGCAGACAATCTCTAAAGCTGGTGGATATTTCAATACTTAGATTTACCAAGCCAGCACAAAACAGCTTCTTTATTACCTTACTGGTTGCCCAGAAACCAACAAAACTCATTTCCCTTAAAGTAACCCAGCCTCAGGCCTTCATCCAGGGACCCAAGTCAAATATGATGAAGATTTCTGAAACTCTTATTTCATCATATAAAATAAAAAGGTTCTATTAATCCCAAAGGATCAGACGTTACTTCCCAGGTTAAGGAATATTCCAGATCTTATCCAAAGACATACTTACAGCCGATTCTTATTAACTAAACTAAAATGTATTAAAAAAGAAAAGAGAAAGAGTATAGGTTAAAACAGGAGTCGGCAACCTTTCAGAAGTGGTGTGCCGAGTCTTCATTTATTCACTCTAATTTAAGGTTTCGCGTGCCAGTAATACATTTTAATGTTTTTAGAAGGTCTCTTTCTATAAGTCTATAATACATAACTAAACTATGGTTTCTTTGCATCCAATGGAGTGGGCTATAGCCCACGAAAGCTTATGCTGAAATAAACTGGTTAGTCTCTAAGGTGCTACAAGTATTCCTTGTTTTCTTTACATAACTAAATTGTTGTTGTATGTAAAGTAAATAAGGTTTTAAAAGTTTTTAAGAAGCTTAATTTAAAATGCAGAGTCCCCTAGACTGGTGGCCAGGACCTGACATTGTGAGTGCCACTGAAAATCAGCTTGTGTGCCGCCTTTCTCACTCATGCCATAGGTTGCTTACCCCTGGGTTAAAAGATCAATATACCTACAGACATGAGTTCAACTCTTGAGGTTCAAATTCATAACAGAGACGGTGAGCTTTATAGTTGCAAAGAGTGCTTTTAGATTTTAGTCGATAGATTCTAGTCCAGTGTCCAATATCACATTCAGGGTGCACCAGTCAGCACTGGGATCTCAATCTTGTGGCTTAAGTTTCCCCTGCATTGAAGCATCAAGCAGATCTGAGATGACAGAATCAAGACCCAACGGTCTTTTATACGGTTTTCTAGCAGCCACTTGAACATACAGTCCTGGGTAAACAATAGGCTTTTGATGTACCCTTCTGCTTCCTAAACACCACCAGTAATTAGTGACACAAATTAACATAGGGCATTTAATTCATTAGGCAGTCTATCACAAACTTCAGAGACATATAGACAATGACATTACTTCACCCAAGATTCATCTAAATGTTAATATTACCTTTTGATCTCTGAATCCATACCTATACTGACCGACAGGAAGTGTCTGTTTACATGGCTAGCATCTAAAACACACACAATTAGTATCACCTTTAACTTCTAACAACATAGGTTTGCATTTCAAAGTTTTAGCTTATCTAGCATTGAATGGCCCTCATTACCACTGGCATACTTTCTAACATGACTTTAAAGGTTGGCTTTAGGTCATTCAGCTTGTGAACTGTTTACATCTTTCTGGCCATGTATTATAATTTGTATAAGATTTGTTGCAATTATTTAACAGTTGTAGCAATAATGATTTGCATTATTATATTTTAATTAGACATCATCACAGGTGTGGAAACACTTTGAATCAACAGGGTAAATTAGAACAGCAAAAGGAACTCCTGCAGCCTCGGAGGAATGGACCTTGGAGCAAGGAACTAAATGAGAGGAATACTAATCTTAGAAGGGGGCAGGAAGATTCTGATTAGTGGAACTCTTATTCAGGGGTTCTGAGAGCCATTGAACCAAACTGTAAACCTTGTATATGATAGAAACCACTTCAAGTCAGGAGGTGCGGCAGCAGCCCTAGTTGTAGCACCTTTGCTCTTAATGTTAACCCTGGAAAGCACAGTATCTACACTACAGCACATGAGCAGCTTACAAGTCTGTTGAAGACTTGAGAATCTTGAGGAGGGCAACAGAGGCGATGACGTCAGCCAGATAAGAATGCCATTATAATTAAGTACAGATCTAGCAGACTGCTGAAGGTAGGGAAGGGGGAAGGGTGCTTCATAACTAAGCACATTCTGCTGCCAATAACTTTCCTCCAAACCCCCAGAGGAGACATTTATAGAGTGTCAGGAAAAAATGTCAGTCTGAGCTGTCATGGCAGCCGGAGGAGAGAGAGTTTTGAACAATTTACCATACAGTTTTTTATCCCTTGGAGCCAATACCTTCATTTGCACCCTGTGTGCTGAGGAGCCTGGAGTCCCCGATGCCACATGGACTACAGCTTCAGGAAGTATGGTAGGAAGTGAGAAGGGAGGGTGAGCAAGTGCTATCACTCACCTGTGTGAAGTCAGCGTGTTTCACTGGGATTTCCTGCTGACTCAGTCATGGACCATTGTGCCACTGTTAGGGCCCTAAGTCGGGGCCCAGGGGAGTTGGGTGGGCCTGAGACCCCCTACTCAGGCTGCCACTTGCTGGCGGCAGCCCCTTGGCTATTGGCCACTAGGTTGCACTGCCCTGTATCTGAGGGCTGCTATATAGATTCTGGTCACTAGGCCACCTGGCCCCATACTTAAGGGCTGCCACCTTGACTCCTGCCACTAGACCACACTACCCTGTACTCAAGCAGCAGCTCTTCTTGCAGCCTTCCAGCTCTTTGCCATTTCCTCTCCCCATGGCTGTAGCTCCCAGCTAGCCAGCTCCAGCAGTGCAGGGAGCAACACGTGACCAAGTGGGCCCAGTAAACCCTGACAAATATCTGGGGGTGGGCCTGTGACCTCAACCCCCCGACATGTTGTCTCTGGCTCCCGCCCAGTGGGGTGGAGAGTCTCAGCGCTTCAGCCCTGTGGAGTGCGCCTGCCAGGGCTTGGGGCTTCAGCAGGAATGGGGCTGAAGCCTCAACCACTGGCAGGCACGCCCTAGTCCTTGAACTTTTGAAGATTGCCGTATGTGGCTCAGAGGGTCAGTACATTTGGACACCCCGATACAGTCAAGCCCTGTTGTGGTTAGGTATCTCCGGATGTAGCTCATGTACTTATTTATATACATCAGCTCATTGCCATGACACCCTTGTGGTTGGGCATGTAGCTGTGGTCAGAACTTCCCTCTTCTAAACACTCTGTTTTCAGTTCTCCGATACTTAAACAGCCAGTGGAAGCTCTATCTGTTTGTCTGTTCAATGGTTATAGGTAGAGCCCTGCACAGATATACAAATGTGTATCCGCATTAGGGTGACCAGATGTCTTGATTTTTAGGGACAGTCCTGATTTTTGGGTCTTTTTCTTATATAGGCTCCTATTGCCCCCCACCCTCCATCCCGATTTTTCACCCTTGCTGTCTGTTCACCCTAATCTGCACCCGATCCGCTATCTCAAAAAATTATCTGCTGATGTGGATAGCCAAAGATATCTGCAGATTTGCAGGGCTCTACACTGGCGGCCGGGCTGAGGCTCTGAGGTATCCCCCCACTGGAGCCCAGTCGGGGACAGCCACGGGCAATTGGGGGGAGTCCTTATGAAGTCACGTACCCTCCACCTGCCCTCGGCCAGGCTGCTCTCACCCTCCTTGCTCCCCTCACCGTAGGCAGGTGAAGAGTCGGCCATGGTTCCCCACAGCTGCCCGCCCAGTTCTTACCATGTCCCGGCTGTGAGTCTGAGCCATGCTCCTCCCCAGCTGGAGGCAGGTTGGGGACAGCCATGCTGGCAGCTATGGGGAGCTGCAAGGACCCTCCACCTGCCCTGGATAGGGGGCCCAAGCAGCCCTTGTCCAGTGTCCCTGCCCCCAATCCTCCTGCCAAATATCCCAGTCCCTCCGCCCAGCTCCCTGCCCCCCAATCCCTCCACCCAGGGCAATTGGAGGCACTGTTCTCTCTTAGCTGTGTGTATGTGCGCACGCACACAGGTCCTAAACCCTGCGCACACTGCAAAACACCACCTGCACAAAAATTTGCACCAAAGAAATTTTTTGGGCACACGGCCTGTCAGAAATGAGAGGGAACATTGGTTGGAGGGACCCACATTCCTCACAGCTGCTAGGAGGGGTGGCTCGGAGCCGCTGCCTGACCACGGTAAGATCTGGGTAAGACCTGCCCTAGCTGTGGGGCCCAAGCAGCATCCCACCCACACCCAGTGTCCTGGCCCTCAGGCTTCCCACCCAGTCATGTGAAGGATCTGTGCTGTGGTTCTTCACAGTTGGCCACCCAGCTCTTACCGTCTTACTCTTACAGTCCTGCGCAGATCCAAAATTTGTATCTGCGTCTGCTCTGCTATCTGCAGAGATCGTCCACGGATGCAGCTATCCACAGATATAAAACAGATACCTATGGATTTGCAGGGCTCTAGTTATAGGCCTCAAGCATTATGCTAACTTACTGCAGTTAAAGTCTTACAGGATACAAGCCTATGGATTCCTTGCATTACCGTGGAATATAATGCAAAGCAGTGAATATAATAAAGGTACGCTAGCCCACTGGGCTACAGCCCCTCTTTCCAAAATAGGTGCATAAGCCTGGGCTGCAAGGAGGCAACTATCTCTACTGAGAGATCCGCAAACAGGAACCAGCTGCCTGGAGTCAGGAGCCTCAGGCATCTCTTGAAGGAACAAGTTAGGTGCCTGCCTCATCACACAACAGTGGTAAAATATGGAGGGGCCCACCTTATAACTTTTAGCAAAACGGTTCAAGCACTCACCTACCCGGCCCCATACCTGAGGGCTGCCACCTTGACTCTGGTCACTAGGCCTCGCTGCCCTGAACTCAAGGGCAGCTGTATTGACTCTGATCTTTGGACCTCCGTGTGGTGAGGCCCAAGACAATTGAGTAAATAGTAACGGCAGTGTCCACACACCCACTATTCTTTCCTCCCTCACCCTGCCCCTTCCCCCCGGACAGGAGACCAGGTGTGCATTCCCCACAATACCATAAAATTTTTGTACAAGATCTGGTAATCTGGGTGCTTGCTTCATATCAATGGGCTGCAATATATTTTCTTTCTCTTGTAAAAGCCATAATTACCGTGCTTCTAAACACTTTTCTTCATATTCCTACTATAGGTGTCATCAGTTCACAACAAAGCTAGATGTTCTCTAAGTAGGGATTCCTTCTGGGACCTTATCTACTCAGCATTATGTCAGGGTGGCTTCTGAGACCTTATCCACTTGGTTCCCAAGAACTCAGCTCAACTTCAGACTGGTCACTGAGGTTTCTTTATTGACAGACAATCAAACTACACTTGAGTTGATCAGGCTTAAGCACAGGGGTTGGGAATAGGACATGCCACACCTCCAAAATTACGCAGCAAACATCTTCCTTATATACATTTACACATTACACTGCATTTACTATACATTGCATCATGCATTTTGGGATTGGCTTGGTCATTTTGTAGGAACCAATCCCAGTCCAGCATTCTTTGTCCACGTATGACTTACTCTTGCATTCCTGGCTTATGTTATCAGTTGTTATCTTGTCCCCTCTTTTTTTTGCTAGTACAGTGAAACCCCGATTTAACGGACCCCGATTTAACGGACTTCGGATGCAACGGACAAAATTTAGGAGCAAGTCCGATGCATCCAAAATCCGTTAAATCGGGGCCTGGCTGCCGGCTCCCGGCTGCCGCTGGGGTCCAGGCCGCGGGCGGGCTGCCTGCCGGCTCCCCACTGCCAGCCCGCCGGAGTCCCGGCTGCTGGGACCCGGGCGGGAGCCATCAGCCAGCCCACCCGGGTCCCGGCTGCTGGCTGCCGCCCGGCTCCCCGCAGCGGGGAGCCAGGCGGGCGGGTTGACAGCTGCCGCCCGCATCCCCGCAGCGAGGAGCCGGGTGGGCAGGCTGACAGCTCCCGCCCGGGTCCCCGCAGCGGGGAGCCGGGCGGGCGGGCCGCTGGCTGCCGCCCGGGTCCCAGCAGCCGGGACCCGGGCGGGCGGGCTGCTAGCTGCCGCCGGGGTCCCAGCAGCCGGGATCCGGGCGGGCTGACAGCTCCCGCGCGGATCCCCGCTGCGGGGATCCGGGCGGCCGGGCTGACAGCTCCCGCCCGGATCCCCGCTGCGGGGATCTGGGCGGCCGGGCTGACAGCTCCCACCCGGGTCCCCGCAGCGGGGATCCGGGCAGGCGGGTTGACAGCTCCCGCCCGGGTCCCCGCAGTGGGGAGCCGGGCGGGCGGGCCGCTGGCTGCCGCCCAGGTCCCAGCAGCGGGGAGCCGGGCGGGCGGGTTGACAGCTCCCGCCCGGCTCCGCACAGTGGGGATCCGGGCGGGCGGGCTGTCAGCTCCCGCCCGAGTCCCGGCAGCGGGGACCCGGGCGGGCGGGCGGGCCGCTGGCTGCCGCCGGGGTCCCAGCAGCCGGGATCCGGGCGGGCGGGCTGACAGCTCCCGCCCGGCTCCCCGCAGCGGGGATCCGGGTGGGCGGGTTGACAGTTAGGTGGGATATTTTCCAAGGAATGCCTTACTGCTGAATGATGAACTACCTTTTGGCTGAGCCCTCAAGGTTAACACGTTGTTAATGTAGCTTTACCCTTTAGAGGGCAACATGAAGGGAGGGAGGAGCGACAGTGTGGCAAACAAAGACACACACTGAGTGTGTGGGAGAGAGAGAGATGTGCATTTCCCTTTAAGTAAGCTGATCCCACTTAAAAAGTCCATTATCTTTTAAAGTCAAGCAGGAAGTTGAGACAGCAGCTGCTCCCCCAAACTCTCTCTGTCTCTCTCAGTCCATGTCCCCACCCTCCTCTATATGCAGAAGGGGTAAGAGGGGTGCAGGTGTGAGGGGGACATCCTGACATTAGCATCTTCCCTCCCCTCCCCCACACAGCAAGCAGGAGGCTCCCTGGAGCAGTTCCAAGGGAGAGGACAGGAGCAGCACATAGCAGTGGGGGGAGGTACAGCTGAACTGCTGGCAACTGATAGCCTTATGGGCAGCTACTGCACAGGGAACTTAGGGAAGCGGGGAGCTGATAGGGGGAGTTGTTAGGTGGGCTGCTAGTCCACCCTGGTCCAAAGCCCTCACCAGCTAGCAGCAAAAGGCTGCTCTTCCTGCAAGAAGTGGACAAAGCAGGAGGCTCCAAAGGGCATTATAAGAGAGCTTTGCACAACTTTAAAGGAGCATGTTCCCTAATTGATCAGCAAAGTGACAACGAAATGTTAACCGGGATGACTTTAAATGAGGGGTTACTGTACACTGTAGGGAAAGCTTTACATGCCAGCATATACTATAGAAATCCTCAACTGAGGGGGCTGCCAATAAAATTTTACTTAAAGCACAGTGGAAAATGTCCCTATAGATAACCCATATTTACATCTGTGTTTCAATTAAAAACATAACGCTTAAAAGACAAAAGCCATATGTCAGCATGAATGATTGCAGAACTGCTAAGGAGAGAAATGAGCATGTGACATATTTAAATCAGCACATTTCCCCACATCCCCTTTTGCGCTTTAAAATACTGCTAACTTTCACAGTGGAAGGATTTTTCTTCGCAGTGAAAGAATTTTTCATCACAGGGATTAAAACTAACTAAAATTAGGATTGAAATAAAGTGATTAAAAGCTATATTGTCAAATTTTAAAAATAATGTAAGCATGCTTTGACATCTGAAAGAATTTCTAGGAGCAGGAAATGGATTACGCTCACTTAATTTCCATAACTAAATGATTATCATCCCTGTGACCTAACCTGGATAAAGATTTTTTTTGTAATTTTTTTTGGTCAAAATGACTTGTATAGTAAGAAGAAAAAATACAGTAAAAATAGTTTGAAGGAATGTAAATTATGAAAAAAAATCCTGGAGAAAAAGCAATAGTATAAAAAATCCTCTTGTAAACCAGGGTTTTACAATTAAAAATAAAAGTAAAAAGACATGTCACAGCTTCCTAAATGTTTAAAGGTGCTCTTTAAATATAGTGCTAGTTTGCTTTTTAAAGTTTGCCTAAATGAATTGATCAGAACACAAGAAAAACAAGCAAAAACTGTTTAAAGACTCATCATTTGTAAATGTGGTATATAGTAAAGAAAGCTTTAAACGTTAGGCTACAGTATAAAATCCACAAATGATAGTTTTTACAATAAAAAAAAATTAAAAGACAAAAGCCATAGCTTTGTGATGGCACAAAATTCAGAGCTAAGGCTATAGCCTATGACTCTGTTATCTGAAGTAACCGCGCCACCATACCTACCCATTCCCTGCTCTGCCTTTTTTAAATTTAAAACTGCCATCTGTTCATGTTCTTTTGCTAAATTTAGAGTTTATAATCCTATCAAAGTTGTAAATGAAACTTTAAAAGTTTTATCATGTAAAACAGGATGGGGGGGATAAGAGAGCTGTCCTGGATTTTAGGGGAATATTGTTAACTGTCTGAAACCTTTTTTAGTAGAATAGCTTTGTAGGTAGCCATTCTTTGCTTGTTATCATGCTTTTGTATGGGCAAGCGGTTGTCATACAGTGCACTTCCCCACTTTGGGCTGGTCCCCACTACGGCTTAACGTAGACTTTAGCGACATTAAGTCAACATAAACCTGTACCCATCCTCACACAGACGCCATTTGCGTCGATTTAAAGGGCCCTCAAAATCGATTTCTGTACTCCTCCCTAACGAGAGGAGTAGCGCTGAAATCGACCTCTCTGGGTCGATTGTGGACTAGTGAGGACGCATGGGACTTTATTGGCCTCCAGAGGCTGTCCCACAATGCTCCATTCTGGCCGCTCTGGACAGCCTCACTGCTCCACTGTGACCGCTCTGGACAGCACTCTCAACTCACTGCTCTGGCCAGGTAGACAGGAAAGGACCCGGGAACATTTGAATAGCATTTCCTGTTTGGTCAGCGTGGCGAGCTCACCTGCACAGCTCAGTCGTCATTCAGAAAAATCAGCAGCACAAGCCGCCATGCAGACCTAAGCATCACAAGACTCCATGCAGAGCTCAGGAGCACAGGAGACCTGCCAGAGGAAAAGAGCTCCAGCATGGTCCAATCGTGAGGTGTTGGATCTGATCGCTATCTGGGGAGAGGAATCCGTGATGTTGGAACTCCGCAACAACAAACGGAATGCCAACACGTTTGCCAGAGTCTCCAAGGCCATGCTGGAAAGGGGCCACAACAGGGACGCCCAACAGTGCCGCGTGAAAATTAAGGAGCTGAGGCAAGCGTTCCAGAAAGCCAAAGAGGCAAACGGACGCTCGGGGGCCCCGCCGCAGACATGCCGGTTCTACAATGAACTGAATCACATAATGGGGGGCGCCCCACCACCATCACACCAGTCTCCGTGGACTCCACCCATGGGATAATCATCAGGCCTGAGGAGGATTCGGATGATGACGAAGGTGATGAGGATGGAAATATCACGGAGCAGCAGGAGGCAAGCGGAGAAACCCTGTTAGCAGACAGCCAGGAGCTGTTTATCACCCTGGAGCCAGTACCCTCACAGGCATCCCAAGCTGCTGCTACCCCAATCGGCGAAGGGACGTCTGGTGAGTGTGCTTTTTTAAGGGATTAGATGACTCATGATTTTTAAAGGAAGCATTTATTAATGATTAACTTGCCCTAAGGACTTGGCGTGCATTCATTGCTGGTCCCTTTTTACTGAAACAGTTTGGCAATATACTCTGGTATTGAGCGGAAATCCTCTATGGACATTTCCATGAAACTTTCGAGAAGGTAGTGATGAACCTTCCGCAACAGGTTTCTGGGGAGAGCCGCCTTATCTGGTCCCCCGTGATAGGAGACCATCCCATGCCACGAAATTAGTAAATAGTCTGATATCATTGAGTAGCACAGCATCGTGGAAAATGGACCAGAACTTTGTAAACATTCTAGCAACATGCGTTCTCTATCTCTCTGAGAAATTCTAAGGAGAGTGATGTCATTCATGGTTGCCTGTTTGAAATACGGACTGCAATTAGTAGGGAGACAGATGTTCCCAGCTGTAAAGTAATCTTTCCCATCCCGTACCGTAGCGAGAGCAGGCAGGGATTTTGAGTTTGTCTGCTCGCGGCTGCTTCCGCAGAAGACCCAACGCGCCAGCCCCCCTCCCCCCAGCCAGCCTGTAGCGAGAGCAGGCAGGGATTTTGAGTTTGTCTGCTCATGGCTGCTTCCCCAGCCAGCCCGTAACGAGAGATTTTTGGTTTTGTTTTGCAGTTCACTGGGAGCCACGCGGTGGTGGGAGGAGGGATCCACGTGGTGAAGGGGAAGGAGGTAGGGTTACTCTGGAATATCCAAGTGCTGCTGTAAAGAATATGGCTTAGCTTACCATGGCCGGCTGCATGGTGATTTCAGTAGCCTTGTTGTGTTGAGGCTGTCTCATGTGTGTGAGATGCTTCTGTGACTTTTGTGTGAGCCATCCAGTCACTTTTAGGTGTGGAATATGACCTTGTACAGAAATCATATCAGGCCTGTGAATACTGTGGTTCACCGTTAAATAGTACTCCCATTGTGATCCAAGAATGTATCTGTCTCATAACCTTGTCCCTTTCTTTCTTTGCTCACAACAGCTGCACATTTATCTCTGAATCCCCTGTCCTGCCCCTCACGCCGTCTATCACAGATACGAAACCGTAAAAAAAAAAGTGTGATGACATGTTTAATGAACTACTCCAGAACTCTCACGCTGAGGCCACTCGGCAGAGTGAATGGAGGGAAAGATTGCTACAGTCAAGGCAAGAGTCAAGAGCTGCAGCAGAAAAGTGGATGGAGCGCAAAGAAAAGTGGCAGGAGCGCGAAGAAAGGCGGATGGATGCTATGCTCCGGATAATGGAGGACCAAAGCGACATGCTCCGGTGTCTGGTGGAGCTTCAGCAGGACCAAAGATCGCCTCTACAGCCTCTGTCTAACCACCTCCCCTCCTCCCCAAGTCCCATAGCTTCCCCACCCAAACGCGGGGTGAGAACCTGGGGGGGGGGGGGAAAAGCTTCGGGGACCGACCCACTCTACCCCACAAGCCAGCACAAGCACCAGCAGGATGAGTTTATCTAAAAACTTTTAAAAGCTGCTGTGTCTTGGCCCCCTCCCCCTCCTCTCCCTGTTTCCCCCCTCCTCTCCCCGCTCCTCCACCACTGCGACTGCTGGTTTCCCTCCTCACCCACCCCTTCTGGGCTACTTTGCCAGTAATCCCCTGTATTTGTATTTGTATTTGTGATGAAGCAATAAAGAAACCATAATTTTTAAAACAGTGAATTTATTTCCTCTGCAAACGTTGGCAGGGGGGAGGGAAAGAGGGTGCAAGGACGGCAGGCTTAGGGCTGAGCAGAGCAAGGGAGTGGGTTCTCAAACGCCATCTTGGACACTCATAAAACTGGTTTTTAAGGCGTCTCTGAGGCGCAGGGCCTCATGGTGCACCTTTTTACTTTCCCTGCTGTTTGGCTGCTGGTAAGCAGCGGACAGGAAATTTGCCTCTGCCTCCCAGCCCGCCATAAACGTTTCCCCCTTGCTCTCACAGATATTGTGGAGAACAGAGCAAGCAGCAATAACAATGGGGATAATTCTGTCACTGATGTCTGAGCGAATCAGTAATGAACACCATCGCCCCTTGAGGAGGCCAAATGCACACTCTACTGCCATTCTGCACTTGATCAGCCTGTAATTGAACAGCTCCTGACCCCTGTCCAGGGCTCCTGTGTAGGGCTTCATAAGCCAGGGCATTAAGGGGTAGGCTGGGTCCCCAAGGATAACGATCGGCATTTCTACACCTCCCACAGTAATTTTCTGGTCGGGGAAGAAAATCCCTTGCTCCAGCTCTCTAAATATCCTAGAGTTCCTGAAAACACAAGTGTCATGAACCTTTCCTGGCCAGCCCACGTACAGGGCGGTGAAACGTCCCTTGTGGTCAACCACTGCTTGCATGACCATAGAATAATATCCCTTCCAGTTTCTGTACTCGGCGGCCTCGTAGTCCAGTGCCAAGATAGGGATATGAGTCCCATCTATAGCCCCACTACAGTTAGGGAATCCCATCGCGGCAAAGCCATCTATTGTAGCTTGCAGGTTTCCAAGGTTTATAACCCTCGGTAGCAGCAGCTCGACGATTGCCCTGCTTACTTGCATCACAGCAGACCCCACTGTAGATTTACCCACCCCAAACTGATTTGCGACTGACTAGTAGCTGTCTGGCGTTGCAAGCTTCCAGAGGGCTATCGCCACTCGCTTCTCAACTGTGAGGGCCGCCTTCATTTTGGTATTCCTGCGCCGGAGGGCCGGGGACAGCAAGTCACAAAGTTCCATGAAGGTGCCCTTATGCATGTGAAAGTTTCTGAGCCACTGGGAGTCATCCCAGACCCGCAGCAGTATGCGATCCCACCAGTCAGTGCTTGTTTCCCTGGCCCAGAATCGGCGTTCCATGGCATGAGCCTGCCCCATTGCCACCAAATTTGCCAGATTGTCGGATCCCCTACTTTCAAAAACGTCAGTGTCCATGTCCGTGTGCACGTCCAGGTCCATCTCCTCCTCATCACTGTCGTCAGGTTCCAGAAAGCGCAGTTGTCTCCGGATCACCTTCCTCTGCAGACGATACAGCATAAAGTCCACAACAATGCGCGAGGTCTTCACAACGCCCAATATTGCAGCGGTGGCATCAGCGAGCTCCATGCTTGCAGTGCTATGGCGTTAGTGCAGCGCAGAGAAAGGGCGCGAATAATGGGATGCCTACTCACAGTGCACTGCTCAAAATGGTGTCGGCAGCGCGAAAAAAGGGCGCGAAATTATGAAATGCCTACCCATAGTGCAGCACTAGAAATGGTGCCTGCTGGGGACTCCGGGAACTGTGGGATAGCTACCCACAGTGTAGATTTCACTCAGATATCAATATTCCCCTAACATGCGAAGCTGACTCTCCTGGATTTTACTTACAACTATAGATAAAATCAGTAAAAAATGCTTTAAATAGTGATACCCATCAAAATTGTTTAAAAATAATAAAAATTGAATTCTGCCAAACCTAATAAGGATCACGCTTAAGTCAGTGTTTCCTCATACACTCCTTCTGTGCCCTCACTCTTGCATAAGAGCGTATGTGTAAGAGGCATCAGTCTACTGCTTAGTGCAGCGGACTATGTCCAGTGTTTACTTTAACCTCTCCTGGAACCATGTGTAGTTTCTACTTTCATTTACACTCTAGTATGTGTGGAGAGGCAGGGGGAAAGCCCAGTAAGTGCTGTGCCAGCTCTGCACCATGATGGGGTGAGAGAGATTGCACATTGGCCTGCTAAACCCAGGTTTGTGAGTTCAGTCCTTGAGGGGGCCATTTAGGGATTGGGGGCAGAAATCTGTGGGTGAGATTATGGCCTGCATTGTGCAGGAGGTCAGACTAGAGGATCATAATGGTCCCTTCTGACCTTAAAAGTCTATGAAAACCAAGTAGATCTTAAAAGGGGTGAATTCAGCTTTAAAAAAAGTCTTAGGTCTAGGGTCCACAGATCTGGACTTCAGCTTAGCTAAAACATAAGCTGTTATTTCACCCTTTAGGTGTTATAACTAATGTGAAGCAGCCTCCTCAGATGTGAAGCCTCTATGGAGATGGATGTACTTCTACATATCCACTATTGTACAGATCCTGTAGGATCAAAAGGGCTTCACACAATCTTCCTTCTGAACAGCATGCACATACTAGGAAATATGATGGGTGCAGTGGTGATTAAAGGGCTTAATTCTGCAAAGTGATAAGAAATTTGGCCTCTGTCTAGCAGAGCACTTAAGCACCTGCTTAACTTTAAGCACCTAAATAGTCCCAGTTACTTCAGTGCGGCTTCTCAGAACCAAGAGACCTACATGTTCAGAGATCACCCAAGTATCTTTCTTTGCAGGACAGAGGTGTAAATAGTATGACCGAGAAAAGAGGAACTACGTATTAGCTTATCTGAAAGATTTTGCCATCATGGGTTTAACTGAAAAGAATTGAGGCAAGCATAATTTGGAATAGGCTGATTATTATCTGTCCGCCCAGCACCTTGCTTAATGAGGCACTACTGGAATACAGTAGATTAGACTCTCGATTATCCAGGATTGGGTTAACCAGAATGTCAAAGAAAATATGCGTAACACACAGCGCCGGCTCTGGCTTTGTTGCCGCCCCAAGAACAAACAAACAAAAATCCACCAGGGCGCAGGGCAGCAAGTGAACCAACACCCTCTCCCTCCGGCGCAGGGTGGCTGGTGAACCAACCTCTCCCTCCCCCCCCCTATTTCCTATGGATGGTGATTATCCGGGATTTTATTAACCAGGATTAATTTTTTCCCTATCATCCTGGATAATCGAGAGTCTACTGTAATAATCAAATGTGTTAATAAAAAAAAAACTGATGGGAAAGCTGAATAATTTAATGGAGTGGAGATGGAATTATTGTGGCTTGAGGCTAAGGCTTTAAAAGCAATAAGTTAATATAACAGTGTACCCAGAGGTCTGCTTTTTCAGAAGTGGCTTGTGATTTGGGGAACTTTAATTTGTAGGTGACCAGCTTGAGACAACTTAAAATGCTGAGCACCTGCTGTCTGAATAGTAGGCCTTTATAAATTGTCTGAAGTTGGGGCATCTAAAAACGGAGGCATGTAAAATCACTGGTCACTCTTGAAAATTCAGGTCATGTGTACCACTAGGAAGTTATGTAATCAAAAGTTTGATTACATATGGAAAACAATAAAGGATCAACTATAAGAAGGGACTGGAAAAGCTTCAAAATAACATAAGAACATAAGAACGGCCATACTGGGTCAGACCAAAGGTCCATCTAGCCCAGCATCCTGTCTACCGACAGTGGCCAATGCCAGGTGCCCTGGAGTGAGTGAACCTAACAGGTATGATCGAGCGATCTCTCTCCTGCCATCCATCACCCCCCTCTGACAGACAGAGGCTAGGGACACCATTCATTACCCATCCCGGCTAATAGCCATTTATGGACTTAGCCTCCATGAATTTATCCAGCTCTCTTTTAAACCCTGTTATAGTCCTAGCCTTCACAGCCTCCTCAGGTAAGGAGTTCCACAGGTTGACTGTGCGCTGTGTGAAGAAGAACTTCCTTTTATTTGTTTTAAACCTGCTGCACGCCAATTTCATTGAGTGCCCCCTAGTTCTTCTATTTTGGGAACAAGTAAATAACGTTTCCTTATTTACTTCCTCCACACCACTCATAATTTTATATACCTCTATCATATCCCCCCTTAGTCTCCACTTTTCCAAGCTAAAAAGTCCTAGCCTCTTTAATCTCTCTTCATATGGGACCCGTTCCAAACCCCTAATCATTTTAGTTGCCCTTCTCTGAACCTTTTCTAGTGCCACTATATCCTTTTTGAGATGAGGAGACCACATTTGTACGCAGTATTCAAGATGTGGGCGCACCATGGATTTGTATAAGGGCAATAAGATATTCTCCGACTTATTCTCTATCCCTTTTTTAATGATTTAGTTTAAATAGAACTAAAGTAGTAAAACTCCACCTAAAACTAAGGTGGAGAATGAAAGGCGACACTTTTAATAAGCTGTTACATTTGTAAAATATTCCCAAATACTGAAACAATACATCTATCTCCAGAACAAATGCCAGAATAATTCTGAAAGACAAGCTTTGCTGGAACAGCTCAGAGAAAAAGGATACTATGAACAAATATTCTAGAGGTGGCCAAGAACACATTATTGGTATGATATTAATAAAAATCATACATTTCAACCCTATCTATCTAGAAAAATCAATTACTAGACAGTTCACAAACAGAGGCTAAAGTGGTCATTGTATGCAAAAGATTGTATTTAAACATTCTAAGTAGTGGATATGTCAGGGCCATCAGGGAAAGAGTGGACATCAGATCTACTCTAATTATCAGCTATTATGGAGACATGACAGGAGGGTTTGGAGAGGTGATTGCCCCTGTAAAATGCAAATGTAAGCTGTTGCTGGAATGTCTAATGCTCACTTTCACACGTGTGGTTGTTTTATTACAATGTGGGACTGATTTCTGGCTGGCATAAAGTGGTATAATTCCAGAAGACTGACGTGGAGTTACAATTTACACCCGCTCAGGATCTAGTCCTAGCGTATAAATGTGTTGGAAATAAATTTTAAATGCTCTCAGATAAGTGTGTGACACTTCTTAAATTAATGGAACCTTTAAAAAGTGTCCCATACCAAATTTAAAATATAGAGGAACTGGTTTTGTGCTGACAACTGCCTCCAGTGCAGCTGTGTTGTGAAAGAATTAGCTGCCAAAGGAAGGAAGCAGTAGACAGAAGTTAATTATGATAGACTGACATTTTTTCATATGGAGATGAAATTCTTCAATGCTTTCTTCCTTCTCACCATAGGGAAAACCAGAATCTAGACTGAAGTGGGTAAAAATTAGTCAGTCGATGGCAGTGACCAACCTTCATTTTTCTCAAAATACATATTGGGAAGGCAGACAGAGTTCCTACCTGCATCTCAACTACTGGTCTTGATGTCCACCAAACATACAAGAAATCATCATGACTCCATGTTACAAAATCAATAGACAACAGTGGATTAGATAGCTTGTTTCCTAGCTGCCAGTTCACCATACTTATGCTTCACCGTTTGGGGGGGTCTTAAGAATGCCTTGCTAGTGTCATTTTGACAAATACCAGTGTTAAAGAACCTGAGGCAGAATATACTATCTGTCATATCTTTGGTCTTACTACAATAACCTTTACAACTAGTCTGTTATCCATACATTCACTTGGTTATTCAATACTATCAAACAAAAACTAGCTGTATGGACAATAATAAATTTAATAATCAATGTTAGAATGGCTGCCTACAGTTATCAGCCCCAGAAACTTGTGAGGATAAGGGACAAAGAGCCGTTCAAAAGAGCTACAAATTTAAGTTCAGGGAAAAATGGCCCAAGGTGCCAGGAAGTGAAGGTACAAGTGGAGTATAAGAAATGCAGAGAGCTCATAGTTATCCTCACATTAAATTTTTCATGTGAACAGATTTCAAGAAAAATGGTTTCAGGAGAATCAAAATGGAAGTTGTCAGATTCCTAGCTGCCTGCCTGGAGGACTCTTGTTGGCTTCATTTTCTGCCCCTCTGTCCCACTTCAGGATGAAAGTTTTTTCAAAAATGCAAAAATTTTCTCAGGAGGGGACTTCCATTTTTCAGCCAGCTTCAGTCACATTGCTTATTCACCCAAACTGCACCAGCAGTGAAACTCATAAGTGTTCCTGCTCCTGTAGACACAATAAGAGGCTTGCTGCAGGGACTACTTTTCCTGTATGCCTTGAATGGAATTACTCCTGGGCAAAGGGCCAGCACAAGATAAAGGCACCACTTATGTTCCATTTTGAGAACTGAAACATTGTGTGTATATCTTATACTATGGCACTGCACAGGAATAAATTCAATCCTTAAGGCATTTTGCAGCTAGGGAATGGAGATACATGCAATCTTTACTGTGGTATGTTCTAACTTGAATGCTGAACTGTGCAACCATGGTAGCATCTTAATGTCACTTCTGGAATCAGGGCCGGCGACAGGGGGGTACTACGGGTACAGCTGTACCGGGGCCCCCGACTTTAGGGGGGCCCCGGTACACAGCTGTACCCGTTGTTGTCCCCCCTTGTCGCTGGCCTGGAGAGCGGGGAAGGGGCGGGGAGGCGGCGCGGCTCTCCCCCGACAAGCAAGCCTGGCCCCGGAAGGAGCTGTGAGCCCGGCCGGCGGCAGCAGCGCTGTCCGGGGGAGGGGGGGGGGGGGGAGAAAGGGCGGCTCACGCAGCTCTCGCTCCGGCTGCCGCCAGCTGTCAGCTGGCGGGGGGGGGGGGAGCGCCGGCTGGGCTGGGCTGGGGGGGCCCCCATCCGCTGTCGGCTGGGCTGGGGGGGGGCGGCTGGGCTGGGGGGCCCCCCAAACTATCAGAGTAGGGGCCCCCCAAATTTCTGTCGCCAGCCCTGTCTGGAATAGAATAATTTGTTTAGAACTTCTAAGGCGGGCAAACTTATTCTGTGGAGAGTGCCAAATTACATTTTCAGTGATGATCTGTAAGCTGGGGCTATAAAGCTAAGGCAATGTATTAGCCTACTTCACAGATCTCCTTCTAGAAAGGTTACTTACATCTTATGGTTACTAATCTTTTTACTAGTCTCATGCTCATAATAGCTGAGCCATTTTTGTTCAAATTCGTACAAGTAATTCATCTTCAAATAGAAACAAAGCATGGAAAAATTCTGCTGAAAAGAGTTTCAGAAAACAAGTAAATGAAAATTGGGCTTGTCACTTATGAGCTTCCTCCAAAATCCATCAAGCTCCTGGTCTCATGTATTTGATCACAAGAGATGATTGGGAAATGGTCTTCTAATCCCACAATATGTGAGTTTGATTCCCACCCCCATATGAATGGACAAAAACATCAATCTCAACTATATTCATGAACTAAACACAATGAAATTTTGTTTTGGGTCAATGGAAACATTTTGTTTCACTTTTGATTTCAACTTTTTTCAGTCTGGTTAGCTGAAAATTTCTAAACTAAGAATCATTTTGATCCAGAGAATGGAAATATTTTATTTTGAAAATACCAAACATTTCAATAATTTAATCTTTTTTCCCATCCCTTTTTTGATTTGGAAAATTTGACTAACTGGCCCAGTTTTATGAACAGTTTTGATTTGTGACTAATCAGTATTTTTCAATGAAGCATTACTTGTTTAAAAAATCTGGACCAACTCTACTGGTCACCTGCCTTTCAAAGGTGTCAGTCATATATACTACCGACTTGTCCCTGGAGAAGTCTGTTGTGAGGGTACTGAATACAAATTTAGCATGGCACATCAAGACTCACTCCAAGTCTATACAGAGTCTAACTTACACCTCCTTCTTAGATACACCCTCCCTAGGGTCTAATTCTGGTGTAGTTTTATATTAGAAACAGAAAGTGGCCTGTTAATTAGAGAAACCTAATGTGGACATCCTGGCCTAGAAGGCAGTTAGAATTCTGATTCCTGGTCTCACAAGTTCCTTTGGAATTCATTCGATATGCTTGTACTACTATGACTTTGGGGAAGAGTCTTTATCATTTAAGTTCTATCTTTTCTGCAATTCAGATAAGAAAATACTTTCCCTCTATGTTCCTCCAGGTCAGCAGCTGAGCTTGGTAAATTCCTGCCGCTGCAAAATGAATGACCTGTGCACACCTCTCCACTCTCAAATAGGCAGCTATGTTTTAACCTTTTCTTCCCTACACCCCTAACCCTGCATTTTCAAACCGTTGTTGTATGTATATTTAAAGCAAAGCTTTATTCAGACATTTCCTGCTAGCGATCTATCACGTTAGAGGTTTCTAAGTTCCGCCTTTCTGAGTTATCCCCCCTGGGGGGAAAGGGGCCAGAATAGTTTGAAGAGGAAAAAAACTATGAACTCTCAAAAATGTCTACAAATCCCCCTTTGAACCGACAGCAGAGAACGGGGAATTTCAGCGCTATGGGGCCCGTCAAGCGGGGTCGGGCTTTGGGCTTGACATGGAGCAGGGCTGCGAGTGCTGCTGCTGGGCGAGGTACAGCGCCAAGCACCCGGCCCGCCAGGTGAGCGGGCAGAGCGCTGCCCTCCATGGTCCCTATTCCGCTGCGCTTGGCAGGAGCGATCACCAGCCGCAGCCAAATCCCTACATCCAATCCCGGTTGTTTCGCTTCACGCTGCCTCTGGTTTCCCGGGCGAGGGCGCTGCCAGAGCCAGAGCGCGACAAGAAAATCCCGTCCAGTGCCGGGCCGCCAGCAGAGGACATAGACCGTGCGCTGCACAGCTCGGGATCAGGGCCTTTCCAGCTGATGGCATTAGAGGGAAAAAATCAGTGCCTCCCCGTCGGGGAATCGAACCCCGGTCTCCCGCGTGACAGGCGGGGATACTTACCACTATACTAACGAGGAATTGCATGATGCTTTGGTGCGCGACCAACCCCTAAGCCCTTTGCGAAACTCCCCACTAGTGGAAAGCATCCAACCAAACCCTCCCCCACAGGGCGCTGCTCCGCGCAATGCACCACGGGCATTGTTGTTCTCGTGGGACCTTCCTCAGCCCTTGTCTCCCACAGCGGAACTACCCTTCCCAGAGGGCGCCGCGCGGCCCCTCCCCGGGCGCGGCCCCTCCCCGGACTCTATCAGCCGGCGGTGCCCCGCCGTTGGAGGGAGTTCGAGCCTGAGCCATGGCGGAGTCGGACCCGAGCTCCTTCGCCTTCCCCGCCGACCACCTCACGCAGCACCTCTACCTGCGCTGCCGCGTGGACTTCGACAGCCGGGCGCTGCGGGGCTCCGCGGCCCTCACCGTGCGGGCCGAGCGGGACGGGCTGCGTTGCCTGGTAACGGCCCGGCCGGGGGGACTGGGCGGGGGGGAATCTCCCGCATGGGCGCGGGGCCTCGCCCCTGACACGGCCGCTGACTCAGGCGCATCCTGCCGCGGGATGCTGGGACGGCCGGGTCAGGATCCGCCCGCGGTCCTGGCAGCCGGAGGGTGGGGGCGGGTCAGCAACCCCCCCCCCCCATGGACCCCGCGGTCCTGGCAGCCGGAGGGTGGGGGCGGGTCAGCAACCCCCCCCCCCCATGGACCCCGCGGGGCTGGGAGCCTGGGGGCGGGGGGGGGGGGTCAGCCCTGTGGGGCTGGGCCGCGCGTGTGTGTGAGGGGGGGTGTCTGTGTGTCCCCCATTCCCCCGTCTCCTGTCCGCCCTGGGCTGCCTCGAGGCGTCGCGCCGGGCGGGGTCCGCGGTCCCTGGGCGCACGCAGGCCCCGGGGCGCGCCCGGTGTCTCCGGGACCGATGGACTTTGGACCCTTGGCGCTGATAACACTTATCCGGGTCTGAGCAATCACCGCTGGGTGGGCAGGGTCCTGGAGACCGAGGTGCGACAGAGGGAATGTGGAGCGAGAGGCCGTGTGAGCAGGGTGGATAACAATCCCTGATTTAATAGCTATAGCTATATCTATCTTTTTGAGGGAAAGCGTATCTAAGGATAGATACATGACCAGTTTGGGAATAGAACTGTACAGTAGCAATGATATGTTTTTGCTCAGACATGAGAATTCAAGAGTAGTCCAGAAGGAAGACAGGCCGTCCTTAAGAAATAAATATGAAATTAAAAAGTTTACCAACCTGAAGATCCTGAATGTTGAGACATGTTCCTTTTATTATTTTCAATGCAGCTTCCTTCTCCGAAGGAACACTTCTCAGGATATTGTTTCATTTGGGCAACCAGGCCTTGCACTGTTTACATTTTGCACACATGCCTGTCTTAACCACAGGTAGAGGAACTTCATTAAATTTTTCCCAAACTGGATTTCTTTTACGAGCTGCTGCCATTATAGGTTTTCCCTTCTAGTGAGCAAATGGCATGGTAGATAGGCTTTTTCCTCAAAGTATTTTATCAAAAAAATCCAATTTAAGTAAAACAAATTAATTTTTTTTAATTGCTCATTTTTATCCACCTGGATTAAATCAAGTCTTTCTGACTAGTGATCTAAATCAATTTGATTTAAATAGAAATCCACTCTGATTGTTGGTGCACATTTTATGCAGTATAAGCTATACACTCATACATTAGCATCCCTTAACTACTTATGATGGCAACCATTGTTTCAGACCTTGTCTTTGAGTGCCTTAGGAACAAGATAAAGGAAAATGTAGGTCCTAGCATGGAAGGTGAGCCAATGATCTCAATACATGGCTGAGGTGTTTAATGCCTATTTTCTTTCAGTCTTCCCTAAAGAGGTTAATAGTGACCAGATACTCAGCACAGTTAATATTAACAAGGGGGAAGGAGAAGAAATGCAAGCCAAAATGGGCAAAGAGTAAGTTATGGACTATTTAGATAAGCTAGATTTAGAGCTGTCCCTAAAGGGAATGGG
Organism: Sternotherus odoratus; assembly: GCA_032164245.1. Taxonomy (NCBI): domain Eukaryota; kingdom Metazoa; phylum Chordata; order Testudines; family Kinosternidae; genus Sternotherus; species Sternotherus odoratus. Next base: position 71,039,433 of record JAVMKO010000001.1, on the reverse strand, counting down.
GGGGAAGGGTGCTAATACCCTCCCCTTCTCCTCCTGTGCCTCCTGCCTGCTGGCAGGCCCCACCAATCAACACCTCCCCTTTCCTCCCAGTACCTACCCAGCTGTGTCTGGAGGCGCTGGAGAGGCAGGAGGGTGCAGCATGCTCGGGGGCAGAGGCGGAACCGGGTGGGGAAGAGGTGGGGTGTAGGTCTTGGGGCACCCCCACCTGGACAGACAGAAACTCAGCCCCTACGCCCTGGGCCCCTTGCCCTCCTAGGCATGGCCCTGGCTAGTGGTATTCAAGTCAAAAGGGCCTGATGAAATTAATCCTACACTACTTTCATACTAGCTGAAGCCATCTAAGAACCATTAGCAATGATATCTGAGATATAGAACCTATCTTTAAAAAAGAGGAACAAAGAGGACCCAGGGAATTATAGGTCAGTCCCCTAACTTTGATACCTGGAAAGATACTGGAACAATCTATTAAATCATCAATTTGTAAGTACTGTCCTAGAGCATAATAAGGATATAAGAAATAGCCAGCATAGATTTGTCAAAAACATGTCCTGTCAAACCAACCTAATTTTCTTTCTTGATAGGGTTACTGGATGAGGGAAGCAATAGATGAGCTATATCTTTATTTTAGTAGGGCTTTTAACACCATCACACATGATATTCTCATAAACTAGAGAAATGTGGCCTAGATAAAACTACAATGTGATGCAGTTGAGAAAAAGGCTAATATTCTGGGGTGTATTAAGAGGAGGGTTGTATGCAAGATATGGGAGGTAATTCTGCTCTGCACTGATAGGTCCTCCGCTGGCTATGTCTACACTGCAATGTCTAGCCATACCTGAATTAATGCATTGGAAAAAAAAAGAGGAACAGTGTTAAATGTAGAGATAAGAAATTGTGCTGTTGACTTCAACAAATCCTTTCCTGCTCTAGATTTAACATGGTTACTAGATATTTGAGCTAATTTATTAGGCGGAGACACTGTCAAGAACATAGAGCTGCCCTGGAAAGATACATTTTATTTAGGAGTTTAAAGTGTTACTTATGTTATGTTCAGACTACAAAATATCTTTTGTTTGGTTACAGGTTTTGGATACAAAGGACCTTAAAATATCTAAAGTGGCAGTTAACGGACAGGAAACAAAATTTGCTCTTGGACAAAGACATAGTTTCAAAGGGACACCATTGGAAATCACTCTTCCTTTTGAACTGAGAAGGTATGCACACCTGTTTGCATCCTCTTTGTACAGACCTTCTAGGGATAGTCTACAAAAGTGACCTGCTCAAGTATTGACTGAAAAAGTGCCAAGTACTTTACAAACATTCTAGCAATAAGTGATCACATTTGTACTCCTATTGGTTTGTGCAGATTTGCTATTGATCAGAATTGTGCTGATGAGTTTCTTTTATAGTAAACCCTAACTCTGTGTTTTTGCTTTTCAAGGCCTGAATTCTAGCCCTGAGTTCTGTGTGTTTCTGCTGAAAGCTTGATAATCAAGGGAACTGCCCAAGATCTGCCAACATGACTAATGCCTAAAGTGGTGTGTAGAGTTGCAGTCTTTGAATTCTTTGCTTTTTATAGAGGCCTCTTCCTGTATTCCTGGCAAATCCCAGATTGCCTTTGTAGTCAATTGGGAATATAAGTGTCCAAAGAATGCAAGTTCAGCTTGTCAATTACAGCAGTCAAAATGTACAACCCTAAGAATTTTAACTCAAGTTTTGGCAGCTCAGGTTCAGCAAGCCTCTTTAAAATGTTATGCCAAAAAGCCACTGCCAAACAACTGTTGCAGTGTCTTTAACAATAGAGACCCTACTATATTTGCTGTGTGATGTACCCAAGCTGAAAGCTGTTTATTTCATATTTGACTTGCCTAGACTGGTGACTGAAGTTGTCTGTCCTACGTCATTAAACTGGCCACTATTTCTTTTTTGGGCCACAGTAATCACTAAGGCTGTCAATTTAATTGAAGTTAATTCATGCGATTTAACTCAAAAAAAATTAATCGCACTGTTATGCAATAGAATACCAGTTAAAATGTATTAAATATTTTTTGATGTTTTTCTTTTTGTAATATATAAATTTCAATTACAACACAGATTACAGAGTGTACAGTGCTCACTTTATATTTTTGATTACACATTGACACTGTATGATAAAAGTAGTATTTCAATTCCCTTCATGCAAGAACTGTAGTGCAATTTCTTTATCATGAAAGTGCAACTTAGAAATGTAGGGCTTTTTTGGTTACATAACTGCACTCAGACAAAACAATGTAAAACTTTAGCGCCTACAAGTCCACTCAGTCCTACTTCTTGTTCAGCTAATCGCTAAGAGAAACAAGGTGGGTTTTTTTGTTTTGTTTACATTTACGGCACATAATGCTGCCCATTTCTTAATTACGTCACCTGAAAGTGAGAGCAGGCATGTGCATGGCACTGTTTTAGGTGGTGTCGCAAGATATTTATGTGCCAGATGTGCTTAAGATTCATATGCTTCTTCATGCTTCGGCCACCATTCCAGAGAACATGCTTCCATGCTGATGGCTCTCATTTTAAAAAAAAAAGTGTTAATTAAATTAGACTGAACTCCTTGGGGGAGAACTGTATGTCTCCTGCTCTGTTTTACCCGGATTCTGCCATATATTTCATGTTATAGCCGTCTCAAACGATGACCGACAAATGATTGTTTTAAGAACAGTTTAACTGAAAATTTGGCAAAATGCAAAGAAAATACCCATGTGACATTTCTAAAGGTAGCTACAGCACATGACCCAAAATTTTAGACTCTGAAATGTTTGTCTTCCGGAAGCATGCTCCATGCCTCGTATCTCTCAGATTTTGGAAGTCTTAAAAGAGCAACACTCTGATGTGGAAACTACAGAACCCAAAGCACCAAACAAGAAAATCAACCTTCTGCTGGTGACATCTGACTCGGATGATGAAAACGAACATGCGTCAGTCCACTCTGTTTTGGATCATTACTGAGACGAACCCATCATTAGCATGGAAACATGTCCTCTGGAGTAGTGTTTGAAGCATGAAGAGACACATGAATCTTTAGCGCATCTGACATATAAATATCTTGCAATGCTGGCTACAACAGTGCCATGCAAACGCCTGTTCTCACTTTCAGGTGATATTGTAAACAAGAAGCAGGCAGCATTGTTTACATTTGCAGAAGACAAACTTGTTTGTCTGAATGATTGACTGAACAAGGACTTGTAGGCTCTTAAATCCTTGTAGTATGTGAATTAAAAATACTATTTCTTTTATTTGTTGTTTTTACAGTGCAAATATTTGTAATAAAAATAAATACAAAGTGAACACTATACACTTTGTCAAGAATCAGAGGTAGCCACTGTACACTTTGTATTCTGTATTGTAATTTAAATCTCTATATTTGAAAATGTAGAAAATACCCCAAAATATTTAAATAAATGGTATTCTATTACTGTTTAACAGTGTGATTAATCGTGTGATTAATCGCACAATTAACTTTTTAAATTCATAATTAATTTTTTGACAGCCCTAGTAATCACCTCTCACTCCCTGAGCCAGTGGGTACTGGGCTGATTGTGGAAGTAATGGTCTCATCTCTATTTGTGTGGGTAAAATGGAGGAGAGTAGGAACTTCCATAAATGGGGTAATGATCAAGTATTTCAATATAACCACTAACAGCAGTGGTTTTTTTTTTAAACTGGCATGTAGAAATTGTTCTTTGAATCTTAGATCTCTTGTTAGTATATCAGCATTTGCCTTATCCACTGCTCTTTGCCTTTATTGATTATGAACTTATGTTGAATCATGAGTTCTGAATAAAACTGGGATGTGTCATATTTTCCTCTTTAATGGCATTAATCAAATAGGATTGTTCATGTGCCAGGTTTTTTTTTCCTCAACCATTCTTTTGCTTATATTCAGTAAAGAGGATATTAAATCTAATTCCCAAGGTGCGTATAATATTTTTCATTCCAACATACACAAAGCCTGACTCACTGTTGTGTTTCCATACTGACGTGGTAAGTAGCTTTTGATGGTAGGCCATTGAACAGTTGTGGAAACTTTCGTGAGGCTTCTTGAAGGAAAATCCAATTGCCAGCTCTTCAGTTGGGGAGGGAAGAAATTTCTCACTAGAGGATGAAAAAACTTCTCCTGGGAGGGTATTAACATTTGAAATGCAATGGGTTGTTGTTGGTACATTTTGTATCCTAGTCACAAGCAAAAAGTGGCTTCAGTACACAGTTTGTGGATAACTTCACTTCAACTGAGACAGTGCTGCGAAACTCCGTATTCTAGGATCTTCGGAAAGGCTTTGTTCTACAGTTCACCTCTCTAACCCACAGGGCATGTCAGAAAACGCTTACCTGTTTAATTTGTGCAGGGGACAAGATGTGATTGTGGAAACTACTTTTGAAACCTCTCCAAAATCTTCAGCTCTCCAGTGGCTTACTCCAGAGCAGACTTCGGGGAAGAAACAGCCATTTCTCTTCAGCCAATGTCAGGTTAGGAGGACTTTCTAAAATTAGATGATGTCTATATATCTTAATTCTTCATAGTTTAAAAAAGGGCAACAGAGGGGAAAGCACAAATTTGTAGGTTTATTTAGTATAGGCTTTAAGTACTTGTATAGCTCTTGTTATGTTTGTTCCTAGATGACATTTGTTATCTAAAGGGTAATAAGTGAAAGTACAGCAGTCCACAATTTTTAGTTATTGCCAAAGGCCAAAGTTAAGACACTACACAAATTAAGGCATTATTAGTGCTGAGGTTATCAAACTTAATAATGGCAAACTAATCGCCAAACTGCTTTCATAATTCAGTTCTTGCAATTGGTACATCATGGTAGTTAATTTTTTTCTATAGTGTTAAGATAGATCTCACTTAATCATTTCCCTTGCAGTTGTGGGGGCACTGGTGCACCTCTATTACTTGTATACTCTGTTGCATGAAATTGTCCTGTGTGCTGTAATACTTTGGTCTAATTTTGGTTGTTGGGTTCACTGTGTGGGTCATGGTAGTGCTGCCGATCAGATTAGATGATCTGGTGATCCCTTCTGGCCTTAAATTTGAAGACTGAGAAATTGTGCTTCCCTTCTTTGTCACTGAGTTTTTCTGTAATGCTGAAGATACATTAATAGCACATGTGTAGTTCAAAACATACTCATTTCCCAGTATATCCTCCCATATCACTTGATGCTTCTGCAGTTGCAGTGAAAGTTGCCCTATACCTAGAAACACATGCTAGATAGGTTTCCTTTTCTGTATGGGAAAGGAGCAGAACTGGACTTTGAGGAAGGAACTGGGCTGTCCAGCAGTCTGATGTACAATGTTACAATTTTGCTGGTGATAGTAAGTTTTCCTTCTGTTTGGTTGCTACTCTTCTGTCACTGTACACCATATATTTGTGTAATGTATTGCAAAAGCTGCATATAAAAAATATCTGTAATTTTGTCTTTTTCCAGGCTATCCATTGCAGAGCCATCCTTCCTTGCCAGGACACACCTTCTGTGAAACTAACCTACTATGCAGAGGTAGATGAACACAAATCATGCATATCTGAATGAAGAGCACAACTAGAATGGGGAAGCCTCTTCTAGCTGGCAGGCTTTTCTGTGAATATGATTGCTTACAAGAAATTTATTGGAGCATTTAGATTTCACTGCCAGATAGCAACTTGCTTATGTAGATTTTCACTATACCCTGCAATTAAAATAACTATTAAATTAAAAGCTCTACACTTTTATCACCTGATGTGCAGCCTCTCGTAAGGGATATGGAAATAGTGTGGGAATTCAATCTTTAGGTATATTGGCAGGCAGAGATTTCTTTGGGGGATTTCATATACAGACTGCAGAATATGGCCCTATTATGAAACCACCTAACTGGGCTTTACCTTACTATAACTCAGAACTGCCTGTCTCTCTGGTGGCATTTCTCTAACTTGTAAGGGGAAGGGCTGTCCCTCCTGAGGCACAAGCAGTGCTGTGCTGAACTCCCCTCATATGAAAAGTAGATCATGTTGTTCAGATCAGTGGGGACCCTTGTTAGTATGCAGTGATCTGTTGAGGCTGCAGAGGGAGGAGAGGTTTTCAAAGACCACAGGTCAGCAGGCATTTTACCTGAAGTTGGGTTGGGATGGGGAGAAGGGGAGGATGCTGCAGCCACAGAGATTTCATTTTATATGAGATATGGAAAATGGGCTCTTTGCTCTCTCAGACCATCTGGGGAACTCTGAATATGGAGACCAAGCTACATATTTGGTTCATACACAGAAACCTATCATAAGCCTGCTTACTCCCTAGGGCAGAGGTTTTCAAACTTATTTTTTCTGGCAACCCTGTTGAAGAACATTGTTGATGCCTGCTGCCCAATGGAGGTGGGGATGAGGGGTTTGGAGTGTGGGAGGGGCTCAGGGCTGGGGCAGAGACACACACATGGGAGCAGGACCTGAGGGAGATATCGGGAGATTCTGAAAGGTTACTGAATAAGGTGGCCATGCAAGCTTCCTGATGATCTTTTTTTCTAAGCAATAGTTTTGCCTGATGAAAGCACTTCTCTGGCATTTGTACACAAATCATTCCATCTTGAATCATAGTTTACTTTATAGATCAACTTCCCTTTGGTTTTCCATTAGAGTCTCTTGATTTAGGTAGATAGCTGAACAATATGGGAAGGGGAAGAGTTCTGTGGCCTGGCTGAGCATGTTGAGCCTTTCACCAGTTTATGGGAAGTCAGATCTGCAAAAGTCCACTTCTCTTTTATTATAACTGGGGGCCTAAATATTTTGGGTGGGTGATGGCAATAGATATTCAGTCCCCAAAAATATTGAATCGGTATGAACTGCCTCAGTGACTTGTCAAACTCTTTAAAAGGAATGAAGAGTAGTAAAGAGTTTTTGAAATAAACACAATTATGAAGTCTTCATGGCCTTACATATCCTGTGCACATCTTGAATACTGCGTACAAATGTGGTCTCCTCATCTCAAAAAGGATATACTGGCACTAGAAAAGGTTCAGAGAAGGGCAACTAAAATGATTAGGGGTTTGGAACGGGTCCCATATGAAGAGAGATTAAAGAGGCTAGGACTTTTTAGCTTGGAAAAGTGGAGACTAAGGGGGGATATGATAGAGGTATATAAAATTATGAGTGGTGTGGAGGAAGTAAATAAGGAAAAGTTATTTACTTGTTCCCAAAATAGAAGAACTAGGGGCCACTCAATGAAATTGGCGTGCAGCAGGTTTAAAACAAATAAAAGGAAGTTCTTCTTCACACAGCGCACAGTCAACCTGTGGAACTCCTTACCTGAGGAGGCTGTGAAGGCTAGGACTATAACAGGGTTTAAAAGAGAGCTGGATAAATTCATGGAGGCTAAGTCCATAAATGGCTATTAGCCGGGATGGGTAATGAATGGTGTCCCTAGCCTCTGTCTGTCAGAGGGGGGTGATGGATGGCAGGAGAGAGATCGCTCGATCATACCTGTTAGGTTCACTCAATCCGGGGCACCTGGCATTGGCCACTGTCGGTAGACAGGATGCTGGGCTAGATGGACCTTTGGTCTGACCCAGTATGGCCGTTCTTATGTTCTTATGTGCAATAAGGAAGGTTTGTTGAGGTTTGACCTGTGGTATAGTCTGATTGCTGAGTAATAATTCTAAATTAAAAATGTGGAAATGTTTCAAAATATGGGAATGTTTAAAACTATAGAGTCAACTTAGTCACATTGTGAAAAATCTATTTACAGGTAAGGTCTAAGATTACAATACCTGAAATTCTGAAATACAAATATTTTCATCTGTTGATTTCAGCTTGTTTACTTGTGCATTTGACAGTACTCTGTATAGTCTTTCAATCTTCACCTGTATATTCAATCATTACTCTCTATTCATGTATATTTTTATTTTCACACAGCAACACTAGGGAGATTACAATCAGATTTTCCTGATTTGAATAATACCACAAAAATTAGCATGAAGTAGATATTTGAAACTACTCTTAACTCATCTTACAGAGGGGTTAAATTTGTAGTTAACTGTCCCTTTAATTAATCCCTTTTTTTAAAAAAAAGCCAACATCAGAAAAAATAGTCTTGGTGAGCTGGTAGTGGTGTTGTGGTTTCCCTTTTTCTCCTTTTCGAGGTGGTAAGAGTTCAGAGACCATGAGTTGGGAATCTGAAAAGGGGAAAGAAACATGCATCATCTAAAGCAATCCTTCTGGCTGATCAAGCATTGCTGGTTTTAGAGGGAGGGCAAACTATTTTTCGTTGACGTAAGATTCTAGTTGTGGCAGAGATGAGGGGGAGCAAGGTTAAATGTAAAATATTAGCATAACCTAAATGCAGTAGGGGCTACTTGTTGTAGCAATTCTCAGCCTGGGGAATAGTGTTTGAGGGCAGCTAATGTTTTCCAAAGATGACTGATACGATCTCAATTGTGCTGAGTTAAACTCCCTCATAATTTAATATTTCCTCTCTCATTATATAGGTATCTGTTCCTAAAGAACTAGTGGCTCTTATGAGTGCCAATCGTGATGGAGAGATGCCTGATCCAGAAGACGGAAATAGGAAGATATATCGTTTCAGTCAAAAGGTAAGACCCACGGTCTTGTAAATCAAAACTAGGAAACTCTATGATACCAGGCACAGATCTGTATTAATTTAAAGTATTGTGTGCATGAAACTTGAACAAATCTCTGCTTGTGTGTGTGCCATAATTTATAATATTTAGGCTCATGGAAACTGTACTGTACTTGTGAACAAGATGAGATTTGTTTTTTTTTTTAAAAAAGCAACAAATTCCATAAAACAAATTGTAGTCTGATCATTGGCCCTAACCATTAGGTTTGCCAATCTCTTCTTCCATAGCACTTACTTGTCCTTGGCCATGAGGGTAAGAGGTGCAATGGGGAACTGCCTTTCTTTAAAAAAGGTTCATGTTTGGTTATCCACTGAGATCTGAAATTTTAAACCATTGGTGACTTACCAACCTGAAGTTTAAAGACCTATTAGAACACAAATAAATGGATCTGAGCATCTGTTCTTGAGTCTTTCACAGTGAACATGTAAAAACCAACCCCCAAAATCATGTGGTGAAGTGATCCATTAAATAAGTATGATCACCAATGTGATCACAAATTGTTATTTATTTAATGACAATTATAATTAGTTTGATAATAAAAGAAGGACATAATCACAACACCATAGGAGTTTTTCCAAAAGAGAGGAGGAAGAATTACAACAGTTAATTCTGATCCCAAATACAGAAATTAACTTTGTTTCTGTGGTTGTCGTCTATACAGTAGACTCCCGATTATCCAGGATGATAGGGAAAAAATTAATCCTGGCTAATAAAATCCTGAATAATCACCACCCATAGGAAATATGGGGGAGGTGCGGGTTTGGTTCACCAGCTACCCTGCGCCGGGGAGGAGGGGTGTTGGTTCACTGGCTGCCCCGCGCCCTGGTGGGGTTTTTTGTTTTTTGTGTGCTTGGGGTGGCAACAAAGCCAGAGCCGGCCTAGCGAGTTACGTGTATTTATTTTTTTTGACATCCTGGTTAATCCACAACTTGGTTAACACAATCCTGGATAATTGAGAGTCTACTGTATTCTTAAATCCCCATCCTGCCTATGAGGTGGTATTTTATGAAGCCAGCTTATAAACTAATCTCTCCAGCGTTGCTCAATGTACAAGATACCATACACAGAACAAAACACATCTCTGAAGCTCCCTGATGTATGTGCTATAACTTCAAACTGCTATGTTGACATGAAACAGTGGCACTTAAAAATGAATAGTTACAGCAGTGAAGTATCCTAGCATGTTACTAACATGAATGATTGCACATTCACATTAAGACTTTGCAAGAAATTTATAGTAGATTTGGTATTTGTCAATATTGAATAGTGCATATTCAGTTTCAGAGACAGTGCTTTTAGGTATGAATGTGGAAGAGGCAGGGGATTTAGGTTTGAAAAACGGAGGGAAGGTGTTTGTATCGTTTTGGAGTGGTTAGTTTTTGGGAAGGAAAAGTGTCCCAGGGAAGACCTACAGGAACAGAAGGGAGGCTGGAAGAATTGTTTCATGTTGGAATCTGGAAGGAGAATGTTGACCCTTCCTATGGGGATAAGCGCCCCAGGTTATGGTTGGGGATTTGTGCTGTTGTCTTTTTTGTAGGTTTTGTGTGTGTGCGCGCGCTCTATTTCAGCAACTGTCCCATCTTCTTACCAGCTGCAGTGTAGTTTTGAGTTTTTATATACTCCTGGGGGAATTCTGTGCCAAAAAAAAATATTAAAAATTCTGCACATATTTCAAAATTCGGCATATTTTGTCAAATTGACACACTATAATCATTTCAGTGTTAAGTTATTTCAAAATACTTGTTGGCAAATTTTGTCTCTAACAATATAGACAAGAAAATAGATTCAGGAAATGCTGACTGCTAACCTCTCCTGTTGTCAGGCACATCTGCCCTGTCCCCATCGGTCCCTTCACCCTCCGTCCCCCAGGCATTCCTGTACCCTTCCTCAGCCACCCGTCACCCCATCCCCATGGGTCCCTGCGTTCCTCATATGGCACTGGCTTAATGCTGTCACCCCACCAGATCCTGTCCCACCAGATCCTGTCCCACCAGATCCTGTGTTTGTCTCACTCCAGGACAGGGTGCTGTGAGATGCAAGCAGCCCCTCTCTGCAACTGGCTGCTCGGCCAGAGCCATCTGCCCACTCTCTTGGCACCACAGCAGCCCCTGGTGGGGAAAGGTATAATTGCAGTGATTCACTGGCAGAATTTATTTTCTGAGGAGGAAAAAGAAATCTGCAGGTAACATGTATGCGCAGTGGTGCAGAATTTCCCTAGGAGTAATGTTCAAGAGACTAGTCATGAGGGTTAGAATTCCTCGGTTGCCTATGGTACTGACCAAAGGAGGGGAGTCAAGGCAGGAAGAAACGGTGTTGGTAAACTGGGATTGAGATGCTTAACTGCAATACCGTTGCTTTCAACACCTTGATGCCAACTCCCTGAAGATAATATAGGACACGCTGATCTCTCCTAAAGATAAGATCAGGATGACAGGGTGATGGATGGAAATGTTTTGATCAAACCAAAAAGTACAAGATAAAGGGTGGTAGTTAATATGTGGCAGCAATATGCAGCGTGTTTGTACATAAACTCTTTTCCAGCTTATTTATAAAAGAGGGATTGTAGAGGGGGGTGTCTTTGTCCAGCCAAGGCGGGAATGGAAAGTCTCACCATTCATTGAGCTGAGTCCATGGCAACAGGCATACATGTGCTAGTGTAACTGTAGACTTTGATCTGGGGATCTAGGACCATGGTTCATTAATAAATCTGGCTGAGTGCCTTTGCTATGGAACAGAGTCTGGTTTTTTTAGGTAGTTCGAGGTCGGCCGGGTATCTGTGCAGAGCTGGCACAGCTCATCGAAAGAACACACACACATGCAGCCAGCAACTGACAACACGCTCTTAATCTACTTCTTTGGGCTGGGGCTGAAGGTTAAGTGGTCTACAAGTAGGTCTGTGTCTCTTGTCCTAACAGGATCCCTTGATGCCCCATAAAAGCTAATGGCTTTCTATTAATACCCTGGTTCCGGGAGAGAAGATGTGGAAATTTTTGTAACATACATCAAAGGTGCCCAAGGTGGCTTTTGTAGACTATGAATAGAAATATTTTGCAGTATAAACCAGAAGTGGGGTCTATAGTCCTTGGGCCTTTGAGAGCGAGTCACTGGAGATGTGTGAAGTGAGGCTTAAGCTGGTAACTCTCACATGTGAGGACTGCTTCTTACTACCACTGGCTGATCAATCTGTTACCCCACATGAGGCAGAAGAAAAATAAGGTCCGGGGGTTAATGCAAGGCAGTAGGTTGTGAAGAAAACGAATGTACAGCTATACTTTATATAACTTTTCCCTTTGATTAACTCGGTGGGTGATAGTTCTGATATTACAACTAGGATTTTAAATAAGTGATTTTAATATCTTCCATTAGGTTCCAATACCCTGCTACTTGATTGCGTTCGTGGTTGGGGCTTTGGAAAGCAGGTAAGTGTGCATGGTACACATTGGCTAAATTTGATCAATTACCAAAAGTTTGAGAGAGTCTCAACATTACTTGGACTCCTGATCCTAATTTGAAAAAAACCCTCTTAGTCAGTGGAAGAGTGTTAAGATGCTCCTTTTATATAACATTCAAGGATGTATTCCCCGAACCAGGAACACTGTTGAGCATATTAACTAGTCTGTACGTCTTCATTTATTATTCTCATCTCAAGGAGTATCTAGCCACAGCACAAGAAAGAATGCTTCTGAGCCCCCTCTCTCACTGTAAGGGAAAGACATGAAATAGAATCCAGCCACTGAGTCTTTTTTCCTCTTTTCACAACCTTTTAGTCCCAAGAATAATCTAGAAACTATTCACTTGCTAGATGAGCCTTTGTCTCCTCCATAAGTCCTAATATACTAGCTTCAACCCAATCACTCATTTGCACAAAGGTATGTCTGAATCTGGCCCAGAATAATGTTGTTGTTGGTGGCGCTGTATTAACAGCATACAATATTTTAAAAAGCATGAGCTTCAGTTTATCCCCCATCTAGATAGTCAATGCAAAAAACATCATTTCCTGTGTTGTTGTTGTTGTTGTTGTTGTTTGTTTTTTTTAAAAACTGCACTTGCACCTCTTTTCTACCTGTCCTCCTGCGGAGGACTAGAACATTAAGTCTATAAGCAAAGAAGTGTGTCTAAAATAAATTAGTCATTCCTTCTCTCCTCTCCAATCCCGATTCAAACATAGCAGTTGAAATGAGCATGGCGGGGGATTCTCTAGAGCCTCTCCTAATTTATATGGGCTACTGTGAGTCTATTAAACCATCCTCCACTATGCGGTGGTTTCCCATATAACATCAATTCAAGTCCAGTGTCTAACTGAAATCTGTACTCCTACAGACAGATTGGCCCCAGGACGCTGGTGTGGGCTGAGAAGGAGCTGGTGGATAAATCTGCATATGAATTTGCGGAGGTTAGTTAAAAAGAGTTTGCTCACTATTCATCCACTTTTCATAGTATTAAAAATAAACAGCCAATACTACAATTGTTCTCATTTTAATTTTTCCCCCTCTCCTCCCTTCCATCAAATAAACTGTTCTGTTTTTCTAAAGGAACGTCCAATAACTGCTGATCTTGCTACATAAGTGACAGGCACAATCTTGCCATTGATCTGCATGTGGAACTTCTTAAGATGTCTGAGAGATTTGTGTGTGGATCACTAGGATCATACTTACAATTTGTAAATGCAGGTTATAATTAAAAATCAATGTGGGACTTTTGTTTCAGACTGAAGCCATGTTGAAAACAGCAGAAGATCTGGCAGGGCCTTATGTGTGGGGACAGTATGACTTGCTAGTCTTGCCTCCCTCTTTTCCTTACGGCGGTATGGAAAACCCCTGCCTTACTTTTGTGACGCCTACTTTATTGGTAAGTGTGAAACTTAAGTGCTTTATTCTTCAGCTTTCCATCAGAACCTATTCTAAAAATCTATCCAGATGCACACAGAACTCTGGACTTGTATTCCTTCAAGAATGGTAAAGCAATCCTTAGACTATTGGAGCCATAGAACTTACATGAAACGTGTGTGTAGTGCATGAATTTTGAGCCAGCAAGGTAATTTGATTTGTTTGTTTATTCTAGGCGGGTGACAGATCACTATCAAATGTAAGTATAAACTTTATTCAGGTCTTCAAACCAAATACTGTGTAACTTTTTAAGTTTATAGCAGTGAAGACGTGAGATCTATTTCTAAATCTGTAGGATGTCTAAATGAAGATGACTTTTTTTTCTGTTAATTAGTTACAAACTGGAAAAATACATAGTAGGTCAGTTTAATTAAATACTAAACTGTATTGCAAAAATTTCAGGTGCAGGGAAATCTTGTCCCAATATTATCATTATAGATAGAAGGAATCTCTTGCTTTCCATTTAACTATATTGACAAATGAAATGACCCTCTAAAACAGTGTTTCTCAAATGCAGCCACCAGGGGCTTTTCTTGCAGCCATAGCCTCCTGGGCTGTGGGGGATGCAAAGTAACAGCCCTTCCCCTTTCCTCTTGCTTCTGAATGCACTGCCTTGTTGTTGGTTGCTGGGGCTGCCAGTAGGGGTTGGCCCTGATCGCTCCCTGGGGACACCTGGGGCACAATGCTGGAGGAGCAGGTAGCTGGTGAGTGGAGTGGTGGGGGTGGCAGGCTCTGGTCATGGGACTTTGTGCTCTGGACATGGAGCTTCAGGCTCTAGCCTCCCACCCAGGGCTAAATTTGTCCCCATGCTTGGCAGAGCTGAGCAAGTCTGCTGTGAAATGTGATACTTAATATCAAGTTTCACAACAGACTTAATAGCTGGGAATAAATTACAATGATTTGGATGTGCCTATGTGCATATTTATTTATTTTTCTCCTAAAACTAATTAAGTATTTTGAGATAAACCGTGAGAGCGGCCACCAGCAAAAGTTGGTGGCTGCACTCTAAGAGCTCCAAAAAGTATGTCCTGAGAACCCCTGCATAAAATCTACAGGTCAGCCATTTAACGCCTTTGAAAGTTCACAGCCATAATAACACATCTTATGAGAAATCTACATTACTACTATACTGAACTCCCAGTCCTGTTCCCATTTGGTCTTTCTTCTGGGCCATACTAGCATGTATGCTTCTTTTGATACAATTTAATCAGATATGAGGCAGCAAAGTTGAAAGCCTCTGTCTGTGACCCAGTGCAAGAACTGAGGGCTACAGAGAATTAATCACAAGAATGTTAAAGGGGAGCAGTTTTTAGTTCTCAATAAATCCCACATATTTGAGTTAGGAATAGCCTAGCCACTGGTAAAGCCATGTTAAAAAGTGTAATTAAATTGATTCTGGAGAAAATTGATTCTGGGATTCTTCAGGGTCCTATGCTAATGGTATTTGGTCACCTGTTTCTCTGGTATCTAGCCACTAAAACTGGTTGCAATAAATTGTGCATAATTTTTTAATTGGAAATTGTACTTCAGTGCTTGTCCTAGTTATATTTTAATGTTTGTCTGGAGAGAGGAATCTAGATGTCATTTCATCTAATTATTAAATCTGTCCAGTAGAGGAATATATTCCCTTAAATGAACATAAATAATGGCTTTCAACATGAGTTAAAATTTTCGATGCGTACCACATTTTTAGTATCTCATTTGCTTCCCCATCCTATTCATGATCATATGAATCATATCTCCTCCTATTTGTAATAACATCCCTGCACTACAGCAGTTGCTTACCTGGAAAAGCAATCTTAGGAAAGCACTAAAATACTGTAAGTAATCTTTCTTTTAATATGACTTAGCAGTTGAAAACAAGAAGAGCTGGTATTATGTGACCGACCAGATCAGTGCTGCCAACCATTGAAGGCTCTGTTATCCACAGACCACAATTTGAAAACTACTTTTTCACAGGGTGTGTGGTGTGGGATATTGTAACACCTGAGTGAATCTGATATCCAGAGGCTTAATTACAATAAATGGCAATCTGCTTTGAATAGATAATTGTTAGCCTATTGTGATTCCTGCTTTGAATAGATAATTGTTAGCCCATTGTGATTCTTCCTTTCCGCCCCTCTCTTCACCCTTTGGGATCTGACTGTACATTCTCCAGTAATCTAATGAAATCTACTTCTGACGTGGGATGGCTTGTTTTTTTCCATTTGTTTGTTTTAGGTTATTGCTCATGAAATCTCTCATAGCTGGACAGGAAACTTGGTGACAAACAAAACATGGGAGCATTTTTGGTAGGTGTAATAGTGCATTATGAAAAATTGGCTTTTATCTACTGTATAAAAGTTCTGAGAAAATGTTTTGCCATCTCACATGAATTAATGTTCTTGATAATTCTCTAGGCTAAATGAGGGACACACTGTTTACTTGGAACGTAGAATTGGTGGACAGCTGTTTGGTGAACAATTCAGGCACTTCCAAGCTTTGGGAGGCTGGAGAGAATTGCAAAATACAGTAAGCTAGTTTTGGAAGAAGTTTGTTGTATGTTTAAACATAAGTTATCAAAATTACGTTGTCATAACATTTCCCTGAAATATGCAACAGAAAATAATAGTAATGCTCCTGAAAATCTTTGTGTTGGTAGCTGAGTACCAGTGTTCTCTCAGGTTTGTTTATGAACCAAAAAGTTATATTGTTCAATATAAACATGACACTGCTAGATTACAGATGATGATGATAACATTTTCAGAAAGACTTTGTCTCAGGGATCTTTTAAAGATTGCAGGATCTTCTGAAAGGCTGAATTTCATCCCAAACTGCTCGTGAATATTGCAACAGCTAGTGAGTAATGTACAAGAAATACTGCAATAATATAAGCTTCAAAAACCCTTTAAAGCAATTAGCATACCAGTGGGCAGCTAAAAGTTGCCTTTTTGTGATAGCCAAGGCCACTCTTCTCAAACTTCAGAAATTCCAGAGTGTGATACAAGCAATTGAAATGTCTGAGAGAGAACTGAAATACACAACAAAGCCCAGGTGTTCCACATAGCACCAAACTGAGTGTTGACGATCCGGACTCCTGATACTCCGTTTCTGTTTCTAGGAGGAGAATTTAAGCGGTTGTGGTAGTGATAGTTGCCTTTTCAAAGACTTTTTAAGAAGTTAAGCCAGAGATAAAGTGTCTATTTTTCCCCTTCCCCCAGAGCCTCCCAAGAGATATGGGAGGCTCTGGAGAAAGTTGTTGTTCATTTGTTAGTGGTAACTTCTGTGGTTTGTTGTGGTTTATTTAGTCTTTCAAAAAAAAAAAAGTCTGATTTCAATATGAGGAAAGAGGCTGTTGCCATGGCTACTCATCCTTTAATGGGAGCAAACAAAACATGGGAGCATGTTCAGAAGGCCAGCATAGTTCTGTTAAGTTAAGAATGTTAATATCTCACCCTCAACTAACACAGCTATGTAGCCAGAATCTTTCATGTGGATATAGCCAATTTAGCATCTGATGTTCGGGAAGGTGGATTAGCTGTACTGGCAAAAGGACTTTTTAAAAAACCGGTATAAGCTGAGTTTTCACTAAGCGGCTTTGCCAGTATAGCTATACCGGCAAAACTTTTGTAGTATAGACCAGCCCTAAGATGAAAAGTTGGGCTAGTAGTCTGTACTAATTCAGGAACTTCAATGAGGGGGATGAGCTAGAGCTATGTACACCAAAGCATGGTAATCTTTGGATGGAAGATAACTGCATAAGACTATTGCAAATTAGTGTTAATTGTGGAATCTTTCTGAGTGTGTGTGTGTATGATATTGTTACAGATAAATACACTTGGAGACACAAGTCCTTTCACTAACCTGATCCCTAATCTGAATGAAGTAAATCCCGATGTTGCATATTCTTCTGTTCCATATGAGAAAGGCTTTGCTTTGCTTTTCTACCTTGAACAGCTTCTTGGAGGACCAGGTGAGCATTAATAGTTCTATTTTAAATAGGATTTTTATATTGCTTTCAAACATTGGCTTTAATTGATACACTTTTTTAACTTAGATGTCTTCATCGGCTTCTTGAAGGCTTATATTCAGCAGTTTGCCTATAAGAGTGCTGTGACTGAAGATTGGAAGAAGTTCTTATATTCCTACTTCAAGGATAAGGTTGGATGGTGCTTCAGACTAATTGAGATCCTACAATTTTGTGTAAACCTGGCAGAATGCATTCTACTTGAGGCATAGCTCAGGAAGCTGAAGATACTCACTCCATATGATCAGAGTAAAATAGGCTAATAAATAACATTCCTGCCTCTTTTAAAATAGATGATTTATATGCCTCTTCACCCTCATTCCTATATGCAGAATATGTAAAGCTGTAGCATAAAATCTTACAAGCGTGGGTTTGGGTTACGGTACACTTATTCGAAATACAGTTATTCAAAAGTAAACTACATAGGAATCGGTACTTTAGATCACGCTGGTCTTACAAACCAAAACTAAAGAGTTAAACTAACTTTCAAATTGCAATCTCTTTAGAGGAAAAACACGTAAATGGTAAACTGAATAAGGATCTGTGTTGTTTGTAGGTGGATGTTCTCAACAAAGTTGACTGGAATGCATGGATGCACACCCCTGGCATGCCACCAGTAAAACCAACGTAATTGTGCTTCCTTCTCTTGTCTTTCTTGCCTACAATTTTTGTGTTATTTCCAAACATCAGTTAACTGTTTGAAAAACCTGTATTAGAGGTGGTCAAAAAAATTCTACAAAACCTTATTTTTTGAAAGAATTTGGAAGTATTTTTGTTTGGTGTGTGCATGTATCTATCTGTCTTTCTGTCTGGATGTGGGGTGAGGAGGGGGATAAATTCTGATTCAGGTGGGAAAAGTGAGATTTTGGGGTAAGGCATGTCTTGTTTGTTTGTTTGTTTGTTTGTTTGTTTAGAAAATTGCCACAGAAAATAGAAACATTTCAAAGTGTGATTTCCCCAGTGGAAATCTCTGCAAGAAACATCCTTGCCTTCTCTTCCCCTCTCTCCCTCCCCCTCCTTTTCCCTCCATGCTGCCCAGCCAGCTGGAGAGTGTATGACTTCTGAATGTGTTTACATTCAGAGGTTGACTAAAAGATATTGCTCCATCTGCAGTCAGCAGCATATGGGGCTATCAATGAGCAATATCCATATTCAGAACAGAAATCACAAATACCATGAAGAGTGGAGTTACTGTGAAAAAGGAGAGCATGGAAATGCATTACTGTGTTGACTCTCATTGTAGCAGATTTCCCACATGTTGCATTGCAATGTGCGGTGCACGCTTACATTATAAATAGGCTTGGCAGAATTTTAATTTAAATTTTTTTTTATAACTTCAGCAGAATTGATTTTGTGTTTAGATTTTTTTAAAAAAATTTCAGTTGTGCAAAATCAAATTTTTTAGACTTTTTTTTTCCCAATTTTTATTGCTTTATATTTTGACAGTTGTGGGAAATTATGGGAGGAATCAGACAATTATTTCACAACACTTTCAGATTCGAAAAGTTAAAGCTCTATAAACTGTTAAATGCAAATTGTCAACTGCAAATTGTTGACATCAGATGTCAAAATAAAGTATTCTTAAATCAACAAATCATACCATACTATTCATTTGTTAGTCCATTTGTAACAAGCCTCATTCAAAACTAGCGATTTAAATTTTTGACTCTTAAGTTCTCAAACACCATTTTGCTTACTTTGCCTATCTGTAAGTGTAGTTGATGATGGAAATGAATTTCCATTGGTTTGTTCATGTGTGGTTAAATCTGTTTACTAACACTTACCCATAAAAATCTAATCCTTCCAAGCCCAATTATAGGCCATTTTGCCACTTTCACACAGCCTGTGCTACAATGCCCATCAAATGCACTTGGAGTTATTCGCATTTCTAAAATGTAATCCTTTTGTTTTTCATCTTTATCAGATATGATATGACACTATCAAATGCTTGTATTGCCTTGAGCCAAAGATGGATTAAAGTGAGTTAATAAAGAACTCTGCAGATATTTTACAGATTATTTAACTATGACAAACTAGTTGTTAGCTCTATCTAATAAGAGAAGGGCTCACATCATCCTCACTGGCCAAAGAAAGTATGTATCTGATGAGAAAAATGCCATGAATTTTTACATTATTTCATAGGCTAAACTTTCAAAAAGAGTCTGTAGAGGTGCTGCAATTTCTTGAAACGAGAAAGTGCATTGTACATGTAAACTAAGTACTTACACAGCTACCTAGCTAGTGCACGCAGATAATGTGCAAATCCCATTATGCATAGTTTACCCTATGCCTCAGGACAGCAATTTCAAAAAATAATAATTGATCTGCACAGATATAGAAGTAAGTCTCCATTATTGATTATATCCTCAATCTAACCCTGCCCCTCCTTGGTAAAATTAAGCAAAGCCAATTATAACAAATCATTGTTCATTCGTAGTAACCTGCTTTTAGTTTTGCCAAGGAGTGTAGCATCCTTATTTTTGCCAATTTTGTGTGTTTTGGTCCTACTGCGCATTTGCTTCAACCTAATTCTCCTCTTGCCAAAGATTCTTTTTATTAAGAAGTACACATTGCAATTGTTGTACTCAACTTTTGATATTTTTTTAAATAAGAATCTCTTAAACTTTGCACTTTATTTCATTATCTTTAATAGGAAATGAAATGGTGAAAACAAAAAGCCACTCAACGAGCCTCACGGCTTTCCCATTTTTTTTATTCTTTTTTTGTTTTCTGTAACCTTGTAATTTAAACCTTAAAAGCAGTATTTTTACATAAAGTAGCTTGAAATTAAATACAGGTGACCATAAACAAATGCAGACAGATGATGTCGTTGCTGAAAAAGCCAATTATAAACTGTTTTTTATTTGCTTGTTTAGGCCAAAGAAAGTGATTTGTGCTCATTCAGCTCAGAAGATCTAAAGGATTTGTCATCCCATCAGTTGATTGAGTTCCTGGCACTGTTGCTACTGGAGGTAAGTGCAGGCTAGGAGTAGTTTGACCTCCTAAGAATGCAAGCAAAGCCACAAATCTATTTTGTAAAACCAGGGAGCTCATACGTTGCCCAACACTTCTGAAGTTCCTTATTCATCCTACTTAAAATCATTTGCTGCTGTTTGTGATAGCCAGTAAAAGTTCTCCAACACCCATTCTTTCTAAATTATTCACCCGATGAGTAACATCAGGAGATTTTTTTTGGTCAAGGAAGCATAAACAAAATTTAAGTGATTGGGTTTGTTTGAATTTAGCTTTTATGTATTGTGTGACTAAGCTCTGAATAAAATTGTACCCAATTTGAAGCCCCCCTCCCCCCCCGAGCAGTGAAAGCATCTCCCACTGACATAGCACTGTCCACACCAGGGCTTTTGTCAGTGAAACTTACGTTAGTCAGGGGTATGGTGGTGGTTCAACCCCCTGACCGACAAAAGTTTTGCCAACAAAAGTGCTGGTGTAGAGAAAGCCTTAGTAACTACCATATTTTTCCTTGCCCCTTCCTTAGTTAGGTGGAGTGGAGCAAAGGGAGGGAATATTCAATCACTTACCAGTAGCTATCAGTTTTTTGTTAAATTGTCTCTCCCTTGTAGTGAAAGTCTTTCTGGGTTTTGCCTCCTCTCAGAGAACATCAGTTGAAATGTACCTCTTACTCATTCTAATTTTGCAACTTTTTTCAGGCACCGCTTCCAGTGTCACATGTAAAGCGAATGCAGGAAGTTTATAACTTCAATGCTGTAAACAATTCTGAAATAAGATTCAGGTTAGTAATAGTATGGAAATAGCTTCATGAAAAGTGTTTGATAAGGGAAAGTACTACCTTATGCACAATCTGAGAAGTTCCATTCTACAAAAATATAATAGGACACACATGAATAGTAATGACATCTGGTAAACGTAATCTTTACATATGCAGTGTTCCTATGTACTAATTAATGATGAAATGGGAAAATGTATTCTAGTCTGAGCATCTGAAATTAGCCATAACACCTAGGTCATATCACTGTAAATTCTTTTGTATCTTGTTTTTATACAACCTTAAACATGTCTGTACCCAAAATTGTTATTGGAACTCTAAAAGCATATTATTGGAAGGTATTCTATTATAACTTTTAAAAAATGGCAAAATTGCCCAGTTTGCCATTGTAATAAACTTGCCACAAAGTGTTTTAAATGGTTAGGGATTTTGTATCTTGTCTCAGTGTACAGTAATCCTTTGCTATTTACCACTGACAAAACCTATATTGTTTAAGTTTAGAATGTATTTCCCAGTTCATATAATGATATTGAGTTCTATTACTTTTGATTTAATTTTTATATTTATAATAAAATAGATGAGCTTGTGCAAATAGACACTGACTGCTATTCAATGACTTCCTCCAAATATACAGTGCTCCAATCAGTGCTTTTGGGCATTATCATAATACAAATATATTCGTCATTATAAGAGAAATAATTGCAAAAATCAGTGTGGGGGAAACCCAGAGACCCAGTTTAACCTCATTATGAACTTCACATACTTCGTATCTGAATGTCATGCTGCATGTATGGTAGCATGACCTCATCATTCTTAGGGTGGAGTTAGGGAACATGATATTGGATATTAGTAGTAGAAGACCGCAAATTTGAAAACTTCTACAATTAAAAATTGGCAGCTAACTTGGAGGAGAAATTCATGTTTAACTACTATTTTTTTTTTTTTCAGATGGTTACGCCTCTGCATCCAAGCCAAGTGGGAAGAAGCCATTCCTCTGGCTTTAAAAATGGCTACCGACCAAGGCAGGATGAAGTTCACTCGTCCTTTGTTTAGGTCAGACTCCCCCTTAGAACTTACAAATGCACTTAAAAAAAAAAATGTGGATGCTTCTGTATAACACAGGCCATAGATCTCCTTTGAATTTAATTCCTCTTTGAACTAGAGTAGGAAGTGATTAACTATAGACCTTCCAGAGCACTTTGAACATGAATATCTCTACATTTGCAGGATAAATTGAAGTTCTTATATTGTATCAATTTTTTTAACATAAAAACCTAGCAAACTTAGATTGCAGAGTGGAAACTCCGTGTATAAAGGATAATCTTAATATAAAATATTTCAGGTGAAAATCCATATTTAGACTAGTTTCTTATTTGTACTTGTGGAATTTTTTTCAGGGATCTCTACAACTTTGAGAAGTCTCGTGATCAAGCTGTCAGCTCATTCATGAAGCACAAAGCGCGCATGCACCCAGTGGCTGCAATGCTGGTGGCCAAAGACTTGAATGTGGGTCAAGGACAGACTGCTTAATTTCTTTAAAAAGTATGGCAACCTACTAAAACAGAACTGTAACTCTGCACATTATGCTAACATGTATGCTTGATTATCTGTCTGACTTCGTGTTCTGCTACTGTGGCAATAATTTGGCTTAAATGGATCTTCAAGATGAAGTTTAAAAACTTCAGTCTTGTACATCAAATGAAGTTTTGGAAAACGGATACATTTTTGGGAGCTGAATGAATGGCTCTAGTACAAACACATTATAAAGTACTTAAAGGAAAAGATGACTTTTCTGAGATGCATTTGTGTTTATCAACCATGTGTGGGCTTTTTTTTACAAGTTTTTGAACAAAATCAAAAAAAATTTCATACAAGCTTTCATATAGCAAAACACAGTTGAAGTCCTGAATCTTTAAATGTTTGGGGGGAAAAATCTTTTTAATAAAACAGCCAACTTGGTCTTATATAATCAACAAGTATAGAAAGTAACAATAAAAATGTCATCATAAATAGCTTTTCCTTGCTGACTTCAAATATTCTGATCTCTAGAATAAACCTGGAAGAAAAGTTGAATGTGCTTGGATCTTAAAAATCACGTGTTATAAACCTGTGTTTACTTGTGTGGCCTACATTACTTTAGTATCTGAACAATTTTGTTTCTCCTTCCAACCCTGATTTTTGACAGTTTTGTTAACATGAGTTAAAGTATGACATGAGTTACAGTACATGTTATGACAGTTACAGATTGCTGAAATTTCAGCTTGAAATATTGTGACCAACATTTTTTGTTAAAATTCCCGTTTTTTTGACAAAAACGTTGGTCACAATATTTCAAGCTGAAATTTCAGCACTCAACTTTCAGGCCTCGTCCTGTGTTCTGGCGGCTCATTGTATTTTATGTAAACAGTCCTGAGATGGGCCCTTAATCAGTTACTGATTTTAAGCATGTGAGTAGCCCTATAGACTTTACCTGGCTGGCTTAGTGGGTGTCTGATAGCAGCCTTCAACTATCTGAAAGGGGGTTCCAAAGAGTATGGAGCTTGGCTGTTCTCAGTGGTTGCAGATGACAGAATAAGGAGTAATGGTTGCAGTGTATGAGATCTAGGGGGAATCTGCCTGATACCGCTTCCAACTAGTCATCGAGCCATTGATCACTACCCATTGAGCCGGACGATCTAGCCAGATTTCTATCCACCTTGTAGTCCATTTATCCAATCCATACTTCTTTAACTTGCTGGCAAGAATAGTGTGGGAGACTGTAGCAAAAGCTTTGTTAAAATCAAGATATATCATGTCCACGGCTTTCTCCTTGTCCACAGAGCCAGTTAACTCATCATAGAAAGCAATTAGGTTGGTCAGGTGTGACTTGCCCTAAGTGAATCCATGCTGACTGTTCTTGATAATCTATTTAAGTACTAGTTAAAAACTGTTTAACTTGATAGAAGGCACTCAAACTGAAAACACTTCCTTCTGAGGGAGCTGCATTAAATGATTATACTTTTCTCTGGATAAAGCCTTACTGAGCCACTCTTTCCCATCTTACTCTTCGGCATAGAGTATTAATATCTGGGTGAGATCAAGGTCTTTGGAAAAGGATTCTTCCATTACTCTAACCTACTGGGGGGAAAAACCTCATATCCCTATTCCTGAGAAACACACCCACCCTGAAATATGGGTATTCGATGATGGGGAGGATTTTTTAGTCCATTTTTCTTCCTAAATAGCAAAAGATATTTTTCTCAGATTTGGAAAAACCACTGTCTAATTTTGAACACTGTAAATTGTTTGGCTTTTAGATGACTTTCCTTGGAGGAAATGTCAAGTGAAGTAATTTAGTCACATTCCACAGATAGTGGAAAATTAACTTCAAATTTTTCTCTTCTGCAAATTCCTACAAGTCTAGACTAATTAAATGTGATTTGTAATGGCTTCCTCAGGGTTTGAAAATATCTGCCTTTCCTCATGCTAACACTGATACAATAGGTAAGGTGTAGAGTAAATGTGTTAGTTAGTATATCTTATACAAGGCATGTGAGGTAATATTTTATTGGAGCAACTTCAGTTGGTGAAAGAAGCATTTGAGCTACATAGAGTTCTTCAGGTCTGGAAAAGTAATCACTGTCATGGTTACATACAAAGTGAAACAGATGGTCTCTTGCAACATGTTTACCCCTTATGCTAAACAATTTAAAAGGAAGAGGGTATGTCTTCCTCTTTAAAGATGAAGCTATCCAAGATTCCTGTACTGAAATAGACATTATACCAAGTATATATTTTACTTGGTGCTCTTCAAGCTGGCATTTTTCTACACCTTATTTTAATCCCCTCCTGCTTCCTGAGTCTACAAAAAGCTCAGTACAGCAGTGTTCTCAGTGGTCTGTGGGATTCCTAGTATGTCCTCCTGTTTATAGGCACTCCAGTGGCAGTGATTAATAGGGACATGACAAAGGGAGGAAAGTTTATTTCCAATCTGATAGGATGGTGATATCTTCATTCCCCTAAACAATTTGTGCTGATTTGGAGTGTACGTGCGTAATTGGGGATCTGGGAACAAGTACCCGCCCCACTTGGGCAATGATCATCAAATCCTAAGGTTTAGCTCCTTATTTAGGCAAAATCTCATTGATGTTTGAACTTTGTGTAAGAAGGGTCACATACAATTCCAGAGCCAAGTGCTGCCCTGACTGGGATTCAGCTCCCAAGTGCTCTGTGCTATTCAGCTCTACAACTTGCAGAGTTAAGCCTACAAAGAAATTTGGTGTCTATAAAGAGGTGGCAGAGAAGCCTAGGGGATGTGCCAGTCTCAATTTGTGTGCTGAGTCTGCAGTAAATATTACTTTAGTGGTTGTAGTGTTTATAAAAGGTGCCTAACAGCCAACACCCAACCAAAGTTCTTTTGTAGGATGTGATGTTATATAGTCTCAAAGCAGCTCCAGCATGGAGATAAGTAACACAAACTTCCTCTTCCTCAGCCTTACCTTGTCTGGAGAGATTGCCTCTTTACAGGTGAGTTCATAGTTCCTTTGGTCCTACCAAACCATTTAGTGTCAATCCATAGTGGTGTGTGTTTGATGTGGATCTCTCCACTTCACCCCTCGTGAGTTTTTCATAAGAGGGTGGTGTTGCCATTTAGCAAGAACTTGTTTAAAACACCAAAAATTTTTAAAGCACCCAACAACCAAAGCTCCCTAAAAACATACTCCAGACTCCTTTGGAAATATTCTTTTGGAAATTCTTGATCTACAAACTACAGCGAGCCTTGGCTTTTGACTCTACAGCCCCGATGCTCAAAGATATAGAGGCACCTAAATACCCGTAAGAAGCTGGTGCTACATCCTTATCAGAATCTCAAAAGATAACTCCTGTGCCAGCAGTTTCCCATCCCCTATATAGGAAAAGATTTGCTGACAGAGTTGGCTTTTTAGTAGATAAAGTTTGTTAAATACACTAACTTATGTGTGAAGGCGGGGATCTGGGGCTGAGGGGAGGAATTTTGCCCTTCTGTGATTGGGACATTGGAATCCAATCAGGTGCTGTTCTTTAGCTTCAGTGTGGTAAACTCAAGGCTGCTTCACACCATAGCCTTCAGTGGAGGGACAACCATAGGCAGAGAAGTATGCCACGGTACACAGTGTATGTCCGAGGGGGATGACTGGCAGTGCCTTGCCAAACTGGCACAACAGTGAGATGGCTGAGGGGAAGGAAGCTGTGAGCTGTTAAACGAAAAAAAATCCTGATAATGAGGGTTTTGCCTCTGTGGAAGAAGTGAAATTCTGTGTTTGGAGGCTAGCTGGATCACACTGATACTTTGGAGGACACGTTGCACCAGTGGTTCTCAACCCACAGGCTGCTTATGGCTCAATCAGCACACACATGCAGCCCATATAATATCCTCAGCGCTGTTGGTCAGGCAGAAGGGGCACCTCCCCAGGGGACACAGAGCCACCGGGTTGGGGGTTGCAAAAATGGGGAGCTGCAGCTGATGTTAAAGGGACTCTACTGGCAGGGCTACCAACAGGGGGGAGGGTATAAGGGGCAGCTTCCCCAGAGCCTGGTGATTTTAAAGGGCCCAGAGCTCCTGGCTGGAGCCCTGAGCCCTCTTAAATCGCCGCCAGAGCCTCAGGCGGCGAGAGTCAGGCAGCACGGATGGGCCACCCTTACTGCAAATTAATTTTAACAACTTGTGTTTTGACTTATTTTATTAATTTAAAATGCTCTTGGCAGACATTTGCCTGTGTTGAAATGAAAGGTACTACAGTATAGCGATTTGAATTGTATTGCTCTCATATAACAAATACTAAACCTTAATCTTTTCTAGATGTACAGGTATGTATAGTGTGTAGATGTGGACCACATAACACAGAGAGAGCTGCATATGCAACCCACAATGATAAATTGCTTGAGAACCTGCACTCAGGGCTGGCCCTAGCTAATCTGGGGCCCTACACAGCCCCCAGGCCTCTGGGAGCTAGAATCTGTTCGAGGCCAAGAGTGAACAAATAGCTAATGGTGTATCACAGTCTGGGTCAAGAGAATGTGAGCACTGATAACGGCCAGGCCTATCATCAGCTGCTTTGGAAAATTCATTTCTGCAGGGAGACTCCCGCAGATTAAGAAGGGTATCAAAGTAAAAGGGAATTCCTGTAACAAAACATGAAGTGGCTTCTAGCCCACGAAAGCTTATGTCCAAATAAATGTGTTAGTCTCTAAAGTGTTACAAGTGCTTCTCGTTCTTTAGACTAATTTAATGTGATCTGTAATAGCCTCCTGGTGGCTTGAAAATATCTGCCTTTCTACACACTAGCACTGATTCAATAGAGTAAATGTTTTTTGGTATATCTGACACAAGGTAGGTGAGGTCAGGGCTGGATTACCCAATAGGCAGACTAAGCACATGCTTACAGCACCAGCAAAGCAGAGTGCACACACAAAAAAAGAGATTTTAAAAAATTTTGATATTTCAAAAAAGCATTGAAGTAGTCATCATGGGAAAAATTGAACATAAAATTGCACTACTCACAGAGATTCAGTGTTGACATATTTAAATCAAAGACTGCTTTGGACGGACACAAAAATTGGAAGAACAAATTAAAGGGGAGTGTGAATACTGGCCACGTCTTGCAGCGTGTAATAGCTGTCATTCAAACATTAGCTGAACATAGTCTGCCTTTCCAGGGATCAAATGACATTTGAATCATGGCAGAATGGGAATTTCTTGGGATTGTTGGAGCTTGTGGCTCAGTTTGACCCATTTTTAGCAAGCAATATCTCAAAATATGGGAATGCTGGCAAAGATAACGCATCATACTTATCCAAGAAAATGTGTGTCACTCATTAGACCAGGGGTCTCCAAACTACGGCCCGCAAGGCCCTCTCATCCGCCCCGTGGAGATCTTTTGGCAGGGGTCGGGAACCAGCCACGGGGCCGGGACGCGCCGCGTGCTCCGCAGCTGCCGCCGCCGGCCAGGACGCGCCGCGTGCTCCGCGGCTGCCGCCGCCGGCCAGGGACGGCTCAGAGCTGGGGCCGGGACGCGCCGCACCGCCACCCACTGCCAGGCGGCGAAACAAGGAGCCACCCACTGCCAGGCGGCGAAACGGTCTGTGGGGAGAGACTGGGTTGAGCGGGTCAGGGGGGAGAGACTGGGTTGAGCGGGTCGGGGGGGGGGAGAGACCGGGTTGAGCGGGTCGGGGGGGGGGAGAGACCGGGTTGAGCGGGTCGGGGGGGGGGGAAGAGACCGGGTTGAGCGGGTCGGGGGGGGGGAGAGACCGGGTTGAGCGGGTCGGTTGGGGGGGGGGGAAGAGACCGGGTTGAGCGGGTCGGTTGGGGGGGGGGGGGAAGAGACCGGGTTGAGCGGGTCGGTTGGGGGGGGGGGGAAGAGACCGGGTTGAGCGGGTCGGTTGGGGGGGGGGGGGAAGAGACCGGGTTGAGCGGGTCGGTTGGGGGGGGGGGAAGAGACCGGGTTGAGTGGGTCGGTTGGGGGGGGGGGGGGAAGAGACCGGGTTGAGTGGGTCAGTTGGGGGGGGGAAGAGACCGGGTTGAGTGGGTCAGTTTGGGGGGGGGGAAGAGACCAGGTTGAGCGGGTCGTTTGGGGGGGGGGGGTTTGGAGGAAAGGAGGTTTTGGGGGGAGAGACCTGGCTGGGTGGGTCAGTTGGGGGTTGGAGGAAAGGAGGTTTTGGGGGGAGAGACCTGGCTGGGTGGGTCAGTTGGGGGGGGGTTGGATGAAAGGAGGTTTTGGGGGGAGAGACCTGGCTGGGTGGGTCAGTTGGGGGGGGGGGTTTGGAGGCAAGGAGGTTTTGGGGGGAGAGACCTGGCTGGGTGGGTCAGTTGGGGGGGGTTGGAGGAAAGGAGGTTTTGGGGGGAGAGACCTGGCTGGGTGGGTCAGTTGGGGGGTTGATGTGTAGTGTTCATGTGTAGTGAACAGGTGTTCATGTGTAGTGTATCAATGTGTTATTAAATAATAACTGAATAAAATAATATTAAATAATTAAAAACAACATCCATGTTTTGATTCTTTTTTATTTGGACCTCGAGTGTGTTGTCGGCCCCCGAACTGCTATTTGATAGTTAATGCGGCCCTCGGGCTGAAAAGTTTGGAGACCCCTGCATTAGACCAATGAGTCCATCAAAGTTCACTCAGCTATTGTAGATTGTAGCAGGGCGGTGACTCACCTCTGCGGCACCTCCTGCTGGTCTGTCCAGGAATTAGCTCACCAGCGTCTGGAGCACCCTCTGCAGGTCAATGTCCCGCTTGCTGCTCTGGCCCAGAGTCCCTCCAAGACCCTGGTGCCTTCTTCCCTTGGGTGCTGCACCCCTGCAGTACCCCCCTCAGATCTTGGGGGCTCCCCTCCCAGGGAACCCCCCACACTATCTCCACCTTGCCTCAGTCTAGGCAACTGCCAGTCACCTCTTGCCCTCGTTCACTGGGGCAGACTACAGTATCATTGCCCATCACAGGCAAGGAGGGTTTGGCCTGCGGCTTCTATCTCAGTAGCTATGGGCTGCCCCCTGCAACTCCAGTACCCCTTTGTTGGGCCTTCTCCTAGGCCCAGCAGCCGGGGGGTTTCTGGGCAGGAGCTCCCCCAGCTCCTCTTGCCTTGCCCCAGACCTGCTTTACACTAGGTACCTTAAGCTCCTCACAACCAGGCCTGTCTGACTCTGGAAGCAGAGGAGACTGTTCTCCCTCATGCTCAAAACTGAGCCCTTTTTATCAGGGCCAGCTGGACCCTAACTGACCCAGCCACAGCTGTGGCTGATAAGCCTAATCAGGCTGGAGCTTGCTTGCTCACAGCCACAACCCTTTCTTGGGCTGTTTTCAGCCTGTTTTTCCAGGAGTGGGGCAGGCACCCCACTACACACCCTCCTCCTTAAGATACCACCTATCTCTCTCCCCAGCATCCCCCTAAGCTGGGCCCACAGGGAGTCCCTCTCCTTGCGAATGCTCTCTAGTGCAAGGAGCAGCTGGCTCCCTGCATCCAGGGTTTGGGTCCCCACTGTAGTCCTCATGGCTCCCATGTGGGTTCCCCTCTCTGTTTGGGTTCCCACAGCAGCCCTCCTGGCTTCCATGTGGGTTCCCTGATTTGCCTGGGGCCTCTCTGCCCCCAGACAATCCCATTTGTAGGGCCCTGGTCATCACCACCCCCTCCTTCAGGGCACTCTCAGACCCAGCCCTGTCCTCCCCATCTTTATCTGGAGGCAAGGCCGCTTTACCTGGCTCCCCTCGTGGAGGAGGTGGCACAGCCAGCGCCCACCCCTCACCACCTCAGGGGTAGCCTGGGCCCTGTGGGTCCCCTGGGGGCACACCCTCTTTCTGTGCCCCGGTTTCCCACAGCCCCAACAAGTTTGGAGCCCCCCTGTTAACTTCACAGGGAGTGCTCTCACGGTTCCCCATTGTCCTTGGTGGAGCCTCCTTGCTCCATCCCGATAGGGGCACTCCCGCTTGAAGTGTCCCTCTCGCCCACAGGTGTAACAGTTTTTAGGCCACGGCCCTGGCTTCCAAGCCCAGGTGCCTGGCCCCTGACAAAGTCCTGGTGCCCTCCCCCGCAGCAGCTGTAGTAACCTTGCTTGCTGCTTGGCAAGACGGGCCACCCAAGCTCTCCAGTAGCAGTCTTATTTCTCCACCTTGGTTGCTCAAGTCTCTAGGTGTCAGGGGAAAATTAATGGCACGTCTCTCCCCCTTACCGTACACTCCGGATAGTAGTGGCGGCGTTGAGGCAAGGAGCTCACAAGCTGTCAGAGACCATTGAAGAAACACACAACTTAACTTCGATCAAAGGGGAAACTGAGGCACCCACCTCTCGGTCACGAAAGGGGGTTAGCAGCAGCTCTGTTTATTATCAGTACCAAGCAAACGTTTATAGAGTATATTCAAAGGGGAGGCGGGAAGGGGTGGGGGGGGACAGACCTACTTGAAGCATGCGCATCAGCAAACCCTTACATCACGCCTAGGTCATTGCCCTCTTGAGGCACCTGGTGTGTAGACCTTGAGACCATTTACATGATGCCAACAAGCTTATGAATAGGTGTCTATTCGTTCCCTAGCGAAATCGTTACATACAGTAATGCAATCTGGTGATATAACACATTAGCTCATCTCGTGAGGCCTACAGCCCGTGATTGTCTAGGCAAGGTCACATTCTCGGTATAGATAACAATACAGAAACAACTTGTTGTGCAGCACTATTACACTGAATGTCTAAAGCCTCAAGCGAATGCTGTGCCACTCTTGGGGGTTTAACTATGTGATTGCTGGTGAGGAAGAATACATGGGGAGAAGGAGCAAGGGAAACTGAGTCTGCCCTAACATAGGCAATAGTCCCACAGTCCTCTGTGCTGCCCCTTGTATCAGGGGAAGACCGTCTATGCCCGCAATCTCCACCATGTGTAGCAGGGCGGCGACTCACCCCTGCGGCGCCTCCTGCTGGTCTGTCCGGGAATTGGCTCACCAGCATCTGGAGCGCCCTCTGCAGGCCGATGTCCTGCTTGCTGCTCTGGCCCAGAGTCCCTCCCAGACACTGGTGCCCTCTTCCCTTGGGTGCTGTACCCCTGCAGTACCTCCTCAGATCTTGGGGTCTCCCCTCCCAGGGAACCCCCACACTCTATCCCCACCTTGCCTCAGTCTACGCAACTGCCAGTCACACAAAGGGGTTTGGCCTGCTGCTTCTATCTCAGTAGCTATGGGCTGCCCCCTGCAACTCCAGTACCCCTTTGTTGGGCCTTCTCCTAGGCCCTGCAGCCGGGGGGTTTCTGGGCAGGAGCTCCCCCAGCTCCTCTTGCCTTGCCCCAGACCTGCTTTACACTAGGTACCTTAAGCTCCTCGCAGCCAGGCCTGTCTGACTCTGGAAGCAGAGGAGACTGTTCTCCCTCATGCTCCAAACTGAGCCCTTTTTATCAGGGCCAGCTGGGCCCTCACTGATCCAGCCACAGCTGTGGCTGATAAGCCTAATCAGGCTGGAACTTGCTTGCTCCCAGCCACAACCCTTTCTTGGGCTGTTTTCAGCCCTTTTTCTCAGGAGTGGGGCAGGCACCCCACTACATAGATCTTCATTCCCCAACATAATTTCTGCTGACTTGGAGTGTACACCGTGTACAGGAGAGCTGGGAACAAGCCAACAACCAGGCATCCATGGGCAACGACCCTCAAATCCTAAGGTTTTGCTCTTTATTCAGGCAAAATCCTGTTAATGTTTGGACGCTATGTAAGAAGAGTGACCCATTCAATTCCAGAGCCAAGGGCTGCCCTGGATGGGATTCATCCATTGAATTCTGTTCAGTTTTCAACCTGCAGAGTTAGGCCTGCAAGCAAACTTGGTGGCTAAAAAGGTAGCAGAGAAGCTGGTGTCACCATTTTTACATTAAAATGTAACATACTCTTATGGGATGTGCCAGGGTCAATTTGTGTAGTTTGTGTGCTGTGCATCTGCAGTAAATATGATATGTTGTGTGTTATGATGTGGGTATCACTCCACTTTGTCCTGCGAGGGTTTTTCATAAGAGGGTGGGATCTGTTGCCATTTAGCAAGAACTTGTTTAGTGCACTGACATTTTTTAAATGCATAACCAAAGCTACATCCTTGGCACGATCTCAGAAGATAACTCCTATGTCAGTGGTTTCCCATCTCCTGTCTAGGAAAAGGTTTGCTGCCTGGGCTGGCTTTTTAGTAGACAAACTTAGTGTATTTAACAAACTTATTTGTGAAGGCGAGGATCTGGGGGTGGAGGGAGGATTTTTGCCCTTCTCTGATTGGCACATTGGAATCCAGTCAGGTGCTGTTCTTTAGATTATAGTGTGGTAAACACAAGGCTGATTCACACCACAGCCGCCTTTAGTGGAGAGACAACCGTGGACATAGGAGAAGTATGCCAAGGTACACAGTGCATGTCCGAGAAGAGTGGCTGGCAGTGCCTTGCCAAACTGGCACTAACACAGTGAGATGGCTGGGGAAGGAAGCTGTGAGACGTTACATAAAAAACAAGCCTGATAATGGGGGCTTTGCCTCAGTGGAGGAAGTGAAATTCTGTGTTCGGAGGTGCAAAGGCGTTGGCTTGCTGGATCCTGATGATACTTTGGAGGACACACTAGAGGACAATGAGTTTGTTGAAGTTGGTAAGCAAACCTGCAATGACAAATTATATGATGACTGCACTTGCATAGGAGCCCCAAAGTGTGTATTTTCTTGTTTACCTTGAAACTTTATATATCTGTGATATAGCAAATCTAAGATTTAAGGAAAAATACTAAATTGCAAACTCAGTTTTGAGAAGAAGGCTTTTTAGGTCTTCTGTTGTGTAATACAATTGGGTGGGATATGAAGTGTTTGGCTGTAGGTTTTGGATTTTTGTGTTTGGTAACTACATTTTTACTGTATGTTTGTTAAGACACTTAAATACATTTGGCTGTAAATTAGACTTCTTGTCACTGATTTTTTTTTCTAACTAATGAAGAATTCTCTCTAGCAACAAACTATGGGCAATACGTTTTCATTCTGTTTGTTTGTTTTCCCCATTCTTCATTGTAGTTATAGAAGGAGATGTGATGTCTCCAGATTTCATTGCATCAAAGCTAGAAGGAGTTGATTTGTATCCTTTGTTGAGCATTGTTTTGGTTAATTTTTACAATCCTTAGATTTGCAAAAGTTGAAAATGCTTAGCACTTTTTCCCCCTTCAAAGGGCTTCCTTAAAAATCTCTAATTAAATGGCAGCTACTTGTGTGGGTTTTGAATGTCCTTTCTTTTCCTTTACATGGCTTCAGATACAGCAAATATCAAGAACCAGAAAAGGTATGGCTCAATAATGATCTTAATAAGATGTGCCCCAATTCCAATAGGTTTTTTATGTTAGAAGGTGAAGTAGAGTGAAATCCTCTTATCATGATGGGGAAATGGAAGTATTCAAAGAAAACCTATTTTCTTTATTTGCCCAGGACACAGAGAGGGACCCACAGAACATTTCAAATGGAATTGCTGTTTGTGACATATACTATTTGTTTTTCAGTAGGACTCAAACATTTACTATTAAGTGTAATGCTTTTGATTACTGTGGGTAACCTCATTAAAGCTATAGCTAATGCACTTGGCTCTGCGCTGTTTACAGGATCATCCATGATGACTGCTTAACTTGTTACCTCTCGTAAAATAACCTGTTCTTTCCTAATGCTTTTCTGAGAGAGTTCTTATTATATGAAGGAAAACGGGGCTGAACTCTATTGTAATTAAGTTCACAATCAAATTTTCACTGTATTTATTTAGTTATGA
Organism: Sternotherus odoratus; assembly: GCA_032164245.1. Classification (NCBI taxonomy): domain Eukaryota; kingdom Metazoa; phylum Chordata; order Testudines; family Kinosternidae; genus Sternotherus; species Sternotherus odoratus. Next base: position 71,004,912 of record JAVMKO010000001.1, on the reverse strand, counting down.
TTGTTCAGAAATTGCTTACATATACATGACACTAAAACGCAGTTCTCTTGCATAGTATATTTATTTAGATGGGCACAGTTTAACAACAGAGGACCTGATCAATATAGGAAAGGGACTCTACAAGGTCAAGGTAAATATTTTGAAAGAATCTAACTCTAAATACATTTAATTTATTTAGTTATTAAGTAATAATAGAGGAATGAATATTGACAATATTGTTTTTCTAGCTCACACCTGAAGCTGAAGGTAAAGTCAGACAATCAAGAGAAGTGATTGAAAGAATTATAAAAGAAAAGACTGGTATTTCTTTTTCTTTTCTAACTTAATTTTGTTATCAGTTTTAGATAACTTTAGTGAGAGTCTCTTCTTTATCTAAAATATCTGTTTCTTTCAGTTGTTTATGGAATCACCACTGGCTTTGGGAACTTTGCTCGAACTGTCATTCCAATTAAAAAACTCAGGTATGTTGTATCTATTTCCTTCTTTAATTTAGAAAATGGGCATTGCAAGTAGATCCATATTATTTCTACAGTGTACGTTTTTAGTCCATTTTTCTTTCTAAAAGGAGAGGGATATTTTTGCCCAATTTTGTGAATAACTTTCTATTTTTGAACATTGTAAGTTGGGTTTTAAATTACTTTTCTTTCTTTATAGGGAACTTCAAGTGAATTTAGTTCGGTCACATTCTGCAGGTAGTGAGACATTGATTTCAAATTTGCTTCTTTTCCACAACTGTTAGAATTAGGGTTTGTAACCTTGAGATTGTTGTCATTGCAGGTGTCGGGAAGCCTTTGATCCCTGAGAGATCTCGCATGCTTTTAGCTCTCAGGATCAATGTCTTAGCAAAAGGATACAGTGGAATTTCACTGGAAACTCTCCAGCAAGTTATTGAAGCATTTAATGGTAAAAAGAAGATACTTAAAAATGAATACAGCTGTTTTCTTTTTTATATTAAAGTGGTGTCTAGACTAGAGACCTCAGCCTAGACCACAGGTCCATTGTGCTGGGCACTGCACAAGCACATAGAGTCCCTGTCCCAAGGAGGCTAAGTAGACAAGATGGGACAAAGGGATACAGCACGCAGAAGATTGGGAACTGAGCAGGGGTGAAAGTGGGCCAGTACGGGCTGGTACAATGGGGGAGGGGGCAAAGCAATGTTAAAGCGCTGCCGCGGCAAAGGACCCTTAAAGCGCTGCTGCTTTAATGTCCCTGATCCTTTGCCCTCCCCCGCCCCCCGCCAACTTTCATTAAGTGTTCATGACTTTATTAATTCTGAGCCAGAATTTGTAGTGGAGGAACAGTGGTGTAGTTTGGGAGGGGAGAAAAAGGTAGCACTTCAGATTCCCTTTTGCAGTTGTATTACTTTTGTCCCTGTGGGTCATTATACTATGGTAACACTTTGCATTAAAATAAACATCACTGTGTGCATTTAACACACAAGGAAAGCAGAATTAAGAATGTTTGCTCGAGGCTGATTTCCTGAGAAGGTTGCCAGTTCAAAAGCAGCTGAAGGCTAATAGTGAGTGAAAGCTATTACTTTATCGGTTATTTGAAAAGCGGTCTATGTGAAATATTACTCTTTCTAGGTATTTATACCTCATCTATCACCATAGTAACTGCCTGTCTGCTAAGGGCTTGATTCTTGAACTGCTAGGGTTTCTATTAGGGGTTCAGTCCTGCACCAGTTGCTCATTGATCTGGCTAACACTTGTGACTATCTTTGAGTTCAGTAAATAAGATGAGGAATACTTGTGGCACCTTCAGTGGCACTACTTCCTAAAAAAATAATAATGATCACATAGGTGTTTGCAGGACTAGGCCCATTGGGACATGTTTACTCATGTGAGTAGTTCCATTGAAATCAATAGGAGGGCTTGTAGGAATAATTCCCAGTTAGTAAGACTTTCAGAAGTGGGCCCTAACTGACTAGCTGGCCAGAGGCTGGTTGCTAATAAGCAATGAATCATGTTAACAAAACCATCGAAACAGTTAATGCCACTTACACCATTGCTGGCAGGCTCAGCAGGGAAGCTAAGGATGATCTTGGAGACCAGCTACCTTTATTCCTAGAAATGGTCCCTCCAATGAAAGACAGCGAGAGGTAGTTTGCAGTAGCTCTGTCTGTGCTATTATACTCATTCTGTGGATAAACTTCAGGTTAGAGGGTTTTCTTTCAGTCCATCATCTTTCCTGAGCAGTACATTGACTTTTTAAAATCTGTTTATGTGAATGTAAGGTTTTTGCATTGTTCTGGGCACATAAAGCTAATAGAGGAGCTCTGGTTTTACACATCGGGGTGAACTCGGGAAGGTGAATCCTGTGCTGTCTTCCATTGTGTGACATGGGAAGCAAAGGAACATGAATTTAGTTATAGAGTTTCCTAAGTCCATAGAGGGAAAGGAAGAGAATCTACACTGCCTGTTACCCTCCTAGGGTGACCAGACCTCCTGATGTTATTGGGACCGTCCTGATACTAGAGCAGAGGTGGGCAAACTACGGTCCGCAGGCCACATCCGGTCCATAGGCTCATTTTGCCCGACCCCTGAGCTCCCGGCTGGGGAGGCTACTCCCAGCTCCTCTCCTGCCTTCCCCCCGCCCCTGGAGCCTCAGCGTGCCATGAGGGCAGCGCTCTGGCCCGCCGCTCCTGGGCAGTGCTCTGGGAGCCAGGACTGTGTGCTCATGTGGAGCAGCGTGTCTGGCTCCAGCCAGAGTACGTGTGGCATGGTAAGGGGGTGGGGGTTGGATAGGGGCAGGGAGTCCAGAGGGGTAGTTAGGGGAAGGGGAGCAGGAGGGTCAGGGAACAGTGAGCAGGGATTGGTTGGATAAGTGTGGGAGTCCCAGGGATCTGTCAAAGGGTGGGGAAGGGGGGTGGATAGGAGTCAGGGGACAGGGTTGGATAGGGGTTGGAGAGAGAAGGGGAATGGTTGGTTTCAAATCCAAACTTCTTTTAATTTTGTCTCACAAAAATGAAAAAACAAAATAAAAAATCACTTGGGATGAAACATTTCTGATGTCGAATTGAATGACATTTGGCTTTTTTAATTTTGCTTTGACATTTCATTTTGAAAATGTTATTTTGATTTGATATAAAGCTAATAGAGAAGCTATGGTTTTACACATCAAGGTGAACTCGGGAAGATGAACCTGTGCCACATTCAAAATGGGTGATTTCAATTTTTTTCCTCAATAAACTGATTTGACATTTGCAACATTTTTGTTTTTCAGAATTTTTTCAGATGAAACTATTTGCCAAATTTGCCCTGAATTTGTACATCATTTGCATGCCCTGAAAAATGAATTTTTGGGGTCAATTTACTCTTTACCAAAAAAATTTTCAACCGACTACATTCAGTGGGAGCTTGTCACATAAAGAGCCCTGCTGCAATGGAGAAGGGAGCCCACAAAGCAGGAAAAACCAGTCAGGTCTTCGGGGTGGCTCTGGCTTCCCGTTGGATTCTGAGGCTTTGCAGTGGTTACTCTTCCTCCCAAATAGGAGAATAATTTCCAGGTTTTGGTGGCTTCAAAATGGTGGTTCTTCTAACTTAGTTATCATCTATTTTTTTCATCAGAGCAGTGGATCTGATGTCCCGTATCAGGTTTGTTTTGTTTTGCTTTGTTGGCCAAAAACAACTGGTTTCTTTTTAAACTACAGGGGCTAATTTCGGAAAAATTAACAAATGCCAGTTTTCAGGGGGGTGATGCTGGTCCATGGTTGCTATTCCAGTATGTCACTTCAAGACAACCAGGGCAGCAGATTCACGTGCTTGTGTCTCTGTGGTTTCAGAAGAGAATGGACGGAGGCACTAACCAAAGTCTGCTTTCTTCCTAGCATCCTGCCTGCCCTACATCCCCGAGAAAGGGACGGTTGGAGCCAGTGGAGACTTAGCCCCTCTTTCTCATATTGCTTTGGGGTTGATAGGAGAAGGAAAGATGTGGTCCCCAAAGAGTGGTTGGGCTGATGCTAAATATGTAAGATCAATATGCCTGATTACTATACTTCTTTGTCTGTCTCCTATAATTGGCTCTGGCTAGACTATGTATATTATGAGAGCAAGGGGAAAATTGTTTCATCAGAACTGTGTGATGGATTCGTAACATTTTATATGCTTTGGATTTTGTCTGTCACTTTCTTGTGACTGATAAGTATTCATTTCTGCTCCGCCTTAACAGGCTGTCCTATAGGACAGGTACCATGGTGAAAAATGAGGCATAAGAATAGAACAAAACAAACAAACACCAGGCATCATGATATTGGGGTTTAGATACCCCCATATCTGACAAATCAATAATGCTTCGATAGACATGATCGCCTTGCAGTGAAGCAACATGATGCAAGATCCAACACTGATGAGTGCCAGAAACTGGATGGATGGACAAGATGTCATGTTGTACTAGCACCAAAGATTTTAGTGCTCCTTCTGTTCTGCAGACATCAGAAATGGCCCACCAAACCTGAGATGATCCCACAAAACTGAGGGTTAATGGTGTGGTTTCAAATGCTAAAAGTAAATAGAGACTTTTAGGGTTTTTTCTCTCCTGAGGAAAGAGGAGTTACTAATATTTCTGTTGCGTATTATAATGGCAAGAAGCAGATGTGTAAACTTCAGTAAAGCTGAAAACGCATGACATAAAAATATAACATTTTCAATAGATCAATTTGGGTTGAAAGGGACCGTTATGGCATCATTTAGTCTACCCCCATGGCATAATTTATTTTAAATTTATTCCATTCCTAATAGATCAATGTTTGATCCAGCCATGGATCTCTCGAATGATGGAGATTCCATAACCCCCCTTGGTATCTTGTTCCACTCCTTATCTGCCTAAATACTGACATGGCTCCCATCAACACCATATCTGAGCACCTCCCAAGTATGTAGCCTCTCAGCATCCCTGAGAGATGCGGAAGTGCAGTTATCCCCATTTTACAGATAGGAACTGAGGCACAAAGTGATTAAGGACTTTAATCTCATGTAATGATACAATCATTTAAGTCAAGCAGTCTATAGCGGAGTTGGAAGTTGAACCCACCCTACTGATTCTCCGTTACTTGCCCTAACCAAAAGCTGTCCTTCCTCCATTCACTAACTGCATTTGCTGTTGGTGGGGAAAGTCTTCTGCATCTTCTCTGAGGGCTCAAGTATCTCTTTCCTGCCATTGTTCTTCCTGCTTCTCCCAGTCATCACTGCCTCAGCAGGTCTCTCTTTCAGATTTACCATTTGTCCAGCTGAGGAGGACTGGATAGAACCAAAGCAATATTTCTCCTTCATTTGCCATAAGAGTCTTTGGTTCATGGTGTGGAATAATACACCTCTCCTTAATGGGCTGTGACTGCACCACCTCTCGAGCGCTCCCAGTCCCAGACTGTGCTGGCCCTGGGGAATGCCAGCATTGGACTTGAGGCCTGGGTGTGTCACGTGACAGAACAGAGCATCCATTAGTTCAGGCATCCAGGTCAAACCAGGGTTCTAAATGTTAGTACATAAAAAACTTTTTCCCCCCCTCCCTTTACTGTGGAATATTCCAAAATGTTCATTAGCATAAGGTAAAAAGTGGGATGTATGCAATCAAATCAAAGTCGTCCAGTCAATGTATTGAAAGACATTTTTCACTAATGCCCTGTTCAATAAACTGCTTTACAGGTGCTGCAAGCCCATGGCCTGAAACCGATAACCTTGAAAGCAAAGGAGGTAATGAAAACCAAGCCTGGCCAATCGGTGGTTGTTTTATGCATGTTGCCCATATTTTAAAAGTGAGGTGAATTAATGATTACTTTAAATCCAGTTCCAGAAGGTTATTAGACATCTGTTACAGGGAACCCACTAGAGACTTTACAGTAAAGGGTATGTCAGCATTTCCATTTCACCTCCCATATACATGGGATTTACTTCAACCGCAGTCATTTATAGAAGCTCTGTGTACAAAGCTTCAGTCCAGGGCAAAACTTAGGTTCTATCAACATATAAAAGTTCCACTGGGAACTGCCATTCATCCCCACACACATTTTTTACCATCAGAGGTTTCCTGGACATCCATCAATGTAAATTACCCCAATTCCTATCTAAAGTAAATCTTCATCAGTGGAAATTAAATTGGTGTATTGCCAGTGTAGCTACATCCCACTTCCCTGGCAACTAAACCAGTGCAAATAATCCTCCTCCTGCTGTTTGTTGCGTTGTGCACTAATTACCGCAGAACTGGCCTGTCTGCCTTACAGGTTCTACATTTCAGTGATCAGGGCTCATCTCAGCTGGCTGTCACCAGAAGTATTGTGTTCAGACAAGCCCTTATTTTATGAGATGGGTTTTGTTTAAGAATGTAAAAGCTTTAGTAATTCAGATGGCTTTTATCCTGCACTGTGGGGACCAGAAGGCTTTTTGTGTTGGTAGTTTAGAGAAAGAGACACATTTTATAACTTAAACACATTTTGTGATATTTAATAAACAGTAACTAGCATTAGCGTGGTATAAATGTTTATTTAGGTAAGCCTATTAATCTATTTATTAAACAAAAACCCAGACTGATAAAATCTTACCCACATAAACTGACACGTCGGTTCTTAGTATGTAAGATAGTCCAGTGCTCTTGATCCCACTGATGGTGGACCATAGTAATTGTCATATCTACAGTACATGAAGCAAGATGCCTGATCCAAAGCCTACTGCAGCCAATGGGAAGACTGCTATGGCTTCAGCAAGCTTTAGAACAGGCCCAAGGTGAGTTAGACTTAAGGTGGAGATTCTGTTTTAACAGCAAGTCTCCTGCCGACATAGCGCCAGTGTGGACAGCATGAAACTTGTACCGCTCGGGCAGAGGGGTGGGGGTGGGGCTTTTTTACACCTCTGAGCAACATACCTTAGGGCTGGTCCCCACTACGGCTTAACGTCGACTTTAGCGACGTTAAGTCGATATAAACATGTACCTGTCCTCACATGCATGCCATTTGAGTCTATTTAAAGGGACCTCAAAATCGACTTCTGTACTCCTCCCTAACGAGAGGAGTAGCTGAAATCGACCTCTCTGGGTCGATTGTGAACTAGTGAGGAGGCATGTGACATTAAGCCTCCGACCTTCCACAATGCCCGTTTGCTCCCCAGGGGACCAGCCACCAGTCCGAGCAGCTCCGCCGCCCCCCCGTGCCCGCCCGAGCAGCCCCGCGCCCCCCCCCCCGTGACCGCCCGAGCAGCTAGCTCCGCGCTGGCTCCCCCCCCCCGTGCCCACCCGAGCAGCTCCACGGACCCCCGTGCCCACCCGAGCAGATCCACGGACCCCCGTACCCACCCAAGCAGCTCCGCGCCGGCTCCCCCCCACCCGTCTGAGCAGCTCCGCGGACCCCCCATGCCCGCCTGAGCAGCTCCACGCCAGCTCCCGCCCGCCCGAGCAGGGGTCCGCGGAGCTGCTCGGGCGGGCGGGGGCGGGGGGCCGGCGTGGAGCTAGCTGCTCGGGCGGGCACGGGGGTCCGTGGAGCTGCTTGGGCGGGCACGGGGGGCCGCGGAGCTGCTCGGACTGGCGGCTGGTCTCCTGGGGAGCATGCTCAGCTGCTCCGAAAGGTGGTGCCTGCTGGGGACTCCCGGAATGGTGGGATATCTACCCACAGTGCAACACTCCCTATGTTGACGCTTGCAAAAGTTGTAAGGACAGACACTGTCGACTTGCTGTGCTTTGTGGGGATGCACAAAATCGACTTTATACAGTCTGTTTTAGAAAATCGAATTAAAGGAAATCGAACTAATGCTGTAGTGAAGACATACCCTTAGATCGACTTAAGTGGTAGTATAGACCTGCCCTAAGTTGCCTTGCTTTGGTGAGGTCTTTTCATACCTCATCTTCTTCATGTGTAGAGCTGAGTTAACAAGGAGTCTGGTGACCTCTTAAAGACTAGCAGATTTATTAGAGCATAAGCTTTCGTGGGTGAAAAACCCACTTCTTCAGATGCGGATACAGACTAACACAGCTACCCATCTGATATTTAGAGGTGAATTAATTATTCTGTCAAAAAATCAGTAGAAAGATGACTCTTACAAGGAAAAAGGAATTCTGCCATGTTACATGAGGGTTTTTTCATGTTACTTCAAACTTTTTTTAAGCGTACAGGATAGTTTTCTAAAGTACAGATATTGACTAACAGTTATAAGTAAATATTTGTTTTAGCGCAATGATGTCACATCACCATACAGTTTTATTGTAGGAAAAGTACCTCCACTTTTAGTGCAGTAATGTAAATGTTTAGTGTTTGCCACTGCATAATATAGTTGTCCTAGGACTCATAGAGGGGACAAATGAAAGTGTTTGTCCTGCCCTTTCTGAGATCTTGAAGTGGATTGCTGTCAGCTCCCATTGACTTTAGACAGAGTTATCTGCATGTTGGGATGACAGGAAGAGTCCTTAGGGCCTTAACTGCATATCTGGCTTGCTAGGTTTCATCAAACCTATACCAGGAACCCCCTGAGCTGATCAGCGTTCGTGGCCAGATGGCTATAACTGGCTAGCTTGTGAAACGAAGTATGGGGAAACAAGTCCTAGTTGGGAGACAGGGGGATGTAACAGCTTCAAGGTAACTGACAGCTTGTCTGGATCAAAAAATAACCAAATAGCTGAGACCATAGCATCTCTAGTCCGTTTTATGATTCATTTAATGACAAGCCAGGAATCTTAGAAAAGGCCTTTCTTTGACTGATACGTGTAATTATGAAAATTACAATGGCTGTGGCATGTATAAGACTGCAACAGATTCATTTAAACTAAGCACCTGCTATCTCTCTGAAGGGTCTGGCTCTTATCAATGGAACCCAAATGATCTCCTCTCTGGGATGTGAAGCAGTGGAACGAGCCAGCGCTATTGCTAGGCAAGCAGACATAGTCGCTGCATTGACACTTGAAGTCCTGAAGGGTACAACTAAAGCCTTTGACACTGGTTGGTATTGAATTTTCTGGGTTCGCTTTCTCTTTGCTTTTGGAAAGGGCAAATCAGAAGTGTAATGCTCTTTCATTTGTTTTCACAGATATTCATGCAGTACGTGCCCATCGGGGACAGATTGAAGTGGCATTCCGATTTAGGTCACTTTTAGACTCTGACCATCATCCATCAGAAATAGCAGGTGAAACATCTTTGCTTCCTGCCATGCAAGTCACCTATTTGATTACCAGGACAGACTGGGAATTAAAACAGTGAGGTGTGGCCTTTTCTATCAGAATCTTTCTTTTGTTTTGCAGAGAGTCACAGATTTTGTGACAGAGTCCAGGATGCATATACCCTGCGTTGTTGCCCTCAGGTAAAATGGGTTTCCCACTCCCTTATACAGGGATAGGCTAGTGGCAGTGAAATCCCAATACCAGTGTAATGTCAGTTAAGTGTTGGTTGTCTCCTTGAAAATAATGCAATTACATTATTTCCCCTCAACTCAAAATAGGGCTTAAGTGAGACATAAGTAGTTCCTGGATTTTGTACACAGGAGTGATTTTTAGCTCTCGATGAACCCAATCCATATTAACACAAGCAAAACTATTGAAATTGGTGGGAGCTTTGCCTATGTGAAAACTAAAGAACTGGGGTTCCCAAGTTTAGTTTTAACTCTGTAATAATACCTAATGTACATTGACCAATTAGCTAAGCTTTGAGTATTTTCTTGATCAGATAGAGGTTGTACATGTGGCTGGGGGATGAGGGGACGCCAACCCAAACAAACAAAGAATTATACGTTTATGTTGCCATCATCATATTATAATGTCATAATAATAGTAAGTCACAACTTTAAATGAGTACAGTATATCTAGCATTCCACAATAGCAATTTCCCTGATTACCACATCAAATCAAAGTCTGTATCCCTGTGAGTGAGTGCCAAGTCTGGAAGTTGGGGCAAGGCTGAAGTGTGCTCTCAGAAAATAGAATTGGATGGATCTGTGTCTTGAGGATGAACTACAAATAGACATGACCTGTGGCTAATTGCTATTGTTTCTTTTAGGTCCACGGTGTGGCAAATGACACGATAGCTTTTGTAAAGGACATAATTACGACAGAAATTAACAGTGCAACAGACAATCCTGTATCTTTTTGGTGATTCAGTTTTTCAGTAAAATTTTATTTGGCTACTTTTCCCCTGCTAAAGAATTATTATCTAACAAAGCAGAAATTATGGCCCTGATCCATCAAATCACTAACATATGTGCTTAGTCAGTGGACTGTTCTTGCTTAAAGTTAAGCACACATTTAAGTGCTTTGCTGGGTCAAGGCCTACATGGAAACTTTGGCAGCCAATTAGACTTGAAGGCTGACAGTGACTTATCAGTTGACACAAGGTTGGCTCAAGGTTGGCAAAACTTGCATTCTAGAATGCACTTTGAGTTCTACAGAGGGTAACTACAAGAGTTATGCTCCACCTTTAAGAGCTGTCTGAACTCATTTTGGGAATCTCTGTGCATACGCCTTGTATTGGTGCTCTGAATAAGGGTGAATTCCACTCTTTAAGAATAAAGGTATGCACAATGCTACTTTGTGTTAGCTGATAGTAGTGATGAGTGCCCATCTTGCTCACTATATATAAAATTTCACCTGCATTGGCGAGAGCACCACTGGCAATTAAAAATTACACTAGAAACTGTGCTCAAATGTAGCTTTGCATTCCTTATAACCTTCATCTGCTGACCATCCAGCCTATTTAATAAAATACACTATTCATCTGTATCTGTATGGTGGGAGAACTCAGCATTGTTGTACATTTTTTTGATAACTGAACATGCAGAAGTGCGAGCTACACTCTAGATGCATATACATTTGCACATCAATTCGTCCTCCTTTCCAATAGGATATTCTGATTATCCAGAGATGTGTGGTACTTGAGTAATTCTTCATTCATGTTCACACCTTAACTTGCCTTTAAAGATGGTTTTTGCTGAAAGGGGAGAGACCATTTCTGGAGGAAATTTTCATGGTGAATACCCTGCAAAGGTAATTAAGCATTTGGAGAAATATTAGCTTATTTTCTGATTTTTTTTAAAAAATCAGCTTATTCCATCAAGAGCTTTCCTTGTAGGCTCTGGACTACCTGGCAATTGGTGTCCATGAACTTGCTGCAATTAGCGAAAGAAGGATTGAAAGACTATGCAATCCATCTCTCAGTGAGCTGCCTGCATTTCTAGTCACTGAAGGAGGTCTGAACTCTGGTTTCATGATTGCACACTGCACAGCTGCGGCCCTGGGTAAGTACAGAAAGGCCCAAGCAAGACTGGCAAGAGAGCAAAATTAGAAAGATTAATTTACGTTAGCACTGTGGTAGTTTGATAGTATTGATAAAGGAACCCCCCCAAAAAACAGCTCTCAGCTCCAACTGTAAATTCTCCTTTTCTTCCTATGTCCAGCTGAGCTATGTGATATAATTGCAGTTTGTTAGGCCTGGTCTACACTAGCAGGGAGGGTCGACCTAAGATATGCAACTTCAGCTACATGAATACCATAGCTGAAGTCGACACATCTTAGGTCGACTTATCTGCCATCCTCACAGTGGCAGCGGTTGGCAGCGGGCTCCCCTGTCGACTCTGCCTTGCACCTTTTGGCGAGCTGGAGTTCCAGAGACGACGGGAGTGCTGCTGGGGATAAATTTATCGCATCCTGACGAGACGCAATAAATCGATCCCCAATAGATCGATCTCTACCTGCTGATCAAGCGGGTAGTGTAGACATGGCCTTCGTCAGATTCACAGTGAAAGATCTAGGTCCAGATGAAGTTGTAATACTGTGTATAAGTGCTTTATTACCCTTCTGATAGAGAGATGGCTTGGCCACATGTGCAAGTTTTACCGCAATAAAGCTGCCCACTCTACCTCACTCCCCATCCACACTGGCAAGGCACGTAGAGTGCTCTAACTCCCTGGCTAGAGGGATCCTAGTACTCCACCTTGGCAAGAGAAATAACATCTGATGTGTATTGGGTGAGATGCCCCTGCATCAGTGTGAACAAGGAGTTGCATTACTGCGCTCTGATTGACCTCCAGAAACATCCCAGGTCAAGTAGCGTCTCTTCTCATTGTTGTGAAATCAGCTGTAGGAATGCGGAAGTACCCTTTCAAAGTTCCATTTCTGACAGCTGGCTGCTTATCTGCTCTGAGACAAAAACTACTGTTTTCTTTGAGTGAAAGAGAGGCAGCGGGGGGGGGGGGGTGGGAGGGGTCTGAGCTTACAAGATAGCGTGCTGACACACTCTCAGCACCCCAAAAACTCACTCTCTCTCCCCACACATACACACAACACCCTCCCTGTCACACTCCACCTCACCTCCCCCTCATTTAAAAGCACGTTGCAGCCACTTGAATGCCGGGATAGCTGCCCATAATGCACCATTCCCAACACAACTGCAAGTGCTGCAAATGTGGCCACGCCAGTGCGCTTGCAGCTGTCAGTGTGGACAGACTGCAGTGCTTTCCCTACTGCACTCTCCAAAGGCTGGTTTAACCCAAAGTGCTCTACATCTGCAAGTGTAGCCAAGCCCTAAGACTGCATTTTACAGACAGCCCTCCAAACAACTTCCTGCAATCCTTACCCTGGCAAAACTCCTGTTACTTTCAAGGGGAGTTTTGCATGAGTAAGGATTTCATGGTTGGTTCGTTTGTCTTTCGTATTATGGAATAGAAACAGTGAGAACTTTCAAAGTATAATGACCTGCCCTTCAGTGATGTGAACTCTTGGAACAAGGAGCTGTGCAGTTTGGTGCAAGTTCTGTAGATGTTGACAGCTGCATCAGTTTGTGGTGTCTAGGCCTCTCCTTTTAATGGTATGTTTTGGACAGTATTTATCATGAAAATAAAATTGATCAAGCCAATCCCTTTTGAGATGTAATGTACCAGTGGCCTTAAATAAAGCAATGGCAAGACTATTTCCCAGCCGTTTACTTTCAATACAAAGCCCACTTTCTGGCTCTTCAGGGCCTTTTTCTTTCTCTGCTTTTATTGCTCCTGGAAGCTCTGTTAGACCTAGAAGCAGCCAAACCATACACGGTACAAAAGCATTTAAGGTTAGGGGAAGGAGTTGTCCTTGAGTTAGTCAGAAACTTGTACAAGAAGATAAAAAGGGCCAAGGGCCACTGTAGAATCCTTCATTGCAGCGTTTTAGACTCGGCCATTGTTTCTAACTCCTGTTTGTCCATACAGTACACCATTTATTCACTCTGGACTTTTGCAGTTTCTGAGAATAAAGCCTTGTGCCACCCCTCTTCTGTGGATTCTCTCTCAACCAGTGCTGCTACAGAGGACCATGTGTCCATGGGCGGATGGGCTGCACGAAAAGCACTGAAAGTTATTGAACATGTTGAACAAGGTAAAATTAAGACACTGATTTTTAGACAGATCTACTGTGTGGTAACTAAATTAAAACAAAATGCCTTTCTTCTACATGGCATCATCATTTTTTAAAATGGACCATTCAGTCATTTTAAAGACGTCTTTTAAAATATTGTCTAAGTAGTTACTTTAATTTCTTTCTAGCAGAAATATTATTGGAATGAATGTAGATTAGTGTGTTCCACTGAAACAAAACCACTTATCAAAGAGACACTAAGCGAAAATTCTTCCATTCTTCTTTGTCTCAAATTATTAAAGTTGTAACTTTTTTAAAATACAAATTTCAGCTGTTTCTGGAAAAACGACAATACATACCATGAAAACCAGTATGTACAATTTTCTCTTATATGGAAGTTCTTTGAAGCTGTTGAGATCTCTACAAATACTAAGTATTAGCATTTTGCACATTCAACAAAGTGAATGTGTACCTGGAGAAAACAACACGTCTTCGATAATGTTTTCCTTAGGAGAATTTGGCCCTTGTGTAAGTGAGGGACAAATGCTACTGGCTAGACAGGCAGATACTGTGCAAGCTTTTCCTATACATATGTGTCAAGATCTTTTAGTTCTACCAGAGTTCTCAAACTAACAAGAAGGGAGCCTGAAACAAACTCCATCTCTGGACACCCCAGCGCACTTGGGAGTTTCAAAACTGGATGTGAATTTTACAGCTCTGGCCCATTGCTACATCTAATTTAGTTCTCAGGAAGGACTCTGATTTAGGATGTCTCTCTTTTGGGGTGTACCTTGGAAGGGATTTTCTTGCATTCTGAGCAGCCCGCTTCCCAGCTGAAGACGACAACAGGCGCTCTGAGCACTTAGCACCTTGAAAAGTCAGGCTCAGCACATCTGGACATCCAAAATCAGAGACTGTTTTTAAGTATTGGCTGGAACCGCCATCTGTTTCCCCATCTATTAAATGGGTCTTCTATTTATCTGCCTTAATTAAACTTTGCATAGTTGTGAGGTACTAAGTAACAGTAACAAACTCCATTTAGAAATTCTCCAAATGTAAACATACAATGAGCTGCACATCCTAAAACCCACTATCCCACCTTTCACTGTTTGGTTTCCTAGTGTTGGCCATTGAACTTCTTGCTGCCTGCCAGGGCATTGAGTTCCTACGCCCCCTGAGAACAACCACCCCATTGGAGAAAGTCTATGACCTTGTGCGCTCTGTTGTAAGGTAAAATCAAATAACGTTTTTCCAGAGATTACAGCTTTGAAGATCTGCTAACTACGGTGTTGGTTAATGTTTGGCTAATGTTCTCAATTTGTCTCCATTCAGGCCTTGGCTAAAGGATCGCTTCATGGCCCCAGACATTGAGGCAGCTCACAGGCTGCTTGTGGAGCAGAAGGCAGGTGTTGCACATTCTTTATGAAGGGATCTGCAGTTCTTCTTTTAAAACAGCCCTTGATGCTTCAGGGGATAAACAGCTCTTCCCCTCACATGCATGATTTAATACTCTGAAGGAATACAGGTGGAGATTTTAGTTTGTCATAGTCTTTTAAAGGGACACTTTTAGTTTAAAAACAATATATTTTGAAATGAGTCCCCTCCATTGTGTAGTTGATAAATGACTTAGGTTATTGAAACTGGCAGGACTTTACAAATATCGCCCCAGTCCTGCATTGAGCAGGATTCCTGCATCCACATGGAGCCCCATTAAATGCAGTGGGACTAGGGACACTTGCTAGGTACTAGCCCTGGGGAGCTCCTCTCAGGACGGGGCCAGGGATTAGAAGGATGGTCCATATCCCTAAGAGCTTGTAACCCAATTCAAGACCCGATACAAGAGTGGGCCTGGCAAACTGTAGGAGTGCACGGATGAGAGAGCAGCAATAGGATGTGCATTAACACAGCCCTACTGTGTGCTCTGCTAGAGGGTTCGGAACCCTCTGTGTTTTTTTACAGTTGTAGAATATAACTAACAAAAGAATGAGAGGGAGAGAGATGAGGTCCCTACTGTCCTATCAAACTATTTGGAGCCATATGGACCCCAAAAGCCCACCTATCTTACAATCCTGCTCAGGGGAACGATAAAGGAGAAAAGAGACTTTCCCAACCTTTAGGTTTCCTAGTAAATCTCAGCTCCAATGTCTGGTCAGATCTGCCACTCCTTGCCAATGCTACCCATCACTGACCTTTCTTGGCCTTTCTAGTCATCCATTCCATGCTACCCTGGCTCCTGCATGACAAGATGCTTTCTATAAAATACCAGGGACCCATCCCTAGCAGCTCCTATCCCTCCCTAGGTCATCATCTGGATAGTGGGAGATGCAATGTCTCCTCTCACCTGAGAGAACTCACGTTGCATCAGTCAGGACAGTAGGCATAGATCATTCCCTTGCAACTGCATCACATCCCCCTTTACCCAGCAAAACTAACTTCCCTACATATTCCTGCGCTCAGTAGCAGTCTTGCTCTTCAGCCACCACCTCTGACCCTAAGTCTATTTCATCTGGCCACATGCAATTTATTTATGTCAATTAGTTATGCTCTGCTAGTGTCTGCACAGAGTGCTTAATCTTGTGCATTGACATATGACTAAGTTTGAACATAAAATCTTTCAGCCTTCACGTCTGACTCTGCTCTTGCTCTTTCTGTCCTGTAGGTTTGGGAAGTAGCTGAACCTTACATTGAAAAATATAGACGGGAGCATATTCCCGAATCAAGACCTGTTTCACCCACAGCCTTTTCTCTGGATTCATTGAGAATGAATAAATGTGTCGGGACTGATCATGGTGATCAGGAGGAATTTTAATGTGCTATTAAGTCTGAGACATAGAAAATCCTTTCCAGTGCTTTGTTTGATGGTGTTATAAGTGTGGAGTGTTGTCTTGCCTGTGTAGGGTTAATGTTACCTGAGAGGGAGTGACGTAAGAGCTTCAGTGCCACGAGGGAGGGAGGGAGTTTTAGTTCAGTTTCCTGCCGTCCCAGCGTTGGCAAGAGACCCATTTTTTGCCTTTAGCTATGGAGGGAGAAAACTTCTACTTTCCTTCCTATATTCATAACTAGCTGTGCTGTGAGTAATATGTTGATTTCCATAATTTCTGTACCTATTTAGAGTGTCGCTAGCCTTTTTAGAGGGGAAGTTAGAGAACTCTAGATTGTGAAGTTGTATTGTAAGTGTATGCTGTATTCTCTTTTCTTTATTAAATCTTTTTAGCTATAAAAAGTGTTTGGTTCTTTTCATAAGGGAATCCTAGCTTTGGATTTAACCCAGTTCCCAGGTACAGGGAAGTCTGTGTGTCTAAGAGGAAGGCTCACAGTGTGAAAGCCTCAGGGCGGTTTCTTATCTCTCTCGGTAACAAACGGGAGGGGGAAGGGAAGCAGCCTCCGAGTGTCCCGGCTCTCAGGAGAGAGAGAAGGAGTTTGGGGGAGTCCGGGTGCCCCCCTCCAGGGTTTTGGAGATCCACACGGATGGTGGCAGCGATACCCCAATTTCCCAGCTGGTAGAGTGTGGGACTTGGGGGTGTAAAGACATAACTTAGGCTGGGAAGCAGCTTGTAGTTATTTGGTTTGGCATAGAAGAGACCCCTCTCTGTACCCCAGGTTCAGAGAGAGGGAATAGACACTCTTACAGATGGAGATTGTTTTATTATGATACAACATGGTTTCTTCCTGGGATATAAAGGAAGTGTGTGGAGGTAGTTGTCTCACCTGTAAAAAGATGGTGTCGGACTGTAGAGTGGATTAGATTGAATTTACTGATGGTCTCATTTAAACAATGGTCTAAATACACCTACAATGGTACAACTCCATTTTCTTCAGTGGACTTGCACCTGCGAATGCTGGTCCTGAATTTGGCCAAATGAGATCAAACATGAAATAATCAGTTTAACTAGAAACGCATCAAATCATACAGTCCTTAGTCAGGCAAAACTTCCACTGACGCCAAAGGGGAGTTTAGCCTAAGAACTAAGATTTGGCCTAAGATCCTTGTTTGCTAGAAATGTGTGGAATGGACACTTTACATAGTACAGAGTTGACTAACTGCAATGGCAGAATATTACTGGGGTTACCTTTTCCTTACTGATTTAAAACTCAAACCATGATATTCCTATAAAAAGTATATTCCTCATGTGAATAAACCTGGCTGTTTATGAATATGTAATCCACCCACTCTGCAGCTGGTGAGGTAATTTTGCATTAATGTCAGTTGGAGGGGACAGTGTTGCTAAATTCCACCCCTCTGAAAATTAAAGTGGGTACTTAAAGCTATTAAGTGGATTGTATTTTGGATTCTGTTTCTATTTAAACATTGTTTTCACATTGTTCCATCTTTTGGGTACGGATATGGCTTCTTATTTATCTCTAGCTTTGTCAATGTTCATATAACTGAGGACTGGGGCACATCAAGCTAGATTTCATGCTCCTGTCTCTTTTGAATTGGACCTTTTTGACATGCTGCATTCCAACAGGAGCAAAATTGTCGGATACTTTTATTCCCATCTGTTTTACATGCACCTCAAACACTGTGCAGATCAACTGTGAGTTAAACAATCCTTTGTAACGAGAGAGCATTTTCTAGCAGTTTCTTCACAAATCAGAAAAGCTATATGGACACTAATATAGCAGGGATGCTGGAACTAGGGCAGCAACACCCTAATTTAGCTACAACCAATCAGGAAAAAGACCTGGGAGTCATTGTGGATAGTTCTCTGAAGGCATCCACGCAGTGTGCAGCGGCAGTCAAAAAAGCAAACAGGATGTTAGGAATCATTAAAAAAGGGATAGAGAATAAGTCGGAGAATATCTTATTGCCCTTATACAAATCCATGGTGCGCCCACATCTTGAATACTGCGTACAAATGTGGTCTCCTCATCTCAAAAAGGATATACTGGCACTAGAAAAGGTTCAGAGAAGGGCAACTAAAATGATTAGGGGTTTGGAACGGGTCCCATATGAAGAGAGATTAAGGAGGCTAGGACTTTTTAGCTTGGAAAAGAGGAGACTAAGGGGGGATATGATAGAGGTATATAAAATTATGAGTGGAGTGGAGGAAGTGAATAAGGAAAAGTTATTTACTTGTTCCCAAAATAGAAGAACTAGGGGCCATTCAATGAAATTGGCGTGCAGCAGGTTTAAAACAAATAATAGGAAGTTCTTCTTCACACAGCGCACAGTCAACCTGTGGAACTCCTTACCTGAGGAGGCTGTGAAGGCTAGGACTATAACAGGGTTTAAAAGAGAGCTGGATAAATTCATGGAGGCTAAGTCCATAAATGGCTATTAGCCGGGATGGGTAATGAATGGTGTCCCTAGCCTCTGTCTGTCAGAGGGGGGTGATGGATGGCAGGAGAGAGATCGCTCGATCATACCTGTTAGGTTCACTCACTCCGGGGCACCTGGCACTGGCCACTGTCGGTAGACAGGATGCTGGGCTAGATGGACCTTTGGTCTGACCCAGTATGGCCGTTCTTATGTTCTTATGTTCTTATGTTAACACCCCCTGGCTTGAACTATCACATATAGGGCTTCTGCTTTCAGCAGCCCCACTATAAAAATTGTTCCAACACCCTTGTAATACAGCGCACGGATCATTGCTGTGTTATTACCAATGGAATATACCTCAGTTTTTCAGAGAATATGGAGTCACACCTAAAATAAATATAGCCAAGCCCAGAGCCAACTTCCAAGTATATCTGTATCTGTGGGGTTTTATTTCATATTGTGGCAGGGTGCTGGCCAGGAGTGCCTGAGCCAGCCCTGTGGGCCCTTTAAGAAGGAGCAGAAGCCTGCAAACCTCCCCTTGCAGAGAAGCCTAATTAGCCACCTGGGCTGCAGGGCAATCAGCCTGGATGGGTTGCACCTGGCAGCCTCCTCAGGGGGATAAAAGCCTGCCAGGAAGGAAGCCCAGGGTGGTGGTATGGTAGTGTGGAAGAGTGATAGAGAAGGATAGAGAAAGGTACAGAGCTGAAATAGAGCTGAGGCTAGAGGCCTGACAGAGCTGAACTATATAGAGTTGTGTAGAGCTGTAAGCTGTAGAGCTGTGTATAAAGCTGTATATATTGGTGGTGGGGCCTTGCACTGTGAAATAAAGAGCACTGTTGGAGCCAAAGAAGAGTTTCCTGCCTGGTCCTGAAGAGGGGCGAGAAGGCGATCTGTCACAATATGTTACAATGAAAATTTGAAGCAAAAGATTAGCTCGGGAGAAGGGAGTGGTGTGTGTGTGTGTGGCAGGGAGAGAGAGAGAGAATGCAAGGGCCAAGAAACATCGCAAAATGCCTCTCACAACGGGAAGTAGTATAGGTAAGGGACTTGGGTCATCAATGGATTTAGAGGGCCACGGTCTGAAATTCTATGGTTCATCAGACATCTGCATGGAGACTTAGGCCTTGATTCACAAAAGTACAGTGTAAAAAAAAAAAAGTGTAAAAAGCCAGTGGTTCTCAACCTTGCAAGACAACTGTATCCCTTTCAGGAGTCTGATTTGTCTTGAGTCCCCACAAGTTTCATCTCACTTAAAAACGACTTGCTTACAAAATCAGACATGAGTCCAAAAGCGTTCAAGCAATTTTTTCAGCAATAGTGTGCTGTATTTCTCATTTTTACTTAGAATATAGTGTACTTACATGTCAGTGTATAAAATCTAGAGACGTATTAACAAGTCATTGTATGAAATTTTAGCTGGTACTTTTCCTGAAGCCTGTTGTAAAATGAGGCAAATATCTAGATAAGTACCCCCTGGAAAATGTCTGCATACCCCAGAGGTACACATATACCCCTCGGTGAGAGCCACTGTCTTAGACACAAGTCCTAAATTGTCTGATTATACCACTCTGTATAACTAGTTAGTCATTGGACCAGAGAGAGAGAGAGAGAGAGTGAGCATGACTGTAGCTTGGTGGTTGTGGCATCCACTGGGAGGTGGGAGATCCAGGGTCCAGTTCCTCTGCTCCCATGACTCTTTAAATATTTAGCCCCATATCACAATATCCCACAGTTCAGTTGTTAGATCACCCTCTGGAGAAAGGGTTTGAATGGGGCAGGGAGTCACCCTTCTCCCTCTCAGCCAGAGAGGACAGAATTGAACCTGGGTCTGCCATATCCCAGGCAAGTTCTTCCACCCACTAAGCTAAAAGTTATAAGGTGGGGGCAGCAGTGGCTCCTCCGCCTTCAGCTGTTTTGTGAGGCAGGCACTTAACTCATTCCTGCAAGAAACAACTTAGGGGGTGGGTTCACGTTTATGGATTGCTAAACAGAGCTAGGGGCTTCCCTGCAGCTGGGACTTGGGAGCCTGACTCCATGAGGGGGCGGAGCTTAAGGCACCACCTCTAGTCAGTGTCTCCCATTGGCTAATGTAGGTGTCGCCCTGCCTAGCTTGCTGGCTTTTGTGGATTGCATTCTTAGATGCCTGTCTTTCCCCATTCATTGTATATGGAGCCTAGGTGCTTAATTCAAGCTTTGTGGGGGGGTTTTGTGATATTCTAGGCACTGCAATGCTCAGCCTTGCAACGCCTAAGTCCCTTAGTTGTGTAGCGGCACTGAGGCCTGGGTCAACAGAGTCCTCACTGCTGCCTGTGGCCACGACAACCCTCCTGTGAGGGAAGCAGCATAAATATGACAGGGTGAGCATTAGCTTATGCTGTAATATTCCTTTTACGCCACCCCTGAGCGAGAGGTGGATGCTTCTGCAGAACAGACATCCCTGTTC
This sequence comes from Sternotherus odoratus, assembly GCA_032164245.1. Taxonomy (NCBI): domain Eukaryota; kingdom Metazoa; phylum Chordata; order Testudines; family Kinosternidae; genus Sternotherus; species Sternotherus odoratus. Next base: position 70,983,919 of record JAVMKO010000001.1, on the reverse strand, counting down.
ACTCAGCTCTGCTACCAACACACAGAGAGCCAGCTCCACAGTGTACCTGAGCCTGAGTCAAATAAATTTGGCAAGTTTACTGTGTTCGACTTCAATGCAATGCTAATTCTGCCAAAGGATTGTGTAAAATTGTCACTTCAGATCACCAGATCGGCTGCCAGTTTGTATTCAGCTATACTTGCTTACAGGTGTAGAGATTATTTTAAACTGGACTTCTCTTCTGCGGTGATAACAGCTGACACAGCTGGATTTTGTTCTTCCTTGTGTATTCTCAGAAGAGTCTGTTTACTCAGTTCTAATCAGTTACATCTTTGCAGCCCCGGTGAAGGTACCCTGTTACACAAATGTCACTGAGGGCATAGCTTGGCTTCTAGGACCTTTATTGGAGGTGATGACAGGTGAGAAGGAAAGAGACCAGCTTGACTCTCAGATCCTAATTAGATTTGTAGGGCTGGTAGCTAGAAAAACATTTTAACTTGTAAATAGAGCATATGTGAGCTGAAAATCATTCAGAGCCAATAAGCACAGACTGGCGCTGTACCACTTTTGTAGCATTACTGTTAAGAGCCGAACTGCATTTTAAAAATATCTGAACTAAGTGTCTGAGACATTCACCAATTGCCTGTATAAATGTTAATCAAAGCTGTCAGAGTGATGTTTAAGGAAGATCTGACTGTGGGAGAGCACATGTATTACACTGAGATCCACACCCACAGCTGGTATAAAATCTGCTTGCAGTGAAGAATGTCTAATGACAGGCATGTCATTAAATTATTATACAAATGTATTTAATTGGTTTTTCTGGCTTTAATAAAATTAGGACAAAGAAATATGATGACGCTTCACTAGAGGCTTATGTATTTTTTGAAGTCAATAGAAAAGCTCAAGGCTCTGACAGGTCAGAGGTTCATAATAAGATTTAACTATTCATGTTTGTGGTGGGTTTCAAATATTTACAGGCTGCTCAAAATGTGATTGGCCTCATTAATGATAAAGACCTAGTTCTCTGAAAGGCTGTCCTTGACCCAGCTGTAATTGCCTTTATAAATAACATTCGAGTTCTGTAGACTTGTAAACTATTGACTTATTTTCATATGTTATCTTATTAACAAAGTTGAGACCTTGTCACTTTACAGATACTGAATATCTGATCAGTCAAATTAGCGGTAGAGCCCTAGTGATAGCAAGTATCGGAGGGAAGAAAACCACATGTTATGCAAATGATGGCTTAGACTGCTGCCTGTATTGCCCTCTCTGCTAGATACTGTAGTCTATGTGAAGGGGAGAACATGGAGTGTGTATGTGTGTATTTTTTTTTATATGGAGAAGCCACACAAATGTCTTGAAGTTACAGATGGAGGTATGATAGGATATAATTAGGCTGACCATACGTCCTGTTTTGAACGGGACAGTCCCGTTTTTTTCATGTTTTTGAACCGTCCCGTCTTTTTGTCAAAAATATCAATTTTGTCCCGTTTTTGGGGCAGGTGCAGGACTCCCAAGATCTTAGGTGAAGAATCTTGCTACCTAAGGACAAGTATCAGATGTCAAAATCTCCGATGAGCAAACTGCGCTCATCAGAGACTTTGACATCTGATACTAGTCCTTAGGTAGGGAGAGGAGGCAGTGGACGGAGGGAGAGAGCAGGGAGGACGGGAGGAATGGAGAAGGGGGATGGAGAGAAGGGAGGAATAGAGAGGAGGAGGCGGCAGCGGGCGGCAGGCTGAATCGGATCTGACGGCGGATCGGCAGCGGATCGGAGCTGTCCGGAGCCGCAGCCGGGGGGCGAGCGCGCCGGCGGGGGGGGGGGGGGGGGCTGCCGGCCGGGTTTTATGAGACATAATCACATAAATTCAGTTATGTGATTATGAGTCATAAAATGTCCGCGGCGCCCCCCCCCCCCCCCCCGCCGCCGCCGGCGCGCTCACCCCCCGGCTGCGGCTCCGGACAGCTCCGATCCGCCGCCCGCTGCCGATCCGCCGTCAGATCCGATTCAGCCCGCCGCCCGCTGCCGCCTCCTCCTCTCTATTCCTCCTTCCCTCCATCCCTCCCTTCTCTCCATCCCCCTTCTCCATCCCTCTCTGCTCTCTCCCTCCGTCCGATGCCTCACTTGCTCCCTCCATCCCTTCTCTCTATCCCCTTCTCCATCCCTCCATCCCTTCCTTCCTCCCTTCTATCCCTCCATCCCTCTTCCTTCTCTCTATCCCCCTTCTCCATCCCTCCCTTCCTCCCTTCTCTCTCTCCCTCCGTCCACTGTCTCCTCTTCCATCTCCCTTCTCTCCATCCCTCCTTCTCGCTGTCCCTTGCCTCCTCCATCCCCCCTGCTCCCTACCCCATCTCTTCTCTCATCCATCCATCCTCTCCCTTCTCACCTTCGTGCCTTCTTTCCCTCCGTCCCCTCCATCCTCTTCATCCCCCATCCCTGTTCTGCTTATTCCTCCATCCACCCCCCGACCTCCCTCTGCCTCCCCCCCGCCCGGCGCTGGGGGGCCCAGGTGGGGCCATGCCCTCCCCGTCCCGTTTTTGCCATCCCAATGTCCCGTTTTTGTCTAAAGGAAATATGGTCAGCCTAGATATTATATATATATATATATATATATATATATATATATATATATATATATATATATATATATATATATATATAATCTCTCTCTCTCTCTCTCTCTCTCTCTCTCTCTCTCTCTCTCTCTCTCTCTCTCTCATATTTATATATCTAAAAGTCAAGTGGTGTATGTATGTATGTTCCCTTACTACTTCCACACCATTTCAGCTAGATACTTGAAATTTGGTACAGTTATAGATAGGCTTTAGGGTCCTAATCAGGGTAAAAATCGAAGTTTTTTTTTAAATCTCACCTCTGACACCCCCTAGGGGTGAAATTCTTTAAAGCTCATTAACATCAACTACACAGCTCACATAACATCATCTGGGCAGCAGGTTAACACATGCTGTTGTCTGTGACATAGTTATGATGTAATAATACAGATAACCAGAGAGCTTAGTGTTGTGTAGCGCAAACATAATTAAATACACTGTTTTTTTCTTAAAAAGAACCCCATTCATTATGCCGTGTAGAAAGCGAAAATGTATCAGAGAAACCACATCTAAATGCAAGAGAATGAAATTAATTAGACAAAATGAGACTTCTGAACAATGTGAGAAACGGCTACATAATAATAGAATACGAAATTATCAATCCAGGGCCACAGAAACAGCCGAACAACGCCAAAGAAGATTAAAGGAAAATACCCGAGCAACATCCCAGTTTCCAATTACAAATACTCTGAGCAACGCCGGGTATTTCAGCTAGTATTTTATAAATGTCTGCAAATGAGCATGCAAGCCCCTGAAGAATACAAAAAGGGAAAGATGTCCCCACAAAGGAAACCCAAACCTTCAAACCACTTAAAATTAGCCTGAGGATCTCATATTCATGATCAATCCACAATCACAAAAGGTTTATAAACTCAGGTTAGCATTCACAAATGTGTATTTCAGGTCAGATCCAGCCTAAAGAACATCAGAACAGCTGTTTTGCAAAAGGCTGTCCCAAGATTGAAAGTCAGAAAAAGATTTCCAGAAAAAGATTTCTGTGACAAATGTCCAGACATCAGCTGATCTCACAAGGCTCCTGCATTTGGGGCTAACTGCCTCTGAGAACTTCTTACAAGATTTTGGCAGCATTGATTCCAAACCTATCCTGGATTAATCCTTTGACCTCCACTTTAGTCTATAAAACTGATCTGAACTTGAACACTAGCTCATTGCCCTTTGTAGGGTTTTTTGTTCTCTTTGTTTCATGTCTCTATTTCAAGAATTCCTTATGTTAAAGGTATAAATAATAGGTTTGCATTTGCTATGAACAAGGGTTGAATGGAAATGCTTAGTAAAGTTTATTTCAATATAGAGCAAGTAAGCTGAGCATGCAAATAATGTATCAGTAAAATACAAATCCAAGTTGTCTGTTGCTCTCGGCTAACTGAAACCCTTCAGTATCGTTTTGATGGTAATATCCTTCTAAATTATCACCATCTTTCAGTACGTACTTAGTAGCCCATAACTCTTTCATTTTTGTAGATAACTTTTCCTTTAACAATAACATACTCGATCAATTCTTGATGTCCCCCAAACTGGTAAATCAAGTGCTCCCATCTAAAAAGACAGTAAAACATGTATGTAATATTAATATTTTCACAAAAACAAATCCCAGACAGCGCATATATTGAACAAATGGGCCAGCCTGAATCATGAGAAGCAAGTATTATATTTTGATCCTTTGTCTCAGTATTACAGTGAGACAGTAAGCTACGGCTGCACAAATGAGTATAGAAGTCCTTGTACTGTTTCCATGTAATAAGTGCTTTCAAAATAGTTGTGGCATTAGGGTTTATGAGTATATAATCTTAAATACATTGGTGCATATTCTCCACTGGAGTTATTTATACCTACTGAAAATGAGTGCAAAGTCAGTGTAAAATGCTACTAAAGTACAGGTGTGAGTGACTCCACAAGGTGCAACACAGTGGAGAATCATGCCCCTTATGTTAAATTAGGTTTTAAACAACAATTTAAGTACATACCTTGATGAATTAATGATAATGAGATCTCCCTGTTTGCCATTCTCTATGGAGCCATGTGTGTGGGATCTTCCAAGAGCATAGGCTGCATTAATGGTGGCAGCTGCTAAAGCCTCTTTCATTGACATTTTCATGTTTACACAGGCCAAGTGCATTACCATGGGCTAATACAAAAATAAAGGGGGAAACAGGAGTTACCAATAATGTAAATAGGCCATCTGCCTATCCTGTAATGCTGGGAGGCCCAAAGCCCCCAAGCCGGCTGACACAGGTAACTGGTCTCCTGCATCCTGTCCATTCCAAAACAAGAACTGGGAACACAGGATGCCTCTTCCTTCTCCGTACCTGGCCAAGCCTCTCGAAGCAGATGTGAAAAACGTGAGCCTCTTGGCCTTAGCGGTGCTTCTGGAGAAAATACTCTGAGGCAGATCCTCATCATCATCAATCCTCTTCACTCCCGCTGGAGTATAAGGCACCAACAAATCTCCTCCATGCCTCTCGATCTTGGGCAAGCCAGCTGATTTCATTCCACGTTTTGTTCATCATATCAGGCATTACTGCCTTCGTCCTCAGCTGATCACCCATGATGAGAAGACATTTCGATAAATCTGTTGGTGTTTCTGTAGCAGGTGTTTTTTTATGTGGCGGGTTGCTAACCCAGCGCACAACCCTCCTCCTTTCGCATTCTGGACTTGGGACCAGACAACGGTGGAGTTGAGTCAGATCCTCATCTGGTGTAATTCATCTAAACTGAGGATCTGATCCGCTGGCTCGTTATTAAGAAGACTCCCTTTGAGTGAGCAAGAACTACCCAAATGTTCTGATAATAGAAGACTGTTAACCATTTTGTCAAGAATCAGAGAGGTAGCCGTGTTAGTCTGGAATAGCAGAGGTAACAACGAGTCCTGTGGCACCTTAAAGACTAACTAAAGTATTGGAGCATAAGCTTTCGTGGGCTAATACCCACTTCGTTGGATGCAAGCATTTTGTGTGCAGTAATATACATCAAGAATGGCTTACCATTGAATAACAGTACGCATTAGGGTTAAAATCACTGCCAAGAGCAACTATAACCCCTTCTTTTAACATTTTCCTAGCTTGAGGTTGCTTCAGCCTAGGAAAAAAATAGATTTATCAGTACAGTACATTTCACTATTAAGCTTTGAATTACATCAGGGAAAAAGTCCATATATTACTGGGTTTGTATATAGGGTGTACCTAGATTTGCTAATCACTTTGGACACCAGAGGCCAAATTCTGCTCTCAGCTACCCACCTGCTACCCCATTGATTGTATAGCTGGAATCTGGTACCTAGTGCTTTTGAAGCTGCTGTAATTTTGGTGGCAGCCACTCTCAAATGAGTACAGTGATATAAAAGACCTGTGATGGTGCTCACATTTTTCACTTCCCCTTCCCGGGATGCACAGATCTGAGGGAGTAAAGAGCTGCTAACAAAAGTCAAACTGTGAGCTGCTTGTCCTATAATTTAGCTGCCCAGCTTGGTATCTTTGGACCAAACCCTGTGAAGTACTGAACAACTGCAATTCTCAGTGTAGTCAGTGAGAGCTATGGGGGCCTGATGCTGTGAGGTGCTAAGTACTCCCAGCTACCCTACCAATGACGTCAAAAGGAGATGAAGATGAGGTACTCCCCACTTCTCAGTAGCAGATCCTCATTCTGGTGCTAAGTGCCTCTAAGGCACTGGCCCGGTATTAGCTAGTCAAATGACTTCCTCAATCCTGAATTTGGCTTCTTTGCAAAATCACAGAGAGTTTTTGTATGAGATTGGAAAAGTGATAAACAATAATCCAACTCAGATGGTTCTCTGATACAACAAAGGAGCTATTGTTTGGTTTGGATTTTCAGTTTCTTGTTGCTTAATTTAGGATACGTCCACACTGCAATTGGGAGGTTCAGCTGCGGCACATTTAGGCAAAGATCAGCTACCTTTGATCTAGATAACTGAAATAACAATAGCTCAAATAACAATAGCAGGGAAGCTGGGGCTTGTTCCTCGGGTACACACTTCACTAGCTCATGCCACCACCCATGCTGCAGCAGCTTCACTGCTATTTCTAGTGCATTAGCTCAGTCAAAAGCTAGCTTGGGCTTGCCTACCACGCAGCAGCCACACCTCAGTGCAGTGTAGACATACACTTGTGGACATAGAGGTTGCCCATTTAATTGGTGTTTATAGATCTGTATGTTAAATATTTGTCAAAAGCAAGTAGAGCTTTTGAGAAAATACCTGATGTTGCCTGGGTAAAAAAGAAACAAAATTGCTAAACTTTTACACATGCCCTTTTCAGCTTGTTAGGAAATAAGTGGTCCACTTCCTGAAGTCAGATACAGAAGAACCTTTCGCAAATGAGCAAATGTACATACTCCAAATAAAATGTGGATTACTGAAAACAAATCCAGTTTGCAAGGTGAAATCTTCAATTAATGCCTCGCTGCTCTAGTTAATGCATCAGACAAGCTAAGGAAGATAAGAACCTTCTGAAACAGTGGAGGGCAAACTTATTGGCCCGAGGGTCACATTGGGGTGGGGAAATTACTTGCAGGGCCATGAATGTAGAGCTGGGGTGGGAATTGGGGTGTAGGAGGGAGTGCCCACTCTGCTCCAGGAAGTGGCTGGCACCATGTCCCTCCAGCCACTGGGATAGGGGGTGCAGAGGGCTCCATGCACCTGTGGGTATCTCCCCCAAAGCTCCCATTGACTGCAGGTCCCCGTTCCCAGCCAATGGGAGCTTTGGGGGAAGTACCACAGGCAAGAGCAGCACGCAGAGCCCTCTGTCCACCCTCCCTCCGGGGCTGCAAGGACATGGTGCCAGCTGCTTCCGGGAGCGGAGCCGACCACACCACTGAGGTAGCAAATCCGTGGGTGGGTCCAAAGTCCTGGGGGGCCCGATCTGGCCCACCCCTGTTCTGAAATATGTGTATCTTGAGCCAAAAGAATGCTGCCTCCTGCTGTTAGTTTTGGCCGTAATTTCCAATCTGTCAAAATGGCATTACCTCAGCATGTAGGCGGTGGTTGGTAAAAGGACAGCTGCACACTTTGCACTTGCCATGGCAGCGATGCCTTCATCGCTAATTTCTTCCAGGTGACTTATAGCCTGGGCTCCTAGTTCAGCTCCGAGCTAAGTAGATTGTCATGAAAGTTTTAACAGAAAAATTATTAACAGATACCAATGAATCACTGAAGCTATATTCTTACTATCAATCTGCTTGGACAGACAGTTCATTAAGATGCTACGTAAGGCCTATTTACAAAACACTTGTTAAAAAAATTCAGAGTGATCTCTAAAGTAATTTTAAGACAAATTTTACTACAGTAAAGCTTCCATGAAGTTATCAAAGTTATTAAGTTAAAGCTATTAACACTTTTTAAAATGTAATCAAAAGAATCTGCTGAGACTGATGTCAGTTTTTAACTGACTCAATGAATATAAACAATTGTACAATTAGGATAAAATTATAAACAGGTTTTGTGCAGAAGAGAGTTGGTGGAAACTGATATTCTTAAGGAAATGGAGAAACTGACATGCAATTCTAGAGCTACCCACTATAATGAATTTGACATTGGTCAAGACCGATCCTCCCCAAATACAACAAAAATAAGCTTTGGCAGACTAATGAGGGAGGATTAAAAGGAGGCACTGTTCAAATGATAACAAAATATGAACTCTGACACCCTTTTACAGAATTGCTGTGATTTGCTGCTTCCAGTGGGAATGTCTGTACTGTTCGGAAGATAGGAACTACATGACCGAGGAAAAAATAAATATTTTGTTAAATAGTGTATCAAAACCTATACTTTGTACCAGTAATGAACAGGGTCACAGATATCCATCTTTCCTATTGACCTCACTACCAGAGGATAAGCTAAGTCAATATTTGAAAAGACAGGAGACAAGTTACCAATAAAGGTCAAGGGTTCCATATCTTTAACTTTGCATGCTGGTGGCACTTGCAATTTATTTCACAAACTTTTCTAGAACAACATATTATTTGGACTATTGTAAATCTTTCAAAGCATCAGTTCTCCAAGTCAAAAGCAAAAATGGATTAAAGGCATATAGAATGAAGAAGTACCTCTGCAGATTTCATTGGATGGAGTTCATCACCATGGAAGTTAATCTGTAACCCTATCTCTTTTCCAGCCTGAAGAATTCTTCTGGTACAATTCAGATCAAAGACACCTTTCTCACAAAACACATCTATGTTATTAACATGTATTTCACCATTTAGGTTCAACTCCTTCAATTTAGGGAGATGGTTATTGATAATGTCATCTGTGGCTTCAGTAGCATTTTTCCCTCTAATGAAAAGAAAATGTTACAAAGAGACATAATGATTTAGTCTTTGATCCTTGGACTACTCTAAATTCATGTGTCTAATAACTATACTAATTAAAAAGGTGTATATACAAAAAATCCTCAGACATTTAGCATATGAGAAAAATACAGTTGACCATACATTTTTTCCTTGTTGATAATGTTTTTGAACATTTCTACACCACTGAATTTTACTTCAATTGCTGCCTTGTTTTTAAGCCTACTCTATTTAAATTTTAAAACCAACAGTGCAAGAGGGAAACATATTGTAATTCATATAACATAACCATGACTTAATTCTAATATCCTCTTAAAAGGATTATGCTATATCCTCTTATTTATAAGCCAGATTTCCTTAGATGCCAACCAATTTTTTTAGCCCTTAAAAAAAAATCTACTTTTCTATTTATACATTGTGAACTGCTTACATTTGATCCTTAAAAGTGACCTGCAGACATTTTAAACAAAAATCATTAATTCAAGTGGTAGAGACCTAAAATATCAAAGTTAACAGGGGCATTCAGAAAAAAAAAACCTTTAAATTTACTTCTCTCTCCTTTTTTTTTTTATTCCTTCACAGTCACAGAGAGCTGGTTTTGTCTTATTGAGGCCTTCCAGTAGGGGACTATGCTGCTGTGATTGTCACAACCACTTTAGAATGCCATTGGCACACGAAGATTGCCTATAGGAGATCAGTAATGGCCTTTTTTAAAAAGCTATATAGGGCTTTTTATTTCTTTGTACCTTTGAAAGAGAAAAATAATAACAATAGCTACCGAGCCTAACGGACTACAGTGACATTTCTGCCCTTAATTCAGCGACTGTAAAACAAACAGAAAGAAACAACACTGCTTTAGCTCTGTACACTTGCTATATAAGTTTGATGTTTGGAGTTGTCTGTCAGAGTTTTTTACAAGGGCAGAAATATCAAGGAGTCAAATTCTGCTCACATTTAGAGATAAGGCTGTGAACCAGAAGAGAATCTGTCTAGCCTATTGCCTTTCTTTTGTTCACTTGTTGAAACAGTTGTTGGGGTTGATTTGGCTTTTGCCTTGTCCAGTCTTCTCTCGCTTCCTCCTTTGGCTCAGCAGTTTGTAGGGTGACCAGGCAGCAAGTGTAAAAAATCAGGACAGGCAGTGGGGGGGTAATAGGAACCTATATAAGAAAAAGCCCCCAAAATCAGGACTGTCTCTACAAAATTGGGACATCTGGTCACCCTAGCAGTTTGTGGAGGAAGGTGGATTAAAGATTAACTCGAGAACCTTTAGAAAAGGGAGGAAAGACAAGTATGATTCCACTATTTTTGTTCTATTTGCTGTAATGCCCGCAAACACATACACTGAAAGACTGCCATCATTCTAATAAACAACATTGGACTTCACTTTCAAAATGTCTGCCCAGGGTAGAAAAAATTGCTGATCCTAAGTGCTCAAAAATCATGAGCCAGACATCCCCAAAATCATGATATTCACTTAAAAATCATGATTAAAATAATATGATGGATTTTTATTTGTCTTCTGGGTTTTGAACCTTTACAATTTTCAACAATTTTCTGTAACCGTGAAGGCTGGAAACTTAATAAAGAGCAAAAGGCTGAGATTCTCATGATTCTGGGACCTGGAAAATATCAAATATTGCAAGACTCACTATAAAATAACAACAGTTGGCTACATTGTTGGCACAAAGAACCTCTGGTGATGTTTCTGCCATTAGTGGTCATAATTTGTGATGTGATGTGATACTACATTAACACAAATGTAGAAACTGGCTTGAACATGACTTAAGATGTTACACAATTGCATTATGTAACAATTGCATTCTGTGACAGCTCTAGTAATGAGCATTTTTCACTGACACGAGGTGGCATTATGCCATGGTTTTGCTCTGGATTAAGGAAAATGATTTTGAAATGGTTTAAGGTCATAAGATTTGTGATAAGATTTTGATTTGGTTACATTAACCTATGCAATGTTATAAGAGTGGTCTAATTTACATCTGTATAATTAAGAATGATCAAGGCGTGCCTAGAGGAAAAGATAAGTGCTGTTTTATAACAGATGTGTATAAAAGTGTAAGGGATTTATAAAGACAGTGGTTCGAGGTTAGTTTTGGCTTTTTTCATAACTGACCACGCCCACACCAGGATGCTCCTTCACTTGCTACTACATTCAGTTTAGGAAAGCATTACTCTGTTGAATGCTGTTATTTCTAATACTGCACACTTTGTTGCCATTTTGGGGAGAACAAAAAATGAACCCCTAAAGCCACCAAACTGTGTGAGGAAGCCAAATTCTACTGCAGATTCACCCCCCATCTAGCGCTGTTGCTCCTCATTTATTTCTGTATAATCTGTCATCAATTCGTAGTTTATTCACTCAGGAGCTGCACTCCATGTTTTATGACATGAGCGTATTATTGTTTAAAATAACAAGCAAAAAATAAATCACATTACTTAGGCACAGAATGAGCTCCGCAGTATGTAGAGGAAATGTTGATATCCAGTAACCGTCTAGCCTGTTCAATCACCCTGAGCATTTTAAGCTCGGTTTCTAGGTTTAAACCATATCCACTCTTGCATTCGACCAAAGTGGTTCCTGCTCTGAGCATACGCAGCAGTCGGTGTTTGAAAGTATTAAACAGCTCCTCTTCTGAGGCTTTCTGGGTGTGTTCCACAGTAAAATGTATTCCCCCTCCAGCTTGGTGAATATCCATGTAGGAAATACCTGCCAGCTAAAAACAAAATTTTCTTTTAAACATGAGTATTCTATTCACCTTCGTCAAGGGATTCTGCGAGATGCACCTGGCCTAATCCACAGTGGAGAGGACCAGAAAAAAAATCATCCCAGTGATGGAACTATGAGGGGGAAACTTGATCAAGGGATCTTCCTGAAGATTTCTTTCACCTGAGTCTGGAAGAGGTTACCAGCCCTAGGCTGTATCATGATTAAATTATCTCTCCCTGTCTTTCCCTCTCATGGGATCAATTCCACAGCAGCTCTCAACTCTCTGTTAATAGCATCATGTGACACCCCATTCACCTTGATCGATTGGTCCATCAGCCCTCACAGAGAGACTGCCCAATCACAACATGTCATTTGTAGTCTAGCCAGACGCTCAGCCATGCAGTGGCCAGGCCCGCCATGCACTGGCCTGCCATGCACTGGCCAGCACATGCACATGGCCCGCCATGCACCCATGCACTGGCCAGCCCCGCGCCGGACCCCCCCGCCCGCCCGAGCAGCTCTGCGGACCCCCCCCCCCCGCCCGCGCAGCTCCGCGCCGGCGCCCCCGCTCGGGCGGGGGGGGGGGGCAGACCAGTGGCAACGGGTCCCCTGCAGACCCCTAGGGCGCCCCCTTCCTGGTCTCTGCCCTACCTGCGCTGGGGGGTCCCGTGCGCGGCTCCAGCTCCCTCCAGGTCCCCGGCAGCCCTGGGCTCTCCGCTCTCCCCATTCCGCGCTTTCCAGCGCCCGGCAGCGGCTCCGCCGAGGGCACGGACTCACCCCCGGGACGGGAGCAGCGGAGCCCGGGACCAGGCAGCGTGTGTGTGACTGTGAGTTGGGGTGTGTGCTCTGGGTGTGAGGGGGGTCCGCGGAGCTGCTCGGGCGGGCGGAGGGGTCCGGCGCGGGGCTGCTCGGGCGGGCGGAGGGGTCCGGCGCGGGGCTGCTCGGGCGGGCGGAGGGGTCCGGCGCGGGGCTGCTCGGGCGGGCGGGGGGGGGGTCCGGCGCGGGGCTGCTCGGGCGGGCGGGGGGGGGGTCCGGCGCGGGGCTGCTCGGGTGGGCGGGGGGAGCCAGCGTGGGGCTGCTCCCGCGGGCACGGGAGTCCGCGGAGCTGCTCGGAAGGTCGGAGGCTTAATGTCACATGCATCCTCACTAGCTCACAATCAACCCAGAGAGAGGTCGATTTTAGCTACTCCTCTCGTTAGGGAGGAGTACAGAAGTCGAATTTAAGGTCTCTTTAAATCGACTTTAAGGGCATGCATGTGAGGACGGGTACAGGCTTAAATCGACTTTAGCTTGCTAAAGTCGACGTTAAGCCCTAGTGGGGACCAGGCCTAAGGGATCGTTCCTACCCTGAAGACCTTAGAATCTCAGTAACAGAGATAAACAGCCATACATTAATCCCCTAACCCCCAATTTGAAATCATACACTGATATTTCAAAAACAAAACCTGCCACAGAAACAACAAGCACTGCAGAGCTGGAAACATTTTATTCCAAAGCTATTCAGGTGTTCGCATTTCCTCCTTCCCTCCATCCTAAATAGACTCGACCATGTCCACTTGGGCTTTCCAACCTCCTCATCCTTAATGCAAACTTCTGCCAATCCACCCTAGGCCCCATACTCCCATTTGGGTTACAAGTTCTAGGTGTATGGGTGAATAAAATAATTTTCACCTTTTATATTATAATGTTTTCATTTCTTTAATCCCTTCATTTTCTTTTTCCATCTCCAAATTTCATCCTCATTTTCCTCACTATCATTTTATCTCCCTTTTATAAGTTTTGTTCTCTTACTTCTGTTTCCCCGATTTCACTTCCCCTCTGCCACTGGATTCCTCTCTCTTTCCTTCTTCCTCTTGCTCTGTGTTTTCTCATCTCTTTTCCTTTGACTTCAATCCTCTCTCTTTCTGTTTTTGGTCTCCGAAAGCCATTGCTTCCTGTTCCATCCTAAGTTACATATGATATAACCTATCTTACTTTCCAGAGATGAGAAATAGAAGTGTAGAGAAAGCAGAGATGGTTGTGTATGAAAGCAAATATGATGAGAAAAAAACAACTCTGTAATTTATGTGAAATTACCTTCATTGCAAATTCATTAACCCTGTCACCAGACCACACTGGATGGGTATGTGCATCTACCAAACCTAAAAAATACCAAATAACAATAAAATAAATACATATTGCAAGATTTCATTGTTTGGGAAAAGGAAAAACTTGAGAAAGTGCAAGCAAATTAAAAGAACAGTATCAACTGAAGAAAAAACCCATATAACCCCAAACTTCCGTTTGAAAAATGTTTTTACCTTATATTATTGCAAAAAACACCCATGATTATTATAATGAAGATATTCAATAAAAAAACTATTTTTTCAGGGTGTTTTAGTCTATCTGGCAGCACTCGGTGTAGAGTTAAACTGTTTCTCCTGTATAGTAAGTCTGTCAGTCACTCTCCCATTTTGTTTGTCTGGATCTTTAAGTAACAGGAGAAAGATAGACATTTCTTAAAAACAGGAAAATTGGCAGGAGGACTTACAAGGAGGTGTCTACCTAAAATAATTTCAACTAACTTCAAAACAACTGACTAGATTTCATGCTGATGTCCCTTTAAAAGTGCAAGCTGCATATATTGGGCTTGATCCTGTGGCACTTATCCTAGCAATAGACCACTTACTTCAGTGGGAGCTTTCCCTGTGTAAAGATTGTGAAACTAGTCTGGATGAGTGTCAGAGTCTGTGTCAGAGAACACAGATGTCCAGCAGCTTAAATGCAGTTCATAAATACAAGTCACTTGATTTACTTTACTCTGTGTACAATTTTCAGAAGCACCTATGTAATTTATGAGCCTAAGTCCCATTGACTTTGACCCAAATCGCCAGTCTGTGTGCAGGATGGGCTCCACGAGTAGACAGGGAGGGGAATGAAAAGGGTGGGGAATTTGTGGAGCTTTGACTCTGTCACTCCAACATGCCAGCCAGCTCATCTGAACTAGCGTGGAGTGGGAAGTACCTTATTATTGGAATAGGAGAGCAGTGGATAATTAACCATTGGAACAATTTACCTGGAGTTATGGTGGCCTCTCCATCACTGGCAAGTTTAAAATCCAGACTGGGTGTTTTTCTGAAATATATGTTCTAGTTCGAACAGGAATTAATTCGGAGAAGTTCTATGGCCTGTGTTACACGAGAGGTCAGACTGGATGATCATGATGATCCTTTTTGCCCCTATAATCTATGGATCCTCATCAGATTCCTTTCCCCCAGAACAAGAGGGAAGCCAGGAATAGCCCTGTGTGACCCTTTATAGTCATAATTACTGGCTTATACTGTTTCAGGACAGGCTGAGGGGTGGAAATAGCTACATGCTGCCCCTTACTCAGGGCCACAGGCGTGTAGACACGGTGTGCCAGGTGTGCCCAGGGACACCCTAATGCAGGGGAGGGCAAACTCGTCCTGCCCGGCGCGCCTGAGCTGCCAGCCAGGGAGGCTCCCTCCGGCCCCGCCTTCCCCCATCCCCCGGAGCCTCCATGCGCCACTTCCAGGAGATGCCCTGGACAGCACTGCAGCGGCGTGACTCCAGTGGGGCCCTAGCTCGGAGTGGGACTGCGAGCTTCGGCAGGCCGAGCGGTAGGAGCTCAGGCCTCACTGGAGCCGCAGTGCTGTCCAGGGCTGCTTCTGGACGCAGTGTATTGAGGCTTTGGGAGGTGGGGGTAAGCAGTGTGGTAAAGGGACAGGGAGTGGGGGTGGGAGTTGGATGGGGCAGAGGTTCGCGGGTGGGGGGGAAGGACGGTCAGGGGATGGGGAACGGGGAGGTTGGATAAGGGGTGGGAGCAGTCAGGGGACAGGGAGCAGGGTGAGCTGGATAGGGGGTGGGGTTCCAGGGTGGTGGTTAGAGGTGAGGGGGTCTCTGGAGAGGGCGGTCAGGGAGCATGGGGGGTTGGATGGGGCATGGGAGTCCCGCGGGTCTGTGAGGGGGTGGGGGGATGAATTAAATGGGCTGCGCACGCCTATGCTCAGGGCTCCAGGTGAAGTGCCAATCTAAGCCTGAAGGTATTACATAAAAGAGACGTTCATAGTATTTTATATCTGGGCACTTTACAAAAGTTAAAATAACAGTGAAAGCAAATAAGTGGCCGAGAGAGAGCCAGTCACTCTGCCAAACCAAAAATGGGCCAACAGAAAAATAAATAACCCAAGGAGAAAGAACAGCTGAAAATGACAAAAGTAAACAGGCCCAAGTGAATAGACTTTGCAACAAGCATTGTAGATGGCCAGAGAAGTAGTCCAACGGGCCTTCTCAGAGTTGCATAGAATTGGTCTCTGAACCAAAAAGGCCCTGCCCTTCATCTGATTCAGGTGAACCTCTGAAGGGAGAGCAAAGGCACTGTAGATGGTCCCAGCTGCCTGGGGATGATGGGCAGGAGTTAGTTTCTCAAAAACAAAGGGCCTAACATATATATGGCTTGCACTATACAAAGAAAAGAAGCTTGGGGACAGTTTGACTAACTGAGGAACCAGTGCTTTGTCTATACACGTTCAGCCATTTTGATTTGCACTATTAATGTTAAGAAAATACACCAACCTGGTAATACGCATTTCCCAGAACAGTCTATTATTTTTTCAAATGATGCTTCTGAAAATTGCCGACGAATATCATCCGCATGGCCTACAGCCTTTACACAGCCATCTCTGCAAAGACAAAAAGTGCACAAACAAGCCTGTGTGAATTTTTTTAAAAAGCAAACTCAAGAAGTTGTATTTAGGAGCTCTTACAACACCACCCTTTCAGAGAGGTGATTGGGTCATTGTTTGCAGGACTCTGAAAATGGACAGGGAAAATTGTTTGCTAATCATTTGGATGCCTTGAGATCTATGAGGAAATCTTACGGACCTCAAGGTGTCTGCGAAACCTGCCAGCATGGTTCCCTTAGGGTATGTCTAAACTACCCACCGGATACTCTTTGATTCATTTAAGATTATTAGTATATTTGACTCTGGTTTTTTTCACATATAGTACTACTCCCCCACTAGTGCAAACTACAGTGTCATTCCTATATATTTTGTACTCTGGTATTACCATGTCCTATTGATTATCATCATTCCACCAAGTTTCTGAGACACCTATTCTGTCACTATCCTCATTTACTACCAGGCACTCAAGTTCACCCATATTAGTATTTAGACTTCTCACATTTGTATACAAGCATTATAAAATTTGTCAGTATTTAGTTGTCTGCCTTCAGGTTATGTAATCGAGTAGGACTCTCTTTCGTTTGATTGTTTCTCTTGAGTTCCTACCTGTATTTTATCAACTTCTATCCTCTCCTCTTTACTAGGACATAGGGTATGTCTATACTACCCACTGGATTGGCAGGCAGTGATCTATTTATCTGGGATTGATTTATCATGTCTAGTGTAAATGCGATAAATCGATCCCTGAATGTGCTCCCCGTCAACTCCTGTACTCCACCTTGGCAAGAGGTGGAAGCAGAGTCGACGGTGTGTGTGTGTGTGTGTGTGTGTGGTCGACTCACTGCTGTGAGGACAGTCAGGTAAGTCAACCTAAGATACACCAACTTCAGCTTACTACGCTACTCATGTAGCTGAAGTTGCATACCTTAGGTCGACCCCCCCTCCACCCAGTATAGACCAGGCCATAGAAAATCCCCTTCAATTAATCCTCCCTTATGAGACATGTCTGTTCCAACAGCATGCCCTCAGCACCCGTCAGCTTTTCCCCTCTCCTCAGTTTAAAAACTCCTCTACTACTTTTTAAGTTTTACATGCCAGCAATCAAATTTTGTTTTGGTTTATGTGGATCCCATCCTTCCTGTATCTGCTCCTCCTTTTCCAAAACATTCCCCAGTTCTTAATAAACATAAATCCCTCTTCTGCGCATCATCATCTCATCCATACATCAAAAGCCTAACTACCCCTGCATGAGGAACTGAGAGCATTTCAGAGAAACTCTGGTCCTGAACTTTAATCTGTTTTCCAGCATCCTAAATTTGGACTTCAAGACTTTTCCCTATGTCACCGGTGCCTACATGTACTATTACCACCGGGCTTCTCTCCAGTACTGCCCATAAGTCTGTTTACATGTCTTGAGAGGTTTGCACCCAGCAGGCAATTTACCATGCGGTTATGCGAGTCTCAGAAACCCAACTACCTATATTTCTAATAATCAAATCCCCAATAATCTTACCTTGTCTCTTCCTGATACAAGGGGTTCCCTCCCTCAAAGGGAGTGGATACCATAATGTCATCTGGAAGGAGGGTCCCACTATAGGATCATTTCCCCCCATAGAATAATCATAGTAATTATGCTCAATGATTAACAGTAGTTTATATTTTCTTTTAGCTAACTAAAACTATTGTACTGTTGTGGATTAGCAAACATACTGCATCCCTTCAGTCAGTAACTGCAGAGCATTCTTGTCCACCAGAAGAACCATGCTGTTATTGCCTCTCAGCCGACACCTGAAGGGTACACTCGCCCCCTTAGAGAATGTAGATAGCATGAAGTGGAATCTTCAAGAGTTGGTGTATTTAGGTTAGCTTTCACTCCCACAGGGATTTTCCTGTAGGTTTGCTTAGGGATGATCCCAGGAAGAACTGATTTTCCTTGGCCGAACACTGGCCTTGGAACTCCACTCCCGCATAATCGTGGTATTTTAGAGGAGGGGCTTCCGGGGGCTTTGGAGGGATGGAGCAATTCTACATAACATTGCCAACTTTCTACTCGCACAAAACCGAACATCCCTGCCCCACTCTCTGCCCCGCCCCTCCTTCAAGGCCCTGCACCTTCTCTGAGGCCCCGCCCCCACTCATTCTATCCCCCCTCCCTCTGTTGCTCAGTCTTCCCACCCTCACTCACATTTTCACTTGGCCGAGGCAGGGTGTTGGGGTGTGAGAAGGGGTGAGGTTCAGGCTGGGGGTGCGGGCTTTGGGGTGGGGCTCGGGATGAGGGATTTGGGATCCAGGAGGGTGCTCCGGGCTGGGACTGAGGGGTTCAGAGGGCAGGGAGGGAGATCAGGGCTGAGGCAGAGGGTTGGGATGTGAAGGCTCTGGCTGTGGGGTGCAGGCTCTCGGATTGGGCTCAGGATGAGGGGTTTGGGTGCAGGAGGGTGCTCCGGGCTACAACCAAGGGGTTCGGAGGGCAGAGAGGGGATCAGGGCAGGGGATTGGGGTGCAGGAGGGGGACTGGGGTGCAGGGTCCTGGCAGTGCTTACCTCAAGCAGCTCCCGGAAGCAGCAGCATGTCCCCACTCCGGCACTTAAGCGGAGCCTCGGCCAGGCAACTCTGCGCGCTGCCCCGCCCGCAAGTGCTGCCCCCACAGCTCCCACTGGCCGTGGTTCCTGGCCAACGGGAACTGCAGAGCCAGTGTCTGGGGTGGGGGCAGCGTGCAGAACCCTCTGGCTGCTCCTACGTGTAGGAGCTGGAAGGGTGGAGGGGCTACGCTGCTGCTTCTGGAAGCCACACAGTGTGTGGAATGATGGCAGGCAGGGAGCTGCCTTAGCCCCACTGTGCCGCCGACCGGACTTTTAATGACCTAGTCAGCAGTGCTGACCAGAGCTGCCAGGGTCCCTTTTCGACAGGGAATTCCGGTTGAAAACCGGACACCTGGCAACTCTGATTGTACACTGTCTCCTCTTCCCTCCAGCTGCTTTAGAGCTACTGGAGAAAAAGACTTGAGACTCATCACAGAGCGCTCATTGAAGACATCTGTGTAGTACACAGTAGCAGTTTTAAAAGGCAAATTGAATGATAGGGAGCATTTTTAAAAGGGAAAGAACATAATGTAATATTGAAAATAATGGCAAATCCTGATTTAAATTACTTTATTGAGTTCAGGTTACTTCACTTAAAGTTAAAGCAGAGAATGAAAAAGTCAAGTGAGGGCAGAAAGTGTGGTCAGTGACATGACAGAGCTTGCCTAAAAAGACTAGTCTGAAAAAGAGAAGAGTTAGAGGGATGTTGACTGAGATAGTCAAAAATATGAATGATTAATTTAAAACTAATCATAATCTCCTTTTCAACCTGTTGTATAGCCTGAGACAGAAATAAATCAATACATAGGGGAAAATAAAATCAATACTGACAGTTAATTAGAAGAAAAAAATTAATTGATTTCAACATTGTCAACAAACAAGCTGACATGTTTTCTTTTAATAGTCTTAAGAGCCAGGTCCTTGATATTAAATGGTGCAAGCCCTGAATAAATAATAACAGTATTGTTGCTCAGCTACTATGGTGATGGGGGATACATTAGAATCTAGACAGAGAGATTGCAGCAATATCATGTGCAAGAACATTTAGAACGATGTTTATTTACATTTTGACATTTTCAAAGGCAGGTTTTCATTCGGTCAGACTATCAGTGTGACCTAGTTTGTTAAAGAAAAGTTAGCAACACAACTGACTTGCAAAGTTAAAATAGATATTCAATTTCTTTCACTAATATCATAACTTTTTTAGTAGTCCAGAATTTTCAATTATCTCACAAGCTATGCTTTTTTAAAATGACTTTTTACAAAATTTCACAGATCTTTCTGAATTTTTAAAAATGTCATCTTGGTGTTACATGGGTCTAGTTACAAATTCTGGCTTAGTCCATTCTGACTTGTAGATTTGATGACCTCTCTTATACGCTACCTTTTATATTGGCTTTAAGCTCCTGAGCCTGTAAAGTCTTACTCGCATACTTAATTTTACACACACAGACTAAAGACTTCAGTAGGTCTACTCCTGCATATTGTTAACTACACGCTTAAGTTTTTGTAGGATCAGAGGCTAAATCATTTTCTAAGTATCAAGAATATAATTATTCCAGAATTTAACCTACTTTTCAGCACACTCCTTTTAAAAAAGTTTGTGTGTACTGTCACCCTCACCACTACGACACTGAAATTTTAGGCATAGCAACTTAAGTCACAAGTGTAATTAGCAAACCTAAATCCACAGTTGTCTTTTTAAAACAACAAAATAACTTTGTTTCTCAATTGGAATCCCCTGGATTAAAAAGCTAAAATTCTGGATTCCGATCTGCAGTTTTTCTTCTCGGCACCATACAAAGAATGACATTTTTATCCTTATTGTTAGCCACAAGCAAGGAGTAAACATTGGGAATGTTTTATTGTGGATTCAGACAAAAAGGCACGTTATCAATGGAATCACAGTAAAACTAACGCACTTGTGTCAGACCAGCTTGTCAGCTCCGCTCTCTGAATTGAAGTGAGCCTGCAGAACTGAAGAATCTGCCTTTTAAAAAGAGCTAAGGAATAAGGAATAACTTGAGGCACCAGACTGTGTAGTCTCGCAGACCCGGCTCACCGGCTTCATCACGCCAGGTGCCGGGGGCTCGGGGTGCGCACACGCAGAGCGGACTTACCTGCCGATCACCACGCTGGCATGGTCCAGCACGGCCAGGTTTTGCATGCCCGCCCGCAGCAGGTACTTCTCGCCTTTGGGGCAGATGAGCACCAGCTGTTGGGCGTTGTGGAGCAAGAGCCTGTGCTCGCCAGCCATGGCGGTGCAGAGACAGGGGCAGCCACGGGGATCTGCACAGCAGCCGCTGCCGCAGCCCAGCCGACAGGAGGGGGGTGAACGCAGCGCTCAGCTCAAAGTCTCCGGGGCAGCGGCTGGCAGGGAAGGTCCCGGGCTGGATTCTTGCCACCCGGGGGGGCGCTGCCACCCTGCGGGCGGCGGGGCCGGTGCTGGACGCTCACTGACTGCGGGGGGCCGGAGAAGGACGCGGCCCGTGGGTCTGCAAAGCCCCTGGGCTGCGTTTGCGAGGCGGTCGCTGGCCAGAGGGCGCCCCCGGGGCGAGGGAAGCTGAGGCGCGCGGCGAGGGCTGCGGGGGCTTCTCGTGCTGCGCCCAGCCGCGGACCCAACAGTCTCCAGGCCTGGCCCCGTCGGTGCGGCTGCCCCGCTGCTCGGCTGCGCCCCTCCTGGCCCCCTCGCCCGGTGAGGGAGCAGCGGCTGGGGGTTAGGGGTGGTTACGGTTTGCGGGGGGAGCTTCCCCCTGGAGGGGCAAGGGGCCAACACGGCTTATGCAGCAGCGCGGGGAAATCTTGCCGCCTGCGGAGCGGGTGGGCTCGGATCTGTGTCCTGCCCCCGCCCATCGCTAGCGACACGCGTTTCCTTTTCTCTTTGAAGCGCGTAACTGCAGAGGGACGAGACTTTAACTTCGCCCCCATTGTCATCAGCAGGCCGGGGGCTCTGCAGAGCCCAGCTGAGGAGGGAAGCGGGGATGGGGATGGCTTAGGTGGCTTGACGATTGTGCTTGTGGGTCTCTTTACTTTGTGCTCTCCAAGCCTGGGTTTGCGCAGGGGTTCTGGCTTGTAATCTCCCCAGGGGGGCCGATCTGCTGGTTGGGGTTTGCTAGAGTGGAAAGAAGAGTGGTTCTGGTCACGTCCTGGACTGGCTCTGTGCCAGCTGGAGATTTCAAACTTGCTAGGCCAATCCCCCAAGTGGCCGGTTAATCCTGCTTTGTGGTGTGAATGGAAATGCAGATCTCATCCGCTTATTTTCCTGTTACAGTTAGACTGAGGCTCCTGGAATGTTTTGGTTTTTAATTTGGAATGTTCACCCTTAAAGTTCCTGGCCTGCCCGGAGTCACAGGAACCCAGCCCCATGTCCGCCTGATGCCCCTCGACAAACTGGGTTAGGGCATTATCCTTTATCTGATTTCCACCAAGAGTACAAAGAAATGTTCTATTTTACTGCCCCCTGTAGAGCTAAAACCGCTTCAATTGGTCCACAGATATTTTGGGTCCAGTGTTCAGCAAGCCTCCATATTGTGTTCACAGAAAACTTACATGTACACCCATGTATGTGCATAAAACCCAAATCTATTGTGGCAGGGTGCTGGCCAGGAGTGCCTGAGCCAGCCCTGTGGGCCCTTTAAGAGGGAGCACCAGCCTGCAAACCTCCCTTGCAGGAAAGGCTAATCAGCCACCTGGCTTGCAGGGCAATCAACATGGATGGGTTGCACCTGGCAGCCTCCTCTAGGGCAGTGGTCCCCAACCTTTTCATCGCCGCGGACCGGGCCACGCATGCGAGTGAGGCTTGCGGCCCGGCGGCCCGCCCCGCCCCTTCCGGCTTCCGGCCGACGTCCCTTCCGGTTCCGGCCGCCTTCCGCATTTTGCTGCTTTCCCGCCTTTTTTCTTAATTTTTCGGCGCGGCGGGATCATGTGTGTCCGCCGAAAAGCCGCAGGGAAACGGCGGGAAAGCAGCAAAATGCGGAAGGCAGCCGGAACCGGAAGGGACGTCGGCCGGAAGCGGAAGGGATGTCGGCCAGGAAGCGGAACGGACGGCGGCCGGAAGCCGGAAGGGGCGGGGCGGAGGGGAACGCGGCCGCGGACCGGTGCCAAATGCTACACGGACCGGTACCGGTCCGCGGACCGGGGGTTGGGGACCACTGCTCTAGGGGATATAAGGCTGCCAGGAACGAAGCCCAGTGTGGTGGTGGTGTCTGAGCTATCAAGAGCTGTGTGAGCTATCAAGAGCTGTTTGAGCTATCAAGAGCTGTGTTTGTATTGTTGTATTAGGGGCTGAACTATATAGAGTTTGTAGAGCCAGAACCTGTGGAGCTATTTAAGAGCTGGATATTAATGAGCTGTTTAAGAGCTGGATATTAATGAGTTGTATATTAATGAGCTACTTAGAGCTGGATGTTAATGAACTGTTTTAACCTGTATATATTGGTGGTGGGGTCCTGCACTGTAAATTAAAGGGCACTGTTGGAGCAAAAAAGGGTTTCCTGCCTGTGTTCCTGAGGGGGGGGTGAGAAGGCGGTCTGTCACACTATGTTTGTATTTAATTATGTGCCTTACTACTCAATTTGTGTCTGTGCATAGGCCGAAAGACAAGCTGGCCTCAAGCCTTGACCAGATTTCATATTCTAATGCTAATCCTTTTTTTCCATTTTGTCTATTTCAGCAGTCCCGGAAGGAATTTCAGAAAGTAGGGATGCCATCAATAACCTTATTTCCACCATCTCAGTCCCAGACTCCTAGACGCCAGAGCGTTAGTTTTGGTAAAAAAAATGTTTTGATTAAAAAAACACTATATGTGAGCTTTGTATAATGCTTAATAACTGCGAGAAGGGGCTTGTGCTCGAAGGGTGACATTTGTTGTACAACATTTATGAATTATGTATACGCGATAGAATAGAGTAAAGGGTGCCAAAGGAACACACTCTAATTTCCTGAGTTCGATGGGTTTGAATCACAAGCTTAATGTTCCACTAAAACAGCTTTTTGGACTGAATTTTACATGGTGTTGTTTTAAAAGGTTTCAGAATATAATTTTTTCCCCTTTCATGTTTTATAGACTATGACTCTCATGATCAAAAGAACACTCCTTTTACAATTGTGGACTGCAAGCCATTTCTTTACAGAGACATTGAATGTAGGGCCAAAGAAGAGGTATGCGTTTGTGTCAGTTTTAATTGTCAGAGCCCATGCTAAATCTACGTATGTTATTAATTTAATGTACTTTACCTATATCTGTCAAGTTCCCCTGTTTAGGGGGAAAGGAACTCGTATCACCAAACAGAACAATTAAAGTGGGGAAAAATCTGCAAATAAATACCCCCCCCCCCACACACACACACACACACCCTGAAAAAAATAGGAATAATGTGAGGGAAAATCAGTTTAGTACAAGGTGTTGAAAACTTTTATGGTGGTAAATACTGCATTTTAAATGTTTTTGCTGATGTTGGATGCGTATATGTAGTATTCCGGCAATAGTTTCTCAAATGAAGTACATGCTTTCAAAAGAGTGGAAAAATCAGTCTGCCCCACATATAGTCATCCAGTAGCATATTCTTCTAGAAGGTTCAGCCTAAGAGCTGAAGTAAGAGTTAGTGGGTAAGGCCCAGAACTCAGGGTACAGTGTTCTGAGTTGTAGTCCAGACATTTTCATAGACTGTGTGTGACTTTGAGTAAGTCACATAATAGCTCTGTGCCTCAGTTTCCTCAACTGTAAAATAGGGCTCATGATATTTTCTTCGCATACTGTTTTATTGTATGGCTAAATGTATTAATATTTGCAAAATGATCTGAAGTTCACTCAGACAGGAGGAGATTGTGGGAGTCCTGAGAATTGTTTTTTGTTTGTGAGTTTTGTTGAATGGTACCTTTAAGCTTGTGTCCTAACTGTAAAGGTGTTGTGGGTCACTGACCCATCAGGGCTGACCACAACCGCTGGGCTGGTCTGAATTCAGAAATTGCACTGCTTTAACTAAACTGGTTTCTAAATTTCTGGAACCAATCTAGAGAAAAAATGAAAATTTCTAATATACTCTTGGACTTAATATAATTTCAGACCAGTTGGGTTTTGTGTAAAACTTACTTAGTGTAAAATATTTCTGTCCTAACTTCACAAAAGTAAAAATTATGGATCTCTGTGCCCTCTTCCCATTGTGTGTAGAAACTTTGCATGCCTCAGACCCAGCAGAATAGTAAATGAAACATTCTCCCTCAGCCCAGTGTTCCAAAGTCACCCCTCATCATCGAGTTGTCTTGTTCAATTTTTTTGTAGGTTCCCCCAGCTCCCTACTGATTTAGATCCCAATTCGGCAAGGAACTTAAGCATGTGCCTAACTTTAAACACATGCATAGTCATAAGAACAACCATACTGGGTCAGATCAATGGTCCATCTACCCCAGTATCGTGACTTCAGACAGTGCCCAATCCCAGGTGCCCCAAAGGGAGTGCAAATAACAGGTAATCATCAAGTGAGCCATCCTCTGTCGACCATTCCCAGCTTCTGGCAAATAGAGGCTAGGGGCGCTTTAGTTTAGATCATGTTTTTGCATGTTTCAGGACCTGTCTATACTGCCCCGCAGTTTGGACTAAGGGGGTGCAAATAGCAGTATGCACCAAAGTGCTTCGCTGTAACTCCCTTGTGTGGACACTGCAGGTGCAAACTTCCTGCATTAGTGCGAATTCGGGACCTATACATTTGTATTTGCAGAGTCCACACGGGAATTACAGTGCAGCACTTTGGTGCACACTGCTATTTGCACCCCTTTAGTTAGACATGTGCGGCAGTGTAGATCAGCACATAAGTACTCCCACTGACTTCACTGAGGGCATAAGTATCTTGTTGAATCAGGGCTTTTGTGGTGACCTGGCTGCCAGGGGGTCTGTCCAGCACAGAATTATAGTTCAAGCTGTTATAACTCCCAGCAACAGCAGATGCTTTAGTTGCTTCTCAGCTAGACTTTATAACCTTCTCTGGCTGTTGTTCATAAGAATCTGGGGACTTTAAAAGATTAAAAAAAGCCAAACCCCAAAGCCGACCCTAAATAACTAACACAGAATACAAAGAAAAACACACATCTCCTGTTTTATTGTGTATCCGCTATATAACTTTCTAATCAAAGGTCAAAAGACCTGTTAGGAGTACATACTACATAATGTATATACTTGTAGTACATAATCTTGCACTGGTGAAATGACCAGTTCTTCATCTCTAATTTCTATGTTTCTAATCATAAATTAAATAACTTAAATACATTTATGAAAGCTTATTCTTTTAGTGACTTTTATGCAATGTACTTTAAAGATGAATTCACATAGCATCTTAATTTATATATCTAATACAACTATATGTGTATGAATATTCATGGACAACCTGTTCTTCTGAACGGTTGCAGCAAATGGAAAGAGTGCTTATATGTTCAGGGCCATTACTGTGTATAAGATGAAGGGCCAGGTTCTACCACCCTTACTCACACTGAGTATCTTGCTCTACCTGTATTGTAGTCTCTTTAAGACCAATGGGACTACTTGCAGACTAAGGCCACAGGCCTGCAGACTTACCCGTGTGCTCAAACATTTCTGGCCGCGGCCCTTTTCCACGGTCCGGAGTCTACTTGCTGCCCCCCAAGGTATGTCCGCCAAAATGCTGCCGAATTGAAAGCTTCCGCTTTCTGCGGCGGCATTTCAGCTGGACCAAAATAGATCACCGCAGAGTTTGGCGGCAGGATCGGCGGCAGCACTGAGGTCTCGCACACCCCCAGGGGTGGTCTTGCACACCCCACTTTGAAGACTACTGTGCTAGACTTTACCACCATGAGTGGTTCTTTTTAAATCAGTGGAGCTACCCAGGTTAATGAAGTTAAGCACATGCATAAATCTTCACAGGACTTGGTAATAAATGGAATATGGGTGACCGAATAGGGCCCTGAGTTACTATTTATACAGAACCTTAGATGGATGGTATTTTACAGAGAGGTAAGTCCCTACCCAAAGAGTCCATAGTATCATTAATAAACACACTTATCTGAAAATCTGTAAATGCAGGATAAAATAGCTCAACTGAGTATGAAGGTCCATGAAAAGAGCACATTTTCATCACGAGCAAAGTCTCGAGACTCTGTAAAAAAGATGAACTCAGTCATTGAAAGAGAGACCTGGACTACAATAGATAAAGGGTATACTACTTCTGGTACCAACTGGGCTCTTACTTTTGCAAAATGTGAGTATGCTCTTTTAGCTTTACATTTTGTTATACACATGTGAGAGTTGCTTACCGTGGTATAGATTTTCATCTATCATACACCTAAAATCGGTCATTTAGGATCGGATTCTGTAACTGGACCCCTACATCCACATAGAACCCCATTGATTTCAGTGGAACTCCATATAGGCAAAGGGATTCGGTTGCAGGATCTGATAGTTGGGCACCACAGGTCAGTTTTCAGGATTCTGGACAAGGATTTAGACTTGCATCCAAATTTTGAAGAGAGTGCAAATGCTTGCATCCCCATCTCACCACCACCACCACAGTCTGTTACTAATACAGTGGTGCCCAAACTTTTCCTGTCCTGCCCCTTCCCTCCCTTCCCAGTAACGAAATCTGTTTATGACCCCTACCCTACCTCCGCTCCATTACTGCACAGCCTTGACTTCTCAGCAGAGGAGCTTGGGCTGAAGGCAAAGCTGGGGGCTGAACTGGGGATGGGGGAGGAGCTGGGGTTAGGGGAGAAGCTGGCCTGGGGTCAGAGAGGGAATGAGGGCAGAGCTGGGTTGGGGGTGGAGCAAGTGGCAGAGTGTAGCTGTGGCTAGGTTGGAGCTGGGCTGGGGGCAGAGTGGGGCTAGGTGGCACTCTCTCCCCATCAGGGGGCACACCCTATAGTTTGGGAACCACTGTACTAAGAATTAGTCTGCTGCAAAACATTGTTCCTTTATGTGATGTGCTGTTTTCAAAATTAGAGCATTGGGAAGTCTAGTCAATTAATTCTTTGAAACTAATCCCAGTAAGACTTCTTATAATGTCATTTTTTGCTTATCAAACTAAATAAGATATAAACGTATTGGAAATCTTTGACTGCAAATGTAATTTATGGGGTCTTGTATCATGGAATTTTGAGGAATAATAGCAGCCGCATCAGATTAATTTTAACAATATTTACATTTTCTTAAAAGGTTGCCAAAGTGACAAACAGTCTTTAACGGATTATATCAAGGAACAGAAGGAGTTGTTTCTGCTGCAGGTACCCTAAAATGTTGCTGTTCTTATGGCTGATGCTTTCTGGAAAATGTAGTTCTAAAACCACACTAAGTGAAATAAAAATAGTGCAAGTAACAAGATTAAAGTATTTCTGTTTCTCTCGAAGTCTGAATTTTTGTGATAGTAAGAGGCACCTTGACCTGAGGTTCCACATTAGTCTGCATGTCTAGCTCTGCAAACACAGTAAGATTACTTCAATCATCTAAGTTACTAGAACTACTTGTGAGTAAAACTAACTCACATATTTAAGTATTTAAAGGACTTGGCCCTGAATTTAGTAAAAAAAAAAGTTGAGTAAGGCTCACATTCATCATAGTAAAAGTATTTGGAAGGATTGTGTTTTTTGTTTTTTTTTTTTTCTCCAATTACCAATTCAGTGACAAGTCAGACCTTACTTGGAAGTTTTGCCAAACTGATATCACTGGAGACAGAAATTCTCAGTATATCTGAAGAGCAAATACATCACAGACAACGACAGTGCAGCTTTTAACTACGGCTGCATACCCCCAACAGCACTGCAGCACTGCCCCTTGGCCGGAGTCATTTTGCCAGCTCTGTACTGCCCGAGAAACATCCTTACGCTGAGCATAGTCCCCAGGGAAAGCTCTGCTACCTTTAAGGTCTCGTTCTGTTGCTAGAACAGCATAAAGGGGCCTTACTTCAACAGAGAATCTGGCTTGGCATATGTACTGTGGGTGAAAAACATAACCATCGGATTCTTAATTTTGTATTTCTTGAGACTTGTGTTTAAATCTGTAAACGTAGCATTGAGATACAATATTTTGGACATTAATTCCTGTTGTATATTCTTGTCTGAATTAGGACCGCTATTTCTAACTCTCTGAGCATGTCTTACTGAGTTTACTTTGCTCCAAGAAAAGATGAAATACTAGTGCAAAATACATTTGGACAGCATTTTGTACATAACATTTCCTCTCTCTGTTTTCCTAGTACACCATAAAAGTAAAAAAACAAACTATAAAGAAGCTGGAGAAATTAGCAGTGCAAGCCGAGAAAGAGGCCAGCTCCGCCGAAACAAAGCTAGAAGACGATACAGTTGCATTTGAGGAATTTCTGAAAGAAAATGACCGAAGTTCTGCAGCTGCACTTAAAATGTTAGAATTGCTATTACAGTTAATGTTTGTATTAATTTTTGACCTACCCAAAACTGTACACCTACATCTCTGAAATATTTCCATGTTATTTTTTAGCGCAGCCCAAGAAACAAAATCTAAACTGGAAATGGCAGCAGAGGTAAAGTCTGCTGTTAATGAACTCTTCGCTGTTAAAAGGTGAGACTTTTGTGTTACCTTAAAAAGAGGAGTACACGTGTAACAGTGGCGCAGTTTCTCCTCTCTTGAAGAACACTGTGGGGGGGAACTAATCTTTAAGATTCATCCACCGCCACATTGAGCTGTTCTGTAGGTGCACAGTAGGGGCCTGTCCCCCACATGCATTGATCCTCATGAAGTTTGTTAAGTGCAGCAGAGAGTTTCACAGACCTAACTGCTTTACAGCAGTACAGAGTATGATACTGTATCTTCATTTTGACAGACAAAACTCCTTTAAACCGATAACCAAAGATAGTAGTGCGGACAAGTGGGGAGCTAGGCAGTGGTGCCTTCAGACACATAGGCTTGCAAAGAGGCAGTAGGCAGTCTGTGAGGAGTGATGGTGTTTCCAGTCACCCTAATGTCAGATGCTATTTTGCTAGATTGGATTGCCCTTTGAGAGTGTGGCATGGTTTTTTTTTAGTATTTTCTTTGTGTGAACTGTGTATTTAGTAGTGTGTGTGCAGGCTTATATACAAGGATAATATTAGGGATTCTCTCAGCTTGGGACATATTTGAGGGTGGGGACATAATGTTGCTAGCAAAGCTGGTAAAAAGGACAATCTGCCCTGGATCTTGTTTGTGAATGTTTTCCTCTTACTATGTAAACGTTAGGTTTTAGTGTGAAAGTTGTCTGAAGCAAAAACTGAGCATGGGTTCATAGTTCTTTTTAACAATGGCTGGTGTCCAGGTAGCTTACCAGAGTTGAAATCTGAACACAGAATAACGTATGGGAATTTAGTTACTGTTAAATAACCCATCATTAACATAATACCATTCACTTTTGTGGAGTTACACTAGGGATGAATTCATCCCTCAGTGCTTCATGTTAAATCCGTCAATATATTAGTCATTTTGTATAGATGAGTGATAAAAGGTTTAGTCTGGAAGATGAAACCACGTGTCAAAATACATCAGTATAATTTAGTTCTTAATTTCACATTGTAAACTGTTTTGAGAGAACTTTACAAGAAGAGAGGGACTCCCCAGGAAGCTGAACCTTCATGGGATGATAAAGGGGAAAGTGAGAAATCCATGTTCATGTTAAAAATGACTCCTCTCTGTTTAACTGAGTAAAGACCCAGGTGATCCTAGTCTGTTCTTACACTACTCAGTTGGGTGCAGACTCCCAGAGATTTCGGTCAAGCTAATTCTACAGTGAGATTTTTAGCCAGACCCCTCTTTGGTTGTGTGGTCTGTTGTCAGCTGGTACCGGTGTGGTGCTCTGCTCTTGTTCAATGATGATATCAGTTGGCTGCATGCATGTTCCCTCTGTGTGCTGCCCCGACTGTGTGCAGATAGCTGACACAGCAAACCCCAAGAGAACCCCCAATGACCACAGACTCTAGAAAGTTATGAAGGCACCCAGGTCAGGTTTATTGTCAAATGAAGCACAGTGATAGTTTCCTGTAGACTCTACAAGACATACTACAAATTTGTGCCCCCTGACAATGGACCGGCTCAGTCAGTGGTGGGACTCTCCACTGCCCCCTGGGCCAGACAAAGACACCACCCCAGGGCTGCATTCTGATACACAGGTACAAACAAGTTCCACCTCATGCCTGACTTATTGAGGTGCAACCTCTCTATATAGTAAAGTACATCCTCTCTACTTAGCAAAGGGCCGCCTCTCACCTTGTACATGTTGGTTCGAGCAAAATAACTCTATCCATCATATACCCCCTTGCCCCCATCTTTGGGATGGGCCAGCCTGTTCCTTGTTATCTGTATGGAATGTACAAGTGTTCTGGTACCTTTAGGTTTGTGTACTTTTGGAACATCAGCCCTTTCCTTGCCAGCTTCTGTGAGCAGGGCCTGCATCTGGCTCACAGCTTAACTTTGCTTTATGTTGGCAAAGTCTTGACCATTACTTTAGCTCAGGTCTTAGGCCTCATACTGGGCCTCTGATACAAGGGTTTATGTTTCAGGGCCTCCTCTTACTACATGGTCTGCACGCCAGGATGAATAGCATGTTACTTCCTCCCAGTAAACAGCAAGTGGTAACACCATGCGTGCATAACAAAAATTAAAAAAAACTAACCAGGAAATCTCATTCATGGATATGGAAAAATTTGTTTCTGATGTAAGGGGAAAGAGGAAAAATGTTTGTATTGTATCCAACTCTGACAGTCTCTGACCTGTAGATGTTACTGTAATACAAATATAATGACAATCACAAAGTTCTGCTAATCTCAGCTATACTGGATTTTCTCCAGGATGATTGGCTGGAGTCATACAACTAAACACCATAGAAACATGAGTACTGGCCATAGTGACATTCTGTAGGGAGGCACATTGGCTTCTCCATTTGGGTATCATCAGATGCCAAGAGATTAATCAGAATAACAGGTTAAACAAGCCAGTGGCTGGCCTTCCTAGTCACCATTGCCTCAGAAAAGCAGGTTTTTAACTTGCTTCCTCTATGAAAATCACACCGCTGTAGTTGGGGAAAAGGATATTCTTATACAGTGGTGGGCAACCTGCGACCCAGCAGGATAATCCACTGACAGGTGTTTGTCTATCCTGTTCTTAAAAATCTCCAATGATGGAGATTCCACAACCTCCCTAGGCAATTTATTCCAGTACTTAACCACCCTCATAGTTAGGAAGTTTTTCCTAATGTCCAACCTAAACTTCCCTTGCTTCAATTTAAGCCTATTGCTTCTTGTCCTATCCTTAGAGATTAAGAAAAACAATTTTTCTTCCTCCTCCTTGTAACAACCTTTTACATACTTGAAAACTTATCATGTCCCCTCTCCGTCTTCTCTTTGCCATACTAAACAAATCCAGTTTTTTCAATCTTCCCTCATAGGCCATGTTTTCTAGACCTTTAATCATTTTTGTCGCTCTTCTCTGGACTGTCTCCAGTTTGTCCACATCCTTCCTGAAATGTGGCACCTAGAACAGGACACAATATTCCATTTAAGGCCTAATCAGTGCAGAGTAGAGCAGAAGAATTACTTCTCATGTCTTGCTTACAACATTCCTGCTAATAGATCCCAGAAGGATGTTTGCTTTTTCTGCAACAGCATTACACTGTTGACTCATATTTAGCTTGAGGTCCACTATGACGCTCCGATCCCTTTCGGCAGTTCTCCTTCCTAGGCAGTCATTTCCCATTTTGTATGTGTGCAACTGATTGTTCTTTCCTAAACTGAGTACTTTGCATTTGTCCTTATTGAATTTCATCCTATTTACTTCAGACAGTTTCTCCAGTTTGTCCAGATCATTTTGAATTTTAACCCTATCTTCCAAAGCACTTGAAACCCCTCCCAGCTTGGGATCATCCGCAAACTTTATAAGTGTACTCTGTATGCCGTTATCTAAATCGTTGATATTGAATAGAACCAGCCCCAGAGCTGATCCCTGCTGGACCCTACTTCGTTATGTCCTTCCAGTATGACTCTGAACCACTGATAACTACTCTCTGGGAACGGTTTTCCAACTAGTTTTGCGTCCACCTTATAGTAGCTCCATCTACGTTGCATTTCTCTTGTTTGTTTATGATAAGGTCATGCAAGACAGTATCAAAAGCTTTATTAAAGTCAAGATATACCACATCAACCACTTTCCCCTAACCACAAATTTTGTTACCCTGTCAAAGAAAGATATCAGGTTGGTTTGACACTATTTGTTTTTGACAAATCTATGCTGACTGTTACCTATCACCTTATTATCTTTTAGATGTTTGCAAATTGCTTGCTTGATTATTTGCATCCGATGAAGTGGGCTATAGCCCATGAAAGCTTATGCTGAAATAAGCTGGTTAGTTTCAAAGGTGCCACAAGTCTTCCTTGTCTTATTTACGGATACAGACTAACATGGTTGCTAGTCTTAAACCTGTCATTTTATTATCACTTCCACCAAAGCTGCGTTCCACTTTCAAATTCTCAACCAGTTCCTCCCTATTTGTCAATATCAAATCAAGAGCAGTGTCTCCCCTAGTAGCTCTCTCCACCTTCTGAAATGGAAAAATTGTCTCCAATACATTCCAAAAACACATTGGATAATCTGTCCCAACCTGCTCTGTTATTTTTCCAACAGATATCTGGGTAGTTAGTCCCCCATCACCACCAAGTCCTGTGCTTTGGATGATTTTGTTAGTTGTTTAAAAAAAAGCTTCATCCACCTCTTCTTCCTGGTTGGGTGGCCTGTACTTGATCCCTATCATGACATCATCCTCGTTTTTACCCCTTTTTATAATTGTATTGGGGTTAATTAATCAGGTAGTTCTCTATATACTAATAAATCAGTTGCTGCAGTGTTTTTTTTTTTTTGTTGTTGCTATGGAAGAACTCTTCTAATGGCTTGGTGGCCTGAGCTGAAGGGTAGTGCTTAGTCTTGCAGTATCAAGTAACAGCACTGGACCACTCCAAATTCCTTTGGGTGGGGGGACATTAACCCACTAGGGATAAGTGGGGAGAGAGATGGCTAGTAGAAAGAAAATGATCAGGTAAGAAATTTCTCATTCACTTTCCTTAGCGATCAGCAGAAATAACTTGTATTTAGTGTTCCATTGAAAGGCTGTCATCTTAACAGTTCAACACACCTTTTTAGTTCTGCTCTATAGTACCGTATCTATAATAAGTAAGAGCCCATATGCTGAGAAGGAACTTTGAAGTCACCTCCTGACCCAGATGTGTGAGGGTTTCTCAGTAACCCACATTTTGAAAAATGCTAGTGTAAGGGCTGGTCCCCACTATGGCTTAACGTCGACTTTAGCGACGTTAAGTCGATATAAACATGTACCTGTCCTCACATGCATGCCATTTGAGTCGATTTAAAGGGACCTCCAAAATTGACTTCTGTACTCCTCCCTAACGAGAGGAGTAGCGCTGAAATCGACCTCTCTGGGTCGATTGTGAACTAGTGAGGATGCATGTGACAGCTAGCCTCCGACCTTCCACAATGCCCGTTTGCTCCCCAGGGGACCAGCCACCACTCGGAGCAGCTCCGTGCCCCCTCTCCCCCCCCCCCCCCCGCCGCCTGCCCGAGCAGCTCCGCGGACCCCCCGTGCCCGCCCGAGCAGGTAGCTCCACGCCGGCTCCCCCCGCCCACCCGAGCAGCTAGCTTTGCGCCGGACCCCCTCCGCCCGCCCGAGCAGCTCCGCGGACCCCCCCCCCCGCCCGCCTGAGCAGCTAGCTCCGCACCAGACCCCCCCCCCCTGCCCACCCGAGCAGCTCCGCGGACCCCCTGTGCCTACCCGGTGGGATATCTACCCACAATGCAACACTCCCTATGTCGACGCTTGCCACAGTTGTGGGGACAGACACTGCCGACTTGCTGTACTTAGTGGGGACGCACAAAATCGACTCTATGTAGTCTGCTTTAAAAAATTGACTTAAGGGAAATTGACCTAATGCTGTAGTGAAGACATAACATAATATATGACTAAAATAATGTCACTTAAATTTGATATAATTTAAACTTTACATTTTTTGGTATATCTGCTTATATATTAACTGTATACTCTAATGTATTTTTGTAGTGAAATTGCAAATGCTGAATTCCTTCTCATGGAGAGTTTATATTATGAAGATTTTTTGATGAAACTTTCTCCTAAAGAATGGCAAGAAGAACAGAGAACAAAAAAGTTGAAAGCAAGGATGGACAAAGTGAGAGAAAGAGATAGAGATGGCGTGCAGAGAGAAATGATCACATGTGCTTTCACTCCACGCCAAGAAAGAGAAAGTGGACGCAAAGAGAGGATAAGTTCTTCAGTTCCACGCCAACTACACCGTGGTTCTATTTCTTTTAAGTCAAGTATGTGTGTGAAAATATAAAGCACTATCTATATAAACATGGTTAAGGCTGACAATTTAAACACACACAAGTCAGGACTTTCCAAAATGAAGTGATCAGATGCTGATTTCATTTCAGTGTTGCCAACTGTGGTAATTTTACCAGTCTCACAATTTCAGGGGTTTTTTTTCCCCTTAAAACCTTAGTTTTTGTAATCCACAGATTGTATGAGAACTCGGCTTTCAGTTTTTTTAAAAAAAAAGTAACAGAGAAAAATTTGAAAAAAATGAAGCAATGCACTGTAAAGACTCAGAAACCAGAAGACAAATAAAAAGAACCCCAAATTTATTATGTTTAAAAAAAAAAAAAAAAAAAAAAAAGGTTGTGATTTTTAAGCCAGTCTCATGATTTTGGGGTCTTGACTCATGATGTTCTGAACATGTATGGTTGGCAATTTGGGATAAATAGTGTGGCTGACATAAGCTCCCGTTAGTGGGTTGTGTTTTTTGAAGCCTGATGTTAGGCCAGCTTTCTAAAGTGAATGTTTTTTTGGGTTTTTTTTCCCTAGATGCTTCACTTAGGCCTTGTTTATATTAAAAGTTTAATTAAAGATGTATTTTAAATTGATTTAGTTAAAGCAGTGCAAACCTCTGTCTGGATACTCCAATTAATTTAAACCTGTCTTGCATTGATTTAGTTTAATCTGGTAAGGAGTCTTCTAAATCGGGTTTAAATCAATATAAGATGTCATTGTGGATAGTTCTCTGAAGGCATCCACGCAGTGTGCAGCGGCAGTCAAAAAAGCAAACAGGATGTTAGGAAACATTAAAAAAGGGATAGAGAATAAGTCGGAGAATATCTTATTGCCCTTATACAAATCCCTGGTGCGCCCACATCTTGAATACTGCGTACAAATGTGGTCTCCTCATCTCAAAAAGGATATAGTGGCACTAGAAAAGGTTCAGAGAAGGGCAACTAAAATGATTAGGGGTTTGGAACGGGTCCCATATGAAGAGAGATTAAGGAGGGTAGGACTTTTTAGCTTGGAAAAGAGGAGACTAAGGGGGGATATGATAGAGGTATATAAAATTATGAGTGGAGTGGAGGAAGTGAATAAGGAAAAGTTATTTACTTGTTCCCAAAATAGAAGAACTAGGGGCCATTCAATGAAATTGGCGTGCAGCAGGGTTAAAACAAATAAAAGGAAGTTCTTCTTCACACAGCGCACAGTCAACCTGTGGAACTCTTTACCTGAGGAGGCTGTGAAGGCTAGGACTATAACAGGGTTTAAAAGAGAGCTGGATAAATTCATGGAGGCTAAGTCCATAAATGGCTATTAGCCGGGATGGGTAATGAATGGTGTCCCTAGCCTCTGTCTGTCAGAGGGGGGTGATGGATGGCAGGAGAGAGATCGCTCGATCATACCTGTTAGGTTCACTCACTCCGGGGCACCTGGCATTGGCCACTGTCGGTAGACAGGATGCTGGGCTAGATGGACCTTTGGTCTGACCCAGTATGGCCGTTCTTATGTGTCTACACAGGAGTTTGAACCAGTTAAGCTAAATCAAATTAAAAACTGATGTTAGCTTAACTAGTGCAAGTTTCTTGTTCAGACAAGACCTTACTGTTAAAGGCCATTTCCTGTATTACTATTTGTTTTCCCCTGTAGCAGTTGGAAGAGCTTTCTTGGTTTAGCTGTACCTCAGATAAAAAGTTCCTTTTAAGTTCTTCTTTATTTAGATCCCATTATATTCTCCACTTGCTTTTACAGTAAATCAGAGCAGTAACTTTTTTGTTGCTGTCAGTCAAGACATATTTCTTTTAGGAAACCTCTTCAGTTATTGTTCTTTTGATATCTTTAGATAGACTCAGTCCATCAGGTACAGACAGGCGCTCCAGTTCCTTTGAGAAATGTGCTGGATACAATAGGAAAGCATCAGCTCCAGGTGAGGCTTTTCACCAGAGAACAGCAGTGCATGATAACAAAGGTATGAGGTCTATGCAGTAGGGTGGGGAAGGTATTCCTGTTCACTGATGGTAAAATTCACACAGTCATGGAGGGGCCGTACAAGGTTCTCCCGTTAGTAGGGTTGCGTCTGTGCAGAGCAGGGGCAGAGGTGCATAGATGAAGCAGCCGGAGATGTGAGAGCACACTACAAAACTAAATTGACCTAAGTGAAGTTGACATACAGCGATCGCAGTAATTACTGTGGTGCTTCCTGTCCAGACTATGCCCCCTCTGTCAGTGGTGTGCGTCTTCACCAGGGATATTTCCACTATCTTAACTGTATGGGAAATTGTAGGACATTGATAGCTGGAGCCCCCACCCCTGCCCTGGCTCCAGCTGTCAAGCTCCAGCTGTGAGCCTCATGTGGGAGGGTGAGGGTGTCTCCAGCTTTGAGCCCTACCCAGGTTGACAGCCAAAAACAGGCAAAGTAACACGTTGTCTTCACAGACACTGTCACTCTGACTACCTCCACCTAAGGGCTACATTGCTTGCAAACGTGAAGTTATGAGGTCAGTGTAGTGGGCGATTTACAACGTCTACCTTACATCTTACAACTGCTTATGTTGACCTACCTCTCTAGTGTAGACCAGGCCTCAAGCTATTTGAAACTAACACAAAAGAGCCCACTGGGGGAAGACAGATAAAGGACCACGAGATCAGTGCTTGTTGATCCAGTTGAACTTCACCCTTTCATAGGAGTTCAAAAGGGTGCAGTCACTGTTCAGCCCCCAGGCTGGAAGAGTACCCGTAGAAATTCTGCATTGGTCCCTTGTTGTCTGGTTGCAGGTTTGGGAATGGGTTCCCTCCTTTCCCTCCCTGCTGCTGTCGTGGAATTCCCAACCCCAAGCCTGACTGCTCAGACCAAATGCGGCCACCAGTGGCTTTTCACGTGGCCACAGCAGTCTCCAGGGCGGTGAGCGGGAGGGCAAAACATCGTCCCCTCCCATGCCCTCCTTGTTGTTCTTCGATGCATCGCCTCTGGAGAAAGGTGGGGCACAATGCTTCCGGAGCAAGGTGTGTTCTTGACCCACATTTGAGGGAGGGGGTTTGGGCAGCAGACTCCAGCAGCAGGACTCCAGGAACCTGGCCATACAGCCCCAGGCTCCAACCGCAGGGCAGCAGTTACTGACACGCGCGTACACACACGCGCACACAAAACACACACACATCCTGGCTCTGGCCACGTGGCCCTGGCCTCCAGCTTCTGGGCTTCGGCCTCTGGCCCCTGGTTCCAGCTGTGCAGCAGTGGGCTCTGATCCTTGGCTCCAGTCATGTAGTTCCTGTCCCCAGCTCCAAGTTCCTACCGTGGGTACTGAGCCCCGCCCCTGGCCCCAAAGCAACAGACATCAGGTCCTGTCTCTACCCACGTGACAGTGGAGCTCATCACCACTCCCCATACATTTCCTCCCCTGCTGCCTCCCACGACCCTGTATCCACCCAGACCTCAGGACCCTGTTGCCTTCCTGGCTTTGCATCCATCCCACCATCGCCTCTGGCCCCTGCTGCCTCCCCATTGGCTCCCCTATCCAGAGCTTAATGGGTCCTGGGGCTTGCTGAGAGAGGTGATATTAACAAACATGCAAGTATCACTTTTCACAGCAGACTTAGTAGCTATCTGTGAAAAGTGATACTAGTGCTGCTTGCCGTGTGCTCCACAATATCTGTGAGAGTAAAGGGGGAAGATGTTTATGGAAAGGTGGGAGATTTGAGGCAAATCACCTAATGACCAATTTCACACAGCCAGACACCAGTGTGATTAGAAGAGGACAGCTGGGTGCTCTGTACAGCAGAGAAACTTTGAAAACCAGTTTTGTGACTGGCCAGGCAACAGTATGACAGTTGTGTGTGTGTTTCTCCTTGATGCAAATCCGCCCCTTTTGTTGATTTTAATTTCCTGTAAGCCAACCACTCTCTCCCATTTGATCAAAGCTTGCAGAGGAAATAAAGTCACTATTGTTTCAAAACCATTCTTTATTAGTTGATTAAAAACACAGGGAGATAAATCACAAGGTAGCCTGGGTGGGGTAGGGGAAGAGGGAAGGAACAGGTGGGGTGGGGGAGGAGGGGAGGAGGAAGGGAAAAGGCCACACTATAACTCAAAATTTAGGATATGCCAGCCTTCTGCTGCTTGGGCATTCCTCTGAGGTGGAGTGGATGAGTTCCTGGAGCGTCTTCCCCTCCCCCCATGTTCTTGGGTGTCTGGGTGAGGAGGTTATGGAACTTGGGGAAGGGTGGGCCGTTATACAGGGGATGCAGCGGTGATCTATGCGCTTGCTGCCTTTCCCGCATAAGATCTACTAGATGCCTGAGCATGTCCTTTTGCTCCCCCATTAGCTTGAGCATGACATCCTGCCTGCGCTCATCCCTCTCCTGCCTCCTCTCATCGCGTTCATTGAATGTTTTCACTGAATGGACTCTGCCATTGTTTGCCTCCACGCATTCAGCTGGGCCCTATCAGTGCGGGAGGACTGCATACGTTTTTTTCCTCCGTCTAATCTGGGACAGCCTCTGGGATGGAGATGGGGGAGGGGGGGCGTAGAAACATTTGCACCTGTGGGAGAAGAAAAAGGGAGAGTAGAATTTAAAAAGATACGTTTTAGAGAACAAAAGGGAGACTCTTTCTCAGTGAAACAAGCAATTCATAGTACACAGCACATGTTCTTTCTGTACAAGGTCGCATTTTGCCTTTTATACTGAGTGCCTGACGGTTTGGTGTGAGTGAGGCATCACACGTGGCTGGGCAACAGAATTCAGCTTGCAGGCAGCCATGATAAGCCCTAAGGGCATGCAGGATTCTGCTTCTTCTGCCTTCATTAAATGTGGGAATGCTTTCGAACTGTGGTGCCCTCCTTTCCCATACCAAGCAATGCCTGGTGGGTTGACCATTAAAAAGGAGGGTGTGCAGTTTCCGTGTGGATGCGCAGCATGACCCTCCCCCTGCAAATTATCTGGGATGATCGCTACACACACACACCGAGTGGCTCTGATCAGGGATGGGTTCACCAAACGCAAACAGCCCAGCGTGAATGGGTTCCCCCCCTCCACCGCATGGCTCTGATCAGGTATTCAGCCCTTTAAGCTGAATGCAAACAGCCCAGCGTGAACGGACACCTCTGAATGTCCCCTTAAACAAATTCCCCTATTTCAACCAGGTGCCCATGAATGATATCACTCCCGTGAGGCTAACAGAGAGAGATAAAGAACAAATGTTGCTTGAATGCGTCCAAAACCCAGGAGCTTTCGCTGCAATGTTCTGTGCTGCAGTTATTCCAATCTACTTGCTACTTGGCAGGGTAAAGTGTCCTACCATGGAGAACGGAATTAGTCAGCCCTACCCAGAAACCTACTGCAAAGGCTTTCAGAGTACCTCCAGGAGAGCTTCTTGGAGATGTCCCTGGAGGATTCCTACTCCATCCCCAGACTCGTTAACTGACTTTTCCAGTAGCTGTACTGGCCACAAATGCATCCCAAGTCTTCAGGGCAAAGGAATCATTGAACACATTTCTTTTAAACCCTGTATCATATTTACAAAGGTACACTCACCAGAAATGCCTTCTCTAGCATCATGGTCTGGGAGCCCGCCTTGGGAGGGTGTGGAGGGTATTGGCTCCAGGGTGATGAACAGTTCCTGGCTGCTGAGGAGAACGGATTCATCATTTGCTGGCTGTGCACTGTCCTCCTCCTCCTTTTTCTCCTCCACAAAATCATCCTCCCTCCTCCATGAGACTCCCCCCTTGCAGGTGTCCATGGACAGTGGTGGGGAGTGGTAGCGTTCCCCACCCCGCAGGATTCTATGCAGCTCATCATAGTAGCGGCATGTATGGGGCTGTGACTGGGAGCGACCATTTGCGTCTTTTGTGTTTTAGTAGGCTTGCCTGAGCTCCTTGATTTTCATATGGCACTGCTGTGTGTCGTTGGAATAGCCTCTGTCCGTCATGCCCCGGGAGACTTTTGCATATATGTTGGCGTTCAGTTTTTTTGAACGGAGTTCTGCCTGAACAGATTCTTCTCCCTGCGATCAGATCCAGTACCTCACATTCGGTCCATGATGGGGCTCTTTTGTGATTCTGGGACTGCATGGTCTCCTGGTGAGCTCTGCATGGTCACCTGTGATGATGAGCTTGCCATGCTGGCCAAACTGAAAATGAAATTCAAAAGTTCCCAGGGCTTTTCCTGACTAGCTGGCTAGTGCATCGAAGTTAAAAGTGTTGTCCAGAGCAGTCACAATGGCGCATTCTGGGATAGCTCCCGGAGGCCAATACTGTCGAATTGTGTCCACTGTATCTCAAATTCGAACCAGCGATGTCGATTTTAGCGCTACTCCCCTTGCTGGACAGGAGTACAGAAATTGATTTCAAGAGCCCTTTAAGTCGACAAAACGGGGTTGGTTGTGTGAATGGATTTAGTTTTAATTCAACCTAACGCGGCCAATTCAACATAATCGCATACTGTAGACCAGGCCTTAATTCCTATTTGAATGAGAGCATACTTTTTGGAAAGAGATCCAATCTTGATTTTAAAATGTTCAATATTGAAGAATCCATCGCAAGCTGTGGTATGTTATTTCAATGGTGCATTACTCACAGTTAAAAATGTGTTCTTTATTCTGAATTTGTGTTTAGTTTCAGCTTTGAGCCATTGGATCTTGTTATACTTTGTCCCCTAGATTGAAGAGCCCTCTATTATCAGATTTCTGTTCCCCATGTAGGTTATTACTGTCACCGTTCAGGCCAACTGCACCTGTATTTCCTCTCAGTAGTTCAGCAAGGGCACCCACTCTTGGCTTTCAGCTCCCCAGCTGTTGCCTCTTTTAGGTGGAGACAGGAGTCTCTCTTCCTTCTGCTCAGGGCATTCCTAGGCTGGACAGTTCCCTGCCTCCACTGTGTCATTCCCAGCACAGACAGATGCCCCAGGATACTAGCTTGCTTTCTCTTCAAAGACAGAAGAACAGTGCAATTGATACACATATAAGTTACCACATAGTATTGTATTGCATAGTATTGCTAAGAAAGCCCTTTTTTCTCAAGGTAAGAAACATTACAGAGAAAATATTAAAAACAGTAAGAGAACATACATGCGTGCTAATAAGCTTACCAGAGTTCATCCCAACTCTTACATGGGTCTGACAAGTGCAGTCTTTTAATACCCATCCTAAGGGCATCCTTGTGTTTATAAGTTCAGAGCTTTAGTACAGAACAAGTACCCTCATAACATTTTCAGTTCCCTTATTATTCGGGTCTTTGAACCAGGTAGTTAGTATACAAAGAATCTCTCCCCAGGGCATATCTTCAAAAGGTTGGCTTTGTAGGGGGAGAATTTGCATTCCCTTCACCTCAGTATATTTCTTAAGGAAATGCACTTCAGATGTATTGTTCCAAAAAAAACTTTGAACTTCCTCATACCTTCCAGGGACTGCATTAATCTTGTCTGTCTGTTAAAGTTCCATACAATCTCACAATAGTACATAAACATTTGCACTTGTAATGCCATGAACTGCAAAAGTGTTAACCCTAATTCAGTAAAGTTTATCTTAATTCTGTATGGTTTGTTCAGGATATTGTCAATCTGTCACATTTACAAACTGCAATCAAGTCACTGCATAACCACCTTTTTGATATGCTAAACACATTGAGCTCCTTAAGTTTGTCACTGTAAGGCATGTTTTCCAATCCTGTAATCATTCTTGTGGCTCTTTTCTGAACCCTCTCAAAATACATGTGAATATCTTTACTCAAAACTTCAGCCAAAACTAGGAAGGAAAAATTAGGATGTGTGGCCAGGATCGTTTTAAAAGTTTTTCAGAGTTACATGAGATGTTAATGGAATTTTTCCTTTCTGAGCAAACTTTTACAAAATATAGGGCTAGATTACACTGAAAAAACATGATGTAATATGCATGAGAGATGGGTATGATATAATGGGAAATTAGAAACTCTACATCCCTATTTTTGTTTTTCAGCTTATCGCTCCAAACGTGTGAAGACTTAAATATGTACTTAACTTTACACCTGCAGGTAGTCCCATTGACATAAATGGGACAACTCGTGGGTGTAAATTGAGCACATGTATACCCATTTTCCAGATCAGACCTAAGAGAATACTTTAGAACTTTAATTTTGTGTCTTTCCATATCTAGAGAAGGAAAACGAGAGGAGGGTAAAACGCTATGGAAAATAATAATACAAAACCATTTGCTTATGCAAATACAGTGCAGACAAGACTTAAGTTTTATGATGAAATGGAACTTAGATATCTTTTCTAGTGTATTTTTCTGATATTTTATAAAAATTATAATAGAAGGTTAATA
The DNA here is from genome assembly GCA_032164245.1 of Sternotherus odoratus. Classification (NCBI taxonomy): domain Eukaryota; kingdom Metazoa; phylum Chordata; order Testudines; family Kinosternidae; genus Sternotherus; species Sternotherus odoratus. The sequence continues at coordinate 70,940,366 of JAVMKO010000001.1, read as the reverse complement.
TAAAAAATCTTATGACTGAATAGTTAGGGAAAAGTACTATAATCGAGGAGTTAACTGATAATGTTCTCTGGCAGCTAAAGCTATTCCACTGGTTAATAGAACCATCCTTTTGTAAGATATGCTTAGTCCCACACAAGTTATTTAGCTCAATGCAGGGGTAAGTGGGTGAAATTCAACGGCCTGTGACATACAGGTGGTCAGACTAGATAATCTAATGCTCCTTTCTGGCCGTGAAAAGCTATGAACTCCAGATTACATAGCTCTCATACTGACTCACCATGTACATGGTTCTTCACTGCACTCTATTCCTCACTGTAGACATCTGTAAAATAAGTATAATGAGATGAATATCAACATGTATTGATTAGAGAGTTATATACAAATGGCGGTGAAGTTTAGCTGCTTCACTGCTAGGCACTGAAAAAAGAATCAATCACAGCACAAAGGAAAAATTTCTTGGTGCCTCAAGTCCAAAGCAAGGAAAACATCACAAATGACTTTTATAGAGTGGATAAGAAGTTGTTATTATTCAAAAGCCTTAAAATAACATTGATTTCATTTACAAATTATGAAAACAGGATTTCTTTGAATTTCTATCATATGTTTAGAAAGAAGCTATATGATAGTTATAGATAAACTGGTAAAATACACCTCTTTAACTTATGGATACAATTGCTGGTAATATTCCAAGGATCAAGATAAGAATATATCCCTTAGTGTGTAAGTTCATGTTCATATATAGATGAAATAATATTATAATTTGAATACATATTTACCTTCAAATTTATCCTTTTATCTCTTCACATTTTGAAGAAAATGAACGCAGGTTTTCTAGAAAGCCCACAGAAGCAGACTTCAATGGAGAAGCGAAAATGTTAAGTGAGTTCAAATCCATCTTGACTGATAAAAAAAAGACATTATCAAGGTATAGTATCAGACAAAACTTATTTTCTCCATTCTCAATTTGCTTTCTCCGTCTTCTTGTGTACAATAATAAGACAATATATCAAGTAAGCGAGCAAATGAAAATAAGAAATGCAATTATAACAGATACCTATATACATGGTGAGGAAGTTTAGCAATAATTCTTCCACCTCCATAGTGGTAGTGATTTGCTAGTGGTACCAATGGCCAAAGCCAAGTAGAAGGATCCACATTTATGTGTTGCTCTGCCCCCCAGGTCAGCCTCTGTTCTGAGCATTGGTGTCTGGTAGATAGAAGGATTTAACAATTGTCGATGCTAGCACTTTAAATCAACAACTTAGTATTAAGGTGACTTGTGGATGAAAACCCAAGAGTTAGTTATGATTATTCACACCAGGAGAAGTATGATGACTGAACAAAAATGTTGTCAGTGAACATCTGGAGCCAGACCAGTATCAGGTGAAGATGCCTGTGCTGGGGCAGCTAAATGAACTGTCCTGTGGCTGAAGACTCACAGTTAGGCTTGGCTGTGGGGCTCCCACAGGAGGTGCAGCACTGGTTACAGAGCAGTAGAGTAGAAAGACAAGAGGACTGGGAGAAACAAAGGGGAGCAAAGGAGGAGGGAATTGAGAACTGTAATTTCACTTTGTATAGTTAACCGTCCTTTTCATCCTCTTTTAGTTAATGTTGTTTTTCTTTGCAGATAGACGTGTCTGTTTTGCCCATTCGTTCTGCCACGTTTCTGCCCTTGATTATGTGGTAGAACCTGCTGAAGGGCTGTACCAATTTAAAAAATAGATCTATCCAAGGCAGCATGTGAGCTATTGAGCTCACAGTTGCTTGGTCTGCCTACACAGTCATTAATACCCATATATAATACACAACTTTGTGAAGCACTTATAAAGCAGCTATTATAAAGCAGCTGTTATTGAAAAGGGCAGAAACTATTCTTGTAGGTACAACGGTCCTGAAGAATCTAGAAGTACAGGACACTGCATTGAAATAGTTCCCTTGCAGGAATGGGTGTGAGAGTTGCTTTATAAAATCAAATTTAATCCTGTTGGTTAAAGCGTCAGTTCCTCCCTTCTCTCCACTGCATGCTTTCTTGTTGTTGAGAAAACAAGACTATTGTCCATATGTGAAGAAAACTAAGGCCTAAGTCTTCTTTAGTTTTGTGTCTTTCCACATCTAGAGAAGGAAAACGAGGGGAGAGTAAAACATCATGGAAAATAATAATACAAAACCATTTGATCATGCAAATGCAGTGCAGACAAGACTTAAGTCTTTTGCTACATTGGGAGTTCCCTTTCCATACACTGAAACCAGAAAGCTCTTGTAGGATTGGGATTTTAGGCTTAGAAACCAGGAACTGACTCTGTTTCTCCTTCCCTTTTATATCAGGTTGGAAAGCGAAAGTGATTGTGCAATTCATGAAGATTCCTTGAAAGACTTGAACACTGATATGGTAATGAAGCTATACTTCTCAACTGAACATGTGTCCTCTGGAAATGAGATTTATTTTTAATGACTTGATTTTTTTAATGCAAAAACGGCAGAAATTTCTGGGCCAAATTGTGTACCTTGGCTGCACATGTTCAACCCATTGGTCAGGGCCTCAGCTCTGCTCTAGCAGCTTTGCATCACTACTACAGCTCAAATCAGCTAAATGCCCTTTTTAATCAGCAATTTAAGATTTCCCCCGTACGTGACATTAACATTTTTCTGTCGTTTTACATTTTAGAAAGAATTATTTGCAGCAAACCTGAAGTTACCTAACATATGTGTAGCTCCTCTTCCAGTAGATGCTATGTATGTTTCTTTCCTCTATCTTAGGTGCCGGAAATATATTTCACAGATCCAGAACAGTTACTTCAGATCTTCAAGGAGCTAGAGGAACAAAATCTTGCATTGATCCAAAATAACCAAGACGTATATGAAACTATGGATGAAATTGAGCAAATGGCAAAAATTATAAAGGCAAAACTGTAAGTTATCGAACTAGAGAGAGCACTATGTAGTTCAGAAGCTAGCTGGTACCTCTTCACCACTGGATATTTTGATTCCCTGGCCTAGTCCCTGAACAGCAAAGCAGAGACATTTTCAACATAGTCATGCTTTAAGTATGTCTCATGAGGTATTTTGAAGGAGCACAATTTCTGAATAAGGTAGATACATAACAGACTTCACTACACATGCTTGGCATTTTTGGGTTGCAAATAGGTAGACTGGGGAGACAAATATGCTCCATGTTGTGTATGTCCCATTTGTAATTAGCAAGGGCCATATAGTCCCTAGCCCTAGTGTGATGGAGTGGAGGAGAAGATGCTGGGATTATTATTTAGGCAGGGTATTACCATGACACTCATTTAACCATAAATTCCTTTATGAAATACAAAGGTCTAACTAATAAGCAGTTTACTAAATCCAAGCTCTAACAGAACACTTACAAGTGTTTGATCAAGATATTTACAAATGGGCTAATCCCAGGGGTCAACTCTAATTTGGTCAGGTAGGGATTAGCAATTAACCCTTTCAGAGTTTATTTTGTGTATACCTCCTTAACAAACAAGTGATGTTATTGCCAATTCTCAGACTTTACCTCAGGCCAGATGAAGCAGTTTCTTATGTAGCCAATTATTTAATGCACCTGGTACCCAGTTAACCATGTTTTATTTCTATTTCTATTACTTCAGCTCAAGCCTTAAATAAGTTAACACGGGTATCTTCAAGTTTCACTACAAGTTAATGCAACAACTCTTCTTTTTTCATGACCTCATTTTTTTGTTCATTTTCTCTATTTAATTGCCTAACTTCTACAGTGTTTGGTGCTTATTTATTATAGTATCGATTGATAATGACTGGTGACAGTCACTGTAGTGAAGTTTAAATAATCCCAAGGTTTGTTCTAGCTGCCTAGAATGCTTTCAAATTGTTAACTTATATAAAAAAAAATAGTGTCATTTTCTTTCCACATTTAAAGGGTATTGATTTATTGTTTAGACTTTGGAGCTCTGAAGTCTTCCTTTGCCTAAAGTAGTGTGGCAGGGTGGGGCCTGACTCAGCCCTGCTGCCCCTTTAAGAGAGCAGGGAAGCCTCTGCAAACCTCCAAGTGAGGGAAGGCTAATCGGCCACCTGGGCTGCAAAGGGCTCAGGGTTATGTGTTGCACCTGGCAGCCTCTCCAGAGGATAAAAGCCTGTCAGCTTGGAAGCCCAGCGGGGAGAGGGAAGGAGACAGAGAAGGGAGTATAGCTGGTAGAGCTGAGGAAGGTAGCTGAACTAACTATTCCTGAGGCCAGCCAAGTGAGGGCTGGGCCTGAGCTAAAACCTGAGCTTACTTGAAACCTGTAAAGCTGTATTTAGGTGGTGGGGCTTGCACTGTAAATAAAGAACACTGTTGGAAGCCACAAAAGAGTCTCCTGCCTATTGTGACGTGGGGGGAGAGCGGATCCCATACATGTGGTGTCAGCAGTGGGATCGTGACACCAGTGATGTACCTGGTGGCCCAGAGATGGAGGGGACCCTGCAGTGGCTTGTGGAGCAGCAGAAGTAAACCCAGCAGGCCATGCTGGCTATGCAGCAGGCCCAGGCCGAACAGCAAAAGACCCTGCAGGATTACATCAAGGAGCAAGCAAGTACCCAGGCGAAACTCCTGCAGCTGCTGGTGAGTCCAGGGGCAGGAGAGGGCATCTGGCCGCCGGGCTGGGGACTCTGTAAGATGACCCTGGCGGATGACCCCGATGCCTTTCTGGGGACTTTTGAGAGGGTGGCCACCGCAGCCGGATGGGAGCGGACCACCTGGGCCCTCCGGCTTGCTCCATACCTGGTGGGCAAAGCCCAGGCGGCCTATATGGCCCTGGGGACTGTAGAGGCCCAAGACTATGGGACTGTGAGAGTGGCCATTTTGGACCGGGTCGGTTTGTCACCGGAAAAATACCAGCAGAAGTTTCGAGCGGCTCGCCGGACGCCGGCGGTGCGGCCCCGGGCGTTCAGCCAGAGGCTGAAGGACTGGGCCACGCGTTGGCAAAGGCCCGAGGCCCGGTCTGGAGAGGAGATTATGGACTCCCTAATTTTGGAGCAGTTTCTGCTCAGCCTCCCAGAGACTGTGCGCACCTGGGTCCAAAGGCACCAGCCGGAGGCGGTGGACGCGGCGGTGCGCCTGACGGAGGAGTACGTCAAGGCCTCGGGGCCTCGGGGAGAGGACCGGCCGTGACGGGTCCGGGACTTGGGGCATCGGCCCATGGACTCCGCCCCGGTCAAAAGAAATGGGACTAATGGGGAGCCCAGAGGGGCGCCCGAGAGAACTGCCCGGCTTACCTGCTGGCAGTGCAGGAAACCGGGGCATATAAAGCGGGACTGCCCAGCCATGGAGTGTGGCTGGACTGACTTGCGTGGGTGGACCGAGGTGTGGGGGCAGATGCAGCGGAAGGGAATACCCACCCTGCGGGTGCAGGTGGGGAGGAAGTCCCACCAGGGGATCCTGGATTCAGCCTCCCCCTACACCCTGGTACGAAGGGCGTTGGTCCGCCCCGAATGGCTGGTACCGGGGGTCATGTTGGACCTGGGGTGTGTCCACGGGGACAGGAAGCCCTGTAGGATGGCCCAGGTACCCCTGGAAGTAAGCGGCCACTTCCGCTGGAAGTGGGTGGGGGTGCTGGAGAGATTACCCTGCCCGGTGGTCATCGGTCATGAGGTCCAAGGCCCCGGGGTGCCCCAAGGCCGGGGGTAAGAGCCCGTGAAAGGGGCTCCCCCAAGCAGAGGGGTGGGCCTAGGCCCCATGACCAAAGCAAACCTCCTGGGCGACAGGGACCAGGGTGGGAGGACCCCCGGGAGGCCTACTTGGGGGAAGTCAGGGGCGAGGGCGCCAGCATACAAGGGACAGACCCCCCTGAGGCCCCCGTGGAGGTGAGCCCCACGGAAGAGACCCCAAACCCATGCGAGGGGACGGGGGAAACTGAGTCAGGGGAAGCTGTCCCTGGCCTCGAGGTACAGACTGAGCAGGGATCGGAGCTGCCATCACCCTGCGAAGCCCCGAGCCCATGAGGGCCAGGGGGAAACTGAGGCAGGGGAAGCTGGCCCTAGCCTCGAGGAGCACTGGGAGGGGTGGGAGCCACCGACACCCTGCGACCTGTTTGAGGAGCAGAAGGCGGAGGGATGGCTACTTCCACCCTACTGTCTGCTGTGTGGGAGATATTCGGCAAGGCCCCCCCCCCAAAACGGAGGGGGTCAATAAACCACAACCTCCTGATCAGGCAGCGATAGTGAAAGAGGTGCGGAGAAAAAGTAAAAAGGCCCGGTCAAACAAGAGCATGAGGACTTGAAGGGCCTGAGCCAGCCCGATGGGGCTAGGCTAAGGGGGGAGGTGTGGGGCCGGGTGGGGCCTGACCCAGCCCTGCTGCCCCTTTAAGAGAGCAGGGAAGCCTCTGCAAACCTCCGAGTGAGGGAAGGTTAATCGGCCAGCTGGGCTGCAGAGGCTCAGGGTTATGTGTTGCACCTGGCAGCCTCTCCAGAGGATAAAAGCCTGTCAGCGTGGAAGCCCAGTGGGGAGAGGGAAGGAGACTGAGAAGGGAGTATAGCTGGTAGAGCGGAGGAAGGTAGCTGAGCTAACTATTCCTGAGGCCAGCCAAGTGAGGGCTGGGCCTGAGCTAAAACCTGAGCTTACTTGAAACCTGTAAAGCTGTATTTAGGTGGTGGGGCTTGCACTATAAATAAAGAACACTGTTGGAAGCCACAAAAGTCTCCTGCCTGTTGTGACATGGGGGAAGAGCGGATCCCATACAGTAGTCAGTTTCTAAGAATTTAGCAGTCATCTAAAAAGAACATTTTAAACTGCTGAGTGGTAGTTACTGCACAACAAAATGAACCCACAGAATAAATGACTAATATCTAGATCTCTTTTTCCACACAGAGATGAAAAAGAAAGTGTTGTTTTAGGACATAAAGAAATTCTTAAAGCCTCCTGTATCACTGAAGAGGAAAAACACACAGATCTGGCACTAAGAGCTAAATTGTTTTGTTTTGGAGAGTTTAATCCAGAAATCCAGGTAATTCTTCTGCAAAACATGTTTTATATCAAGAGAACAAATTTTACAATTAAAGATTTTTAAAAAATCTTATTCTTATCACAGAGAGAGGGGAAAAAAAGAGCTGCTGGAATGAGGATTTTCTTATGCCTTAAAATAAATAGTCACGTAAAGTATTCCATGTAGTTCCTCCACTCTCTCCTAATCTGTTCCCATTCAGATAACAGCATCAGTTGTGCAGTGTCTAATATTTTATTATTATTATTATTATTTTATTCATTTAGTATCTGCAGCTATTCAAGTTGCTGATGTAGAAGTCAGCAAATTCTTCTTTCTAGCTATGGTACAGTAAATCTGACCAGGTAACATTGTGGGGGAAAAGGGATAATCTAAGACTATATTTTTTCCCCTTAGACTATGCACATCAAGTATTTGAGCACAAAGATAGATAAATGTAACATACATTGTATGCAATTGTGCAATTGCTTCATATAAATGTGAGCCATAGTCACTGGGATTGAGGTCTGAGTATGCAAGAAAAATATAGAGGCTGTGCTAGAGGAAGATACCCAGAGATCAAGAAGATACAGAAACATAAATCTACTTTATTCTCAGGGCAAACCTGATTTGTGATATCTGGCTTCCAAAATCCATTCTGTTCACAGCCTATTTTCACAAATTAGACTTAGACTTTATGACTTTAAGGTCAGAAGGGGCCATTATGATCATCTAGTCTGACCTGCACAACTCAGGCCACATAATCTCCCCCATCCACTCCTGCAATTAACCTCTCCCCTATGTCTGAGCTACTGAAGTCCTCAAATCATGGTTTAAAAACTTCAAGGTGCAGAGAATCCTCTAGCAAGTGACCTGTGCCGCACGCTGAAAAGGAAGGCGAAAAACCTCCAGGACCTCTGCCAATCTGCCCCAGAGGAAAATTCCTTCCCAACCGCAAATATGGTGATCAGCTGAACCTGAGCATATGGGCAAGACTCACTAGCCAGACACCCAGGAAAGAATTTTCTGTAGTAACTCAGATCCCATCCCATCCATCCCATCACAGGCCACTGGGCCCATCTACCACGAATAGTCAAAGATCAAGTAATTGCCAAAATTATGTTATCCCATCACACCATCTCCTCCGTAAACTTATTGAGCTTAATCTTGAAGCCAGATAGGTCTTTTTCCTTCACTACTCCCCTTCGAAGGCTGTTCCAGAATTTCACTCCTCTGATGGGTAGAAATCTTCATCTAATTTCAAGTCTAAACTTCCTGCTGGCCTGTTTATATCCATTTGTTCTTGTGTACACATTGGTACTGATCTTAAATAATTCCTGTCCCTCCATGATATTTATCCCTCTGATATATTTATAGAGAGCAATCATATCTCCCCTCAGCCTTCTTTTGGTTAGGCTAAACAAGCCAAGCTAATTGAGTCTGGTTTCATAAGACAGGTTTTCCATTCCTCCGATCATCCTAAATGCCCTTCTCTGTACCTGTTCGAGTTTAAATTCATCCTTCTTAAACATGGGAGACCAGAACTGCACATAGTATTCCAGATGAGGTCTTACATATGTAAATAAATGTATGTTTGGATAATAATAATGCTAATTCACCGACAAAAAAGTTAGTTAACACAGAGTTAAAGACGTCTGGTGATATATCGTACTCTGTCAGAAAGCTGAATTCAAGCAAAATGCAAACTTCTGAAAACCAGTAAATGGAGTGTTAAATTACAGGCCCATGTAACCTTTACTCTGCCTCTCTGAAGCTGGTAATAGACACTAGGAATTAACTTCCTGCACTCCCACATAATTCATTCTGTTAACTGTATTGAATAGTGAAGAGATTAGCTGGACAATCTTGGAAGAGCTGTGATTGTGATAAACTGCAATCTGGAGGGTATGCTGCTGTGCGGGTGATCCCTTCTACTTGTCCCCATGTGTGTGATCAAAGGAAAGAGGTGCAGCTGTACATTTGAGAGATCCAATATGCCTCATTTCAGCACTGGGTTGTGTAGATTGTGTCACAGTGGGACACAGGGATCTTCTTGCCATGGGACTTGTCAGTAGTTAGGGTGGTTTGATGACGGGTAAGTGAAAGTACAGTGTTGGCATCATGTGCATATGAGCCAGCCTCTGCTCCAGCCTCTATGTGCTCCTGCCTCAGCCGGCCACCCAGCAACTCTGACAAAGAGCATGAGAGACCACCAGGAAATGTTAACTCTCTGTGTTCACAAAATTTTGTCAGTAAATTTCCTAGGTGTTGGAAAGAAGGAAATAGATAAATAAAAAGATTTGTTGTAGGGATTCGTGGGGATTTAGGCAGTTGTCGTTCTTGCTTAGGTTTGCAGTTGATACACTGTTGTGATTAGGTAATAACAAAAAGAACTAGCCATTACATAGTATCTTTTAATCTGTAGATCTCTAAGAACTTCCCATCATTCTCCCCATTTTACAGCTAGGAAACTGAAGAACAGAGAGGTGAAGTGACTGGCCCAGCTGGTGGATTTTAGTTGTTCCTAACCCCACAACCTTCCCTCACTTGAGGCCCCTCTATCCCCAAAATCCTCCCCTTTCCCTTGCTGCAACTCCAGACACTTCTCCCTGCCACACTTCCACCCCCCAATATTACTTCCCTCCACCTAGCATTCTCATGTTTCATAACATTGCCCTAGCATACACACGACAACCACATCATATTTCAAGGCAATCTGAGTAACTGGATTTTAGAGTCCACCTTTAAACAGAGAACTGGTCGGAACCTTAACCGTAGCAGAGCTGGTATTCCGCTATGACACTGTCACGGCTTATCTCTTGAGAAAGAAACACAAATTCTTGGGCCCAAGGCCATGTCTACACCAGAAAAAAAGACAGGTGTTTGTAATGAGGTAGATTTCACCCAATAGATAGCACACTATAAAATCCTAGTGTAAACAGGATAAATTGTAGTTTACTTCAGTGTAGCTGCTGCAGGTGATCCCTTGGCTAACCCAGCTGTAAGCATGTGAGAAGTCCCATTGACACACGTGTGCATGTACGTAAGTACTTTGCTGAATCAGGGCCATAGCTCAGGAAAGGATAGACTGAGGTATTTATCACCAAAATGCTAAGGAATTTCCTTGAATTCTGTGGCTGCATATTTGTTGTTTTCCATAAGGTTAAAATGCTTCTATTTCACCATTCACATAACACAAAAGTCATCCTTTTAGCGATGTGATCACATGTGACTGTCACATTGATAGTAAATACATGTGTATATTGTCCGCTGCTTTCAAGGAATTTACAGAAATGCTATTATATTCAAATAATACTCATGTAATATTTTATAGTCTCTTACAGATTTGTTTTTGTTTAATCTAAGGACAAATTGCTACATTCACTTACTAAAAAGGTTGCAGAAGTGTACAGACTTAGTGTTGGAGAAGCAGACACATCAAACATTAACTCCATTCAGATGTTGAGGAGAATAGAGGATCGAATTGAAGAACTGTGTGAATTGTTGGAGTCAGTTCCAAGAGAAAATATTGAAGCAATTGAGAAAATTAAGCTGAAAGAAAGAAGGCACAGGTAAAGTGAATGTTCAATATGTATAAAATGGGCAAGCTCTTTCCTGATTTTGTATTCTGAACAATCATTGTAGGGGCTTAGAGCATTTAACTAACAGTATTGGTCTTAATCTTGCAAAATGTGGAAGTTCTGGCAACAGAATATTTTGGAAGTGTATAAAATAGCTGTTTACCTACATAGCATCAGATTAGGGGCAGCATAATGTTTTGTACTTAAGAAGATAGTAAAATAACTGCACATGCCTTCCTAGTGCACCTTTGGTGTTTTCAACATCAGACATCTAGAGCCTAGATTTCACTACTCCCACCCAAAAAAAGGCAGGTTCTTAACTTGATGTAGAACTGTAATGAAAACAAGGCAGTTGGTAGTTTTCACATGCATTAGCAGGTTGATTTAAAGATTAGGCTCCCCATACTATAAGTTGTTTTGTGTTCACTAGCATTTTACCTTGAGTTAAGGACGTGCATTTATTTTGTAGTGAAAACAAGGCCTGTGAGATGCTTCCAAGCACTGAATTGTGTATCTCTCAGTAATACAATATATTGTGCCTAGGCGTGGTTATAATCAATAAATCTTAGCAATGGTTGATTTCTTACAACTATAAAGAAAAAGACTGACATTCATAACCTGGGTTAGGATTTTCAGAAAAACTCAGTGTTGCCCTAACTGTGCTTTCATAGAAATCAGTGCTAAAATTTGTGTTAACTTCAGTGGGACAGAGCTAGGCTGAGTGATTTTGAAAACTTCCCCCAAACTTAAAAGCTGGTCTATCTGTAGGTAGCTCTTTTATTGTTAGTCCACATATTCTGATTTTATTTCCAAATTGGTAATGAATCTGCTTCTCTTCTGTAGTTCAGAATCCTGGCCTGTCTTGCCTGGTGCTGTAAGGGGACATAAGATATCACTGTAGTGTTTCAGAGTAGACACGATCTACACGTACGGGAGGGCATCGGTACTCCTCCCTGAGAGGGGGTAGTTAGCTTGATGGAAGAATTCTTTTGTCTGCCTAGTGCTGTCTACACAGAGAATTAGGTTGTTTTAACTATGCCACTCGGGGCAGGGGGTGGTGGAATTTTCACACCCCTGACTGATATAGCTAAATCGACGTAATTTTCTAGTGTAGACCAGGCCTCTGTCTCTTGTGCTTACTCCCACATCATATTGCAGCATGGAGAATAGGACAGTCTCTGCAGAGCTGCTCTATCCCATCCCTGTGCAGGTGAGTGAGGAGTGGGCTCAGCCCCACTCCCCAATTCTCAAGGCGCTGGCTAGGATAGTAGAGGAAGCCCCCAGTGCCCTGACCCCATCCCCAGCAAGAGCCACAGGCAGCAGGCAAAGCCCACATGCCCAAACTCACTATCTGGCAGAAGCATCAGGCGGGAGGGGCAGGAGAAACCGCAGCACCCCAGCCCTGGTCCCCTGCAGAAGTGTGGAGGGTGCTGGGGGAAGCCCCAGGAACCTCGACCCCCTGCTGTGGCCCTGGGACTGAAGGAGCTCTCACTCCCAGCTACAGCCCTGGGGCCATGGCACCGGGACAGAGCCTCTCCAGTCTTGGAGTGCAGTGGGGGGAAGGCAGAAAGGAGCAAACAGGTTGTGGGATGGGCAGAATGGTAGTGAGACCCTGGGTGGAACAGGGGCCAGGTCCTGGGGAGGAGGCAGAAAGGGGTGGGGATGGGATCACGGGCAGAAGGGGTGGAATGGGGCAGGACCGCAGACGGAAGAGGTGCGGAGGGGCCCCCACACTTGCTCTGGCCGAGGGCCCTGGAAAACCTTAATCCACCTCTGAGCATGGGATATGAAGGACTCGTATGCGTATGGGGTCTAATGTCAACCAGTGGATGCCTAGTCTATTGGGTTTAGCAAACTGAGATGTTTTTACTTTTTATTAAATAGACAAAAACGTATGACTTTCTAGTCCTAGAACAGGGGTGGGCAAACTTTTTGGCTTGAGGGCCACATTGGGGTTAAAAATTGTGCGGAGGGCCGGGTAGGGGAAGGCTGTGCCTCCCCAAACAGCCTGACCCCGTCCCTTATCCAACCCCCACCCACTTCCCACCCCCTGACTGCCCCCCTCAGAACTCCTGACCCATCCAACCCCCCCTCCCCCGCTCCTTGTCCCGATTGCCCCCTCTGGAGACCCCCCCATTCTAACTGCTGCCCCAGAACCCTACTCCCTATCTAAACCCCCCTGTTCTTTATTCCCTGACTGCTCCCCCCCCAAGTTCCTCCCACACCTTAGTCAGCTGGGTGCTCCTCAACTGGACCTGACCAGGGTGCGCGGGCCCCCTCGGCTCCCCGCACTCCACCCGGCCACCCAGACAGGGAGCTCAGGGACCCGCAACACGCCGGGCTTGGCCGGCCTTCGGCCAGGGAGCACGGGGCCCCGCGGCACCCCACACTCCGCCTGGCCAGTGGCTCACCACTCGACCCGGTCCCCAGCCAGGGAGTGCGGGGCGGGCCAGGCTCTCGGCCAAAGGGTGGGCCAAGCTCAGCCAGCCCCCTGGCCAGGGAGTGCGGGGACCCGCAGCACACCGGCCCGGCCCTTTGGCCAGGAGCAAGCTCGTGGGCCAGATGAAAATGGCCCACAGGCCCTGTAGTTTGCCCACCCCGTCCTAGAACAATCGAGAGAAACAAGCGGGGAAGTCACTAAGGGCTCGATCCTGCCCCATTAAAGTCAATGGGAGTAGGGAGCAGACCCTAACCCACGTGTTATAGTGATAACATGAACACCATAAGGTCTTTTTGACCAGGCCTTACTCTTCTTTTTGCCCTGGCCCTTCCTGCTAGCTTGGGGGGCTCCCCCAGAATTAGAGGGGGCAAAGGATGTGGTAGCAGTGGAGGTCGACCTGTTTGCCCAAGGTTATAGGCACTAACAATGCACTATAGTTCAACTTTTTGTCCTATTGTACATGGGAGTATCTGGTTGGTCCTCAATAGCCTACTATCTGTTATCTGGAGGTACTATATTTGTACAGCTATGCTCCAATGGAAACAAATGGATTGGGCAATTTTTTCTTCCTGTTTTTCCTGTTACTTGTTTTTTAAACAGATAGTGTTAAGGGGACAGCGAGTGATATGTTAATAGTGCCAGTGAGATACTATCGAGTTGGAGTTCTCAGGGGAGCAAACATCTTGCCAAATGCTCCTTCTTTGGATGTCACTATATTTCAAACCTGGGTTTACCAGAGGTCAGAAAAACAGTTCATTTAGTGTTTTCAAAAAACATAAAATAAACTGTTTAATATATGAAACCCCTCAGAAATATTTTTTGAATACAACACTGATCTCGTAAAAGCACCCAATTATATTTTTATGTTCTAAGCATTTCTGGAATTATTTTTTCTATTTTTGGTGCAGTAACAGGTTGACACTTCTTTTGTTATATAATAAAAATACTTTTGTTTTACATTAGGGAAGTGAAATCATGAGTTAAATATTTATACTGTGGTATATTGGAATATCATAGTTGACATTTTTGTATGAATATTACAATAAAAATACAAATAGCTAAAGTTTTTATTTTCGGTCAATACACCAGATGTATCTGTTGAAACAAGGTCACATTTAAGTGACGACTAGGAGTTGCTTTTTATGATCGAATACAAAAACAACAAAGCAGAGATATGGCTACTCCCCAGCTGCATGGTGCCGGATGTCTATTCTGGAACACCAACAACCCATTTAAAATTAGGAAGTGTCAGCCACGTTCAAAACATCACACACAAAAACACATTTTGGTTTTTCCAACTAAGAGAAGACTTTCCTTTGCAGGTGGACGTGTCGTTCAAATCCCAGTGTCCTCACGTGTTCTGAACTGCCATAAGGTCCCTGGTGCACTCATTTTTCTTCTAGCAGAAGAATGCTGTTTCTGCCTTTAACATGCCCCAGACCTCTCAGCCAAAGGGGAAGGGATTCGGAGCAGATATGCTCCTTGCCATGAATCAGCAGGAGAACTGGCTTTGTAAGGCAGAGATTCTTTTCCTGATGAAAGGGGCTGAGCATGTTACCTTTGCTGTACTGCTTTCACAGAAGCAAGGGACTAAGGCCCTGCTGATCCTGCCAACACACACAAGTGGTCCCATTTTGTTGCGCAACTAGTCACATAGATGCCAAGCCCAGAAGGGATTATTGTGATCATCTAGTCTGACCTCCTATAATACAGGCCATAGACCATCCCCAAGATAATTTCTAGAGCAGATCTTTTAGAAAAACATCCAATCTTGATTTTCAAATTGGCAGTGATTGAGACTCCACCATGACCCTTGGTAAGTTGTTCCAATGGTAAATTACTCTTGTTAAAAATGTACATCTTATTTCCAGTCTGCATTTGTTTAGCTTCCACTTCCAGCCATTGGATCATGTTATACCTTTCTCTGCTAGACTGAAGAGCCCATTATTAACTATTTGTTTTCCATTCAGGTACATATACAATATAATCAAATCACCCCTAAACCTTTTCTTTGTTAAGCTAAATAGATTGAGCTCCTAGAGTCTGTTGCTGTGAAGTATGATTTTTAATTCTCTAAGCATTCTCAGGGCTCTTCCCTGAACCCTCTCCAATTTTTCAACATCCTTCTTGAAATGTGTACACAAGAACAAGACATGGTATTCATGCAGCGATCACAGCAGCGCCAGTTCCATTGACTTGGGTTGTGGGAGCATAGATAATATGACAATTAAGAAAGCTACTGGTATTGTGTGATAAAACAAGGTGTCATAAGGTAGTAGCTATCTGGGAAAAGAATCTGGCATCTGTTGTAGATGAATTCCAAAGTTAAATAAATATCAAGGCAGTTACAGCATGCTTTGTTCTTGTGTCAAATTACCCAGCAAAAATAGAGATAAAACACCTGGCAGGCGTATTATGTTCCTGCCTTGACACTCATATATGGTCACCAAAAAATTATTACAAATTTAAGGAGTTTTGTATGAAAATTCAGAACAAAAGTATCTGATGTAATACGGGGAGTTTACCTCCAGTAGCTCATTTTGTTACTGTGGTAATTTTTTCAAATGGTTTCAATTCTTTCAAAAGTTGGTTTGCTCCTATGAGGAGAGAGGTTGCATGATCATTCCTGATAACTTAAGAACTTAGAGCCTAAATGTGGGTCTTGAGCTTTGATTCTCTACATGGCAGCCTGGTATGGAGTTGGGTTTATTGCTTTTGTTTGTGTGTTCTTTTAGCAATTATTCAGGATTCCACTGCATTGTTGCAAAGTCACCATCTTGTTTTTAAGTGACACTTTTGTGGTGACACTATGATGTGATGTCTAGTATAGTGAATACAGTAGACTCTCGATTATCCAGAATTGGGTTAATCAGGATGTGGATTAACCAGGATATAAAAATAAAAACGTGTAACTCGCAGGGCCAGCTCTGGCTTCGTTGCCGCACCAAGAACAAAAAATACAAACCCCATCAGGGTGCAGGGCAGCCAGTGAACCAACAGCCCTTCCCCCCGGCGCAGGGTGGCTGGTGAACCAACCTCCCCCTCCCCCCCCCCCCATATTTCCTATTGATGGTGATTATCCACGATTTTATTAACCAGGATTAATTTTTTCCCTATTATCCTGGATAATTGAGTCTACTGTAGTTATACTGCACTGCCCCCTTATGGAATTTATCAGCATATGAACTTCTTAAATAGTATACAAAACTTTTTGTGCATTACCTACATTAGTGTGACCAGAATTTTGTAAAGCATCTTTGCTTTCTCCTAATATCGTACATTTGGTAAGTTACAGTTTGCAGTCTACTATATACCCACCACAGAAAAGAATAAAGCATACAGTGTCAAGAGTATGCCTGAAAAAAACAGGACAGTAATGTAGCTGGAGGGCCATTCTTTATTCGGAGTCATTACTAAGCCCCAGCATGAGAATACATAAAACCTGAGCACATGTGGTAAAGATTTTGTACCTCTTTTTGAAAGAGATGAAAAAGTTAGCTAGTTCTGACCAAAGCCAAAGTTATGACTAATTATCTCCTACCCATCCCCTCCCGACATACCTTGCAGTTTCAAGAGGATATATTAGTATTTGCTTCCTGTTCGACCCTTCTCACCAGGCCATGGCGTTAGTTGAATTTAGATGGAGGAGTATCTCGTCCTCTCAAAACACTTTCCTTGTCATGCAGTTGTTGTTTAGAAGTGTCTCATCTGAGTGCTGATTAGGACTTACATCACATAGCATGTGAGAGCTGATGTAATCATAACATAAGAGGGTGTGATTGTTTAAAAAAAAAAGTCTTAAAGAGGAAAAAAAAGTTAAAGGCAATGACTGCCTTATGTGGAAATAACATCATTGTACCCTTTCCTTCTCCCCTGCTCTGCAAGTAATGCCCTTTTATAAGAAATAAGCTTTGCTTCCATCAAATTCCTGAATAGATCATCCCATGTGATATCTGAAACAGTAATATTACTCTAGGAAAAAAAAACCCAAGAAGCTATATAGGATCTCAGATTATTTTAAAAAAATGTATCTAATCTTCAAACCTGCCCCACTTCATTCTCCATAGTGAATTTGCTGGTAGTTCAAGAAAACACCTTCCCTGAACCAAAATAATTTACTGTTGTTTCAAAACTACTGTTTGTTGCCTCTAAAATTAAATTTAAAGAAACAAAGTTTGTGTTAAAGTTTCAGACCTTTTCGTTCCTCTTAATTCCCTTATGAATCACTAGCAAATTTCATTTTTCACCATTGCAGGTTACGTGAAGAAAAAAAGAAACAAGAAGTGAAACTTCAGGAAGAACGACTGCAGTGTTCTCTGCAAAGAGCAATTGCAGCACCAAAGAAGAAGGTTTGCATTTAGTTTATTTTTTCTGAAAAGTCTGAGAGCATGTGTATTTTTCTTAAGAAAAATCCTGCCCCTTTATAGCACTTTTAAAGTTAAATATCAGGATTAGCTTTACTTTTCCTATGCATGAGAGAAATTTGCATGTAGTTATGACTAAAATATAAAACGCCACTGATCATTAGCCTATTTCAGTAAATAAATTTACAACATTTACAGTAGATCACTAAAAATAGTTAATCCACTATCATTTTTTGACAGCAGACAGGCCTTTTTGAATAAGAACTAACTAGTATTTGGTGAAAACTCAATTATAAAGCACTAAAATCTGCAAGCAGTCAATTAATGGATTGATTGAAAATACCTAGCCCTCATTTTGAATAGTAACATTGAATATTTCAGTAAACTACTACTTGGAGGTGATTGAGGGAAATGTAAGGTATAATCCAGTTCAAGGTCCTTTTATTTAATTAAGAGGTCACATCATTAGCAGTTAGAAATCAGCAGAGAATTCACATTTCAGGAGGGTGATACTTGAACTGTTTCCATTGCCTCAACTGCAATATATAAAATGTTTAATACAATCTGGTTTAAGATTTTCTGGATGCTAGTATTACTCTGCATTATTTCTTCCCTCTGGCTGTATATGTTAAGGTACATCTTAATTATATACTGAAGCAAATACAGTAACACTAGCCATCTAAGATTATACAAGCATAATTAATTTTTACTTTGTTATACAGTGTCATGTTGTCAGGGTTGTGAGAGAATTTGTGACCCTCTCTTAATATGTAAAAACCTGTGCAGTTTCTGCATTGTCTGATTTTTATCTCAACCTCAGCAGGACACAATTTGAAGCATAATCTTGCTTTTTAAATTAGGCAGGTGTAATAGCTGTGAGTACTCTACTTGTGCTGGGGTATTGCAGGCATGTTTTTCTATTTTGAAAAGTGAGTTTCACAGGGGCAAGCTAAGGTACTGTAAATGCTTGTGTACATGAGTAACACCCACAAGTAAAATGATGCATGTGTGTTTGTAAGCTCCAGCCTTAATTAACAGAAGTAGTGCAAGCTACTAGAGAAAACTGAAGAACAGATAAATTCTAAAGTTTCAGTGAGTTGTTCTAGGTGGCACATAACAAAAACAGGTAAAATTTTCAGACACACGTGATATTGTTAAAGCCGGGTATCTTTAGCCTTTCACAGAGTGTAGATTAATACAAGTTTTGAAAAGTGACAGTGGTAGATTCCAATTTCTCTGTTCTCTACCTCTAATCTTGGTAACAGCAGATCTGCTGGCAAGGTAGAATTGGGAAGTGCTTCTTCGAGAGTAGGGAAGGGAGCCTTTCCATAGCCTCTGGCTGGGACCCATGCTAGGAAATGACTCAACACATGTATAAATGGTAGAATAAAAAGCAGCATACTGCCACATCCAAGATGTGTCACATACTGATGTTACAGCCATGGGAAGGAGTCATCCTGGCATTGAGCCACACAAGGTTCTCATTCCTGTGCAAGTAACTGGTGCTTTTAGTCTGTTTTGTGCTCCAGTTTCTGACTCTGCATTCACACACCCTTCTCTCCTCTACTTATTGTTCATACTCCACTAAACCCCCCAGCTGTTAGGTTCTGGTTTGTATTTTGCCTTTCTGAACTAAATCCATAGTGGTTTAAACTCTGAGGCCTGGTCTACACTGAGGGGGGGAGTTGACCTAAGATGCACAACTTCAACTACATGAATAGCGTAGCTGAAGTTGGTGTATCTTAAGTCGACTTACATGGCCATCCACACGGCGGCGAGTCGACCACTGCCGCTCCCGTCAACTCCACTTCCTCCTCTCACAGAGGTGGAGTACAGGAGTTGACAGGGAGTGTGCTCAGGGATCGATCACAGCCCACCGATCTGGTGGGTAGTGTAGATGTAATGTGCCCTCACAGCCTCAGAAGGGTCATGGTCTTCAGCTGGTGATAAGAGCGAAGCAGCTGTGAACTTCAGCCCAGATGCAAAGGCAAAAGTTGAGGATTTTAGTTTATTTTTTTTAAAAGCCACCATCAACTAAGTTTTATTCTTTAACATTTTAAAGACTAGTTATATTCTTAAGCAAGAATCTGCATGTTATAAACCAGACTAAGGATACGCATAGCAGGAGCCCATGAGAGAGATCCTCACTTAGTGTAAATGGTCATAGCTCCATTGACTTCAATGGAACTACAGTGAAACCTCGATATAATGGACTAATTCGGGCGAGGGGGTGTCCGTTAAAACCGAAAGTCCGTTATTTAATATTTTGTAAAAATAACGGACTTTCGGGTGACAACGGACACCCCCCCGCCCGAATTAGTCCGTTATATGGAGCCAGCCCACCCCACCCCCTCCCCCCCCGCCCGGCTCCCCGCTGCGGGGAGCCGGGCGGGGGGGTTGACAGCTCCCGCAGGGGTCCCTGCTGCGGGGAGCCGGGCGGGAGCTGTCAACCCAGCCGGCTCCCTGCGGCGGGAGCCGGCAGCCCCCAATAACGGATTTCGGATGGATCGGAAATTTTGTCCGTTGCATCCGAAGTCCATTAAATCGGGGTCCGTTAAATCGAGGGTTTACTGTATGCAAATGTACAACAGCTGAGCATTATCTCCTTTGTGTCACCCTCCAGCCATTAAGGCCATATTTTCCTCGATAGGTAATATAGCAGCCATACTTCAGGCAGCTTTGACTACTTCAGGGCAAAATAACTCTTGGAATCATTGGGGTGTAACACAACTCCACCCCCAACATGGAGCTGTGGAAGTATTTCACACTGCATACCTGTATAGTCTGTTAATAGAATTTGATAAAAAATATGAGTCTCCATAGATGTAAACATTTGTGTTCAACATTTTCCTTTTCCAACATTTCAGATGGGAAGAAAACTGGTATTTCGCTCACAGCCGCCAGAGGTTAGACAGGAGGTGGTGTGCGAGAAAGAGATCAACGTAAAAACACAAGAGGACATATTATTTTTCACTTGAGTTTAAAAGTAGTTGAACCTCCTTACAGATAGTGTTAGTGCTGTAGCTATATCTTCCTACTTAGTTCATTTAGAGCAAAAAATTAATATTCTGTACTGTAGTTTAACAGAACTTACTAAGTTATCACTAATGTGCAGGGATACTTACTGTAAGTAGTAAACCTACTTTGTACATCAAATGTGAAAAAGCCCAGAATGTCTTTAGTTTGTTCTGTAACACTTATCACCCTGATCAGCAGAGAAAAATGCCATTCCCACAACTCCTTCAGTACACTCCAGTGTAGTCAGCTTCTAAAGACAGCTGTTTGCAACAATTAAAAAAATCCTCATTGACTTTTGACCTGCTCTATGACTGCAGTGCAATGAAAGACATAGGACGCCCTTTGTTACATAAAGTGATATACCATGATCCTGTTGATAGGCACAACTTTAAAGATAAAATTTACCATAGGAAGCCACTTAGACGCAAGAGTTCACCTTTAAGAATAGGCTAAAGTAGTACACATATTAGGATGAAATGACATTTTAAAATACTATCAGCTATGTAAACTTATTTCAGACAAAGATTTCCTCTAGCATTAATCTTGCAACAACCTTTAAAAAGTTTGACTAAGTTAGATGGTTTTATACAGTTAAGTTTCCCTCCATACATGAGAATATACTAAACAAATTATGAATTTTATAGAAATTCATACAGTAAAACTTCAGACTCCTTAACAAAAGTTGTGAAAAACTGATCTTTATTTCCCAGAAATATACAAACTTATTCTCTCATTTCTCCATCTTCTTCCTCTTCTTCCACTCCTCTGATGTACAGGACATTGTTACATCTATAAATAGAACCAAAAGTTCTCTTAATTTTAAAAACAGGTTTTTGTTCTGACTTCCCCAGATGAACACTAGTTTTTGACTAAGTTATGTGTTTCCCACATTGAACTTCAACCAGTTTATCAGGCTAACCAGTTAGCATATATTGATGGTGATCCCACAGTCCATTATAACAGAGAAAATAAGTTATTAAAAGAATGACAGATTCATTGTACATGAAACTAATTTACTTTTAGGCCCATATCCTATGAACTTATGTCCATGCTTAACTTCAAGCACAAGAGTATTTGCAGGAGTTGGGCCTTAATACATAAGTAACAGTTTATTAGTACTCTCTTGAAATTCCTCCCCACCACACACACACTCGAGTCCCTGCCACTTGCTGATGATACCTCTCCCTATTTAGAGACCCTTCATTGCTGTGAAACTGTTCAGTGCCTATTTAACTTTCTGATTTTCCTTTGCTATTGACAAAAGATTCATATAAATATCCAACAAGTACCCAGAAAACCAATGAAAGACATCTTTACAAAAAGAGAAATTATGAAACATTTGTGGATTTTAGTGTTACTTTCCCCCTCCCCTGATAATATAGTGTTGTGTTGTCCGGGACTGTTTAGCATAGAAATAGATACTACAATTAATGTCTTTAACATTGCAAGTTTTCAGATTAGGAGTTGAACAGTTATGTGCATCTACAAATGTAATATGTCTACTATGTAACATGAAATACTCTAATTTGATAATTACCTTATCAAAACTTCACCAAGGTGTCCTGACAATGCACCATCTATATATTCTTCAGTGTTTGCAAGCTTTTAGAAAAAAAAAAAAAAAAAAAAAGGAGGAAATGTGAGCAAAATTGTTTGAGGAAAATTCTCAGCCAGCAAGCAGTAAACTAGTGTAAGGCTAAAGTCATTCTACAAGGGTTGGAGGCTGGGTCTGTTCAATAGTAACTTGGACTTCATTAGAACACTCTTTTTTTATTATGCATGTAGCTTAATTTTTCACTTTTCATTTAGGAATTTGACCAGAAGTGTCATATATAGCCAAGTATTGTCTATTGCTTTAGAACTAGTCTACAAACTAAACTGCCTGTAAATATACTTTTGAGGAAATTAAAATAATACATGTTTGCCATCAGGCATCAAAGCTGTAATTACTACCAATCAGTTCTTGTATAGTACTTTTCATTAGTTCTCAATCCACTCGTACCTTCACCCTGGACAGGTCTGCTGCACTACAGGAGTGGGTGGCGCAGAGCAGGGGGCTCCCTGCCCACCTCTGTCAGAGGAGGGATTTGATACCAGGCAGGTCGCTCCCATAAATGATCCTGACCTGCCCGCACGTGCGCCCCCCCCCCACCGCGTCTGAACCACCATGACAAACAGACGCCCCCCAACCACCTCTGGGCCCCCTCTGACCCGCACCCCGCTTTAACCCCCCCCCCCCCCGCCTCCTGAACAGCCCCAGCCCGCGGCGAGCGGCTTCCCCGCAGCGCTCGGGAGACCCCGGGGCGGCCGCGCCGCGGCTCCCACCGACCTGCATGTTCATGTAGCCGTCAACCGACACCAGGTATCCCTTGTACTCCATCCCCCACTTCAGCTTCACCATCACCGGCTTCCCCGTCAGCCCGTTCAGGAAGGGTTTGGGGTTCAGGGGCAAGCTCTGCGGGGCGCAAGTCACCACAACGGCGGGGTCAGGGCGAGCGGCCCGGTTACCTCCCAGCTCCCTCTCCCCTCCCCCCCCGGTTACCTCCCCTCCCCCCCCCCCGCCCCGGGGTGCCCCCGTTCACGCCCCTAGCGGCAGCGCCCCCCTCACCATGGTAACGCGGCCTGGCAGGAGGCAGCGGTAAAAACAAAAAATTACTCGCAGGGCCGCACGTGCGCCCGCTGGAGTGTAAGAGAACGACAGGAAGTGACATCCGCCCCTCCACTTCCGGGAGGGCTCCCTGACCTTTCACCTTTTCCCCGCCCATGAAAGCCTGAGTCCCATTGGGCAGGAGGGGTAGCGCGCGAACGGAAAAGCCGGGCGCTGAGTGGCGGGGCCGACGCGGCCCTCGCCGACACGGAAGCGTGGATGGCCACGCCCCTTCCCGTGCGTTCCCTACCGTAGTTCTCTCTGTGTGTGGAGGCGGAAATTTAAATCTGCGCTTTCTTAGCGGTTTTACGATGGCGGCCGAGGGGAGGAGCCAAAGCACGAGGCGCCCATTGTAGCGTCAGCGCAAATTACATCCCGCGGCCCCGCCCCCTGCGCTGGGTTCACCCCGCGGCACCCTGTCCGGAGCTTGGCGCGGGGCGGGGAATGGGACCCGCCCCCGCTGCATGGTCCTTCCGCCAGGACGCCAGCCAGAGCTTCTCTCACGGCCCTGGTCCCTTGGAGCGGGGTGGGGGCCCCACAGTGAGGAGCCGTCAGGTCACCCCCCCCCCCCCGCCGATCCCGGGTCACCCTGAACCAGTGCGCGGCACCGCTCCGCCCTGCCACTTGAATCCAGAGACTTCTCCAGCCCCCCCGCCAAGGACGGAGTCTCGTCGCGCTCTTCCCGTTCCACAAGTGCTCGCCCGCTGGGCCTGAACACCTTCCAAATAAATGACCGACCCCCCCCCCCCCCGAGCTGAGAACGGGCCGGTTACGTGGGAGAACACGCGGGGGGTTAAGGAACGCTCAGTGCGCGGTTCGGGGTCTTGCCACCTACTTAGAACTTCATGTCTTGTCTTTGCGGGGGGGCATCAGAATCAGATTCACCAGCTGAAGTTGATCCACCCTGTAAAAGATGCTCCCGCTCCCCTCGCCCCCATTGGCGCGGTACAACAGGGTTACAGATCTGCAAACCAGGCTCAGTCTCATCCCAGAACTGACTGTAGTGTGAATGTGTATTATTTATCCACAAGGCGGCAGTGCTTAACCCGCTTTAGGCCTGTCTGGAGGTGTCTGGTGGAGCCTTCTGGTGCAGGACTGGAAGCTGCAGTAGTTTTAAACCTAAAGCAATAGCACTACTACTACTTCTACCACTGCTAGAAGAGGACCTCATCCTCCCTGATTAGAGATAACAAGGTAGTTCAGCCTGATAGAACTAACCTTGTTATCTCTAACCTGGTTCTTGCCTACTTATTTATGTCTGCCTCTGGATACTTCCACTGCTTGCATCCGACAAAGTGGGTATTAGCCCACGAAAGCTTATGCTTCAATACTTTAGTTAGTCTTTAAGGTGCCACAGGACTCTTTGTAACTTCTGCAATTCCAGACTAACACGGCTACCTCTCTGATTCTAGACTACAATTAGTAATTCTGCAATTTCACATCTGAGTTCCTTCAGAACTCTTGGGTCAATACCAGCTGGTCCTGGGGACTTATTAAATCTGGGACAGTTCCTCAGATTTGGTACCTAAAAAGAATGGCTCAGGTTTGGGAATCTCCCTCACAACTTTGAAGACCGATGCAAAGAATTAATTAGGTTTCTCTTCAATGGCCTTATTGTCCTTGAGTGCTCCTTTAGCATCCCAATTGTCCAATGGTCCCACTGGTTGTTTTGCTATAACTTTTTGGGCTTTGGCTAACCGTTCCTCAGTTTCTTTTTTGCCTCCTCTTATTATATTTTTACTCTTCATTTGCCAGAGTTTATTCTCGTTTCTATTTTGCTCATTAGGATTTATGTTCCACTGTTAAAAGGATGCCTTTTTGCCTCTTACTACTTCATTTACTTTGTTGTTTAGCTATGGTGGCTCTTTTTTGGTTCTCTTGCTATGTTTTTTAATTTGGGGTATACATTTATGTTGAGCCTCTATTATGGTGTCTTTAAAAAGTTTCCATGCATCTTGCAGGTATTTCACTTTCGCTGCTGTATGTAGCAGGACAGTTACCCCGGCTCCTGTGAAAGACTAGTCTGATTGGGGAAGTATCCACAGCTGGGGCCACGCCCCTATCAGGCCACACCTGGTTCTGGTATAAGGGTTTAGGGAAGAACTAGGTCAGTCTCTCTATAGCGGTGGAGAGAGAAGGATCTAGCTGCCTGGGAGCAGGGTTCCAGAGATAGAGAAGCGCTGGGGAAAGGTGAGAGGAGCAGGAGAGCTCCAGGCTGCAGGTCTTATGCAAGACCTAAAGAAGGTACTGGGGCTGCAGATGTACAGTCTGGGGTTAGGCAGAGGCAGCTGGTCCAAACCCCCCTTGCTAATGATGAGTGGCCATTACAGACTGCAGTCTTTCCCAGTGAACGGGGGCAATATGGTGACTGGCAGTAGCCACTGAGGCACGGTGGGGATAGAGAGTTGAGGGTTCCCCTGGGAGTGGAAACCCAGAGAGTGGAGGTGCTGCTGAGGCAGAACCTGAGGTAAAGGGGCACTGGGGTTTGGGAGGACATGGGGCCTGAGGAAGGTGAGATATTGGCCAGCAGAGGGTGCTCTGAGTGCTGAAAGAGCTAATTCCCAAGATGACCAGCAGAAGGTGCTGTGCTGGTGAGTCTCTACTTCACTGCTGTACCTTTTAATTTCTGTTTAACTTACATCATTTTTGTGTAGTTTCCTTTCTGAAATTAAATGCTATGGTGTTGGGCAGCTGTGGTATTTCCCCCATCACAGGTATGTTAAATTTAATTCTATTATGGTCAGTATTACCAAGTGGTCCAGCTATATTCATCTCTTGGACCTAGGGTGACCAAATGTCCCGATTTTATAGGGACAGTCCCAATTTTGGGGGCTATAGGCTCTTATTACGTCCCACCACCTGTCCCGATTTTTCACACTTGTTGTGTGGTCACCCTACTTGGACCTGATCCTGTGCTCCATTTAGAACTAAATCAAGAATTGTCTCTCTTCTGGTGGGTTCCAGGACTAGCTGCTCCAAGAAGAAGTCATTTAAGGTGTCAGGAAATTCTCTCTCTGCATCCTGTCCTGAGGTGACATGTACCCAGTCAATATGGGGATGGTTGAAATCCCCTTGACTACTGAGTTTTTTATTTTAATAGCCTTGCTAATCTCCCTGAATTTCACAGTCACTATCACTATCCTGCTCAGGTGGTTGGTAAAATAACTATACTGCTATATTCTTAGTTTTCGAGCATGAAATTACTATCCATGGGGATTCTATGATACAGTTTGGTTCATTTAAGATTTTAATTTCATTTGATTCTATACTTTCTTTTGCATATAGTGCCACTCCCCCACCAGCACAACCTGTTCTGTCCTTCGATATATTTTATACCCTGGTATTACTGTCTCCCATTGATTATCCTCATTCCACCAAGTTTCTGTGATGCCTATTGTATCAATATCCTCATGAATACAAGGGACTCTAGTTCACCCATCTTATTATTTAGATTTCTAGCACTGGTATATAAGCACTTGAAAAACGTGTCACTTTTTAGCTGTCTGCCATTAAATGATTTAATTGAAGGGGGCTCAGTTCTTTCTGGATCGCCACGTAGAATGATTTGGGGCTGGAGCAGAGAGTGGCCTCTTCTGTTGCCCCAGTCTGTGGGGAGCAATATAGGAGTGGCTCTGGGTGCTGGAGTTTCAGGACTGCAGTAGTGACCAAGGAGTGGCTAATCAATCTTCCTCCATAGACAGTAAACTCTTTCCCTAGCTCCTGTGGAGGCCTCCTGACCTAGGCCTAGCCACTGGGGATTTGGGTGGAGGAAGATTTGGGTGATTATTATTTTTATTTATAAAGTACCAAAAGTGTGCTCAGATCTTTGTTTTTGTTTAGAGGTCAGAATACACGTGATTGTCCCTCGATCCATGCCTGTTGAACGATAGAAGCAAACAAATGAAGTTTATTCTTTTGGCATTTTGATTACCAAGACTGAGTATATGCCAGCTGAGAAAGCAACACTTACTGGATTTTATAGAAGGAAACATAGGAAGAAGTATTCTATAGTAAAAGCATGAACACGACCATATTTTGGAAATATTACATAGCCAAACATTTCAGATTAACTGAAGTCCGAGAATTTACCACACAATATGTTATGGCAAAGCGTTGCAAGATCAGGGTCAGTCGCTTTGGAAGATTTTTTTTGTGGAATCTACTTTAGTTCTTTCCTGATACAATTGCTAAGGATAAATATGTATTTAGTAATACGAGTATTAATCAGCACTTTTATATAGCATTTCTCATCTGCAGACATTGGGGCCCAATATGGCCCGGCACTAGAACCTCCAGTACAAACACCTTGGGAATGGAAATTGTTTGTAACTCTGAACAAAACATTATGGTCTTTTAAAAGTTTACAACAGAACATTGACTTAATATAGTTTGAAACTTTACTATGCAGAAGAAAAATGCTGGTTTCCCTTTATTTTTTTTAATAGTTTACATTTAACACAGTACTGTACCATATATGCCTTTTTTGGTCTCTGCTGCTGCCTGATTGCATACTTTTGGTTCCAAGCACCATGTCTCCCATTGGTTTCATTCAGAGTTTTGAGGATCAGGTGCGTTCCCTTTTAACCCTCAACACCTCTGAGAGGTGGGTAATTATTATTAGTTTCATTTTACCAAGTATGAAGCCAAACCCGAAAAAATTAGGTGAATTGCCCATGGTCACAGAAAGTCAGTGTCATTAGGCTCCCAGTCACGTAATCAAAACACTAAACCACACTTCAGTAGTATCACTAACTGTATTTTTGAGTCTATTACCATTTTGTGTGGTGCTGTTGATGGAAAGAGATGTTTGGCCAAAAGTATAGAATGCATCATTGTATATAATGTCCTACATTGTACTCTTCTGAGTACTTGGTTGATCTGGAAATGGACTAATTTTTCTCTGTGATCAATTTGCTGTTTACTATGTGGATAAAATCCTTCTGAGTTGGAGCGTTTTCTTACTTGGGCCTTGCCTGTTCCTCTGCACAGGGGTAAATGTCACCCTTTGTCCTAGTTTCCCTGGTTTGGTAAAAACATGCATTCTTCTCTGCCTTTGGGTCAGGATATTTAGGCAAACACTCAACAGGAAATGATCAGGAAAGAGCTTTTGTTTTAGGGTAATACAACCCTCGAATCTTGTGTGTATGGATTATATTTTATTTCTATGTACAGGGATGGGAAACGAACCCAACTGCCTACGTTTTGTTCCTAAGGAAACACATTAAGCAGCAGGACATCCGATGGCAATGACACTTCAATGCAGAAATACGTTGTACTATGTTATCTATGTAAGTGCAAACCTGACTGACATCACTCTCACCCCATCATCCTGTAATATCAGCCAGAGAGGGCTAGTTCCTGTTCAGCTCTCACTTCTGTGAGAAAGTTGAGCTGTCCAGTATTTCCTGGCTGAAGCTGAATTTGTGGAGAACAAGCTTCCAGCAATAATCCCATTCTGCCAGCAATAGACTCATTTCAGAGCCCCCTGAGTTCCTTTTTCAACTCTGGATCTGAAACTTTATTGTTCTAACAACCCTCCACCTTCCCCAAATGGGGCATCAGTGTAAATAGTAATTTTGACTGCTGCCCCTTACTCTCATTTCAAGCAAGTCACTTTTTACACATGTGCAATGCATCTATCCTAGGGGGTTGCACCAGTGCTGCAGCTACTTTGGTTTAGCTACAGGGGTACAGAAAACCCAGAGTAGATAAGCACCTGTGGCAATCAAAGGAAAGTAACCAACCTGAAGGCACATAGATCTGATTAAAGGGTAGTGCAGAGTTGTCATCAGAAAGAATCAGAGAGGTAGCTGTGTTAGTCTGGATCTGCAGAAGTGACAGAGTCCTGTGGCACCTTAAAGACTAACAAGAGTATTGAAGCATAAGCTTTCGTGGGCTAATACCCACTTCGTCAGATGAATGCAGTGGAAGTATCCAGAGGCAGGTATAAATAAGAGGCCAGGACTAGGTTAGAGATAACAAGGTTAGTTCAATCAGGCTGAACCAGCTTGTTATCTCCAATCAAGGAGGATGAGGTCCTCTTCTGCAGCTGATCTGGGTGTGTGAATACGGAGAGAGGAGAAACTGCTTTTGTAGTTCGCTAGCCATTCATAGTCTTCGTTTAATCCTGAGCTGACCATGTCAAATTTGCAAATGAACTGTAGCTCAGCAGTTTCTCTTTGAAGTTTTTTTGCTGCAGGATGGTAACCTTTAAATCTGTTATTGTGTGTCCAGGGAGATTGAAGTGTTTTCCTACAGGTTTTTGTATGTTGCCATTCCTAATATCTGATATCTCTCTTGGTG
Organism: Sternotherus odoratus; assembly: GCA_032164245.1. Taxonomy (NCBI): domain Eukaryota; kingdom Metazoa; phylum Chordata; order Testudines; family Kinosternidae; genus Sternotherus; species Sternotherus odoratus. The sequence goes on along the minus strand of JAVMKO010000001.1, from coordinate 70,911,072 downwards.
TTCACACCCCCAGATCAGCTGCTAGAAGAGGACCTCATCCTCCCTGATTAGCGATAACAAGGTAGTTCAACCTGATTGAACTAACCTTGTTATCTCTAACCTGGTTCTTGCCTACTTCTTTATACCTGCCTCTGCATACTTCCACTGCTTGCATCCGACGAAGTGGGTATTAGCCCACGAAAGCTTATGCTTCAGTACTTTCGTTAGTCTTTAAGGTGCCACAGGACTCTGTCTCGTCATCAGAAGGGGAGCTCCAGCAGGGTACTGGGCCTTCCGAGGCATTCATTTACGTCCGTGTAAATCCAAAGTAGCTTCATGACTTCAGTAGAGTTAATGCTTATTTTTACTGTTGTAACTGAGAGCAGAATATGGCCCTTGAGCGTCCTGGGTTACAAAATGAAAATGACCAACAAAGCGAGGCTTGGGACCTTACTACTTGAGAGATGGCCCCTCTCTCCCCTCATGCCATCCTGCCTCACTTGCAGTCAGCAGAAGCTGTTGAACTGGGTCTCCATGGAATTAAGAGTTGTCTGGCATGTCTCCATGAGAGGCCCTTCGTTCTAGAACAAGCTCCCGACCCTGGCTCAAAATAACCCTGGTCCATTACCCTTAGGGCAGACTGCAAGCTGCATCTATCTACATGGGCTTCTGTAGCAGGTGGGATTTGATGCAGTTGGGCTTGGGAGGAGAGTTCGTAAGGGATGAGTTCTATTGAATTTTATTTTTGTCACTGACTTGTGGTTGGGCCTTTTAAAAAAAAATACATAGAATGAATACTTTTTTAATCGGGGTATATTTCTGTTAGCCTCAGTATAAATATGGTGCTTGGGATGTCCTCTGTAGGCACTTTTCTTTGAATAACCCAATCAAGCATTTGTACAAGGAGAACAAAAAGACCCCTGGGCATCAGCTTTGAAAGAGATCGGGTTGGTAGATGAAAACTCTCTGCTGGAGTACTAAAGCCTGTCACAAATGCAGGCTATGAACTGTTAGTTTAATTAGCTAATCTCATTCTAGGAAGGAGCATTAATACCATTTAATGTTTCAGCTTCATCTGACCATTTTCCCTTGAGAGAATAAGGCCAAAGTTATTACGGGATTTGTTGCCCAGCTAGCAGACAGTGCTACAAACAGCCAGAGAGTGACATGGAGGAGAAGGGGAAAAAAGGCTGCTATATGAAGGCAAGGGGGAATATTGAATGGCTGGGCAAAAATGAGAGACTGAAAGGTGAAATGGAGGAGCATTAGATTGCAAAAGATCATGGAAGAAGATCAGGAGCATATCTGAGACTAAGGGAGATAGAAACACTGCGAGGGAGGAACAGCAAAGGCATTCTTATGTGGATTGGGGGAAATTCTTTCCCACAATTCTCCTTCTTCCTTCAGCCTCTCAGTGCACACCAAGTGGAGCCCCTATCCATATGATCAGAGAGTGGTAGGCTCTCTAGTCTCCCATCAAATTTAGGAGTGGGCCAAAAATTGGGAATACTGCCTCTGCCAGGTCTCAATACCCGGGTCTTGAAAATACTGGGCAAGGGGACATTCTATGAAGGAACCCAAGCAGCATTGGTTAGGAGTGGGGTGTTTTTGCAACATTTCTATACCAGCAAAAGCCCTGGGGTAGATGAAGTTATACCACCATAAGAGTTTTTGCCATTATAGCTTATTTTGCTCACCAAACTGATAAAAGCTAAATTGGCAAAAACACCATTTTGTTGCTATCCGCTGTGTCTCCACTAGGTGAGTTTTGTGGGTATTGCTAGATTTTAGGCCTAGGTTAGGTCTACACTGCAACCAAAGGTTAGAGTGCAGCTTGTGTATGCATACCTGTGTGAGCTTTAATCTGGCTGGCACAGCTAAAGGTACCAATGAAGACATGGTGGCTTGGACCCTATCGTGGACTAGCACCATGAGTACATAGCCTGGGCTCCAGGCCACTTGTACAGTCCATGCAGGCTGCTGTGTCTTCATCACACCTCATCAGCTGAAAATAGCAATGAAGTATATAAACCCTGCACTGGTGACAAAGGGGTTAAAGAGCTGCCATGGACAAGGCTGGCCCTGTAGGGTGACCAAGCGTGAGAAATTGGGATGGGGTGGGGGTGGGGTAATAGGAGCCTATATAAGAACAAGACCCAAAAATTGGGACTCTCCCTATAAAATCAGGACATCCAGGCCCTGCCTTCTGGGCCTGTCAATCATGTTGACAGACTGTCACTAAGGCTTTAAAAGCAAAAGTTCCAGACAGTAGCTGGGCAGCTCTGGGAGAGAGCACAGTAGATCTATAGCTCCCAAGAGGGACTCTGGAAAGTTTCAGGGTAACTGTCCTCAAGAAGGTCACCCACTGATCTCCCCCACACCTACAAAGAGACACTAGACTCTGGTATACCAGCCAGGCACAATAGGTTTGGCAAGCCCCAAGGTGAGACATTAGGCAGTCGGTACTGTTATCCTCTGCCACTCGTGGGGTTAGGAAACCTGGGACTGTACTGACAGGACTTGAGGAGTGGGAACCAGGAGCCCCCATGCCTTTCAAATGCAGTCAGACCATTTGGCTCAATTTTTGTATCCGAGAGAGACAAGCTGTTGAGCTTACACAGAGCTCTTCAGGCCTAGGAAAGGAACTCCCAGCGTCACAGCAAAATGCAAGGTGGAACAGATTGTTTAGCATAAGTAGTCAGCACACTCTACCCTGAATTGTCCCTTAAGATATATGCGAACAGTGTGGCTCAAAAGCTTGTCTTGCTCACCAACAAAAGTTGGTCCAATAAAAGATAGTGCCTCACCCACCTTGTCTTTCTCATATCCTGGGACCAACAGGATCCAACAATACTCAAAACAGAGTAGGCAAAGCTGAACCTGGGAAGCCTTCACGGGTATGTTTCTACGCAAGCACGTTTGAGTGCAAGAGTATGTATAGTGTTAGGAAAGGAACAAAACTTACAATTGGTGAGGTTTTTGTACACTATAGATGCATAAATTTCACATTGAAAACTTTAATTTGCACGTGCAAATGGTGTGCACACAAATTATGCAGCTGCACTAAAGGAAGGCCCTTTAAAAGTCTCTGAAGACACTGGATATTGTACCAAGGAATAGAACTTCCTTTATGCTCTGTTGTCCTTTGCCTCTGGAAAAGTTTTGTTGTGTTTGTGCTGTTTGTTTCTTTCAAGTTTTGTCATTAAAGGTTTGGAACTGATATTCTGTAGTGGGGAAAACAATCATCGTTATGAAAAGTAAAATGGAATTCTTGTGCCAGTCAGAGGGAGAAATCCGGCATTGAACAGAAGGAATTTGGAAGTTGCACTTTCACACTAATGTTTTCTCAACAGAAACTCATGGCTGGCTTTGTGCCAAGAGCACCAAACAGAATTTTATTAGCATAGAGAATGTAGGTTAGGATAATTCTAACTCTTACAGGCATTAGCTTGGTGTGATATGTTGGATTATTTTTTTTCTAAAAGGCAGACTAAATAGTATTAAAAGTCACGGCTCTTTCAGAACTACTGAGAATGAGGTTGGCAAAGTATCAGACAACTGTCTGATAATCACTAACATATAAGCCAGTTTTATATACTGTTGGTTATCATTTCTAGCTGAAGTAATATTTAAATTGTTCTGTTTTTTTTAACTTCCATGATATTTTGAGCCTATATGGTTGGTAACTTTTTATTTCAGTTT